>JALAZF010000080.1:13812500-16212500 GCA_022829125.1 Lathyrus tuberosus
GTTATAATCCTAATGCCCACTGTGAGTTTCATTCTGGGGCACCCGGACACTATATTGAGGATTGCAAAGCTTTTAAGCACGTAGTCCAAGACTTGGTGGATTCAAAGGCCATTAACTTTTCAAATGATGGGCCAAATGTCATCCAAAACCCAATACCGAACCATGGTGGGCCAAGGGTTAACGTTGTGTTAGAGGAGAGTGAATCTTTGAATTTGGTTATGGATGTTAATGAATTAAGGACTCCTTAGATGGTGGTAAAGGAGAGGTTATTGAGGGGTGGGGTGTCCCCCGGATGTGATGAGAATTGTTCAGATTGTATGTCGCAAATGAATGGGTGTGGTTTGTTGAAGTCAGGAATTCAAAAGTTGATAGATCAAGGTCGATTGCAGTTTGACCGATGTGACAAACAGAAAGAGGTTGTTAGCAGGAAAAATGAGGTTACTACCATTACTATCCCTTTCAAAACAATCACTATTTCAGGGCCGGTAAGACCAGCACCAATTATTATTACAGCTCCCAGACCCATGCCATATGAGAGTACCAAGGCCATTCCTTGGAACTATGGAGCCGAAGTGTTTGTCAATGGACAGAAACAAGAACTGGTGGGAACTTCTGTAGTGAACTCTTGTGTTGAAAACAATATTGAGGTAGGGGCTATCACGAGAAGTGGTAGGGTCTTCATCCCTTCTAATGATCAAGCTGGTAGTTCTGGACAAGACAAAGGGAAGCTAGTTGTAGATAATTCTGTGCAAGCGCCAGTAGTGAATGACTCCGCGGCAGGGCCGATTGATAATTCTTTCTCCGAGAATGTAGAAGAGTTTATGAGACTGATTCGAAAAAGTGATTATAAAATTGTGGATCAATTGCATCAGACTCTGTCCAATCTTTTCCCTGTTATTGTGTTCCGAGGCACACCGAAATGCACTGCTGAAAGTACTGAATGCTGCTTACGTACCCCAGGAGATCTTAGTCAATCAGTTGGAGGGGGTAGTGGCCCATGTTAATGCAGGCAATGGTTTGGGTTTTACTGATGTTGACTTGACTCCAGCTGGGAGAAACCATAACAATGCCTTGCATATTTCTGTCGAGTGTCGTGGATCGTTGATGTCTCATGTGCTTGTGGATACTGGATCCTCTTTGAATGTTCTACCTAAGAAAGCCTTGATGAAGCTGGACACCCGAGGGTTGATATGCACACCTAGTGATTTGGTGGTGCGCGCTTTCGACGGCTCGAAGAGATCTGTTTTTGGTGAGATTGTGCTACCAATTAAGGTTGGGCCAGAAGTTTTCGATGCTACCTTCTATATCATGGACATCCAACCTGTCTACAGCTGTCTGCTCTGTCGTCCATGGATTCACAGTGTTGGGGCTGTGACGTCTACATTGCATCAGAAGTTAAAGTACATGGTAGACGAACATGTGGTGACGGTTTGTGGAGAAGAGGATATCATGATAAGCCAGCTATCTACTTTCAAGTATGTGGAGGTAGATGGAGAAATACATGAAACTCTATGTCAGGGTTTCGAAGCAGTGAAGATCACTAAGAAGTCTCTCAAGGAAGGTAGCCATTCTGAAGTGGAGCAGCCTATAGTGGTACATCAGCTGGAGATTTCTATGTCTTCCTTCAAAGATGCTCGAGTCATGGTTGAAGCCGGCGGTTCACAAAAGTGGGGTCAGATTATTGATGTCCAGGAAAAGCGGAATACTCATGGGCTGGTGTTGCGGTGAGAATCGGATAACAAGCTATTAATTAACTTGCATCGCACTTCTTTTGAATTCACAACTGACTTTGATTTATCCAAAGGAAAGGTTCAATATCGAGAAAACCTAAAGGGGGGAGATCTAAGGTTCGGGGGTTGGTTATATTAAGGAAAGGTATTAGCACCCTTAATATTTGTAGTACTCTACAGGAACCTCTTGTTTAGTATTTGTGTTATGTTTGCTTGCTAAGATATCTATGCTAAAGGTAAAGACCTAAGGGTATGTGCACTAAGTTTGTTCGCCAAGACATCGCATCTTGTGCCTACGTATCTGACTAAAGAATCAGAGCAACCGTAGTTCACCTAACTAGGGGGGAAAAAGGAACCATTGACTATGGCTAAAGTTCCAAGGGGAAATGAGTATGAGCTCATTTTAGAGTTCAATATAACTCTCTAAATCTAAGTTATAAGGGAAAAGTGAGTTCTCATGATGAAAAGAATCACATAGAGTTCAAAAACTATAACCTACTTCTAAGTTATGATTCCATGGCTCTTATGAGGCCAGTAAAAGGGAAAGGCTCTTACGAGGCCAAGGTGGGATGATTGGTTTATTGACTTATGAGTCAACTGAGGAGAACTTTCCTTTGGAATAGGGGCTGTATCAAAAGAAACAGGCAACCAGAATAGTGGTCCACAAAACTTTATCAGAAAATATGTACAGGTCTCACCAAAGGAGAAATGAAAAGTTAGTATTGAGATGAAATAGAAATAGTCTCGTCTTAATCATGATTCAATCGAGAAATCGATAATCAATGATTCTTGACTTTCATTGACTAAAAGGTAAATGAAACTGAAATAAAGAGAAAGTGGTCTCATATCGATCGAAGTTTTGTCGATTCAATGAAATTAACCAAACCAGGAAGTTTGTTATATCATCGACCAAAATAAAGAAAATGGAATCGAAATGAAAAATAAAATTGGTCTTGCCTTAATCAAGATTTAAATCGGTAAATCGACAATCTTAGATTTTTGACCTTCATCGACCAATAAAAATAAATAAAAAGTGGCCTCATACTAATCAAAATTTATTGATTTGGATAAATCAACAAAACATGATTTTTGTAATATCATTGGCCAAAAATGGTGAAAATGGAATCGAAATGAAAATAAAATTGGTCTCGTCTTAATCAAGATTTAAATCGGTAAATCGACAATCTTAGATTTTTGACCTTCATCGACCAATGAAAATAAATAAAAAGTGGCCTCATACTAATCAAAATTTATTGATTTGGATAAATCAACAAAACATGATTTTTGTAATATCATTGGCCAAAAATGGTGAAAATGGAATCGAAATGAAAATAAAATTGGTCTCGTCTTAATCAAGATTTAAATCAGTAAATCGACAATCTTAGATTTTTGACCTTCATCGACCAATGAAAATAAATAAAAAGTGGCCTCATACTAATCAAAATTTATTGATTTGGATAAATCAACAAAACATGATTTTTGTAATATCATTGGCCAAAAATGGTGAAAATGGAATCGAAATGAAATAAAATTGGTCTCGTCTTAATCAAGATTTAAATCAGTAAATCAACAATCTTAGATTTTTGACCTTCATCGACCAATGAAAATAAATAAAAAGTGGCCTCATACTAATCAAAATTTATTGATTTGGATAAATCAACAAAACATGATTTTTGTAATATCATTGGCCAAAAATAAAGAAAATGGACTGCAATGAACCACTAAGTTAAGTGGATTAACATGAATAGAATTAATAAAAACATAGAAAGGCTAGAGATTAAAAACTCGAAAAAAACTTGCTAAAAAAGTTAATAAAATGAAAATGATTTTTTAAAAAAAGAGAGGAGGGGCACTGTGTATGGGCTTGCGAATAGAAAAAAGTGAGTGAGATCAAAACGTGGGCCGAGCCCGCCCTCATCCATATTGGACGAATGTCTACAACAACAAAGAACTCATTTCTAAAAAGTCAAAAAAAGGAAACCCCATCCCTAAATGAACCAGTCAAAAAAGTGGACATTGAAAACAAGGTTAATAAATTATGGAATCAAAAACCTCATTTCTCTCTATACGACAAAAAAAATGAAAAGAATGGGAACACTATAGCACGTTTGGGTCAGCAAATCACCATCAACCATCCACACCGCGACGGAAACAATAATCCGCGGATCGATTCAACCTTCCCTTGCCAACAGAGACTTCACTTTCGTCTTCTCAATTGGTTTCGTTCTCACTCTTCCCTTCATTTCTACCCGTCTTTCTACTTTTTGGTTTTGAAATCATTGGTGGAAGGGCGATAATTAAAGGGTTGATTTTTTGGGTAACGGCGACGGAAAGGTTTAATGTTTGGTTGTTGGTTTTGGAACCTGGGTTGAGGAGGTGTGTCGTAGGTTTATCTGTGAAAGGAAAAGAAGATTTGAAGGGATTAGATTCAGATCGTTGAGGCTTTTAGTGGGTTCGATGAAGAGAGGATAAGTGAAGGGTGAAGGTTTTTAAAGAAATGGTTGAAGGTATGTTGTTGACGTTGTGTTGTTGTGGATTCTGATGGTGGAAGATGGAGGGTCGAGTTTAATGAGACAGTTGGTGTTTGAACAGAGTTTATGTTTTTGCTCTTGGTTGAAAGGTTATTTCATGTGATGTGTGAAGTTTGGAAGAGTAGAAGGTCTTTGGAATGGTTTTGTGTTGTTTGATTTTATGAAGAGAGATTTAACGAGAAAGAGAGGTTGAAATAGGTTGAAGAAAAATGAGGCTCGAAGGTGAGGGTGGTGTTGAAGTTCCCCCGTGAAAAGAATCCCGAGCCATAAAGGTGTGTTTCTCTTTTCTTTTAATTTTTTCTTGGAGCCCTTTTCTTTCTCTTCTTGTGAATTTCGTTTCTTCTTTTAGCCTGTTGTTGTCCTGTTGCTTTCAGTGGTGTGCAGGCGTCTTAGGCATCGTATGCAAGTGTCTGGTTCCTTGTGCAGTGGGAAGCTTTTGCTTGTTTGTCTTTGCTCATGGTATGGTTTTGGAGTGGTGTGTAGGAGCAAGGTCGTACGAATGAGGCAAGGTTGGCATGTTGTTTTGGTGTAAGGTGGTAAACTGTGTTGATGGGTTGCTTTCAGCTACAGGTCGTGTTGGTGTACAAGACATATCAGGGTCCGGTTTTGGAGCAGTTGGTCAAATGATTTTATTTATGGAAACAATGCAGGTTTTCTGAGTCAGAGCTTTTGGCAAGGCTGGTTTGTGGTGCTTTATAGTAGAGTTCTTATTGTGGAATGCAAAATTTTGGAGTTTAGTGTGTACCTTGGTGATAACAGGCTTTTGTTGTTGTGGGACTTAGTTGAAAATGGCACATAGGTTTAAGGTTAGTTTATTGGTGTGGCTGAAATCTAGGGTCAATTTGGTATATGAATGTATTGTTTTTTTTTCTTTGAGTTGTAATGAGAAATATTAATGCATATGAGTTTATGGTGTAAATGAGCCTTGTCTTATTGTAATAAAAATTCTAATATGACGGACTCTTGTTATAAAACGTGAATTTGGTTTATAGAACTAATATGGATAATATTGGATATGAAATTGGTTGAAAATAAATGGATAATGAAAATTGGATTAAAAATGGATAAATGAGAAAATGGATAAAAATGGTCACGGGATGGATATGGGTTTTGTAACGCGCCTCCACAACACTCAAGAACCTTGACAGCTTAACCTGAATGCCACTAATCTTGAACAACACGACCAAATACTTGCACACAAACTGAAACGTACCAACTGCTCTAATCTCTTTGATGGCTTTACAACCTCAATTAAACTGAAACAGTACTGCACACACCATGAACCAGCTAACCTGAGGAGACTCAACTGAATGATATTTGTCAACCATAAACTCTAAGGGTGAGAAATCCTAATCTTCGTGCCTTGAGTGCACACTTATAAAACAAATACTTGATGAGGACCAAAAACCTAGTTCAGAATCTCTGCCACAACTTGATAACCTGACACTGAAACAAACCACCCTTCTGACCAAAATTAGGTCAAGCTTCCACTAGATCTCAAACCACACCACACAGACCCTTGACCTGACGAACTTGCCTGATCCTTGAGGAAGAACTTGTGATGAAAATAAATTACATTAGATTATTGAGGAAAGGAGGTCTCTTGAAACAAACCCTAATTTACAAGTGAAACAAAACAAACAAAAACTGATAAAATGGTTAGTTAATAATGCATAGGTGATTGATCTATGATGCTCATGCAAAAGATGTTATGACATCTAAGGGGTAAAATTTGGGGTACAACAGCTGGGATATAAGCCACCCAGGCGTCCTGAAGAGCCTCCCAAGTTCTATGGTCCAGTTCGTTTCACCAGTACCGGTGTTTTCTTCGACAGAGTCAATGCTATTGATGAGGATGGGGATAGTGATTGTGATATGGATAGTTGGATCCGCCCCTGTGTCCCAGGTCAAACCCTTCTCAACTGGTCATCGGAGAGAGCCATTCAAGTGACCGGACCAGAGTAATTGCTCCTGTTTGTCATCTATGTTAATCCTATGTTCTGCCCAAGACGTAGTGATTCTTGTTTGTAGGGCTTGAATGTTTTTGTATGCCTTTTCTTTATCATTAATAAAGGACGTTTCGCATTCAAATGTTTTGATCCCTGTTTTTCTGTTTTTTATTTTTTGCATTAAAAACACATCAAAATGGAAATGTGTTTTTGTTTGATGCATCCATAATAAACATATATCATCAATCATGCAGGTTTTCTTGTTTAGATTCCACCCATCATGATTCGGCTATGGCTCGGTATGACTTTGATAATCCCATATATCAGGCAGAAGAGGGGACTGATGAAGATTGTGCCTTACCAGAGGAATTAGCCAGGCTGTTAAAACAGGAGGAAAAGGTCATTCTGCCTCATCAGGAGGAAATTGAGGTTGTTAACTTGGGAACCGAGGACGCAAAGAAGGAGGTACGGATTGGGGCTGCTTTAGAAGACTCTGTCAAGGGAAGATTGATTGAAATGCTCCAAGAGTATGTGGATATCTTCGCCTGGTCTTACCAAGACATGCCTGGGCTCGACACTGACATCGTGGTACACCGACTGCCGCTCAAAGAAGGATGTGCTCCGGTTAAGCAGAAGCTAAGAAGGACGAAATCGGAAATGTCTGTCAAGATTAAAGAAGAGGTTCAGAAACAGTTAGATGTTGGGTTTCTTGCTGTAACGAATTATCCTCCATGGGTTGCTAATATTGTACCTGTAACTAAGAAGGACGGAAAGGTCAGGATGTGCGTTGATTACAGAGATCTGAATAGAGCAAGCCCAAAAGACGACTTCCCGCTTCCTCACATTGATGTGCTAGTGGATAACACCGCTCAGTATTCTGTGTTTTCCTTCATGGATGGCTTCTCTGGGTATAACCAAATCAAGATGGCCCCAGAGGACATGGAGAAAACGACGTTCATAACACCGTGGGGAACGTTCTGTTACAAAGTGATGCCCTTTGGATTGAAAAATGCTGGGGCAACCTATCAGCGGGCGATGGTGACCCTCTTTCATGATATGATTCACAAAGAGATCGAGGTCTATGTTGATGACATGATTGCGAAGTCACAGACGGAAGAAAAACATCTGGTTAATCTTCAGAAATTGTTTGAAAGGTTGAGAAAGTTCAGACTGAGGTTGAATCCGAACAAGTGCACCTTCGGGGTGAGATCTGGAAAGCTACTTGGGTTTATTGTCAGTGAAAAAGGTATCGAGGTTGATCCTGCTAAAGTAAAAGCCATTCAAGAAATGCCTAAACCAAGAACAGAAAAAAAGGTTCATGGTTTCCTAGGGAGGTTGAACTACATTGCTAGATTCATCTCTCATCTTACAGCCACGTGTGAACCAATATTCAAGTTGCTAAGAAAAGATCAAGAGGTCAGGTGGAACGAGAATTGTTAAAAGGCGTTCGAAAAAATAAAAGAATATTTGCAGGAACCTCCAGTCCTTATGCTGCCAGTGCCAGGAAGGCCATTGATTATGTATCTTATGGTTCTTGAGAACTCAATGGGGTGTGTGCTCGTTCAACATGACGAGTCAGGTAGAAAAGAGCATGCCATCTACTACCTGAGTAAGAAGTTTACTGATTGTGAGTCAAGGTACTCGATGCTGGAGAAAACATGTTGTGTGTAACACCCCAATTCCCCATCATAAATAAATAACAATTAATAAAATCAGAGTAACTAAAAATTTATTTTTCCGACAGAAACAAGGATGCCACATTTTAAAATAAGAATACACACTCCCTGCTCATAAATTTGATACATAGCATAAAATAGGTTACCCTCAATTGGGAAACTTTTCCATATAAAGGTAATACCAAATATATTCAACAATTATATACATAAATAAAATAATCGTTTCCCCGACTCCCGTGCTACGTATCAGAGCAGACACCAAGACCTAAGCAAAGACGAAGATCTAACTCTTCCACTTGCCTCCACGCCTCTAAAGCTGACAATCTGCACTATGCCATAAAAAGCATATTCCAGCAGAAGGGTGAGAAATAACAACTATAACAAGATTGCATAATAATATGCCACAACACAGATAAATTCACATATATAATATTTCTCACCAATTACATCACATACTAACACATATAGCATGCCACCAATACAAAACATATCACACATAATCCCACCACGATTATGACATATGGAACCACACCACCACATCACCACAAAATATAACATATATTAATCATACCGACATAATCACATATTCACACATAATGCATATGTTTATACACAAAACATATCACTCACAACCAATGCATTCATCTCTTATGCAAACTAATTCACCAAGGCTATCACAAGCTCACACATAATCAATCCATTTATAATTCTCACCACAATTCATCCCAACTCACTCATATACATCACAATGTATATATATATATATAAATATATATATATATATATATATATATATATATATATATAATCAAGCATATTCATCATGCATACTTTCACAATCCTTAATCATTCCACATAAACATACACATTTACGTTTACTCACCAACACATCATTATAAAGATGATAAATGCAAATCATAGAGACCGACTCACGACTCTATGCAAATGCAATGCGGTACCGACTCAACCTCGTAATTCATTAGTCCCCCAGGAACTCTTGGAATCATCGCTTGTTACATAGAGTAACTCCCCGTCGGGCCTACGATGTTCCCCGTCGCTATAAACCATTATTTCAGGGCGAACGACGTTTATGGATTGCTTTCGACCACTATTTCAGGGCGCACAATCATTTGTGATTAATCGCTTCTACCATTATTTCAGGGCGTAAGACGATAAAACTGATTGTGATTAATCGCTTCTACCATTATTTCAGGGCGTAAGACGATAAAACTGATTCATCTATGAATCTTCCAATGCAAGAATGCATATCATGATACTTGACACATTAATGACTCATGCCAACATCAAATGCTCATGCATTAACAATAATCATGTATTTCAAGTACATATAAAGTAATGCACACAATTGCCCAAAATGGCCACAAACACCAATATACCATTCCACAACATCAAATTCCCATCAAAGAATCATCACACAAGCCATCTCATAACATATCATAATATGTCTTACAATATTGAAAAATAACTCAAAATTCCATTTTTACGGTTTCTCGAAAAAGTCGGCTAAAAGTCGGCCAAAAATAATATTTTCTATCATCATCAAAAAGTGCTCATCGACAGCTTCGATTCGGTATAAAGAACACTTAAATACGATAAACAACGAAGAAGATATGAATATTTCAAAATAACGCAAAAACATAAACCGGACGCCCGACACTACGAAACGGTTCGAAAAAACTGTACCGATTGGACTAGGTTCAGACCTCAAAACTATTTTTCCTAGAAAGAACATCTCGTTAGCTTCCCAACGCTTCGAACGGGGATCAAAACCGACTTACGGTTCAAGAGATATGAATTTCCGAAGTTTTCCGAAAAATCAGGATTTTCCACCTACAGCACGCGTCCGTACGCCTGCGGGCTGCTACGGATTTCGGCTATTTTGCCCGAAAATCCGACCGATTCAATTCTATGATACGAAACAAATACACAATAATCCTTACCAAATATATATCAACGTTTTAGGACCATAAAACGATAATTCTACGACGTTCGATTTTCACCAAAATCTCACATTCTCAAAACCCAAAAATGTCAAAACTCACAATATCAACCGATTTCAACCAAACGAGTTTCTATAATCTCGGTCTAACCTCATACGACTAATCTACGCAATTTATTTCGAAATTCATCCGTGAAAACATCGATTTCTAACCATTTTTACCATTTCGACCTAAAATGAAAACTATATGAAACTATCCAAAACAATCAAGAAAACATACACATATACATACACAAGCAATATATAATTGAAACTTCTCACCCTTACCCGATTATTCGCGCTTGAAACGGAGTTCCCGCGATTTTTTCCCTTTTCTCCTCTTTTCTCTCTTCTTCCTCTTCTTTTCTCTTTTCCTTCTTTCTTTCTCTTTTTCTCTTCCTTACTATTTTTCTCTCTTTTCTTTCTATTTATATAAAAACATAAAACTTACCCAAGCAAAAGACCAAAATACCCCTCAGCTCAAATATCTCTCAAACGCTCTCAAAATGCGATAAAACATCAACAACGATGAAAAATAATATATTGCCAAATAAAAGTCAATAATAAAATAATCAAATAGACTCGATTAACTAAAACTGACAAAAACTGGGGCGTTACAATTCTCCCCCACTTAGACATTTTCGTCCTCGAAAATCTAACCGATACGAACAACTCCGGATACGACTCTCGCATCCGACTAACAAACCAACATGCCAACAAAAGTCACACCACGAATAACACAACTGACAAACCACCTTGCTAACTACCACAACGACACGACAACGACGACAACTACAACGACAAGATGCAAAGCCCATACAATGCACTTGACGACAAACTCACAACTCAAAGAAAAGCCAAGATACCAACACACAGGTTCACTCTAGAACCGAAACACAACAAGATCGTTACCCTACCCTAGGTAACACTCCCCTAATTCCCCACACAGGAATTAGCTACACACACTCGAACCATCACCATGGAAACGAGGCAATCAACACAAACAAGAACATAAAGTTACACGACACCACAAGGTCTCAACAACATCAACAAAACCAGAACACCAACATCCTTGTCACACAGCCATACTACAACAATGCTACGATTCACCAATCGAACATACAATCAAAACATCCATTTACATAGTAGCCCATGAATAATATTCAAACCTTCCACCTAACACTTCCATTCTGAAACGTCCAATAGTCTCACCATTCCTACATGTTCTCAATGTTCAACCTATGAACTCTTACAAGTCTCACACGTAAATACAAAATGTGTCACCTCACGCTTCCGCTGCGCACTCTGATTACTCGCAACCATCAAAACTACCATGTATAAAAACTTCCAACTTAACTTATCCCACACGACATTAACTTTACCAATAGGATAATCTGAGCCAAATTCATAACTCGTCACGAATTTTAACCATCCTCGCTGTCTCACCCTCTATGCCTTCAGACCAAACCAGTAATCCATATCCTTGTGATTACTAAACACTTCGAATCTGGAACCATAAAGATAATACCTCCAAATATTCCAACACAATACAACCGCGACCAAATCCAAACCCAAAAGAGTATACATCCTTTTATAAATCCTCAATTGTCATAAAGCATAAGCCACGACTTTACCCCCTTGCATTAACACCTGACCACACTCTTCAGAGACACATCACAATACCTCACAAACGGTTTATTAGGATCACACAGAATCAAAACTGGAGCCGTAGACAACTTCTACTCCAGCTCACCAAAACTTACTCACAACGAACATCCAAACAAACGACTCACCCTTTGTAAGTCAACTGAGATACCAGAAGTACGAACTTAACAAAGTCTTCCATAACCTGTAATAACAACCAACTGAGTCCAAAAGTTTCTAATCTCCTTAACCAATTTCGGAGCCTCTCAATGTAGAACTACATCTACTTCCGATGAATCCCTTACCATACTCTCCTCTGAAATAACATATCCAAGAAAACTAACCTTTTTCAACCCAAATTCTCACTTGAATAACTTAGCATAAAACTTCATCTCTTTTTGACACTTGTAATTCAAATCCCAAACACTCTACCTGTTCTTCCTTTGAGTTTACAACAGATCCGAATATCCTCCATCAAAGCCATTACGAACTTATCCAATTAAATATGGAAGATACGATTCCTCTACTCCATAAGCATTAGAGACGCGTTACTAACACCAAATACCATCACTATACGTTGCAATTCCCAACCAAAATCCAAAAGATATAAATCCTTAAAGCTTTTGCAAAACTTTTCACTAGGTAACTGGTTACTCACATACAAGCTTAACCGAGTAAATAACAACCTATTCCGAGGATAACAAACCTAACCAGTCACATTAAATCGATCAAAGGCTCAACTCACACAATTCACCACTCTTATCAAACATTCCAAACAATTGTAATTCACTCAAACTCAACCAAACCATTCTAGTCATCTGTTCATGAAAGTGGACACTTATTCTCAATCATTACCCTATTCAACTATTAGTAAACCATACCCAATTTCTTCTCCTGACCGTCCAATTCCGCAATTCCAACATGTATCAACAACCAACCAAAAAGAATTCTCAAACACAATGTTACATCCAAAAACACATCTGAAAATTATGCCCAACTGACGGCCCATCACTGCGACTTCCTGCCAATTCCCAGAACACTACCATCACAGATAAAACAAACATATTATTCCCATCTACTAAGAGTTTCCTACTTACTTAGCAGATATAAACCTCAACTATTCACCTTCGTCCAATTAAGTTCAATCTCTACTCTCTGTGAAGCAGTCCTTAAATAAAACCCAATCATTCTCTCTCAATGACTTCCCAACTGGACTAACACACCAAAACCTCTAATCCATTTCATCTTCCGATATTAGCATCTTCATCGACTCATCAAAACAATCTGTAATCATCTCCTTAAATTCCAAACAATTCATTTCACACACTATCAAAGCCGGAAAGACCCGCCTATTCCATCCAACATAATTTCCGTCTGCTATCAACAAGAGATTAAGGGTGATCAGTTCCTCAATTTGTCAATAGACAGCCGACAATCACGATGGGGCATAAACCGTCTTTACCAAACTATAATAACATTTCTTACATCCTGTACACAAAACTACCTAAGGCACAAATCCTTAGTTGACATAAACCTTACCTCCGCATCCCCTTCGGAACTGAGAACAACATTGTCCGAACAACACTTACAATCTTGCAATTCACAATACACTGAGCCAACGCTCCACACCTGAAGCAACATGGAGAAGTACCAACTTCTCCCCCACTTATCTCAAACTCAATCCTGAAAACAAAGGATTAGAAAACCCAGAAAGTACTGACAGTGTTCCACACACCTATCACGTACTAAGAGATAAACAACAACGACAGTATTCAACTGTCACACCAACTGACTCAATAGCTTGGCCGGACGGACCGACCTGCTCTGATACCACTAATGTAACACCCCAATTCCCCATCATAAATAAATAACAATTAATAAAATCAGAGTAACTAAAAATTTATTTTTCCGACAGAAACAAGGATGCCACATTTTAAAATAAGAATACACACTCCCTGCTCATAAATTTGATACATAGCATAAAATAGGTTACCCTCAATTGGGAAACTTTTCCATATAAAGGTAATACCAAATATATTCAACAATTATATACATAAATAAAATAATCGTTTCCCCGACTCCCGTGCTACGTATCAGAGCAGACACCAAGACCTAAGCAAAGACGAAGATCTAACTCTTCCACTTGCCTCCACGCCTCTAAAGCTGACAATCTGCACTATGCCATAAAAAGCATATTCCAGCAGAAGGGTGAGAAATAACAACTATAACAAGATTGCATAATAATATGCCACAACACAGATAAATTCACATATATAATATTTCTCACCAATTACATCACATACTAACACATATAGCATGCCACCAATACAAAACATATCACACATAATCCCACCACGATTATGACATATGGAACCACACCACCACATCACCACAAAATATAACATATATTAATCATACCGACATAATCACATATTCACACATAATGCATATGTTTATACACAAAACATATCACTCACAACCAATGCATTCATCTCTTATGCAAACTAATTCACCAAGGCTATCACAAGCTCACACATAATCAATCCATTTATAATTCTCACCACAATTCATCCCAACTCACTCATATACATCACAATGTATATATATATATATAAATATATATATATATATATATATATATATATATATATAATCAAGCATATTCATCATGCATACTTTCACAATCCTTAATCATTCCACATAAACATACACATTTACGTTTACTCACCAACACATCATTATAAAGATGATAAATGCAAATCATAGAGACCGACTCACGACTCTATGCAAATGCAATGCGGTACCGACTCAACCTCGTAATTCATTAGTCCCCCAGGAACTCTTGGAATCATCGCTTGTTACATAGAGTAACTCCCCGTCGGGCCTACGATGTTCCCCGTCGCTATAAACCATTATTTCAGGGCGAACGACGTTTATGGATTGCTTTCGACCACTATTTCAGGGCGCACAATCATTTGTGATTAATCGCTTCTACCATTATTTCAGGGCGTAAGACGATAAAACTGATTGTGATTAATCGCTTCTACCATTATTTCAGGGCGTAAGACGATAAAACTGATTCATCTATGAATCTTCCAATGCAAGAATGCATATCATGATACTTGACACATTAATGACTCATGCCAACATCAAATGCTCATGCATTAACAATAATCATGTATTTCAAGTACATATAAAGTAATGCACACAATTGCCCAAAATGGCCACAAACACCAATATACCATTCCACAACATCAAATTCCCATCAAAGAATCATCACACAAGCCATCTCATAACATATCATAATATGTCTTACAATATTGAAAAATAACTCAAAATTCCATTTTTACGGTTTCTCGAAAAAGTCGGCTAAAAGTCGGCCAAAAATAATATTTTCTATCATCATCAAAAAGTGCTCATCGACAGCTTCGATTCGGTATAAAGAACACTTAAATACGATAAACAACGAAGAAGATATGAATATTTCAAAATAACGCAAAAACATAAACCGGACGCCCGACACTACGAAACGGTTCGAAAAAACTGTACCGATTGGACTAGGTTCAGACCTCAAAACTATTTTTCCTAGAAAGAACATCTCGTTAGCTTCCCAACGCTTCGAACGGGGATCAAAACCGACTTACGGTTCAAGAGATATGAATTTCCGAAGTTTTCCGAAAAATCAGGATTTTCCACCTACAGCACGCGTCCGTACGCCTGCGGGCTGCTACGGATTTCGGCTATTTTGCCCGAAAATCCGACCGATTCAATTCTATGATACGAAACAAATACACAATAATCCTTACCAAATATATATCAACGTTTTAGGACCATAAAACGATAATTCTACGACGTTCGATTTTCACCAAAATCTCACATTCTCAAAACCCAAAAATGTCAAAACTCACAATATCAACCGATTTCAACCAAACGAGTTTCTATAATCTCGGTCTAACCTCATACGACTAATCTACGCAATTTATTTCGAAATTCATCCGTGAAAACATCGATTTCTAACCATTTTTACCATTTCGACCTAAAATGAAAACTATATGAAACTATCCAAAACAATCAAGAAAACATACACATATACATACACAAGCAATATATAATTGAAACTTCTCACCCTTACCCGATTATTCGCGCTTGAAACGGAGTTCCCGCGATTTTTTCCCTTTTCTCCTCTTTTCTCTCTTCTTCCTCTTCTTTTCTCTTTTCCTTCTTTCTTTCTCTTTTTCTCTTCCTTACTATTTTTCTCTCTTTTCTTTCTATTTATATAAAAACATAAAACTTACCCAAGCAAAAGACCAAAATACCCCTCAGCTCAAATATCTCTCAAACGCTCTCAAAATGCGATAAAACATCAACAACGATGAAAAATAATATATTGCCAAATAAAAGTCAATAATAAAATAATCAAATAGACTCGATTAACTAAAACTGACAAAAACTGGGGCGTTACATTGTGCACTCGCTTGGGCAGCTAAGCGTTTGAGGCAGTATATGTTAAACCACACAACCCTCTTAATTTCAAAGATGGATTCGATCAAGTATGTGTTTGAGAAGCAGGCGCTTTATGGAAGAATAACCCGTTGGCAGATGGTTCTGACAGAATACGATATTCAATATGTTTCCCAAAAAGCCATTAAGGGAAGTGTTTTGTCAGAATATCTTGCTGAACAACCAATTGAGGATTATCAATTGATGAAGTTCGAATTTCCGGATGAGCACATTATGTATCTGAAGATGAAAGACTGTGAAGAGCCTCTACCTGATGAAGGGCCAGAAATTGGGTCCCAATGGAAGCAGGTTTTTGATGGGGCTGTTAATTCATACGGTAACGGAATCGGGGCAGTCATTACAACTCCGAAGGGTTCTCATATACCTTTCACTGCCCGATTAGCGTTCATATGTACCAACAATGAGGCGGAGTATGAAGCATGCATCATGGGGTTAGAAGAAGCAATTGATTTGAGAATCAAGAATCTCGATGTTTATGGTGATTCCGCGTTGGTAGTTAATTAGATTACAGGTGAATGGGAAACTCATCAAGCGAACTTGGTGCCTTATAACAACTATGCCAGAAGGTTGTTACCATTCTTTGACAGAGTCGATTTCCATCATATACCTCGGGTGGAGAATCAGATGGCCGATACGTTGGCAACGTTATCTTCAATGTATCAGGTGAATCGTTGGAATGAAACTCCTTCGATCAGAATCATGCGTCTGGATAGACCAGCTTTTGTGTTTGCAATTGAAGACGTATCAGATGGCAAACCTTGGTATCACGATATTAAGGTTTTTCTGAAAAGTCAAGAGTATCCAAGGGGTGCATCCACCAAAGATAAGAAGTCTCTGAGGAGGCTGGCGGGAAATTTCTTTATGAATAAAGATGATGTGTTATACAAGAGAAACTTTGACATGGTCTTGCTACGTTGTGTTGATGAACACGAGGCAAGCCTGTTGATGGAAGAAGTCCATGAAGGATCTTTTGGTACCCATGCCAATGGGCATGCTATGGCTAGAAAACTGCTGAGAGCGGGGTATTATTGGATGACTATGGAATCTGATTATTTCAAATACTCCCGGAAATGTCATAAATACCAGATTTATGCTGATAAGGTGCATGTACCGCCTACTCCTCTGAATATATTGTCATCACCTTGGCCTTTTGCTATGTGGGGCATTGATATGATCGAAAAGATTGAACCTACTGCTTCCAATGGGCATCGTTTCATTTTGGTTGCCATCGATTATTTCACGAAGTGGGTGGAAACAGCCTTGTATGCCAACGTCACCAGACAAGTAGTAGCCAGATTTATCAAGAAGGACATCATCTGCCGGTATGGAGTCCCGGAGAGAATCAATACTGACAATGGTTCAAATTTGAATAACAAGATGATGAAGGAGCTATGTCAGAGCTTCAAGATTGAACATCACAATTCTTCTCCCTATCGCCCGAAGATGAATGGGGCTGTTGAAGCAGCAAATAAGAACATCAAGAAGATTGTGCAGAAAATGGTAGTGACGTATAAGGACTGGCATGAGATGTTGCCGTATGCTTTACACAGTTATCGTACTTCGGTACGTACATCAACTGGGGCAACTCCTTTCTCACTGGTATATGGTATGGAAGCAGTTCTACCATTAGAGGTTGAGATTCCTTCTTTAAGAATTCTGGCAGACGTGAAGCTTGATGAAGCTGAATGGGTGCGTTCCAGACTGGATCAGCTGAACCTTATTGAAGAGAAGAGATTGGCAGCCATTGCACATGGTCGGTTATATCAGAGCAGGATGAAGAAAGCCTTTGATCAGAAAGTGCGTCCTCGGTGTTTTCAGGCTGGTGAATTAGTTTTGAAAAGGATCATTCCTCCTCAGACAGATCACAGGGGTAAATGGACTCCAAATTACGAAGGGCCATATGTAGTAAGACAGGTTTTCTCTGGTGGAGCCTTATTACTCTCAACTATGGATGGCGAAGATTTCACGTCCCCTGTGAACGCAGACGTAGTCAAAAAATACTTTGCATAAAAGAGACCCGCTGGACACAAAAAGAAAGTCCAGGAAAAAAAGGGGCATCCCGGCGAACCATAAAACGAAAAGGGTTCGGGCAAAAATAAGGGATAAAGAAGAAAAAAAAGAATAAACCCGCAAGGTTGAAAACCTGAAAAGGTAACTTTGGCAAAAAGGGGTATCCCGGTGGATTGAAAACCCGAAAAGGGCGATCCAGGCAAAAGTTAGGGATTTAAAAGCAAGAGGCTATAAGCTGCGTTCGATCTGTGAACACTTTTGATACGTGGAAATTTCGAAGGAAAGGAATCAGTCCTGTTAGTCTCTTCGAAGGCCAAAACATCTGCGGATAAGCAAGGCATATTGGGTCATAGCTGAATTGAATCATGGTGGATTTCTGTTCCCCACATTGCCGACATGTGTATTTTCTTTTTTTTTCTTTTGTGCAATTACCTCTTTTCAGGAATTGCTTCCGAATGTAATTGCCTATTTACAGGCCAATTCCATTCAATAAAATCTTCATTTCACTAAAAAAGCTTTCCATTTGTGTTTTTACTTTTACTGTTTTGTTTGTGAAAACGTCCGATATTTTGATAAAACATTGCATGCGAAAATGTTAAGCTCTGTGAAGCATATCAGAAAACAGTGGAAATTGCTTAGGCAACGGTCGTTGTAATAGTAATAGAAGTAGCCTTTTTGCATATAGAGCTTTCTGTTGATTCTGTTTGCAGGGTAACAGGTTTGTCCTTCCCCAGTAGAGCTACTCTCCTCGACATCGAAAAGTTCATCCTCCTCAGCTGGTTGTTGTTTTCCCAGCCAGGGTGTCGAGGATTATCTTCCTCAGCAGAGTACAGAGGATTATTTCCCCAGCTAGAGTTGTGGTTGTTTCATTACTCTTTCTGCAAGCAGTCAGAAGTTGATGGTGATGCATCCCCATCAAGAGACTTATAGAATATCTTCTTTGGACAAAGACGTTATTTTCCCCGCAGGGCCTGAGCACTAATTCTCCTCAGCTAGTCAAGAAATGTTTTCCTCACCAGCAACGGTATGAGTTAATCCCCTCACATGAGTAAGCTTGATATTATCCTCTAGAAGGGTGGATGTGAGCATCTACCATTCCTTAAGCAGGTTTGCTGGTCATGGCCGGTACTCCCCAGCAGGGTAAAAGTACTGATATTCCCCGGCAGGGTAAAAGCAAGGGCATCTTTCAAACAGCAGGTTGAGTTCGGTAATATCCCCAAACAGGTTTGGAATTATTGACTTGTTTCCCCAAGCAAAGCTTGATGGTGATCTTTATAGTGGTTTGTTTAACAACGGTTGATATCCCCAGCAGGTCCTAAGTCCAATTGTTATTGGCATTCTGTCAGATCCAGGTAAAAGTCATTGGTAATCCCCAGCGGAGAGAATTTCTCTTTGGTTTCCATCTTCATTATTCATTTTTATCCATCTCCAGCAGAGTGGATCTTCTCTCGGAGTTTTCATATCCAGCAGAGTTTATGATCAGGATCTTCCTCAGCAGAGTGAAGTCTTTCTCAGCAGGGTCTCTTATTTCAGAGGACAATTTAGTTTGTCATCCCCGGTGGAGCTGCCTTGGTCTTCAGCATTTATTTTGCTGAGACGCCTCTTTTGCATTGCATAAGCATTTTTGCATGGCATCCTCCCAAATGCGTAGCATTTCCATTTCGTATGGAGCATTACGCCATAAAATTCAAACATATGCATTCGAAGCATAAGCCAGGTTTGATATCTTTTACCAGATTTCTTTCCCCAGCAGAGTCGCCAGCTGTCGCTCCCGAGGATTTGCATCCATGGTACAGACGCGAAAGTGGCGCAGAAAACAGAGTCGCCAGCAATGTGTATTTATCCCAAGAGAAGGAAAGGAAACGCTGCTAACACCTTCCCTTCGCGTAACCGACTCCCTTACCCGTTTCTCTTGGTCGTGAGACCATGCTCTTTCCCTTCCCTCAGGTTTACGCAGTGTTTCCTTTCCCTCTCTTGGGATAAATACACATTGCTGGCGACTCTGTTTTCCGCGCCACTTTCGCATTTGTACCATGGATGCAAATCCTCGGGAGCGACAATCGTGTCAGTGAGTGCACGAGTGATGTGAAGAAATGCTTCAAGTGTGGACAGGCAGGACATTTGATTGCTGACTGCAAAGTTAATTTGGTGACTTGCTACAACTGTGGAGAACAAGGTCATATTAGTACTCGTTGCCAGAAGCCAAAGCAAGCTTCAACTGGGGGAAAGGTGTTCGCTTTAAGGGGACTTAGACTTCCAGTGATGATAGACTGATAAGAGGTATATGTTACATTAATAATACGCCTTTAAATGCTATTATTGATACTGGTGCTACTCATTTTTTTATTGTTGCTGATTGTGTGAGAAGGTTAGGCCTTGTTGTTTCTCCTATGAAGGGAGAGATGGTTGTTGAAACTCCTGCAAAGGGATCGGTGGCCACTTCCCTAGTTTGTTTGAATTTTCCACTATCAATCTTTAATAAGGAATTTGGAGTGGATCTTATTTTCTTACCGTTGGGAAATCTTGATGTGATCTTGGGGATGAACTGGTTGGAGTTCAATCACGTTCATATTAACTGTTTTAACAAGTCAGTGAAATTTCTTTCTCCTGAGGAATAGGAAGAAGATGGTTTTCTATCTGCTAGAGAGTTGACAGAGCTCTTAGAGGAAGAAGCTCAAGTGCTTGCATTGTTTGCATCCTTGTCAGTGGAGAGTGAGTCGGTGATTAATGAATTGCAAGTAGTGCGTGAATTTCCAGAAGTGTTTCCGGATGATATTGCTGATGTACCGCCAGAGAGAGAAGTGGAGTTCACTATTGATCTTGTCCCTGGTACCAGACCTATTTCTATGGCACCATACAGGAGGTCGGCATCATAATTAATAGAGTTGAAGAAGCAACTAGAAGAGTTGTTAGAAAAGAAATTTGTTAGACCAAGTGTGTCGCCTTGGGGAGCTCCGGTGTTGTTGGTGAAGAAAAAGGATGGCAGTATGAGGTTGTGCATCGATTACAGACAGCTGAATAAAGTAACGATTAATAACAAGTATCCACTTCCAAGAATAGACAACTTGATAGATCAGTTAGTCGGTGCACGTGTGTTTAGAAAGATTGACTTGAGGTCGGGTTATCATCAGATACGAGTGAAGGATGAAGATATTCAGAAGACGGACTTCAGAACCCGATATGGACATTATGAGTATGTGGTGATGCCATTCGGAGTTACTAATGCACCTGGTGTATTCATGGAGTATATGAATCAAAAATTTCATGCTTACTTGGACCAATTTGTGGTTGTCTTTATTGACGACATTCTAATCTATTCTAAGTCAGAAGAAGAGCATGCTGAGCATTTGCGGATCGTGCTTCATGTGTTAAAGAAAAAGAAGCTATATGCTAAGTTATCTAAGTGTGAATTCTGGTTGAGAGAGGTGAGTTTTCTCAGTCATGTTATTTCAGGTGAGGGTATTGCTGTGGATCCATCCAAGGTAGATGCAGTTCTACAGTGGGAGGCTCTGAAGTCGGTAACTCAGATTAGAAGCTTTTTGGGTTTGCTTGGTTACTACCTTAGGTTTATTGAAGGCTTTTCGAAGTTGGCACTTCCTTTGACTCAATTGACTTGCAAACGTAAAGCTTTTGTATGGGATGTTCACTGCGAGAAGAGTTTCATCGAGCTGAAGAAGAGATTGGCTATAGCTCCGGTTTTTATTTTACCCGAACCCAATGAACCGTTTGTGGTGTATTTCGACGCTTCTTTAATGGGTTTAGGAGGTGTGTTAATGCAGGATCGTAAGGTTGTGGCTTATGCTTCATGACAGTTAAGGGTCCATGAGAGGAATTACCCAACTCATGACTTGGAATTAGCTGCAATGGTGTTCGTATTGAAAATTTGGAGGCACTATCTTTATGGTTCCAGATTCGAGGTGTATAATGATCATAAGAGTTTGAGGTATCTGTTTGATCAGAAGGAGTTGAATATAAGACAAAGAAGGTGGTTAGAATTCTTAAAGGATTATTATTTCAGCTTAAACTATCACACCGGTAAAGCGAATGTCGTGGATGATGCTCTGAGTCGAAAGTATTTGCATATGTCGGCTATGATGGTTAAAGAGTTGGAATTGATTGAGCAGTTCAGAGATATGAGTTTAGTTTACGAACAGACACCACATAGTGTAATGTTGGGTATACTGAAGATCAACAATGAATTTCTTAATAGTATCAGAGAAGGTCAAAAGCTGGATGTGAAACTGGTGGATTTAATGATCGGGAATGAACAGACAGCGAGTAATGAATTCAGAGTGGATGAACAAGGTGTGTTGAGGTTCCATTATAGGATTTGTATTCCTGATGATCCTGAGTTGAAAACAATGATTCTAGAAGAAAGTCACAGGAGTAGCTTGAGTATCCATCCAGAAGCTACAAAGATGTATCAAGACTTGAAGAAGATATTTTGGTGGCCCGGATTGAAACGTGTTGTGGCTATGTTTGTGTATGCTTCTTTGACTTGTCAGAAGTCGAAGGTGGAACATCAGAAACCTGCTGGTTTGATGCAACCGTTAGATATCCCAAAGTGGAAGTGGGACAGTATTTCTATGGATTTTGTGACTGGGTTGCCTAATACTCCAAGAGGGCATGATTCCATTTGGGTAGTAGTGGATAGACTGACGAAATCGGCACACTTCATTCCAATCAATATCAGTTTTCCTTTGCAGAAGCTGGCAGAGATTTATATTCAGGTGATTGTGAAGTTGCATGGAGTTCCGTTGAGTATTGCGTCGGATAGAGATCCAAGATTCACTTACAGATTTTGGGAGAGTTTGCAAAAAGCTTTGGGGTCGAAACTGAGATTGAGCTCAGCTTATCACCCACAGACGAATGGAGAAACAGAGAGAACTGTACAATCTTTGGAGGATTTGTTGAGGGCTTGTGTGCTTGAACAAGGAGGTGCTTGGGATAGCCATTTGTCGTTGATTGAGTTCACTTATAATAACAATTATCATTCCAGTATTGGAATGGCGCCTTTTGAAGCTTTGTATGGTCGGAGGTGTCGAACGCCTTTGTGTTGGCATGAATCTGGAGAGAGTGTAGTACGTGGACCTGAGATTGTTCAGTAGACTACTGAAATGGTGAAGCTGATTCAGGAAAAGATGAAAGCTTCGCAGAGTACGCAGAGGAGCTAACATGATAAGAGGAGGAAAGATCTCGAGTTTCAAGAAGGAGACTATGTGTTTTTGAGAGTCACTCTGGTGACCGGTGTTGGATGTGCATTTAAGTCGAGGAAGCTTACTCCTCGGCTTATTGGTCCATATCAGATTTCTGCAAGGGTTAGACTTGTTGCCTACAGAGTAGCGTTGCCACCCAATTTGTCGAATTTGCATGATGTGCTCCATGTGTCATAGCTTCAGAAGTATGTTCCAGATCCATCACATGTGATCCCGACGGATAATGTGGAAGTAAGGGATAACCTTACGGTTGAGGCCTTACCGATATGGATTGAACACCGCGAGGTAAAGCAATTGAGGGGATAACCTTACGGTTGAGGCCTTACCGATATGACTTGGGAGTTAGAGAGCAGGATGCGAGAATCGTATCCAGAGTTGTTCGTATGAGGTAAATTTTTTAGGACGAAAATATTCTAAGTGGGGGAGAGTTGTAACACCCCGATTTATTTTATTGTTTTTCGTAATTAGAATTATATGATGTCGCGTAAAAGTGTGTGATTATGCGTGTTTTGGTCGTGTTTGGGTTGCCCTTAGTATGAGGTAGTGACCTTAGAATTGTAGATATTAAGGTGTTGGGGGTGTGTGACCAATTGTGTAGAGAGGAGTGGTGTGGTTAGTAATTCATTAATTAATATTAGGAAAATTTGATTAATATTATTAATGTGAATTATTAAGAAATATTGTTATTATTATTTAATTAGTAAAATAATAATAATAATAATATTGATATAATAATAATAATAATAATATGAAATTAAAAAGAATATTAGAAAATAGAAAAGGGGATTAGAGGAGAAAATCATTCAGTACGTGTTTTTGGAGGAAAAGAGAAAGAGGAAAACCATTGTTGAGGCCGAGGTTTTTGTCAAGAACTCTAAGGTAAGGGTGGGGCTCTTTAATCTCTTAAGGGTTGCATAATATTTGTATGTGGGTAGATAAACCTTTATGATCATCCCTATGTGTTGTTTGCGTTGATTTGGGGATTGGGGTTTTTGTGCGTCGGAGGTTTTGATAAGAGGAAAAATGCATAAATTGACCGGTTGAATTGTGGTTTATGTATTCCTATTTTTTTATGTGATAACCTGTGATTGTGTGTGTATTTTAGGGGCTGTTTGTGGGTAGAATCGGAGAAAGGTTGAGGTTGGCTTGTGCTGAAATCGCAACTGCAGAATTACAGAATCGCGCAATTCGCTGTGCGAGTAAAAGTTTGTTTGGCGAATGTTCGCCCCAGATTTGCTAAGCGAATGAGGCAGCGAGCGAAGGGAAAGAAGAGAAATTCTGGAATGAGTGGTGGGGGAGTTCGCCCCAGGTTCGCTGAGCGAACTCCTGGCGAACACAAGTTCGTTGGGCGAATAAAGAGCGAATGAAGACGAGAAAAAGTGAGTCTCGAGTTTTTTTATGGCAGGGGTTGATCACTGGAGTTTTCACTAGGCGAACTCCTAGTGAATGATAGGTTGCTGGACGAACTCGCAGCGAGCATGATAGTGTTTTTGCTGCTGTACGGACAAAATTTTCTTAAACTTTAAAAATTCATAACTTTTAATCCGTATGTCCATTTTAGTCACCGTTCGAATCGTTGGAAAGCTGGTTTCTTATACTTTTTGTTAAAAATAATTTAAATACCATAATTATAACTATTTGACATTTTAATTGGGTTTTCGTGTATGTTGTTATGTGTTGCAGGTTGAAATGGTGAATTCAGTTGTGTGAATGCGTGTTGTAGCTGTGGATTGCGATTGTTGCATGTTTTGGCAGGTATATGCTGCGTGTTGGATAGTTGTGGTGTGATGTAGTGTCTTATTGTTAGTCATATGCATTTTGTTGTCTTTGTATGTGTCGCTCCCGGGATTTTCATCCAAGTACAAACGCGAAAGTGGCGCGAAAATAGAGTCGCCAGCAATGTGTATTTATCCCAAGAGAGGGAAAGGAAACACTGCGCAAACCTGAGGGAAGGAAAAGCATGGTCTCGTGACCAAGAGAAACGGGTAAGGGAGTCAGTTACGCGAAGGGAAGGTGTTAGCACCCCTGCGCGTCCATCGTACTCGATGGGATCCACGCTTGTTGTCATCAGCCAAAGGGTGTCGTCGTCTGGAGCTCACTGCTATTGGAAAGGAAAAGGAATGGGAGCGGAAGAGAACGAAGAAACGGGGGAGAAAAGAAAAAGAAGTGATTCGATAGGACATCGCTCGTCCTATGCCTACGTATTCCCTCGTGCAATGGGAAAGTCAGAGTCAACGTAGTTCGGACACGAATTAAGAGGGGAGGTTGCTCGCCAAGACATCGCCGTCTTGTGCCTACGTATCCTCAATCTAACCAGAGAGAGGAATCATAGCAGTCGTAGTTCGACCTAACGAGGTCGGTGTTTTTTATGAGAGACGTTAAGTTCGCGTCCGGCAGTTAGGGTCGATGCCTGTTTGCGACAAACGGAAAATAACGTGCTCTTTTCTGAAAATGAGGTTTGAAACTTAGCGATCCCAAAGGATGAAAAAAGTTTGAGTTTGTTTTTGTATGTTTTAGACAGAAGTGTTTTGATTGATTGTTGTTTGTAACATGTATTGCACTAAAGTCTATGACATAGGAGCGAATGCGTCGCATGGTCGTCCTAATAGGACGTATGCTAACACCCTAGAAAGGTGGAGGGAAACCCTCCTCCTTCCATTTCCCACGTACAAGGCTCATGCGCAATTCACGTTAACCTTGTTAAGAGTTTTAGAAGTGTTATGAGATGAGAGGAGAGGACTCAAATTGAAAAGAAAACACTAAAGGGAAACTAATTGTTCCTAATGTTATCATGCAAAGATGGCCCTAAGGTCAAGGTTTAAGAACCTAAGTCTAAGAAGAAGAGAGGGATAGCACTACCTAATGCCTATCCTACCTCACCTTAATCAAAAATTAAGGATGAGCTAGGATCCCAAAGGGTGTGAAAAAGTTGTACACAAAGCATTATATCATGCTATTCACATAAGAGAAAGAGAAGTAAGATAAATGAGAAATGAAATAAGAGATGAATATGGATAACCATCCACATGTTCAAGTACCTTACCTCTGCTCCTACATAAAAGGTTAGCATAAAATCATCACAAGTAATAAGAACAAGTGAAAGAAACTAGTCCAAACAATACTAGTTGTCTTAAGAAGACAACTTAAGAAGAAAACAAAACTCAAACCAAAAGGAAAAGGTTCTAATGGTTAAGGAACAATCAAAGTCAGTAGGTACATGCTAAGGGATCCTACTAATGTAAACATGCCATACGAAATCAAACAAGAGCAAACTATGCACTAGACAATCATACAAATGCAAGTTGTACATCACTAATGCAAGATGAATGCAAATGAATCATGAACATGGATGAACATAGATGAATGCACATGTAAACATCAAAGTCATAAGTGAATTACATTTACAATTGTGTGGAGATGTCATTAAGATAGCATGAGATTCATAAATGCAAACATTAATCAAGTAAGAAGAAGTTGTAGCAAACATCATTCAAGTTTCAACAATGAAGCATACTTGTAATGCAAGTAAGAAATGAAGTTGTAAGATGAACAATCATGCAAATGGATGCAAGTCAAAAGCATATGACATTTTAAATTACATTTAGAATCCAATAATGCATGTAAAAAGTCCACACAAGCACCATGTTGAAGCACATAGAAGATTAGAAGCAAACTAGGTTCAAACAATTTCAACTAAGCATGTAAAAGTTTATGAGCTTAAGAGGCATGTGATGTGCAATTATAGGTCATGGAATATGGTTGAGAATGATCACAAATAGAAGTGGAATCATGTCAAAGTGAATGTGCAAGACTATACAAGGGTTGATGCAAACAAGTCCTCAAATAAGAACAAGTAAGAATGCACAATTACACAACACCTTTCAAGTTAAAACATGTGCATACAAGTCATGTAAAAGTGAACTTTGAATGACCTATAACATGAGAAAAATGACTTATAAGGTTCATGCAACATGTACTGAAAGGTCTCAACAATTTTCAAAGAGAGTTGCACACAATATCCATCAAAACCCTAGCATATGATCTCTAAAATTCACACAAACAAGCATGCATTTAAGATGAATCAAAAGCCATGTTAGAAGGATGAGAAAATTGGAAAAAGGCAAGTGAATTAAATTAACAACAGCCAGTAAACATGTCTCAAAAGAATGGATCAAAACTCATTAAGGGTCATGCTCAAACATGCTTCATAAGTTCACCCAAGTAACCCAAGAATTGTGCACAAATATGGCATTCAAACACCAACCAAAAATGGTCTCAAAAATCCAAAAAAATTACATAAAGTGCATTAAGGTGTTATAAAATCATGTATCACTTTCCATGTCAAAATACAACTCACAACTAGGTAAAACAAATCATCAATGAAGCAAGTATCATGAATATAGCTCATACAAAATGTATCACAATGAGAAATTCATGAAAAATAGCAAAATAATCCAAAAATGGAAAATTAAAATGCCAAATATTAGTTAAATGTGTAATGATACCTCATGAATTTATTTGGAATTTTTAGATGTTCACAAGTATTTTTAAAAATTAAAATGCAAACAAGTATGCAAAAATAATATAAAAAAAACAAAAGGAATAGCCAGGGGGTGCACTGAAAGCAAATATCCAGTTCAAACAAGCATTGGGCTTAGAGAGAGGGGGTGTGGATAAAGTTTGTGCCAAGCCCAACGCGCGTGCAAGTCTGAGAGTCTATAGCGTGAGTACCAGTCAATTTAATTGACTCAATGCACACCACATGATCTGGTCAAAGTCACAAGTAATATAATCAAATGGCTAAGATTAAACAAACACTGTATTCTATGTGCACCTCATGCGCATTAACTAAATTAGTGATTCAGAAATAGAACACGTGCACTATGGCATTCTTTTTTCAGTGGCGCTCTCTTATTGGTTAGCTCAAAAATTCATGAATGAATTAAAAAGCAACACGCATGCATTGACTGAGAAGACTTAGACGCCGGAGCCCTAGCTCCGGTCGTCTTCTCCGGTTAGCCTCGCTGGAGTTGACTGAAACCTCAACCAAAAATGTCACCTGAGCACATCATTTTGTACGGTTTTTCACGTAGATTCTAAATCTACCATTATCTTTCATGTATCATGCATATACGAAGCACATCGAAGCAAACAAAAAATGGATCCACATCTGAAAATCACGCTAGGACTACATTTTTTATCAGTAATCACTGCCTGCACTCCATAGGACTTCAGATAATCACTCCTTCATGCTTTTAAATGCTTAATACAACGTAACTGAAAGTTTAACAAGAATCAACTAACCTTCAATGGAGCACTCCACTAATCCTTTAAGAAAACTTCGAGACAACTTCAAATCTTCTCCAAATGGCTTATGAACACGAAATAAACGCGTATTATCCAAAAATCTTGCTCAAAACTAAACTGATGAAGCTGATCTTTGAAGCTTGGATTCACCAAATCAATTCACCACAGTTCCACTCTATGGCTTATAGAAGATTCTATCCGTGGTGTAGATGAAGAATCCAGGAAGAACTTGCAGAGAAAATGCTTGTGGAAAGAGATTCTAAGAAGTGATCAATGAGAAAATGAAGATGAGAGTGAGTGAGAAAAATGTTGTAACCGAATCTGTTATGAGGGTTAGAGAATTTATAGATGCTGTTAGTAGTGTGGTGAGAATTTAATCATGGTTAGAAAGATAGTTAGACCCGTGGTTAATTGAGATTGAAAATGAGAATGGTAATGGTGGTGTGTACTTGGCACGGGTTTGGTGTTTATGTGTGAGGATTATAGAGCTTATGGTATTACTTATGATGAAGGGTGAGGATCATGTGAGCTGGTTATGTTAGCAGCTTGTTATGTAAGTTTCTTTCTCTCTCTCTTTGTTTGAACACTTAAGGAAAAGAATACACGAGGAGCATGGTTGTAAGAGTGTTTGGATAAATGTAGTAATGTATGATGATGTATGCGTGCGTATGATGTGAAGGCATTGTTTGGGCTATATTGAGTAACATGATGTGTATAGCAATAGTGCAGCATGAGTACTATGTACTATCTTTAAAATTTTAATGCAAAATGAAGAGATTCATAATGATGGAAATTATGTTCATGAGGTGGACTTTGAATGCTTACAACTCGATGGTTAGTGAGTGAAATGAGGTGATTCTTTGCTCTTTAGAAAGAGGAAGTGGAGGAGAATAATATTGGAATTGAAAATACTTGGAATAAAAGCCTATAAGATGCTTAGGAATATTGATGAACATAGGGGAACATAACTGATCTTGTGCCTTTGCCTGGCCTGCATGACCTGAGCCCATGGGCGAGTGTGATTGCATGTGTGATGACCCTACTTTGTCTCACTATATTTCTCAATGTGTTGCTCTAGTAAAAAACTCCCAACATCAATGTTATAGAGGGGATCAAGGGGAACAACTTTCATGTTGGACAGTTTTTCATTTGAAGCTTCTATCTTGGAGAAATTTGCCCTTGAACTTGGACACAACATGCACAAAAGGTGTTTGTTGAAATTACTGCGTGCTGACTGGTCATGACTTGCCATTTTGCCTTGATTTGTCTCAACTTTAACCCACCATATCTCCCTCAATTTTAATCCAATGAAGATATTCTTGGTATGGTTTTGAAGCTTGGAATGTGAACTTTTGATAGGCCTCCATAACCTTTCAATTTGGAGCTTGTAACATGGAAAAAGAATGCTCTAAAGTTGGGTGCTCACCTTGCCAAAACTTGCCATAAATGGAAACCCTAATTTCTATTTTTGGCAACTTTCCACATCATTTGATTTTTGGTGAATCCCTTGATATTTCTTGATCCAATCTTCATCAATGGTCATATTTGAAATGAGGAACATGAAATTGACCTCAAAAAGTCAAGAGTTGACTTTTTCCTCTGCACAGTTGACTTTTCCCCAATTCTCCTGATTTTCAATCAATTAACCAATTGAATATCCTCTGAAACAAATTGATGGACAATTCTCCATCCTTAGAAACTTAAGGACATGAGGAATACCATGAAATCAAGTCTTGCCCAAAAAATCAGAAATAAACTGATTTTATGGCAAACCCTAATTTTGGTGCCCTCAGTCTAGGAGAAATCAGCACATCCTCCAAATCCAAATTCCTCTGAGCATGATGTGTATCCTCTCAAACAAGGATGAAATGTGCCATTTGGAGATAATAAAAGCTCAAAGATCTTGCCCATTGGGGTGTTAAACTCAAGAATCTTAAAACCCTAACTTTGCACTGGTTAGGAGAGGGTGATTCACTTGAAATCTCTTGTCAAGCTTGATCATATGATGAGATGGTTGACCAATTAAGATCTCTTGAGGCTCAAGGCTCCTCAGATTTGACTTAGATACCTTGATCCCAAGCTAAGCCTAATGATATGCAATGATGATTATGCAAAAATGCAATGAAATGTAAGCCAGTTAAAGCTAAAACAAGAGGGCAAATTTTGAGGTGTTACAGCTGCCCCTATTCAAACTTCTTGGATCCGAGGGTATGATAGCAACGACTTTCAGACAATCGGGATACACGGAGCTTGAATACCAAAATAACCTGGAAATTTGTAACCTGCGGGGGTAATGAAATAAGGCAATTACGAGGGCGGCCAAAGGCGAACTCGAAAAGAATAACCGGCCAAGGGCGGACTCTGCGGGGGGACAAGATAATACGAGGACGGCCGAAGGCGAACTCGAAAAGAAATACCAGCCAAAGGAGGAATTTCCAACAAAGGTAGACCGGCCGAAGGCAAGCTACGCTGGGGAGGAAGACAAGACCAGCCGAAGGCGAGTTAATCAACAAAAGGATACGAGAAAGGCCGAAGGAGAACTCAAAAATGAAAGACTGGCCGAAGGCGGACTTTCAAACAAAGATACAAGGACGGCTGAAGGCGAACTCGAAAAGGAAGACCGGCCGAAGGGAGTCTAACCAACAAAATAAAATGAGAACGGCCGAAGGGGAACTCATAAAGGGAGACCGGCCGAAGGGGGACTCCAACAAAAGAACATCGAGAACGGCCGAAGGGGAACTCGAAGAGAAAGGACCAGCCGAAGGGGGTCTAACAAACAAAAGAATACGAGAATGGCCGAAGAGGAACTCGTAAAGGGAGACCGGCCGAAGGGGGACTCCAACAAAAGAACATCGAGAACAGCCGAAGGGGAACTCGAAAAGAAAGGACCGGCCGAAGGGGGTCTAACCAACAAAAGAATACGAGAACGGACGAAGGAGAACTCGTAAAGGGAGACTGGCCGAAGGGGGACTCCAACAAAAGAACATCGAGAACGGCCGAAGGGGAACTCGAAAAGAAAAGACCGGCCGAAGGGGAACTCGAAAAGGAAAGACCGGCCGAAGGGGGTCTAACCAACAAAAGAATACGAGAAAGGCCGAAGGAGAACTTGTAAAGGGAGACCGGCCGAAGGGGGACTCCAACAAAATACATCGAGAACGGCCGAAGGGGAACTCGAAAAGGAAATACCGGCCGAAGGGGGTCTAACCAATAAAAGAATACGAGAACGGCCGAAGGGGAACTCGTAAAGGGAGACCGACCGAAGGGGGACTCCAACAAAAGAACATCGAGAACGGCCGAAGGGGAACTCGAAAAGAAAAGACCGGCTGAAGGGGGTCTAACCAACCAAAGAATACGAGAACGGCCGAAGTGGAACTCGTAAAGGGAGATCGGCCGAAGGGGGACTCCAACAAAATACATCGAGAACGGCCGGAGGGGAACTCGAAAACAAAAGACCGACCGAAGGGGGTCTAACCAACAAAAGAATACAAGAACGGCCGAAGGAGAACTCGTAAAGGGAGATCGGATGAAGGGTGACTCCAACAAAAGAACATTGAGAACGGCCGAAAAGGAATTCGAAAAGAAAAGACCGGCCGAAGGGGGTCTAACCAACCAAAGAATACGAGAACGACCGAAGGGGAACTCATAAAGGGAGATCGGCCGAAGGGGGACTCCAACAAAAGAATATCGAGAACAGCCGAAGGGGAACTCGAAAAATGAAAGACTAGTCGAAGGGGGTCTAACCAACCAAAGAATACGAGAACGGCCGAAGGGGAACTCATACAGATTAGTAGAATCAACAGATCTACAAAGATGACTCCGCTGGGGAAAAGAGAAATCTAAACAGACAACCCTGTAGGGGAGTATAAGAAGGAGTAAGAAGGACGAATCCACTGGTTGCGGCGTAATGCCAAACAACAACTCCTGCATTACATATCCTTCTGCTAGGGAAAGAAACTGGTAACAGATATCAAACTTGGCTTTTGCCTCGAATGCATATGTTTGAAGTTCTATGGCGCAATGCTCCATACGAAATGGAAATGCTACGCGTTTAGGGAGGATGCCATGCAAGAATGCTTATGCAATGCAAAAGGAGCGTCTCAGCAAACTAAATGCTGAAGACGAAGGCAACTCCACGGGGATGACAAACTAAATTGTCCGCTGAATCAAAAGATCCTGCTGAAGAAGGTTCCTCTGAACGAATTCTTGATCCCAAACTCTGCTGTAGATGAAAACTCCGAGAGAAATTCCACTCTGGTTGGAGATGGATAAAGACGAATATTGAAGATGGAACTCCAGAAACTTCTCTCTGCTGGAGATTACCCATGGCTTCTACCGAAGACAGAACCCAAAACCTGGATCTGAAGGATGCCAATAACAATTGGACTTAAACTTGTTGGGAATGTCAACCGCTGTTGAACAAACCACTGCGAAGATCACCACCAAACTATGCTTGGAGGACAAGTCCATAATACCGACTCTGCCTGGTGGATATTACTGAACTTAACCTGCTGCTGGGAGACATCTATACCTTCACCCTGCTGGGGAAAATTAGCCACCATTAGCAAACCTGCTTAGGGAATGGTGATTGATGACATCAACTCTGCTAGGAGATACCATCAAGCTTACTCCTCTGTTGGGGATTAGATCATACTGTTGCTGATGAGAAAAACACTTCCTGACTAGTTGAGGAAAGTGGGTGTTCAGGCTCTGTGGGGAAAACAACCTCTTTGTCCAAAGAAAGTATTCCAACAGTCTCTTGCTGGGGATGCAGGAGTATCAACTTCTAGTTGCTTGCTAAGAGAGTAAACAATCACAACTCTAGCTGGGGAGATAATCCTCTGTACTCTGGCTGGGGAGAGCAACAACCCGCTGATGAGGATGAACTTTCAATGCTGGGGAGAATAGCTCTACTAGGGAGAAATCCTGCTACCTTGCAAACAAAATCAACAGTATATGCAAATTGGCCATCTAGATTACCATCCTAATGACTGTTGTTTGAGCAATGCCCACTGTTTTTCGATATGCTTCGCAAAGCTTAACATTTTCACATGCAATGTTTATCAAAAATATCGGACGTTTTCACAGACAAAAACAGTTAAAGTAAAAACACAAATGGAAAGCTCTTTGGCTGAAAATGAAAATTTTATTGAATGAATCGGCCTGTAAATAGGCGTTTACATCCGGAAGCAATTCCTGAAAAGAGGTAATTGCACAAAAAGAGTAAAAGAAAATACACATGTCGGCAATGTGGGGAACAGATATCCACCATGATTCAATTCAGCTATGACCCAGTATGGCTCGTTTATCCGCAGATGTTTTGACCTTCGTAGAGACTGACTGGACTAATTCCATTCCTTCGAAATTTCCAAGTATCAAAGGTGTTCATAGATCGAACGCAGATCGTAGCCTCTTGCTTTCAAATCCCTAACTTTTGCCTGGATCGCCCTTTTCGGGTTTTCAATCCACCGGGATACCCATTTTTGCCAAAGTTGCCTTTTCAGGTTTTCAACTTCGCGGGTTTATTCTTTTCTTTTCTTTTTATCCCTAATTTTTGCCCGAACCTTTTCTTTTTATGGTTCGCCGGGATGCCCTTTTTTGCCTGGATTTTCTTTTTATGTCCAGCGGGTCTCTTTTATGCAAAGTATTTTTTGACTACGTCTGCGTTCACAGGGGACGTAAAATCTTCGTCATCCATAGTTGAGAGTAATAAGGCTCCACCAGAGAAAACCTGTCTTACTACATATGGCCCTTCATAGTTTGGAGTCCATTTGCCCCTGTGATCTGTTTGAGGAGGAAGGATCCTTTTTAAAACCAATTCACCAGCCTAAAAACACCGAGGACGCACTTTCTGATCAAAGGCTTTCTTCATCCTGCTCTGATACAACTGACCATGTGCAATGGCTGCCAATCTCTTTTCCTCGATAAGGTTCAGCTGATTCAATCTGGAACACACGCATTCAGCTTCATCAAGCTTCACATCTGCCAGAATTCTCAAAGAAGGAATCTCAACCTCTACTGGTAGAACTGCTTCCATACCATATACCAGTGAGAAAGGAGTTGCCCCAGTTGATGTCTGCATCAAAGTACGATAACCGTTTAAAGCATAAGGCAACATCTCATGCCAGTCTTTATACGTCACCACCATTTTTTGCACAATCTTCTTGATGTTCTTATTTGCCGCTTCAACAGCCCCATTCATCTTCGGACGATAGGGAGAAGAATTGTGATGTTCAATCTTAAAGCTCTGACACAGCTCCTTCATCATCTTGTTGTTCAAATTTGAACCATTATTAGTAATGATTCTCTCCGGGACTCCATACCGGCAAATGATGTCCTTCTTGATAAACTGAGCTACCACTTGTCTGGTGACGTTGGCGTATGAGGCTGCTTCCACCCACTTCGTGAAATAGTCAATGGCAACCAAAATTAAATGATGCCCATTGGAAGCAGTCGGCTCAATCTTTCCAATCATATCAATACCCCACATGGCAAAGGGCCAAGGTGATGACAACACGTTCAGAGGAGTAGGCGTCACGTGCACCTTATCGGCATAAATCTGGCATTTATGACATTTCTGGGCGTATTTAAAACAGTCAGACTCCATAGTCATCCAGTAATACCCCGCTCTTAACAGCTTTCTAGCCATAGCATGCCCATTGGCATGGGTACCGAAAGATCCCTCATGAACTTCTTCCATTAACAGGTTTTCCTCGTGTTCATCAACACAACGTAGCAAGACCATGTCAAAGTTCCTCTTGTACAGCACATCATCTTTATTCAAAAAGAAGTTTCCTGCCAACCTCCTCAGAGTTTTCTTATCTTTGGTTGACGCACCTTCTGAGTACTCTTGACTCTTTAGAAAAACCTTAATATCATGATACCAAGGTTTGCCATCTGATACACCTTCCACCGCAAACACAAAAGCCGGTCTATCCAGATGCATGATTCTGATTGAAGGAGTTTCGTTCCAACGATTCACCTGATACATTGAAGACAACGTTGCCAACGCATCTGCCATCTAATTCTCTAACCGGGGTATATGATGGAAATCGACTCTGTCAAATAAAGGTAACAACCTTCTGGCGTAGTTGTTATAAGGCACCAAATTCGCTTGACGAGTTTCCCATTCACCTGTAATCTGATTAACCACCAACGCAGAATCACCATAAACAACGAGGTTTTTTCTTCTCAAATCAATTGCTTCTTCTAACCCCATGATGCATGCTTCATACTCCGCCTCATTGTTGGTGCATATGAACGCTAATCGGGCAGTGAAGGGTATATGAGAACCCCATGGAGTCGTAATGATTGCCCTGATTCCGTTACCATATGAGTTGACAGCCCCATCAAAGACTAGCTTCCATTGGGATCCAATTTCAGGTCCTTCATCGTGCAAAGGCTCTTCACAGTCTTTCATCTCCAGAAACATGATATGTTCATCAGGAAATTCAAACTTCATCGGTTGATAATCCTCAATTGGTTGTTCAGCAAGATATTCTAACAAAACACTTCCCTTAATGGCTTTTTGGGAAACATATTGAATATCGTATTCTATCAGAACCATCTGCCAACGAGCTATTCTTCCTGAAAGCGCCTGCTTTTCAAACACATACTTGATCGGATCCATCTTCGAAATTAAGAGGGTTGTGTGGTTTAACATATACTGCCTCAATCGCTTAGCGGCCCATGCGAGTGCACAACATGTTTTTTCCAGCATTGAGTACCTTGACTCACAATCAGTGAATTTTTTACTCAGGTAGTAAATGGCATGCCCTTTTCTACCTGACTCGTCGTGTTGACCAAGCACACACCCATTGAGTTCTCAAGAACCGTAAGATACATAATCAATGGCCTTCCTGGCACTGGAGGCATAAGGACAGGAGGTTCCTGCAAATATTCTTTTATTCTTTCAAACTCCTTTTGACAATTTTCATTCCACCTGACCGCTTGATCTTTTCTTAACAATTTGAATATTGGTTCACACGTGGCTGTGAGATGAGAGATGAATCTAGCAATGTAGTTCAACCTCCCTAAGAAACCATGAACCTCTTTTTCTGTTCTCGACTCAGGCATTTCTTGTATGGCTTTTACTTTGGTAGGATCAACCTCGATACCTTTTTCACTGACAATAAACCCCAGCAATTTTCCAGATCTCACCCCGAAGGTGCACTTGTTCGGATTTAACCTCAGTCTGAACTTTATCAACCTTTCAAACAACTTCTGAAGATTCACCAGATGCTCTTCCTCCGTTTGTGACTTCGCAATCATGTCATAAACATAGACCTCGATCTCTTTGTGAATCATATCATGAAAGAGAGTCACCATAGCCCGCTGATAGGTTTCCCCGACATTTTACAATCCGAAGGGTATTACCTTGTAACAGAATGTTCCCCACGGTGTTATGAATGTCATATTCTCCATGTCCTCTAGGGCCATTTTGATTTGGTTATACCCAGAGAAGCCATCCATGAAGGAAAATACAGAGTATTGAGCAGTGTTGTCCACTAACACGTCAATGTGAGGAAGCGGGAAATCGTCTTTCGGGCTTGCTCTATTCAGATCTCTGTAGTCAACACACATCCTGACCTTTTCGTCCTTCTTAGGTACAGGCACAATGTTAGCAACCCACGGAGGATAATTCGTCATAGCCATAAATCCAGCATCTATCTATTTCTGAACCTCTTCTTTAATCTTGACGGACATTTCTGGTTTCGTCCTTCTCAGCTTCTGTTTAACCGGAGTACATCCCTCTTTGAGCGGCAGCCGGTGTACCACAATGTCAGTGTCAAGCCCAGGCATGTCTTGGTAAGACCAGGCGAAGATATCAACATACTCTCAAAGCATTTCAATCAATCTTCTTTTTACACTGTCTTCCAAAGCAACCCCAATCTTTATGTCTTTCCTTGCATCCTCGGTTCCCAAGTTAACAATCTCAATCTCCTCTTGATGAGGTATAATGACCCTTTTCTCCTGTTTCAACAATCTGGTCAATTCCTCGGGTAAGTCACAATCTTTATCAGCCTCTTCTTCAGCCTGATAAATGGGATTGTCGAAATTATACCGAGCCATAGCTGAATCATGATTGGTGGTATCTGAACAAGGAAACCTGCATGATTGATGATTTATGTTTATTATGTATGCAACAAACAAAAACACATTGCCATTTTGATGTGAGTTAATGCAAAAAGTAAAAAACAGAAAAACAGGGATCAAAATATTTGAATGTGAAAAACGTCCTTTATTAATGATAAAGAAAGCACACAAAATATCAAGCCCTACAAACAAGAGTCACTACGCCTTGGGCAGAGCATAGGATTGTCATAACAGGAAAACAAAGGCAATTACACTGGGCCGGTCACTTGAATGGCTTTCTCTGATGACTAGTTACAAAGACTTTGACCTGGAATGCAGGGGCTGATCCAATTATCCATATCGCAATCGCTATCCCCTTCCTCATCAATAGTATTGACTCTGTCAAAGAACACACCAGCACTGGTAAAACGAACAGGACCATAAAACTTGGGAGGATCCTCAGGACGCCTGGGCGGCTTATATCCCAGCCCGTAAGTATTCTCCTTTTTCTGGACCTCAATAACCTAACCCCATCTCTGTGAACTTCTGGCTTCAACCACAGCCCGTGCATCTTTGAAGGAAGACATGAAGACCTCTGGCTGATATACCACTACAGGCTGAACCATTTCGGATTGGCTAACTTCCTTGGGAGATTCCTCAGTGATCTTCACTGCTTCGAAACCCTGACATAAAGTCTCATGTATTTCGCCATATGTAACGCCCGTATTTAATTAAATATTTTAATTAAATAGTATTGAGTATTTTTTCGAATATTTGTTGAATATGTTGGTTGATGCTAATAAGTATTAATCGGGTAATTAGTCGATTTAGTCGGGAGAAATTAATATTAGAAATAATATTTATTTTCGTAGAATATTAATTAATTTAATTGATTTAAGTTGTGTTGGCTTTAGTAGGATAATTTAATTAAAAAAATGATTTAAGTCGTAGAAAATAATATGGTGTTAACTTAATAGAAGTATAAGAAAATATTGGGCTTAGTTAGATGGTAGTAATAGTGGGGGTGTAGTAGTGAGGCCCAATAAGAAAATAAAATAATAGAATTATTATATTAGGTTTTTAGAAACAAGGAGGAGTTAGAAAGTGGTTGTAAGTGGGAGTTGCAGAAAAAGAGGAAAAATAGGAGCAGTGCGTGGAAGTTATGGAGAAGAGGAAAAGAGGAACAAGGGTTTTTGAGAGAGAATTCGTAGAGGCTGCTAGAGCAAGTTTTCAACCGGAAAAATTTAGAGCAACCTTCAATCCAAGGTAAGGGTGGGGTTCAAATTTTATAACCGGGTATATGATAATTGATACGTGGGATTGGGATTTATATAATTTTCTACTGAATGTGTTGAAGTGTATTGATGAATTGGTTTTGTTTTTGTGGAATTTGATGTTTGCTAGATTGTTTGGTTGTTGTTCTATAGTGTTAAACTTAGGTTGGAATTTGGTTAAATCGATAGAAACCGATATTTTCGCGGACGAAAGTCGGAATAGATTGCGTAGTTGTGTCGAGAAATGTTAGGCCGTGATCGAGTATGTTTGTTTTATCGAATTTGGTTGATTTTGTAAGTTTTTGCATTTTTGGAGATTTGGGGGTTTAAGATTCGGATTGAAATCGAAAGTCGTAGAATGCACGTTTGATGGTTCCAAATCACTACTATATGTTTGGTATGAATGAGTATGTGTTTGTTTCGAAGAAAATAATTGAATCGGTCGGATTTTCGGACGAAAATGCAAAATCCCGTAGGGCTGTTATGCATAAAAATTCTGGTTTCGGAAAGTTTGGAAAATTCATATCTTTTGATCCGTAAGTCGGTTTTGACCCCCATTCAAAGCGTTAGAAAGCTAACGAGATGTTCTTTCTAGGAAAAATGGTTTTGAGGTCTGTATCTGGTTCAATTATAGCAGCAAATTGAAACCGTATCGTTGTGTTGATTTTTACCGTCGTGAATGTGTGCGATTGAGGTGTTATCGTGCAATATGCCTCAACAATGTTAACCGATTAATAATGCAGAGGAATAGCAATAATGTGGGGACTTCGAAATGACAGTAGCAGGTTTTGTATCAGAGTTGAATTTAATGGCTGTATAGTTTGGTAGCAAAAGTATGTCCGTATCCGTAAGTTAAAATTTAACCGTATCAGTAAATTAACTAGTAGTAATTACAGTGTGCAAAACAGTACCGATCTAGCCGAATAAGTAGAATTAAGCGGAGAGATTAGTTATCCGGTATTAGTGGAAAATTGTCGGAGTTGGTCGTGTATACGAGTAGGTATTCTTGGTTGGATTATTTTGTTGAAATTATGTCGAATAAGTTGATTTGCAGGTGAAGTTGAATTGTGTTGAATTGTCCCAATTTATGGACATTATTAAGTTGCAGGTCTTATGGCCAATGTTGTTAAGTTGTTTTGCAGTTGCAGGTCTTATGACCAACGTTGTTAAGTTGTTTTGCTGTTGCATGTCTTGTGACCAATGTTGATTAAGTTGTTTGCAGTTGTTGCATTTTTGTCGTTGTTGTATTGTGTTGAATAAGTTGATGTTGTGGTTGTTGTCGCGTGCTTAGCATATCATTATTAAGTTGGCCTGGATTGGCAATTTTTAAGTTGGAGCTAATGCTCACCACGTTGGCCTGGATGGGCAAAATATTAAGTTGAAGACTTATGCCTTGATGTCTCGATAACCTGGCAGTTTCTAAGTTGGAAGTTTTGCTCCATTGGTACCACATGCATACGCATAGTTGAGTCGCATTTTGTGTTGCATTACTTTTGTTGATAAAGTTGTTGTTGTATTATGTTGATAAAGTTGTTGTTGTATTTGGTTGATAAAGTTGTTGTTGTAATATGTTGATAAAGTTGTTGTTGTATTATGTTGATAAAGTTGTTGTTGTATTTGGTTGATAAAGTTGTTGTTGTAATATGTTGATAAAGTTGTTGTTGTATTATGTTGATAAAGTTGTTGTTGTATTTGGTTGATAAAGTTGTTGTAGTATTAGGCTGATAAAGTTGTTGTTGAGTTGTTGATGATTGTTGTTTGTTGTTGTTGTAAAGTAGTGAAATTGTATGATTTTAATCTAATGTATTGATTAGCATACTCTTGTTTATATTATCCGATATCTCACCCCTTCTGTTTGAATGTTACCCCTATGTTGGTAACGTGCAGGTTAGCAAAAATGAAGGTCGTTTGTCCTTACTAGTTGAGTCGGTGATGTCGCTCTGATACGTAACACTCGGGGATGGACGCTTGTTGCTTGTCGTTGAATATGTTTTATGTTGCTGAATTTTTAAGTTGAATTTATTAAGTATTATGTTGTTTTGAAGTTGTTTTAGTCGAACAAAAATGTTAAGTGAATCAAAGTTGAATACTCATATCTTGAAGTTGTTTTGCTTTGAAAAGAAGATATATATGAATTTTGTTGTTATCAGTTCATCCGATCAAAGTGTTATGTATCTGTGTATATGAAATTAATCGAAGTTGTTTTTAAGCTAAAAGTGTGGCATCCTATTGTTTGTTGAAATTTTATAACTCTGATTTTACTATTATCCGCCGAGTAGAAACGGGGTGTTATATTAGTGGTATCATAGCAGATCGGTCTGTCCGGCCAAGTTGTCTAATGTTGTTTATCCCTTAGTACGTGACAAATGTGTGGAACATTATCGGTACTTGTTTGTTTTCCTAATCGATGGTATGCAGGAGTTGGTTTGAAACAAGTGGGGGAGAAGTTTACTTCTCAGAGATGTTTGTAGTATGTGAAGTCAAATCAAGGTGATATTGATTGTAGGAGTGCAAGTGTTGTCAGAACTGTGTTGCGAATCGACGAGAGTATGGACTCATGATTTTATCCGTCGGTCCAGTTGAGACATTTTGAAGGAAGACGAGTCAGTATGATTGATGTTTGCTTCTCGGAGAAGAGAGGGCAATGTGACGAATAGTGATATGCAAGTGGAGTATATCTGGAGTGAAGTCGGATGATTTTCAGAGTTGGATGAAAAACAAGGATTGTTGGAAGAGTTTGGAAGCAAGAGAAAGAGGTAGTACTCATGTTCACCAATTTCGTATTTTATTTTCGTATTTATAGAAAAGCCTTCAGTAAAAGAGGCATAACCTTCTACTCGTAACTCCGATGAAAGTGATTATGGACTTTCCGGAAAGTTTACGAAATTCCCTACAGTTTGCATATAAAGTTTGTCTTCGGCGTGTTTTTGAAGAGGGAGAAAGACGTGTTTGAATATTTGGGTCTGGTGCTGACTTTTGGAAAATTCTACATACGAGATTTCTTGACCAGTCCCATTACAAGGACGATAACTTTTTACTCGTAATTCAGATTTGAGCGATTCTTGAAGTTCTGGAATCTACACGGAATTCCCTTCATTTTGGAATATAATTTTGTGTCTGGGAGGTCTGTATTGAAGAAGATAATCGTGTTTGAAGTTGGACAATTCTTGCTGGAAATAGTAAGATGAAGTCAAGTATGAAATGTTTAGTAATAAGAAGAAGAATATCGGAGAAGCACATGGAAGTGCGGCGTATGATAGTTGAGAATGATTAAAGTATAAAAATCTTTGAGGAAGGTTAAATAGTAAAGTGGATTGTGTGTTGTTGGCGAGATGTGTCGGCATGAGTCGGAAATTTTTGGAAGTTATATCACCAACTAGATGATGAGATGGTATTGTTGAGATTGTGATTGGAATGAGAATCAAGTGTGAAACTATACGGATCATCGAAGTTGTAAGATTAAAAAGAAAGATGAAGGATTGGTTAGGGTTGTCAAAAGTTTTGGACTTGGATAAATGTTTCGATTGAAGTGGGCCAATTTGGATTGTACTTGATGTATCAGAAGGATATTCGATAATTAGGTTGTGCAACAAGTGTGTATAAGAATATATGTGTTGGATTTTGTGCGTTCTTGGAAATAAGGAAATTAAGAAAAACGTTTGTAAGCCTTAGAGAAATGGTAGAGAAGCATGCTTAGATAACTTTGAGCACGAGGAAGAATACGCTATTTTAGTTGGATAATGTTGATTTATGCCACCCTTATGGTTGCTGGCTGCCTATTGACAAATTGAGGAACTAATCACCCTTAATCTCTTGTTGATAGTCGACGGAATCATGTGGATGGAGTAGATGTGTCTTGCCAACTAGAATAGTATGCACAGTGAATTGCTTGGAGTTGAGCCAAGTGCTTAGGAATTGTTTGAGTTTTCGACGCAGATTCCTATATAGGGAAACATGGCGGAATTGAGGATGTTAGTATGAGGTTGCGGGTTGATCAATGAGTAGTATGGAAACTCACAGTTGTGTTCTGGATAACTTGGGTTTTGGTGTGTGGTGGATCAAGAATTCGACTGACATGAGACTTGAAGAATTGTAGAGATAAACCAAGTAGGAAGTAAATGGTAATGTAAGACTATGATTTGACCAAGGATGTCGGATCGAGAAGGGTAGTGGCTGGTATGCCTTAAAGTGTATAGATGGAAATATGAATGGTATTTTCCATACTTGTTTGGATAAGTTAGAACTGGTGTTCGTAGTGGATATTCTGATGTTTTATAAAATCAGAAGAAGAGCGTGTAGAGTATTTGAGAGTTGAGTTGCAAGTATTGAAAGAAGTGAAGCTATATGTTGAGTTAGCAAGGTGTGAATTATGATTTGTAAGATGAGGTTGCCTTGTTGTGTTAATTCAGATGAATTTGTATGAAGAATTGTGCTAGTATGAGTAGGACTTGATGAATTAGTTTGTTTGATTGGTTTGGTTAATATGCCATATTAAGTGTAGGTTTTAAGGCTAAATATATGGCAATTGGGTGTTAAGCACTGTTTGGAAGATGACTTTCTTGTTGAGATTAATTGGACACATGTATCCTTATGTTGTTGTAATATTGTTATGCGTTGAGATGAGTTTTGACGATGTGTTAATACGAGGTGGTGAAGTTGTAGCTTATGTTGATGATAATTGGGAATTCTTGAAAGTATCTATCCTATTCAAGATTTGGAATTGGCTGCAGTTGTAGTTGTGTTGGATATTCGGAGGTATTATTTACAGATCCAAGTTCGAAGTGGTCAGTAATCAAAGTGTAGAATACCTGTTGGTCGGAATTCTGGAGAATTAAGTCGGAAGCCTTTTCTTATGTCTGCTTTGCTAGTCGAAAGTGGATGTGAACTTGGTAGATTTGATGGTTGCAAGTAATCAGAGTGCGCAGTGAAAACGCGGTGTAGAGCAGTTGGTTCTTATGTGAGTAACAACGATGTTGGTGGTTTGATTACGTTGATGTTGTGTTATGACTTTTGTGCTCTTATCCTTGTTGTTGCCTCGTTACCTAGGGTGATGGTTCGAGTGCGAGTAGCTAATTCCTATGATGGAGGATTAGGGAAGTGTTGCCTACGGCGATGGTAACGATCGTGTTGTGTTCTGACCCGTAGTGAACTTGTGTGTTCTTAACCTGGTTATTCTTTGTGTCTTGAGTTAGTCGTTGGGGGCGTTGCGTAAGCATTGTTTCGTGTTGTTGTTGTCGTTGATGTGACGTATTGTTGTTTGGTGTTAGACGTGGGGTTGCCTTTTAGGGCAGGGAAGTTGATTTGTTAGCTGAGATAACGTATCTGGAGTGTGGTGCATCGAGTAAATTTTCGAGGAGGAAAATATTCTAAGTGGGGGAGTGTTGTAACGCCTGTATTTAAATAAATATTTTAATTAAATAGTATTGAGTATTTTTCCGAATATTTGTTGACTATGTTGAATATGTTGGTTGATGCTAATAAGTATTAATCGGGTAATTAGTCGATTTAGTCGGGAGAAATTAATATTAGAAATAATATTTATTTTCGTAGAATATTAATTAATTTAATTGATTTAAGTTGTGTTGGCTTTAGTAGGATAATTTAATTAAAAAAATGATTTAAGTCGTAGAAAATAATATGGTGTTAACTTAGTAGAAGTATAAGAAAATATTGGGCTTAGTTAGATGGTAGTAATAGTGGGGGTGTAGTAGTGAGACCCAATAAGAAAATAAAATAATAGAATTATTATATTAGGTTTTTAGAAACAAGGAGGAGTTAGAAAGTGGTTGTAAGTGGGAGTTGCAGAAAAAGAGGAAAAATAGGAGCAGAGCGTGGAAGTTATGGAGAAGAGGAAAAGAGGAACAAGGGTTTTTGAGAGAGAATTCGTAGAGGCTGCTAGAGCAAGTTTTCAACCTGAAAAATTTAGAGTAACCTTCAATCCATGGTAAGGGTGGGATTCGAATTTTATAACCGGGTATATGATAATTGATACGTGGGATTGGGATTTATATAATTTTCTACTGAATGTGTTGAAGTGTATTGATGAATTGGTTTTGTTTTTGTGGAATTTGATGTTTGCTAGATTGTTTGGTTGTTGTTCTATAGTGTTAAACTTAGGTTGGAATTTGGTTAAATCGATTGAAACCGATGTTTTCGCGGACGAAAGTCGGAATAGATTGCGTAGTTGTGTCGAGAAATGTTAGGCCGTGATCGAGTATGCTTGTTTTATCGAATTTGGTTGATTTTGTAAGTTTTTGCATTTTTGGAGATTTGGGGGTTTAAGATTCGGATTGAAATCGAAAGTCGTAGAATGCACGTTTGATGGTTCCAAATCACTACTATATGTTTGGTATGAATGAGTATGTGTTTGTTTCGAAGAAAATAATTGAATCGGTCGGATTTTTGGACGGAAATGCAAAATCCCGTTGGGCTGTTATGCAGAAAAATTCTGGTTTCGGAAAGTTTGGAAAATTCATATCTTTTGATCCGTAAGTCGGTTTTGACCCCCGTTCGAAGCGTTGGAAAGCTAACGAGATGTTCTTTCTAGGAAAAATGGTTTTGAGGTCTGTATCTGGTTCAATTATAGCATAAAATTGAAACCGTATCATTGAGTTGATTTTTACCGTCGGTGTTATCGTGCAATATGCCTCAACAATGTTAACCGATTAATAATGCAGAGGAATAGCAATAATGTGGGGACTTAGAAATGACAGTAGCAGGTTTTGTATCAGAGTTGAATTTAATGGCAGTATAGTTTGGTAGCAAAAGTATGTCCGTATCCGTAAGTTAAAATTTAACCGTATCAGTAAATTAACTAGTAGTAATTACAGTGTGCAAAACAGTACCGATCTAGCCGAATAAGTAGAATTAAGCGGAGAGATTAGTTGTCCGGTATTAGTTGAAAATTGTCGGAGTAGGTCGTGTATACGAGTAGGTATTCTTGGTTGGATTATTTTGTTGAAATTATGTCGAATAAGTTGATTTGCAGGTGAATTTGAATTGTGTTGAATTGTCCCGATTTATGGACATTATTCAGTTGCAGGTCTTATGGCCAATGTTGTTAAGTTGTTTTGCAGTTGCAGGTCTTATGACCAACGTTGTTAAGTTGTTTTGTTGTTGCATGTCTTGTGACCAATGTTGATTAAGTTGTTTACAGTTGTTGCATTTTTGTCGTTGTTGTATTGTGTTGAATAAGTTGATGTTGTGGTTGTTGTCGCATGCATAACATATTATTATTAAGTTGGCCTGGATTGACAATTTTTAAGTTGGAGCTAATGCTCACCACGTTGGCCTGGATGGGCAAAATATTAAGTTGAAGACTTATGCCTTGATGTCTCTATAACCTGACAGATTCTAAGTTGGGAGTTTTGCTCCATTGGTACCACATGCATACGCATAGTTGAGTCGCATTTTGTGTTGCATTACTTTTGTTGATAAAGTTGTTGTTGTATTATGTTGATAAAGTTGTTGTTGTATTTGGTTGATAAAGTTGTTGTTGTAATATGTTGATAAAGCTGTTGTTGTATTATGTTGATAAAGTTGTTGTTGTATTTGGTTGATAAAGTTGTTGTTGTAATATGTTGATAAAGTTGTTGTTGTATTATGTTGATAAAGTTGTTGTTGTATTTGGTTGATAAAGTTGTTGTAGTATTAGGCTGATAAAGTTGTTGTTGAGTTGTTGATGATTGTTGTTTGTTGTTGTCGTAAAGTAGTGAAATTGTATGATTTTAATCTAATGTATTGATTATCATACTCTTGTTTATATTATTCGATATCTCACCCTTTCTGTTTGAATGTTACCCTTATGTTGGTAACGTGCAGGTTAGCAAAGATGAAGGTCGTTTGTCCTTACTAGTTGAGTCGGTGATGTCGCTCTGATACCTAACACTCCGGGGATGGACGCTTGTTGCTTATCGTTGAATATGTTTTATGTTGCTGAATTTTTAAGTTGAATTTATTAAGTATTATGTTGTTTTAAAGTTGTTTTAGTCGAACAAAAATGTTAAGTGAATCAAAGTTTAATATTCATATCTTGAAGTTGTTTTGCTTTGAAAAGAAGATATATATGAATTTTGTTGTTATCGGTTCATCCGATCAAAGTGTTATGTATCTGTGTATATGAAATTAATCGAAGTTGTTTTTAAGCTGAAAGTGTAGCATCCTATTGTTTGTTGAAATTTTATAACTCTGATTTTACTATTATCCGCCGGGTAGAAACGGGGTGTTATATTAGTGGTATCAGAGCAGGTCGGTCTGTCCAGCCAAGTTGTCTAATGTTGTTTATCCCTTAGTACGCGACAAGTGTGTGGAACACTGTCGGTACTTATTTGTTTTCCTAATCGATGGTATGCAGGAGTTGGTTTGAAACAAGTGGGGGAGAAGTTTACTTCTCAGAGATGTTTGTAGTATGTGAAGTCGAATCAAGGTGATATTGATTATAGGAGTGCAAGTGTTGTCAGAACTGTGTTGTTGCGAATCGACGAGAGTATGGACTCATGATTTTATCCGTCGGTCCAGTTGAAACATTTTGAAGGAAGACGAGTCAGTATGACTGATGTTTGCTTCTCGGAGAAGAGAGGGCAATGTGACGAATAGTGATATGCAAGTGGAGTATATCTGGAGTGAAGTCGGATGATTTTCAGAGTTGGATGAAAAACAAGGATTGTTGGAAGAGTTTGGAAGCAAGAGAAAGAGGTAGAACTCATGTTCACCAATTTCGGATTTTATTTTCGTATTTATAGAACAACCTTCAGTAAAAGAGGCATAACCTTCAACTCGTAACTCCGATGAAAGTGATTATGGACTTTCCGGAAAGTTTACGAAATTCCCTATAGTTTGCATATAAATTTTGTCTTCGGCGTGTTTTTGAAGAGGGAGAAAGACGCGTTTGAATATTTGGGTCTGGTGCTGACTTTTGGAAAATTCTGCATACGAGATTTCTTGACCAGTCCCATTGCAAGGACGATAACTTTTTACTCGTAATTCAGATTTGAGCGATTCTTGAAGTTCTGGAATCTACACATAATTCCCTTCATTTTGGAATATAATTTTGTGTCTGGGAGGTCTGTATTGAAGAAGATAATCGTGTTTGAAGTTGGACAATTCTTGCTGGAAATAATAAGATGAAGTCAAGTATGAAATGTTTAGTAATAAGAAGAAGAATATCGGAGAAGCACATGGAAGTGCGGCGTATGATAGTTGAGAATGATTAAAGTATAAAAATCTTTGAGGAAGGTTAAATAGTAAAGTGGATTGTGTGTTGTTGGCGAGATGTGTCGACATGAGTCAGAAATTTTTGGAAGTTATATCACCAATCAGATGATGAGATGGTATTGTTGAGATTGTGATTGGAATGAGAATCAAGTGTGAAACTATACGGATCATCGAAGTTGTAAGATTAAAAAGAAAGATGAAGGATTGGTTAGGGTTGTCAAAATTTTTGGACTTGGATAAATGTTTCGATTGAAGTGGGCCAATTTGGATTGTACTTGATGTATTAGAAGGATATTCGATAATTAGGTTGTGCAACAAGTGTGTATAAGAATATATGTGTTGGATTTTGTGCGTTCTTGGAAATAAGGAAATTAAGAAAAACATTTGTAAGCCTTAGAGAAATGGTAGAGAAGCATGCTTAGATAACTTTGAGCACGAGGAAGAAGACGCTATTTTAGTTGGATAATGATGATTTATGCCATCCTTATGGTTGTCGGCTGCCTATTGACAAATTGAGGAACTAATCACCCTTAATCTCTTGTTGATAGTCGACGGAATCATGTGAATGGAGTAGTTGTGTCTTGCCAACTAGAATAGTATGCACAGTGAATTGCTTGGAGTTGAGCCAAGTGCTTAGGAATTGTTTGAGTTTTCGATGTAGATTCCTATATAGTAAAATGTGGCGGAATTGAGGATGTTAGTATGAGGTTGCAGGTTGATCAATGAGTAGTATGGAAACTCACAGTTGTGTTCTGGATAACTTGGGTTTTGGTGTGTGGTGGATCAAGAATTCGACTGACATGAGACTTGAAGAATTGTAGAGATAAACCAAGTAGGAAGTAAATGGTAATGTAAGACTATGATTTGACCAAGGATGTCGGATCGAGAAGGGTAGTGGCTGGTATGCCTTAAAGTGTATAGATGGAAATATGAATGGTATTTTCCATACTTGTTTGGATAAGTTAGAACTGGTGTTCGTTGTGGATATTCTGATGTTTTATAAAACCAGAAGAAGAGCGTGTAGAGTATTTGAGAGTTGAGTTGCAAGTATTGAAAGAAGTGAAGCTATATGTTGAGTTAGCAAGGTGTGAATTATGATTTGTAAGATGAGGTTGCCTTGTTATGTTAATTCAGATGAATTTGTATGAAGAATTGTGCTAGTATGAGTAGGACTTGATGAATTAGTTTGTTTGATTGGTTTGGTTAATATGCCATATTAAGTGTAGGTTTTAAGGCTAAATATATGGCTATTGGGTGTTAAGCACTGTTTGGAAGATGACTTTCTTGATGAGATTAATTGGACACATGTATCCTTATGCTGTTGTAATATTGTTATGCGTTGAGATGAGTTTTGACGATGTGTTAATACGAGGTGGTGAAGTTGTAGCTTATGTTGACGATAATTGGGAATTCTTGAAAGTATCTATCCTATTCAAGATTTGGAATTGGCTGCAGTTGTAGTTGTGTTGGATATTCGGAGGTATTATTTACAGAACTAAGTTCGAAGTGGTCAGTAATCAAAGTGTAGAATACCTGTTGGTCGGAATTCCGAAGAATTAAGTCGGAAGTCTTTTCTTATGTGTGCTTTGCTAGTCGAAAATGGATGTGAACTTGGTAGATTTGATGGTTGCAAGTAATCAGAGTGCGCAGTGAAAACGCGGTGTAGAGCAGTTGGTTCTTATGTGAGTAACAACGATGTTGGTGGTTTGATTACGTTGATGTTGTGTTATGACTTTTGTGCTCTTATCCTTGTTGTTGCCTCGTTACCTAGGGTGATGGTTCGAGTGCGAGTAGCTAATTCCTATGATGGAGGATTAGGGAAGTGTTGCCTACGGCGATGGTAACGATCGTGTTGTGTTCTGACCCGTAGTGAACTTGTGTGTTCTTAACTTGGTTATTCTTTGTGTCTTGAGTTAGTCGTTGGGGGCGTTGCGTAAGCATTGTTTCGTGTTGTTGTTGTCGTTGATGTGACGTATTGTTGTTTGGTGTTAGACGTGGGGTTGCCTTTTAGGGCAGGGAAGTTGATTTGTTAGCTGAGATAACGTATCTGGAGTGTGGTGCATCGAGTAAATTTTCGAGGAGGAAAATATTCTAAGTGGGGGAGAGTTGTAACGCCTGTATTTAAATAAATATTTTAATTAAATAGTATTAAGTATTTTTCCGAATATTTGTTGACAATGTTGAATATGTTGGTTGATGCTAATAAGTATTAATCGGGTAATTAGTCGATTTAGTCGGGAGAAATTAATATTAGAAATAATATTTATTTTCGTAGAATATTAATTAATTTAATTGATTTAAGTTGTGTTGGCTTTAGTAGGATAATTTAATTTAAAAAATGATTTAAGTCGTAGAAAATAATATGGTGTTAACTTAGTAGAAGTATAAGAAAATATTGGGCTTAGTTAGATGGTAGTAATAGTGGGGGTGTAGTAGTGAGACCCAATAAGAAAATAAAATAATAGAATTATTATATTAGGTTTTTAGAAACAAGGAGGAGTTAGAAAGTGGTTGTAAGTGGGAGTTGCAGAAAAAGAGGAAAAATAGGAGCAGAGCGTGGAAGTTATGGAGAAGAGGAAAAGAGGAACAAGGGTTTTTGAGAGAGAATTCGTAGAGGCTGCTAGAGCAAGTTTTCAACCTGAAAAATTTAGAGTAACCTTCAATCCATGGTAAGGGTGGGATTCGAATTTTATAACCGGGTATATGATAATTGATACGTGGGATTGGGATTTATATAATTTTCTACTGAATGTGTTGAAGTGTATTGATGAATTGGTTTTGTTTTTGTGGAATTTGATGTTTGCTAGATTGTTTGGTTGTTGTTCTATAGTGTTAAACTTAGGTTGGAATTTGGTTAAATCGATTGAAACCGATGTTTTCGCGGACGAAAGTCGGAATAGATTGCGTAGTTGTGTCGAGAAATGTTAGGCCGTGATCGAGTATGCTTGTTTTATCGAATTTGGTTGATTTTGTAAGTTTTTGCATTTTTGGAGATTTGGGGGTTTAAGATTCGGATTGAAATCGAAAGTCGTAGAATGCACGTTTGATGGTTCCAAATCACTACTATATGTTTGGTATGAATGAGTATGTGTTTGTTTTGAAGAAAATAATTGAATCGGTCGGATTTTCGGACGAAAATGCAAAATCCCATAGGGCTGTTATGCAGAAAAATTCTGGTTTCGGAAAGTTTGGAAAATTCATATCTTTTGATCCGTAAGTCGGTTTTGACCCCCGTTCAAAACGTTGGAAAGCTAACGATATGTTCTTTCTAGGAAAAATGGTTTTGAGGTCTGTATCTGGTTCAATTATAGCATAAAATTGAAACCGTATCATTGTGTTGATTTTTACCGTCGTGAATGTGTGCGATTGAGGTGTTATTGTGAAATATGCCTCAACAATGTTAACCGATTAATAATGCAGAGGAATAGCAACAATGTGGGGACTTAGAAATGACAGTAGCAGGTTTTGTATCAGAGTTGAATTTAATGGCAGTATAGTTTGGAAGCAAAAGTATGTCCGTATCCGTAAGTTAAAATTTAACCGTATCAGTAAATTAACTAGTAGTAATTACAGTGTGCAAAACAATACCGATCTAGCCGAATAAGTAGAATTAAGCGGAGAGATTAGTTGTCCGGTATTAGTTGAAAATTGTCGGAGTAGGTCGTGTATACGAGTAGGTATTCTTGGTTGGATTATTTTGTTGAAATTATGTCGAATAAGTTGATTTGCAGGTGAAGTTGAATTGTGTTGAATTGTCCCGATTTATGGACATTATTAAGTTGCAGGTCTTATGGCCAATGTTGTTAAGTTGTTTTGCAGTTGCAGGTCTTATGGCCAACGTTGTTAAGTTGTTTTGCTGTTGCATGTCTTGTGACCAATGTTGATTAAGTTGTTTGCAGTTGTTGCATTTTTGTCGTTGTTGTATTGTGTTGAATAAGTTGATGTTGTGGTTGTTGTCGCATGCATAGCATATCATTATTAAGTTGGCCTGGATTGACAATTTTTAAGTTGGAGCTAATGCTCACCACGTTGGCCTGGATGGGCAAAATATTAAGTTGAAGACTTATGCCTTGATGTCTCGATAACCTGGCAGTTTCTAAGTTGGGAGTTTTGCTCCATTGGTACCACATGCATACGCATAGTTGAGTCGCATTTTGTGTTGCATTACTTTTGTTGATAAAGTTGTTGTTGTATTATGTTGATAAAGTTGTTGTTGTATTATGTTGATAAAGTTGTTGTTGTATTTGGTTGATAAAGTTGTTGTAGTATTAGGCTGATAAAGTTGTTGTTGAGTTGTTGATGATTGTTGTTTGTTGTTGTTGTAAAGTAGTGAAATTGTATGATTTTAATCTAATGTATTGATTATCATACTCTTGTTTATATTATTCGATATCTCACCCCTTCTGTTTGAATGTTACCCATATGTTGGTAACGTGCAGGTTAGCAAAGATGAAGGTCGTTTGTCCTTACTAGTTGAGTCGGTGATGTCGCTCTGATACGTAACACTCCGGGGATGGACGCTTGTTGCTTATCGTTGAATATGTTTTATGTTGCTGAATTTTTAAGTTGAATTTATTAAGTATTATGTTGTTTTGAAGTTGTTTTAGTCGAACAAAAATGTTAAGTGAATCAAAGTTGAATATTCATATCTTGAAGTTGTTTTGCTTTGAAAAGAAGATATATATGAATTTTGTTGTTATCGGTTCATCCGATCAAAGTGTTATGTATCTGTGCATATGAAATTAATCGAAGTTGTTTTTAAGCTGAAAATGTAGCATTCTATTGTTTGTTGAAATTTTATAACTCTGATTTTACTATTATCCGCCGGGTAGAAATGGGGTGTTACACCATCCACCTCCACATACTTGAAAGTAGATAGATGACTTATCATGATGTCTACTTCTCCGCAAACCGTCGCCACATGCCCGTCTACCATATACTTCAGTTTCTAATGCAGGGTTGACGTCACAACCCCAACACTATGAATCCATGGACGGCCCAGTAAACAGCTATAAGCAGGTTGAATGTCCATGATATAGAAGGTAGCATCAAAAACCTCTGGACCAACCTTAATTGGCAACACAATTTCCTCGAAGATAGATCTCTTGGAACCATCGAATGCACGCACCACCAAATCACTTGGTGTGCAGATTAACCCACGAGTGTCCAACTTCATCAGTGCTTTCTTCGGTAAAACATTCAAAGATGACCCAGTGTCAATAAGCACATGCGACATTAACAATCCTTGGCACTCAACTGAGATGTGCAAAACATTATTATGATTTCTCCCAGCTGCAGTCAAATCAACATTAGTAAATCCCAAGCCATTTCCTACATTAACATGAGCCACTACCCCCTCAAGCTGATTAACTGAGATCTCCTGGGGTACATACACAGTATTCAATACCTTCAACAGCGCGTTTCGATGCGCCTCCGAACACAATAACAGAGATAAAATGGATATCTTAGACGGTGTTTGGTGCAGCTGGTCAACAATTTTGTAATCGCTTTTCCGAATCAGCCTCATAAACTCTTCAACATTCTACGAGAAGGAGCTATCACCTGGCTTTGCTGCGAAATCATTCACTACCGGCGTCTGCACAGAATTATCCATAGCCTGCTTTCCTTTGTCTGGCCTAGAACCACCAACTTGATTATCAGATGGGATAAAGACTCTACCACTCCGGGTAATGGCTCCTGTTTCATCATTGCTTTCAATACTGGAGTTCATCACTGACGTACCCATCAACTCTTGCTTCTGCCCGTTAACAAAAACTTCAGCACCGTAATTCCAGGGAATAGCTTTTGTGCTCTCATACGGAACGGGCCCCAGAGTGGTGATAATGACCGGTGCTGGTCTTGCCGGCGCTGAAATAGTTATTGTTTTAAAAGGGATTGTAATAGTGGCAACCTCATTCTTTTTTCCACTAACTCCCTTCTTCTGATCACACCTATCAAACTGCAACCGACCTTCATCAATAAGCTTTTGAATACATGATCTCAACAGATCACAACCATTAGTCTGCACCAAACACTCTGAACAGCTTTTATCACAACCTGCGAATACTCCACCCTTCAGTAGTCTCTATTTCACTACCAACAAAGGAGTCATCAGTTCATTCACGTCCAGAACCAAATTCAAAGATTCACCCTCTTCTATAACAGCATTAACCCTCGGCCCATCGTGGTTCGGCATTGGGTTTTGCATGACATTTGGACCGTCGTTGGAAAAGTTGATGGCCTTCGAATCCACCAAATCTTGGACTTTATGCTTAAAAGCTTTGCAGTCCTCAATGTAGTGTCCGGGTGCCCCATAATGAAATTCACAGTGGGCATTAGGATTGTAACCCGGAGGTGGATCACCAACAATAGGAGCTAGAGTCCTCTTCTGAATTAACTGCAATTGCATCAAATGTTGAAACAACTGGGAATAAGGCAACGGTGGAGTATCAAAGTGCCTAATCTGCTTAGGACTTCTTTGATGTTGAGGCGCTGCTTGAGGTGGAAGTGCTGCAGGGATAGTTACTGAGGCCACCTGCTGATTATAGTTCTGATGCTGCTTCCCCTTACCGCGGTGTGATGAAACAGAATTCGCTTCCTCTTTTTTCTTGTAATTCACATAAGGTTTCTTCCCTCCACTAGAAGAAAACCCATCACTGCTTGACACCTTTCCAATTTTAATTCCACTTTCCAACATTTCCCCAACAAAGATCAGATCAGCAAACTTTCCCGACATGCAAGGCAGCAGCTTCTCGTAATAATGACTCGGCAAGGTAGCCATGAACATATTCAGCATCTCTTTCTCCAACATAGGAGGTTGTAGCCTCGCTGCCAGTTCACGTCATCTCTGGGCGTATTCCTTGAAGCTTTCATTGTTCTTCTGAGACATACTCTGCAGCTGAGTCCTATTGGGAGCCATATCAGTATTATACTGATAGTGCTTGACAAAGGCCTCTACCAGTTCTCTCCAATTGCGGACGTTACATCTCTCCAATTGCATATACCATTCCAGCGATGCCCCAGACAGGCTATCCTGGAAGAAATGCATCAGTAATTTCTCGTCCCTAGAGTATACAGCCATTTTCCTTGCGTATGCCTGGACATGAGTCTTTGGGCAAATGGTACCATTGTATTTCTCAAAGGTGGGAACCTGAAACTTGTGCGGAAGTACGACACCAGGGACCAGCCTAAGATCATCCAAATCCATGCCCACAGAGTTCTGATTCACGACCCCTTTCAGTTGTTCCTCAATCAACCTGATCCTCTGATCATCAACAATCGGGGGAACACCCTCCCCGCCATGCATAGAAAATATGTCATCCTGTTGGTCATCATATCGATGACCATGAACAACACATACACTATTTCCTCCTCCTACGACAGAAGGAATCACAACCTGCTCTCCTCCGCCCGGAGGGATCACAACAGTATGAATGGGAACACCCCCGCCCGGAGGACCAGTAGGAATACCATTACCCCAGACACCTCCGCCCGGAGGAATGACATCATTCTGGAGACCACCATGTAGTACGCCATCCTCATCTACTCTTGCCACCAAGGGTTGGACAAGGGTCCTCAGCTGTTCTTGCCCTTGTGCAACTCCTTGCATCAGTTCCATAAATTGGGCCATGCGAGCCTGCATGGAAGCCATTTTAGCCTGCATCTGTTCCATAGCTCTCTTTTGATTGGATCTGGTAGAATACCGATGAATCTGATGGTCAACTATTCTGCCTGTACCAAATAAAGGTTAGAAAAACCCTGGACGAGTACCTGTTATGCAAAAAATGATATGTATGAATGTATGCATATGCCATGTCTTTCATTTCCAGGGCATTTCACACCCTGATTCCAGTCTTTAACACAAGAAGCTGAGTAATAGACATATTTTTTTGAGAAAAATGTGCTGTGATAATGTGTTTGTGAACATCAACATTGACAAGGAATCAACTCTGAATAAACTAGTCATTTCAAATTAAGGGGAAACCAAAGTGTGCTGAAGCATTCTACAACGAGTTCATAAATTGGAAATACATCAAGAGAGTGGCTCCATCAATAGGCCTGATGGTAACCACAGTACATCAACAAAAACTGCATTAGGAAAATGGAAAGAGAACTATCAATCATTTAGCTCTAAATCTTTCAACTGCTCGCTAGAATGCCTGATTTCTTCAAAGAGTATTCTGGCGCTGATGGCCTGGTCTTTCAATCATTTCCTTGATAAAAAAAAATACCTCTTCTTCAAAGCTTCAACTAATGAGTCCATGTGCATCAAAAGAGCCTCGTCATTATTCATCTCCTTAGGCCTTTTCACACCCACTTGTACTTTGAGCTCTTCCATCTCTGCCATAGCATCTTGAAGTTCTTTCTTGGAAGCTTTCAACTCATCTTTAACCTTCTTCAACTGCTCTTGGCTTTTACCAAAGTCTTCATGATGTTTCCTTCGTTGTTCATGTGCTTTCCGAAGTTCATCGTCTCTGGACTTTAACTGTTCTTGCAACTCCGCATTCTCAATTCTAACTTCATCCCATGCTTGCTGAAGTTTAATGAGCTTGGCTTTTGTCTCGGCCAAAGATTGTTTAGTCTTCCTGTAAGTTTGAGCAGAAGTTTCGATAGCCATATTAACTTTCTGGTAATGTCGAACTCTGTCGGCAAAATCTTTTTCTCTTGTTGTTAAGATCTTTTATGCGTCTTGGGCTTTGCATTTCAGTTCCCTGTTGGTATGTAAAGCGTCTTGAAGATGGATGCTCAAATCAGAATTCTCCACCCTAAGCTCTTTCACCAGAACCTGCAATTTGTTGCATTCTTCAATGGCCACTGTATTCCTCTCTTCTACAACCTCAGGGTATAAAGGAGGTACGGGACCAAAAGGCAGATAGAAATCTTCCACCCTTTTCCTTATCCAGTTCTCATAAGGAGGATAAGTTTGGTTATTGGGTTTTCCAAGAACTCCTTTTCCCTTTCTTTGGATGCCATTCCAGGCTTCTGAAGCTTTTCAGACTATTGCTTGATCGTCACCTACTTGAAAATACAAGGACTCTTCCACACTTCTCTCAGTAGGGGGATTTTCCAAAGCATAACCGAATTGTCTAATGGCCAGAGAAGGATTATAGTTAATGCCTCCCTTCCTCCATAGCAATGGGACATTGGGAAATCCATCACAACTATGAATAATATCCCCACCAAGTAACCCCCGATCTATCCAGATGATATCTTTAGCAGACACACCCATCAGTCTATGACGCCATTCCAATGAACTCTTGGTATCCACGAATGCACCTTTGCGTGGTAACCAAAGCGAAAACCATTTGTAGAATAAAGGCGCACAGCAATTGACATATCCCTCTCTTTTCTTTTCATTCCTGCTATGAACCGAATGATAAAGATCACCCAATAAAGTGGGTATTAGATTTTGAGTAGTGAATACTTTGATAGCGTCCATGTCAACAAATTCTGGCACATTTGGGAACAGGATAATGCCATATACGCAAAGAGCTAATACAGCACAGAAAACATTGCATTCTTTGTCTTTAGCGGCTTTCTGAGCAATTTTGGTCAAGTACGTCAGAGGGTACCCTCGAAATTCTCCTTTTTTGGTGATATTGGCCTCCACCGTTGATTTGCTCAAATAAAGAGCAGCAGCCATGGCCTCATAATCTGGATCTGTCTTCGAACTGAAAAATGGCACCTCTTCCTTAATGGAGATCCCCAAGATATTCGAATACTCTTCCAAAGTAGGGACCAAGACATAATCCTGAAACACAAAGCACCGTAGAGAAGGATCGTAGAATTGCATTAATGTGTGAAGGCCCACCCATTCATACTCACTGAGGTTGCGAACAAGTGACAAAATCCGCCCGTACTTTTCTCTGAATGCTTCCAACACCTTTGAGCTAGCCATAGCCTTCAAACTGCTGATAGAACCCAACCTTGGCTTCAGAAATTTGTAGGTGATGACATTCTTTTTCTTTCTCTCAACATCCATCGGAAAAGAAGCCCCTGACTGGAATCGAAGGTATAATATTGCCCTGGAAATGGAAAAACATGTATGTTAAGATATGAAAATGCAATGCAAAGGCATGTGATCAGAGTGTTCGGTGTCTGTGTTGGACTGTACAGATAGTGACATTAATATATTTGTGGATAGTGCTGAACTGTGAATAATAACCATTTGAACATAATAATATGAACCAGAAGAACCAGAATATCAGGTATGTGGGAGGTCTAAGTCACCTGCAAACCTGTAAACACCCGCCCATTCTCACATGTGAGTACTAGAAAACTGAGGATCCTCAATATTATAGGCTCTCAAGTCGAGAAATGATGATGCGTTCACCATTTCTGGTTTGGCATCATCATCAATCGAGGAGACCTCAACTGATTCCCCTAAAAAAGGATATCCTATATAAGTTCCCAGCATTGGGTCCTCAGATCGAGAAGTGTAATGGGTTTGCCATTTCTGGTCTGCCATTATCACATCTCGGGAGGAGTGTCGTTACTGAGTCCTCGGGAAAGGTCACCAGAGTCGACAGCTCATATAGAGATATCTAATGGTCTGCATAACATGCAGTATCATATACCACCTATATGGGCCTCGTCTGGCTGTGGATCTCGCGAAGACTTAACGTGATAACACCACGCAAGCGATCGACTATCCACTCTAAATCCTATGTGTATGCTCAAGCCTGGGTAGTGGGCTTATCTCTCAGAATATCCCAACCTGAAAAACAGAAAACCAGTATAGCACAGCACAATCCAGTATAATAATGAAATGCAATGTAATAAATGCGGTAAATACAGTAATAGAATAAAGCAATAATGCAGTAAAACAGCAAAACAGCAAAATAAAGCACCACAGATAAACACCCAATGAAAAAAAAACATACAAGCGCTAGGATTGACTCGCAAAGAGGATGGACCAGCAAGAGGTCAACCAGTCCCCAGCAGAGTCGCCAGTTGTCGCTCCCGGGATTTTCATCCAACTACAAACGCGAAAGTGGCGCGAAAACAGAGTCACCAACAATGTGTATTTATCCCAAGAGAGGGAAAGGAAACACTGCGCAAACCTGAGGGAAGGAAAAGCATGGTCTCCCGACCAAGAGAAATGGGTAAGGGAGTTGGTTACGTGAAGGGAAGGTGTTAGCACCCCCGCGCGTCCATCGTACTCGATGGGATCCACGCTTGTTGTCATCGGCCAAAGGGTGTCGTCATCTGGAGCTCCACTGCTACTGTAAAGGAAAAGGAACGGGAGCGGAAGAGAACGAAGAAACGGGGGAGAAAATAAAAATAAGTGACTCGATAGGACATCGCTCGTCCTATGCCTACGAATTCCCTCGTGCAATGGGAAAGTTAGAGTCAACGTAGTTCGGAAACGAACTAAGGGGGGAGGTTGCTCGCCAAGACATCGCCGTCTTGTGCCTATGTATCCTCAATCTAACCAGAGAGAGGAAATTAGAGCAGTCGTAGTTCGACCTACCGAGTGTTTTTTATGAGCAACGTTAAGTTCGCGTCCGGCAGTTAGGGTCGATGCCTGTTTGCAACAAACAGAAAATAACGTGCTCTTTTCTGAAAATGAGGTTTGAAACTTAGCGATCCCGAAGGATGAAAAAATTTTGAGTTTGTTTTTGTATGTTTTAGACAGGAGTGTTTTGATTGATTGTTGTTTGTAACATGTATTGCACTAAAGTCTATGACATAGGAGCAAATGCGTCGCATGGTCGTCCTAACAGGACGTATGCTAACACCCTAGAAAGGCGGAGGGAAACCCTCCTCCTTCCATTTCCCACGTACAAGGCTCATGCGTAATTCATGTTAACCTTATTAAGTGTTTTAGAAGTGTTATGAGATGAGAGGAGAGGACTCAAATTGAAAAGAAAACACTAAAGGGAAACTAATTGTTCCTAATGTTATCATGCAAAGGTGGCCCTAAGGTCAAGGTTTAAGAACCTAAGTCTAAGAAGAAGAGAGGGATAGCACTACCTAATGCCTATCCTACCTCACCTTAATCAAAAATTAAGGATGAGCTAGGATCCCAAAGGGTGTGAAAAAGTTGTACACAAAGCATTATATCATGCTATTCACATAAGAAAAAGAGAAGTAAGATAAATGAGAAATGAAAGAAGAGATGAACATGGATAACCATCCATATGTTCAAGTACCTTACCTCTGCCCCTACACAAAAGGTTAGCATAAAATCATCACAAGTAATAAGAACAAGTGAAAGAAACTAGTCCAAACAATACTAGTTGTCTTAAGAAGACAACTTAAGAAGAAAACAAAACTCAAACCAAAAGGAAAAGGTTCTAATGGTTAAGGAACAATCAAAGTCAGTAGGTACATGCTAAGGGATCCTACTAATGTAAACATGCCATATGAAATCAAACAAGAGCAAACTATGTACTAGACAATCCTACAAATGCAAGTTGTACATCACTAATGCAAGATGAATGCAAATGAATCATGAACATGGATGAATGCACATGTAAACATCAAAGTCAGAAGTGAATGACATTTACGAATGTGTGGAGATGTCATTAAGATAGCATGAGATTCATAAATGCAAACATTAATCAAGTAAGAAGAAGTTGTAGCAAACATCATTCAAGTTTCAACAATGAAGCATACTTGTAATGCAAGTAAGAAATGAAGATGTAAGATGAACAATCATGCAAATGGATGCAAGTCATAAGCATATGACATTTAGAAGCCAATAATGCATGTACAAAGTCCACACAAGCACCATGTTGAAGCACATAGAAGATTAGAAGCAAACTAGGTTCAAACATTTTCAACTAAGCATGTAAAAGTTTATGAACTTAAGAGGCATGTGATGTGCAATTATAGGTCATGGAATATGGTTGAGAATGATCACAAACAGAAGTAGAATCATGTCAAAGTGAATGTACAAGACCATACAAGGGTTGATGCAAACAAGTCCTCAAAGAAGAACAAGTAAGAATGCACAATTACACAACACCTTTCAAGTTAAAACATGTGCATACAAGTCATGTAAAAGTGAACTTTGAATGACCTATAACATGAGAAAAATGACTTATAAGGTTCATGCAACATGTACTGAAAGGTCTCAACAATTTTCAAAGAGAGTTGCACACAATATCCATCAAAACCCTAGCATATGATCTCTAAAATTCACACAAACAAGCATGCATTTAAGATGAATCAAAAGCCATGTTAGAAGGATGAGAAAATTGGAAAAAGGCAAGTGAATTAAAGTGCCAATAGCCAGTAAACATGTCTCAAAAGAATGGATCAAAACTCATTAAGGGTCATGCTCAAACATGCTTCATAAGTTCACTCAAGTAACCCAAGAATTATGAACAAATATGGCATTCAAACACCAACCAAAAATGGTCTCAAGAATCCACCAAAATTACATGAAGTGCATCAAGGTGTTATAAAAGCATGTATCACTTTCCATGTCAAAATTCAACTCACAACTAGGTAAAACAAATCATCAATGAAGCAAGTATCATGAATATAGCTCATACAAAATGTATCACAATGAAAAATTCATGAAAAATAGCAAAATAATCCAAAAATGGAAAATTAAAATGCCAAAAATTATTTAAATGTGTAATGATGCCTCATGAATATATTTGGAATTTTTAGATGTTCACAAGTATTTTTAAAAATTAAAATGTAAACAAGTATGCAAAAATAATAAATAAAAAACAAAAGAAATAGCCAGGGGGTGCACTGAAAGCAAATATCCAGTTCAAACAAGCATTGGGCTTAGAGAGAGGGGGTTTGGATAAAGTTTGTGCCAAGCCCAACGCGCGTGCAAGTCTGAGAGTCTATAGCGTGAGTACCAGTCAATTTAATTGACTCAATGCAGACCACATGATCTGGTCAAAGTCACAAGTAATCTAATCAAATGGCTAAGATTGAACGAACACTGTATTCCATGTGCACCTCATGCGCATTAACTAAATTAGTGATTCAGAAATAGAACACGTGCATATTGGCATTCTTTTTTTCAGTGGCGCTCTCTTATTGGTTAGCTCAAAAATTCATGAACGAATTAAAAAGCAACACGCATGCATTGACTGAGAAGACTTAGACGCCGGAGCCCTAGCTCCGGTCATCTTCTCCAGTTAGCCTCGCCGGAGTTGAATGAAACCTCAACCAAAAATGTCATATGAGCACATCATTTTGTACGGTTTTTCACGTAGATTCTAAATCTACCATTATCTTTCATGTATCATGCATACACAAAGAAAATCGAAGCAAACAAAAAATGGATCCACAACTGAAAATCACGCTAGGACTAAATTTTTTATCAGTAATCAGTGCCTACACTTCATAGGACTTCAGATAATCACTCCTCTCCATGCTTTTAAATGCTTAATACAACGTAACTGAAAGTTTAACAAGAATCAACTAACCTTCAATGGAGCACTCCACTAATCCTTAAAGAAAACTTTGAGACAACTTCAAATCTTCTCCAAATGGCTTATGAACACGAAATAAACGCGTATTATCCAACGAATCTTGCTCAACACTAAACTGATGAAGCTGATCTTTGAAGCTTGGATTCACCACAGTTCCACTCTATGGCTTATAGAAGATTCTATATGTGGTGTAGATGAAGAATCCAGGAAGAACTTGCAGAGAAAATGCTTGTGGAAAGAGATTCCAAGAAGAGAGCAATGAGAAAATGAAGATGAGAGTGAGTGAGAAAAATGCTGTAACCGAATCAGTTATGAGGGTTAGAGAATTTATATATGCTGTTAGTAGTGTGGTGAGAATTTAATCATGGTTAGAAAAATAGTTAGACCTGTGGTTAATTGAGATTGAAATTGAGAATGGTAATGGTGGTGTGTACTTGGCACGGGTTTGGTGTTTATGTGTGAGGATTATAGAGCTTATGGTATTACTTATGATGAAGGGTGAGGATCATGTAAGCTGGTTATGTTAGCAGCTTGTTATGTAAGTTTCTTCCTCTCTCTCTTTGTTTGAACACTTAAGGAAAAGAATACATGAGGAGCATGGTTGTAAGAGAGGTTGGCTAAATGTAGTAATGTATGATGATGTATGCGTACGTATGATGTGAAGGCATTGTTTGGGCTATATTGAGTAACATGATGTGTATAGCAATAGTGCAGCATGAGTACTATGTACTATCTTTAAACTTTTAATGCAAAATGAAGAGATTCATAATGATGGAAATTATATTCATGAGGTGGACTTTGAATGCTTATAACTCGATGGTTAGTGAGTGAAATGAGGTGATTCTTTGCTCTTTAGAAAGAGGAAGTGGAGGAGAATAATATTGGAATTGAAAATACTTGGAATAAAAGCCTCTAAGACGCTTAGGTATATTGATGAACATAGGGGAACATAACTGATCTTGTGCCTTTCCCTGGCCTGCATGACCTGAGCCCATGGGCGAGTGTGATTGCATGTGTGATGGCCCTACTTTGTCTCACCATATTTCTCAATGTGTTGCTCTAGTGATAAAACTCCCAACATCAATGTTATATAGGGGATCAAGGGGAACAACTTTCATGTTGGACAGTTTTTCATTTGAAGCTTCTATCTTGGAGAAATTTGCCCTTGAACTTGGATACAACATGCACATAAGGTGTTTGTTGAAATTACTGCGTGCTGACTGGTCATGACTTGCCATTTTGCCTTGATTTGTCTCAACTTTAACCCACCATATCTCCCTCAAATTTAATCCAATGGAGATGTTCTTGGTATGGTTTTGAAGCTTGGAATGTGAACTTTTGATAGGCCTCCATAACCTTTCAATTTGGATCTTGGAACATGGAAAAAGAATGCTCTAAAGTTGGGTGCTCACCTTGCCAAAACTTGCCATAAATGGAAACCTTAATTTCTATTTTTGGCAACTTTCCACATCATTTGATTTTTGGTGAATCCCTTGATATTTCTTGATCCAATCTTCATCAATGGTCATATTTGAAATGAGGAACATGAAATTGACCTCAAAAAGTCATGAGTTGACTTTTTCCTCTGCACAGTTGACTTTTCCCTAATTCTCCTGATTTTCAATCAATTGACCAATTGAATATCCTCTAAAACAAATTGATGGACAATTCTCCATCCTTAGACACTTAAGGACATGAGGAATACCATGAAATCAAGTCTTGCCCAAAAAATCAGAAATAAACTGATTTTATGGCAAACCCTAATTTTAGTGCCCTCAGTCTAGGAGAAATCAGCACATCTTCCAAATCCAAATTCCTCTGAGCATGATGTGTATCCTCTCAAACAAGGATGAAATGTGCCATTTGGAGATAATAAAAGCTCAAAGATCTTGCCCATTGGGGTGTTAAACTCAAGAATCTTAAAACCCTAACTTTGCACTAGTTAGGAGAGGGTGATTCACTTGAAATATCTTGTCAAGCTTAATCATATGATGAGATGGTTGACCAATTAAGATCTCTTGAGGCTCAAGGCTCCTTAGATTTGACTTAGATACCCTGATCCCATGCTAAGGCTAATGATATGCAATGATGATTATGCAAAAATGCAATGAAACATAAGCCAGTTAAAGCTAAAACAATAGGGCAAATTTTGAGGTGTTATAGTATGCATGCCATGTTGCATAAGTTGTGTGATAAGGCGTGTGCCTATGTGGGGTGTGAGCGTCTTATCCGGATTCTTTGAAATAGAATCATGTTGTTGTTGTTGTTGAGTTGATCGTGTGCCCATGTGGGGTGTGAGCAAATACGGATGTCGTGTGCCCATGTGGGGTGTGAGCGACTTATATGGAAATTCTGACGGGAATTATGATCATGAAAAAGGGATCGAATTGGTATCACATGCATTGAATCGAGTTGTGAGTCTCATTGCATTACATTATATCGTGTTGTATTTGAGAATTGTATGATTATCTGCTTATGTGGAAAAGTGTGATTTTGTTGATGTGGTAATGATAGGGTGAATGGTATAATCGATTAAATGCTTTTATATTTATCTTATGAATTTCTTTTGTTGATTTGAGAATCTCACCCCTTCTGTTTGAATGTTACCTCTACAAGGGTAACGTGCAGATAATCAAGATTAGCGCGGAGTTGAAGTTAGTGAAGATGAAGTCTTCTATGTTAAGTCGTTGAGTCGGCATCTGCTTTGATGTGTAAAACTTGGGATTTGGAACGCTTATTGTTATTTCTCTTATTGTCTGTGGTGGCTTTCATTTAATTGATGATGGTATTAAACCTATTATGTTTTAGTTGAATTTCCGCTGCTATATGAAGAGATCAATTAAGTGTGGTTTTATTTATGACATTTATGTGTTACATGTCGTATGCATGAGCAGGTGTATGTTGAAAGAAGCATCTTAAACGTTGTGTGTTTTATTTTACTCTGATATTTTATTATTATTTGTCACGGGGGTTTAGGGTGTTATAACAATTTGAGGAGTTGTTGACTAAAAATTTCATCCGACCTAGTGTCTTACCCTAGGGAGCTCTAGTGCTGCTAGTAAAGAAGAGGGATGGTAGTATGTGTTTGTTTATTAATTATCGCCAGTTGAATAAAGTCACCATCAATAATAAGTATCCCCTACCCAAGATAGATGACTTGTTAGGTCAATTGTAAGGAGCCTATGTGTTCTCGAATATTGATTTATGGTCATTCTATCTTCAAATCCGAGTGAAGAATTCTAATGTACCAAAGACCGCATTTAGGACCCGATATGACCATTATGAATTTCTTTTGGTGTCTTTCCGTGTGACGAATGCTCCAGCTGTTTTCATGGACTACATGAATTGGAAATTCCAACCTTACTTGGACCAGTTTGTGGTGATATTTATTGATGACATTCTTATTTTTTCTCGTACTCCATAATAGCACGGAAAACATCTAAGATTCATTTTGTCGGTGTTACAAGAGAAGCAACTTTTTGCACAATTAAGCAAGTGTGAGTTTTGGATGACTGAAGTTAAGTTTCTTGGTTATCTTATATCCCGAGGAGTGGTAGTAGTGGATCCATCTAAAGTTGAAGCAGTAATTAATTGGGAAATACCAAAGAATGCTTCCGAAGTCAGAAGTTTCTTGGGATTGGTAGGCTACTATAGGAGGTTCATCAAAGGTTTTTCTCAGTTGGATTTACCAATGACTCGACTTACCCAGAAGGAGATTCCTTATAGTTAGGATTTGAGTTGTGAACAAATTTTTATGAGCTTGAAGAAAAGGTTGATGACTTCTCCTGGTTAGATCATTCTTGATCTTAGTAAGCTTTATGAAGTATTCTGTGATGCCTCTACGAAGGGATTAGGAAGAGTGTTAATGCAGAGTGGTCAGGTTGTAGCTTATGCCTCTCGTCAGTTGAAGGTTCATGAAGAGAATTATCCAACTCACGATCTGGAGTTAGCCGTTGTTGTTTTTACACTGAAGGTGTGGCATCACTACTTTTATAAAGTGCGTTTTGAGATGTTCGGTGACCATAAGAGTTTAAAATATTTATTTGATTAGTAGGAGTTGAACATGCGTCAAAGGAGGTGGATGGGGTACTTGAAAGATTTTCACTTTAAGCTGAAGTACCATCCAGGAAAAGCGAATAAAGTGGCAGATGTGTTAAGTTGGAAAGAGATACACAAAGCTGAGTTGATGATGTTAGAATATGCATTGTTTAAAAAGTTTTGAGATCTTAATCTTCAATTTTTTTGGAATCGGAGTTGTGTGATAATGAGGAATTCGAACGTTACTTTCTACTTAAGAGAAGAAATCCAACAAGGACAAATGCTAGATGCGAAGTTACAATAGATGTTGATTCAACTAGGTTTCACGCATGCCACCAATGGAGTTGTTCTCTTTAATCAAAGGATTTGTGTTCCAAATGATGTAGAATTGAAAAGAAAAATCATGGAAGAAGCTCATAAAGGTGCTTTTAAAATACATCCGGGTTCCTCTAAGATGTATCAAGACTTGAAAAAGGACTATTGGTGGTCTGGGATGAAAAGGGATATTGTGGAGTATGTGTCTGAATGTGTAGTGTGCCAACAGGTAAAGATTGAACATCAGAGACTAGGTGGTTTATTACAACCCTTAGAGATTCCAGTGTGGAAATGAGATAGCATATTAATGTATTTTGCAGTTAGGTTACCTCGTACGCAAGGTGGTTATGACTCTATATGGGTAATTGTTGGACCGGTTAACAAAGTCTGCACATTTCTTAGTTGTGAAAACTACTTACAAAGCAAGTCATCTTGCACGGTTGTTTATCGCAGAAGTTGTGAGACTACATGATGTCTTCTGTAGTATTATGTCTGATAGAGATCCAAAGTTTACTTCAAGATTTTGGAGAGCTTTTCAAGAGGCCATGGGATCTAAGTTTTGTTTAAGCACATCTAATCATCCTAAGACAAATGATCAGACTGAGAGGACGATACATATATGGAAGATATGTTAAGAGCTTATTGTCATACCCCAAATTTTGACCACAAATATTTCCCATCATTGTGAGGATCATTGCCACAATATGGATGCGCCATCATGCCTCATCAATCTCCTCAAGGATTGTTGAGCTTTCACTACAACCAAGAATTAGGGTTTTAAGCCTTCTCAGAGCACTTAGACAAAGGATCAATCAAGAAATGACATGATCTTCAACTTGTCTAACCTCTCAAACACCCATAAGGGATCAAGAGGGCTCCCACAATAAGAATCAAGCACAAAGTTGCCACATTCCAAGTGGTTTGAGCCTCGAAACACCCGATGTCGCCAAATTAGGGTTTTGGACGACTGGGACCTCCAGAGTGAGATTTTCACAAGAGGATGAGCCAAGACTTCAACATGTTACTCAATATACTCAAAATAACCCTAAAAATCCATTTGCAAAGCTAAATTACCCTCATAGGATGCATTCCCCAAAAGTCGGGAATTAGGGTTTTCACGCGCCGAACCGCTCTGGAGCCAAAAGTCAAAACATGTCTTTTTTGGCAAAAATGATCCTTATGACTCATATTTTCATAAAATATGATTTATAATGTCATTTGAACAAGAATTGATCAAGAAACCAAGATAACTTGTAAAAGGGGTAATCTTGAAAAATTGAAAATTTTTCTAAGTTACTAAATTTGGATGGTTTTGGTGCCAACTTTCATGGATCATAACTTTTGATCTAGGCAGCCATTTTGAGTGATCCAAAGCCTGATTTGTAGGTCTTCCTACACTCTACAAAAGCTTCAACTACATCAAACTCCAACTCTTCATGGATTTTAAGTTATGGAGTGATCAAAATGACAAAAAATGAAGAAAATGACACTTTTTCAACACTTAGTGAAAATCTGCCTAAGTTATCAGCTTTGAACACCAATGTTCATGAGGATTTTTCAATGGGATCCAAATAGTTTCAAGAAAAACTATGATCATACATGGATAATACCATATGAGGGCTCTTTAAAAAGTACAAGAGCCTCCCATAACTCAACTTGAGCAAGAAGATATGATCCATTTAAAATGGAATTTTCACTGATTTTTGCAAGGCAGATTTGTGCATTGTTGCTCGAATTGATCAATTTGTGCAATAACAAGCATGGTTATCCATCTTCACACCTCAAGGGGGAACAACCAAGGTACAAACACTGATCCACCAGCCTCACAAGTCCATGGATCTATGTTTAGGCATGACACTCCTAAAATTCAAGATGCTTCAAATGATCAATTTTGTTTTCAAGCATTTAACTGATGCATAGAGGTGGCATTCATCAAGACAATTGTTAGAGCAAGAGGTGTCTCTACAAGTCGTCTCTATGTTTTGATGATAACAATGGTATTTGTGAAAGAACCATTTTATGTTCTAACGTGTGTTGTGTGCAGATCATAATCATAGAAGATATCAGATTTAACAAGCACCAGCTAGATGCGCATAAATGATTATATGAAAAGTTACTATGTGTGACACAAGTCGCAAGAAGCAAGAATGCTTCTATATCTGATCATGATCAGTCAGATCCAAGGATGCCGATATTGCTATTGCAATGCTCTTGTGGATGCTCTCTGAAAGTGGTTGTAATTCTGAAGATTGCGAAGCTTCTGAAGAAGATAATAGAGAACCGAAGTGCTGAAAATTCTAATGACTTGAAGTTGTGAAGGCTGAAGGCTCTGAAGACCAAGTGCAGAAAGACTCTGAAGACTTATGCGTTCTGAGGATCATGGTTCCAAAGGTCAAGTGCTGAAGACTTTGAAGACGGATTCCTAATGGACAGATATGAAGTTTCGGAAGACTTGAAGTAGTAAAGGATAACGGATTTAAAGACAAGTGCTTAAGTTCTGAAGGCTGATTCCTAATGGACGACTTTGAAAGACTGAAGACTTGGAGTTTCAGATATCCTGATACGAAGGCTCTACTCATGCTTCAATAAATTACCATCAGAAGCCTCTGAAGTTTAGAAGTAAAATGTTACCATTGTGAACGACTGTACACAGTGCCCAAGAAGATATATCATGTCACTTCCTCCACAGTACAGCTGCATCATTACACAACGTCTCTTTTCCAACAGCCAACATTAATTCAAACGGCTGTATTTTACTGGGCTATTTAAAGAAAGGAGTATTCCCTTCTAAAGGTATCGATTCATTCCATTAATGGAGAATTGATCAAGTCATTGTGTGAAGATAGCAACAACGATGAGTTCTCGTTGTAACACTTAAATATCAAAAGCTATCACCACTTACACACGGCCATTGTTGTTGAAGCTCAAAGATCATAAATCAACACAACAACAATCAAATGATACAGAAGCTGTTGATGAAGAAGACAACATTGAAAATCAGCCAAGTCATCAACCACCTTCTCGTCTGTGCTACATTGAAGATCTGATGCAAGGAGTTGTTGCTCAAAGCTTGCTCAACCAAGAAGACGAAGAAGAAGAAGATCTACAAGATGTCAACAACTGTCATATCCATATACATCTTTGTAGATTAAAAAGAAAGCAAGGAGTTATTGCTCAAATCTTGCTTGAACACTTGTGTGTTCTTATATACTTAAATTTAGGAGTCATCTGCTTGTTAAGAAGCATCATTGTAATCTCCAGTTTAACTAATTCTATGTGAATTAGGATTCCTCAAGTGATCAGTGTGATCAGAGACTTAAGAAGACAATGGCTTGGTGCTATTGTAGAAATCCTGAAATATGGTAAATGATAGTCATATCTCAAAGAGGACATATGTTGATCAGACTCTTGTGAGATACCTGATGGAACTCACTGTGATTCCTCCAGTGAACGTTATATCCTGATTGGATCCCTGAACGGTTCACTGAGAGAGATACCTCAAGGGATCATGAGATGATCTGGGTACTTGAGATGACAATGACGCAAGTTATTGTGAGTTAGTCACAGTGCGGCTGTGCAGGTTGTTAGTCACCGGCTGTTGCCCATGCATCTGTAATTGAGATTGATTATAGTGGATTAAGTCCTTGTGTTCAAGGCGAAATCACCTGAGGAGGGTGGACTGGATTAGCCTTGTGGTGAACCAGGATATATCGTGTGTTCTTTACTCTTGCTATGGTTTATGTTATTATTTATGTTTCTGTATTGAGTATCAGAACCTTACATTAGCTAGTCAGAACCTTGCAGCTTAACTCTGATAAGCTTCCGCACTGCAAGTTCTGAATAATACATATTGCGTTCAGACTCTTGTTGGTTCTTATGCTTCATGCATGGCAAAGTCTGAATGGTACTTCGTGAGTCAGAGTCTCTCAACGAACTCTAATGTTATCTCAGCGTCATAACAATCAAAAGAAAAAGTTGTTAAAAGTGAATACACAATTCAAACCCCCCCCCCTTTCTTGTGTCTTTCTCGCACCTTCAACAATGTTATCCAAGTTCAGTTAAGCCTTATCCCTGCCACAGAAGACTCATAGCCTGTGCTCTAACCTCAAGTCAATGGCTAGAGGAGACTTGAGGTTTCATTGGATCAACATTTGCCACAGGCCTGCTGCAGTTGCCATTCACTATTGCAGCCAAAACAAACTTGCTCTACTATAAATAGAGCTCATTTGTGATCAGTTTGAGTACACCAAAGCACCCAAACTGATGCTTGACTCAAAATCTCCCTTTCACTCCAATTTTTCCTTCTAACTCAAGTTACTATCGGGTTTTGAGATTGAGAGTGATTCCAACCAAACCAATCACACACACACACACCTCATAAACATCATATGTAGGTGACCTAAACACTAACACATCATCTAGAACATCAAATTCATCAAATAACCAGTCAATTGCTCAAGTTCTTGACAGAGTTGCAGTTGAGGTGCTACAACCAGTCCCAACTTATTTCAATCCACTCTAAATATTCAAATACACTCCTTGGTGTAACGCCCGTATTTAATTAAATATTTTAATTAAATAGTATCAAGTATTTTTTTTCCGAATATTTGTTGAATATGTTGAATATGTTGTTTGAGCTGATAAGTGTTAATCGGGTAATTAGTCGATTTAGTCGGGAGAAATTAATATTAGAAATAATATTTATTTTCGTAGAATATTAATTTAATTTGGTTGGATTAAGTTATGTGTGAGAAATAGCAAAGTTGGGGGTATCGTGTAGTAAGCCCAATAAGATTATAGTATTATTTTATAATGGGTGTTAGTTATCAGAATAGGAATTAAAAGAAAGAGTGGCAGTTAGAAATAGGAAGAGGAAACGAGGGTTCTGTGAAGAAAAGAGAAACGTGGAAGTTACAGAAAGTGGAGCAAGGGTTTGAGAGAGACTTCGGAGAGGCTGCTAGAGCAAGATTCCGACCGGGAAATTAAGAGCGACCTTCAATCCAAGGTAAGGGTGGGGTTCTGACTCTATAATTAGGTTTATGATAAATAGTATGTGGGATTGGATTTGTGAAAAATTGCTTCTGTACATGTTTGATTGTTATGCTTGATTTCGGAATTTGGTTGATGTTGTTAAATTGGTCGTAGAAATTTGATTATGTTGTTCGTATTATAATTCCTACATTATTGTTACACCGTGATGGTTGGGGTTTGATTTGGAACTGAGTCGAAGGAAGAATCACTAGAATTAAGGAAACTGGAAAGAAACAAGTAGGTGACGAACGAAGTCTGGTGCGTACGCAGAATTGGTATGCATGACGACCGTAATAAGGGCATGACGACCGTCACACTCACGAACAACATCACGACTATCACACTCTCGTGACGAGCATCACGCTGGCGAATTCTGGGCTGTGTGGAAGTTGGAGATTTTGTTTCGTGGTCCTTGGTCGGTGTAGCCTGGCAGGATTACTGATATGCTTTAGTCGAGTACATAGCCATAATTTGAATGAGTACATAATTACCAGAGGCTTAATTAGTGAATTAGGACCACTATAAATAATTAATAATTGTGTTGCAATGAATTAGTAAGAAACATAATTAAGTTGAACATCAGTATAAGCAGCAGTAGTAATACAAACCGGTGTAGACTGTAAGGAACTGATAATAGTACTGTGACTAATCAATAGGAGGATAATTAAGTAATTGTGTTGTAGAATTTAGTAGTATGTTTGGTGAGTTGTTGCTGACCCGAATTTAATAGGGAAATGATAGAGTTGAGCAGAGAAGTTGTTTAATTGGTTTATTCAGAAGGTTATACAAATAGTAATGCGATGTAACTGGTTGTTCCTTGCGTTGTGCTCCCTGTTGCAAGTTGTGAAGTTGTTAGTTGTGGATTTTGTTGCAGAACCTTATTAGTTGTTGTTGTTGATAAGTTGAAGGCCTATGGCCAGTGTTTATTTGTTGATTAAGTTGTAGGCCTATGGCCAGTTCTGATTTTTTGTTGTTGTTAAGTTGTAGGCTTATGCCAATGTTGAATTATTGTCGTTATTATGATGGTCATGTTGGGTCACATGGCATAACATATTAAGCTGGCCTGGATTGGCAAATTATTAAGCTGGCCTGGATTGGCAAAAATATTAAGCGGAAGGCTTATGCCTTGTTGACGTCAATATTAATTGGAAAATTTTTAAGTTGGGGGCTCTGCTCCAATGGTACCACATGCATGTGCATTTTGAGTCGCATTTCATGTTGCATGGTTGTTATTGTGTTGTTAATTGAATGTGATTTTTACATTGTTATTGCGTTGTGGATTAATATTGATTTCAAGGTTGTTGTGTTGCTGATTTATGTTGATTTTCGTTGCCAAAAAAGTTTGTGAAGTGGTGATTTTATAATCTGGTCTGATATATTCTTTATCATATATCCGATTATATGGTTTGATATCTCACCCCTGCTGTGGTTGGTGATGGTTTATACGCCATCCTACAGGTAATCCAGAGTGAAGGCTGTCTACCTTCATTAGTTCGAGTCGGTATCGTCGCTCTGATACTTAGCACTCGGGGGGATGAACGCATGTTTTCTTTAGTGTCGGTTTTATTATGTTGCTGAATTTTAAGTTGTTTTCATTAAAGAATTGATGTCTTAGAGTTGTTTTGGATCAAACAAACTGTCATGGTATTTCAGCTGAACTTTTGAATCCGCTGCGTATTAATAAAGTTGTTTTGTGACAAAGACTGAATTATGTTCATTTGAATATTAAGTGTTATGTATCCATGTTAAAGCGGTAAATGCCGTTGTTTTTAAGTTGAAAATGTGACATCCTGTTTAAGTTGAAATTTTATTACTCTAATTTTATTAAATATTCGCCGGGTAGAAAATGGGGTGTTACATTAGTGGTATTAGAGCAGGTCGGTCCGTCCGGCCAAGTTGTCGAGTCATAGTTTGTGTGACAATCAAGTATTGTTAACTAGTTATAGCATTTGTTTATGTTGTAGTGATAAGTTGAGATGGCTGGAAGGAATGATGCTGCAATTGCTGCTGCGATGCAAGCAATGGCTCAAGCTTTGCAGAATCAGCCGAACGCTGACGAAAATGCTGGATCTCGTAGTTTGGCAACTTTTCAGAGCGAGAATCCGCCTACCTTCAAGGGAAAGTATGATCCTGATGGAGCGTTGGATTGGTTGAAAGAGATGGAGAGAATCTTCCGTGTGATGGACTGCACTTCAGCGCAGAAGGTTCGATATGGGACTCCCATGCTAACATTCGAGGCTGATGACTGGTGGCTAGAGACTCGTCAGAGGTTGGAAGCTGCAGGTGAAGGTATCACTTGGGCTGTGTTCCGAAGAGAGTTCCTGAGGAAATATTACCCAGAGGATGTTTGTGGTAAGAAGCAAATCGAGTTTCTTGAGCTGAAGCAAGGAAACATGTCGGTTACTGATTATGCTGCAAAGTTTGTTGAGTTGGCTAAGTTTTATCCGCACTACAACAGGGATGATGCTGAGTTTTCGAAATGCATCAAGTTTGAGAGTAGGTTGCGCCCAGAGATTAAGAAGGCAGTTGGATATCAGAAGATTCGTGTTTTTACGGATTTGATTGATAGTTGCAGGATTTTTGAAGAGGATAACAATGCTCATTATAAGATCATTAATGAGAGGAAGGGCAAGCACCAACAGAATCGGGGCAAGCCTTATGATGCTCCGGCGGGAAAAGGTAAACAGAAGATGGCTGATGGCAAGAGAACCAGTGGGGGAGATGCTCCTGGTGGCATAACTTGTTTCAAATGTGGGAAACCTGGTCATAAGAGTAATGTGTGTACTGCTGAGGTAAAGAGGTGTTTCTGTTGTGGTAAGACTGGGCATGCAATATCTGAGTGCAAGCATAAAGAGAGGATTTGCTTCAACTGTGGTGAAGAAGGACACATTGGTAGTCAGTGTCAGAAACCAAAGAAGGCGCAAACCGGTGGGAAAGTGTTCGCGTTGGCTGGGACTCAGACAACTAGCGAGGACAGACTCATCAGAGGTACATGTTTCATTAATGGTACTCCTTTAATCGCTATGATTGATACTGGTGCTACTCATTATTTTATTGCTGCTGATTGTGTTAAAAGATTGGGTCTTATGTTGTCCTCTATGAATGGAGAGATGGTCGTCGAGATTCCGGCTAAGGGATCGGTGACTACTTCTCTGGTATGTTTAAAGTGTCCTTTGTCGATCTTCGACAGAGACTTTAATATTGATTTGGTGTGTTTGACGTTAACTGGGATGGATGTGATCTTAGGTATGAATTGGTTAGAATATAACTATGTTCATATCAATTGCTATAGAAAGTCGGTGAGTTTTTCTACTCCTGAAGAAGAGGAAGGAGTAGGATTATTGTCTTTTAGGCAGTTACGGAAGTTGATGCAAGAAGAAGCTCGGGTGTGTTCGCTGATGGCGTCGTTATCTATTGAGAATCAAGCTGAAATTGAGGAGTTGCAAGTGGTGCGCGAATTTCCTGAAGTTTTCCCTGACGAAATTCCTGATGTACCACCAAAGAGGGAAGTAGAATTTGCGATTGACCTTGTACCTGGCACCAGACCTATTTCTATGGCACCATACTGGATGTCTGCATCTGAATTGTCAGAATTAAAGAAACAATTGGAGGATTTGATTGAAAAGAAGTTTGTAAGGCCAAGTGTATCGCCGTGGGGAGCTCCAGTGTTGTTGGTGAAGAAGAAAGATGGGAGTATGAGGCTCTGTGTTGATTATAGACAGTTGAACAGAGTGACGATTAAGAACAAGTATCCGCTTTCGAGGATAGATGACTTGATGGATCAGTTAGTAGGTGCTTATGTGTTTAGCAAGATTGATTTGAGGTCAGGCTATCACCAGATTAAAGTGAAAGATGATGATATTCAGAAGACGGCTTTTAGAACGCGTTATGGACATTATGAGTACTTGGTGATGTCGTTCGGTGTTACAAATGCACCGGGAGTATTCATGGAGTATATGAACCGTATCTTTCATACTTACTTGGATCGGTTGGTGGTGGTGTTCATTGATGATATACTGATTTACTCTAAATCGGAAGTAGAGCATGCAGAACACTTAAGACTAGTATTGCAAGTTTTGAGAGAGAAGAAGCTATATGCAAAGTTGTCAAAATGTGAATTTTGGTTAAAGGAAGTTAGTTTTCTTGGTCATGTCATTTCAAGTAGTGGCATTACTGTGGATCCATCTAAAGTAGACGCTGTGTTGCAATGGGAAACTCCGAGGTCGGCTACCGAGATAAGAAGCTTTTTGGGACTAGCTGGTTACTATAGACGGTTTATCAAAGGTTTTTCTAAGTTGGCACTTCCGTTAACTAAGTTGACGTGTAAAGGTAAGGCGTTTGTGTGGGACGTTCGATGTGAAGAAAGTTTCACAGAATTGAAAAAGAGATTGATGTCGGCTCTGATTTTGACATTACCTAACCCAGGAGAACCTTTTGTGGTATATTGTGATGCTTCTAAAATGGGTTTAGGAGGTGTACTTATGCAGAATGATAAGGTAGTTGCTTATGCATCGAGACAGTTGAGGCCTCATGAAAAGAATTATCCTACGCATGATTTAGAACTTGCTGCGGTTGTTTTTGTGCTGAAGATTTGGAGGCATTATCTTTATGGTTCTAGATTTGAAGTATTTAGTGACCATAAAAGTTTAAGGTATTTATTTGACCAGAAGGAGTTGAATATGAGACAGCGAAGGTGGTTGGAGTTATTAAAAGATTATGATTTCGGTTTGAATTATCATCCAGGTAAAGCTAATGTTGTGGCTGATGCTTTAAGCCGAAAGACTTTGCATATGTCGGCGATGATGGTTAAAGAGTTGGAATTAATTGAACAGTTTAGAGATATGAGTTTAGTTTGCAAAGTGACACCGCAGAGTGTTATGTTAGGGATGTTGAAGATTAACAATGATTTTCTAGATAGTATCAGAGAAGCTCAGAAGTTAGACGTGAAACTGGTAGATTCGATGGTTGGAATCGATCAGTATGAGAATAGCGATTTTAAGATGGACGCGCATGGTGTGTTAGATTCTGTGATCGAATTTGTATTCCTGATGATGCGGAAATGAAGAAAGCGATTCTTGAAGAAGGTCATAAAAGTAAATTGAGCATTCATCCGGGGGCTACAAAGATGTATCAAGATTTGAAGAATTTGTTTTGGTGGCCTGGGATGAAGCATGATGTAGCGCAGTTTGTGTATGCATGTTTAACTTGTCAGAAGTCGAAAGTTGAACATCGGAAGCCTGCGGGGTTGATGCAACTGTTAGAAGTCCCATAATGGAAATGGGATAACATTTCAATGGACTTTGTAACGGGATTACCAAACACTTCAAGAGAATATGATTCGATTTGGGTGATTGTTGATAGGCTTACGAAGTAGGCTCATTTCATTCCTATTAACATCAGTTTTCCAGTATCGAAGTTGGCGGAGGTTTATACTAACGTAATTGTGAAACTGCATGGTGTTCCTTTGTGTATTGTGTCGGATAGAGATCCGAGGTTTACTTCTGATTTTTGGAAGAGTTTGCAAGAGGTGTTGGGCTCTAAGTTGAGGTTGAGTTCGGCGTATCACCCTCAGACCGATGGTCAGACGGAGAGGACTATTCAGTCATTAGAGGATTTGTTGAGAGCGTGTGTTCTTAAGCAGGGAGGTTCGTGGGATACTTATCTTTCATTGATAAAATTCACTTATAATAACAGTTACCATTCGAGTATTAGAATGGCCCCTTTTGAAGCGTTGTATGGTCGAAGATGTAGGACTCCTTTATGTTGGCATGAATCTGGAGAAAGTGTAGTACTTGGACTTGAAATTGTTCGAGAGACTACTGAGAAGGTGAAGTTAATTCGAGAAAAGATGAAAACGTCCCAAAGTAGACAGAAAAGTTATCATGACAAGCGGAGGAAAGAATTATAATTTCAAGCAGGTGATCATGTGTTTTTAAGAGTTACACCTGTGACAGGTGTTGCGCGTGCATTGAAGTCTAAGAAGCTCACTCCTCGTTTTATTGGTCCATATCAGATTTCGGACAGAGTTGGAAATGTTGCTTATAGAGTGGCTTTACCGCCTAATCTTTCGAATTGGCACGATGTATTTCACGTGTCACAACTCCGGAAGTATGTTCCAGATCCGTCTCATGTAATTCATATGGATGATGTGCAAGTACGGGATAATATTACTGTGGAAACGATGCCTGTACGAATTGCGGAACGTGAGATGAAAATTTTAAGAGGCAAGGAGATTGCATTCGTGAAGGTAGTCTGGTTAGGAGCTGCTGGAGAAAGTATGACGTGGGAGCTGGAAAGCAGGATGCGGGAATCTTATCCTGAGTTGTTTGAGCAAGGTGAGATTTTCGAGGACAAAAATATTCTAAGTGGGGGAGAGTTGTAACGCCCGTATTTAATTAATTATTTTAATTAAATAGTATCAAGTATTTTTTTCCGAATATTTGTTGAATATGTTGTTTGAGCTAATAAGTGTTAATCGGGTAATTAGTCGATTTAGTCGAGAGAAATTAATATTAGAAATAATATTTATTTTCGTAGAATATTAATTTAATTTGGTTGGATTAAGTTATGTGTGAGAAATAGCAAAGTTGGGGGTATCGTGTAGTAAGCCCAATAAGATTATAGTATTATTTTATAATGGGTGTTAGTTATCAGAATAGGAATTAAAAGAAAGAGTGACAGTTAGAAATAGGAAGAGGAAACGAGGGTTCTGTGAAGAAAAGAGAAATGTGGAAGTTACAGAAAGTGGAGCAAGGGTTTGAGAGAGGCTTCGGAGAGGCTGCTAGAGCAAGATTCCGACCGAAAAATTAAGAGCGACATTCAATCCAAGGTAAGTGTGGGGTTCTGACTCTATAATTAGGTTTATGATAAATAGTATGTGGGATTGGATTTGTGAAAAATTTCTTCTGTCCATGTTTGATTGTTATGCTTGATTTTGGAATTTGGTTGATGTTGTTAAATTGGTCGTAGAAATTTGATTATGTTGTTCGTATTATAATTCCTACATTGCTGTTACACCGTGATGGTTGGGGTTTGATTTGGAACTGAGTCGAAGGAAGAATCACTAGAATTAAGGAAACTAGAAAGAAACAAGCAGGTGATGAACGAAGTCTGGTGCGTACGCAGAATTGGTATGCATGACGACCGTAAAAAGGGCATGACGACCGTCACACCCACGAACAACATCACGACCGTCACACTCTCGTGACGAGCGTCACACGGGCGAATTCTGGGCTGTGTGGAAGTTGGAGATTCTGTTTCGTGGTCCTTGGTCGGTGTAGCCTGGCGTGATTACTGATATGCTTTAGTCGAGTACAGAGCCATAATTTGAATGAGTACATAATTACCAGAGGCTTAATTAGTGAATTAGGACCACTATAAATAATTAATAATTGTGTTGCAATGAATTAGTAAGAAACATAATTAAGTTGAACATCAGTATAAGCAACAGTAGTAATACAAACTGGTGTAGACTGTAAGGAACTGATAATAGTACTGTGACTAATCAATAGAAGGATAATTAAGTAACTGTGTCGCAGAATTTAGTAGTATGTTTGGTGAGTTGTTGCTGACCCGAATTTAACAGGGAAATGATAGAGTTGAGCAGAGAAGTTGTTTAATTGGTTTAGTCAGAAGGTTATACAAATAGTAATGCGATGTAACTGGTTGTTCCTTGCGTTGTGCTCTCTGTTGCAAGTTGTGAAGTTGTTAGTTGTGGATTTTGTTGTAGAACCTTATTAGTTGTTGTTGTTGATAAGTTGAAGGCCTATGGCCAGTGTTGATTTGTTGATTAAGTTGTAGGCCTATGGCCAGTGCTGATTTGTTGTTGTTGTTAAGTTGTAGGCTTATGCCAATGTTGAATTATTGTCTTTATTATGATGTTCATGTTGGATCACATGGCATAACATATTAAGCTGGCCTGGATTGGCAAATTATTAAGCTGGCCTGGATTGGTAAAAATATTAAGCGGAAGGCTTATGCCTTGTTGACGTCAATATTAATTGGCAAATTTTTAAGCTAGGAGTTCTGCTCCAATGGTACCACATGCATGTGCATTTTGAGTCGCATTTCATGTTGCATGGTTGTTGTAGTGTTGTTAATTGAATGTGATTTTTACGTTGTTATTGTGTTGTGGATTAATATTGATTTCAAGGTTGTTGTGTTGCTGATTTATGTTGATTTTCGTTGCCTAAAAAGTTTGTGAAGTGGTGATTTTATAATCTGATCTGATATATTCTTTATCATATATCCGATTATATGGTTTGATATCTCACCCCTGCTGTGGTTGGTGATGGTTTATACGCCAGCCTGCAGGTAATCCAGAGTGAAGGATGTCTACCTTCATTAGTTCGAGTCGGTGTCGTCGCTCTGATACTTAGCACTCGGGGGGATGAACGCATGTTTTCTTTAGTGTAGGTTTTATTATGTTGCTGAATTTTAAGTTGTTTTCATTAAAGACTTGATGTCTTAGAGTTGTTTTGGATCAAACAAGCTGTCATGGTATTTCAGCTGAACTTATGAATCCGCTGCGTATTAATAAAGTTGTTCTGTGACAAAGACTGAATTATGTTCATTTGAATATTAAGTGTTATGTATCCATGTTCATGCGGTAAATGCCGTTGTTTTTAAGTTGAAAATGTGACATCCTGTTTAAGTTGAAATTTTATTACTCTGATTTTATTAAATATTCGCCGGGTAGAAAATGGGGTGTTACACTTGGCACCCAAGGAAGCTGTCCAGATCATTGGAACACAACTGTAACACCTTCAAACCAGAATTCGATCACCAGCTGCAAGAGGTAAACCTTAAACTCTCAAACTCAATGAATCAGGCATCATAAACATGTTTTCAATTTACCATTGTGTTTCTGAATGTTTGTAGATCATTTACCCTCAATTAATTGATGTTTATAGTTCGTGTATAGGATTTCATTATGCTCTTGCAAATTTTAGGGTTCATCTGGTTTTACCATGTTATCTTTTGATTCACTTAATTTAAACAAAATTGAAAATTGCCATTGTGTTCCTTATTTAAAAATGCACGATTTTCATATTTGGATCGGGTGAAATGGTTGAGAAATAAGGGAGATAGGATGCATTTTGCAAATCGGATGAAGCTTGGAGGAAGAAGATGGCCCTGGCGCCATTTCTTCAGAAATCCAACTAGTTTTGCTATATATTATTCAGTTGCCACAATATAACTGAATCGGCATTGTGCCCTACTGGAAACACTAGTATTTGTATGTGTGTGTGTGTGTGTGTGTGTGAGCGAGCAAGAGGTCTGGGGTTCGAATCCCCCTCGCCCCAGACCTTTTGATTTTATTTTTTTAACCATTTTCAAATGTTGCCTTCACATATTATTCATTGATGCCATCCTCTTTCAGCCCACACACATGGCTCAGATGGTAGAATTTTAAGCTCTCCACCCCAAGGGCGTGAGTTCAAGTCTTGGAGGGACCATTTCGAATTTTTTACCACTTGTTTTCTTGTCATTTTTTTTCACCATCTTTTTAATAACTTTGAAAATTAATTTCTCATCCATGTTTTATCATTTTTGATTGGTTCTTTTTGCAAAAAGTCACAAAAATGTTAAAATATTTTATTCTACAAAAATCTCACACAAAAATATTATTTAATTATATATTTAATATTTTCATAAAGAACTTATTTTATTTGTTTTTAAACATTTGAAAATATTTCTTTTCTCTTTATCTTTTCAAAACCAAATGAGTTTTAAATCATCTTGTGATTAAAACATCATTTTTCAAACCTTAACCAAAAATCACAAATGGTTTATTTAAACTTATTTGGTGTTTTTATCATTTTTTAATTAATTTTCTTTGAAAATTAACTTTTAGAAATGAAATTAGGGTTTCTTTGATTTTGATCTTTATCAAACATTTCAAAATAAACTTTTGGGCCTCTAATAGAGTGTAAGACCCAACCCTCTTTTGTACATAAACCTTTTTGGGCCTCAGTCATTGTATAAGTCCCGGTACGATTCTCAAAATAACGGTGCGATCGTTATATTTCATTTGGGTCTCTCCTTGAGTTGTAAGCCCCATTTCTTGTATAAAAATAACTTTGGGCCTCTAATAGAGTGTAAGGCCCAACCCTTTTGTACATAAATAATTTTGGGCGTCAATCATTGTATAAGTCCCACTGTGTTTCTAAAAACCACGGCACGATCGTCGCCTTTTAAACAATTCTTTGGGCCTCTCCTTAAGTGTAAGCCCCAATCTTTTCAAAACAATTTTCCTTTTTTATTTAGGTTCAAACTCATAGTTGTCATCAAAACTTTCTTTAATTTCTTGAACAACTAACCATACAGCTGTTACAATGGAAGCTTGCTCACCTGTAAGTTTTAAACAACTTTCTTTTACATACTTGTACATATATATATATATATATTTGTTTGTGCTGGAAGTTTGCTCACCTGTAAGTCCTCCTACCCTCTTTTACATACAGTGTATATTTCATCTGTATATATACGCCTGTATATTATCTGCTTAGAGTTTTCCCCGACAATTAAGTCTAGAATTAGATAAAGCCAGTGGTCACTCTTTCAACACAGTCAAAACTAGTTCCCTATAGGAATTTCAGATACAGTCTTGTCTTCTCTTGGGCTTAAACAATATGGAACAAAGAGAAAGACATTATTCCCGGTGAAACTTTTCTCAGACTGTCACTATTAGAAAATTGTCAAAGAAATTCACTTCCCCAGAGAGGATTAATTCCCGGTGAAACCTCTCTTAAATTTCTTCAAACCCTAGAACTGTTCACTAAAGAAAAGATTATTCCCTGTGAAACTTTTCTTGAACTTTTCTTAAGTTTGGACCCACGGGCTTCCTAAAAGCATCCCCGCTTCCTCTTGGGCTTTGTACAAGGACCCTCAGGCTTCTTAGAAGTTCTCATGCCTTCTCTTGGGCTTATTACAAAGACCCCAAAGACCTCTTAAAGGTATAGGACATAACTTAGTCATCCTTTGTTAGAGCAGTCTTTCCAAAGAGTCGAAACCTAAGACCAATTAAGGGTTTATTCTCATCCCTTAAAACACCTGCCTCCTCTTAGGCATCATACAAAGATAAACTCTTTCATACCAGTAGACTTGGACAGTCTAATCTCCTCTTGGATCTCAAAGACATTCTCAAGCTCCCTACAAACACAGGAGAAACCCTGGTCATTTGATCAATCTCCAACAGAGTTAAAACCCCATAGGTTCTAAAACTCAATCTTTCATCCTAAACTTCCCCAGCTAAGGGTCAGCTTATCATCAATACTAGCCTATCAGAACCTCAAGGCATCTGATACCTCAACTCTTCTGTAATCCTCAGCAAGAGTTGATTCCCCACTTTGGACCTGCCTTTGGATCTCAATAATCCTCAGCAGAAAGCAGCCTCCTCTTAGGCTTTGTATAAGAAATTCCTCAGCCAATCTCCTCTTAGGCTTTGTATAATGATTTTTTCTTCTTCCTCATCACCTTTCAGCACTCTCTTGTTGAGTCAATCACCTTTCAGCTCTCTCTTGTTGAGTCAATCACCTTTTCTTCACTCTCTTGTTGAGTCAATCTTCTTACTTAAACACTCTCTTGTTGAGTCAATCTTATTTCTTAAACACTCTCTTGTTGAGTCAACCATTTTCAGCCTCCTCTTAGGCTTTGTATAACGATTTTTCCTTAGTAGAGTTAACCTCAAAAACATCTCTTGTTGAGTCAACCTTTTCAGCCTCAATCTTGGGCTTTGTACAAGACACCTGAAATATCCTCAGCTGAGTCAATCATCTTTTTTAGCCTCAAATCTTGGGCTTTGTACAAGACATATATAAACTTTCTCCAACAAAGTCAAAACCTTCAAAACCTTTTCTTAAGCTCTGTATAAATATCTCCCCAACAGAGTAAATTCCTCCCAGCCTTCTTTTAGGCTTTGTGAATTAATCTCCCTAAGAAGAGTCAATCCCTTTTAGCCTCAATCATGGGCTTTGTACAAGACACCACAAATATATCCCCTATGCAACCAATAAGTCTTTTTTCGCCTCAATCTTGGGCTTTGTACAAGACAGATAAAAGCCTTCCCCAAGAGTCAATGTCCAGCCTCCTCTTAGGCTTTATATAATGATTTTTCCCAAAAGAGTCAATTCTCTCTTAGCCTCAAACTTGTGCTTTATACAAAACAATTAAACACTCTCTTGTTGAGTCAGTCTTTTTCAGCCTCCTCTTAAGCTTTGTATAATGACCTCCCTAGTGGAGTCAATCAATCTCTTAGCTTCAACCTTGGGCTTTAATCAAGGCACACACAAAAAACCAAAATCCCCTCAGAGGAAATCAAAAACCTCTCTGAAGGAGGATATTTCTCTCTACATCACACATCACAACAAACCAAAACAAACCTAATTCCAGATAACTGCTGTAAGTGGCACACTTGTTGATTCAAATATCCAAGCTGTAGTCCATCTCTTATCCTGGTAAACCTCTTCCATTTAATTGCTGTAAGCGGCAAGCCTCTGGATTACAAACATCCACGATACTGTCCCTCTCTTAGCATGAAAGATTCCTAAGGAAAAATGGCATTACTCTATACTGAGTTAAAGTTTTCTCCTTCAGGACAACACCCGAAATTATGGCATTGCCGGATTCACCTATCCCAAATAAAGAAATTCTCCTTTATAATCTGTCACCCAACAGTTGTGATAAACAAACGAGATGTCTCCCTTTAGAGATGACAAATTCTCTCTTTGTCAAACCTTTTAGCTTCAATCTTGGGCTTTGAACAAGACACAAATACTCTTTAGCTTCAATCTTGGGCTTTGAACAAGACACCAAATATCTTTTCCTCCCATAGAATAGGAGGAACTACGATTGCTCTGATTTTCCTGTTTTCTTTAACGGGAATACGTATGCATAAGATTGCAAAATCTTAGCGAGCACACCAATCCAAAACTTTAGGTCCAGTACCTTCACACACTAATCAAAAACCTTAGGTCACGTACCTTACCAAAAACATCGGAAAACCCGAAATCAACAAAAACTCTCTCTCTCAAACACTCCCAAAGGAGAAACTTTCCCAATCAACAGACAAACACCAGTAAATAGGAAAAGTATATAGAAAACGGTATAATTGCTAATAACCTGTGGATAACCACATATAGGATGGGTAATTGACAACTCCCCATTGTATAACCTGACCCCGGACCCCCAATCTCTTAAGCAGTTGTTAAAGAAAACATTTGTGTGCAAGGTTAGTTTGAGATAGCTTCCCTTTCCTTTCCAGCTTCATAGTAAATAAGAAATCAGAAAGTAGCACCCCACTCCTACCATTGCAGTGAGGAAAAACCCATGGCGATAAGGTGGTCGCGTCACCGACAAAAATCGCACGCTACACTTGTGTGCTTGAAAGTGGAGGAAATTAGAATGAGCTCTTACCATTGATTGAAGTGTAGAACACCCTTGTGTTGGATGGAAGTTTGTGAATTTAATTTATAAATATAAAATAAATATATAAATATTAGTTGTTGAATTTAATTTATAATATAAGCTAGTTAGTATAGTGGTAAACTCTGGAGTGGCAGTTGATCGCGTGAACTGTCAAGCGCGTGAGGTGGACGTCCTTAACGGTCATATTGTGCCCAACGGCTAAGTGGTGTCCAACGGTCATATTGTGCCCAACGGTTAAATTGGCTGAATCTCGTTATTGGGTCTTGTCAAGAGCTGGACTGAGTTGGACCGTACCCTACTGTGGACCATGTGCCTGTCCAGTCCGGAACACCTGTTAATAATAATGATGATAATAAAAAGTTCTCATTTTACAATGACAAAGTCATGGTATATAATATATACTACAATAAGTAATATATTGATGTAAATATACATATATTTTAAATAAAAAAGGCTAAAAGTATTAAGGTCAAATATTGATGTAAATATACATATATTTTAAATAAAAAAGGCTAAAAGTACTAAGGTCAACGCTCTTTAATTATAGACTTCTAGATAATCAAACTGTTAGTACGCACATGTGCATGCATTTTGCTATCAGTAGCCATGCTTATGTTAGTTATGGATCAATAAAGAAAAGCTAGGCATGCTTATATGATCACTAATACCGACAATAAAGTGGTTAAGCATGTATTATCCCGTTGTCATCAGTGTGGTTAGTACATTAAATATGTTATTAAAAAATAATATATAATTAAATATAACTTCAGTAGAAATATAGTAGTACTAGATGGTTGACTTGCTCTAAAAAAATATCGTAAGGAATATAACATCAAAATACACATTAAACTAACAACAATGTTATCTTAACACAGTATTTTACATTAATATTTATGTTGTATACACTTTATACTGTGAATAGTTTTTGTTTTTAAATAAAAAAATATATTTATAAACAATAACGTATACAATATCATGATCCGTACGTGAACAATGCTTTTCTGAACAGTGATTTTTTGTAATAAAATAAAGTTAGTTAATGAAATGTAAAAATTTAGTTAATAATGTGATAAAGTTGGCTAATGAAAGTTCAGATATTAAAAGTAGTTTTTAATAGTAAAAAAAAGTTGATTAATGAAAAGTAAAAAGTTGGTTAATGAAATGATAAAGTTGGTTAATAAATTCTAGATATTAAAAATAATTTTTATTAATAAAACAAAGTTGGTTAATGAAATGTAAATTGTTAGTTAATAAAATTATAAAATTAATTAATTGCACAATTTTAAATGAGTATCCCTTAATAAAAAATTAAATAAAAAATAAAAATATTATTGTAATATTTTACTGTTTATCGTATTGATAAATAGTAGAATACGATATAGGTGTAAGATTTGGATATAAGAATATCTTTTATGTTAAATTAATACTAGAAAAGAAAATACATAGTATAATAGAAATGAAAATACCAAAATTTTAGGATTTTTATGGGACTCCATAAAGAGAGACTTGTTATACCATTATAAAGTATTTTGGTAAGTAAAACGCAAAATTTCCTATATTTTATAGTTAATTAAATTAATCTTTTACAAAATCAAAATTTGTAGGATGAATGATATATTTTTTTTATAAAATATGAGAAAAAGGACGGTGTACTGATAGTGTAAATTATTTTTACACTGTCAATCAATGACAACATGTATCTCGTCAAGTCAGCTTGTTAATTTTAAATTACTAATATGATTTGACACTTTAAAATATTTTAATTGAATGTATGTATAAAACTTTTTTACACTGACAATGCACTACCATTAAACCTATAAAATATTTGATTTTATAAAAGTCATTAGCCGTGTATTGTGCCGTTGTCATCCATGGTTAATAAGTTAAATATATTTAATAAAAAGATAATGCTAACTTGTGTTTTAGTAGTACAAGTTAAAAAATCTATTTATAAAAAATTTATATTAGAAAAAACAATAAAATAATAAAACAATTAATTTTATATTTTTATTAAAATCAATATACAATTTTTAAAATAATATTTTTTTATTTAATTTTTAAATTATACCCCTAAAACACAAGTTAGCATTATTCTTAATAAAAAATTTATAAAAAATTAAGTATAATTTCAGCATATTTTAGTAGTCGTATTTGGTTGACTTTTTTGAAACATTATTGTAAGGAATATATCAGCAAAATTCACATAAATAATACAAAAAGAAATTTCTATAAAATCAACATGTAGGAAGGAAGGGTGATGTATTTCTTTATAAAATATCATACCTTTAGTATATATGATTTGATTTTTTTTTCTTTCTCTCTTATTATGATTTAACTTCGAGCCTTGATATAACTAAGGGTTATTTATAGTTATGGTATAAAATGAATAACTAGATATAACTAAGGGTTATTTATAGTTATGGTATAAAATGAATAACTAAATGTATTCTTTAGAGAAACTTTTAAAATTGAAAATGTATGACGGTACAAGAGACTCCGACGAGCAAGTGGACACCATGTTAGATTACCATTATGTCAGAGAAGCACTAAAGTGCAAATTTTTTGTTCTCACATTGAATGGAGCGAACATGACATGGTCCATAGGTCTGGAAGACAACTCCTTCACTTCTTGAAGAGCATTGTGCGAAGTGTTCACACCCTCTTCACATCACAAAAACTCCAACCAAACACAATAGCCATTATAGCGTCATTCTACAGAGGAAGAAGGAGACATTACGATAGTACATTGAAAAGTTCACTAGAGAAGTTGTACAAGTTAGAAGGGACAATGACAAATTGAAATGTTGGATCTTTAAGAAAGGTTTGCGGTCAAATTTCATGTTTAGAGAGAAATTAGGGTTGGAGGAACGACAAAGCATAAGCAAATTACTCATTCATGCTTAACCATACATTAACTACGAGGAAAAGTTATTGACTAAAGAGATCAAGAAGAACAAGACATAGGGAAATCTAGGAAAGCAAACGTCGTAAAGACGGGGACAAGGAGAGAAATAATGAACCTTGGTTCTAATTCTCAAAGTACACCCTGTTTAACACTTTCAAAGAAAAAATGCTGCAAGAGTGTGCCAACATAGAGTTCAAAGAAGTCATGTGAAATACCACAAAGCCTTGATGAAATCTGCATGCGGCTCACAAAATGAAATATTGTAGGTTTCATAAATCTCATGGGCACGAGATTGATGATTGCATCCACCTTAAGGATTAAGTTGAAGATCTGGACAAGAAGGGGGAGCTTGGTAGATTTACCCAAGAAGATGACCGAAAAGGGGACAACAAGATACGTAAGGACTCACCATGTGAATCTGTTAGTAAAAGTGAATATCCACGAAGAAAGGTGCCCTCACCCATTGAGGTGTAACCTATACCAGAAATACATTTGAAGTAGTTGAAGGAACCAACAATAGGGAGAGACAACATTGAAGTGGAATACCACAAGAAAGAAAAATGACATTTCATTGCCTCGATATCAAGAGGAGGGTACCTCTTCAAAATCTTCTAATGTCTACCTCAAAATGAAGCATCACAAAAGAATAAGCACTACTACGAAAAACCCATTTAACAACGGTTGGAAATGACATATAATGACGGGGGCGAAGGCGTTGTTATGTAGAGTGTTGTTGTATATGAGGTATGTACAATGACGGTCCTGGGACAGTTGTTGTATTTCAGTATGCGCGCACCATTTCACAACGGTTAGTTTACTCAACCGTTGTGATATAACTAAAGGTGATCTGGTTCGATTCTCAGCTACAACATTTTTTATTTATATTATTCTGGTCAGCGTTTGACATACAACTATGGATAGGTTTATAACCGCTGCCAAAAACAGCCTGTTTTAAATATAAATATTATCTGCTTATCAGATTCTTCCTATATTGTATCCTGTCAAAACAGCTTCTATTTACATGCAAACACAATATGTGCATCAAACACAATTCTTCCTATATTTTATCCTTATAAATGAATTAGAGAATTTACATCAAAAGAAATTTACATCAAAAGCTAAATGAATCAGACATTTAAACTGCTAACATTGTTTAAATCAAAAGCCAATATTATTGATTTCATTCTGTGCATCAAAAGCCAAAACTATTGTTCACATTATGTGCATCAAAAGCCAAAAATATGTGCATCAAAAAATGTTGCTGATATATCAAACAACAGGAGCACCCTTAAGTGCATTGTGGATATACGTCCAACGTTTACGAAGATCCACAAAGTCCTCAACGGGGAATGGGGTTTCGTCATTAAACATCTACATAAGAGCAAAAAATTGAAGATCATGCATGATAATAATTCAATAGTCAACTTATATATTAATATATGTAAACATTTTATGGCATATATACCGTATCCCATGAATCAACAGTGTTGGCAAGGACAGTGTTTAACACGTGTTTCATGATAAAATGCACACTCGTAACTCCCGTGTTGTTTCCTCGTCTACAAATTACATGAATATAAAAACATGAATACAACCACACATGCATGAATGTAAATGAAATAAATAGGTAATTGGGCCACTTACTTTAGGAGCAAGGTATGTGGGCTTTTTCTTAACATTATTCATTATATTAACTTGCTCCACAATACTGCACATTGAAAATTGAATTAAACATATTACATGATAAACTAATTACAATTAATGCCAAAGAAAATGATATTATTAAACAAAGACACTTACGTTAATACAAGATCTTTCATTGGTTTGTGGAGTGGATCGTGCAAGGAACACAATAATGTCACCGTATTTGTCCTAAACGATATTATGATCAATTGCCAATGACCACTGAATGAACACGAGAATATATATATATATATATATATATATATATATATATATATATATTAGTTGTTACTAAAACAAAACTAAATATAGAATATATAAATAAATTACAACAATACTAACCCACAGAGGAATGGTGCAAGGTAACATTCTTTTCCTCCGTCGTTTAGCCAGCTTTTCAAGTACTTTTCTCTGATATTTTTATCATTATACGCCTAAGAAATAAAACTTGGATCCAAGATTCCATAGGTACTTGATTTTAGGGGTGTTCGCGGTGCGGTTTGGGCGGTTTTGACGCTAAAAATCATCCGAACCGAGAGGAAAAAAGCATGCGGTTTGGTTTGGTTTGGTTGGCTTTTAAAAAAAATCCGAACCAAACCAATGCGGTTTGGATTGGTTCGGTTGGTTCGGTTTTTTACAAGATTTTTATTGAGTGATATTTACATATATAGAGAACAACATAACTTTGTATTTAGTCATTCATACATTGTCAAATAACAACAAAACTCATCATATTTAGACAAAAAGTTCTCATTCAATATACAAAAATCAATTTAAACAAAAGTGAAAAAAAATAGTAGCATAAAACAATATCAAAATATTATAATAAAACAGAAAATATAAGAGAAGGGAGATTAGAGAAGATGAAAAAGAAAGAACATAACATATGTGAGATTAGAGAAGAAAGGCGCGATAAAAATATAATTAGAAGAGAAAATAGTAACATAAAAATGAGAAGATGAAAAAGAAAGAACATGTGAGATGAGAGATTAGTGTAGATGAGGCGAGACGTACATGGCAAAGAAGATGAGAAGAATGCACAATACTATTAGGAGAGATTTGAGAAGATTAAAACTAAAAAGTTAAGTGTGAGTAAGAGAAAATATTTCGTAATTGTAAGGTTAAGGCATAATGGGTTTGAGTTTGGGGTTAGATGTGAGATAAGTGAAGTTTGGGTTGTAACATAATGCGGTTTGGTTTGGTTTAGTTCGGTTTGCACAATACAAACCGCAAACCAAACCGAACCATGCGGTTTTGTTAAAAGATGGCCCGAACAAATCCGAACCAAATGCGGTTTTTTGTGGTTTCGGTTTGGTTTGGTTTGGTTTGCGGTTTTTTATTGGGTTGGTTCGGTTTTGAACACCCCTACTTGATTTATTCAATTCTATACAAACACGGTGAATGTACCTAAATGGTCAAAGAAAATGAATAAATTAAGGGAGAAAATACAAAAAATTATAATGTTCTATAATGACATGTATATTTGACTATATACTTACGTGCACCAAACTTGCAAAATAGCTATGTCAAGCCACTTAAATCCTGCGAAAAAATCCCTCACATCTTTAGGAGTGTAATACACTAAATCCAATTTCGGGCAATGTTCTAGCGGGAGAGCTTGCGCAAGGTCTGTTGTTGAAATGGACAAGTATAAACTTGTTATTTCATTTGGACTAGGTTCCAATATCCCATTGCGGTTATCTACAAGGGGGAGGGGTTGTACAATTACTTCCTTATGTAGAAGCGTGATTTACGACACTTCTACTTGGAGTTTGATCATCACCAACGCAACGATGATCTTCATTATTAGTTCGTTGTTCGAGGCTTTCACTTAATCTCTACATCATAACATTCAATTAGAACATAAAACAAAAATAAGCACAATATATTCAATTAGAACATACAATAAATATCATACAAAAATAAGCGCGATTTATGACACATACCGAATACAACTCTTGTAACTTTTCCACTTCTTTCTCCCTTTTTTCCCTCTCCTCTTCAAACAGCCTCCTTTGCTCTGCCAATTGCTTCTCAACATTCTCAATCTTTTGTCGTTGAGCAAGAAATTCAGCCATTTTGGTGCTTCTTCTTTGAGGTCCAAAGTATGACCTCAAGTCGACACCATCTCCAACACCACGGACACGGCCTCCATATTCAACTGTTCCGATAGCTTCGACTAATATGTCATGTCGTGCTTCCAGAACAAATGTGTCTTCACGGGCCGCCACAACCAAATTATCCTACACAACATGAGCAACTTACATAAGCAAACACATTTAAATAACAACTCATGAGCAACTTACATAAGCAAATGCATTTAAATAACAACTCGTGAGCAACTTACATAAGCAAACGTATTTAAACAAAACATATACTTACAATTTTCTCAGCAACTACTCTTGAAGCCTCAGAGGTGTACTCTCCATTAGGTCTTAATAGAGCCCTCTTCCATTTCTCATGTCTTGAAGGTGGAGATGGAATGTCACCATCTCCTCCTTCTTGTTGTTTTTCCTGCATTATCCTCTTCTCAAGTTTCCTGTAACCCCCACGAGACAATCTATGGGGGTACATGTTTTTCGCCTTGTTCTGAATTCCTACTTCGCTTTTAGCCTGTTATTAACATAGTGAAAATGTGTATGATTAGTATCTATAACTCATTAGCATAACATTATAGGTTACATAAGACTAATACTAACCTTGAATTCCTCAGAACGGCGTTTCTTTGCAAACTTGTGCCACTCCTTCTTCGATAAAAAACTATACCGAATCCATGGAGGTTGAAGACCGCTCTTAGGCTTCGTAATGTAGTCAGCCGTGAACCGTGACTTAAATCCCCTCCAACGAACACCGGCATAAGTTATCCACTTTCTTTTCAATTTTGAGTCATCGGTAAACTCAAAATTCAACTACATTAAATCAATATATAAGTATGAATTAGAAGTTATAGGTAGTGATATCCAATATATGAAAATTATAGTATGAAATACCTTAACGTCTGTTCATATGCTGTCTTTGACATTAACATCCACTTCTCTCCAATCATCAATCAGTATACTGACTTTGCTACGTGCAAGGAACGCAACATAACTCCTAAAAGTAGCGTAATGTGGACAATCCACTAATCTGTAGATGCATGGGGAAAATATTTTACGTCCCTAAACGTGACGACTAAGTAAACGATGTTGGTGTTGGTGTTGTTGTTGTCTTCCGTCCTTACGACAACGACGGTGTTGTTGTTGTCTTCCTTCTCGACGGTGGCGATGATGACGACGGTGTTGGTAGGTGCATAATCTTATATTTTCTTCCCGACCCTGATGATGATGACGAAAATGACAACAACACGGTGAAGAATGGATACTGATGATGCAAGCTTTGGTTGAAATCGTGTATTATTTCACAGTATTGAACGTTAGGGTTTAGGGTTGAAATCGTGTAACGTTTTGTCTGGTTTCTATTTTCAATGGAAAAAAGGACACTGAAGGGACAATGAAACTAGCTAGCTTGGAGAATATTGAAAAGCTACTGCGACGATCAACATTCTAAACCGTTATGATATATTATTTTCATAATGAAATTTCATATTAAAGCGCCAGAGAGTTATATTTAGAATTAAAAATTAAAAAAACATACAAAATATATCACAACGGTGTAAATAAATAACCGTAGTCATAACTTTTAATTTTTTTTAATTAAAAGTAAATAAAAAAGAAAAGGCGCGCTTTAACATAAAAGGAATAATATATATGATGGCGCTGAGGTTCGAACACATGAATGCTTGATGGTACACCACGGTTGATTTATCAACCGTTGTTATATACAGATAATCACCACGGTTGGTTTATCAACCGTTGTTATATACAGATAATTTTTATTCAATAAACAAATAAAATACAACCTTGCCTTAGTTTAGATATGTCACAACGGTGTAGGGATGAAGCGTTGTGAGCATGGCGTCGTTGTTTATGCGTTTTGTAGTAGTGAAGTAGTGATGATGTGCACAAACCTTGAGGAAGCTAAGGGCTTGAATAAAGCTTTCTAGAAAAGCAAGGCATACCCATGTTTAGAAGAAGGGGAATGTGAATTAGGATAACTCTTTCAGATATCATCTCCTAGACGACAATGTCGCAGACTTCGACTTTTGTCTAGAGAAAGCTAGGTCCAAGGACGAGCAAGGCCCATAGAGACCTTTCCATGTCGATGCCATGATGAAGATATAAATACTAATCTCAAATGGATACTTCGTATCTATCCAACTCAAAGATAATCCACCATGTACTTTAAAAATTCGAGAAAGTCTCCCCAACTACATGAAATACGATTTCATTAAATTCAACAAATTGAACAACAATATGTTTGCATGCTCACCTAATGGTAGGCGTCAACCAAAGCCTCATCTACTTTATCTCTATGCAGTCATTGTCATCCTCGTGAGAGAGGTGGGCGTCAACCAAAGCCCGATCTACTTCATCTCTAAGGCATTAGAAAGAACTGAAACATGTTATAAAAATATTGATAAAATTGACCTAGCATTGGTTATAGCATTGAGAAAACTGATGTGTTATTACTTATCCCACTCAATAATGGTCTGCACTGACCAATCGTTGAAACATGTACTATTTAGGTATGATCTGGTAGGGCGAATGACAAATTGGTCCATCGAGATCTCAGAGTTTGATATCTTCTTTGAACCCTGGAAATCCCTCAAAGTGCAGGTATTCTCCAATTTTATTTCAAAACTCAATTCGACCACATTTGAACCCTACACGAAGTGAACCCTTTTCACTGATGGGTCATCAAACAACAAAGGGATCAAAATTCCTTGATATTGATGAGGAAGTGGTAGTAGAAGTCTTTCATCACTTGATTTCTCCACCACCAAAAATAAAGCTGAGTACGAAGCCTTTATTGACAAGCTCACTTTAGCATCATAAATGGGGGAAAAAAAAGTCAAACTACTTACATATTTCTCGATTATGGTCTCGCAAAAAAAAAAAAAAAGAGAGAAGCATAAGCCAAAGATCCATTGTTATAGAAGTATATGGTTATGGTCAAGCAAAAGCGAAAGCTCAGTTCATTCAAAGAACACGAGCTTACACACTTGTCAAGAGAACAGGAGACAAGGGCGGATGTTTTATCAAAACTAGAAAGAACAAGAATTATCGGTATCAACCATTATTTCATCCAAGAGACGCCTAAAAGACCCATATTCTCCAAGCTAGCCATTATGGCCACAGTGAGAACAAGGACGTCATAATCGTCATGGATCACTCTGATATTGACAAACAGACCAGGCTAAAACTGGTCTAATCAAGAGAATAGCATGCTCACGCTAAATCATATGGGGTATATTGTACAAAAGAGGATTTCCCACCCCATTATTAAGTTTCTTGAGTATAAAGATGTCGTACAAACCTTCGTTGAAGCCCACGAGGGAATATCTAAGCACTCTCAGAGGACATGCATTGGCCAAGAAAGTTTTTAGAGTAGGATACTACTATCCCACGATGGTCAAAGACGCCAAAGAGTATGTGATAAAGTGTGAAAGAACTAGAAGCATTAATTTATTTACATACCCTCTCCTATCAAACTCAACACCCTGAGTTCTCCATGGACATTCTTCTTATGGGGCATTGACATAGTCGGGTCCTTCCCATTAATCCTAAGGAAGTTAGAATTTTTTATAGTGGTTATCGAATACTTCATTTAGAGTATTTAATTTGAGGCATTGGCAAAGATAACAACCACTAATATCTATAAATACTTCAAAAAAATATTATATCCCGAAATAGGATTCCATAGTGCGTAGTCTCCAACAATGGAACCCAATTCTCAAATAAGAAATCTGAGAAAACTCTCCTATGATTTGGGATTCAAGCATCACTTCACATCAATGGAACACCTTGGAAACCAACGACCGTGAAAAGGGTTTTAATAGAGTCCTAGTGAGAGGACTCAGAAGAAGACTTAAAGGATTTAAAGGCAAAAGCACATTAGAACTCCCACACGTTCTCTTGGCGTACAAGATCATAACCCACTCCACCACTAGGGAGACACCTTTTAGGATTACATATGGTCTAAAGCCCATCCTCTAAATGGCCAAGGTTTCACTATTGCATGCAAATCACTTGCAGGAACGTGTTGTATGCCTGAGTGAACTTGGCATTCTTGGCAACCTTTTGCAAAATCCATACAATCCTTAAGCATGATCGGCCAATAAACGCCCTGGCGACATAATAGCCATTTCATCTTGTGCCCAACTTGATGGGAACCACAGGCTCCACTATGAGTGTTCGACACAACCATATATGCCTCTTCTTCACAAAGGCACTTGAGCAGAACTCCTTCAGCAGTCTTCTTGAACAACTCATATCCACTAATCACATAACTCAAATCTCTATACTTGACCTTTCGATCTGTTGACCTGACTGGATTCTTCAAATAATCAACTATGGGTTTTCTCCAGTCATTGCTAGGTAAATCTTCGATGGTGCAGATCTCGAAGTTCTCTGCATCCACCGATCCTAACTTCCTCAACGCTAGATTTGATGGAGAGAGCCTCGTTGCTCATACTCTTCCTCGAACTTTGATCAAGTTCTCCAACTTATCCTTTTGCACTTTATACCCTGAGGCAATCTGCCCCAATTCATTTGCCTCGTGATTCTCAAGCATAGGAATATGCTGAATATCCACGAATTCAAAACATTTTATCAGTCGATTCACTATCACAAAATATATGATCAAGTTTTCCTTGATACATCTGTATTCCTTCGTCATTTTTTTCATGACTAATTCAAAATCTCCTCTGATCTCGACCCACTTTGCCCCTAAATCTAATAAGATTTCAAGGCCAACTATTAAGGCTTTGTATTCAGCCTCGTTATTGGAGCAAATGCCTTCGATTTTAAACTTGAACTTCGGTGGCACTTTGTTTGGTGAGGTGATCAACACCCCGACACCAGTACCATTTTTATGGCTCAAACAGTCGAAGTATAGCTTCCAAGGTTTGGTCTCCAAATAGTTTAAAGACGTTTCGACCACTGCATGGTCTACGAAGAAGTCTGCGACTACTTTCCCCTTCATGGCCTTTAAAGGCACATATGCAAGGGAATATTCAGTTAAAGCTAGTGCCCATTTTTCAATTCAACTATGCAAAATTGGTTTAGACAACATATGTTTAATAATACCAAAATAAGAAGATACATAAACATCAATTGGTTTTATATATTGCTTTAACTTCATACAAGAGAAGTACAAACATAGGTATATTTTTTCGACCGGACTATACCTAGTCTCCGTATCATTTAAAGCTCGACTGAGGTAATATATGGCTCTTTCGACGCCATTATCGTCCTTTTGGGCTAACATGCTCCCTATGGTCAAGTCTGATGCAGAAATGAACAATCTCATACATTTATTCCTAATAGGTGGGGGATAAGATAAGAGGATTTTCTAGATATTCCTTAATCTCGTCGAACACCTTCTGATGCTCAGATTTCCACATGACCTCTTCCTTTTTCAGGCGGAATAGTGGTGAAAACATCCGAACTTTGCCACTGAGATTCGATATGAACCTTCTCAAAAAGTTGATCTTTCCCAAAAGAAATATGAACCTTCTCCAAAAAGAATTCCTCATATTTCTTAAGAGGCAATTCAATTCTCAAACTCTGATTAATTTTTATTGTACTAACATTTATACATTGTTAAATAAATGAAAATATTAAATAGAATCTATACAATATATAAAGAAAATACTTTGTTTTGGTGTAACCTTTTTTTTACCATTTTTATCCTTACTTTATTTTGTAATTTAGTTAATAACTTCTTATTATTAACTTCCACATAACTTCTATTATTAACTTCCACATAACTTCCTATTATTAACTTTCACATAATATTTTTTTTATTATATTTAAATAAAAACTATCATTTATATTTTCATTCATGCACATTAAAAAAACGGGATTGCCCGTTTGGACGCTAATTTATAATAAAATTAATGTACATAAATGAGTAGGTGTTAGTGATTTGGATTTGACAAATAAAAAAAATAAAAAATGGATGAAATGTTATTTAAATTTTTTTTTTTTTTAAATGTGACACATCAAAATATATGTTTTGTGATATAAATAAAACTATATTTTTACTCAAATAAATTATATAAATATAAGTAGATTTTGAGTTCCTAACTTTTCAAAACTAAATTAATCCACCATACTCCCTTTCACCCATCATTAATATGTGTAGCTTAGTCACCAATATTAATCAATAATATATTTTTAGAAAAGAATACGAATTCAAAGTTTATTCCTACATTATGAGAAAAAAGAATGATAAAAAACTACAAACTGAAAATGACATGATAATGACATAAAACAAAGTTCGGTAAGTAGAAAAAGAATAACCTCCGTGTGGGGCGTTAATCTGAGACAGATGCAAAGGTTGAACTTGTTTTGCGGTCTTAAATTCAACTTCAACCTTCAAACACACAATTCTAGAATCTATCTTTGCCCATTGTTTTTTACTTTTTCATTTCTTTATTATTAAATATTCAAACAACACTTTTATAAATAATTATTCAAACTCAAATGTCTCTCCTTATAAACACTTGTCTTCTCTGATTTCCAAACATCACACAAAACCAAATCATTCTCAAAAGCCACTACTAACATGTCTTCTTTCAAGAGCAAATTTCAAGGTTAATACTCATTCATGGTTTTTGGATTTTTTCTTTTAATATTTTTCTTTGTTGATTGATCATTTGTGATGTACTAATTCTATTAGGGTATGTGGTTTCTAAAAGAAAAATATGATTTTTTTTATTATAGATCACTAAGAAGAGTGTGTGAATGCAATCTAGATCATTGTTTAAGAATTTTCTGAAATAAATATGATTTTTATTTGAGAATTTTGCTTCTCAAGTAAAATAAGAAGATTTTCTTTTAAGTATATATTCATGGTTTTAAATTGGGGTCGCGGTCTAATGTGAACTACTATTATCAATGCGACTACAATTGCGTTTACGAATCTCAAAATCGGTTATATTGAGTTTCTATAAATTAAGAGTTAAGACTATTGTAGTGTGCTATGTGGAATGATTAAAAATTTATCTCTTTATTGTTCATATTTCTAAAGAATTTAACATGAATTGCAGATGAGCTTATTGCCAATGCTGCTTACATAGGCTCTCCTGGAAAAGGTATTCTTGCTGCTGATGAATCAACTGGCACAATCGGCAAGCGATTCGCCAACATCAGTGTGGAGAATACCGAAGAAAACAGACGTACTCTTCGCGAACTATTGTTCACTGCCCCTGGTTGTTTAGAGTGTCTCAGCGGTGTTATCATGTTTGAGGAAACATTATACCAGAAGACTTCTGCAGGTATTATAGATGCTAGTTGTTTATTAACAATTGATGGTACTTATGATCTGGGTCGTCTTTGAGGCGTGGAAGGCGGATTACCGCACATTGTCCAAAATATGTCACAGCCAAGTCTACACAGGACTTTCAAAAACTTGAGACGACTCTTTATATGACCCTGACATATTTTTCAATCGTGTATAGGTGAGCTCTTTACGGAGGTGTTGAAGAAAGGTGGAGTTCTTCCTGGTATAAAGGTTGACAAGGGAACCGTTGAACTTCCCGGCACAAACGGCGAAACCACAACTCAAGGTTTAGACGATCTTGGTCAGAGGTGCAAGAAGTACTATGAAGCCGGTGCAAGGTTTGCTAAATGGCGCGCGGTGTTAAAGATTGGTCCAAACGAACCGTCTCCATTGTCAATCCACGAAAACGCCTACGGTTTAGCCCGTTACGCGGCCATTTGCCAAGAAAACGGTTTGGTTCCAATTGTTGAGCCAGAGATTCTAGTAGACGGATCTCATGACATTGCAAAATGCGCCGATGTAACCGAACGCGTTCTTGCAGCGTGTTACAAGGCCTTAAGTGACCATCATGTTCTTCTTGAAGGTACCCTTTTGAAGCCTAATATGGTGACACCAGGATCAGATTCAGCTAAAATTGCTCCTGAGGTTATAGCCGAACACACCATCCGAGCTTTGTTGCGAACCGTTCCGGCCGCGGTTCCTGCTATAGTTTTCTTGTCTGGTGGACAAAGTGAAGAGGAAGCAACTGTTAACCTTAATGCAATGAACAAACTTAAGGGAAAGAAGCCTTGGAGTCTGACATTCTCTTATGGAAGGGCACTCCAGCAGAGTACTCTTAAGGCTTGGGGTGGAAAAACCGAAAATATCCCTAAGGCACAAGCTGCATTGCTTGTTAGGTGTAAGGCAAATTCAGAAGCAACCCTTGGAAATTATCAAGGTGGTTCTAACCTTGGTGATGGTGCTTCAGAGTCTCTTCATGTTAAGGATTATAAATACTAATTATCAAAAGAGGTTTGTGAGGTTCTAATTATGCATGGTTTATGGAGTTGTTTGCATTGTTTGCATCATGGTTATGATGCTGTTTTGTAGGGTTATAATAGTCTTTTTTTTTTTTTTGATTAGGTTTAGTTGTGGTAAAGTATGAATAATGGCTTCAAGCTGAACTAGCTTGATTGGCATTTGTTTTTCAACATGGTTATGTTATGTGTAAGTGTACACTTTTTCCATTACACATTTTCACACTAGTTTTTATTGTGTAATAAAACCAGAGAATTATGCTTCTTATTCTTAATACAAAATCTGTGAACCACTAATACCAGAATTGACCCCGAACCGGATTAGTCGGTCCAGTTGATCGGATACTGGTAACTACCTTTCATTTGTGCTCATGATCCTTAAACCATGCTTTAAGACTGCATGTTTTGGATCTCTCAAACACAATCCAAAATTTCTAAATCCACTTGAAAACCATTCCTGAATCAAACTGAGCAACCTTTGCAATTTGCATCCATATATCTATACTCCCAATGTTACCTCTTGCTATAAAGTACACACAAATATATACCAAACCAGACACAACATCAACATTAGCACCATTTAAAAATATAACATATCTGCCGCAACAAAGACAGTAGCACCAACAGAACATAAGACATCAAATCAGCAGAGCTAGAGTTATTAGACTATTTTGTCAAAAAATTAAAACAATCTTTCAACAATTTAACAATAACAACGAATCGATGATTTCACAACTATAAGTATACTACTAATAGTTCCAGTCACACAATCAACCAACTTATCACAATTAAATCAAACAACTTATCACAAAATCATAAATATCATTAATTTTAGATCAATATCCATCGTTTTTCTAGTAAAATAATTGAAAATGGATTGTTGTCACCAAAGAGACTTTTGGGTTGAGTCGCCTATTATACCATTCTCTTTAACACGTTTTGCATCATTGCCCTTAATTACCCTTAATTATGCAAACAAACTATAATCTATGACGTTTAGTTATACTATATCAATATCCTACTATATTAGAAGGACTATTTTATAACTTTTCGAAATAAAAACATCATGAAACTTGTATTATTTTGAAAGGGATAATTAGGTGTACATCCTTTTATTTTTGAGTAAACAAACGTAATATGTATGTCTTGTTTAAGGTCGAATACTCATCTTTCGCTTAAAAATAATGACAATTAAATTATTTTCCCTCAGATTAAAAAAGAATAACTGAATGTACATCCTTTTCTCTTCGAGTAAACGAGCACAAGACGTACGTATTGTTTAAGGTAAAATACTTATCATTCACTTAAAAATAGTGACAAATAAATTATTCTCCCTCCGATTAAAAAGGGATGACTGAATTTACATCCTTTTATCCTCAAGTAAATGAACGCAAGACATACGTCTTGTTTAAGGTCGAATACTCGTCTTCTGCTTAAAAATAATGACAAATAAATTCTTTTTACTCGGATTAAAAAGGGATATTAGACGTACATTCTTTTATCTTCGAGTAAACGAACGCAACACGTACATCTTGTTTAAGGTCGAATACTCATCTTCTTACTAAAAAATCAAGAAGAACCAACAAACTTTCTCTTTCCGCCCTAGCGCGGGCAAACTTTTTTTTTAAAAGCAAACTTCTATCTCCATAGTGCGAACAAATGCCTTTTATTTTCAATCAACAAACCATTTTTCGCCATTGCAAGAGTATCACAATCAACGCAGACCTTAGAATAATCTGGAACGAATGAATGCTCCTTTGGACCTATTTTTCACTGGTGGTTCCCAAATCTCTAAAGCCTCCACCGCAACCATCCCCACCTGAGTATGATCCCAATGTGCGATGTGGATATAATGATGGGTTGGCTGCGCACTCGGCTGAGGACTGCAACGCTTTCAAAACTAAGGTGCAACAACTGATTGACAAGAAGTACTTAACTTTACAAGGAGGAACCCTATTGGCGAACAGAAATCCCTCGCCCAAGTAAAAGCCAAAACTGTAGAACAACATCCTTTGAAACAATCAATTAAGCCTGAGAGCGTTCCCCTCAACACTAGTAATCATTATGCCATCTCCACATCATTTTCATTTGTAATATTTTGTTTATCAATGTATTATTCACTTGTAAAACTCGTTTGTTTTTTAATGATAATAATAATGAAATACATATGCATGGTAATAAGAGAGTAGTGAGAAAGTAGTGTTATTTCTCTTTGTGTTTTTAATATTACAAGGTTGGGTGCCTTTGTAATTGTGTTAAAAATTTAAGAGAGTCTTATGGATCGCTATAACATTTTGAACATAGTGAAATCTCTCTCGAGGTGTGAGCGGACTAGACGTACCCTTGATTGGAAAGGAGAACTACTATATATCATCACGTTCTTTATATTTTAGCATTTATTTTTGTGCACTTTACTTTTCAAGTTCATCAAAAAGTTCAAGAAAAATAAGAACACATGAATCGTCTTCTAAAATTGAAAAAATACCGTTAAACCTAATTCACCCCTCTTAGATTGCACTATAAACTTACATTTGGTATATGAGCAAGTTATAGGTAACTTGATTCTTAGATCCAGAGGGTGGCTTCCTCAAACCCGGTTTTTAGAGATGGTGGTATTAATTACAAACATTCTTTCTTTATTGGAGAATACTATGGTTTTTGAAAAATTCACATGCAAGCATATCTTAAGGCACAAGGCGATGATATTTGGGATGCTGTAGAAAATGATCTGTTTATTCTCACAATTTTTGTAAATGGTTTTGGTACATCCAAGATCAAAAGTTCTTGGGATGAAGATGATAAGAAAAAAGATCTCTACGACAAGAAGGCGAAAAACATGCTTCAATTAACACTTCGTATGGATGAGTTCTTTCGTTCTCTCAATGCAAAACCGCAAAATAAATATGGGATACATTAGAATTCACTAATGAAGGAACTGCAGAAGTGAAAAGATCAGAACTGAACACATTATCTCAAGAGTATGAACTATTCAGGATGACGCTTAAAGAATCAATTCTTGACTTGTAGAAGAGATTCACACACTTAATGGAGCTTGGTAAGACTTTTTCTAATGATGGACATATTCTTAAAATTCTTATATCTTTAACCAAGGCATGGAAACCAAAAGTGACGACGATATCGAAAAAAGAAGAGCCTATCCAAAATGACGTCTGCAACATTGTTGGAAAGCTTCAAGAGCGTGTGTTTGAACTTGGAAGATTAGAAAAACATGAAACTCAATAGAATAAACACAAGAGTATTGCTTTAAAATTTTATTCAAGGTAAAAATTGGAAGAAGATATTCCATATGAAAATGAAAACATCGCTCTTCTTGTAGAAAGGTCCGGCAAGTTTCTCTAAAATGTTAAAACTTTAAGTTACAGTAAATTTTACATGCTTTGAATTTGGAAATCAATAACACATAAAGGAGGATTTCCCCAAGCTCTCTAAGAAAAGTAACCATCAAGGGAAAAAGGAATCAAAATCCAATAAGTCCTATGTAACACCCTAAACCCCAACACATAATTTATAAAGCATGTGGAATAACAAAATACTAAGGGTATCACATTTCTCAGCATCACACTTCAAATTGTCTCACAATTAGAAAATCAACTTCAATTAATAATAAAATAATTAATTTAACAACTCGTAGAAAAACAACCGAATAAGATATTCCCAACCCAGTGTTACACTATCAGAGCGACACACGTAAAGCTAAACACCGCATATAGATAAACGCGAAGAAGACCAACTATGTCATCCTCCAATACAAGCACCAGCTAAAGCTTCTCAGTCTCTACCTACGTATCTGCACCATAGGTGTAAAGAACAACACAGAAGCATACAAAAAAGGGGTGAGAAATACATTCCCTATATTAGTGGCATATAAACAGCAAGAATATTATATTATCACAGTTGAATCAATTACACAAATCCAACAATAGAATAAATAATCAACAAATGCAATAGTGAATGCAATGTATCCATCTCCTCTACTTCCATGCATGTGGTACCAATATTTCAGATATTCAGAGGTGTGTTACTGAAGCATCCAACTTGTCACTTGGATCGAGTCTTAATCGTCACTGGACCGAAGTCCTACTCATCATTGGACTGAATTCCTACTCGTCACTAGAATGAAGTCATACTCATCACTGGACCAAAGTCCTACTCGTCACTGGACTGAAGTCCTACCTATCTCTGATATACATTATGCATGAATGCTACAAACACTAAAAATCGTCATCCACAATCCTCCAACTACAATCCTCTTCATCGGACATAATTCTTACACGTTGCTGGTTCCTCCAAACCTAAACAAATAATAATCAATTATTGTTGTCATACCCCAAATTTCCCCCCTTAGATGTCATCATCATTTGCATGAGCATTGTAGGTCGATCATACTTGCATAACTAACCAAGATACCAAACTTTGTGGTTATTTCTTTTGTGGAATTAGGGTTTTGTACAAGAAAGGGAAAGCTTTGATTAGTCAAGGTTTGAAGGAGGGATCAACCAAATAAGTCCTCACATACTTCAAAGGTCCCTAAGAAGCCTTTTGGTTCAATAAAATTCATTTCAAGGGTTTCCTAAGTGAATGGGAGAGATTTTGAGTTCATCTGATTAAAAAGTCAACTAAGGCTCCATACAGTCAACCTTTGATTTTTTTAGTCAACCATGAGCATTTCAAGTCATATTCTATGATCTCATGTGGTTAGATCAAGAGAAACCAAGGTGGAACAATAAAATCAGGAGATTTGAAAAATTAGGGTTTTTGATGAATTTTTCTAAGTATGGAAATCAAAATTTTATCCATCTTTCAAGGATCATATCTCACTCATCCTTGAGCCAAATGGAGAAAACTAATACTCATTTTAAAGAGAACATTCTCTACTACAAGTTTGTAGAAGGAATCAAGTTCAAAAGATGAAAAGGTTTGAAGTTATGTTTGACCAAAGTTGGAAGAAATCATGATTTGGCACCTACACTTAGGAATTTTCTAAGTCCTAAAATTCAGATTTTTGCACCAATTTCAAGCCAAGGCTTCATGGGTTTCTTGACCTAAAATCAAAATTCATCAAACATGAAAGTTATTCCTTGTTCTTGAAGCTTTCCAAGCATATAAAGAATGCTCCATTTGGATCAAGGAGTCAAAAGTTATGGTGTCTCAAAGTTGGAGGATTTTAGGCACAAGTTAGGCAACTTGCCGAAGTTGCCAAGGCATCACAAGTCATGTTTTTTCTCAACTTGCAAGCTCTTTTTTTTATGTTTCCAAGCTTCAAATCCAAAATTGTTAAACATCAAAGTTGTTTTCCTCCATCTCAGCTTTCCAAGCATGTAAAGAACTTCTCAATTGAAGTTCTATAACTCAAGTTATGGTGTGATGAACATGGGTGCCAAGACTTGACAAACTAGCCCAAGGCATGACTAAGCCATGCATGCCAAGCCCAATACCAGCATGTTAGACCACTTTTCATGACCATTTTTCATCATGTTACAAGCCTCATTTCAAGAAATGTTAAACACCAAACTTGTTCATCCCTGTGCCTAATTTCTAAAGAACCCAAGACCTTCTCAATCGAGCCATTATTCATGGAGATATGGCTTGCTAAAGTAGGTGTCATGGACATGATCATGTCTTGCCAAACTTTCCAAGCCATGACCAACTTTTGTGCCAAACATGACAAACTTTATGCAACACCAAAGCCTTGTTTCTAGCATCAAAATCTGTCACATCGTGATCCTAAAACTTACCCAAAGTAGGTCTGGTGTGTATGACATGCAAAAAGCACATATTGGCATAATCATGAAATTGTGAAACCACCAACTTATGCAGCACACTTATCCTTTTTTTCTTCTCACCATGCTGCATCATTCTGATCACAAACCAACAAAAACACATGCCCCAACCATCTAAACCATAGCTGGCTCGTGTAAGCTACACCACCATGTGTCACTTTCTTCATATTTTAACCAAGGAAACATTTCAAACTTCTCAGCTTTAAAACACTTCTTGTTGGTCATCAAAGGCATCAGAAACACATACACATAATACAAGCAAGAGAGAGGGGAACCTGAGCATACCACCACTTCACCTTTTTTACTCAAAAATAAGTTTTTGAATCCACTTATTTTGGAGCTTTCTTTTGTTTCTCCTGACTCCATTATCATCCCTAAGCCACAAGGAGGTTCTCTGGAGCATTAGAAGAGGTGTTTGAAGCCTAACTCGGAGGTATAAAACTTGAACTTTTGGTAAACTTCCTCAAACTGTTTCTTCTATCTTTCGCGTACAAATACATTGTTTGAATGCATATTTGACTATTAGAATTAATAAAGATCATGTCTGGGTTGTTGTTGTGCTATCTCTTGAAGTTTCAATTTGAACCTTAAATTTTCGTGGCCTTTTTTCTATACCTTAGAGTGTTTGTATGAAAAAAAAAGAGTTCATTTTCTGAATCAGCATGAAAAATCGAGTGGGAATGGGTCTCTTTTTTGAGTTTGGACACATTTTGTAGACGTCTCCGGCGGCCGTCGCCGGAGAAGACGACCGGAGCTAGGGCTCTGTCGTCCTGCGTGTCCTCTGACCTTTCTCCCTTTGACTTGTGTCACTTCATTGCCATGTCATTGCCACATTAATTAAAAATATCATACGGGGAGCCCGTGTGTCATCTTTTAGTTTCTTTTCTGATTTAGTTTATGGACCTGGGTCGTGCAAAAATACTATCACCACCCCCACTTTTAAGAGCCCAAGCGTGGTAAACTGAGTTCTTTGTTTCTGTTTCTTACTAACGCACCCCCTGCTCACCTTTGTTTTTCTTTCTTTTTTTTTATTTCGTCATTTCCAACTTTTTATTTTATTGAATATTTTCCAAACACCTAAAAAATCTATAAAAATATTTTTAGACACTTTACTGTCTTGACTTATTTTTAGTATTTTTTTATTTATTTTTATTATTTATTTTATTATTTTATTTAAATAATTTGGTTAGACATGTTTACCAAAACACCCTCAACTTTAGGGTTTTCATTTGAGTGCCTTCCACATTTTTTTAATCTGATTTTTTTGTCAATATTTGACGTATGATTTAGGGATGTTTGAGTATTTTTGTTAGCCTTAAATGATGTTGTTTGATTAAACTTTTGGTTTGGTTTTGATAAGCCTCGATAATTTTGACACTTTGAGTTTATAGTTGGTTTTGAGGAAGTTTTTGTACCAATCTTGTAATGATATTTTATATACCTATTCTTGGATGTTTGCACATGAACTAAAGCTTTGAGGTTGATTTTATTTGGTCATTTTGATATTTTTGGTTGGTGCCTCAACTTAGAGTTTGTTTTGAGCATGTTTAGGTGTTTGTCTGGACCTAGTTTTTGGGCATAGTTCTTTGAATATTTGTCTTGATGATTGTATGTTTATGTGTGGTTTGAAAAGCATGTTTTAGCTTCTGACTTCATGAGTTCAAATTATTATTGCTTGCCCATTGTCGTAACCCAGAATTTTACCTCCCTATTTTGCCTTTTGCATGAGCATAAGCATTCGCATCGTTAGCATACACATTCACACATTTCTTTGTGTGTTTCCTGTTGCAGGATATTCAGGTTTTCCAAGCCCGATTAATCATATCCTCACAAGGTTATCACATCATCAAAACAAGCACAAAATGAAGGTTGTTATGCCTATTCATCAATACAAGAGGTGGAAAATCGAAACCGGGACCACAACACCATTTTAAAGCAAAATTGGGAAAAATTGGCTAGAGTAATCGATTACTCAAATAGGGTAATCGATTACCCTATGTCAGTTTGTAAATTCTGCTGCTTTTTCATGACAGCACCTTTGCACACACTTTGGTCTTTGATTCTACATTGGTCTAGTAGCATGTGGAACATTATGGAGTCTTCAAGAATTCACTCAAATTTATTCCAATGCTTCACTTCTAATTAAGTGCACCATGTTCCTTGTTTTCCAAGTAATGTGGATCATTGGATGTTGGAGTCCACCTTGGGATTGTTACCTAGTTGGTTCTAACTAACCGAGTTAACCGCCTTGACTCGATGAGTCAAGTCCAACTAACTCCAACCCTAACTCCAAACCCAAAGCTAAGTCCAAACCTCTCACACTCCAAACCAAAAATCTATATAAGCACACCTTCACTCACTTTTCAAAGGATCCACCATTTCATCCAAAATTCCTCAACCATTCTCTCCATCATTTCCCACATTTCTCACACAAATCCTTCACAATTTCACTCTCAATTCTTTCACTTTCTCTCTGGATTTCTTTACTACTTCTTCATCTTCATCTCAATTCTCTTCCAAAACCTCACTAAAAGCTCTTAATTCTTGAAGGATAATCACTTTTCACATTGAAAGTAATTATTTCTTGAGCTCAACCTTCATCCTTTTTGCTATTCTACTTGGATTTCTGGAGTTATTTTAGCTTGTGGATTAATCTCAAGTATTTGCTTCTACATTCAACGGTTCGAATTCGCATTTCGGAGTCTCGACGTATTTTGCTCGGTTTCGATACGTTTTGTCTACCAATTGAAGCTTCCTCTGGTTTTCTTTGATTTTTTGCATCAAGAATACTTTGCAACAATTACCAAGGCACATCTCAGCCTTGTAGGTTGGTAGATCTCTTTCATTTTTCTATTTCGCATGTTTCGTATCATTCGCGATGTAGTTTCGTTGTTTTTGCATGTGAATTGATTTTACCATTGCTTGATCCATGATCTTGTTGTTTAATTGATTATATTGTGGATCATTTGCTGTTTTCAAGTTCAATTTTCGGGCACAAACTCATACCATAGCATGTGGTAGTTTGGATAAGTGATTATGTGTTGAAAGTTGCTTTTGAAAAGTTGTTTTTACTATTTTTTTTGCCACTGTTACAGTGGTAATCGATTATTCAAAGAGAGTAACCGATTACTCTTCACAAATTTGCATCAGCGCTGTTTTTTTTTTCAACTGAGTAACCGATTACTCAAATAGAGTAATCGATTACTCTTCACAAACTTTTCCAGATTTGCTATTTTTCAAGCAAGTAACTGATTACCTGATTAGGGTAATCGATTACCACTGTAACAGAGTGCCATTTTCTTACATTTTTAAGTGTGTTTGCCATGCTTTCTTCATTTTAACTTCGATTGATTGTCATGCTTGATTTTATGGATGTTTTAAATGTCATTTAACTTCTGTTTGAAGCTTATTCATGAACTTTTGTTGCACACTTTCGATTACTCAAATTGTTCATGTTTTGGCATCATGTGAATATAATCATTCTTGCATTTCTCTTTGATCACATAACATGACTTTGTGTTGTATTTTTGTTGATCATTTGGTACTGTTTTGTACTCCTTTCCTTGGTTTTGCATTAAGTTTCATTCTTCATGGATGAGCTTAATCTTGTATGATCAATAATTCACACCTTTGCCTTAATGATTTTTCATCCTCTTTGGAAAATTGTTGGCATGGCTTTTCCCCTTTGATTAATTGATCGAAACCATCTTTCGATTAGTTGATCTTCCCCTTCCCTCTCATTAGGCTTCCTTTAGAGCTTTCTCTCTCGAACCCCCGTGGAGTTGGAGTTTCGCGCTACGCCCTGCATCGGAGCACTGTACAAATTGAAGTCGTTACGCTGTCCGTTTCTCCACGCATGAACACTGTACAACTTGGAGCTGTTGTGCCGTCTGTTTCAACTTCCGCATTACACCCTGTGTGTCAGAGAAGGAATGAGAAGGGAGAATTCCTACTCTTATTCTGACTACTTCAGGTAGGGGACCAATGACCCTATGCCTGGCTTAGTCATCTCTATCTCTACGCGGTAGTGTGATTTCTTTCCCCAGTCGAGTCGATCCTTGATCACTCTTTTCCCTTTGCAATCTCTTTCGATCCTTGATCACTCCTATCTCTTTCGATCTATCTATTTTGGTCAATCACCTTCTTGGTTACGATCCTTTGTTCATTGGGTTAGCAAGCCTTCTTCGTTTCAATACCCTATTCTTTTCTTGCGGTTAATCATTGTTCTCTTGATTCCCCTAAAGAGTCTCTTTTCTCTTTCTTCGGTTAAACACAGTTCTCCTGTTACAACCGAAACCCCTGCGGAGTTCGTAACTTTCTTTTGGTTCTTCTCCCTTTGTTGGTTGATCACTGCCTGTCAGTTAAAACACCAATATTTGTACTCTTTCTCAGTTAAACACAGTCTGTCTGTTAAAACACTGAATTCCTCTTGGGTTAATCACCGTTTCTTGTTTAATCACCCGTTTCTTCAGTTAACCACACCCCGTCTGTTAAAATACTGAGTTCTTTGGGTTAATCACCTTCTCTCGGTTAATCACCCTTGTCTTCAGTTAACCACAACCTGTCTGTTAAAATACTGAAGCCCTTTTTTGCGAGTTAATCACCTCCTCTTGGTTAATCACTCATTTTTCTCAGTTAATCACAGTTCTACTGTTAAAACCGAACCCCAGCGGTTAGCAACCTCTTCTGGTTCAATACCCTTCTTCGTTGGTCAAGTGCTGTTTGTTCAGTCATTACCAACACCCCTTTTGGGTTACGGCCTTTGATCGGTCTTACACTCGTTCTTCTGGTTAATCACAGTTTTCTCTGTTAAAACTAATGCTTCTCTATCCCCACAGAGTTGCAATCCTTGTTTCCTCGGTTAACCACTGTTTATCAGTTAATATACCAATGCCCCCTCAGAGTCAAACACCTTCTCTTGATTCAACACTCTCTCTCTTGGTTTATCACAGTCCGTCTGTTGACACCAGTCTCTTTTCCCCGCCAGAGTCTTACTCTCTTTCTTCGGTTAACCACTGCCAGCCAGTTAATATACCGAATCTCCCTTTCCTCTTGGTTTCGACACCATCCCTTTATTTGGATCCCCGGCCAGGTTGCTTATACTCTATCCCTAGCAGTTCTTTTTCCTTCCCCAGCGGATTTTCTTTCGTTCTTGGTTTTGACACCATTCTTTTCCTAGTCTCTTGTGCAATCGCTCTTACTGTGTGGTCTTCCCCAGTAGAGTTTTTCTTTCACTCTGGCTCTTGGTTTTGACACCACTTCTTTTGTTTCCTGTTTCTTTCTTGTTTGTTTTCCGTTCGGTTCCACGAACTACGAAAGCTCTGATTCTGCATTCTTTTGAATGTCAGATACGTAGGCACGAGACGCGATGTCTTGGCGAGCAAACTTCCACCCTTCTTTCCTTCTCCCTTTCTTCCTTCCTCTCCGTCCCCTGGTTCCATGAACTACGACGCTCTGATTTCCTCATTGCACTATGAGGGTACGTAGGCACGAGGGCCACAATCCTCCGCGGGCACTTTCTTTCTTTTTCTTTCTTTTTTTCCTTTTCTTCTCTCTCTCTCTCTCCTCTTCTTTAGCTAGAAGCCTTTAGATAGATAACCCATCTAAGCCTAGAAGCAAGCGAAATGGTTCCCGTCGAGTACGACGGATGCGTAAGGTGCTAATACCTTCCTTTCGCATAACCGACCCCCGTTCCCATTTCTCTTCCCCTTGGGTTTTATCGATATTTTCCCTGTCCTTTGGGACTAAATAAAGTTCGGTGGCAACTCTGCATTATCTTTGAGTGTGCGATTCACTCAGGATGTAAACCAGCCATCTTCAGCTGGCGACTCTGTTGGGGAGTCCTTGCTCACAGGTTAGGGTCTTGCCTAGTTTTGTTTGCTCTCTTGCTTGTTTGGGTGTTTATCTTTTGCGCTTTATTCTCTTTATTTCACTTGCTTTAGCTTTATGTTTATTTATCACATTTCTTTACTGCTTTGAATATTCATATGCTGCATATTCTGGATATCTGCTATTTTCTGTTGTTGTTGGGATGGGTATATATTATTGGAGAGAAAGGTCCTAACACCGGGCCTAGTATACACATAGGCTAGAACGTGGATAGTCGTGAGACCTACGTTTTGCGCATTGGGATATCACGAGACCCACATCCCAGATCGTGATTCGTTTAAGAATACTTCCGTCCTGTGAAAATTCACTACGGCGGGGGGTTTTCATTCTGAGTCCTATGGTTTGGGCGACCTTTCTAGGGACCACCTTGTTGTGTCTAGATCACACCTGTGAGGGGATGGGTTTTTGCAGGAAAACAAGCCACTTCATACCTTTGTTCTCTCACACATGCCAAATTTCTTCACCTACACATCAGATTATGTTGCACCGACACAGAATTATATGCAGATATCCGGACTGTTCAGACTTGTTTGTTCAGATAGTGTTGGCTTCTTGTTGTTGTGTTGCATGTCATTCCATCATGTAAATTAATTTTTTCATGTGCATTTCTAGGTTTTCGAGGACTTATATTTTGTTGACATTATCATAGAGATGAGTACTGGTTGTCGTGGCATCTTCAGTTACAAGTTTGTGGAGCCTAAGCTGGGTACTTTGAGAGGTTTGGCATCTTTGTTGGTTGGAGATCACAGAGGGGTTTTCATAGGAACTTATGGTAATCTGTTGACCATCCTCACCACTGAAGTCAACATCACTGCTATTCATACGCTGGTTCAGTTCTACGACCCGCCATATAGGTGCTTCACATTTCAGGATTATCAGCTAGCACCTACACTTGAGGAGTATGCTTATATTCTGGGGGTTGAGATCAAGAAGCAGGTTCCTTATGTCTACACTAGCGGTTGTCCGAAGTTTCATCTTATTGCTGATGCGCTTTGCATTAGTAAGAAGGATGTGGAGGATAATCTCAAGACCAAAGGGAAAAGTCTTCGAGGGTTTGTTTCGAAGTTCTTGGATGACAAGGCCACTTCTTTTGCTAAGGATAGAAACTGGAAGGCTTTCAACGCCGTTCTTGCTTTACTGATATATGGGATTGTCTTGTTTCCGAACATGGAGGATTTCGTAGATCAGGCTGCCATCAGTATCTTCTTATCCAAGAACCATGTTCCAACACTTCTTGCTGATACCTATCATTCTATTCATTCCAGGAATGAAAAGAAGAAAGGAACCATTGTCTGTTGTGCTCCTTTGTTGTACCGATGGTTCATGTCTCATCTTCCACAGAAGGGTCCATTTGTTGAGAATAAGGGTAATCTCAAGTGGTCTTAGCGAATCATGTCTCTTACTGCTGATGACATTTCTTGGTATTCTCGGGTCTTCGACGACATTTCAATCATTCTTCATTGTGGGAAATTCTCCAATGTGCCTCTCTTGGGTACAAAGGGTGGAATTAACTACAATCAGAGAATGGCCTTCTGACAGTTAGGATACCCTATGGTTGCCAAGCCTGATCCTGAGGTGGTGAAGGAGTTCATCTTTCATGAAGGGGTCGATGACATGGGTTTACTGAAGAGGTTCAGCGCCGCTTGGACTCAGATTCATCTTGAAAGAAGAGCCAATTTGGGTAAGAAGAATTGCGTAGCCAAGGATACCCTATGGTTGCCAAGCCTGATCCTGAGGTGGTGAAGGAGTTCATCTTTCATGAAGGGGTCGATGACATGGGTTTACTGAAGAGGTTCAACGCCGCTTGGACTCAGATTCATCTTGAAGGAAGAGCCGATTTGGGTAAGAAGAATTGTGTAGCCAAGGAAGCTTACACACTTTGGGTCAAAGAGCGCGTCAAAGAGATCTTGTTGCCATTTTCTCATGAGTCTTCCATGAATGCCAAGCTTCCTGAACTTGCCATTGTTCCTCCATCCGAGGTCGATCAACCCAAGCTGATTGTTGGGAAGTTGAAGAAGGAGAATGTTGATCTTCGTCTCAACCTTGATAGAGTCACTTCTGAGAAGGATAACCTACAGGTTAAGCTCCATCTGAAGCGCGAGCGCATGCTCAAAGAGGTGGAGGTTGAACGGAACAAGCGTAGGAAGGTGGGTGATGCATTGAAGAGCACCTTTGAGGGACTTGCTTCAAAGAAGAGATAACTTGCCGATGCTCATTATCAAGCCTACAAGGAGGAGCTGAGCTACAACAAATAACTTGAAGAGCTTCGAGGGAAGTTATCCGAGTTCAAGGCAAAGTGGCAAAGTCAGCAAGACCGTGCTAATCAGTTAGCAAAGGACTTTTCTCAGTGTCAAGCTAAGCTTGACAAAGTCTTCAGTGAGACTCAGAAGCTGCAAGATCAAGCACATCAGAGTCAAGAGTAGATTAGTTAGCTCAACACAGAGAGTACTCATTGGGAGCATAAAAGTTGTCATCTACAGAACGTCTTGGACCAGAAAGAGGCCTTTCTTCAGGATATGCTTCAGGGACCTAATCATTCGTTGCTGCGTAACCTTATGCAGGATGCGAAGTACTAGAGCGAGAGGCATGGCCGTCTAGCCAGATTCGCTGAGCATGCATTGGAAGACCTACCTGGGTTGTTGAGGGATGCATATGCTGATGCGTTGCCACACCAGCTTCCTTGGGTTGTTTTCCATTTCTTATCTGTGTGTAGGGTGGTATTTGATAGAATCCATGTGGATTTTGTTTTAGCCCAAAAGGCAGATATTTGACTTGTATTCGACTTACGCTTCTTTCCTTTATCGAATGAATGAATGAAGATTCTTGCTCACTCTATATTTTGTGCCTTTACTTGTATGCTTTATGATTATTGTCAACAAAGATAAGTTTAAGAATTCCTGGAATTTAAAACTTTATTTTTGCATACATATCATACATTCATTTGCACACATATGCATGTCCCTTTATCCGAATCCGTTGCTCATCCTTGTCCACCTTCCTTGTAGCAAGACGAGGACTCGACATCGGTATTTTACTCGCTCAAACAAATCCAGAATCATGGTTGACTTCGAAGCTGAGAACGCTGCTTACAAGGAAACTCTGGCTCAATTCCAAGGTCGGATGGATCACTTCCAGACGAACATGGATGTCATTATGGAGCTCCTTCATACCCAGAGGGATGCTGCTACCGCTGCCACTGTTGTTGCAACCCCTACTGATGCAACTGTTGTTACTCCTGTTGTGACTGTTCCTCCTGTTGTTACGGCTACTCCTGTTGTCGTTGTTCCGTATCCTGCTAGAGTTGAAGTACCGATTGAGCCTGTGAATCAGCCTATTGTTCAACCTGGTTTGAACCAGATGCCTGCTGGTTTTTCTTGGGGCATGCCTCCGAATTTCACTCCTCAGATTGCGAATAATGGTAGTGCCTTCATGCCATATCAGCCTTTTGGTGCATCCATGCCTAATGGGAATGCTGCTGCATATCCATGGGTCATGCCTACTCCAGTCCCGCCTCTAGTGGTGAATGAGGATACTGAGAATCTTCAGGTTCAAACTCATCAAACTGCCAGAATTGCTGACACTGAAACTCTTGATGAAGAAGAGCATGTGTATAGGGGTCCTCCTATTCATGTTCCGGTTTCATCTCGAGCTGCTCAAACCGTTGCTCAGAATGTTCAACCTGGGATGTTCTATCCTGGGGCATCTTCCTCAGCTGCTGGGGTACCTCCTCCGAATTATCCGTTTGGTGTTCAGATGAGTCAGAATGCTGGTCAGATGGTTAATCCGGGTTTGGTGTATCCTTCTCAGTTTGCTACTCCGCAAGTGAATGCTCCTGCCGCTTCTCAGCTGCCAAATCCTCAGATTCTTGTCAGGCCTATTAATCAGAGTAGATATGTTGACTACAAGTTATTGGAAGACTGTATCAGAGCTATTGAGGGGTTTTCTGCTTTTGGCATGGAGGCCAAAGATTTGTGTTTGGTTCCAAATGTTGTACTGTTGCAAAAATTCAAGATACCTGATTTGCCAAAATATAAAGGTTTAAGTTGCCCACGTAGTCACATCACTATGTACTGCAGGAAGATGGCATCCCATATTGATAATGATGAATTGCTTGTTCATTGTTTTCAAGATAGTTTGTCTGGTGCTTCATTGGATTGGTACATGGGCCTGGAGCGCAGTAAAATCCGTACTTGGAGGGATTTGTCTAAAGCGTTCGTGAAGCAATACAAATATAATCTTGATCTGGCACCAACTAGATTGCAGTTGTAGAATCAGTCTTAGCGCTCAGCTGAAACATTCAAGGAGTATGCACAAAGATGGCGTGAGATGGCATCTCGTGTGCGACCTGCTCTCTCGGACAACGAGTTGGTTGACATCTTTATGGGTACATTGCAAGGATCATACTACGAGAAAATGGTGGGTAGTTCTTCATCGAATTTCGCTGATGTTGTAACAATTGGTGAGCGAATTAAAAACGGTTTGAAGACTAGAAAGATTCATAGAGCTGCTTCCCAGCAGCCGGTCACTAGAAAGTCTCAGAACAGTCAGTCCAAGAAAAAGGAAGGTGAAGCCAACGCTGTGACAGCTCAAGTTTCTCCTCAGTATCAAGCTCGCATGGCTCCCATGCCATATTATCCATATCCATACATTACTGCTGCACAGTATCAACAACCTCCATATCAGTATCATCCACAACAACCAGTTCAGAATGCTCAGAATCAGCAACAGAATTAACAGAACAACAAAAGTCAGCAGAATCAGAACCGTCAGAACAACAACAATCAAGGAAACCGTAAGCGTCCGAATTTTGATAGAATTACGGTGTCATACATGGAATTGTTTCCTTACTTGGTTCACCAAGGGGAAATTATCCCCAAGCAGACTGTGCCTGCAATTCCTCCATTTGGCCCGAAGCATAATCCAAATGCATCCTGTGCTTATCATGCTGGATACATAGGACATGCAACAGAGGATTGCTTTGTTTTCAAAACCAAAGTTCAAGAGCTCATTGATAAGAAGGTTCTGACTTTTGCTGAGGAAGGACCTAACATTCAGAATAATCCATTGTCGAATCACAATGGACCTGTGGTTAACATGATTGAGGATAGTTCAAGGGCTGAATTAATCATGGATGTTAACGAAGTAAAGACCCCGATGACTGTGGTTTTCAAGAAATTGAATGAATACGGGTTGTTGAAAGGATTGCATGGTAAGTGTCAGATTTGTGACGATAATCCCAACCAGTGTCGAAAGCTGAAGGGTTGTGTCCAGATTCTGATGAACCGTGGCGAAGTGCAATTTGCCAGATCTAAACCTGTTGAGGAAGTTGCTGCTATCGAGCCGTTCACCATCGTCTATAGAAAAGTTCCTGTGGAATCCCCTAAGCAGAAGAAGGTGCAACCCATCGTTGTATGTCCGCTGAAACCGTTTCCGTACCAGAATTCCAAGGAGGTACCTTGGAGATACGGGTCAACTTTGTTTTCTAGAGGTCAGGAGATAAGGTTCGCCGAATCGGAGATCGTAAATGTTACAGCCTGAAAATTCTGGTGTCAGATACGAGATGTCGAATACAATGTTACGACACTAATATCTGTTTTGGTTTTGAGAATGAACAAGATAAATAACGCAAACAATTATAAAAGACACAAGTAATTGTTAACCCAGTTCGGTGCAAAACACACCTACGTCTGGGGGCTACCAAGCCAGGGAGGAACTCCACTATTAGTAGTATCAATTCAGGATCAAACCACACAGTTTACAACCTTCACTTAATCCCTACCCAATGCAATTACAAACTCCCCCTCAATCACAGCAGTGATAATAACAGACACAAATAAACGAGACAGAAGAACACTCTTCAAGGACACATCTTGATTTTGCTTAAAAGCTTCAATCAAGCACAATGATACTCTTTGCTTAAAAGCTTAAGAGTAAAAACTTACAACTCAATAAACCTATTCCAAAACAATCATCAAAACAATAATTGCTTTGGTTCACAAGAAAACTATGACCACACTTCAAACTCTTAAAAACCGTGACCCAAACAAATGATAGCAGCTGTTTATTTATAGATCTCCCAGCAGCAGCAGCTCCCCAGAAGCTTTTAACCTAATTAGGTTAATTACCAACAATCAAGGAGAGAAAATAGAAACAAATGAATACTTTCTGGAAATAGCAAATCACACGATTAGGAGAATCTTCCAAAATAAAAGCGCCTAAAAAATCTCAACAGAAACACACTGCAAAACCCAAAGCGCGCGTACACAATCCAAGGCCCAACGAGCTGATCAGAAACAAACATGTCACGACATCAATTTTGACATCCTGATGAAAGCTGCTTACAGGCAGTACTTCATACCTGCAGAAAGGCTACCCAAGCATGTCGTGACATCAGCCTTGACATGGTATGTTTTACCAAAAATTGCTGCCAATTAAAAACACTTACAAACTCCCCCTTTGGCGAAATTTTTGGCTAAAACATAATAATCAAACAACAATCAGAAATAGCAGCAGCAGAAATAGAAACAACAGATCCAAGGAAGTAAGCAGCATAGCATCAGAAATAGACATAGCAACTTCCAAAGTTAAGAGAAACAGAAATATCCAGTGCTCCCCCTTTTTAGCCATAAAGAGAGCCAAACCCAAAAAAAACACATAGTCTTTACAACCAAAAAGCCAAATAACCAAAAAGAAACTAACACAAGGTGCAGAAGCACATTAAACCAAAAAACTTCCACAAGAACCAATATGGAAACATATGGCCAAAAAAAACTTAATCTTCATCAGAACCAGAAACATCTTCAGCTTCTTCACCAGACCCAGATTCATCTTTAGCCTCTCCACCAGCATCAGCCTCATTGTCACTCCCACCAGAGTCTTCACCCTCATTGTCAGCTTCAGTCTTTGCATTATCACCATCCTCACCTTCCTCCTTCTCAAGTATTCTGATAAGAGTTTCAAGCTTCAACTTTCTGCTTTCTAGCTCTTTGCAAGTCTCCTTGAGCTCAGAAATGATGGTAGACTTATTCATAGGTCTACTGCTAGAGGATGTCTCAGCAGATGTTACAACAATATCAGGGACATGGGTCCCCTGAAATAGCTTGTAATGAAAAGACAAGACACTTTCTCTTTTGCAAGCAGTGTCTGACTCAGTTAAAATTCCAGGATATTGTTTAAGGATAATGCCACAAATGACAGAGGGAAAAGCTATGGGAAGCTTCACAGCCATCGTACCTGCATGCTTCAATGTCTGTTCAAAGATGTACGTCCCATAATCAAATTTTGCCTTGGTTCCAACAGCAAAAATGAATCTGCCCAGACCAGTAGCAATGGTAGATGTGTGGTTAGTGGGAACCCAATTAGCAGCTCCAATTCTGTGCAGCATCGCATACTTGACACTTAGTAAGCTAGCAGATAATTTTCCCTTTAGAGGCCATTTCTTGACTTGATTCGCTGTAATGGTCGTGCAGACTTGATTATCAGACACCTCCAACTCAGGTTGAGGCTCACCAGTCCTTCCTAGGTAAAAATTTATCACATCGGGGGAGAAATTGACACATCTTCCTCTAACAAACACTTTTCTGAACTCCTTAGATTTACCATCAGCACAATTTTCAGAAAGATTAACAATAAACTCTTTAACCAGTGTCTCGTAGCACTTTGAGAAGCGAGTCACAGTCTTTAACAGGCCAGCAAAGTAGATTAAATCCATTACTTCCTTACATTCCATAGCATTTTCACCCAGCTCTCTTTCTAACGCCAACCTCCGCTGATACACATATTTCCATTTGTTAACACTCTCAGCAGAATGAAAAGAGATATTATCTAGAGGAGCATCAGGTATTCTGGTAGCCAGTTTGCTAGCAGAGGATTTCTTTTTGAGACGGATGTCAGGAACATCACTTTCAACATCATCTTCAGAATCAGAAGAGACTCTTATCTTTCTCTTCTTGACAACCACTTTGCTCCAACCCTTGGGGGGACCAGAACCAACCTTCTTGATGTTGCGCTTGGAAGGACTTGGACTAGCTACATTCTTGTGCTTGGGAGAACTTTGCTTAGCACCCTTGTTTCCTTTCCTAGTAACAAGTCTATTAGCTATGCTGGCAAGGAGAGTGTTGTCGTCAATCTCATCAAGATCCACAACATCATCAGCCATGACATCTTTGGTTTTAGAGGGTTTACTCCCAGCATCCTTCACACTTTCAAAGGTATCTTCAGCAACAGAGGTCTTAACATCACATGCAACATCTCGAATATCTTCTAGATTTGTATCACCATCTTTTTGATGCTTCTGACTAGTTTGAGGGGCTGAAAGTTGCCTCAAAGGGATAGAAATCCCAGCCACAGCATGATCTTCATTAATGATACGAGTAACGATGCTATCAACAGTCTTATGAACATACTCAGATCCTTCCCTTGCCATAGCAGAAAGATCAACAGAAGACGATGTGGGAATATTACCTGAAGGACTTTCTTTAGGTCTTCTTGCATGTTGAGTTCTAGGCCTTTGAACATGAGGCACATCAGCAAGCACCATATTTAACGGGACAGCGTCAACCACATCCTTGGGAGAATGATCCATATCTTGTGCCCTAGAATCAGAAGACGAAACAGTCTTAGGAGACACCGGCTTAGAGGGGGACGAAGCTTGTTGGTGAGACATGTTATTCACAGGCAAAGTGATAGACGAAAATCTGAAATGAGGGTTGGCAGTGACAGAATGTTTGGAGAGAAGAAGATGAACAGTATGGCGTGTATGAGTGGGAATGGAGAGCGTTTGATAATGATGCAAAAGAGGGGGGAAAGGATTTATATATTTTGATGGTGCAAATTCTTGGAAAACTAAGATGTGCCGGACAATGTTTCCACATGTGATTAATTGCTATAAGCCTTCATAAAGACAAATTCCTAACTTACCCCTTAGGTTCGCAAATTGACTTGCATCCAAAGCCTTTGTAAAAATGTCAGCTAGCTGCATCTCAGTGGCAACATGCTCCAATGTAATTACTTTGTCTTCCACAAGATCCCTAATGAAATGATGCCTAATGCCTATATGCTTGGTACGGCTGTGCTGGATAGGATTCTTGGAGATATTGATAGCACTTAGGTTGTCACAATATAGTGTCATGACATCTTGTGTGACATTATACTCTGTTAGCATTTGTTTCATCCATACTAGCTGTGAACAACTACTTCCAGCTGCAATGTATTCAGCCTCTGCCGTGGATAAGGAGACACAATTTTGCTTTTTGCTGAACCATGAAATGAGATTGTTTCCTAAGAAGAAGCATCCTCCTGATGTGCTCTTTCTATCATCAGCACTTCCAGCCCAATCAACATCACAATATCCAGATAAAATAGGATTACACCCATGAGAGTACAGCATACCAAAGTCACAAGTTCCATTCACATATTTGAGAATCCTCTTGACTTGATTTATGTGACTAACTTTGGGATCTGCTTGATATCTGGCACACACTCCAACTGCAAAAGCAATATCAGGCCTGCTAGCTGTGAGATACAGTAAGCTACCTATCATACTTCTATATAGACTTTGATCAACATTAATCCCCTTTTCATCTTTAGATAATTTCAAATGAGTAGGTGCAGGTGTTCTTTTATGGCTTGCATTCTCCATTCCAAATTTTTTGACTATGTTTCTTGCGTACTTACTTTGACTGAGGAAGATTGAATCTTCCATCTGTTTTACTTGTAACCCAAGAAAATAAGTCAGTTCTCCAACAAGACTCATATCAAATTCAGACTGCATTTGTTGAACAAAGTGTTTCACCATCCTATCTGACATTCCACCAAACACTATATCATCCACATAAATCTGAGCAATCATGATTTTTCCTCCTTCATCTTTAACAAAGAGAGTCTTATCTAATCCTCCTTTTCTGTATCCATTATTAATGAGGAACTCTGTCAATCTCTCATACCAAGCTCTAGGAGCTTGTTTCAGTCCATAAAGAGCCCTTTTTAATTTGTACACATGGTCTGGGAAGGTTGGGTCAATGAAGCCTTTAGGCTGCTCTACATAAACTTCCTCATGCAAATAGCCATTCAAAAAGGCACTTTTCACATCCATCTGGAACAGCTTGAATTTTAGAATGCAAGCCACTCCTAATAGCAATCTGATGGATTCAAGTCTAGCAACAGGGGAAAATGTCTCATCAAAATCAACCCCTTTAACTTGAGTGTATCCTTGAGCTACAAGCCTTGCTTTATTCCTGGTTACAACTCCCTGCTCATCTGACTTGTTCTTGTACACCCACTTTGTACCAATAACATTTGTCCCTTCAGGTCTTGGAACAAGCTCCCACACCTCATTCCTTTTAAACTGACTTAATTCCTCTTGCATTGCATTAATCCAAAACTCATCAGTCAGAGCTTCTTTGATATTTTTAGGTTCAATTCTTGACACAAAGCAAGAGCTTGAGATGAGTTCTCTTGATCTTGTAGTCACTCCACTGTTGAGATCTCCTATGATAAGTTCTTTAGGATGATCTTTCTGCACTCTGGTAGAGGGTCCCTTGTTGATAGGTTCACCCTCAGATTCTGTGGTAGTAGGATTGGAGTCAACTTCTTTATTTGATGTACCAGCAGGAATATCCAAGAATGTTCTGACATCATCTGTGACATTTGCTTCCTCATGCAAATCATCAACCACCACATTTATTGATTCCATCATCGTTCTTGTTCTAGAGTTGAAAACCCTATAGGCTCTGCTGTTTGTAGAGTAACCTAAAAAGATTCCTTCATCACTTTTGGGGTCCATCTTCCTTCTTTGTTCACGATCTGTTAGTATGTAACACTTACTACCAAACACATGAAAATATTTGACAGTTGGTTTTCTTCCTTTCCAGATTTCATACAAGGTAGTGGAGGTTCCGTTTCTCAAGGTCATTCTATTATGAACATAGCAAGCGGTATTCATAGCTTCAGCCCAGAAGTGGATAGGGAGTTTCTTAGCATGAATCATAGCTCTGGCTGATTCTTGAAGTGTCCTGTTTTTTCTTTCCACAACCCCATTTTGTTGAGGAGTAATGGGAGATGAAAATTCATGACTGTTTCCTTCAGATGAACAGAACTCTGCAAATCTTTGATTTTCAAACTCTTTTCCATGATCACTTCTAATTCTAACAACACAGCCTTCCTTCTCTCTTTGAACCTTTTGACAGAGGTCTTTGAAGACATCAAAAACATCTGATTTCTCTCTGATGAAATTTATCCAGGTATATCTAGAATAATCATCAACAACCACATAGGCATATTTCTTCCCACCAAGACTTTCCACTTGCATAGGTCCCATTAAATCCATGTGTAACAATTCCAAAACTTTAGATGTGGTAAGATGTTTAATCTTTGGATGTGACATCTTGGTTTGTTTGCCAACCTGACATTCACCACACACTCTTTCTTCATTAATCTGTAGTTTTGGAATCCCTCTTACAGCTTCCATAGAGATAATCCTTTTCATACCCCTTAAATGAAGATGACCAAGTTTTTGATGCCATAGCTTTACTTCATTTTCTTTGGTTTCAGAACAAAATGATGAGTAACTAGGTTCATGAGATATCCACAAATAGCAGTTATCCTTAGACCTGACACCCCTCATAATCACTTCTTTTTCTTCATTTGTGACCATACATTCAGATTTTGTAAAGTTGACATGATAACCTTGATCACAGAGTTGACTGATGCTGATGAGATTGGCAGTCAATCCTTTTAACAGTAGAACACCATCCAGGTTTGGAACTCCTGAACACTCCAGTTTTCCAACACCTTTGATTTCACCTTTGGCTCCATCACCAAAAGTCACATACCTGGTAGCATGAGGTTTGACATCAACTAACAGATTTTTGATTCCAGTCATATGCTTTGAACACCCACTGTCAAAGTACCAATCTTCTTTGGCTGATACTCTGAGGGACGTATGAGCTATTAAGGCAACAACTTTGGGACTCCATTGCTGCTTCTTAATGAGCTGATTCTGTTTAGGTCTGAAATATGGAGTTTGATCAGGGTATCCATACAGTCTAAAGCAGAATGGCTTTATGTGCCCATATCTACCACAATAATGACATCTCCATCTTTGGAATTTCTTTCTTGTGTGATTCATTTTACCCTTATCATGATGTTGAAACATAGGTTTTGACATCTGATTCATCATACTAGATTCAGGTTCTGGTTGACTGTTTCCTGAAGACGATTTCTTTGTTCCTGCAAATCCTATACCAGACATATCTCCTGCACTCTGTCCAGTCTGAAGAATCTCATCCAGTGTGTCAGTTCCACTGTTCAACATTCTGATAGACTTGGTCATCTGATCAAGTTTTGAATTCAGCAAGGTGACTTTATTGTTTAACTGAGATATTGTTCCAAGATGTTCTTTATTCTCAGCTTCCAGCTTGATTATAAGTTTCTTCTGCTTTTCCCCTTGTTGACAAACTTCTGCACTTCTGATACATAGCTTTTTGTAGGATGCTACAAGCTCTTCAAAAGTTAACTCATCTTCACTTGAGTCTCCATCTGAAGTATATACACCAGTTAGTGCAGTGACAAGTTTGGCATATTCATCATCAAAGTCACTCTCAGAATCTTCATCAGACCATGTAACAGTTAACCCTTTCTTTTGCTTCTTGAGATAAGTAGGACACTCAGCCCTAATATGCCCATACCCTTCGCATCCATGACACTGAATCCCTTTGCCTTGGTTAGACTTTTCTTCAGGTTTTGTTTTCCTGTTGGAATCATAGGACCTGCTAATGTCAGAAGAATTGTTCCTGACATTTGACCTTGACTTCTGATCCATTCTTTTCATAATTTTGTTGAATTGTCTTCCAAGCATAGCCAAAGCATCTGATAAGTTCTCTTCATTACTAATATCATTTTCTTCTGCCTCTTCTTCAGTATTAGACACAAGAGCTATACCTTTGTTCTTCTTTTCAGAGTTGTCATTTATTCCCATCTCAAAGGTTTGAAGAGAGCCAGTGAGTTCTTCAACTTTCATATTGCTGATATCCTGAGCCTCTTCTATAGCAGTGACTTTCATGGCAAACCTCTTGGGCAAGGATCTGAGAATTTTCCTCACCAGTTTTTCATCAGACATTTTTTCTCCTAATGCTCCTGACGTGTTGGCAATCTCAAGAATATTCATGTGAAAGTCATGAATACTCTCATCCTCTCTCATCCTCAGATTCTCAAACTTGGTAGTAAGCAGCTGGAGCCTTGACATCTTCACCTTGGATGTACCTTCATGGGTGGTTCTGAGAGTATCCCAAACATCTTTGGCTAATTCACAGTGATGCACCAGTCTGAATATATTTCTATCAATCCCATTAAACAAGGCGTTTAAAGCTTTAGAGTTGCCAAGAGCCAACTCATCCTCCTCTTTGCTCCATTCTTCCTCAGGTTTAGGAATTGTCTTTCCATCCTTTCCAACAGTGACAGGATGTTCCCATCCTTTGTTTGCTACTCTCCATGCCTTGCTATCCAAGGATTTCAAGAAGGCTATCATACGAGGTTTCCAGTAGTCATAATTAGAACCATCCAGAACAGGTGGTCTGTTCACAAACCCTCCTCCTTCCATAATACCAGAATATAATGTCCCTAGATCTCACCCAGAGTAACAGGCAGGGTGCCTGCTCTGATGCCAATTGACAATTCTGGTGTCAGATACGAGATGTCGAATACAATGTTACGACACTAATATCTGTTTTGGTTTTGAGAATGAACAAGATAAATAACGCAAACAATTATAAAAGACACAAGTAATTGTTAACCCAGTTCGGTGCAAAACACACCTACGTCTGGGGGCTACCAAGCCAGGGAGGAACTCCACTATTAGTAGTATCAATTCAGGATCAAACCACACAGTTTACAACCTTCACTTAATCCCTACCCAATGCAATTACAAACTCCCCCTCAATCACAGCAGTGATAATAACAGACACAAATAAACGAGACAGAAGAACACTCTTCAAGGACACAACTTGATTTTGCTTAAAAGCTTCAATCAAGCACAATGATACTCTTTGCTTAAAAGCTTAAGAGTAAAAACTTACAACTCAATAAACCTATTCCAAAACAATCATCAAAACAATAATTGCTTTGGTTCACAAGAAAACTATGACCACACTTCAAACTCTTAAAAACCGTGACCCAAACAAATGATAGCAGCTGTTTATTTATAGATCTCCCAGCAGCAGCAGCTCCCCAGAAGCTTTTAACCTAATTAGGTTAATTACCAACAATCAAGGAGAGAAAATAGAAACAAATGAATACTTTCTGGAAATAGCAAATCACACGATTAGGAGAATCTTCCAAAATAAAAGCGCCTAAAAAATCTCAACAGAAACACACTGCAAAACCCAAAGCGCGCGTACACAATCCAAGGCCCAACGAGCTGATCAGAAACAAACATGTCACGACATCAATTTTGACATCCTGATGAAAGCTGCTTACAGGCAGTACTTCATACCTGCAGAAAGGCTACCCAAGCATGTCGTGACATCAGCCTTGACATGGTATGTTTTACCAAAAATTGCTGCCAATTAAAAACACTTACACAGCCGGTGGAGGTATGACTCGTAGTGGACGAGTATTCGCTCTGAAGGTCACTACGAAACCTGTGCAAGTTCTAAATGTTGTTTCTCCTAAGGAAACGCCTGCATCTGCCACCCCTGTTGTTCAACAAGGGACATCTACTGCCATTCCAGTACCGACTATTCCGTCTGAGGATGTTTCAAAGAACAAAGAGACCCTTGATGATCAAGAGTTTCTTAAGTTGATCAAGAAAAGTGACTTTAAAATTGTGGATCAGCTGGGTCATACTCCCTCGAGGATCTCAATTTTGTCCTTACTCATGAGTTCGCCTGCGCACCGATCAGCTTTGTTGAAAGTCTTGAACAGTGCTCACGTTATGCATGATATATCCGTCGTCGAGTTTGATGATGTAGTGGCCAACATAACTGCAAGTCGGTATTTGGGTTTTAATGAATTAGAATTGCCTCCTGAAGGAACTGGCCACAATAAAGCGCTGCACATATCTGTAACATGCACAAACACCCTGTTATCTCGTGTTCTAGTGGATACCGGTTCTTCCCTCAATGTGATGCCTAAGGGCACATTGAGTCAATTACCAGTGGAAGGAAATGAGATGAGACTAAGTGCATTAGTTGTCAGAGCCTTTGACGGGTCTCGAAGGCAAGTTGTTGGGGAAGTGGACTTACCCATCAATATTGGACCGCATTTGTTCACCATTACCTTCCAGGTGATGGATATTAATCCTGCGTACAGTTGCCTACTGGGTCGTCTGTGGATCCACGCTATAGGGACAGTTACTTCCACTTTGCATCAGAAGTTGAAATTCATGTTTGATGATCAGCTTATCATCGTCTGTGGTGAAGAGGATTTGATTGTAAGCGAGTTATCATTCTTCCGATATGTTGAGACCGAGGAAGGCATAGCTGAGGTGCCGTTGCAGTGTCTCGAGTTCGAAGATGTCAGCTCTGCTTTAACTTGTCAAAGTAGATCACCACAGTTGACTTTAGCATATGCTAAGAGTGCTAAGGAGACTATCCAGAAAGGTGCTTTGTCAGGCTAGGGGCATGTGATTGATGTGGTTGAAAAGCATAATCAGTTCGGATTGGGCTACAATCCTGGTCATCAGTCTAGTTCCTCTGGTCAGAAGCAGTGCAACTTTATCAAGTTCAATAGCGCGGGTTTCCAGCAAGGTGACATCGTGGCAGCTACTGATGATGCTGGTCCCAGTAATCAGATTTCAAGCTTTGTGCGCAAGTGCCCGCCAGGTTTCAAGCTCAACAATTGGACATCTACCGTGATTCCTGTGGTTTTCCCATATAACATCTAATGCATTTTTCTTTCTCATTCCCTCGTCCTCGCCCGAGACGAGCAGATAGCTTGTAAAGGGCCTCACGCTTTTGCAATATTATGTGATCAATAAATAAAAGTTTTTTGCATTCAAAATCATGCTCTATTTTCTTTCTTTATTTTACTTTTTCAAAAATAAATGGCAAAAGTTTCTTTTCCTTTTCACTTTTCAAAATAGCTCATACTATTCATAAACATGCAGAACTAATAAAAGCATTGATAACAACATGGCAAACATCCCTTGTAATTCTGGAATTCCAATTAACCAAGCTGAAGAAGGTGGTGAGGAAGATTGTGAATTACCAGCTGAACTAGCAAGGCTCCTTGAGCACGAGCATAGAGAGATTCAGCCACACGAAGAGCCAGTGGAAGTTGTCAATCTTGGTACTGATGAGGTCAGAATAGAAGTCAAGGTTGGCACATCCCTCGTAGAGCATGTACACTCCGAGTTGGTCAAGTTGTTGAAAGAGTATATTGATATCTTTGCCTGGTCCTATCAAGATATGCCTGGGTTAGATACCAACATCGTCGAACATCACTTGCCACTCAAGCCCGGATGTGCTCCTGTCTAGCAGAAACTCAGAAGGACTAGACCCGACATGGCACTCAAAATCAGAGAAGAGGTAAAGAAGCAGCTTGATGCTGGGTTCCTAGCCACTTCCGAATATCCTGAATGGATTGCCAATATTTTCCCGGTTCCAAAGAAAGATGGTAAAGTCAGAATGTGTGTGGATTATCGAGATCTCAACAAGGCTAGCCCGAAAGATGATTTTCCTTTGCCCCATATTGATGTCTTGGTGGATAATACGGCACAGTTCTCTGTATTTTCGTTTATGGACGGGTTTTCAGGATATAATCAGATCAAGATGTTCCCAGCTGATATGGAAAAGACTACTTTCATCACGCCATAGGGTACATATTGTTACAAGGTCATGTCATTCGGTCTAAAGAATGTAGGGGCAACATACCAACGTGCCATGACAACCCTCTTTCACGATATAATCCATAAAGAGATTGATGTTTACGTGGACAATATGATTCCCAAGTCCAAAACTGAGAATGATCACCTGGTTCATCTGAAGAAACTGTTTGACAGACTCCGGAAGTTTAGACTGTGGTTGAATCCTGTGAAGTGCACCTTCGGAGTTCGATCTGGTAAACTGTTGGGTTTTATTGTTAGTCAGAAGGGCATTGAAGTTGATCCTGATAAGGTTCGGCCAATTCAGAACATGCCGCCTCCCAAAACAGAAAAAGAAGTCTGTGGCTTTCTGGGCAGACTCAATTACATTTCAAGGTTCATTTCCCATTTGACGGCTATCTGTGAACCAATGTTCAAATTACTAAGGAAAAATCAATCAGTAGAATAGAATAATGATTGTCAGGAAGCATTTGACAAAATAAAACAATACTTGCAAGAACCACCGATCTTAGTACAGCCGGTTCCTGGTAGGCCTTTAATCATGTATCTCACCGTTCTCGATGAATCGATGGGATGTGTATTATAACACCCCAATTCCCATCGCGAATAAATAATACATAAATAAAATCAGAGTAACTAAAAATTTATTTTTCTGACAGAAACAGGGACGCCACAATTAAGAAAAGAAGACACAATCCCTGCTCAATTGTTTTTGATACATAACACACAAAGGAATAATTCACCAAGGGAAACTTTTACCAACGAAAGTAAGATCAATTATGGAATAAAGCGGAAAGATCCATAACTGACTTAGTTTACAAAATAAATGGTTTTATACATCAAAATATTCACAAGGATAAACAAAACAACATAAGCGTTCCCCGACTCCCGTGTTACGTATCAGAGCAGACACCAAAGACCTAAGCAAATTGAAGATCTAACTCTTCCACTTGCCTCCACTCCTCTAGAGCTGACAATCTGCACTATGCCATAAAAAGCATATTCCAGCAGAAGGGTGAGAAATATTATCATAATAACAATGCATATAATTATATATCTCAACATATAATACACATATACCACATTCTCACCACAACTTATCACTGTGCATGTATATATACATATAACACCAAGCATATACCATAAATCAAATACACGGCATAACAATCCGTAATTAACGCATCCTTCACATAGGCATATTCATTCATGCTCAAATACATGTATCACCAATACATCTCAATTCATCACCATTCATTCAACATAAACACATATATTCATGTTCATTCATCAATGCACATATACAAAGATGACCAATGCAAATTATAGAGACCGACTCACGACTCTATGCAAATGCAATGCGGTACCGACTCATCATCTCAAGTTTAATTGAAGAACTTATTGGAACCATTGCTACAACCGCACCTCGGCATACAATATGATTGCTACAACCGCACCTCGGCATACAATGTTTACGGATTGCTACAACCGCACATCGGCATACAATATGATTGCTACAACCGCACCTCGGCATACAATCCGATTGCTGCAACTCCACATGAGCATACAATCGTTTGTAATCATCGCTTCAACCGCATATCGGCATACGACGTTACAACAGATTCATCTTAGAATCCCACAACACAAGAATGCATATCATGATGCTTCACATACAAAATGAACCAATACACTCATGCAATGCATACTTATTCACAACATAGTCATGCATTCATCACATATAATCCATCTACATTCACATCAATGGTATAACAACATACACATTTATCCAAACAAAATCAATTTACGGTTTACCGGAAAAGTCGGTTAAAAGTCGGCTAAAAATAATATTTTTCTTCACCAAATCATAGAACATATTTTTAGCTTCACATCCATATAAAGAACACCTCAATCTGATAAACAACGCAAAAGATATGGATATTTCAAAATAACGCAAAAACATAAACCGGAGGCCCGACACTACGAAACGGTTCAAAAATACTGTTCCAATTGGACCAGGTTCAGACCTCAAAACCATTTTTCCTAGAAATAACATCTCGTTAGCTTCCCAACGCTTCGAACGGGGGTCAAAACCGACTTACGGTTCAAGAGATATGAATTTCCGAAGTTTCCCCGAAAACCAGAAAATGCCCTGCGGGCCGCTACGGATTTCGGCTATTTTGCCCGAAAATCCGACCGATTCAATTATTTTCTTCGAAACAAACACATACGCGCAACCACCAAATACATAAGAACAATTTAGAACACATAAACGAAATTTCTACGACGTTCGATTTTCGATTAAATTTCAACCTTTCAAAAAAACCCGAATTTTCAAACATCACCAAATCGAATAAAAAGCACGCTATACAACGACCTAACCTTCCTCGATACAACTACGTAATTTATTTCAAATTCTAACCGTGAAAACATCGGTTTTTATCGACTTTATTCATTTCGACCTAAAATGAAAAATATATGAAAACGATCCAAAACAACCGAAACGAAACCATACATAATCGTATACAAAGTTAAGATAACGATATTTCACACCCTTACCCGTTCGATTCGAATCCTAACCGTTGATTTTGATGATTTCTAGCATTTTTCCCACTTTTCTCCTCTTGTTCTTCTTTTCTCTTCTTTCTCACTTTTCTCTCTTTTTCTTTTCCTTTCTATCTTTTCTCTCTCCACTTCCTATTTATATAAAATATCTACTACCCAAATGACCAAAATACCCCTCAGCTCAAATATCTCCCAAACGCTCTCAAAATGCGATAAAACATAAACAACGATGAAAAATAATATATTGCCGAATAAAAGTCAAGAATAAAATAATATAATAATAAAATAATCAAATAGACTCGATTAAATAAAACTGACAAAAACTGGGGCGTTACATGTATTGGGTCAACATGATGACACTGGCAGAAAAGAATATGCAATATACTATCTGAGCAAGAAGTTCACTGATTGTGAGACCAGATACTCACTCTTAGAGAAAACTTGTGCTCTAGTCTGGGCTGCTCGACGCCTACGACAATACATGATTTGCCATACTACTTTGTTGATATCCAAAATGGATCCGATAAAGTAATATTTGAAAAGCCTGTTGTCTCTGTAAGGATTGCTCGGTGGCAGATGCTGTTAACTAAGTATGATATCTAACATGTTACCCAGAAAGCAATAAAAGGGAGTATCTTGTCTGACTACCTTGCTCATCAACCTGTAGAAGGTTATCAACAGATGAAATTTGACTTTCTCGATGAGGATGTTCTGTTCATCAGAGATTATGAGACACCAGACCCTGACATAGGACCCGAACCAGGGGCGCGATGGATGCTCGTGTTCGATGTTGCCTCCAATTCTAAAGGTCGTGGAATCGGTGCCATCCTCACCTCTCCAATAGGTTTTCACCTTCCCTTCACTGCCAGATTATGCTTTGCATGCACCAATAATATGGCTGAATACAAAGCATGTATCTACGGTATTGAAGCGGCTATTGACATGAGAATCAAGATTCTTGAGGTCTATGGAGATTCTGCCTTGGTCTTCGGTCAAGTCAGAGGGAATTTTGTGATTCGGGATTCCAAGCTGGTTCCGTACCTATAACACATTGCGAAGTTGATTCCTTACTTTGATGAAATTTCTTTTCATCATATCCCCAGGGAGGAAAATCAACTAGCTGATGCTCTTGCCACCTTAGCATCCATGTTCAAGGTCAAGTGGAAGAATGAAGCTCCTCATATCCGCATTGATCACTTGAACGAACCAGCACACTGTTTAGCAATCGAGGACGAGTCTGATGACAAGCCTTGTTTCTACGACATTAAAAGATATCTGGAAAAACAGGAATATCCCGAGGGTATCACTATCACTGATAAGAAAGCTCTTAGGCGGCTTTGCGCCAAATTCTTCTTAAGTGGTGGTATATTGTACAAAAGGAATTATGATTCCGTGTTGCTCAGATGAATGGATAGACACGAAGCAAACACGATCATAAGGTCCATACATGAGGGCTGTGAGGGTGTACATGCTAAAGGTCCTGCTATGGCCAAGAAGATCCTTCGGGCTGGGTATTACTAGACGACAATGGAGGTAGATTATTACAACTTTGCCAAAAGATGTCACAAGTGCCAAATCTACGGAGACAAGATCCATGTGGCTCCAACTCCATTGAATGTTTTGACGTCACCTTGGCCATTCTCCATGTGGGGTATAGATATGATTGGGATGATTGAGCCGAAGGCTTCCAACGGTCATCGATTCTTTCTGGTTGCTATTGACTACTTCACCAAGTGGGTTGAAGCTGCTTCTTATGCAAACATTACACGACAAGTGGTTTCCAGATTCATCAAGAAAGAGATAATCTGTGGATGGTAGCCAATGTTGTAATCAATGCAAAACATGATTTCCCTTTGCCATTTACATTTGTTCTTCAATTTTTGCAAATTTCCTCATCAAGGATTTTGCATCCTTGTACACACTTTATGTACAAAAGTTTACATTCAATAAAATGCATTCTTTGTTACCTCAATTTATTTTCATTCCAGTATTTTGTTTGCAAAATAAACAATTATTTGTGATCATATAATCCTAGAAAGTGTTAAGAACAATAAAAGCTAAATCAATAGAGAAAGCATTATGCATTACATGTGTTATTGGTAACTCCTGCAGGATAATCGGTAATATTCATTAGTAAGCCTATCGCCTGGCCGACAATATGATGGTTCTAGGAAGAAGTTGTTGTTCCCTCAGCAGTTCCTCAGCAGAGTCGTTATTCGCCCCAGCAAGCGCCATTACGATTTTTCGAAAAGCTTCTGTGTCTACATATGTTTTCTCCGACAGATTTGTAGTGTCTCAAGGCAGGTTGCTGAAGTGTTCCTAGTAGAGACACTGCGCTCGCTTTTCCCCAGCAAGGGTTGCACATCATCTCTCCGATAATTTGAAACTATTTGTCCCCAGCAGCAGTGGTTTCTCCTCAGTAAAGTCAACATGGTTCGGAAGGATGTTTTTCCCCACACAGAGCCAATCTTGGTAGGAAGGATCGATTTAGTTCTTCCATCCCAACAGAGACGTCATGGTGATTTAGAAGCCTGAGAGGTTCTCGGTTTATTTCCCCGACAGGATCATCATCCTTCATGAACTCTCTTCTTCAGCAGAGATTTGTCTTTATCTACGGGTCCTCTCCCCGACCGAGGATGTTGAAGTCGTTTTGCTACGATTCCTGCCTAATCACTTCACATTATGCCTTATCTTGCGCCTTTGCCTTGCATGATATCAAGCATCAAGTAGAAACGCATACATAGCATATGCATCGATCATACTCCCTCTCTTTCGCCTGACTTATCTCCCAGCAGATTTTCAGCCAAACTTTGCACTTATCTGTTCTTTCTTAACACTCTTCTTTTGTCGCTGTCGGCCAAATTCTCGAGCTACTCTTTTATTTAATCTCCTTATACCTCGAATCATCGAAAAGCTGGCGTAATTCATACATTCAAGTCCAAGAGGATTAAATATGGGCAGCTGTCGTAACCCAGAATTTGACCTCCCTCTTTTGCCTTTTGCATGAGCATAAGCATTCACATCGTTATCATACACATTCGCACTTTTCTTTGTGTGTTTCCTGTTGCAAGATATTCAGGTTTTCTAAGCCCGATTAATCATATCCTCACAAGGTCATCACATCATCAAAACAATCACAAAATGAAGGTTGCTATGCCTATTCATCAATACAAGAGGTGGAAAATCGAAATCAGGACCACAACACTATTTTTAAGCAAAATTGGGCAAAATTGGCTAGAGTAATCGATTACTCAAATAGGGTAATCGATTACCCTGTGTCAGTTTGCAAATTCTGCTGCTTTTTTATGACAGCACCTTTGCACACACTTTGGTCTTTGATTCTACATTGGTCTAGTAGCATGTGGAACATTCTGGAGTCTTCAAGAATTCACTCAAATTTATTCCAATGTTTCACTTCCAATTAAGTGCACCATGTTCCTTGTTTTCAAAATAATGTGGATCATTGGATGTTGGAGTCCACCTTGGGATTGTTACCGAGTTGGTTCTAACTAACCAGTTAACTGCCTTGACTCGGTGAGTCAAGTCCAACTAACTCCAACCCTAACTCCAAACCCAAAGCTAAGTCCAAACCTCTCACACTCCAAACCAAAAATCTATATAAGCACACCGTCACTCACTTTTCAAAGGATCCACCATTTCATCCAAAATTCCTCAACCATTCTCTCATTCATTTCCCACATTTCTCACACAAATCCTTCACAATTTCACTCTCAATTCTCTCACTTTCTCTCTGAATTTCTTTACTACTTCTTCATCTTCATCTCAATTCTCTTCCAAAACCTCACTAAAAGCTCTTAATTCTTGAAGGATAATCACTTTTCACATTGAAAGTGATTATTTCTTGAGCTCAACCTTCATCCTTTTTTCTATTCTACTTGGATTTCTGGAGTTATTTTAGCTTGTGGATTAATCTGAAGTATTTGCTTCTACATTCAACGGTTCGAATTCGTATTTCGGAGTCTCGATGTATTTTGCTCGGTTTCGATACGTTTCGTATACCAATTGAAGCTTCCTCTGGTTTTCTTTGATTTTCTGCATCAAGAATACTTTGCAACAATTACCAAGGCACATCTCGGCCTTGTAGATTGGTAGATCTCTTTCATTTTTCTATTTCGCACCTTTCGTATCATTCGCGATGTAGTTTCATTGTTTTTGCATGTGAATTAATTTTACCATTGCTTGATCCATGATCTTGGTTGTTTAATTGATTCTATTGTGGATCATTTGCTGTTTTCAAGTTCAATTTTCGGGCACAAACTCATACCATAGTGTAGCGCGAATTTTTGCGTGGTTGCGAAGCACTATCGCTTTGGGGTACTACAGTTTGATTCATTTTTTATCCTATTAAAGCTGATGAAGGAAGGGAAATAGATGTCTCCAATTAACCCTGCTTGCAAACTGAGTTTAAACAGATGACTGTTGGTTTACATATGCTATTAAGATTGTGGGTCTTGTAACACCCCAAAATTTGCCTTCTTGTTTTTAGCTAACTGGCTTATGTTTCTTTCCATTTCTTGCATTAGCATTTGTGCATAACATTGGTTCTTAGTATGGGATCAAGGTACTTGGTTCATTTCAAAGGAGTCTCAAGCCTCAAGGTGGTTTGAGGAGTTCATCACATCTTCACAAGATCAAGAATGGCAAAGGATTTCAAGTGAATCTTTCTCTCCTAATCAGATGGTCCAAATTAGGGTTTTGACCCAAAGGACTTCTTGAAGAACCTTGTGGATTCAAGCATGTTTTTATGGGTTCTATATGCTCATAAGCACTCATGGAGGAAGACTTGGCTGGTGATTCATTGTGGAAGATGTTCAGTGGATCAGTTGCTTGTGAACCAAGCAAAAGTCAACAGTTCAAAAGGAAAGTCAACCATGGGTTTTCAAGGGTTCAAATCATGTTTCCCAAGTCCATGTACCTTTATTTGGTCAAGGAATAGCATGGTTGACATCATTCTTCAAGAATCAAGAGTTTGTGCAAAAGTTACTAAATTTGGAAAATGACCTATAATGAGAACTTTCCACTTTTGGCAATTTTTCCACCACATTCAACTTGACTTTTCATCATCAAGTAAGCTTCAAATGGATTTTCCTCCAACATGAAAGTTGAAGATATTTCTCTCCCATTTCCAAAAAGTACTAGATGGTTTCCATATCATTTGTAGAACTCAAGTTATGGTCAAAACAATGCAAGGTGTTTTTAAGGGTTTTCACATGTACCACTTTTTCCACCTTTTGCATTTTGGTACAAATTGACTTGTAATTGGTTCTATTGCTTCATGTCACATTACAACATCAAAGTACACCTCATGAGGATCATTTTTGGCCTTTGAAACAAGTGATTTCGTGCCATATTCATCACTTATTTCACATTATGCAAAATGGCAAGATGGTTCAAAACTCACAAATCAAGACATTTCAAGGCCCAATTCCAATCCATTTGTGATCAGCAAGGGAAGTGTGAGTGATTCATCATGAAAAGCATGAGCTTGCACATGTGGATTAGTGGGTTGATTACATATTGCAAATTTGCAATTCACATCAAAACTCATTAACCAAAGGATTAATCAATTACTAATCATGATCAGTGCTCTAATGGGATGTATATAAGCTAACTCATGCCTTCACAACTAGGTCATGCACTCCCTTTTGTTCAGAATCTCTTTTTCTCACCAAAACTTTCTCTCTTCGAAACTCATTCATTACAAGGGTTTCTGAAGAAATTTTTTTATATTTGTGACCTACACACTTGGTAGAGCAAGAATCATCCATTGTTTTGAGCTGAGAGTGAGGTTTTCTACAAGTTGATTTCAAGTTGGTTCAAGTTCAAAGTCTTAGATCTAGCCAGATTCAAGTCTCTATTTGCATTTATTTTGCAAATAGAGCTCAAAAGAGGAAGATCTGCAGCTTTGGGAAGGGTTTCTTGGTGTATTTCGTGCTCTGCAATCTTCAGGTTAGCTCACTTTTCATGATCATATAACTTGAATTTTAAGCTTGCATGATGATCTATGATGTTCACTGATGATGCTGATATGTTTGGTTTTGATTTTGGACGTGTGAATTGCTTGAATTTTGAGATTGAAAGTTTTAGATCCAAACTTATTTTCTTCGATTTGACTTGTATGTTGATCTTTTGGTGAAATGGACATGATATTTGTGATCCTTGTGAAATTCTGGTTAAGATGATGTACTCATGTTTGATTTCTGGAGATTTTGTGGTTTAGTGTCACCGGAGAAGACGACTGGAGCTAGGGCTCCGGTGTCTGGTTCACTTTCAGGTGGCCTGAGGTTTCAATGAAGGTGATGATGTTTGGACCGTTGGATCGTTTGATCTGATGGTCATAAGTGTGCCACGCCTTTTAAATTTTTTATTTATTTTGTGGTTTGTGTGTTTGTTCACTCATGTTAGTTAACGTGTACCACCAATCTGAGCCACTCATGTTGTTTAATTATTGATTTGATGATGTGATTGTGAACGTTGGATTCATTTGATGGACGATTTATTGCCAGCACATTAAAATTGACCTGTGCCTCTCACGTGGATTTCTATTTAAGTCAGATCATGATTATTGTGTGTTTCCCCATGATTGTTACCATGCGCTTTTGATCTGAGCCCTTCATCTTGTGTATTGTGTTGGTTTGTTGACTTGATGTAGAACGTTGGATTGATCTTATGGCTGATGGTGAGTCAATTTGTTTGACTGAGTTCCATGTTTTTTTGGTTTGGCCATGCTGAATTGGACTGGGCATGTTCTTGATATTCCCACCCCCCTTGTTTTAGCCCATTTATTTCTACAACGTGAATTGCTTGCTGTTTGCGCCCCCCATGTTTATTTCAATTATCTTTATTTTCATTAATTGTTGCATTTCATTTTTAATATTTAAAAATAGTTTTATGCATCCAAAAATTATAAAAAAAACATGAATCACCCTTAGGGTTTTATAAAATTTTTCCAAATTTTAGTTTCCATTTTTATTTTATTTTTAGCATCTGAATTAATTGTTTAATTAATTTCTTTTTGAATTGTTCTTATATGCACACACTTTGCATTGTAGATTTTATTTCTCATCATCTATAAAACATTTTGAACCCATTATTTTTGCATTGTTTCATCAACAGCTTTAAGTGCATAAAAACATTTTTATCATATTTTTAAACTCTTTTCCTATTGCATTTTGGTCCCTCTCTTTTGTATATTAGTTCATAATTCCCATGTGACTTTGCATGATTGATTGAAGGACTTATCTTGTGAATTTTTGCATGAGTTCTTAATATGATATTTACCCCTGGTTGAGGAGTCTTGAGAATTAATTTGGTAATTTTTGAAGATGATTTGCCCATTTTTTTATTGCTCTTTGTTTGAGGTCTTATTTTGTGCACATCTTTGATCATGTTTGATTACTTGTTTGAGAAGGCACTTGTGCCATTATTTGGGATTGTTTATTTGACTTCATAAACCATGTTTGAATCATTATAGGTCATTTTATTTCAATTATAGGTCATTGGTGTGAGGTTGTTGCATATTTTGTGCACATGTTCAATGTTTGATTTACATGCCTCTTTTGACTTATCTTCTCACTTCTTCTCATCTATGCCTCTTCTTGGTTTGTATTTGGTTTGTGTATGTTATACCATATCTCCTCTTTACATCTCATATGATGTATGTTTCTGACCTTGGAGCTTTGCATTCATGTCATATGCTATTCATGTTTCATTTTGCATCCTTTAACATGTTTCACTTACATGCTTCCTTCTCCTTCTTCTAATGATTCTTAATGCTTCGATACTTGCTTGTGTGCCTTATGTGACACTTGTATAGCATGTTTAGGCACATTTTTAGGTCATCCACATTCTGACTTTGATTTTATTTGAAGCATTCTTGCATGATCACCTTGCATACCCACTCATTCTTCTTCTACTCCTTCTTTGATGACTTTCTTGTATGTTTTGCCACTTGTTTACATTCTCTTTGCTTGAGTTGGTTTGGTAAACATTATGGGTCACCTCTAAGGTGTACATTCTGACTTGGATGAGTTTCATTTGGTTTGTAACCATTTCTCTTTGGGTTGTAACTTGTTTGGGTTTCATTTGTCCTATTGTTGCTTATGTTTATTTTTGCTAACCATGTAGGGGCTAATGGTAAGTGAATGGGATGTGGATAGTTATCCACATTCTAAATTCTCCTTTCTCTTTTATGCTTTCATACTTGTGTTTGCTTTAGCATTTAAGATGCTTCTTTCTTCTCTCTCACTCTTTCTCATCCCATGAATCTCAAGACTTGTTTAAGTCTTGGATTCTTTTCCCTTAGAGCTACCTAGTCCAACTTAATTTTTGATTAAGCTTGGAGTAGGATTAGCATTAGGCTTTAGGTAGTCGTCTCTCCTAAGCCTCACTAACCCTAGGTTACCCATGCATGATGACATTAGGACTCTTAGTTTCCCTTTAGAGTTTCCTTTGTGTCTTCTCTCTTCTCATCTCAAAACTTCTTCGAAACACGTAATAAAAGGTAACGTGTATTGCGCTTGAGCCTTCTATGTGGGAAGTGGGGAATGAGGGGCTTCCCCTCATTCTTCTAGGATACCCAGTGTACGTCCTGTTGGGGACGATGTGCGAAGTATTCGTTCCTATATTTAAGACTTGGGTTCAATGCAAGTTACGAAACAACTTAAAAGACACTTCTGTCTAACAAACACCAAACAAATTCAAATATTTTTATCCGTCGAGATTGTTGGGTTTCAAACTTATTTTCAGAAAAGAGCTCGTCGCTCACGTAAAAAACACTTACCCATTCGTGGTCGTACCCATGAACTACATCAGCTCTGATTCCTCTCTCTCGTCCGATTGAGGATATGTAGGCACAAGACAGCGATTGTCTTGGTGAGCAACCTTCCCCCACCGTTCCCGTTTGAACTACGTTGACTCTGACTTTCCCATTGCACTGAGGGAGTACGTAGGCCTAAGACAACGATAACGTCCTATCGAGTCACTTCTTTTTTTCTTTTCTTCTTCGTTTCTCCGTTCTTTTCGTTCTCGTTTCTTCTCCGGTCCAGTAGCAGTGGAGCTCCAGACGACGACACCCTTTGATGCAGACAACAAGCGTGGATCCCATCGAGTACGATGGACGTGTTAGGTGCTAACATCTTCCCTTCGCGTAATCGACTCCCGAACCCGGACTATAGTTGCAATGACCATGTCTTTCCCCCTTTCTCTTCAGGTTTATGCAGTGTTTCCTTTCCCTCTCTCGGGATAAATACACATTATTGGCGACTCTGTGTTTTTCCGCGCCACTCTCGCGTTTGTACCGTAGGATGCGAATCTTTTGGGAGCGACAGCTGGAGACTCTGCTGGGGACAGGTTGACCTCTTGCTGGTCCATCCCCTTTTGCGAGTGTATCCTAGCGCTTGTTTGTTTTATTTCATTGGGTGTTTGTTTTTGTGGTGCTTTGTTTTGTTGTATATTACTGTATTGCTGTTTACTGTATTTTTGCTTTACTGCTTTACTATTTTTACCGCATTTTACTACATTGCATTTCACTGTTATGCTGGACTGTGCTGTGTTGTGCTGGTTTTCTGTTTGGCAGGTTGGAAGGTTCTGAGAGATGAGCCCACTACCCAGGCTCGAGCATACACATAGGTTTTAGTGTGGGCAGGCGTGACGCTCCCGTGGTGTTGGCCACGTGCGGGTGATCACGATCCCCACAGTCAGACGAGGTTCTATCGAGAGATATCTGCTACTGTATGTTGATACAGGCCAGTAGTTATTCTCTTGAGGAACTGTCGACTCTGATGACCATTCCCGAGGACTCAGTAATGGCACTCCTCCCGAGAACGATAATGGCAGACCAGAAATGGCAAACCCATTACGATACTCGACCCGAGGACCCAATGCTGGGAACTTGCCATAGGATCTTTTTTTGAAAGTGAATCAGTGAAGGCACTCCTCGATTGGCGATAGTACTGTACCCCGAGGGATGAATGTACTATTGCTTCTCGACCTCAGTGCCAGAAGCTTAGGACCTTTCGTTTTGGTGAATCAGTTGAGGCCTCCTCGATTGATGATGATGCTAAACCAGAAATGGTGAACGTATCATCATTTCTCGACCTGAGAGCCCGGGATACTGAGGATCTTAGTACCCACATGTGAGAGGGATGGGTGTTTGCAGGTTTGAAGGTGACCTTGACCTTCAACCTACCTGGTTTTCTAATTTTATCATTGTGGTTGCTTTTGTTCTGGGTTTTGGTACAGAGCCTTGATTTGTTCAGTCAGCGCAGTGCAACCAGTCTGTGTGGATACCTTAATCCCATGTTTCGCATTGCATTCCATTTTTCTGACATTCATGTTTGGGCATTTCCAGGTAGCATCCAGTCTTTTGATTCCAGTCAGAGGGCGTTCATAGGGATGGACACTAAGAGGGGTAAGAAGCACATCATCGTCTACAAGTTCCCGAAGATCACTCTTGGCCCGTTGAACAGTTTACAGAGTATGGCTGGTCCAGAAGTTTTGGGAACCTTTGAAGAGAAGTATGGTTGGATATTATCCCTGGTTCGGAGCCTCAGTGAATATGAATATAATGGGCTACACACCTTGATGCAGTTTTATGATCCTTCCTTAAGGTGCTATGTGATGCCAGATTATGTGTTGGTTCCTACCCTGGAAGAGTACTCCAACATTTTGAGGATTCCTTACAAAGAAGGTGTTCCTTTCTGTGGTTCCCAAGGAGATTGTGATTTTCAAGCAGTGGCTGAGGCTCTTTATTTGAGCAAATCGACAGTGGAGGCTGACTTTTCTAAGAAGGGAAAATCCTGAGGCTATCACTTGGAGTACTTGGTGAAGAGGGCTCGAGAAGAAGCTAAGGAGAAGAGGTGGATGGCTTTCAATGCAATATTGGCTCTGTGTATATATGGCATTGTGTTATTCCCTAATGAGTCTGAGTTTGTCGATACGGATGCTATTCAGATATTTATAGCTCATAATCTGGTACCGACTTTGTTAGGTGATCTCCACTATGCCCTATACAACAGGAATGAGAAAAGACGAGGTGGGCTGATTTGTTGTTGCGCATCTCTTTTTTACAAGTGGTTTGCCAAACGTTTACCCCAGTCGGGTGCTTTTGTGGATTCAAAGACTTCTTTAGAGTGGAGTAAGCGTCTGATGGGCTTAGCTGCTAAAGATATTCTTTGGGTGGATAAGGGATTATTGGGGACTGATATTTTGCGTAGCTGTGGCAAGTATCCTAATGTACCTTTGATCGGAAGAAAAGGAGGTATTAACTACAACCCGTCTCTGGCTATCAGGCAATTTGCATACGCCCTAAAAGATCCTCCAGCTGGAAAAGATTTGGAAGAATCTTTGTATTTTCATATGACTGATGGAGTGGCTATTGCACAAGAAGCTTCTCAAGCTTGGCTCAGCAGACAGAAGATAGGTAAAACCGTTTTGGGTAAACCCAATAATCAAGCCTTCGCTCCATATGTGGAATGGGTAAAGAAGAGGGTAGAAGAGTTCTATTTACCTTTTGATCAGCCGCCTCTCTTGTATCCAGAGATTGTGGAAGAGAGACTCACTGTACCACTCGAAGAATTCGACAAGCAGCGAAAGTTGGTATCTGATCTGAGGGTGGAAAACTCTGATATGAGTAGTCAGCTACAGAGTGCTCTACATGATAACTTGGAGTTGAAATGGAAAGTTCAAGACATGACAGCGCATCTAGAAAGAAGAGAGAAGGATTTTGCCGACAGAGCTCAGCACTTCAAAAAGGTCAGTATGGCTGCTGAATCGTCAGGCAAAGCTAAAGGGAAAAACAAGAAGCTTTTGACTAAAGCAAAAGACAAGCTTGCCACGTATCAGGATATGTGGGAGGAGGCCAAGATTGAGAATGGAGAACTGAAAGAAGAACTTCAGGTAGTGAAAGCAAGGAAAGATCGTTACTTTTCCAAGTGGAAAGAAGCACAGAAGGAAATTGAAGAGCTCAAGTTGCAAGCCGAGGTCAAGAAGTCGAGGCGCGAAGACAACAACGCTGAAGAGCAGATTGTTAAATTGAACCAAGAGATTGAAAAAAGAAACAAGTTGATCAAAGGGCTGATAAAGCAACCTGCACATCCTGACACTATGGACCTTCTTGAGGAAGTTGAAGCTAGTTTATTTGGAATTGATTTGTAGTTAATTTTGTTGTTTATCTTTTTTTGGGATTACCACCAGGTTTGTTGATGGAGTCACCTTTGATTATGCTTGAATTTGTCTGTAGGAACTACTTTGTTTTCGATAATGGAATATTTGGTTTAACTATCTGTGCTCTGGCAGTTCTGGTTTTCAGAGAGGGTTTGTCCCTGTGGTTTGATCCGGTGGTATTTCTGGGTTCGGATTTATTTTCCGATAGTGTGTCTAATCCCTTACCCGGTTTCATGGAATGGAATCAAAGCGGATGTGTCCTGGAAATGTTCAAATATGTTTGTTTGCATTTTTGCATTCGCATTTGCATAATCATAATCATTTTTGCATTGCAGGTTATCTTGGTTTCTCTGGTTTTCATATGCTCTCTCTTTTTTCAGTCAGGATTGATCAACCAACTCATCGGTATTCTACCAAGCTTAATCAAAGCAGAGTGATGGACAAAGTTTAGGCAGACATGGCAGCTATGCAAGCTCGCATCGATCAATTCATGGAGATGATGCAGGGTGTGGTGCAGAGTCAAAATGAATTCAGAACTCTAGTTCAGCCTTTGGTGTCGCAGGTTGATGAAAATGGTATCTTACACGGTGGCTTTCTTAATCATGTTATTCCTCCGGGCGGAGGTGGTGCTGGTATCAACATTCCTATTCTTGGCACTGGTGGACAGGGTGGGATTCCTTCAGTGGTTGGAGAAGGAAGTACTGTTCGAGCTATCTATGGCCATCGTATTGATGATTAACAGGATGATGTTTTTTCAGTTAGAAGCTTGGACGCTGGCCTACCTGTGGTCAGTGATGAGAGGATCCATTTAATTGAGGCGCAATTAAAGGGGGTTGTGAAACAGGATGATATGGGAATAGATTTGGACGACCTAGGGTTGGTCCCTGATATTGTCATTCCTCACAAGATTCAGATTCCTACACTAGAGAAGTATAATGGTTCTACTTGCCCGAGAACTCATGTAAAGGCTTATACCAGGAAGATGGCTGCCCATGCCAAGGATGAAAAGCTAATGATGCACTTTTTCCAAGACAACCTATCTGGCGCGTCTTTGGAATGGTACATGGGGCTGGAAAGTAGAGATGTTCGTACTTAGAGAGAGCTAGCTGCAGCTTTTATCAAGCATTACCAGTACAACACAGACATGGCTCCCAACAGAACTCAGCTATTGAGCATGTCCCAGAAAAATGATGAAAGTTTCAAAGAATACGCGCAAAGGGGGCGTGAATTGGCGGCTAGGGTACAACCACCAATGCTGGAAAAAGAGATGTTGGATATGTTTATGGATACACTGCCTAAGCACTATTATGAGAAGCTATTGCCTTGTTCTCTGGGCAAGTTTACAGATGTGATTGCTATCGGACAGAAGGTAGAGGTTGGAATTAAGGCTGGAAAAGGTTCTAGTGGTGACGGATCGTCTTCCGGACATGGAAAGAAGCCATTTGATGGTTATAAGAAGAAAGGAGAGGCCAACGCTGTATCATCTCACCGGGGAAAAGGGAAACAACGTCAGGGCAATAATCAACAAGTAGCATCGGTAACTATCCCAGCAACGTTACCTCCACCACAGCAACAGAGGAATAATGGTAATCAGAATAGGCAGCAGGGCCAGTATCAGAACAGACAAAGGAATGCAAAGAGGCATTTTGATCAACCACCAATGTCGTATGCACAGTTGTTGCAACATTTGCTGCAGTTGCGTCTAGTTGAGCTCCGTACCCTGGCTCCACCAACAGGGGAACTCCCACGAGGCTACGATGCTAACGCACACATCGATTTTCACTCTGGTGCTCCGGGGCACACTGTGGAGAAGTGTAGGGCATTTCATCACAAGGTGCAAGACCTTGTAGACTCCAAGGCTATTAATTTCTCGAATACTGGGCCCAATGTTATTCAAAACCCAATGCTTGATCATAATGGGCCGAGGGTGAATGCGATAATTGAGGAAGGTGAAGCTTTGAATTTGATCATGGATGTTGAGGAATTGAAGACTCCGTTGGCTGTGGTTAAAAGCAGGTTATTGAAGGGTGGCGTCTATCCAGGTTGTGATGAGAACTGTTCAGATTGTTTGACGAAGGTTAATGGTTGTGATTCGTTGAAGATGGGTATCCAGAGTATGATTAATGAGGGTTGCTTACAATTTGATAGAGGTAATCAGCAAGAAGAGGTTGTTAGTGAGAAGGTTGCCACTATCACCATTCCGTTCAAAACAATTACTATTTCTGGTCCGGCAAGGCCACCTCCAGTTATTATCACAAGGGCTGGACCCATTCTGTATGAAAGCACTAAGGCCATTCCTTGGAATTACGGTGCAGAGGTGTTTATCAATGGACAAAGCAGGAATTATTGACTACTTCACCAGTGAGTTCTAGTTCTGAAGTTAAGGTTGAAGCTGATGCTATAACGAGAAGTGGTAGAGTGCTTACTCCTGATAATGATCAACCTAGTACTTCAAGTCAAGATAAGGGAAAACAGGTAGCTGATGGTTCTGTCCAGACTCCAGTGGTTACTGATTCTACGGTAAAGCCGGTTGATGATGCTTTTTCTGAAAATGTAGAGGAGTTTATCAGACTCATCTGAAAAAGTGATTACAAGATCGTGGACCAGTTACATCAGACCCCGTCCAAGATCTCTATTCTGTCTTTGCTATTGTGTTCTAATGCTCACAGGAATGCTCTTCTGAAGGTTTTGAATGCAGCCTACGTTCCTCAAGAGATTTCTGTTAACCAGTTGGAAGGGGTTGTAGCGCACGTGAATGCGGGTAATGGCTTGGGTTTTACAAATTTTGATTTGACTCCTGCTGGGAGGAATCATAACCATGCCCTGTATATTTCGATTGAGTGCTGTGGTTCACTGATGTCACATGTATTGGTTGATACTGGATCATCGTTGAATGTATTGCCAAAGAAAGCATTAATGAAGTTAGATACCAGGGGACTTATTTGTACACCAAGCGACTTGGTGGTGCGAGCTTTCGGTGGCTCGAAGAGATCTGTCTTTGGTGAGATTGTGCTTCCGATCAAGGTTGGGCCGGAAATCTTTGATGCAACATTTTATATAATGGATATTCAGCCAGCGTACAACTGTTTATTGGGTCATCCTTGGATCCATGGTGCAGGCGCTGTAACCTCCACTTTGCATCAAAAACTGAAATACATGGTTGATGGTCACGTAGTGACGGTGTGCGGGGAAGAAGACATAATGATTAGTCAGCTGTCAACCTTCAAATACATGGAAGTGGATGGTGAAATCCATGAGACATTGTGTCAGGGGTTTGAAAAGGTGAAGGTTTCTGAAGAGGTTATCCAGTCTGAGACTATAGAGCAGCCTGCAGTGGCAGATCAACCTGAGGTTTCTATGTCTTCGTTTAAAGACGCCAAAGCTGTGGTTGAAGCTGGTAGCTCACAGAGGTGGGGCCAAGTGGTTGAAGTTCAGGAGAAGAGGGATACTTATGGATTGGGATACAAGCCATCCAGGAGAGACAGGGATCCTCCCAAATTCTATGGCCCAGTCCGTTTCACTAGTGCCGGTGTTTTCTTTGACAGGGTTAATGCCATTGAGGAAGAAGGGGACAGTGATTGTGACATGGATAGCTGGATCCGCCCTTGCGTCCTAGGAGAAAGTCTGTGCAACTGGTCCTCCGAGAAAGTCATTCAAGTGACTGGCTTCGAGTAATTGCTTTGTTTTCCTATTATGTTAATCCTGCGTTCTGCCCAAGACGTAGTGATTTTATTTGTAGGGCTTTTAACTGTTGCATGTTTTGCTTTATCATCAATAAATGACTTTTCACACTCAAATATTTTGATCTCTGTCTTTCCGTTTTTTATTTTTATGCATTAAAAACCCACATCAAAATGGCAGTGTGTTTCTTTGTTGCATACATAATAAAACATACCTCATCAATCATGCAGGTCTTTTTGTTCAGATGACACCGATCATGACTCAGCTATAGCTCGGTATGACTTTGACAATCCAATCTATTAGGCTGAAGAAGAGACTGACGAAGATTGTGAACTGCCCGAAGAGTTGGCCAGATTGTTGAAGCAAGAGGAGAGAGTCATCCTACCTCATCAGGAGGAAATTGAGATTGTGAATCTGGGAACCGAGGACGCCAGAAAGGAAGTAAGGATAGGGGATGCATTGGAAGACAGTGTCAAGGGAAGATTGATTAAAATGCTCCGTGAGTATATGGATATCTTCGCCTGGTCTTACCAAGACATGCCTGGGCTCGATACTGATATTGTTGTACACCAGCTACCACTTAAAGAAGGTTGTGCTCCAGTCAAGAAAAAGTTGAGAAGAACTAAACCGGAGATGTCTGTCAAAATCAAGGAAGAGGTTTAGAAACAGCTAGATGTCGATTTTCTTACCGTAACAAATTATCCTCCATGGGTTGCTAACATCGTGCCTGTACCTAAGAAGGATGGGAAGGTCAGGATGTGTGTTGATTACAGGGATTTGAACAGAGCAAGCCCAAAGGATAATTTCCCGCTCCCTCACATTGACGTGTTAGTTGAAAATACTGCTCAGTATTCCGTGTTTTCCTTCATGGATGGCTTCTCTGGGTATAACCAAATCAAGATGGCCCCAGAGGACATGGAGAAGACAACATTCATAACACCGTGGGGAACTTTCTGCTACAAAGTGATGCCCTTTGGATTGAAAAAAGCAGGGGCAACCTACCAGTGGGCGATGGTGACCCTCTTTCATGATATGATTCACAAAGAGATTGAGGTCTATGTTGATGACATGATTGCGAAGTAACAGACGGAAGAAGAACATCTGGTGAATCTTCAGAAGTTATTTGAAAGGTTAAGAAAATTCAGACTGAGGTTGAATACAAACAAATGCACCTTCGGGGTGAGATCAGGAAAATTGCTGGGGTTTATTGTTAGTGAAAAAGGTATTGAGGTTGATCCTGCAAAGGTAAAAGCCATACAAGAAATGCCTGTGCCGAAGACAGAAAAAGAGGTTCATGGTTTCTTGGGGAGATTAAACTACATTGCTAGGTTCATCTCGCATCTCACAGCCACGTGTGAACCAATCTTCAAGTTGCTAAGAAAAGATCAAGCGGTCAGGTGGAATGAAAATTGTCAAAAGGCGTTTGAAAAGATAAAAGAATACTTGCAGGAACCTCCGGTCCTTATGCCACCAGTGCCAGGACGGCCTTTGGGTATGTATCTCACGGTTCTTGAGAATTCAATGGGTTGTGTGCTCGGTCAACAAGATGAGTCAGGTAGAAAAGAGCACGCCATCTACTACTTGAGTAAAAAGTTTACTGATTGCGAGTCAAGGTACTCGATGCTGGAGAAAACATGTTGTGCACTCGCTTGGGCTGCTAAGCGTTTGAGGCAGTATATGCTAAACCACACAACCCTATTGATTTCGAAGATGGATCCGATCAAGTATGTGTTTGAAAAGCAAGCACTTTCTGGTAGAATAACCCGTTGGCAGATGGTTCTAACAGAATACGATATTCAGTATGTTTCCCAAAGGGCCATTAAGGGAAGTGTTTTGTCAGAATATCTTGCCGAACAGCCAATTGAGGATTATCAACCAATGAAGTTTGAATTTCTGGATGAGCACATCATGTATCTGAAGATGAAGGATTGTGAAGAACCTTTGCCTGATGAAGGACCTGAGATTGGATCTCAGTGGAAAATGGTTTTTGATGGAGCTGTTAATTCATATGGTAATGGAATCGGGGCAATCATTACGACTCCACAAGGTTCTCATATACCCTTCACTGCCCGATTGGCGTTCATATGCACCAACAATGAGGCAGAGTATGAAGCATGCATTATGGGGTTAGAAGAAGCAATTGATTTGAGAATCAAGAACCTCGATGTTTATGGTGATTCTGCGTTGGTGGTTAATCAAATTACAGGTGAATGGGAGACTCGTCAAGCGAATCTTGTTCCGTATAACAACTATGCCAGAAGGTTGTTACCTTTCTTTGATAGAGTGGATTTCCATCCCCGGATAGGGAATCAGATGGTTAATGCGTTGGCAACGTTGTCATCAATGTACCAAGTGAATCGTTGGAATGAAACTCCTTCAATCAGAATCATGCGCTTGGACAGGTCTGCCTTTGTATTTGTAGTTGAAGGGGTATCAGATGGCAAGCCTTGGTATCATGACATCAAAGTCTTCTTGAAGAGTCAGGAATACCCAGCTGGGGCATCTTCCAAGGATAAAAAGACATTGAGGAGGTTATCAAGAAACTTCTTTTTGAACAAGGATGATGTGTTATACAAGAGAAACTTTGACATGGTCTTGCTACGTTGTGTTGATGAACACGAGGCAGGCCTGTTAATGGAAGAGGTTCACGAAGGTTCCTTCGGTACTCATGCCAATGGGCATGCTATGGCAAGAAAATTGTTGAGAGCGGGGTATTATTGGATGACTATGGAGTCTGATTGTTTTAAATACGCCCGGAAATGTCATAAATGCCAGATTTATGCTGACAAGGTGTACGTACCGCCTACTCCTCTGAATGTTTTGTCGTCACCTTGGCCTTTTGCCATGTGGGGCATTGACATGATTGGGAAGATCGAGCCGACTGTTTTGAATGGACATCGTTTTATCCTGGTGGCTATTGATTATTTCACGAAGTGGGTAGAAGCAGCATCGTATGCCAACGTCACCAGACAAGTGGTAGCCCGGTTTATTAAGAAGGATATCATCTACCGGTATGGAGTCCCGGAGAGAATCATTACTGATAATGGTTCAAATTTGAACAATAAGATGATGAAGGAGCTATGCCAGAGCTTTAAAATCGAACATCATAATTCTTCTCCCTACCTCCCGAAGATGAATGGGGTTGTTGAAGCGGCTAATAGGAACATAAAGAAGATCGTGCAAAAGATGGTAGTGACGTACAAAGACTGGCATGAGATGTTGCCTTACGCATTGCACGGTTATCGTACTTCGGTACGCACATCAACTGGGGCAACTCCTTTCTCACCGATATATGGTATGGAAGCAGTTCTGCCATTAGAAGTTGAGATTCCTTCTTTGAGAATTCTGACAGATGTGAAGCTTGATGAAGCTGAGTGGGTGCGTTCCCGGCTGACTGAACTAAACCTTATTGAAGAGAAGAGATTGAAAGCCATTGCGCATGGCTGGTTGTATCAGAGCAGGATGAAAAAAGCATTTGATCAGAAAGTACGTCCTCGGTGTTTCCAAACTGGTGAATTAGTTCTGAAAAGGATCACTCCTCCTCAAACAGATCACAGGGGCAAGTGGACTCCGAATTACGAAGGACCATATGTAGTAAGACAGGTTTTTTCTGGTGGAGCCTTATTACTCTCAACGATGGATGGCGAAGATTTTATGTCCACTGTGAACGCGGATGTAGTCAAAAAATACTTTGCATAAAAGAGACCCGCTGAACATAAAAAGAAGGTTCAGGCAAAAATGGGGCATCCTGGTAAACCATAAAAAGAAAAGGTTCGGGAAAAAATTAGGGATAAAAAGAAAAAGAAATAAACCCGCAAGGTTGAAAACTTGAAAAGGCAACCTTGGCAAAAATGGGTATCCCGGTGGATTGAAAACCCGAAAAGGGCGATCCAGGCAAAAGTTAGGGATTTAAAAGCAAAGACTACGATCCGCGTTCGATCTGTGATCACTATTCACACTTGGAAAATTCGAAGGAAAGGAATCAGTCTAGTCAGTCACCTTCAAAGGCCAAAGTATCTGCGGATAAACAAGTCATATGGGTTATAGCTGAGTCGAGTCATGGTGGATGTCTGTTCCCCACATTGCCGACATTTGTATTTTCTTTTGCTTTTTGCGCAATTACCTCTTTCCAGGAATTGCTTCCAAATGTAATTGCCTATTTACAGGTCGATCATTCAATAAAGTTTACATTTCAATCAAAGAGCTTTTGTTTTTGCTTTACTTGTTTTGTTTGTGAAAATGTCTGATATTTTTTATAAACATTACATGCTAAATGTCGAGCTTTGTGAAACAAGTTGGAAAACAGTGGCAATTGCTTAGGCAACAGTCACTATGATGATAATCAAAGTAATCATTTTTGTACGTAGACCTTTCTGTTGGTTTTGCAGGATGACAGGTGTACCTCCCCAGTAGAGCTCTCCCCAACTTTGAAGTCTGGTCGTCCTCAGCAGTTTATTACTCTTCCCCATCAGAGTATCGAGGGTCGTCTTCCCCAACAGAGTATAAAGAGGTAATTCCCCGAGTGGAGTCGTTGAGGATCGTCACCTCAGCAGGATATAAGAGGTTTTCCCCAGCCAGTGTTGTGATTTGGCTCACCTTTCTTCAGCAGGTGGTGTTTCCCCACAGAGTATGGGGCAGTCGTTTTTCCTCAGCTAGTCAGGAAACAGTGTGTTTATCCCCTAGTAGAGTGGATGTTGACAACTACTTTTTCTTCAGCAGGCGGAGTCGTTGAGGATCGTTCCCCTCAACAGGAGTACAGAGGATTGTATACCCAGCCGAAGTTGTGTTTGGATTACTATTCCCTAGCAAGAATTCAGAAGTCGATTGCTCTAAGGTGAATGTTGTCGTATCTCCAGCAGGAGATTCATGGACAGTGATGTGATTATCCCCACAGGGTCCTGGTGTATACTTTCCTTAGTTGGTCAGAAAGTATAGTCTCAACGACAACGGCTTGATCTAATCCCCAGCAGGGTGAGGGTAAAGTTATTTCCCTAGCAGTAGATTAAGCTCATATCCCCAAGCAGAGTCTGGTGGTGATTGGTATCCCCAGCAGGTCTTAAGTTTAATCATTTTTTGGCAGGCGTCAAATCCAAATTCTGAAGTATTTGGTGATCCCCAGCGGAGGAGTTTCCATCTTCAGTATTCATCTCCCTCCCCAGCTGAGTGGGTTTTCTCTCGGAGTTTCGTCCATCTCCAGCAGAGTTGTTGATCTTAATATTCCCCAACAAAGTGGGTATTCTATCAGAGTTTCGTCCATCTCCAGCAGAATTGGTGATTGGGACCTTCCCTAGCAGGGTGAAGTTTTCCTCAGCATTGTTCTTTGGTTTGATGACAATGTAGTTTGTCGGCCTCGGTGGAGCTGTTTCTGTTCTCAGCGTTTATTTCGCTGGGACATTCTTTTGCATTGCATAAGCATTTTTTGCATGGCATCCTCCTAAATGCGTAGCATATCCACTTCGTGTGGATCATTACGGCAAAATTCAAACATATGCATCCGAAGCATAAGCAGTTTTGAGTTTTCCTCCGTCAGGAAAGCCGGATTTCAGGAAGATATCTCTTGACTTTACTCCACAGGTGTTGGGTTTGGTCATTCAAAGCAATATTTGACATTCCCTTGCAGAGTTGTTTGTCAGGATCGTGAACCCGTGATCTCTTTTTACCCCTTCGTCCAGGTGGTCCTTTGGTTTATCCCCTCAAAGTTTTTACCGTCAGACACTCGTCCGTGTTTCCTTCAGCACCCGTCCGTTTTTGAGCCTTTTTGTTTCAATACCCGTCCGTATTAACCTTTTGATGACACTCGTCCGTGTCTCCTTCGGCACCCGTCCGTGTTTGAACCTTTGATTTCAATACCCGTCCGTATTGACCTTTTGATGACACTCGTCCATGTTGCCTTCCATTCCCCAACGAGATTAATCCCCGATAAAAGTTGCTTTACAACCTTTTCAGTACCCGTCCGTATTGAAATCTTTTTACACCCGTCCGTGTACCTTTTTGATACCCGTCCGTATTGAAACCTTTTTACACCCATCCGTGTACCTTTTCGATACCCGTCCGTATTGAAACCTTTTTACACCCGTCCGTGTACCTTTTTCGATACCCGTCCGTATTGAAACCTTTTTACACCCGTCCGTGTACCTTTTCGATACCCGTCCGTATTGAAACCTTTTACACCCGTCTGTGTACCTTTTCGATACCCGTCCGTATTGAAACCTTTTTACACCCGTCCGTGTATCTTTTCGATACCCGTCCGTATTGAAACCTTTTTACACCCGTCCGTGTACCTTTTCGATACCCGTCCGTATTGAAACCTTTTTTACACCCGTCAGTGTACCTTTTTCAGTACCCGTCCCTATTGAATCTTTTTACACCCGTCTGTGTACCTTTTCGATACCCGTCCGTATTGAAACCTTTTTACACCCGTCCGTGCATCTTTTTCGATACCCGTCCGTATTGAAACCTTTTTACACCCGTCTGTGTACCTTTTTGATACCCATCCGTATTGAAACTTTTTTACACCCGTCTGTGTACCTTTTCGATACCCGTCCGTATTGAAACCTTTTTACACACGTCCGTGTACCTTTTCGATACCCGTCCGTATTGAAACCTTTTTACACCTGTCCGTGTACCTTTACGATACCCGTCCGTATTGAAACCTTTTTGCACCCGTCCATGTACCTTTTCGATACCCGTCCGTATTGAAACCTTTTTACACCCGTCCGTGTACCTTTTCGATACCCGTCCGTATTGAAACCTTTTTACACCCGTCCGTGTACCTTTTCGATACCCGTCCATATTGAAACCTTTTTACACCCGTCTGTGTACCTTTTCGATACCCGTCCGTATTGAAACCTTTTTACACCCGTCCGTGTACCTTTTTGATACCCGTCCGTATTGAAACCTTTTTACACCCGTCCGTGTACCTTTTCGATACCTGTCCGTATTGAAACCTTTTTACACTCGTCCGTGTACCTTTTTCAGTACCCGCCCGTATTGAACCTTTTACACCCGTCCGTGTACCTTTTTCAGTACCCGTCCGTATTGAATCTTTTTACACTCGTCCGTGTACCTTTTCGATACCCGTCCATATTGAACCCTTTTTACACCCGTCCGTGTATCTTCTCAGTACCCGTCCGTATCTGATATATTTGATTCCTTGACACCCGTCCGTGTTTATTCCCAGCATAGCTAACACTCGTTTGTGTTTATTTCATGACATTTCAATACATTGTTTGTATTGGGTTCCAACAATCGTACGTGTTGTGACAGTGCAGCATTTATTGCGTGTTCCCCAGTGGAGTCGTCTCTCCTTTGAAGATTGCAAATTTCAGGTTTCTTTTGGTATTCAATCTCCGTTAATCCTTTGAACGCATGACAGCCGTTGCTATCATACCTTCAGGACCAAGTTGATTGAATAGGGGCAGCTGTAACACCCCAAAATTTGCCTTCTTGTTTTTAGCTAACTGGCTTATGTTTCTTTGCATTTCTTGCATTAGAATTTGTGCATAGCATTGGTTCTTAGCATGGGATCAAGGTACTTGGTTCATTTCAAAGGAGTCTCAAGCCTCAAGGTGGTTTGAGGAGTTCATCACATCTTCACAAGATCAAGAATGGCAAAGGATTTCAAGTGAATCTTTCTCTCCTAATCAGATGGTCCAAATTAGGGTTTTGACCCAAAGGACTTCTTGAAGAACCTTGTGGATTCAAGCATGTTTTTATGGGTTCTATATGCTCACAAGCACTCATGGAAGAAGACTTGGCTGGTGATTCATTGTGGAAGATGTTCAGTGGATCAGTTGCTTGTGAACCAAGCAAAAGTCAACAGTTCAAAAGGAAAGTCAACCATGGGTTTTCAAGGGTTCAAATCATGTTTCCCAAGTCCATGTACCTTTATTTGGTCAAGGAATAGCATGGTTGACATCATTCTTCAAGAATCAAGAGTTTGTGCAAAAGTTACTAAATTTGGAAAATGACCTATAATGAGAACTTTCCACTTTTGGCAATTTTTCCACCACATTCAACTTGACTTTTCATCATCAAGGAAGCTTTAAATGGATTTTCCTCCAACATGAAAGTTGAATATCTTTCTCTCCCATTTTCAAAAAATACTAGATGGTTTCCATATCATTTGTAGAACTCAAGTTATGGTCAAAACAATGCAAGGTGTTTTTAAGGGTTTTCACATGTACCACTTTTTCCACCTTTTGCATTTTGGTACAAATTGACTTGTAATTGGTTCTATTGCTTCATGTTACATTACAACATCAAAGTACACCTCATGAGGATCATTTTTGGCCTTTGAATCAAGTGATTTCGTGCCGTATTCATCACTTATTTCACATTATGCAAAATGGCAAGATGGTTCAAAACTCACAAATCAAGACATTTCAAGGCCCAATTTCAATCCATTTGTGATCAGTAAGGGAAGTGTGAGTGATTCATCATGAAAAGCATGAGCTTGCACGTGTGGATTAGTGGGTTGATTACATATTGCAAATTTGTAATTCACATCAAAACTCATTAACCAAAGGATTAATCAATTGCTAATCATGACCAGTGCTTTAATGGGATGTATATAAGCTAACTCATGCCTTCACGACTAGGTCATGCACTCCCATTTTTTCAGAATCTCTTTTTCTCACCAAAACTTTCTCTCTTCGAAACTCATTCATTACAAGGGTTTTTGAAGAAATTTTTTCATATTTGTGACCTACACACTTGGTAGAGCAAGAATCATCCATTGTTTTGAGCAGAGAGTGAGGTTTTCTACAAGTTGATTTCAAGTTGGTTCAAGTTCAAAGTCTTAGATCTAGCCAGATTCAAGCCTCTATTTGCATTTATTATGCAAATAGAGCTCAAAAGAGGAAGATCTGCAGCTTTGGGAAGGGTTTCTTGGTGTATTTCGTGCTCTGCAATCTTCAGGTTAGCTCACTTTTCATGATCATATAACTTGAATTTTAAGCTTGCATGATGATCTATGATGTTCACTGATGATGCTGATATGTTTGGTTTTGATTTTGGACGTGTGAATTGCTTGAATTTTGAGATTGAAAGTTTTAGATCCAAACTTATTTTCTTCGATTTGACTTGTATGTTGATCTTTTGGTGAAATGGACATGATATTTGTGATCCTTGTGAAATTCTGGTTAAGATGACGTACTCATGTTTGATTTCTGGAGATTTTGTGGTTTAGTGTCACCGGAGAAGACGACCGGAGCTAGGGCTCCGACGTCTGGTTCACTTTCAGGTGGCCTGAGGTTTCAATGAAGGTGATGATGTTTGGACCGTTGGATCGTTTGATCTGATGGTCATAAGTGTGCCACGCATTTTAAATTTTGTTTTTATTTTGTGGTTTGTGTGTTTGTTCATTCATGTTAGTTAACGTGTATCACCAATCTGAGCCACTCATGTTGTTTAATTATTGATTTGATGATGTGATTGTGAACGTTGGATTCATCTGATGGATGATTTATTGCCAGCACATTAAAATTGACATGTACCTCTCAGGTGGATTTCTATTTAAGTCAGATCATGATTATTGTGTGTTTCCCCATGATTGTTACCATGCGCTTTTGATCTGAGCCCTTCATCTTGTGTATTGTGTTGGTTTGTTGACTTGATGTAGAACGTTGGATTTATCTTATGGTTGATGGTGAGTCAATTTGATTGACTGAGTTCCATGTTTTTTTTGGTTTGGACACGCTGAATTGGACTGGGCCTGTTCTTGATATTCCCACCCCCTTGTTTTAGCCCATTTATTTCTACAACGTGAATTGCTTGCTATTTGCACCCCCCATGTTTATTTCAATTATCTTTATTTTCATTAATTGTTGCATTTCATTTTTAATTTTTAAAAATAGTTTTATGCATCCAAAAATTATGAAAAAAAATCATGAATCACCCTTAGGGTTTTATAAAATTTTTACAAATTTTATTTTCCATTTTTATTTTATTTTTAGTATCTGAATTAATTGTTTAATTAACTTCTTTTTGAATTGTTCTTATATGCACACACTTTGCATTGTAGATTTTATTTCTCATCATCTATAAAACATTTTGAACCCATTATTTTTGCATTGTTTCATCAACATCTTGAAGTGCATAAAAAAAATTTTCTCATATTTTTAAACTCTTTTCATATTGCATTTTGGTCCCTCTCTTTTGCATATTAGTTCATAATTCCCATGTGACTTTACATGATTGATTGAAGGACTTATCTTATGAATTTTTGCATGAGTTTTTAATATGATATTTTCCCCTGGTTGAGGAGTCTTGAGAATTAATTTGGTAATTTTTGAAGATGATTTGCTCATTGTTTTATTGCTCTTTGTTTGAGGTCTTATTTTGTGCACATCTTTGATCATGTTTGATTACTTGTTTGAGAAGACACTTGTGCCATTATTTGGGATTGTTCATTTGACTTCATAAACCATGTTTGAATCATTATAGGTCATTTGATTTTAATTATAGGTCATTTGTGTGAGGTTGTTGCATATTTTGTGCACATGTTCAATGTTTGATTTACATGCCTCTTTTGACTTATCTTCTCACTTCTTCTCATCTATGCCTCTTCTTGGTTTGTATTTGGTTTGTGTATGCTATGCCATATCTCCTCTTTGCATATCATATGATGTATGTTTCTGACCTTGGAGCTTTGCATTCATGTCATATGCTATTCATGTTTCATTTTGCATCCTTTAACATGTTTCACTTACATGCTTCCTTCTCCTTCTTCTAATGATTCTTAATGCTTCGATACTTGCTTGCGTGCCTTATGTGACACTTGTATAGCATGTTTAGGCACATGTTTAGGTCATCCACATTCTGACTTTGATTTTATTTGAAGCATTCTTGCATGATCACCTTGCATACCCACTCATTCTTCTTCTACTCCTTCTTTGATGACTTTCTTGTATGTTTTGCCACTTGTTTGCATTCTCTTTGCTTGAGTTGGTTTGGTAAACATTATGGGTCACCTCTATGGTGTACATTCTGACTTGGATGAGTTTCATTTGGTTTGTAACCATTTCTCTTTGGGTTGTGACTTGTTTGGGTTTCATTTGTCCTATTGTTGCTTATGTTTGTTTTTGCTAACCATGTAGGGGCTAATGGTAAGTGAATGGGATGTGGATAGTTATCCACATTCTAACTTCTCCTTTCTCTTTTAAGCTTTCATACTTGTGTTTGCTTTAGCATTTAAGATGCTTCTTTCTTCTCTCTCACTCTTTCTCATCCCATGAATCTCAAGACTTGTTTAAGTCTTGGATTCTTTTCCCTTAGAGCTACCTAGTCCAACTTAATTTTTGATTAAGCTTGGAGTAGGATTAGCATTAGGCTTTAGGTAGTCGTCTCTCCTAAGCCTCACTAACCCTAGGTTACCCATGCATGGTGACATTAGGACTCTTAGTTTCCCTTTAGAGTTTCCTTTGTGTCTTCTCTCTTCTCATCTCAAAACTTCTTCAAAACACGTAATAAAAGTTAACGTGTATTGCGCTTGAGCCTTCTATGTGGGAAGTGGGGAATGAAGGGCTTCCCCTCATTCTTCTAGGATACCCAGTGTACGTCCTGTTGGGAACGATGCACGAATTATTCGTTCCTATATTTAAGACTTGGGTTCAATGCAAGTTACGAAACAACTTAAAAGACACTTCTGTCTAAAAAACACCAAACAAATTCAAATATTTTTATCCGTCGGGATTGTTGGGTTTCAAACTTATTTTCAGAAAAGAGCTCGTCGCTCACGTAAAAAACACTTACCCATTCGTGGTCGTACCCATGAACTACATCAACTTTGATTCCTCTCTCTCATCCGATTGAGGATATGTAGGCACAAGACAGCGATTGTCTTGGCCAACAACCTTCCCCCACAGTTCCCGTTCGAACTACGTTGACTCTGACTTTCCCATTGCACTGAGGGAGTACGTAGGCCTAGGACAACGATAACGTCCTATCGAGTCACTTCTTTTTTTCTTTTCTTCTTCGTTTCTCCGTTCTTTTCGTTCTCGTTTCTTCTCCGGTCCAGTAGCAGTGGAGCTCCAAACGACGACACCCTTTGATGCAGACAACAAGAGTGGATCCCATCGAGTACGATGGACGTGTTGGGTGCTAACACCTTCCCTTCGCGTAACTGACTCCCGAACCCGGACTATGGTTGCAATTACCATGTCTTTCCCCCTTTCTCTTCAGGTTTATGCAGTGTTTCCTTTCCCTCTCTCGGGATAAATACACATTGCTGGCGACTCTGTGTTTTTTCGCTCCATTCTCGCGTTTGTACCGTAGGATGCAAATCTTTCGGGAGCGACAGGTCTCTCTTAGGTTATTTTGTTAAGAACACAGTGTCTGGATTATTTGTAAGATGTTAGGACTGATGTGTTTCGATTGACGTATGAGGGTACGTGATTTTGGGTTTTTGATTAGTATGCTCGCTAAGATTTTTCCAATCTTATGCCTACTTATTCCCGTTTAACAAAACAGGGAAATCAGAGCGATCGTAGTTCTTCCTATTCTATGGGAGGAAAAGGGGTTGTTTTGGTGTCTTGTTCAAAGCCCAAGACGTGAAGCTAAATGTGGTTTGTATCTTGTTCAAAGTCCAAGATGTGAAGCTGAAGGGTCTATTTGTATCTTGTTCGAAGCCCAAGATGTGAAGCTAAAGGGTTTTGACTTTAGAGAGAATTTGTCATCTCTAAAGGGGGATATTTGGTCTGTTTGTCACAACTGTTAGGTGACTGATCATAAAGGAGAATTACTTTAACTGGGATATGTGAACCCAACAATGCCATAATTTCCTTTATAGGGGATTTTTAACCTGAAAGAGAAGACTTTAACTCAGTGTAGAGCAATGTTATCTTTCCTTAGGTATTTCTAATGCTAAAAGAGGGACAGTGGCGTGGATGTAAATAATCCAGAGGCTTACCGCTTACACCAATTAGATGGAGGAAAAGGAGTTGTTGATGTTTGTATACTGTAAACGAGGCGCAGATTTTGATGCTAACAGGTTGATTGACTCAACCGGAGTTTTCTTATACAAAGCCTAAGAGGAGGCTATTGACCCAACAAAAGGGTGTTTTTATGTGTCTTGTACGAAGCCCGAGAGAGAGGCTAAAAGGGGTTGACTCAACAAGAGAGTGCTAACAAGTGACTGACTCAACAAGAGAGTGTTTTTATATGTGTCTTGTACGAAGCCCAAGACGGAGGCTAAAAGGGAAGTGACTCAACAAGAGAGTCTTTTATACTCAACAAGAGAGTGGTTTTGTATCTCGTACAAAGCCCGAGATGGAGGCTGAAAGGGAAGTGACTCAACAAGAGAGTATTTTATACTCAACAAGAGAGTGTTTTTGTATCTCGTACGAATCCCGAGATGAAGGCTAAAAGTTTGACTCCGCTGGGGAGAATCATTGCACAAAGCACAAGAGGAGGCTAACTTCACTGAGGAAGGATCATTATACAAAGCCTAAGAGGAGGCTATTGTGCCGGTGACTGTTTCAGTTTAGTGACAGGTCCAGTATGTTGGATAAAAGAGAAAATCAGTTCTTATAAAGGGAACGATTAAAGGTATTGTTGTGCTTTGGAATTGATCAGAGGATCAGGGTTATTTCTTGTGCTTTAAGGAAACGGGAATTCCAAAGGGTATTGAGACTGTCCAAGTCTACTGGTGTTTTGGAGAAATCGATTCTCGGATAGTGAGTGATCTTTGTATGATGCCCAAGAGAAGGCGGGTACGTTAAGGGATGAAGGTCAACCCATTAACTAATCTAACACTTGAATCAGAAAGACAACTCTAGCAAATTGATGACTAGGTTCTGTTCCTATACCTGTAGAGGTCTCTGGGTCCTTGTACTAAGCCCAAGAGAAGGCATGAGAGCTTTTAAGAAGCCGAAGGGTCCTTGTACAACGCCCAAGAGGAGGCGGGGATGCTTTTAAGAAGCCTGTGGGTCCCCAAACCCCGAGAAGTTCAAGACATGCCATTCACCAAGAATAGATCAAGCCAGGAAAGTCTGAGAATTTGGAAGAAACTCAAGAGATGCCATTCATGGAGAAAGGATCGTCTTTAGGGAGTAGAGTCTCTTTGACAATGTCTAAGGGTGACAGTCTTGAGAAAGGGTTCACTGAGAATGCTGCCTTTCACGTTTCCATATTGTTTAACCCCAAGAGGAGGGAAGACTGTGTCTGGTAATCCTATGGGGATCTAGTTTTGTTTGTATTTAAGATTAAACAACAGGGCTTTATCTAGTGCTAGACGTAGTTGTCGGGGAAAACTCTAAATAACTATACTAGTATTACACAGTTGATATTTGACAAGTATATAAAAGTTTGTGAAAGAAGACTTACAGTGAGCAACCCCACAATACAGTTATATATATGAAAGCGGATAAAGAAAGCGGGCAAACACTTACTCGGTTGTAGAGCTTCCATGCTGTTTGGTTAGTTTGTTCAACAAAGAAAGCTTTGATAATAATATTATATTCAAAATCAAAGGAGAAAGTGCGTTGAAAAGATTGTTGGGGCTTACAGCTCAAGGAGAGGCCCAAGGTTTTATCAGTGATTGCACTGTTGTTTTGTACAGGGACTTATACAAGTGACTGAGGCCAAAAAAGGTTTTCTGTACAAAGGGATGGGTCTTACACTTTCTTAAGAGGCCCAAAGGTGTTTAAAGAAAAAGATGGGGCTTATAACACGAGGGTAGGCCCAGATGATTTGTTTTTGAACTGGCGATTGTGCCGAGTTTTCTTTAGCGTATTGGGACTTATACAATGCACTGAGGCCCAAAACGTTTTGGTTAAAAAGGGGGTTGGGTCTTACACTCTAATAGAGGCCCAATGATTTATTTTTGTACAAGTGGTGGGGCTTACAGCTCAAGGAGAGGCCCAGGGTTATTTGTTTTGAAAACGGCGATCGCGCCGAGGTTTTTGAAAGCACAATGGGTCTTATACAATGACTGAGGCCCAAAAAGGTTTATTTACAAAGGATTGGGTATTACACTCTACCAAGAGGCCCAAAAGTGTTTTTTGAAAGATGTATGGGACTTACAACACAAGGGGAGGCCCAGAATGGTTTTTTATTTGAAAACGACGATCGCGCCGTTGTTTTAAAAATGTACAGAGGGACTTATACAATAAGTGAGGCCTAAAACGGTTTATGTACAAAAAGGGTTGGGACTTACACTCTATTAGAGGCCCAAAAGTGTTTGAAAATGATTTGTGAGGGTGAAAATCAAAGAAACCCTAATTTTGTTTTCCTTTAAAAGTAAATATTTAAAGAAAAATCAAATAAAAAGATAAAAATACCAAATGAGTTTGAATAAACCACTTGTGATTTTTGTTGAAGGTTTGAAAAATGAGGTTTTAATCACAAGATGAATTAAAACTCATTTGGTTTTGTTTTTCAAAGTAGATATTCACTTTTAAATGTTTAAAAACAATTAAAAAGGAATGTATTCACAAAAATACTAATTATATTAAATAACTAATATAAATTTGATTTTTTTGTGGAATAAAATATTTCAACATTTTGTGATTTTTTGCAAAAAGAACCAATCAAAAATAATTAAAATTGTGGAAGTTATTCATTTTTCAAATCATTAAAAATAATAAGAAAAACAATAAAAAGTGGAAAAAATAGCAAAAAGAGGATCTGAGGCGAGGGGGATTCGAACCCCAAACCTCTTGTGTATAGGACGCGCGCCTTACCACTGGGGTGGTGATACATCCGTTGATTGAAACACAACCACAAATATACAAGACTTGCCTTGTTTTTGGCCTGGCCCAAGGCAAGGCAAGGCAAGATTTTGGTTGAAAACGTGAAGGCCATAACTTTCTCATTTCTCCATGGATTGGGACAAAATTTAGGTCTATCCTGCCTAGAATTTCACAAGGAATCCAATTGTGGTGGTGTTTTTTTTTTCAGATCATGCTCCTATTGAAAAACCCGATAGTGGTTTTGAAATAGGCGATGATTTGCATTTTCTGTGCCATCTCTTGGTACAAGCATGAATTACATGATAAATTGGTGCAAACACAACACATATAACATGTATAAGAGATGCATGATCAGTGGACATCAAAAGGAAGTATGATTCAAAGAATCCAAGTTGTGATGCTTACCTCTTTTTGGAGTTTCTGTGTAATCTGCCAAGGGCTTTGTTCCAGAAATGGTTTGATGCCTTGAACACCCTCAAATGATCTCTTAGAAGCTTTTAGGATGGTTGGAATCAGCTGGAAACCTCAGGAACAAGTTTGAGCTCTTTTTTGCAAAAGGGGCAAAAGTGGCCAAAATAACAACTCTCTCAAATGGTGTTCCAGATGGGGGGAACCATTTGGGACAGTTCAAGGATGATATTTGGAGTGTGTTTGAGGTTTTATCTGGTTTGGAAAGTGACTGAATCAAGACATGGCTTGAAAAATGCACAAAAGTCCTATTTTTGAGGTTTTGAGAGGTGACTTTGTGATTTTGGTGCTACAGGTCACTTGTGAGAGTTTGGACAGCTTAGATATGACATATTGGATATGTTTGGATCATGAGCTGTGGTGGAATTGCTCTCTAACTCAAAAACTCAGAGTTACCTTGCTAAAGAAGGTATTTTTGCCTAGAGAAAGAGATTTTAAGGAAAGCAAGTGTTGTAGTGCTTTGGTGTACTCAAACTGAACACAATTGAGCTCTATTTATAGTAGAGCAAGTTTGTTTTGCAAGGAATAGTGAATGGCAACTGCTGAATAGGTTTGGCCAATGTTGATTAATGAGAATCCAAGTCTCTCTAGCCATTGACTAGAGGTTAAGGCACAGGCTGCTGGTTTCCTTGGTCTTGGAGAAGTCTTGACTGAATTCAATTGGAAATGGCTCAGTCCATGCCACCTTGGTGCATCCATTGAATGCTCCAAAACAAAATTGGAGTCTTGTCCCCTCTTTAGGGATTTCTAGGTTTGGCATGCTATTTTTAGTTCCAAGGACTTGGGAGGCTTGAGATCAGAGTTGGTTCCTCCTTGGTCTCCTCTTGAGGTATTTAGATGGATAAGTGTGTTTGTCATTTGCACAAATTTGGAAAATCGAGCAAAATGAACAATCTGCCTTGCTTTGACAGTTTTCAGCAAGGCATATTGCCATTGTCATATCTCATGGCTCAAGTTGAGTTTGGTGAAGTTCTTGGTCATTTTGGAAATCTCTCATATGATACAACAACTGTTTGATCATAATTGGTTTTGATACTTTTTGGATCCAAGTGAAAAATGCCCTTACATTTTGAAAAAAGTAAGACAGATTCTGACTTAGTGAAAATTTCACTAAGTGTTGTGAAAAAGTGACATTTTCACTTTTTGTGATTTTGATCATTCCATAACTTAAAATCCATGAGGAATTGGAATGAGTTATGTTTGAAGCTTTTGTAGAGGGCCATGAGATCTACAAATCCAGCTTTGGATGGGGAAAAATGGCCTTGTGGTTTAGGAGTTATGATCCTCCAAAGTTGGTACCCTAGCCACTTTGTTCCATAACTTAGAAAAATTTCTAAGTTTTTTATGGTTACCCCTTTTACAAGTTATCCCACTTTTCTTGATTTTTCTTGATGAATGATGATTAAAATCACACATTAACATCATTTTAGGGTTAAGGAACCATAATTGTGAAAAATCTCAAAAAGTCAAAGTTGACTTTTGTGCACAGTTGACTTTTTATCAGATGAATTCCAAACTGTGCGATCCTCTATGAAATTAAGTCCTTGACCTAAATCAAACTTGATGGATTGATTTCATAGGTGTTATAGGGTATATTGAATCATGTCTTAGGGTTTGGGAGCATGTCCGGGTCAAAAGTCAAAGGCACAATTGACTTTTTCTTCAAAAACCCTAACTGTGGTTCAGATGAAATTGAAACTTGTGCATCAAGCTTCTTGGATCAATCCATTGTATTAAATGGATCAATGTAGTGTATTTGAGACCCTCAAATCATGTCTTGAGGTTTTGGCTCATGCTTTGTCCCAAAAGTCAACTTAGGGGTGAATTAGGTCAAGAAACCCTAATTCCTAATTTTTGGTGAATGCATCCCCTGAGGCTAAATTGACTTGATGATTGGGTCCATGAGGTCCCTTGGAGTATATTACGTTATGCTTTGAAGCATTGGCTCATTCCCAGATTAATTCCCATCTGAAGGCCCTGGTCGACCAAAACCCTAATTTGGTGACACTGGCGATCTTGAGGCTTGATCCACTAAGAATGTTGCAGCCTTGTGCTTAATCCTTGAGGTGGGAGTCCTCTTGATCCATTGGGGATGTTTGAGTGTTAGACAAGTTGAAGATCATGTCATTTCTTGATTGATCCTTTGTCCAAGGCTCAGAGAGGGCTTGAAACCCTAATTCTTATTGTAGTGAAGGCTCACCCATCTTTGGGGAGACTAATGGTTCATCTATATTGTGATGATGATTTGAAAAATGATGGGAAATCTTAGTGGTAAAAATTATGGGTATGACAGATGCCCCTATTTAATCTTCTTGGACCCGAAGGTGTGAATGACGAAGGTATTCGGGCATTCGGGGTGCAAGAGGATTAAATATCGGAATACCCAAAATTTTGATGGTGGTTATGAATGGTAGTTTGCGCATCCTTCTTCTTTTGCTAAGCAATGATGCTTAGAAAAGGTAAACTTCCCCTTGATCCTGGTTTCCTACCAAGGAAATGGTCTAAGTTTCTAAAATGAACTTCCCCTCGATCCTGGTTTCCTACCAAGGAACTGGTCTAAGTTTCTGATTTAAACTTCCCCTCGATCCTGGTTTCCTACCAAGGAGCTGGTCTTAGTTTCTGATTTAAACTTCCCCTCGATCCTGGTTTTCTACCAAGGAACTGGTCTTAGTTTCTTTTGTCAATAAACTTTATTGACAAGGGACGCTATGTGTAGCGGTTTTCCTCAAACTTCTCGCCGAATTTTCCTGGGGAGATGCCATTTGATGGAAAAAATTTTGATGTCAGACTTGCTGGGGAACCCATCTGTCTGAATTGTAGAGGGTACAAACTTCTCAGTTGGAGATGCCATTTGTTGACTCTATCTGGGGAAAACGAGTCTCTTAAGAGACTGCTTCGAACTAGGGGACATTACATCATACTTTTCTCGGAGATCTTCTCGGAGAAATGCCATATGATGTGATCCAATTTTGAGGTGCTGATGACTTTATTAACATCGACTCTCTGAAGAGCAAAATCAATGTGTTGCTGAAAGTCTTTAGTTGTGAGGCTTTCTCTGGGGATTTTCCTTAATCCGGGAAAGCGAAGATATTATCTTCAATGGAGAAGAGTGACATTTGTCGAAAGTTTCTCTGGTCTTCTCAGAGGTTCAAGTTATCAAAGTGGTCAAGGGACAACTCTAATCCAGAGATAAGCTGGAGGAGAGAGATTTTTCAAACGCAACATTTCCTGACGAGGAAAAAACCGACAACTCGATAGTGATGCAATATGAATATGAATGTAAATCAATAATGCATGATGCATGTATGTATATGCTGACAAAACTGACATGACATACAGACTAGTAGATGAACACGACTAGATACTCGGCCACAGTGGGAGATAAAAAGTATCGCTGGTTCAAGATAGAAATTCTGCCTTGCTTAGGAGAAGTAGTCCCTGTGGGGGAACAACCGTTGATCAGGCTTAGGAGGTAAGAACTCGGCCGAAGATGTCAGATGGAGTATTCGCATCCGACATAACTGATCCTTCGTTCAGGCGCACTGGTTTAGAAGAAGTACTTTGATTATGCACTTTGAAGCTCAATTACTTCTGGCGAAGCGGTCGATGTTCTTTCGATGTTAAACAGTCAAAAGAAATTGCCATCTTTATTTTAAAAGCAGAAAAGTTTGACAAGTAAATTCATTTTTGTTTTATTTCAAAAATCATTGATCATGTTAAAATGTCGTTCTGTAAAGCTAAAACAAATAAGAATTGCAAACAAAAGCACAAGGGCTCAAATTTTATTGATAGGATGGAAATCAGCCAAACGCTTGATTCCATAGAGTATTTACAAAGTTTGAAAATGGTAATTTAAGGGAAAAGGGCTACATTGAAACATAACGACCACTATCCTTCTACCAACTTTAAATTCGGGACATCCTGAGATTCTGTTGAAGATTACCTTAATTGGAGTTTTCTGATGGATGGCAGGACTGCTACTAGGGAATTTGCCCCTGTTGGACATAGTTACTTGCCATTATCCCTAACTTTTGCCTGGACTGTACTTTGAGATTTCCAATCCACCGGGATGATTTTTTTTATTATGTCTCTAATTTTTGTCTGGATCGCCCTTTCGGGTTTTCAATCCACCGAGACGTTTTTTTTTTAGTTTAGGCGAAGTATTTCTTGACTACATCAACATTTGTGGGGTAGGCAAATTCCTCTCCGTCCATAGTTGCAAGTCTCAAGGCCCCGCCTGAGAAAGCTTTCTTGACCACATAGGGGCCGTCATAATTCGGAGTCCATTTTCCCCGAGAATCAGTGAAGAATGATTGTATCTTTTTGAGCACAAGGTCTCCTTTCCTGAAGACGCGAGGTCGAACCTTTTTGTCAAACGCCTTCTTCATTCTCTGTTGATACAACTGACCGTGGCATAGTGCCGTGATTCTCTTTTCTTCGATCAGATTTATTTCATTATGTCGACTTTGACACCATTCAGCTTCTGTAAGCTTAGCTTCCATCAATATCTGGATTGATGGGATCTCTACTTCGATGGGGAGCACTTCTTCCATGCCATATACTAGAGAGAAAGGGGTTGCCCCTGTTGCAGTGCGGACATATGTGCGATAACCGTGAAGAGAAAAGGGTAGCATCTCGTGCCAATCTTTGTTGGTTACAACCATCTTTTGAACAATCTTCTTGATGTTCTTGTTAGTCGCTTCTACCGCCCCGTTCATCTTGGGTCGGTAGGGAGATGAGTTATGGTGTTCGATCTTGAACTCTGTGCACAACTCCTTCATCATCTTATTATTCAAGTTAGATCCATTATCAGTAATGATCTGGCTAGGAACACCATAACGACAGATGATATTGTTTTTGATAAATCGGACCACCACTGGTCGGGTTACATTGGTGTACGATGCTGCTTCGACCCACTTGGTGAAGTAGTCAATGGCTAGTAGGATGAACCGATGTTCGTTTGAAGCCTTAGGCTCGATCATGCCGATCATGTCGATTCCCCATATGGAAAATGTAACACCCCCAATCTATACCCCCAAATAATAAAAGCGATAAAAATTTCATCAGAGTATAATTAAACATTCATGGCATAGACTGAGGAGTCACATCAATTGAGACAAAACACAAAAAACCTGCTTATATAGATATGCAACAATTCAGGTAGCACATAACAAAGGAGCTTAGCTCCTTACACCCATAATTCAGATGCAGAATAAAAGCGGAAAATCTATAACTGAATCTCATATATATATATATATATATATATATATATATATATATATATAGATATATATATATATATCATAAAAGTTTGTTATATACAAAGTCAGCCATGTACATCCAAAAGATACATATACATAATACAAATAAGTACATAACGATCTCCCCACTACCCGGTGCTACATATCAAAGCCGACCGACAAAAGAATGAAGACCTAAGCTTCACAAAAAGACCTCCAGCATCTAATCTGCAATGCCTCGTAGAGCATTAAAAATAGCAGAAGGGTGAAAAACACAATCATAATATAATTGCATATAATTATATAATAACACAAAAATATACACGTAAAATATTCTCACCACAACTTACACCAGAATTCAATTGCTAAACAACACAACGCACATCTCATATATCCATCACCAATGCATATCAATCATGCACATTACAATTATCACCAACACAATATATATATATATATATATACATACACCACTCATCAATTCCAATCACAATTCCACACAAAATCAATCCATTCATTATTTATGCAAATGCACAGAGACCGACACAACGACTCTATGCAATGCATATGCGGTACCATCCATCCGTTAATCTCAACACTAGTTCACTCAGGAACTATTGGAACCATCGCTTGTTACTTAGGATTACTCATGTAACACCCCGTCGGGCAAACGATGTTCCCCGTCGCTTTAGGTCCTCTTAATTTTTTAAGATACATGACGTTTATGGATTGCTTTAGGTCCTCTTTGTATAAGGCACACGATCCGATCGCTTTAGGTCCTCTTTGTATAAGGCACACGATCGTCTATAATCATCGCTTTAGGTCCTCTTTGTATAAGGCACACGATGTTATAGCGGATTCCCTCTGGAATCGTTTCATCGCTCACACCCACTAGGGCACACGACATCACAAGAATGCATATCATGATGCTTGGCATACAATGACTCATGACATTCAAATGCACACATATATGCAACCATCTCAATCAACAATAATCATGCTTTGCAATTCAAGCCCAAAACAATGCATTTATTTGCCATACAGCCACAAACCATCCTCACACCATCTAAACACATGCATTTACACCATACAATAGCACACCAGTCATACCATATCTATCAAAGGCATATTGCATGATAACACAGTAAATACACACAATTAAAATGGTACAAGTTGACAAAACGACAACTTTCCAAATTCCCGACATGATTTAATCAGCCAACAATCTCAAAACCAGTTTAATAAGAAAGAACATGTCAAAAGATTTCCAACGCATCAAACCGCACCTCAAACCGACTTACGGATCATAAGTTATAAAGAAAACAAATTGGAAAAATGGTCATGTTCGCAATGCGAAGCTCCTAACGAGTCCTTCGCTTCCTCATTTGCAGTGCAAATACCCCAGCGAACCATAGCAGAAAGGAAAATAGCCTACAGTTCGCAGTGCGAGTCTATGGCGAATGCCTATCCAACACTTGTTCGCTGCCCCATTCGCAGTGCGAACGTCTGGTGAACCAAGTCAGAACTGAAATGAGGTAAAGTTTGCAGTGCGAACGTCTGGCGAACCAAGTCAGAACTGAAATGAGGTAAAGTTCGCAGTGCGAATAGCCAACGAATGCTCGCTTTCCCCTTCGCTAGGGGATTCGCAGTGCGAACCTGCGAATTCCGCAAAACCCAACAGCGTTGTTACATAACCCAAAACCATATTTTTCCCACCAAAACACTTCCAAACCAACACATAGCAATCAAAACATAACCCAATCATGGTAACTAGTATTCTACAACATTTACACCGATTTCCAACCGCAGAAACATCGATTTCTACTCGTTTATCTCATTTCGACCTATATTTAAAAACCAATAAAACTTCCACACAAACATACATAATCATACACAAACATAGTATAATCAAGTTTCGCACCCTTACCCGATTAAATCGCGTTTAAAAAGTCGGTTGAATCGGTTCCCAAATCCACAAGTTTTCCTCTCTTTTCTTCTTTCTCTTCTCTTTCCTTCTTTCTCTTTTTCTTCTCTTCTTTTTCTTTCCTTACTGTTTTTCTCTCTTTTCTTTCTATTTATGTTTTCTAACTTGAGAAAATAAATGAAATGACCAAAATACCCCTACACTCAAATATCTCGCAAACGCTCCCAAAACGCGATAAAATATAATCACGATGAAAAATAATATATTCTCAAATAAAAGTCAAAAATAAAATAATATAATAATAAAATAATCAAAACAACTCAATTAAATAAAACTGACAAAAACTGGGGCGTTACAACTCTCCTCCACTTAGAAATTTTCGTCCTCGAAAATATTACCTGAGACAAACAACTCTGGATACGACTCCCGCATCCGACTCTCCAACTCCCAAGTCAAATTGCCCTCAGCAGCGCCTCCCCACGCTACTTTCACAAGTGCAATATCCTTGCCCCTTAACCGCTTCAACTCGCGATCCAAAATCCTCACTGGTAATGCCTCCACCGTAAGATTATCCCTTACCTCAACTTCATCCATTGGAATCACATGCGACGGATCCGGAACATACTTCCGAAGCTGTGAAACATGGAACACATCATGCAAATTTGACAGATTCGGCGGCAACGCCACCCGATAAGCCATAGCACCCACTCTCGCGGATATCTGGTAAGGACCAATAAACCGAGAAGTAAGCTTCTTCGACTTTAATGCACGACCAACACCCGTCACCGGCATAACTCTCAAAAATACATGATCGCCCTCTTGAAACTCAAGATCTTTCCTTCTTCGATCATGATAACTCTTTTGCCTACTCTGAGAAGCCTTCATTTTCTCACGAATAAGTTTCACCTTTTATGTAGTCTGTTGAATCAATTCCGGTCCAACCACCAAACTCTCACCAGATTCGTGCCAACACAACGATGTTTGTCATTTTCGTCCATATAACGCTTCAAAAGGTGCCATTCCAATACTAGAATGGAAACTGTTATTATACGTGAATTCCACCAACGCAAGATAACTATCCCACGCACCACCTTGTTCAAGAACACAAGCCCGCAACAAATCTTCCAACGACTAAATCATTCTCTCCATCTGTTCATCCGTCTGAGGATGATAAGCTGAACTCAATCTCAATTTAGAACCCAACGCCTTTTGTAAACTTTCCCAAAATCTCGAGGTAAACCTTGGATCTCGATCCGAAACAATACTCAACGGAACACCATGTAATTTCACAATCACACTGATATAAATCTCAGCTAACCTCTCCAAAGAAAAACTGATGTCAATCGGAATGAAATGCGCCGATTTAGTCAGTCTGTCCACAACCACCCAAATCGCATTATGTCCCCGCTGAGTGTTCGACAACCCTGTCACAAAGTCCATAGAAATGCTATCCCATTTCCACTCAGGAATAACCAACGGTTGTAACAAACCACTAGGCTTCTGATGTTCCACTTTAGACTTTTGGCACGTCAAACACGCATACACAAACTGAGCCACATCTCGCTTCAATCCAGACCACCAGAAAATCTTCTTCAAATCTTGGTACATCTTATTAGCTCCCAGATGTATACTTAAATTACTCCGGTGTCCTTCCTCCAAAATCATCCTTTTCAACTCCGCATCATCAGGAATACAAATTCTACCTCGGAACCTCAAAACACCTTTATCATCCACTTTAAAGTCCTCATTTTCACTTTTAACTCCAACCGTCATCAAATCCACAAATTTCACATCCAATTTCTGTTTCTCACCAACAGTCAACAGAAAATCATTAGTAACCTTCAGCATACCAAGCCTCACACTGTCAGACATCAATTCGCACACCAAACTCAAATCCCTAAACGCTTCCAAAAGTTCCCACTCCTAAGCCATCAAAGCAGACATATGCAACGATTTCCGGCTTAACGCATCGGCTACCACATTAGCTTTACCAGGATGGTAATTCAAGCCAAAATCGTAGTCCTTCAAAAATTCCAACCATCTCCGCTGCCTCATATTCAACTCATTCTGATCAAACAAGTATTTCAAACTTTTATGATCACTAAAGACTTCGAATCTTGCACCATAGAGATAATGCTTCCAAATCTTCAACACAAAAACCACAGCCGCTAATTCCAGATCATGAGTAGGATAATTTTTCTCATGAATCCTCAATTGCCTCGAAGCATAAGCCACAACCTTACCTTCTTGCATCAACACACCACCTAGACCAATCAAAGACGCATCACAATACACCACAAATGGTTCCGTAGGATTCGGCAAAATCAAAATCGGAGCTGTAGTCAATCTTCTCTTCAGCTCACTAAAACTTTCCTCACACCGAATATCCCGAATGAACGTTTGACCTTTGCAAGTCAACTGAGTCAAAGGAAGTGCTAGCTTAGAAAAACCTTCAATGAATCTCCGATAATAACCAGCTAAACCCAAAAAGTTTCTAATTTCCGTAACAGATCTAGGAGCCTCCCATTGTAGAACTGCTTCTACTTTAGATGGATCTACAGCGATACCGTTACCTGAAATCACATGTCCAAGAAAACTCACTTCTGACAACCAGAACTCACACTTGGACAACTTGGAAAAAAGTTTCATTTCCTTCAAAACCTGCAACACAATGCGCAAATGCTCCGTATGTTCCTCCCGGGACTTAGAATAAATCAAAATATCATCAATAAACACAACCACAAATCGATCTAAATGCTCGTGGAAAATACGATTCATGTACTCCATAAACACACCTGGTGCATTAGAAACCCCGAACGGCATCACAGAATATTCATAATGACCGTATCGTGTCCTAAAAGTCGTCTTCTAAATATCTTCCTCTTTCACCATAATCTGATGATAACCTGATCTCAAATCAATCTTACTAAACACACACGCCCCTACCAACTGGTCCATCAAATCATCAATTCTTGGAAGAGGATACTTATTCTTAATTGTCACCTTATTCAACTGGCGATAATCAATACACAATCGCATACTTCCATCTTTCTTTTTCACCAATAAAACTGGAGCACCCCAAGGCGACACACTTGGCCTCACAAACCTCTTTTCTAACAATTCATTCAACTGCTTCTTTAACTCAACCAACTCAAATGCCGACATACGATAAGGTGCCATAGATACATGTCTAGTACCAGGAACTAGATCTATGGAAAACTCCACCTCTCTCTCTGGCGGCAAGTCTGAAATATCCTCAGGAAACACTTCCCTAAAATCACACACAACAGGAAACACATCAAGTGAAACTTGACTATCCACAGTCAACGATGCAAACAACCCAAACAACTGAGCTTCATCCGCCAAAAGTTTCTTCAACTCTTTGGTAGATAAGAAACTCGACTCTTCGTCTTCTTCAAGAGAAGGAAATCTTACCAGCTTATGATAACAATCAATATGAACCCGATTAAACTGTAACCAATTCATTCCCAAAACCACATCTAAACCCTCCAACGGAAAACACACCAAATCCATCTCAAAATCTTTACCATAAATGGTCAAAGGACAACTTAAACAAACCAAAGAAGTAGTTACTGACCCCATTGCTGGAGTATCAATAACCATCTCTCCATCCATCGAAGACAACACAAGATTCAAATGCTTTGCACACTCAGACGCAATAAACGAATGAGTCGCTCCAGTATCAATAATAGCAACTAAAGGCGTACTATTAATAAAACAAGTACCTCTGATCAGACGGTCTGCACTTATAGTCTGAGTCCCTGCCAAGGCAAAAACTTTCCCACCAGCTGGAGCTTGCTTCGGTTTCAGACACTTCGTGCTAACATGTCCAGGTTCACCACAGTTGAAACACTTCACCACGTTCCTCTTACAATCAGCTGCAATGTGTCCTAAACCTCCACAATTGGAACATTTTCTCATATCCTTCCTACATTCAAACTGACGATGTCCTAATTCACCACACCTAAAACATCTCGGAGAATTAGACATACCGCCTCCATTGGGCCTTTTCTCAAAATTACCCCTATGTTTACCCTTATCAACTGGTGTCACATAAGGACCACTACGAAACTGTTGCTTCCCTTTCCTCTCGTTCACACTCTTATAGTGAGTAGAACGAGCCTTGCTATCTTCCTCATAAATCCTACAACAGTCCACCAAATCTGAAAACCTCCGAATCCTCTGATAACCAATTGCCTGCTTAATCTCAGGACGCAACCCGCTCTCAAACTTCACACACTTAGAAAACTCCGCAGTCGCTTCAGCATAATGGGGATAAAATTGCACAAGCTCCGCAAACTTAGCAGTATAATCAACAACAGACATATTACCTTGTTTTAATTCCAAGAACTCTATCTCCTTCTTTCCTCTAACATCTTTGGGAAAATACTTCCTCAGAAACTCAACACTAAACAAAGCCCAAGTGACTTCTTCCTCCGCAGCTTCCAACACATGACGAGTACTAACCCACCAATCATCAGCCTCTTCCTGCAACATGTGAGTACCCAGTCTCACCTTCTGATCCTCAGCACAATCCATCACTCGGAAGATCCTTTCAATCTCCTTAAGCCAGATCTGAGCACCATCAGGATCATGTCTCCCTTTGAAGACAGGCGGTTTGTTCTTCCTGAACTCATCATTCCTAGCAGCATTAGGTGCACCCTGCACAGCCCGAGCCATAGCCTTCATAGCAGCAACCAAAGCAGCATCATTCCTACCAGCAATATTCTGTTCATTTCCAATAACAGCAACTAAGGTTAAACAAACAGCTCACCCAACCACAACGACCAACAAGGACGGACACAAACTAACACAGACTGCCTCTGATACAACTTAATGTAACACCCCCAATCTATACCCCCAAATAATAAAAGCGATAAAAATTTCATCAGAGTATAATTAAACATTCATGGCATAGACTGAGGAGTCACATCAATTGAGACAAAACACAAAAAACCTGCTTATATAGATATGCAACAATTCAGGTAGCACATAACAAAGGAGCTTAGCTCCTAACACCCATAATTCAGATGCAGAATAAAAGCGGAAAATCTATAACTGAGTCTCATATATATATATATATATATATATATATATATATATATATATATATATATATATATATATATATCAAAAAAGTTTGTTATATACAAAGTCAACCATGTACATCCAAAAGATACATATACATAATACAAATAAGTACATAACGATCTCCCCGACTACCCGGTGCTACATATCAGAGCCGACCGACAAAAGAATGAAGACCTAAGCTTCACAAAAAGACCTCCAGCATCTAATCTGCAATGCCTGGTAGAGCATTAAAAACAGCATAAGGGTGAGAAACACAATCATAATATAATTGCATATAATTATATAATAACACAAAAATACACACGTAAAATATTCTCACCACAACTTACACCAGAATTCAATTGCTAAACAACACAACGCACATCTCATATATCCATCACCAATGCATATCAATCATGCACAATACAATTATCACCAACACAATATATATATATATATATATATACACCACTCATCAATTCCAATCACAATTCCACACAAAATCAATCCATTCATGATTTATGCAAATGCACAGAGACCGACACAACGACTCTATGCAATGCATATGCGGTACCATCCATCCGTTAATCTCAACACTAGTTCACTCAGGAACTATTGGAACCATCGCTTGTTACTTAGGATTACTCATGTAACACCCCGTCGGGCAAACGATGTTCCCCGTCGCTTTAGGTCCTCTTATTTTTTTAAGGCACACGACGTTTATGGATCGCTTTAGGTTCTCTTTGTATAAGGCACACGATCCGATCGCTTTAGGTCCTCTTTGTATAAGGCACACAATCGTCTATAATCATCGCTTTAGGTCCTCTTTGTATAAGGCACACAATGTTATAGCGGATTCCCTCTGGAATTGTTTCGTTGCTCACACCCACTAGGGCACACGACATCACAATAATGCATATCATGATGCTTGGCATACAATGACTCATGACATTCAAATGCACACATATATGCAACCATCTCAATCAACAATAATCATGATTTGCAATTCAAGCCCAAAACAATGCATTTATTTACCATACGGCAACAAACCATCCTCACACCATCTAAACACATGCATTTACACCATACAACAGTACACCAGTCATACCATATCTATCAAAGGCATATTGCATGATAACACAGTAAATACACACAATTAAAATGGTACAAGTTGACAAAATGACACCTTTCCAAATTCCCGACATAATTTAATCAGCCAACAATCTCAAAACCAGTTTAATAAGAAAGAACATGTCAAAAGCTTTCCAACGCATCAAACCGCGCCTCAAACCGACTTACGGATCAAAAGTTATAAAGAAAACAAATTGGAAAAACTGTCATGTTCGCAATGCGAAGCTCCTAGCGAGTCCTTCGCTTCCTCATTTGCAGTGCGAATACCCCAGCGAACCATGGCAGAAAGGAAAATAGCCTACAGTTCGCAGTGCGAGTCTATGGCGAATGCGTAGCCAACACTTGTTCGCTTCCCCATTCGCAGTGCGAACGTCTGGCGAACCAAGTCAGAACTGAAATGAGGTAAAGTTCGCAGTGCGAATAGCCAGCGAATGCTCGCTTTCCCCTTCGCTAGGGGATTCGCAATGCGAACCTGCGAATTCAGCAAAACCCAGCAGCGCTGTTACATAACCCAAAACCATATTTTTCCCACCAAAACACTTCCAAACCAACACATAGCAATCAAAACATAACCCAATCATGGTAACTAGTATTCTACAACATTTACACCGATTTCCAACCGCGGAAACATCGATTTCTACTCGTTTATCTCATTTCGACCTATATTTAAAAACCAATAAAACTTCCACACAAACATACATAATCATACACAAACATAGTATAATCGAGTTTCGCACCCTTACCCGATTAAATCGCGTTTGAAAAGTCGGTTTAATCGGTTCCCAAAACCACAAGTTTTCCTCTCTTTTCTTGTTTCTCTTCTCTTTCCTTCTTTCTCTTTTTCTTCTCTTCTTTTTCTTTCCTTACTATTTTTCTCTCTTTTCTTTCTATTTATGTTTTCTAACTTGAGAAAATAAATGAAATGACCAAAATACCCCTACACTCAAATATCTCGCAAACGCTCCCAAAACGCGATAAAATATAATCACGATGAAAAATAATATATTTTCAAATAAAATTCAAAAATAAAATAATATAATAATAAAGTAATCAAAACGACTCAATTAAATAAAACTGACAAAAACTGGGGCGTTACAGAAAAAGGCCATGGGGAAAAGAGAACTTTGAGATGTGTAGGCGGTACATGGACTTTTTCGAAGTATATCTGACACTTATGACACCTCCTCATGTACTTGTAGCAGTCGGATTCCATGGTCAACCCGTAGTACCCTGCTCTTAGAATTTTTCTCGCCATTGTGTATCCGTTGGCATGAGTGCCAAAAGATCCTTCATGAATTTCTTTCATCAGCATGTCAGCTTCTGGTCTGTCTACACATCGGAGCAAGACCATGTCAAAATTTCCCTTATAGAGAGTATCACCGCTCAGGAAGAAGCTGCCTGCCAGCCTTCTGAGGGTTTTTCTATCTTTCCTTAGTGCCCCAGGTGGGTACTCTTGTTTCTGAAGGAATCATTTGATATCGTGATACCAAGTTTGTCATCTATGACTGCTTCAATCGCGAAGATGTAAGCGGGCCGTTCAAGGCGTATTATGTCGATCTTAGGTAAGTCGGTCCATTGACCTACACTAATCATGGAAGAGAGGGTGGCTAAGGCATCAGCCATGTGATTCTCTTCATAAGGGATATGATGAAACTCGATTCTGTTGAAGAATGGTAACAACCTTCTCGCATAGTCTTTGTAAGGAATCAATCCGGATTGGTATGTGTTCCAATCTCCTTTGATCTGATTGACGACCAAAGCTGAGTCGCCATATACATCCAAGTTCTTGATCCTCAAATCAATCGCTTCTTCGAGACCCATAATACAAGCTTCGTATTTGGCCTCGTTGTTTGTGCACTTGAATGTAAGTCTGGCAGTGAAAGGAATGTGGGTACCCTGAGGTGTTATGATGATTGCCCCAATTCCGTTTCCGTAATGATTGACAGCTCCGTCAAAGATTAGTCCCCATTGGGTAGCGGTTCATCGCAGTCTTTCATTTTTAGATACATGACATCTTCGTCTGGGAAGTCAAACCGACTGATTCTTGATCGTCAATCGGTTTATGACCCAAATGATTGGCTAAAATACTTCCTTTAACGGCTTTCTGAGCGTGGTACTCGATGTCATATTCTGATAACAACATCTGTCAACGGGCAATCCTTCCCATGAGAGCAGGTTTTTCAAAGACATACTTGATTGGATCCAGTTCAGAGATTAACCAAGTAGTGTGATGAATCATGCACTGGCGAAGACGTTTGGCTGCCCAAGCCAAAGTGCAGCAAGTTTTTTCAAGCATAGTGTACCTCGCAATCGGTGAATTTCTTGCTCAAGTAGTAAATGGCAGACTCTTTCCTTTTTGTTTCATCTTGTTGGCCAAGTACACAACCCATTGAGTCCTCTAGGACTGTGAGGTAGATGATCATCGGTCTTCCTTCCACTGGAGGTGATAGAATCGGTGGGTTCGACAGGTATTCCTTAATACTGTCGAAGGCGGTTTTGCAGTCTTTTGTCTAAACGCAGTCCTGATTCTTCTTGAGTAATTTGAAGATTGGCGCATATGTCGCGGTCATGAGGAATATGAATCCGGAAATGTAGTTCAAACGTCCCAGGAATCCTCTGACTTGTTTTTCAGTTTTCAGAGAAGGCATTTCTTGAATGGACTTGACCTTGTCAGGATCAACCTCAATTCCTTTTTGGCTGATGATGAACCCTAAAAGTTTCCCTGAACGGACACCGAAGGTGCACTTGTTGGGATTCAAGCAGAGTTTGTACTTTCTCAACCGCTCTAATAGTTTTGACAGGTGGGTCACATGCTCCTCTTCTGTCTTAGATTTGGCAATCATATCATCGACATATACCTCAATTTCCTTGTGTATCATGTCATGAAACATAGTAGTCATGGCCCTTTGATAGGTTGCCCCGGCGTTCTTCAGACCGAACGTCATTACCTTGTAACAAAAGGTACCCCATGGGGTAATGAACGAAGTTTTCTCCATGTCTTTTGGCGCCATTTTGATTTTATTATAGCCTGAGAATCCATCCATGAAGGAGAAGACTTTGAACTTTGATGTACTGTCTACCAGCATGTCAATGTGTGGTAAAGGAAAGTCGTCCTTTGGACTAGCCTTGTTTAGATCTCTATAATCAACACACATTCTGACCTTTCTGTACTTTTTCGTAATGGGTACGATATTGGCTAACCATTGAGGATATTCTGATGTGGCGAGGAAACCCGCGTCGATCTGTTTCTGTACCTCCTCTTTGATTTTGATGGCCATGTCCGGATGAGTTCGTCTCAACCTCTATTTTACTGGAGGATATTCCGATTTCAATGGTAAATGATGTTCCACGATGCTGGTATCCAACCCTGGCATGTCCTGATAGGACCAAGCAAATACATCAGGGAATTCTCTGAGAAGCTTTGTCAAACTCTCTTTGGCAGTTGGACTGAGTAGTGCCCCAATCCTGATTTCTTTTCTCTCTTTTTCTGAACCCACGTTGATCATTTCCAACGGCTCTTTGTGAGGTTCAATGGACCTTTCCTCTTGTCGGAGTAATCGGGAGATTTCTTCTGGAATTTTGTTGTCAACTTCTTCTTCAGCCCCAAATACCGGGAACTCAAATTCGGAAGAAGGCATCGGATCGTATGTTTCAACGGGGTTTAAAACAAGCAATCTGCATGACGTGATGGTTTGTGTTTAGAAGAGATAGAGAAAATGCAAGTGTATGCAGTGTATTTTTTTGAAAAACTGCTTGTTTATTTTGAATTGTTTTTTAGGATTACCATTTTCTGAGAAAAGCGAAAAGAGAAAACAGTAATTAATGCGGAGATTACAGAACGACGTTATTTTATTTATGAAAAAGTCGACTCTTGAAACTACAGCCCTATAAAACAAAACTCTGTCGCTTTGGGCAAAGCGAAGAGGGATATTTACAGAAAGCGATCCCTATCAAAACATCCGTTTCACCTGGGCAGGGTGAAAGGTTAAGATAAAGACGACAATTAATTTGACTTATGAACAATCTTCAGAACATCGACAGCAACCCATTGGCGGCGAACTCCTCGGTGAATCACAAAGTCTGGTACTTTCCTTGATTTATCTTCAGAAATGACACTGATTTCTGGCGGAGCGGGATCATTGGAATCTGTCTCCCAGGCAGAGTTGTCGTAGGAGGATTCCTCTGTTGTATTTTGCATAGTATTTGGGCTCTCAGGTATATTTCCCCATCCAGTTGGCTGGATGTCTTCGAGCCTGATACGAGAGCTTTCAGGAGCGGTGTACTTGACCATGAAGTCAAATTTTCCACTTGGTTGTCCTAAGGTGTCCCACACTTCTTTGGAACTGGAGGAGTCATCTCTCTCGATGACGTTGACCTCGGGAAAATCGTAGTTGATGAATTCTAGTCCGACAAACTTTGCGAATTCATCATCGTGCGGGATATTTTCTGAATGCCTTGAGTGTTGATCCCATGACATGGTGGGGACGCAGGTATTCTTTTCAATGACGCTCAGCTGATTTTCATTGTTCGGCTGATTTTCTTGCCCTAGGTCTCCTGGGTACGGCTTCCAGATAGGTAGGCCATCCATTGGGCCATAATAGTCGTGGTCAAAGTTGTCTTTCATCAGAGTGTCCTCCTCTAATGAGTTTGGTGAAGCACGGCATCCTTCCGGATCACAATCTCCGTATATCATTTCGACATCTGACCTCAGTATAAATCTCGGACTCTGTTCGGGATAGCAAAATGGCGTAGGCACCTCTTCCTGAGACATATAACCGTCCTCGTTAAGATAGGATTTCCACTCTTCCTCCGTATCGGAGGAATCTCCCTCGTTGATGGTATGGACTGCTTGAGGTACTGGGTGAAGGAAACCTCCACTGTGGAAGAAGTCCTGAATGGGATGAAGACTTTCATCGTTAGCAGCTGTCTGGGTGCAGGTTGTAGAAAAACCAAGACCCTTCTTTGTTTTGTTATCAGTAGGAATGACAAGCTGTCCCCATCCTTTTGTATTGTTATTCTCGATCGCCTTGAGAGCATCTTTGTATGAGGAAATCGAAGTTCCTTTCTCTGATTGATTCTCATTGCTCACCGAAAGTGCTTGGAACTGAGTTCCAATAACCTCCTCGGGTTCTACACAAGTAGATAATGACAGGTTACTCACGATCAAGGCTTGTTCTCCACAGACCGTGACGAGTTGATCGTTCTTGACAAACTCCAGTTTCTGGTGAAGTGTTGAAGTGACTGCCCCAGTCTGGTGTATCCAAGGTCTTCCTAATAAGCAACTATATGTTGCCCGGATGTCCATGACCTGGAAAGTGATTAGGAAAGCGTGAGGACTGATAGTTATGGGAAGGTCGACTTCGCCGATAACTACTTTCCGAGACCCGTCAAATGCTTTGACGATGACCTCACTGCCCCTCATCGGGGACCCTTTGAATGATAGTCGCATTAAAGTGGTCTTCGGCATAATGTTGATGGCCGATCCTGTGTCTACCAGTACGCTGGCTAAAGCATCGCCCTGGCAGTTAACTGTGATATTGAGCGCCATGTTGTGACTTTTGCCCCCCTCTGGCAAGTCCTCATCACTGAATCCTAAGTTGTTGCAGGAAGTGATGTTAGAGATGATGTTATCGAACTGTCGTATTGACACATCCTGTTCCACAAAGGCCTGCTCTAAGACTTTCTGTAGAGCCTTTCTGTGGGCTTCGGAACTGAGTAAAAGTAATAGCACAGAGATCTTTAAAGGAGTTTGTAACAATTGATCAACAATGTTGTATTCACTCCTTTGGATGAGCTTCAACATCTCATCGTCGTTCATTGAAAGGTCGGGTTCACTGGACTGACCGACTGGTGGATTGGGAGCTTCTATCTGAAGTTCCTTTTCATTGTTAGGTTCTCCAACTCCTCGGTTGAAGATTCGACCGCTCCGTGTTACTCAACTGATGTCTGCAATATTCAAGACGGAGGGTAATGGAATTTCCTTTCCATGCTCAATTATTATTGCACCGTATTTGTAAGGGATCGCCTTAGCTGATTCATAAGGTAACAGTCCCGGTAGATAAATAACTACAGGAGCCTTCTGATTTTTCTGACTGTCGTAAGTAACTTCAATCAGTTCCTGGCTAAGAACCTTTGATTCATCCAGTAGAGGGATGATGGTACAAACATCCTTGTTCTGTTGACGATCAGATATTATGACAACGTCTCTGATTTGATCAGCGAAGTAGTCCAGCGTCTAGTTGATTGGCTCAGAACTCGGACACGAGTGAATATCTTTACGATCCAACTGACCTTGAAGGGCTGCCCGGACAAGGTAGCATCCTTGGTTATTCTCCGAGCAGATACTACAACTTTCATAGTTATGTGGGGGCACCTGGCCACACCCGCTTTGAATGCAGTGCAACCTTACCAGGTTTGTTTCCATAGATTGGACATCCTGACTTTGACGCCGAGTAGGGTTTCCATTAAGCACACTGATTTGTTGCGTGTCTTCATCCATATAGATTGCAAGCCACCAGTGGTTTAACAAGTGTTGTAAAGTTCTCTGAACGAGAGCGCACCTTTGGTTACTCTCACAATATCCTTTACAATTCAGATAATCATGTGAAGTGAGAAAACCGAATTGGACTTGCCTGGCATGTAACTCCACCAAGCTGGTATTCATCAGACGAATATCAAAGATTTGAATCATGTTAATCTGATAAGGATTTCTATCATGGTAGTCCTGGATCCATCCAAGATCCATCTGATGCTGGAGGGCCTCTTGTACAAAAGAGCATCCCTGTTTGTTTACCGAGCAAGTCAGACAGGAATTATAATCGTGCCACGGTAGATTATGATACTGGTTTTGCCTTGAGTGCATCGCCACCAAGTTGACATTCATTGCACGGATGTCGTGGTTCTGAATGATGTTGGAATTCGTATAGGTCATGTTGACCCCACGAAGTCGATGCTCTTGGATCCATCCGAGATCTAATTGTTCCTGTAGAGATGATTGCACCACAGAACATCCCTGATTGTTATTAGAGCAGATATCACACTGGTGATAGTTATGAGGTGGCACATGGCCATATCCGCTCTGTCTACAATGCATCTTGACCAAGTTGGCTCTTAACAAGAGTACATCACGAATTTGATAGGTATTGTTAGACTCTCCCTCTATCAAATTGACTGCAGCTTTCTCATGTTAAGGCAGCGGGTTTGTGAGAACATTCGGATTCGTATCTTTGAAAGATAAGACCCCGCTCCTAACAAGCTTTTGCACATCGGATTTAAAACTGAGACAGTTTTCTATGTTGTGCCCTGGTCCTCCTTGATGGTAAGGACACGTCTGATCCGTTTTGAACCAAAAAGGCGGATTTTTCGGTACTGTAAGAGGAGACTTAGTTTGGACATGCCGCTTGACCAGTAATAATGGAAACAGTTCCGCGTACAACATCGGTATAGGTCTAACCCTGGCGGTCGCGTTGTACGGCTGTTGTTGTACTGAGGACGAGCCTGCTGAAGAGGCTGTTGTGTCCTTTGCTGATATTGCTGTTGAATTGGTTGACTCTGCGCAACTTGAGGTTGATACGTAGGAACAGGCGCGGGATTGATAGCAGGAGTTACAGCTGCTACTGTTTGATATCGTCGCCTTTTCTTTCTGAGAGAGATATTCCCGATATCTTGCTTTTTTTTTCTTAGGGAGAGCACTACCGTATCATTTTGTACTACTTGATGATCCAGCATCTTTAACCAAACGTCCTTCCTGGACTGCTTCCTCAAGATGAACTCCCATGCCCACCATCTCGGTGAAGTCACTGGGCGCACTGGCGACCATTCTGTCATAGTAGAATGAGCTTAAGGTCTTTAAGAAGATCTTTGTCATCTCTTTTTCCTTAAGAGATGGAGAAATCTGAGCGGCAATTTCACGCCATCTCTGAGCGTACTGCTTAAAGGTTTCCTTGTCCTTTTGTGACATTGATCTGAGATGATCTCTGTCTGGTGTCATGTCCAAATTGTATTTGAACGAAGGCAGCACCAAGATCTCTGAATGTGCCGATCATAGCACAGTTTAAACCCATGTACCCTTTTAATGCGGCACCGGTTAAACTATCCTGAAAGTAGTGAATCAGTAGCTCCTGGTTCTTTGTCTGAGCTGACATTCGCCGAGCGTACATCACCAAATGGCTCTGAGGGTAAGAGTGACCCTTGTACTTTTCAAAGTCGGGCACTTGGAATTTGTGCAAAACTTTCACATTGGGGACCAAGCAGAGGTCCGCGGCGTCCTTTCCAAATAAATCCTGACCGCGAAGGGCTTGCAGTTCCTTCTGCATCTCCAAGAACTGTTCATGGAACTCATTCATTCTGTCGAACATGCTGTCGTTTCCACCAGAGGGTATCTGGGGAATCTATCCTTCCGGGACAGTGTGTACCACGGGTGGTGGTATAGTCATTATGGCCGAGACTCTCGGTTTCACCCAAAGTTTGTAACCTTCAGGAGTTGCTGCCATGCCCTTGGCATCTTCGCTTTCCCGAAGTTTGTAACCTTCAGGCCCAGCGGTTCCTGTTGCGGTTCCCTGATCCTCAGCGATCGGCGGAACATATCCTTCCAGGATATAGTTAATAGGCATGCCCCAGGGACGATCTTTCGGCATTTTGTACCTAGGATCATACTTCTCCACTATGGGTGTCGATGTGATCTCTGAGATCACAGTCCTTTGTTGTTGCATTTGAGCTTCTGCTAGAGCTTGCATGTCATTATAAAGCTTTCTCAGATCCTCTTTCAGAGTGTCGATCTCTTCTCTCAACTCTCTGTTCTCTTCCTCGAGATCATCCATATTTTTTTGACGATTGGCCCGAGTATTGTACGAATGAGACAGTTTGACTCTAGAATCGAGACGCAAACGTGAGATTCGTAGGTAAGAAGAATGCGTTTATGAGAATGATGAATGCAATGATTATTAATTATTTTTGTTTATTCAAAGTAAACTTCGACAATTGGATTGTAAATATCAAACAATGGGGAAACCCCGTTTTATTGAATTCAAAGGATTGCAGAAATGGAAATACAGTAGATTACAAAGTGCTGAAAAAGGAAATCTAAACTAATGGATCCTGAGTCCTCTCTGAAGAGAGCTCAGGTGCTGGTTCGGGCGCTTTCCTTTTCTTTGACCGGGGCTCTAAGGCCGTTGTCGGGTTGTCATTCCTTTGACAAGTGAAAGGAGCGAGCAAATTCCTTTGGCCATCCTGATTTTCTACAGCATGTTGCTCTAAAATCTCAATCAGAGCATCCTTTTCTCTTAATAGCTGCTGTATTTTCTTACATTCCACATTGAGAATATGGTACTTGTTCCTCCAAGACCTCTTTTCCTGTTGAACTTTGCTGAGAGTAACCTAAAGTTTTTCCATCTCAGACATGAAATAAAGGGCAGAGTCCCTTAATGGAAGAACTTCCTGGCGAGGGTAAGGCATCCTCAGCTTGAGAGCTCTAGTTTGTACCCAGTAGAGATAAGGCTCCATCGAGACACAGTCTGGATTTCATAGAGACTCTCGTCCTTTCCTATGAACGTGTTTCCAAGCGTGCACTATTTCCGTCTTTAGTGCCCTATCATTTTCTCCTTCCTTGAAGAAAAGACCTTCCAGATGAGCATTGCGCGGGACATGCCTCATTGGGTATCCAAATTGACGATGAACTAACACTGGATGATAGTTGATCCCCCCCTTAGTTCCTATAAGGGGTACATTTGGGAAATTTCCACAACGGTCAATGATTATGATCCCGTCATAGATTCGATTGTACCAATCGATGTCAGATTTGGTAAGAGACATGATTCTCTGCGACCAACGTAAAGTATTCTTTTGATCCCAAAATGCAGAAGACTTGGGCAAATGGGAAGTGAACCATTTATAAAGCAAGGGTACACAGCACGTCATCATTCCTCCGCTGTATAAATTCCTTAAGTGTACCGAATGATACGCATCTGCGAGTAAGGTCGGTACGGGGTTTCCGATCAGAAAAATCTTAACGGCGTTGATATCTACGAAGTTATCGATGTTGGGAAACAAAAATAACCCGTAGGTGAGCAAAACAAAGATGCTCTCGAAAGCGGCCATGTTCCCTATACTAGTAAAGTACAGGGCTTTCTTTATCAAAACTGGGCTGGAAAACCCTGGATGCCACCCTTAGTGGTCATGTGAGTCCTGACTTCTGACTCGTCCAAATAAACTGCTCTTGCAATGGTTTGATCCTTTGGAATTTCTTCCAGTCCATAAAAGGGAGCTTGATCAGTGATATGCAGATCAGTCAGGTGAGAATACTCCTCCAGCGTTGGTGCTAGCTGATAATCCTGGAATGTGAAATAGTGATAAACCAGATCGTAGAACTGGATTAGTGTGGACAGGATTTCTTCGATAACATGGACCCTTAACAAGGACAGCAGTCCTCCATACTTAGCTCTGAAAGCCTCGTGGTTGGTGATCATTCTTTCCAAACCTCTTAAATCCTTTAACTTTGGAACCTTGAAGGTGTACTTATGAGTTTTCCTTCTACCGAAATCCATTAGCACAATCTCCTTTCTCTGACATTTGCAATCATTGTCTTAGTTTAATTTGAAAAAGAGAGACTAGAAGAGAAGATTTTTTTTGTTTTAATGTTTTTTAAATGAATGCATGAATGCATCACACAAAAACATACAAAAACATGGGGTCAAATGGCAGGTGTCATGAAGTCAAGGCTCTACCCCCCCCCCCCCAAAGGTTTATACTGGTGATTTTTTGTACCTGTCCACAAAATCATTGACCCCTCTAGGATAACAACAGCAAGCGGATCGCCAGCGAGCTGATGTATCCTGGAGTGATCTCAGATGAGGGTAGTATCGCGTGACAACTATTTCCGATAGCTTCCGCACTACAAAATGGCTTAAGTCTACTAAAAACCTCAGCTTCTCAGATAACCCAGTCGACCACACTACTTTCAACAACCAAAGTCGTATAGGCAATGTATCTGCAAAGGGAGTCTCCACTGAGTTTGATGGTCGATCGGGGGCTCTTAACTGGAATTCACTCCCAGTAAGATTACCCGCATTGCCATCACCTATCTTAGGTGTATACTCAATCTTTCCACATGCGACATCACACGCATTCCCATTAGCAGAAAAATAAACACCGATATCAATTAGGAAAAGTAGTATATATATTTGTCTTAATCATCCTAGACCTCTAGTCTTATGATCCTATACAGACAATGACTCCCCAGCAGAGTTTGTCATTTCTGTGACACTTTGTGAACTTAGGGTTTTCTACCTAAGAGATAGGAAGAGAACAAGATCTCGTTGACATCCCCAGCAGAGTCCCCATTTTTATGTAGCGCAAATTTTTGCGTGGTTGCGAAGCACTATCGCTTTGGGGTACTACAGTTCGATTCATTTTTTATCCTACTGAAGCTGATGAAGGAAGGGAAATAGATGTCTCCAATCAACCCTGCTTGCCCAAGACGTGAAGCTAAATGTGGTTTGTATCATGTTCAAAGCCCAAGATGTGAAGCTGAAGGGTCTATTTGTATCTTGTTCGAAGCCCAAGATGTCAAGCTAAAGGGTTTTGACTTTAGAGAGAATTTGTCATCTCTAAAAAGGGATATTTGGTCTGTTTGTCACAACTGTTGGGTGACTGATCATAAAGGAGAATTACTTTAACTGGGATATGTGAATCCAGCAATGCCATAATTTCCTTTATAGGGCATTTTTAACCTGAAGGAGAAGACTTTAACTCAGTGTAGAGCAATGCTATCTTTCCTTAGGAATTTCTCATGCTAAAAGAGGGACAGTGGCGTGGATGTAAATAATCCAGAGGCTTGCCGCTTACAGCAATTAGATGAAGGAAAAGGAGTTGTTGATGTTTGTATATTGTGAACGAGGCACAGATTTTGATGCTAACAGGTTGATTGACTCAACTGGGGTTTTCTTATACAAAGCCTAAGAGGAGGCTATTGACCCAACAAAAGGGTGTTTTTATGTGTCTCGTATGAAGCCCGAGAGAGAGGCTAAAAGGGGTTGACTCAACAAGTGAGTGCTAACAAGTGACTGAACTCAACAAGAGAGTGCTTTTATATGTGTCTTGTACGAAGCCCAAGACGGAGGCTAAAAGGGAAGTGACTCAACAAGAGAGTCTCTTATACTCAACAAGAGAGTGGTTTTGTATCTCGTACGAAGCCCGAGATGGAGGCTGAAAGGGAAGTGACTCAACAAGAGAGTCTTCTATACTCAACAAGAGAGTGTTTTTGTATCTCATACGAAGCCCGAGATGGAGGCTAAAAGTTTGACTCCGCTGGGGAGAATCATTGTACAAAGCCCAAGAGGAGGCTAACTTCACTGAGGAAGGATCATTATACAAAGGCTAAGAGGAGGCTATTGTGCTGGTGACTGTTTCAGTTTAGTGACAGGTCCAGTATATTGGATAAAAGAGAAAATCAGTTCTTATGAAGGGAATGATTAAAGGTATTGTTGTGCTTTGGAATTGATCAGAGGATCAGGTTATTTCCTGTTCTTTAAGGAAACGGGAAATCCAAAGGGTATTGAGACTGTCCAAGTCTACTGGTGTTTTGGAGAAATCGATTCTCGGATAGTGAGTGATCTTTATATGATTCCCAAGAGAATGCGGGTACGTTAAGGGATGAAGGTCAACCCATTAACTGGTCTGACACTTGACTCAGAAAGACAGCTCTAGCAAATTGATGACTAGGTTATGTTCCTATACCTGTAGAGGTCTCTGGGTCCTTGTACTAAGCCCAAGAGAAGGCATAAGAGCTTTTAAGTAGCCGAAGGGTCCTTGTACAACGCCCAAGATAAGGCGGGGATGCTTTTAAGAAGCCAGTGGGTCCCCAAACCCCGAGAAGTTCAAGACATGCCATTCACCGAGAATAGATCAAGCCAGGAAAGTCCGAGAATTTGGAAGAAACTCAAGAGATGCCATTCACGGAGAAAAGATCATCTCTGGGGAGTAGAGTCTCTTTGACAATGTCTAAGGGTGATAGTCTTGAGAAAGGGTTCACTGAGAATGCTGCCTTTCACGTTTCCATATTGTTTAACCCCAAGAGGAGGGAAGACTGTGTCTGGTAATCCTATGGGGATCTAGTTTTGTTTGTATTTAAGAGTGACCAACAGGGATTTACCTAGTGCTAGACGTAGTTGCCGGGGAAAACTCTAAATAACTATACTAGTATTACACAGTTGATATTTGACAAGTATATAAAAGTTTGTGAAAGAAGACTTACAGTGAGCAGCCCCATAATACAGTTATATATCTGAAAACGGATAAAGAAAGCGGGTAAACACTTACTCGATTGTAGAGCTTCCATGCTGTTTGGTTAGTTTATTCGACAAAGAAAGCTTTAATAATAATATTATATTCAAAATTAAAGGAGGAAGTGCTTTGAAAAGATTGTTGGGGCTTACAGCTCAAGGAGAGGCCCAAGGTTTTATCAGTGATTGCACTGTTGTTTTATACAGGGACTTATACAAGTGACTGAGGCCAAAAAAGGTTTTCTGTACAAAGGGATGGGTCTTACACTCTCTCAAGAGGCCCAAAAGTGTTTAAAGAAAAATAATGGGGCTTATAACACGAGGCTAGGCCCAGATGATTTGTTTTTGAACTAGCGATTGTGCCGATATTTCTTTAGCGTATCGGGACTTATACAATGCACTGAGGCCCAAAAAGTTTTGGTTAAAAAGGGTTGGGTCTTACACTCTAATAGAGGCCCAATGATTTATTTTTGTACAAGTGGTGGGGCTTACAGCTCAAGGAGAGGCCCAGGGTTATTTGTTTTGAAAACGGCGATCACGCCGAGGTTTTTGAAAGCACAGTGGGTCTTATACAATGACTGAGACCCAAAAAGGTTTATTTACAAAGGATTGGGTCTTACACTCTACCAAGAGGCCCAAAAGTGTTTTTTGAAAGATGTATGGAACTTACAACACAAGGGGAGGCCCATAATGGTTTTTTGTTTGAAAACGACGATCGCGCCGTTGTTTTAAAAATGTACAGAGGGACTTATACAATAAGTGAGGCCCAAAACAGTTTATGTACAAAAAGGGTTGGGACTTACACTCTATTAGAGGCCCAAAAGTGTTTGAAAATGATTTGTGCGGGTGAAAATCAAAGAAACCCTAATTTTGTTTTCCTTTAAAAGTAAATATTTAAAGAAAAATCAAATAAAAAGATAAAAATACCAAATGAGTTTGAATAAACCACTTGTGATTTTTGTTGAAGGTTTGAAAAATGAGGTTTTAATCACAAGATGAATTAAAACTCATTTGGTTTTGATTTTCAAAGTAAATATTCACTTTTAAATGTTAAAAAACACTTAAAAAGGAATTTATTCACAAAAATACTAATTATATTAAATAACTAATATAAATTTGATTTTTTTTTTTGTGAAATACAATATTTCAACATTTTTGTGATTTTTTGCAAAGAGAACCAATAAAAAATAATTAAAATTGTGGAAAAACGACCTTGTGGTTTAGGAGTTATGATCCTCCAAAGTTGGTACCCTAGCCACTTTGTTCCAAAACTTAGAAAAATTTCTAAGTTTTTTATGGTTACCCCTTTTACAAGTTATCCCACTTTTCTTGATTTTTCTTGATGAATGATCATTCCAATCACACATTAACATCATTTTAGGGTTAAGGAACCATAATTGTGAAAAATCTCAAAAAGTCAAAGTTGACTTTTGTGCACAGTTGACTTTTTATCAGATGAATTTCAAACTGTGCGATCCTCTATGAAATCAAGTCCTTGACCTAAATCAAACTTGATGGATTGATTTCATAGGTGTTATATGGTGTATTGAATCATGTCTTAGGGTTTGGGAGCATGTCCTAGTCAAAAGTCAAAGGCACAGTTGACTTTTTCTTCAAAAACCCTAATTGTGGTTCAGATGAAATTGAAACTTGTGCATCAAGCTTCTTGGATCAATCCATTGTTGTAAATGGATCAATGTAGTGTATTTGAGACCCTCAAATCATGTCTTGAGGTTTTGGCTCATGCTTTGTCCCAAAAGTCAACTTAGGGGTGAATTAGGTCAAGAAACCCTAATTCCTGATTTTTGGTGAATGCATCCCCTGAGGCTAAATTGACTTAATGATTGGGTCCATGAGGTCCCTTGTAGTATATTAGGTTATTCTTTGAAGCATTGGCTCATGCCCAGAGGAAAATTCCCATTTGGAGGCCCTGGTCGACCAAAACCCTAATTTGGTGACACTGACGATCTTGAGGCTTGATCCACTCAGAATGTTGCAGCCTTGTGCTTAATCCTTGAGGTGGGAGTCCTCTTGATCCATTTGGGATGTTTGAGTGTTAGAAAAGTTGAAGATCATGTCATTTCTTAATTGATCCTTTGTCCAAGGCTCAGAGAGGGCTTGAAACCCTAATTCTGATTGTAGTAAAGGCTCACCCATCTTTGGGGAGACTAATGGTTCATCCATATTGTGATGATGATTTGCACAATGATGGGAAATCTTATTGGTCAAAATTTGGGGTATGACACATAGCATTTGGTAGTTTGGATAAGTGATTATGTGTTGAAAGTTGCTTTTGAAAAGCTGTTTTTACTATTTTTTTTGCCACTGTTACAGTGGTAATCAATTACTCAAAGAGAGTAACCGATTACTCTTCACAAATTTGCATCAGCGCTGTTTTTTTTCAACTGAGTAACTGATTACTCAAATAGAGTAATCGATTACTCTTCACAAATTTTGCCAGATTTGCTATTTTTCAAGCAAGTAACCGATTACCTGATTAGGGTAATCGATTACCACTGTAATAGAGTGTCATTTTCTTACATTTTCAAGTGTGTTTGCCATGCTTTCTTCATTTTAACTTTCATTGATTGTCATGCTTGATTTTATGGATGTTTTAAATGTCATTTAACTTCTATTTGAAGCTTATTCATGAACTTTTGTTGCACACTTTCGATTACTCAAATTGTTCATGTTTTAGCATCATGTGAATATAATCATTCTTGCATTTCTCTTTGATCACATAACATGACTTTATGTTGTATTTTTGTTGACCATTTGGTACTGTTTTGTACTCATTTCCTTGGTTTTGCATTAAGTTTCATTCTTCATGGATGAGCTTAATCTTGTATGATCAATAATTCACACCTTTGCCTTAATGATTTTTCATCCTCTTTGGAAAATTGTTGGCATGGCTTTTCCCCTTTGATTAATTGATCGAAACCATGTTTCGATTAGTTGATCTTCCCCTTCCCTCTCTTTAGGCTTCCTTAGAGCTTTCTCTCTCGAACCCCCGTGGAGTTGGAGTTTCGCGCTACGCCCATTGAAGCCGTTACGCTGTCTATTTCTCCACGCAGGAGCATTGTACAACTTGGAGCTGTTGTGCTGTCTGTTTCAACTTCCGCATTACACCCTGTGTGTCAGAGAAGGAATGAGAAGGGAGAATTCCTACTCTCATTCTGACTACTTCAGGTAGGGGACAAATGACCATGTGCTTGGCTTGGTCATCTCTATCTCCAGGCGGTAGTGTGCTTTCTTTCCCCAATCGAGTCGATCCTTGATCACTCTTTTCCCTTTACAATCTCTTTCGATCCTTTATCACTCCTATCTCTTTTGATCTATCTCTTTTGGTCAATCACCTTCTTGGTTACGATCCTTTGTTCATTGGGTTAGCAAGCCTTCTTCGTTTCAATACCCTATTCTTTTCTTGCAGTCAATCATTGTTCTCTTGATTCCCCTGAAGAGTCTTTTTTCTCTTTCTTTGGTTAAACACAGTTCTCCTGTTACAACCGAAACCCTTGCAGAGTTCGCAACCCTCTTTTGGTTCTTCTCCCTTTGTTGGTTGATCACTGTCTGTCAGTTAAAACACCAATATTTGCACTCTTTCTCAGTTAAACACAGTCCGTCTGCTAAAACACTGAATTCCTCTTGGGTTAATCACCATTTCTTGGTTAATCACCTGTTTCTTCAGTTAACCACAGTCCGTCTATTAAAATACTGAGTTCTCTGGGTTAATCACCTTCTCTCGGTTAATCACCCTTGTCTTCAGTTAAACACAGCCTGTCTGTTAAAATACTGAAGCCCTTTTTTGCGAGTTAATCACCTCCTCTTGGTTAATCACTCATTTTTCTCGGTTAATCATAGTTCTCCTGTTAAAACTGAACCCCAACGGTTAGCAACCTCTTCTGGTTCAATACCCTTCTTCGTTGGTACAGTTCTGTTTGTTCAGTCATTACCAACACCCCTTTTGGGTTACGACCTTTGATCGGTCTTACACCCATTCTTCTGGTTAATCATAGTTTTCTCTGTTAAAACCAGTGATTCTCTATCCCCGCAGAGTTGCAATCCTTGTTTCCTCGGTTAACCACTGTTTATCAATTAATATACTGATGCCCCCTCAAAGTCAAACACCTTCTCTTGGTTCAGCACTCTCTCTCTTGGTTTATCACAGTCTGTCTATTCACACCAGTATCTTTTCCCCGCCAGAGTCTTACTCTCTTTTCTTCGGTTAACCATTGCCAGCCAGTTAATATACCGAATCTCCCTTTCATCTTGGTTTTAGCACCATCCCTTTATTTGGATCCTCAACCGGGTCGCTTATACTCTATCCCTAGCAGTTCTTTTTCCTTCCCCAGCGGAGTTTCTTTCGTTCTTGGTTTTGACACCATTCTTTTCCTAGTCTCTTGTGCAATCGCTCTTACTGTATGGTCTTCCCCAGTAGAGTTTTTCTTTCACTCTGGCTCTTGGTTCTGACACCACTTCTTTTGTTTCCTGTTTCTTTCTTGTTTGTTTTCCGTTCGGTTCCACGAACTACAGAAGCTCTGATTTTGCATTCTTTTGAATGTCAGATACGTAGGCACGAGACCCGATGTCTTGGCGAGCACACTTCCACCCTTCTTTCCTTCTCCCTTTCTTCCTTCCTCTCTGTCCTCTGGTTCCATGAACTACGACGCTCTGATTTCCTCATTGCACTATGAGGGTACGTAGGCACGAGGGCCATAATCCTCCGCGAGCACTTTCTTTCTTTTTCTTTCTTTTTTCCCCTTTCTTCTCTCTCTCTCTCTCTCTCTCTCTCTCTCTCTCTCTCTCCTCTTCTTTAGCTAGAAGCCTTTAGATAGATAACTCATCCAAGCCTAGAAGTAAGCGAAATGGTTCCCGTCGAGTACGACGGATGCGTAAGGTGCTAATACCTTCCTTTCGCATAACCGACCCCCATTCCCATTTCTCTTCCCCTTGGGTTTTATCGATACTTTCCCTGTCCTTTGGGACTAAATAAAGTTCGGTGGCGACTCTGTGTTATCTTTGAGTGTGTGATTCACTCAGGATGTAAACCAGCCATCTTCACCCATTTGATTTTCTAAACATGTATTGATTTTTTGAGTTCCTTCATGGATGTTTTGGCTTGTTTCTTGCATATGGTCTTGTTCATGCCTATAACACCCCAAAATTTGCCCTCCTATTTGTACCCAATAAGTGGCTTAGGTTTCACCTTACATGTACTTTTAGGTCATAAGCATTGCATATGCATCATTGGTTTTCCAAAGGCATGGGATAAGAGGTTTCCATGGTATAGATTGATCAAAGCAAAGATAATGGGACATCCTCAATTACACAAGCCACAAAGGCCCATCAAGACACAAGACACCTCATATGGGTCACCATTTCATCAAGAGATTGAGATTAGTAAGAGAATTGAAGAGGATCACTCATCTCCTATCTCTTGATCCTCCAATTAGGGTTTTGGTTATCTGTGCATGTGGCATCATCATGAGCAAGGATATGGAGCTTTAACATCATCTTATCACATACAACATCTTGGTTTATGAAAATCTTCATTCATCCCAGAGAAATTAGGGTTTTGACCATTAGTCAATACTTCCTATCTTCTGAGGCCCAAATTAGGGTTTTGCTCCAAGTCAGTTTATTGCTGATTTTTTGGGCAAATACTTGATTCTATGGCTCCCTATAAGTTCTCAAGTATCTAGGATTGGAATATGGACCATCATGTCCCTCACAAGGGTTTCAATTGAACAGGTAATTGAGAATCAGTCAAATTGGGAATAAAGTCAACTGATCAATGAAAAAGTTAACTCTTGACTTTTCGGGGTCAAACTCATGTTCATCATGTCAAATATGATCAATGGATGAGATTTGATCAAGAAATATCAAAGGAATCACCAAAAATCAAGAATTATGGAAAGTTGCCAATTTTGGAAATTTAGGGTTCTTAAGAACTTTCCATTTTGGGAAAGCTTTCCTTAGGTTTCAGCCATCTTCAAGCCCAGATTTATGCATGATACAAGCCTCATCTGATTTTTTTTTCAAATGAAAGTTGTAGAGGGTTCTTCCACTTTTCCAACCATATAAAGAATGCTTCATTTGGATTTCTAGATCAAGAGTTATGATCAATCAAAGTTATGATCATATAAAGAAAACTTAGATTTTTTCTAAGTACCCAAAACCAGTTTTGTAACCTTGATTTCAACCTCATTCTTGAGCATGTTAGAGACCTCTAATCCACTTTCCATAAACATCAACATTATTCTATGCCATGAGAGCTTTCCAAGGACACCAAGTTTGTGCAAATTGGTTCAATATCCATAGAGTTATACTTCTCCAAAGTTGAGACATTCTAATGGCAAACATGGAGAAATACTTAGAATTTTCTAAGTGTAGCAACCAGTTGGTATCATGCAATATTCATGGTCTTTTTTCTTGATGTTCAAGGCTCTAATTTGGTTTATTTCCAACATGAAGTTTGTAGTATCAAATCCCCTCTTTCATGTGAGACGAAAACCATGCAAATTGATGCCATAATCATCCAGATACAATACTCTAAAATCACTACCATGATAATGCCAAGTAAGGGTTCATGCCATGCCAAATGCTAAAACCAAGCAAGTGTTCTTACTGCCTCATCACGATGCGCATATGTCACCCTCATTTACCCTTTTAAACCAAACCATATCTTACACCATGTACCTTTACCTCATATGCCAAGAGAGAGAAAGATATAAACTTGCAAAACAAGTTGTCATGCATTGTGTACCAAATCACCAATATCACCATCATCAGTATGTATCATGAGACACAACAACAACAACCATACACACTCCCTAATTCCCTAACCCGCATGCAACATAACCTCACTCTCACTTTTGGAATTTTTTACTAACCACTCTCTAACTGTAAACTAACCATGATTAACTCATAACCACACTTTTACCACCCTATATAAGCTCTTAACCACACAGTTACAAGGGAGGCTTCACATTTTTTCTCCAAATCAGATCAAAGAACTCCATTGATACAAGAACTTCAGAGCTTCGAATCTGATTCATTTTTGAAGTTTTCTCCATTCATTTTTCAGCATCGTGATCACCATACTTGTTTCTCTCTTCTGTATACATTATCATTGAACTGGAATCATCACAACCTTATTCACCAGTGCAACAACCTCAACATCATTTTGGGAATTGCATCAAGAATCAAAGGTTTTAGACATTTATTTTGCCCACAAGTGTTGATTACAAGATCTGCAGGAAGTTCATAGGGTTTCTTGCACGTGGAAAAAGGTCCAACCAGGTTTTAATTTCGCAATCTTGCAGCATCATATTAGGTTGATTTAGGGTCATCTATCACGTGCATCTGAAGCCATTCCCATGAAGGCATTGGTTGGTGGTTAAAATAGGTTGAAATGTGAGGATCCAAGTTTTGCAGATCTAACTTATTCCCTTCGAATCTCCTTGTGTATTAATTGTATGGAAAATTTGATATCATATTTGGAATCTACGTTAAATTCTGAGCAGGTTACTGTTTGGTTTTTTCATTTCTGGTAGCGTCCTTGCCTGAGCTCCGGCGGAGCTGGTCGGGGAAGACTATCGGAAGTCTTCTCAGGCGACTGGTTCAAGCCCTAAATGAGGAGGGTGGGAGTCATGTGCACTTCCCTTTCCCTCTTTCCATCTCAATTCAAATTCTGATCAAAAAGGGATGTTTTTGTATCATTGGGCTTAACCTAATTGCTATACGCGCCCCCAATTCTAGGCCCAGCGTGGGTTTAAACTAGAGTTTTGCTTGCGTAGCACCCCCTTCCCTTTTCATGTTATTTTCATTCTCTTTTTTTATACACGCTTCATAACTAAATTTTAAAATTACCAAAAATCATCCTAAAATTCTGAAATAATTCATGGATACTATTGAAGGTTTTAAATAATTTTTGGTGAATTTTAATTTTACTTTGTGTCTGGTTTGGTATTTTTTCTTGAATTTTGGATTGAATGTGTTCATGTTGCCATACCTTGTGCTACAAGTCTTGAAAAATGACCTTCCCCTCATGTTTTGAGCCTCAATTTTTGTGGGAATTTATTCATTTGATTGTATGACATGTTGATGTGAATTTGGTGCTTTGGTCATGAGTTTTGAAGTACTTTTGAATGCTACCTTTGGAGCTTAGTTTGTTTGATCATTTTTGAATGATATGCTAATGTTTGAAATTGTTTGAACATCCTTGATGCATAATTTTGAGCCAATATTTTGCATATGACCAACCACTGACCTTAGCGTGACATGACCAATTTCTCATAATTTTCCAAAGCATCTAATCCTTTTTCATGGATATTTCAATGTGTGCTTTTTATGTGGATGTATGCTTAGAACCAGGTTAAGTTTGACACTCGCTTATGGCCACTTTAGGCCAAATTTGAGGACATGTTAGAGCATGTTCATGATGACATTTTGATGTGCAATGATGGCACTTGGATCTTGCTTTTTGAACATAACTTACATGCTTCATTTGAACCCTAATTGAACACTCGATTGTTGCTCAATGCTTGTTTAAGTGTTTGGTTTGATGATACCTTTATGCAACTCTCATAAGGGATATTTTGTACAACTTTTCACACATGTTTTAGCATGAGGTAGAGCCTGCCCACATTAGTTTATAGGTTACTTTATATGCCTCTAATTGATGATATGCTTTCACAAGTTTGAACATGATTGAGCATCCTCTTTTGTTGCTTTGCACTTGAACTTTCGTGAATCTTGTTTGTCCAGTGATCTTGATATTCAAATGTGCTTTTTCACATGTAATTTACCACTGCCCTATATGTATGAATGCTTGATTGGCTTGACCTTGTCATCCCTTTTGCACGTTGGAATGTCTCTTGTTGCTAGTGGAAGATTAAGTTTGACTTTGGTCATTACTTGTAACATCTTTTGAGAACATGTTGTCATGATGACTTTGTGGAATCTAAATGATCATTTGGAATGTGGATAACATGTATGAATTGACATTAGCATGAGTTAGAGCCTTGTCATCCCTTGTTATAGATCATTTGGTATAATTTGAGTGATGATACTTTTGGGTGAATGTAAGCTTGATTTGTGCATCAACTTTGACCATTTCCTTAACATTATTTGTGTGCCATCCTTGCTCATTTCTTTTGGGGTTCAAACATGGAATTTTATAGGTCTTTTACCTCTGATGTGGATACTTTGACCTTGCCTTGCCATGTTCTTTCATTTCTCTTTCTTGAGTGACAAGTTACATGCTTTTAGAGGATGTTTAGGTTTGGTTTTGTTCTTCACTTGCCTTAACTTTGGAGATTGAGTTTGACATGAACTTTTGTGACATTTTGAAGTTGATTTCAAGAAATGAATATATGCCTTCACTTCTGACTTGGGTATTTCAAATGTCAACTTTATGCTTGCTTACTCACTACATGTTCATAAATGTTTGATACATGATTTAGGTAACATCTTTGTATAGAATTGCATACTCCTTTGAACATGAATTGGTATGACTTTCATAAGCACTTATTGATATTTCAAACTTCATTTACATGTCATATGCTACTTCCTTGGATACTTGGGTACTCATTTGACTTGGTTTGAATTATCCTTTACTTGCATCACAATTAACATGACTTTAGGGAATTGTTTAGATGCTAGTTTTGGTACATACTTGTAATATCTTTGGAGATTGATTTGCCATGAGAAGTTTTGTGTTAACTTGAGATGTTTGAACATTCAATCACATGTTTCACTTCTGACCTAGGTCTTTTATGAGTTCATGTCATGCTTGTTTACTCATTATGTATTCATGATTGATTGAAACAAGCTTAAGGTGACATCTTTGTGCATAACTTGCAAACCTCTTGAACATGACTAAAGCTACTTTCATGATCACTTATCACTACTTCAAGCTTGAATTTGACATGTTTACATCACATATGTTACTTGAATACATGGCTTAATGCCCGTTTGTGGGACTTCTAAAGGTTAACTTGACATGGTTTGTGGATGACAAATGTTTGTGTGTTGGTGAAGGATATAACTTGCATTCTTGTATACTTTCTGAGGACATTAACATGGATAAGATTTGGTAGGTTTAGCTACTGCCCCTATTAGGTTCATCCACCTTTAGAACACATCTCACTTGGTTTATGGCTTGACATGGCTCCTAGTGTAGTCTTAGGGCTCTAGCATGGGCATAATTGCATAGTTTTACATTTTACTTTCAACTATTCAATAGTTGAGCTTGGCTTGGAGTTGGTAAATACTTGTGTGGCTTTACTTGGATGTTTACACTTATATGACTTCTCTTTCATCTCACTTCTCCTTTGATTCTCTCTTTTGTGATTGATTAGTCTAATGTTTACTTGTGTGATCACATGATCCCTTAGGATTCCTAGCTCCACTTAATTTCCAATTAAGTTGGAGATAAGAGAGACATTAGGTTTGCAATCCATGCATGATAACAAGTAGGATAGTCCCTTCTACCTCAATCTTAGGACCATTGTGTATGACAACATTAGGACTTAGTTTCCCTTAGTTGTTTTCTTTGCAACCTTTGAGTCATTTCTCAACTCATCTCAAAACAAGTTCAAAACACCTAATAAATACAACGAGTATTGTACGCCACGAGCCTTAAGTACATGGGAAGTGACAAGCGGGAGTCCCTCCTTACCTTGTCTAGGGTGTTTTGCATGTGTCCCGTCTTGGGTCGATTTGCAACGCATTCGATCCTATGTCATAGACTTTAGTGCAATACAAGTTTCAAACAAACTTAATCCACTTCTGTCTAAAAAACACAAACAAAGTTCAAATCATTTTATTCTTTGGGATTAACAAGGTTTCAATTCATTTTCATAAAAAAGCACATTATTTCCGTTTGTCACAAACAGGCATCGACCCTAACTGCCGGACGCAAACTTAACGTCGCTCATAAATAATACAACAATGACCTTATAGGTCGAATTACGACTGCTCTGATTTCCTCTTTCTCGTTAGATTGAGGATACGTAAGCACGAGACGGCGATGTCTTGGTGAGCAACCTTCCTCCAAAAGTCTCATAGTCCTCCGAACTACGTGGACTTTGACTTTCCCGTTCCCGAGGGAATACGTAGGCCTAGGACGATGATATCCTATCGAGTTACCTTTCACCTTTTGTTTTCCGTTTCTAGTTAGCATTAGAGCTTCAGATACCTACACCCTTTGATTAGACAACAAGCATGGATCCCATCGAGTACGATGGACGTGAGGGGGTGCTAATACCTTCCTCTCGCGTAACCGACTCCTGAAACCAGACTATGGTTGCGATGACCATGTCTTTCCCTTTTCGAGGTTTTCTTCGATTATTTCCTTTCTCTGCGTCGGGATAAATAACGTTCGGTGGCGACTCTTCTGTTGTTTATGCCGGTTGATTTTTGCAGATGCGACAGCTGACGACTCTGCTGGGGACCTCAGGTTCCCTAAGCGAGTCAATCCTAGCGCTTGTGTGATTTTGGTTATTGGGTGTTTATCTGTATGCTTTACTTGCTTCATTTATGGCTTTATTGCATGTTTATCGCTTTTATCGCATTTACTTGCTTTACATTTCATTATTGCCATATATACTGGACTGTGCTGGACTGTTGTTTTCTATGGTGGGATGGGTGATCTGAGAGATAAGCCCAATACCCAGGCTTGAGTGTACACATAATACTAGAGTGGAAAGTAGTGTGGCCTACGTAGCGTCTTGGTACGTTTGGTTTACACGAAACCCACAGCCAGACGAGGTTTTCTTGGGAGATATTCTAATTTGTGCGTCTTGTGCATTTCAGGGTGTTAACTTAGAAAACTGTCGACTTTGGTGATAATTCCCGAGGACTCAGTTGAGGCACTCCTCCCAAGGGGCAATAATGTTAGACCAGAAATGGCAAACACATTACGCTTCTTGATCTAAGGACCCGAAGCTGGGAATTTGCTATAGGATGACCTGTTTGAGGGGAATTAGTTGAGGCCTCCTCGATTGATGATGATGCCAAACCAGAAATGGTGAATGTATCATCATTTCTCGACCTGAGAGTCCGTGACGCTGAGGATCATCTGTCTTAGAACCCACTTGTGAGAGGGGCTGGATGTTTACAAGTTTGCAGGTAACTTTGACTTCCAACCTACCCTGTTTTCTGGTATTCTTACAAAAGTGGATAGTTCAGCCTATTATATTCAGTCAGTTGTTATTCACAGTTCTGCAGAGACACTATTCACACAGTTCATCACAGACACGTCAAGATATATATGGCACCTCTGATACCATGCCTTTGCATTGCATCATTTCATACCCTAACATTCCTGTTTTTTCATTTCCAGGTTCATATCTTACTATTGATTCCGGTCAGTGGGTTCTGTAGGGATGGATACCAAGACGAAGAACAATGTGGCATACAGATTTCCGAAGCCGATTCTAGACTTACTTCATAAAGTGGTTGATATGGCTGATCCTGGTGTTCTTACTGATTTCAGAAAGGAGTGTGGGAGGTTATTGAATGTTGTCTGTAATATCATGAAGTATGAGCAAGACGCTATTCATACACTACTGCAGTTTTATGAGCCTCCGTTGCGTTGCTTCGTCTTTCTGGATTATATTCTAGCTCCAACACTGGAAGAATTCTCTTTCATCCTGGGGATCCCTATCAAGCAAAGGGTACCGTTCTTTTCTGAAGAGTGTCCAAACTTAGAACAGGTTGTTGCTCCTCTTCATGTGGGTCAGACTATGCTAAATGATAATGTGGCCGATAAAGGAGGTTTTAAAGGTTTTCAGTTGGAGTTTCTGGTTAGCCAAGCTCGCAAGTATGCCGACGCCAAAAGTTGGACGGTTTTCAATGCTATTTTGGCTCTATGAATCTACGGGATTGTCGTGTTCCCTAATGTACATGATTTTGTGGGCATGCACGCCGTTAGGATCTTCATCTTGAAAAATCCAATACCTACTCTTCTTGGCAATTTCTATCATTATGTGCACTTCAAGAACGAGAAGAGAAGAGGGGGGGTCTGTAAGTTGTTGCACGCCACTCTTGTCCAATTGGTTTCTGAATCATCTTCCTCAGACCGGTGCCTTTGTTGATACAAAGGATTCTCTGAAATGGTCTAAGCGGATAATGGGTCTGACTGCTGACAACATTGTCTGGTTTGATCATCAGTTGTGGGGTATGGAGATTATTTCCAACTGCGAAAACTTTCCAAATGTTCCTCTGGTGGGTAGGAAAGGTGGGATCAATTACAACCATATTCTGCCATCCAACAGTTTGGATATGTTTTGAGTAGTCCTCCCGAAGACCGAGACGTTGAGGAATTTTTGTTCTTTAATGGTACTGAAGACCAGGAGATGCTGAGGAGAGTTTTGAGTGCTTAGGCACATATTCATAAGAAAGGCAAGACTGTTCTTGGAAAGAGTGACTGTAGAGTTTACCCTTCTTATGTTGAGTGGATCTAGAGGAAAGTGGAAGAGGTTCTCTTGCCTTTCTCAAGGGAGTCGCCTTTGTACCCATTAATGATAAAGCAATCCGCTATTGCTGCTATTGAAGAGTTCAACAAGCTGCAAGCTCTTGTGAATGAGCTCCGTGTAGAGAACTCCAACTTAAGCAGTCGTCTTCAAGAAGCTTTACCTACCAACATGGGATTGGAATGTAAGGCTCAAGATGTAATGAAGTTTCTAGCAGAGAAGGAGAAAGACTTTGCAGACAGGGCTTAGTTTTATCAAAAATTTAAATTGGCTGCAGAATCCTCCGCCCGGGCTCACAAGCAAACTAAGCAACGCTTGGCTGAGGTAAATGTCAAGCTTGCTGACTCTCAAAACATGTGGGTTGAAATCAAGGTTGAAAATGAGGAACTAAATGAGGAACTCCAAAAGGCAAAAAGAGGCAAAAAGCACTTCTCCGACAAACTGAAGGAAGCTCAGAAGGAGATTGAAGAGCTCAAGGTTCAAGCTGGGATCAAGAGGGCAAAGCTCAGAGACGTCTTTGGAGACGACGATAGCGCCAAACACATTGTTGAGCTGAACCAAGGTATTGGCAGGAGAAACAAGCTGATTAAAGGGCTGATAGAGCGACCAACTCATCCTGACACCGAAGCCCTTATCAAAGAGTTCAAGACCAGTTTCTACGGGTTAGGGGTTTGGGATTGATTTGTATTTATACCCCTGCATTTCGTATGTTGTGATTAGCATCAGGCTTGTTGGTGGACTCACCTTTGGTTGTATCATACTTGTTTGTATGACTTTCTGAAGTATTATATAATGAGATATTTGTTTCAGCCATATCTGTTTCAGCAGTATTTTTTTTCAATGGTGTTCGTTCCAACTGTATTTTCTCTATAATATCTATCTGTTCCGACTTTATTTTCTCAGCATTATATCTGATCCCTCACCCGGTTAAAACCGAAATCAAGGTATAGATATACCCTATAAATGGTTAAACATGGCATTTGAATTTGCATATTCATACTCATTTGCATAACAGGTGTTCACTATAGGTTTTCTTATCTTATTCGCTTTATTCAGGAAGGATTGTTGATTATCATCTTCACCATTATTCCACTCGTCAAAACCAGTAAAAAGCTATGGAACAGGTGTAAGCAGAGCTCCAAGACTTCCGCAACCGCATGACTCAGTTCATGGAAATGATGCAGAATGTTGCTCAGGGGTAGGAGCAGCTGAGGACTTTGTTGCAACCTCTAGTTGCACGCGTTGATGAAGAAGGCATTGTTCACGGTGGTGTTCATGTTGTTCCTCCGGACGAAGGTAGTCAGGCTGGTGTTCATGTTGTTCCTCCGTGCAGAGGTGTTCCTATTCCTACTGTTGTCATTCCTCCGGGCGGAGGAGCAGTGGGAGGTATTCCAGTTGTTGGTGGTGGGGTTGGCAGCTTAGGGGCAGTGCATGACGCGGGAGGCCATCAATGGGAAGATCATCAGGACGATGTGTTTTCCATGCAAGGGGTTGATACTAGTATTCAGACTGAAGCTGATAGAAAGTTCAAGTTGATAGAGGAGCGGATGAGAGCCTTTGAGAATCAAAACTCTTTGGGGATTGACATGGCTGATATGGGATTGGTTCCTGGAGTAAAAATTCCACATAAATTCAAAGTGCCTTCCTTCGACAAGTATACTGGAACTACTTGCCTTAAAACCCACATTAGGGCGTATTACAGAAAAATGTCCGCTTATTCTGAAGATGAAAATCTGCTGATGCACTTCTTCCAGGATAGCCTGGCTGGGGCGTCCCTAGAATGGTATATACAGTTGGAAAGGAGTCACATCTGCATCTGGCGTGAACTTGCCGAGGAGTTCGTTAGACACTGCCAGTATAACAGGGATATGGCGCCTAACCGTATGCAGTTGCAGAGTCTTTCACAAAAGAATAATGAAAGCTTTAAAGAATATGCCCAGAGGTGGTGTGAGTTGGCTTCTAGAGTTCAACCTCCTATGGTGGAGAGAGAACTCATAGACATGTTCATGGCCACGCTGCAAGGGTCGTATTATGAGAGTTTGGTGGGATGCTTATCTGCAGGATTTTCTGATCTAGTTTTGGCTAGAGAAAGAGTTGAAAGCGGTATCAAGTCTGGCAAGATACCGAGCAATAGTGGATCCTCAGCTGGAGGACATAAGAAATTATATGGGGGAAAAGAGAAGGAGATGTGAACTCAATTTCTTCAAATCAGTGTAAGGGTAAGGCTCGTCAGAATTACACCCAACAGGTTACTACCGTGGCCATTCCGACTGCGCCGCAACAGCAAAACCCTGCTCCGTGCAGGTATCAGGACCGGTCCAAGGTAAACAGGCATTTTAATGAACCTCCGATGTCGTATGCACAGTTATTCCAACATCTGCTACAACTCCAGTTAGTACAAACAAGGACTTTGGCTCCACCCACGGGCGATCTGCCACCTGGGTATGATGCCAACCCATGCTGTGAGTTTCATTCCAGAGCTCTGGGTCATAGTATCGATACTTGCAAGGCCTTCAAGCCCAAAGTTCAAGATTTGCTTAATTCGAAAGCCATCAATTTTACAAATGATGGTCCAAATGTAATTCAAAAACCCTATGCCCAATCACGGTGGGGAAAGGGCTAATGCCATAGATGATGGGGAGCCAATGGATTTGATAATGGATGTGAACAAGCTGAAAACTTCCCTGTCAGTAGTCAAGGAGAGGTTGTTAAAAATTGGGGTTTTTCCAGGGTGTTCAGATGATTGCCAAGAGTGTTTAGTGCAGCCTGAGGGTTGTGTTTCCTTGGAGTCGAATATTCAAAGGTTTGTGAATGATGGTCTGTTACAATTTGATCGGGTCAATAGCGAGAAGAAAGTTGTTAATCGCAATGAAGATGTTGCCACAATATCCATCCCGTATAAGACAATCAATATTTCAGCACCGTCGAGGCAAGCGCCGGTTATTATCACCGTTCCAGGACCGATACCCTACGAGAGCACTAAGGCCATCCCGTGGAACTACGGGGCCGAGGTATTTTGTAACGGGCAAAAGCAGGAGCTGGTAGGTCCGTCGGGTGTAGGATATATTGCTAAAAATATTTTGGAAGCTGGGGCTATTACCAGAAGTGGTAGGGTCTTTTCACCAGCTAATGACAATGCGAGCAGTACAAGTCAGGACAAAGGTAAACAGGTGGTTGACAATTCAAGGCTGAAACCAGTTGTAGAGGATTCTGCGCAAAAGAATGTTGATGAAGCTTTCTCAAAAGACATCGATGAATTCATGAGAATAATAAGGAAAAGTGATTACAAAATTGTAGACCATTTAAATCAAACGCCTTCCAAATTTTCTATCTTGTCTTTGTTTATGTGCTCAGAAGCGCATAGGAATGCTTTGTTAAAGGTGTTGAATTCGGCGTATGTACCACAGGAGATATTAGTGAATTACCTTGAGCCCGTGGTGGAGCACGTAAATGCTGGAAACGGTTTGGGTTTTACGGATTTGGACTTGACTCCCGCGTCTCTATAGAGTTTAGAGGTTCATTGTTATCCCACGTGTTAGTAGATACCGATTCTTCATTAAATGTTCTTCCCAAGAAAGCGCTTATGAAGCTTGATACTCAAGGGCTGATTTGCACACCCTGTGATCTGGTGGTGCGGGCTTTCGATGGCTCCAAAAGGTCGGTGTTCGAAGAGATTGTCATACCCATCAAGGTGGGACCAGAGATCTTTGACGCAACCTTCTATATCATGCAAATACAGCCGACGTATAGTTGTTTGTTGGGTCGCCATTGGATTCACCATGCTGGGGCAGTGACGTCGATGTTACATCAGAAGCTGAAGTATATGGCCAAAGGAAAGGTTGTTACGGTGTGTGGGGAAGAAGATATAATGGTCAGTCATCTGTCAACTTTCAAGTATGTAGAAGTGGATGGAGAAATCCATGAAACTTTATGCTAGGATTTCGAGGCTGTTCAGATCACGAAAGAGCCTCCAGTGGAGGTTAATGAGCCCGAAGTTTCTATGTCTTCGTTCAAAGATGCATGTGCCGTGGTAGATTCTGGAAATTCTCAGAAATGGGGTCAGGTGATAGATGTGCAGATGAAGAAGAACAAATATGGGCTGGGATACAAGCCGTCCAAATCATCTCAAAGGCTTTCAAAGTATAGTGGTCCGGTTCATTTCACCAGTGCGGGAGTTTTCTTCAACAGAATTAATGCTATCGGCGATGATGAAGGGGACAGTGATTGTGACATGGACCAATGGATCCGTCAATGCATTCCTGGCCAGGAGCTGCGTAATTGGTCTGCTAAGGAAGTTGTCCAAGTCTTTTGTGAAGAGTAATTGTTCTTGTTTTTGTATATGTTCAATCCTACGTTCTTCCCAAGACGTAGCGATTATTTCTGTAGGGCCACGATTACTTTCAATTTTATCATTAATAAAGAACGTTTTCGCATTCAAATATTGTGATCCCTGTCTTTCATTTTTACTTTTTTGCATTTATTAAAAGTAAAATGGCAATGTGTTTTTTGTTTGTTCATGATTGCATTCATAATAAACATAAAACATCACTCATGCGGGTCTATCAGTTCAGATTCCACCGACCATGATTCAGCTATCGCTCGGTATGACTTCGACAATCCCATTTATCAGGCTGACGAAGACTGTGACTTGCCTGAGGAATTAGCCAGACTGCTAAAACAGGAGGAACGAATCATCTCACCTCATTAGGAGGACATTGAAGTTATCAACTTGGGCACAGAGGATGTGAAGAAAGAAGTCAGAATCGGGGCCGCTTTAGAAGATAATGTAAAAGGAAGATTGGTTGAAATGCTGCGAGAGTATGTGGACATCTTCGCCTGGTCTTACCAAGACATGCCTGGGCTCGACACAGATATTGTTGTGCACCAGTTACCACTCAAAGAGGATTATCCTCCAGTTAAGCAAAAATGGAGGAGAACAAGACTGAACATGGCTATTAAAATTAAAGAAGAGGTTCAGAAGCAGTTGGATGTCGACTTTCTTGCCGTGAAGAACTATCCTCTGTGGGTTGCTAACATCGTTCATGTACCTAAGAAAGATGGAAAGGTCAGGATGTGCGCCGATTATCGAGACTTGAACAGAGCAAGCCCAAAAGATGATTTCCCGCTTCCCCACATTGACGTGTTAGTTGACAACACTACTCAATATTCGGTATTTTCCTTCATGGATGGCTTCTCCAGGTATAACCAAATCAAAATGGCCCTAGAGGACATGGAGAAGACGACATTCATAACGTCGTGGGGAACCTTTTGCTACAAGGTCATACCCTTTGGATTGAAAAATGCTAGGGAAACCTATCAACGGGTTATGGTGACTTTCTTTCATGATATGATTCACAAAGAGATTGAGGTCTATGTTGATGACATGATCGCGAAGTCACAGACGGAGGAAGAAAATTTGGTGAATCTTCAAAAGCTGTTTGAAAGGTTAAAGAAATTCAGACTGAGGTTGAATCCGAACAAGTGCACCTTCGGGATGAGATCTGGTAAATTGTTGGGCTTCATTGTTAGCAAAAGAGGTATCGAGGTAGATCCTGCCAAAGTAAAAGCCATACAAGATATGCCTGAACCGAGAATGGAGAAAGAGGTTCGTGGTTTCTTAGGGAGACTGAACTACATAGCCCGGTTCATCTCTCATCTCACAGCCATGTGTGAACCTATATTCAAATTGCTGAGAAAAGATCAAGAGGTCAGGTGGAATGAAAATTGTCAAAAGGAGTTTGATAAAATAAAAGAATATTTGCAGGAACCTCCAATCCTCATGCCGCCAGTGCCAGAAAGACCGTTGATTATGTATCTTATGGTTCTTGAGAATTCAATGGGGTGTGTACTCGGTCAACACGATGAGACAGGTAGGAAAGAGCATGTTATCTACTACCTGAGTAAAAAGTTCACTGATTGTGAATCAAGATACTCAATGCTGAAGAAGACATGTTGTGCACTCGCTTGGGCTGCTAAGCGTTTAAGGTAATATATGTTAAACCACACAACCCTATTGATTTCGAAGATGAATCCGATTAGTATGTGTTTGAGAAGCAAGCACTTTCTGGGAGAATAGCTCGTTGGCAATTGGTTTTGACAGAGTACGATTTTCAATATGTGTCCCAGAAGGCCATCAAGGGAAGTGTTTTGTCAGAATATCTTGCTCAACAACCAATCGAGGATTATCAACCGATGAAATTCGAATTTCCAGATGAGCATATCATGTTTTTGAAGATGAAAGACTGTGATGAGCCTTTGCCTGACGAAGGACCAGAAATTGGATCTCAGTGGAGTTTAATCTTTGATGGGGCTGTAAATTCATATGGTAACGGAATCGGGGCAATCATTACTCCTCCGAAGGGTTCTCATATACCCTTTACCGCCCGGTTAGCATTCATATGCACGAACAACGAGGCAGAGTATGAAGCATGCATCATGGGGTTGGAAGAAGCCATCGATTTGAGAATCAAGAACCTTGATGTGTATGGTAATTCTGCATTGGTAATTAATCAGATCAAAGGAGAATGGGAGACTCGTCAGGAAAACTTGGTGTCGTACAAAAACTATGCTAGAAGGTTGTTACTATTCTTTGATAGGGTGGACTTTCATCACGTACCCCGGGCTGAGAATCAGATGGTCGATGTGTTGGCAACGTTGGCTTTAATGTACAAGGTGAATCGGTGGAATGAAGTTTCGTCAATCAGAATTATGCATCTTGACAGACCAGCTTTCGTGTTTGTAGCTGAAGAAGTGTCAGATGGCAAGCCTTGGTATCATGACATCAAGCGCTTTCTCAACAGCCAAGAGTACCCGGCTGGGGCATCCACCAAGGATAAGAAAACTCTGAGGAGATTAGAATGCAACTTCTTATTGAATGAAGACGATGTGATGTACAAAAGGAATTTCAACATGGTCTTGAAGCGTTGTGTTGATGAACACAAGGCAAGTCAGTTGATGGAAGAGGTTCACGAGGGTTCTTTCGGCACTCATGCCAATGGGCATGCTATGGCTAGGAAGTTGTTAAGGGCAGGGTATTACTGGGTGACTACGGAGTCCGTTTGTTTCAAATACCCAGGAAATGCCATAAATGCCAGATTTATGTTGATAAGGTGCATGTGTCGCCTACTCCTCTTAACGTATTGACGTCTCCTTGGCCCTTTACTATGTGGGGCATCGACATGATTGGAAAGATTGAGCCGACTGCTTCCAATGGCCATCATTTTACTCTGGTCACCATTGACTACTTCACGAAGTGGGTAGAAGCTGCCTCGTTTGCCAACGTCACCAGACAAGTGGTAGCCCGGTTCATAAAGAAGGACATCATCTGTCGTTATGGTATCCCGGAGAGAATCATTACTGATAATGGTTCAAATTTGAATAAGAAGATAATGAAGGAGCCATGCCAGAGCTTTAAAATTGAGCATCACAATTCTTCTCTATATCATCCGAAGATGAATGGCGCTGTTGAGGCAGCAAATAAGAACATCAAGAATATTGTGCAGAAAATGGTGGTAACGTATAAAGATTGGCATGAGATGTTGCCCTTTACTTTACACAGTTATCGTACTTCGGAGCGTACCTCAATGGGGGTAACTCCTTTCTCGCTGGTGTATGGTATGGAAGCAGTCCTACCACTAAAAGTTGAGATTTTTTCTTTAAGAATTCTGGCAGACGTGAAACTCGATGAAACCAAATGGGTATGATCCTGGTTGGATCAATTGAACCTTATCGAGGAGAAGAGATTGGTAGCCATTGCACACGGCTAGTTATATCAAAGCAGGATGAAGAGGGCCTTTGATCAGAAAGTACGTCCTCGATGATTTTTGACAGGAGAATTGGTGTTGAAAAGGATCATTCCTCCTCAGACAGATCACAGGGGCAAATGGACTCCAAACTACGAAGGGCCATATGTTATGAGAAAGGTTTTCTCTGGTGGAGCCTTGTTGCTTTCAACTATGGATGGCGAAGATTTTACATCCCATGTGAACGCAGACGCAGTCAAAAAATACTTCGCGTAAGAGAGAGCCGCTGGACCACAAAAAGAAAAGTCCAGGCAAAAAAGGGCATCTCGGCGAACCGCGAAATGGAAAAGGTTCGGGCAAAAATTAGGGATAAAAGAAAAGAAAAGAAAAGAATAAACCCACAAAGTTGAAAACTTGAAAAGGCAACTTTGGCAAAAATGGGTATCCCGGTGGATTGAAAACCCGAAAGGGTGATCCAGGCAAAAGTTAGGGATTTGAAATAGAGAGGCTGTGGTCTGTGTTTGATTTGTGAACACTTTTGATACTTGGGAATTTCGAAGAAAAGGAATCAGTCCAGTCAGTCTTTTCAGAGGCCGAAGCATCTGCAGATAAAGACGACATATAGGGCATAGCTGAATCAAAACATGGTGGATATCTGTTCCCACATTGCTGACATATGTATTTTTCTTTTCATTTTGGCGCAATTACCTCTTTTCAGGAATTGCTTCCGTTGTAAATGCCTATTTACAGGCCGATCCAATCAATAAAATTTTCATTTCACTCAAAAAGCTATTCATTTATGTTTTTACTTTTACTGCTTTGTTTGAAAAAACGTTCGGTATTTTTGATAAACATTGCATGTGAAAACATTAAGCTTTACAGAGCATGTCGAAAATAGTGAAAATTGCTTGAGCAAGGGATATTGTGGATGGCGACCGAGGTGGCCAATTCGCATATAGAACATTTCGTTGTTTGTTGTGTGTTTGCAGGGTGGCGTGATTTCTTCTCCCCAATAGAGTTTCTCTCTAGCATAGAAGATCTAGCATCCTCAGCAGAGCATTGAGAATTTCTCTCCCCCCAGCATGAGTGTAGAGGATTGGTTCTCCCCGGTCAGAGTGGTTTATTACTCTTCGACGAGTATTCAGAAGCCGACCGTCTTAGACAGGATAATGTTGTATCTCCAGCAGGAGACTTGCTAAATGTCTCTCCTTGGCAGAGATCCTATATTCTCCAAAATTTTGTGGTGTCTACTTTCCTCATCCGGTCAGGAAGTTTATTCTCACCAGCAAAGGTGTGCCATCATCCCCAGCAGGTTAAAGTTGTTTCTCCAACAGCAGGTTAAGTTCAATGATATTCTCCGGCAAGTTCGGTGTCATTGACTTCATTCCCCAAGCAGAGTTTGGTGTTAGTCATCTCAACGGTTTAGTCAGCAGTGGTCGACATCCCCGGCACTTTCCAAGTCCAATGGTTATTGGCACCTTTTCCGTATCAGATTTTTGGGTTTCATCTTCAGTAGTTGTCATTCTTGAATCCCAGCGTAAGGGAAGTCGTCTTGGGTTCTATCTTCAAGGGTTATTTATAATCCCCAACAGAGTAGGAGTTCTCTTTGGGTTTCATCTTCAGGAGAGATTTTGATCAGGAAGGTCGTTCAACTTGTCTTCCTCAGCACGGTTTGTAACCATGGGCACAACTCAGTTTGCCATCCCCAGTGGAGTTGCCTTCGTATCTTCAACATTTATTTTGCTGAGGTGTCTTTTTTGCATAGCATAAGCATCCTTGCATGGAATCCTCCAAATGCGTAGCATTTCCATTTTGTATGGAGCATTACGCTGTAGAAAAATTCAAACATATGCATTCAAAGCATAAGCCAGGTTCAATACTTTCTTTTCAGGGCTTTTCCCTAGCAGAAATGGTGTAGTTCAGAAGATTCAATCTTACGTTATCCCCGGTGAAGTTGAAGATGAATTCATTCATCATGTTTGTACTCCCCTATAGAGTGGTCCGTTTAGGCTTCTCCTCTCCCCAACGGAGTCATCTTTGTAGATTTGTTGATTCTACTAACCTTTGGTTGTGAGACTGCTTGTGTGTCGGCCTACCTCTGTGTTTAGTTGTGAGACCGCCTGTGTGTCGGAATACCTTTGTGCTTGGATGTGAGACCGCCTGTGTGTTGGCCTTCCTTTTGAAAATCCATCTTGTGATGGTAACCTTTGGTTGTGAGACCGCCTGTGTGTCGGCCTACCTTTGTGCTTAGATGTAAGACCGCCTGTGTGTCGGCCTTCCTTTTGAAAATCCATCTTTTGATGGTAACCATTGGTTATGAGACCGCCTGTGTGTCGGCTTACCTTTGTATTTGGATATGAGTCCGCCTGTGTGTCGGTTTTCCTTTTTGAAAATCCATCTTGTGATGGTAACCTTTAGTTGTGAGACCGCCTGTGTGTCGGCCTACCTCTGTGTTTGGATATGAGATCGCCTGTGTGTCGGCCTACCTTTGTGTTTTGTTGTGAGTCCGCCTGTGTGTCGGCCTACCTTTGTATTTGGATATGAGTCCGCCTGTGTGTCGGCTTTCCTTTTTGAAAATCCATCTTGTGATGGTAACCTTTGCTTGTGAGACCGCCTGTGTGTCGGCCTACCTCTGTGTTTGGATATGAGACCGCCTTTGTGTCGGCCTACCTTTGTGTTTTGTTGTGAGTTCGCCTGTGTGTCGGCCTACCTTTGTGTTTTGTTGTGAGTTCGCCTATGTGTCGGCCTACCTTTGTGTTTTGATGTGAGTCTGCCTGCGTGTCGGCCTTCCTTTCGAAAATCTATCTTGTGATGGTAACCTTCGGTTATGAGTCCGCCTCCGGCCGGCATTCTTTCCTTTTTGAATCATTCAGTGCGAGTCCGCCTGCGACCGGCATCCCTTTCAAGTCCGCTTTCGAGTGGCATCTTTACTTTGAGTCTTCCTTCGGTGGGCAAATACTTTTATATATTTCCCCACAGAGTGCAAATTTTCGGGTTCTTTTGGTATTCAATCGTTGTATCCCTTGAATGTCTGAAAGTCGTTGCTATCCTTCCCTCAGGTCCAAGTCGATTGAATAGGGGCAGCTGTAACACCCCAAAATTTTCCCTCCTATTTATACTCAATAAGTGGATTAGGCTTCACCTTACATGTACTTTTAGGTCATAAGCATTACATATGCATCATTGGTTTTCCAAAGGCATGGGATTAGAGGTTTCCATGGTATGGATTGATCAAAGCAAAGAGAATGGGGCATCCTCAATTACTCAAGCCACAAAGGCCCCTCAAGACTCAAGACACCTCATATGGGTCACCATTTCATCAAGAGATTAAGATTAGTAATAGAATTGAAGAGGATCACACCTCTCCTATCTCTTGATCCTCTAATTAGGGTTTTGGTTATCTGTGTATGTGGCATCATCATGAGCAAGGATATGGAGCTTTAACATCATCTTATCACATACAACATCTTGGTTTATGAAAATCTTCATTCACCCCAGAGAAATTAGGGTTTTGACCATCAGTCAATACTTCTTATCTTCTAAGGCCCAAATAAGGGTTTTGCTCCAAGTCAGTTTATTGCTGATTTTTTGGGCAAGACTTGATTCCATGGCTCTCTATAGGTTCTCAAGTATCTAGGATTGGAATATGGACCATCAATGTCCCTCACAAGTGTTTCAATTGGACAGGTAATTGAGAATCAGTCAAATTTGGAATAAAGTCAAATGATCAATGAAAAAGTCAACTCTTGACTTTTTGGGGTCAAACTCATGTTCATTATGTCAAATTTGGTCAATGGATGAGATTTAATCAAGAAATGTCAAAGGAATCACCAAAAATCAAGAATTATGGAAAGTTGCCAATTTTGGAAATTTAGGGTTCTTAAGAACTTTCCATTTTGGGAAAGTTTTCCTTAGGTTTCAGCCATCTTCAAGCCCAGATTTAAGCATGATGCAAGCCTCATCTGAATTTTTTTTCAAATGAAAGTTGTAGAGGGATCTTACACCTTTCCAACCATATAAAGAATGCTTCATTTGGATTTTTGATCAAGAGTTGTGATCAATCAAAGTTGAGGTATTCAAGTTGTGAAATTGAAAAAAACTTAGATTTTTTCTAAGTACTCAAACCCAGTTTTGTAACCTTGATTTCAACCCCATTTTTGAGCATGTTAGAGACCTCTAATCCACTTTCCATAAACATCAACATTGTTCTATGCCATGAGAGCTTTCCAAGGACACCAAGTTTGTGCAAATTGGTTCAATATCCATAGAGTTATACTCCTCCAAAGTTGAGACATTCTAATGGAAAACATGGAAAAATACTTAGAATTTTCTAAGTGTAGCAACCGGTTGGTATCATGCAATATTCATGGTCTTTTTTCTTGATGTTCAAGGCTCCAATTTGGTTTATTTCCAACATGAAGTTTGTAGTATCAAATCCCATCTTTCATGTGAGACCAAAACCATGCCAATTGATGCCATAATCATCAAGATACAATGCTCTAAAATCACTACCATGATAATGCCAAGTAAGGGTTCATGCCATGCCAAATTCCAAAACCAAACAAGTGTTCTTACTGCCTCATGACCATGCGCATATGTCACCCTCATTTACCCTTTTAAGCCAAACGATATCTTACACCATGCCATGCACCATGTACCTTTACCTCATATGCCAAGAGAGAGAAAGATATAAACTTGCAAAACAAGTTGTCATGCGTTGTGTACCACATCACCAATATCACCATCATCAGTATGTATCACGAGACTCCATAACAGCAACCATACACACTCCCTAAGTCCCTAACCCGCATGCAACATAACCTCACTCTCACTTTTGGCATTTTTTCCTAACCACTCTCTAACTGTAAACTAATTGTGATTAACTCATAACCACACTTTAACCACCCTATATAAGCTCTTAACCATACAGTTACAAGGGGGACTTCACATTTTTTCACCAAATCAGATCTACAAGAAGTTCATAGCTTCGAATCTAATTCATTTTTGAAGTTTTCTCCATTCTTTTTTCAGCATCGTGATCACTATACTTGTTTCTCTCTTCTGTATGCATTATCATTGAACTGGAATCATCACAACCTCATTCACCAGTGCAACAACCTCAACATCATTTTGGGAATTGTATCAAGAATCAAAGGTTTTAGGCATTTATTTTGCCCTCAAGTGTTGATTACAAGATCTGCAGGAAGTTTATAGGGTTTCTTGCACGTGGAAAAAGCTCCAACCAGGTTTGAATTTCTCAATCTTGCAGCGTCATATTAGGTTGATTTAGGGTCATCTATCATGTGCATCTGAAGCCCTTCCCATGAAGGCATTGGTTGGTGGTTAAAATAGATTGAAATGTGAGGATCCAAGTTTTGCAGATCTAACTTATTTCCTTCGAATCTCCTTGTGTGTTAATTGTATGGAAAATTCGATATCATATTTGGAATCTACGTTAAATTCTAAGCAGGTTAGTGTTTGGTTTTTTCATTTCTGGTAGCGTCCTTGCCTGAGCTCCGGCAGAGCCGGCCGGAGAAGACGACCGGAAGTCTTCTCCAGTGACTGGTCTAACCCCTAGGTCATAATCCAGTAAACCTCACGTTTTAATCTAGGCCATTCGTTTTCCTTCCATCCAAAGCACATGAGCGTGCCAGCGCATAAATGAGGAGGGTGGGAGTCACGTGCACTTCCCTTTCCCTTTTTCCATCTTAATTCAAATTCTGATCAAAAAGGGATGTTTTTGTATCATTGGGCTTAACCCAATTGCTATACGCGCCCCCAATTCTGGGCCCAGCGTGGCTTCAAACTAGAATTTTACCTGCGTAGCACCCCTTTCCCTTTTCATGTTATTTTCATTTTCATTTTTTATACACGTTTCATAACTCAATTTTAAAAATACCAAAATCATCCTAAAATTCTGAAATAATTCATGGATACTCTTAAAGGTTTTAAATAATTTTTGGTGAATTTTTCACTTTGTGGCTGGTTTGGTATTTTTTCTTGAATTTTGGATTGAATGTGTTCATGTTGCCATACCTTGTGCTACAAGTCTTGAAAAATGACCTTCTCCTCATGTTTTGAGCCTAAATTTTTGTGTGCATTTAGCCATTTGATTGTAAAACATGTTGATATGCATTTGGTGCTTTGGTAATGAGTTTTGAAGTACTTTTGAATGCTACCTTGGGAGCTTAGTTTGTATGATCATTTTTGAATGATATGCTAATGTTTGAAATTGTTTGAACATCCTTGATGCATAATTTTGAGCCAATATTTTTCATATGACCAGCCACTGACCTTAACTTGACATGACCAATTTCTCATAATTTTCCAAAGCATCTAATCCTTTTTCATGGATATTTTAATGTGTGCTTATTATGTGGACGTATGCTTAGAACTAGGTTAAGTTTGACACTCGCTTGTGGCCACTTTAGGCAAACTTTAGGACATGTTTGAGCATATTCATGATGACATTTTGATATGCAATGGTGACACTTGGATCTTGCTTTTTGATCATAACTTACATGCTTCATGTGAACCCGAATTGAACGCTCGATTGTTGCTCAATGCTTGTTTAAGTGTTTGGTTTGATGATACCTTTATGCAACCCTCATAAGGGATCTTTTGTACAAATTTTCACACATGTTTTAGCATGAGGTAGAGCCTGCCCACATTGGTTTATAGGTCACTTTATATGCCTCTAATTGATGATATGCTTTCACAAGTTTAAACATGGTTGAGCATCCTCTTTTGTTGCTTTGCACTTGAACTTTGGTGAATCTTGTTAGTCCAATGATCTTAAAATTCAAATGTGCTTTTTAACATGTCATTTACCACTTCCCTATACGTGTGAATGCTTGATAGGCTTGACCTTGTCATCCCTTTTGCATGTTTGAATGTCTCTTGTTGCTAGTGGAAGATTAAGTTTGACTTTGGTCATTACTTGTAACATCTTTTGAGAACATGTTGTCATGATGATTTTGTGGAATCTAAATGATTATTTGGAATATGGATAACATGTATGCATTGACATTAGCATGAGTTAGAGCCTTTTCATCCCTTGTTATAGATGATTTGGTATGATTTGAGTGATGATACTTTTGGGTGAATGTACGCTTGATTTGTGCATCAACTTTGACCATTTCCTTAACATCATTTGTGTGCCACCGTTGCTCATTTCTTTTTTGTTAAAACATGGAATTTTATAGGTCTTTTACCTATGATGTGGATACTTTGACCTTGCCTTGCCATGTTTTTTCATTTCTCTTACTTGAGTGACAAGTTACATGCTTTTAGAGGATGTTTGGGTTTGGTTTTGTTCTTCACTTGCCTTAACTTTGGAGATTGAGTTTGACATGAACTTTTGTGACATTTTGAAGTTGATTTCAATCAATTAATATATGTCTTCACTTCTTACTTAGGTCTTTCAAATGTCAACTTTATGCTTGCTTACTCATTACATGTTCATAAATGTTTGATACATGATTTAGGTAACATCTTTGTATAGAATTGCATACTCCTTTGAACATGAATTGGTATGACTTTCATAAGCACTTCTTGATATTTCAAGCTTCATTTACATGTCATATGCTACTGTGTTGCATACTTGGGTACTCATTTGTCTTGGTTTGAATTATCCTTTACTTGCATCACAATTAACATGACTTTAGGGAATTATTTAGGTGCTAGTTTTGGTACATACTTGTAATATCTTTGGAGATTGATTTGCCATGAGAAGTTTTGTGTTAACATGAGATGTTTGAACATTCAATCACATGTTTCACTTCTGACCTAGGTCTTTTATGAGTTCATGTCATACTTGTTTTCTCATTATGTAATCATGATTGATTGAAACAAGCTTAAGGTGACATCTTTGCGCATAACTTGCAAACCTCTTGAACATGACTTAAGCTACTTTCATGATCACTTCTCACTACTTAAAGCTTGAATTTGACATGTTTACATCACATATTTTACTTGAATAGATGGCTTAATTCCCATTTATGGGACTTCTAAAGGTTAACTTGACATGGTTTGTGGATGACAAATGTTTGTGTGTTGGTGAAGGATATAACTTGCATTCTTGTATGTTTTCTGAGGACATTAACATGGATATGATTTGGTAGGTTTAGCTACCTACCCTATTAGTTTCATCCACCTTTAGGACACATCTCACCTGGTTTATGGTTTGACATGGCTCCTAGTGTAGTCTTAGGGCTCTAGCATAGTCATAATTGCATAGTTTTACATTTTGCTTTCAACTATTTAATAGTTGAGCTTGGCTTGGAGTTGGTAAGTACTTGGGTGGATTTACTTGGATGTTTACACTTATATGACTTCTCTTTCATCTAACTTCTCCTTTGATTCTCTCTTTTGTGATTGATTAGTCTAATGTTTACTTGTGTGATCACGTGATCCCTTAGGATTCCTAGCTCCACTTAATTTCCAATTAAGTTAGAGATAGGAGAGACATTAGGTTTGCAATCCATGCATGATAACAAGTAGGATAGTCCCTTCTACCTCAATCTTAGGACCATTGTGTATGACAACATTAGGACTTAGTTTCCCTTAGATGTTTTCTTTGCAACCTTTGAGTCCTTTCTTTCCTCATCTCAAAACAAGTTCAAAACACCTAATAAATACAACGAGTATTGTACGCCACGAGCCTTAAGTACATGGGAAGTGAAAAGTGGGAGTCCCTCCTTACCTTATTTAGGGTGTTTTGCATGCGTGTCGTTGTTGTACCCCAACTTTTACCCTCAGGTATTCTGATCTTTTCATATCATTTTACGTCAGCCATTTTGCATTTTTTTTTAGTTGAGCATCTCAGTATTCATTAACCATGCCTTTTTATCCAATATTATCATTCCATCTTAGTTTTGTTTTCATTACCTTAAAGTTTATTTAGGATTGATTTAATTTAATTTCAATTTCGTTTATTATATTTTTTTTATAGTTTTTTTTAATTTAGTTTATCTTTTTTACAATAATATATTTAAGTTAGTTTATTTTATTTATAACTGTAATTTTAAACTTAATCTAGTTTTAATTTTAGTTTAGCTTTTTTATTTTAGTTTATTTTTATTAGCCTTAATTTTAATTTAATTTATTTAATTTAGTTTGATTTTAATTTTAATTATAATTATAGTTTTTATTTCCTTTTTAGTTTTAAGTTTAATCTAATGTAATTCATTTTAAGGTTTTGCAAAAGATACAAAAAAATCAACTTTTGACCATGTTACTAGACAATAACCAGCATCATGTCTTGCCCATAAAAAACACGGACCCTTAACAGCTACAAACTCGCTGCATTCTTTGATCATGCGATACACTCCATGTTTACATCAAAATGGAAACTGTACTACACCTACACAAACCAAAGCTCTGCATCATTTTACAATGCATCAAGGCAAACATATCACCCCAAGTCCCTGCATCAATTCGTACCAGCTTACTTGCACAACATGCCAACCTCTGCATCAACAGAACAGACAACACAAGGTTTGAAAGCGATGTATCAGAAAAACAAAGGACATATTCAAAGTAAAGAGAGAGAGAACTAGTTTAGAATTTTCTATATATCTTCAACAAACACACAAAAATACGGGGGGACTACCTTGTTCATCCAAGACCAATAAATCCCTCAGCCCACCACTGTGTTGTCTTCCCTTCATCATCCTCGTGCTACCATTAAACCTTCAACCCCATCTCCTTAAACAATTTCTTCAACCCATAAACCAGAAAATATTCATCATAAAAAATCACAAACCTCATTTTTCAGAAACCGAACTTCCTCTTCTTCTCAACCCTCCGCCTCACTCACCATCATCGTTTCATCCTCCTTCAACTCCAATAAACCCAGAAACTCTTTTTATTTACAATCCCCAAATTGCACTCTCATTCCAACCAGAAAACCTCTCCAACCACCACCTTCTTCATCATGACCCGCCCTCAATCAACAACAACCCATACAAAATCTTTCACCCAAATCATCAACCACCTCATTCTGTTACCCACTTTCTACCATCATTAAACTCACCGTAGACGACCATGATTTGCTAGTCCTCGCCATTCACCACCGTAAATCCACATAAACCACCGCGCTCTGAGCTTCTCCGAAGGAGACCGAACCACAACCGCAACGTCACAACGACAACACGCCAGAAAAGTCGCAACCGTGCGAAACACCGCGTGACACCATCCTTCCCGTCACCCGCAGCGATTCACCAACCAAAAAACCCAGAACAGCGAGATTCAAAAGAAGAAGAAGTTTGGTACCGCGTTGAGAGTATTCGATTTTTCTTAGAGAGAAGAATGAGTGAAAATCATGTTCTGAGAAAAGGAAACGGCTGCTGGGAATCTTAGGGTTCTTTGGTTTTTCACCTTTTGTAGCAAAACCGGGTCAAGGAGAGACCCAACCCGTCTCCCATAAGCAAATCACCGCCCACAAATGGGCTTCCTTCACTTCCACCCACAAAAAGGGGATGTTTTAAATTGATTTTAATAATTTTTATTTTCATTTATTCCACTCACTCTTTATTATTATAACATTTTGGTTGTTTCTGATTGAATTTACATTTACAAAGTCTTTTGTTCAAAGTGTCATTTGAGGATTTTCATTTCCATTTTTATTTTAAATTACCTTTACAATTTCTTTTTTTTTATTATATTTAGGGCCAATGATATATAAAAAATCTTGATTGGTTGATTTTATTCAAATCATTAAAAATCTTGATAAATATGAGGCCATATTTCATTTTTATGTTATCGGTCAATGAAAGTCAAATATCATTAGATTATCGATTTCTCGATTAAATTTTGATTAAGACGAGACCATTTCGATTTCCATTTTATTAACAAGTTTTATTAACTCGGACGAATAAGAGCCGTCAAGATCTAGCATATTAACACAACTCTTTGAACAAGTGACTTTCATCAAATGTTCGTTGTCCGATAAATAACTTTAAGTCTCGACTTGGATGAATAAGAGCCGTCAAGATCTAGCATCTTGGCACAACTCTTTGAACGATTGGTTTCATCAAGCGTTCATCGTCCATCAAACTTTTTCTTAATCAACACGAAAGAAAAGGACTGTTGGAATCTAGCATTCTAGCACAACCCTCGAATGATTAGTCCTAAGCCTTTGCGCATTGAAGTAGATATTCATTCTCCTCTTTCGTCTTCGAAATAACTTTCATATCGATTCGAACAAATAAGGATCGTTAAGATCTCGCATCTTGACATAACCCTTTTGAGTTTTTTATCATCAAAAGCTCGTTGTCCAATAAATATTTTTCATTTCAACTTGGATGAATAAGAGCCGTCGAGATCTAGCATCTTGGCGCAACTCTTGAATCATTGATTACTATCAATGTTCGCTGTCCATTAAACATTTTTCATACCAATCTTGAATGAAAAGGACCGTTAGAGTCTAGCACTCTGGCATAACCCTTTGGCATTCTTAAAACATATTCAAGCCACTTTTAAACCACTAGCTTTTCCATGAGATAACCGTTAATCTCTTGTGATTTTTAACCTTCCTTTAACCCTCACCAGAGATAGCCATTAATCTCTTCTCCTTCAACAACCTTTAACCCTTCATTCAAATCTTTAAGAGATAGCCATTAATCTCTTCTCATAAACAATCAATCATTACAAGCTTTGCTTTCAAGCTTTTTACCGTAGTAGACAGAACTACGGACGCTCTGATTTCTCAAATTCATCTTGAGAATACGTAGGCATAGGATTGCGAGATCCTAGCGAGCCACCTTTTCTTTTTCTACCTTCTCCTTTTACCTTTACATCCAATGCCTTCTTGGATTCCACCTTTCCATTTTTCCCCGTAGTACCCCAAACTACGAAGGCTCTGAGTTCCTCATTGCACTATAAGGATACGTAGGCACGAGATTGTGAAGTCTTGTCGAGCCCCCTAGTAATAAAAACCTTTAGGTCATTTCTCTTTAATAAAAATCCTAAAAACATTTCTCTCTCTTCCCATTCCAAGTAGAAGATTTGGAAACAAACCTTAAGCTAACATACATTCAACCCTGACTAAATGGTTCCCGTTGAGTACAACGGACGTGAGGGGTGCTAATACCTTCCCCTTGCGTAACCGACTCCCGAACTCAGACATTGGTTGCGATGACCATACTCTTATCCTTTATTTTTAGGGGTTTTATTCGATATTTCCCCTTTCCCTATTTTAGGAATAAATAAAGATCGGTGGCGACTCTGTTAAGTCCATCCCGCGGGCGTGTGATTGCGCTTCGCAAGGTCGTTCTCATTTTTTGAGGTATGACAGATGGCGACTCTGGTGGGGAGACAAGATCCTTAAGTGAGTCAAGCCTAGTTTAGTTAGGTTTTCGTGTGTGTTAGCTTTGTTTGCTTCTCTTTCTTCTTTGATTATATGTTTTATTGCTCTTGCTTTATTTCTTTTTCATATATATCTCTGTATATCCATGTGTGGGCTTTGGGTATCTGATATCTTGAATAAAGCTCTACACCCGAGTTTTGGAAAAAGTAGAGAGAAAACATAGGTTTAGATTTGGTAGTTAGTAGTGTTAGACTACGAGGGCAAGGGCAAGCTCCTTGTAGCAACTAACATGAAGGCTCCTCTAGAGTAGACCTATTTGTAGATCTCGTTATAAAACAGCTTGCCTGTTGCATGACGCTGATTCATGAAGGGTCCATGACTCTAGGTCCCCCATTTAGAACCAATGCTATTTTGGTGGTTACGTAATATTGGACTTCATGGACATCTCCTTGCTCCAACCAATATGAAAGCCCCTGTCAGAATAGACCTTTTCGTCACTCTCGTTGTAAAATGGCTAGCCTGTTGCATAACGTTGATACGACTAAGGTCCGTGACTCTGAAACCTTATCAAAAACTTAGAAAATATCCTGTGAGTGGGTTTATGGGTAGATAATCTAGAACTATCCGTTATAGGGAGACCTACCTAATAGGATGTTCTGATTTATTCGTGTTATCTCAGATCCTAACCATACCTACATTGCATTTTCTTTCTACATCCTGTGTTGCATGAAATTGCATATCATTTGCATCTTTGCATGATTCATTGCATACGTCTATCTATCCAGCAACTCATCTCCAGTCGTCTCTATCTTTCACTGTTTTCTGTCAGTCGTTAAGCTGATTCCTCGACACTGATACAGGACTAGAGCTAACATCAGACGCAGAATGACAGAACAACCCTCTGCCAGGGCAAGTGAAGCTTCAGTCGACTTCAGCTCAGCTACTTCCTAAGACAGGACAACTCATACTTGTAGTTGAATAGTCATTAGACCTTGTTTCTTATTGTTTGCATTTTCCTTTGTTTTGTACTAGCTGTTTGCTTTCAAATGATGTTTGTACTTTCAAAATTAATGAAGTGAGCCTTTGCAACTTTTTGATTCAATTCATTTGTGTTTTCTATTTACTTCTTAATGCTTTCTGTTTCAAGAAAATATAAAAAATTCTCTTTTCCACTTTCTTTTTTATTATGCAAAGATTGGAGGGAGGATGATGAAAATGTCATACCCAAATTGTTGTTAGTATGCTTTCAAATCAAAACTTTGCTGACGATGTAAGGCATTGTTTCAACTCCTAAACACTGGAGACATAAGGAAGATAACCCCTCTTTAACCCCTTCGAGCCTTGAAGTAGGAGTTTCTTTTCTTTACAAATAAAAACCCGCAATCTTAATCTGGGGTAGGGTAATTCTCAGTTAACTTGATTGTGCATTCAAATACAAGGGTAGCATTCAAGACGCCTTTCGACAAAGTTCACAAATGTTCCTTCGCACACAGCAGGCAAGTGTCGAAGATGTCTTTCAAGTCAAACGCCAATGATGGTTCACTGTAATCATTAAGCCAGGCAGTCACTAAAAAAAAGAGAAAAAAAATAAAAGCCCGCTAAGTCAAAACCTATGAAGGAGACTTAGGCACAAATTGGGGCATCCCGCTGGCTGTAAGCTCAAATGACACAGTTCAGGAAAAAGTTAGGGATAACAAAAATCATCCAAGAGGTTACCGAAATCCTCAAAGATAAAACGAGTTAACTGAGGTCCTCACCAAAAAAAAAATAACAAAATGTTATGAGAGGCAATGACTGCCATTTCAAAGTCCCTTTACTTCTGAACCATCATTACTACCATCAGTGCAATTCCTAACTCATGGGAATTTGAGTGCATAGTTTGAGTTAACTGAGCATAGGACTGGAGTTCATCACGTAGATTGGGTGGGTCACAAATAAACTTTGAGCCTTTACCCTTTGTTTCTTAAACCGTGAACCAGGCCACGTTATAACCCCCAAAAGACCTAATTGAAGCAAGGTTATTTTGAAAGCATACTACAGCAAGGTTGCGTAAACTGACTCCAAAAGATCTTTGCAGATCATCTATTTTGGGCATTACACCCTTTGCTTAAACTTTTCACTTTAATGTCTTGAACCACCGTGTTCTGACCAGTATCCCATATACTTTGCACCTTTTTCAAAATGATCTTGATTTCAACAGTTTCATGAACTTTGCATTTACCATGTTTGTACAAATACTTTTGTTTGCAAACTAGCTTTCTTCTTAAGGAATTTTCAAACATTTGAGAAACTTGGTCGGTGATCCAATCAAGGGCAAGTTCCTTACATATCCTGTTGAGAATCAAGATTTGTGGTTTAATGACGACTTCTCAGATTTGGTTTATCCAGAAAAACCTTTCAAGACTCATACTTGGGCAAGCCTTCCCAGTGTACAGTAAAACAATCATCTTTCAAGACTCAGACTGGGGCAAGCTTTCTAAGAGCACCATGAAACGGTCATTTCCAGAACTAATCAAGCTGAAACATTGATCAGCTCATCTACAATAATCAGCTAATCTGGGGCAGTTTACTTGAAGAATCCCCAGGCAGCTCTTTATCCTTCCTATAAGGATCATCACTTGATAAAGTTTACCAGTGTGGCAATGAGGTGTTCAGCAGTAGCATCCCTAGTCCCAAGCAGAATAGCAGTGATCTCCATGTAGAGGAATCAGCCTTCCAGTCTTGTCCTCTCCATCAAAGAGTCGTGCTATGTCGTCGACATCTACATCTACATTTGCATTTGCATTTTATCATATATCATCTGCATAATTCATATACATATGCATATCATGAGTGTTTCATCCTCATTTGCATTTCTCCCAAGGTCGTGTCGTTATCAGTGTCTTACCATGTGGTCAAAGTCCAACTTACATGGCGCCTACCAAAATGTTACATATCCTTTCATTCCAGTGCTATTCCTGGATCTTTATATTCTTTCATTCCAGTGCCATTCCTGGACGTCTTTCTCACTATCATTCAATGTCATTCCTGAATATAGTAATTTGCCTTTACTTTCAGTGTTATTCCTAAAAATTTGTTCACAGTCATTCAATGTTGTCTTGGATACTGTGATTCCTTTCATCCAATGCTTTCTTGGATTTTGTGATTCTTTTTATCCAATGCTTTCTTAGGTATATCTTTGCTCACATTCATCCAATGCTTTCTTGGATTTTGTGATTCTTTTCATCCAATGCTTTCTTGGGTACTTCTTTGTTCAATGCTTTCTTGAACGTTGTTCTTTCTTTGTATCCAATGCTGTCTTGGATCCTTACCTTTCTCACGTCTATCTGATGCCATCTCGGATATCGTGATTTATACCATTCATTCAATGCTGTCTTGAATACTTTGGTTTCTTTATCCAATGCTGTCTTGGATCCTTACCTTTCTCACGTCTATCTGATGTCGTCTCAGATATCGTGATTTATACCTTCATTCAATGCTGTCTTGAATACTTTGGTTTCTTTATCCAATGTTGTCTTGGATCCTTACCTTTCTCACGTCTATCTGATGTCGTCTCAGATATCGTGATTTATACCATTCATTCAATGTTGTCTTGAATACTTTGGTTTCTTTATCCAATGCTGTCTTGGATCCTTACCTTTCTCACATCTATCTGATGTCGTCTCAGATATCGTGATTTATACCATTCATTCAATGCTGTCTTGAATACTTTGGTTTCTTTATACAATGTTGTCTTGGATCCTTACCTTTCTCACGTCTATCTGATGCCGTCTCAGATATCGTGAGTTTACCTTTCATTCAAAGCCATTATTAGATGACTGGTTTCTTTACATCTGATGTCTTCTCGGATGTGCCTTTCTCTTTCTGGTGTTCTTCCAGATTGAGTCTTTTGCTCCTGATGTTTTTCTAGAGCCCTTTGTTTACTTTGATGCTTTTCCGGAATAACGTTGCTTTAGTCATCTGATGCTTTTTCGGATGTGCCTTTCTCTTTCTGATGTTCTTCTAGATTGAGTCTTTTACTCCTGATGTTTTTCCAGAGCATTTTTTGTGTCTATATGATGCTCTTCCGGATATAACCTTGTTTATCTGATGTTCTTCCAGATATAATGTCACTTATCTGATGCTCTTTCAGATATGTCTTCAAAACCCTTTTCCCATACATTTAATGCTCTTCTAAATGTTTCAGATGTATCTTCAGAATTCTTGTCTTCATCTAATGCTCTTCTAGATGTCTTCAATTTGTTTCTGACTTTGGTTAATGGCTACTGAATGTTTTCAAGTCTGTTTCCATTCTCCATCCAATGCTTTTCTGGATGTGTGTCGGAGTTTATTCGACGTTTTTCCGAATATCTCTGATATGCTTCCCGGAGTTCATTCAATGCTCTTCTAAATGTCTCTGTTGTCAATTTGTTCCCCAGAGTTTATTCAATGCTTTTCTGAATACCTCTGATGTTTGCTTGTCTCATGTATTTCCCAGTTTTTCTCCTCGCCTCATTCAATGATCTTCTGAATGTCGTGACTCTTTTCCAACCATTTCCATTCATGGATGGTGACTTTTGATTCCCCAACGGAAACCGTTTTCCGGTGCTACTTCCATTGAGGATCTTGTGTTATCTCTTCTTTCTAAAGTGTCAGTAGGTCACGCTTGAACCAGTTGCTCAGTCATTTTAGACTTCCCCCAGTTTTGTTTCAGTTCCCCAGTGTTGTTGTCATCCCCAGTGAATTTTGTTCCTGTTTGCTTTCGTTTTGTCTGCATTTAGCATTCCATCATTTGCATCATATTAGAGTTCATTGCATGTCAGTACATCAGAGGGAAAAATTTTCGGTTATCTATATTTAAATACCTTTCACCATGATTTCATGAAGATCTATCATCACTCATGTCATCCGGTGAAGTTATTTAAATAGGGGCAACTGTTGTACCCCAAATTTTACCCTCATGTATTCTGATCTTTTCATATCATTTTACGTCAGCCATTTTGCATTTTTTTTAGTTGAGCATCTCAGTATTCAATAACCATGCCTTTTTATCCAATATTATCATTCCATCTTAGTTTTGTTTTCATTACCTTAAAGTTTATTTAGGATTGATTTAATTTAATTTCAATTTCGTTTATTATATTTTTTTTATAGTTTTTTTTAATTTAGTTTATCTTTTTTACAATAATATATTTAAGTTAGTTTATTTTATTTATAACTGTAATTTTAAACTTAATCTAGTTTTAATTTTAGTTTAGCTTTTTTATTTTAGTTTATTTTTATTAGCCTTAATTTTAATTTAATTTATTTAATTTAGTTTGATTTTAATTTTAATTATAATTATAGTTTTTATTTTCTTTTTAGTTTTAAGTTTAATCTAATGTAATTCATTTTAAGGTTTTGCAAAAGATACAAAAAAAAATCAACTTTTGACCATGTTACTAGACAATAACCAGCATCATGTCTTGCTCATAAAAAATACGGACCCTTAACAGCTATGCATCCTTTGACCATGCGATACACTCCATGTTTACATCAAAATGGAAACTGTACTACACCTACACAAACCAAAGCTCTGCATCATTTTACAATGCATCAAGGCAAACATATCACCCCAAGTCCCTGCATCAATTCGTACCAGCTTACTTGCACAACATGCCAACCTCTGCATCAACAGAACAGACAACACAAGGTTTGAAAGCGATGTATCAGAAAAACAAAGGACAGATTCAAAGTAAAGAGAGAGAGAGAACTAGTTCAGAATTTTCCATATATCTTAAACAAACACACAAAAATACGGGGGGACTACCTTGTTCATCCAAGACAAATAAATCCCTCAGCCCACCACTGTGTTGTCTTCCCTTCATCATCCTCGTGCTGCCATTAAACCTTCAACCCCATCTCCTTAAACAATTTCTTCAACCCATAAACTAGAAAATATTCATCATAAAAAATCACAAACCTCATTTTTCAGAAACCGAACTTCCTCTTCTTCTCAACCCTCCGCCTCACTCACCATCATCGTTTAATCCTCCTTCAACTCCAATAAACCCATAAACTCTTTTTCTTTGCAATCCCTAAATCGCACTCTCATTCCAACCGGAAAACCTCTCCAACCACCACCTTCTTCATCATGACCCGCCCTCAATCAACAACAACCCATACAAAATCTTTCACCCAAATCATCAACCACCTCATTCCGTTACCCACTTTCTACCACCATTAAACTCACCGTAGACGACCACGATTTTCTACTCCTCGCGATTCACCACCGTAAATCCACATAAACCACCGCGCTCTGAGCTTCTCTGAAGGAGACTGAACCACAATCGCAACGTCACAACGACAACACGCCAGAAAAGTCGCAACCATGCGAAACACCGCGTGACATCATCCTTCCCGTCGCCCGCAGCGATTCACCAACCAAAAAACCCAGAACAGAGAGATTCGAAAGAAGAAGAAGAAGTTTGGTACCGCGTTGAGAGTATTCGATTTTTCTTAGAGAGAAGAATGAGTGAAAATCATGTTCTGAGAAAAGGAAACGGCTGCTGGGAATCTTAGGGTTCTTTGGTTTTTCACCTTTTGTAGCAAAACCAGGTCAAGGAGAGACCTAACCCGTCTCCCATAAGCAAATCACCGCCCACAAACGGGCTTCCTTCACTTCCACCCATTTCCTTGCGTCTGGCCCATCCGTCTTCTTTATTATTTTGTTTTATTTTTTTAAAAGTTTTAAAAATAAAAAAGGGATGTTTTAAATTGATTTTAATAATTTTTATTTTCATTTATTCCACTCACTCTTTAGTATTATAACATTTTGGTTGTTTCTGATTGAATTTACATTTACAAAGTCTTTTGTTCAAAGTGTCATTTGAGGATTTCCATTTCCATTTTGATTTTAAATTACCTTTACAATTTCTTTTTTTTTATTATATTTAGGGCCAATGATATATAAAAAATCTTGATTGGTTGATTTTATTCAAATCATTAAAAATCATGATAAATATGAGGCCATGTTTCATTTTTATGTTATCGGTCAATGAAAGTCAAATATCATTAGATAATCGATTTCTCGATTAAATTTTGATTAAGACGAGACCATTTCGATTTCCATTTTATTGACAATTTTTATTAACTCGGACAAATAAGAGCCGTCAAGATCTAGCATCTTGGCACAACTCTTTGAACAAGTGACTTTCATCAAATGTTCGTTGTCCGATAAATAACTTTAAGTCTCGACTTGGACGAATAAGAGCCGTCAAGATCTAGCATCTTGGCACAACTCTTTGAACGATTGGTTTCATCAAGCGTTCATCGTTCATCAAACTTTTCCTTAATCAACACGAAAGAAAAGGACTGTTGGAATCTAGCATTCTAGCACAACCCTCGAATGATTAGTCCTAAGCCTTTGCGCATTAGGGTAGCTATTCATTCTCCTCTTTCGTCTTCAAATAACTTTCATATCGATTCGGAAAAATAAGGACCGTTAAGATCTCGCATCTTGACATAACCCTTTTGAGTTTTTTATCATCAAAAGCTCGTTGTCCAATAAATATTTTTCATTTCAACTTGGATGAATAAGAGCCGTCGAGATCTAGCATCTTTGCGCAACTCTTGAATCATTGATTACTATCAATGTTCGCTGTCCATTAAACATTTTTCATACCAATCTTGAATGAAAAGGACCGTTAGAGTCTAGCACTCTGGCATAACCCTTTGGCATTCTTAAATCATATTCAAGCCACTTTTAAACCACTAGCTTTTTCCAAAAGATGACCATTAATCTCTTGTGATTTTTAACCTTCCTTTAACCCTCACCAGAGATAGCCATTAATCTCTTCTCCTTCAACAACATTTAACCCTTCATTCAAATCTTTAAGAGATAGCCATTAATCTCTTCTCATAAATAATCAATCCTTACAAGCTTTGATTTCAAGCTTTTTACCGTAGTAGCCACAACTACGAACGCTCTGATTTCTCAAATTCATCTTGAGAATACGTAGGCATAGGATTGCGAGATCCTAGCGAGCCACCTTTTCTTTTTCTACCTTCTCATTTTACCTTTACATCCAATGCCTTCTTGGATTCCACCTTTCCATTTTTCCCCGTAGTACCCCGAACTACGAAGGCTCTGAGTTCCTCATTGCACTATGAGGATACGTAGGCACGAGATTGTGAAGTCTTGTCGAGCCCCCTAGTAATAAAAACTTTAGGTCATTTCTCTTTAATAAAAATCCTAAAAACATTTCTCTCTCTTCCCATTCCAAGTAGAAGATTTGGAAACAAACCTTAAGCTAACATACATTCAACCCTGACTAAATGGTTCCCGTTGAGTACAACGGACGTGAGGGGTGCTAATACCTTCCCCTTGCGTAACCGACTCCCAAACTCAGACATTGGTTGCGATGACCATATTCTTATCCTTTCTTTTTAGGGGTTTTATTCGATATTTTCCCTTTCCCTATTTTAGGAATAAATAAAGATCAGTGGCGACTCTGTTAAGTCCATCCCACGGGCGTGCGATTGCGCTTCGCGAGGTCGTTCTCATTTTTTGAGGTACGACACCCGTCTTGGGTCGATTTGTAACACCCTTCAACCGCACATACAATTTTTATGAAAATAATTCATATTATCAGAGTAAAATTCACAACCACGGGTGTACATATTCAAAAACATCATACAATTCTCATAGTCCTGTCCCGTAACACGGGTTACTCAAACATCATCAAAAGAAATCAAAACCTCGCAGTGGAATCAACTTGTCATTTAAAATTCAATTAAAAACTTCATAAGAAACTTATCCAATCTAGAACAACATCATCAGTATAAAATTCCAACATAAATCAAAAGGACACGAAGTTCGCAATCCATCCCAACCCGATGTTACATGACACAGAGCAGGACACCTCTAAACTTAAACGACATAAACGAGACACTCCAAGCTACCTCCTTCGTCACCTCGAAGCTACTCTTGGTTATCTGCAAGTTACCCACATGGGAGGCAACATTTCCAAGCAGGCAGGGTGAGAAAACATAACTCGATATAGTAATACAAGACATGGAAATTAAATAAATTAAGCAACAACAACAACAGATCATCATCCACATTCATTCACATCATCATCAACTTAGAATTCATAATACAACTCATCACGGTTACTTCATAAGAACATGCAATGCCAACTTCAATGAAAATGCAACGTATACAATGCGGTACCGACTTTTCTCCATGTGATGGACACTGGCCATCAACCCTCCACACTAGGAGCACAACATAACAACATATCACTCCAATCCGCACTATGGGATTGAAGCTACCAATAGGCCGAAGCCCCAACATAAAAATATGCCATGAAATGCAATGATGCTAAACTCCTCATTTCATCCAAATATCAACATGTGCATCATTCATTTCATCTTAACAATATTCATCATAAAAATCATGTTTCATCAATTATATATCATCAACACCTCGACCCCAAGGAAACAACACGAGGAAACATTGAAAAACTTGAAGAAAACAGTAAAAATATAAGATAGCCAGCCGTCTGACACGGCCCGTGTCAGGAAACCTGAGACACGATTTCAAAACATCAAAACAAATTAACAAGTCAGCAGCCTGACACGGCCACCCGTGTCCTGTGACACGGCCCGTGTCAGAAAGTCTGGGACCAATTTCCAAAATTCAACCTTTTCATACACGACCAGAAAGCTGACACGGCCCGTGTCAGAGTGCGACAAAACCCACTTTTCCAAAAAAAATCTGATTTTCTGCAATTTTGATCCCCATATCCCCCAAAACCAATGTTCTACATGAAATTTGATCAGAATACTCATAAGACACACATATATCAACACATACCAGTGAAGTTCAGCATATTCTTATCATATCATACATTTCACATCGAAATCATCAAAATCAAACACAGTTTCACACAATCCTATTCTATTAAATCCCCAATTTCATAAACTACAAAGAATTAAGAATTCTCCCCATACCTTAAGGTAATCAGAAACCTTTCTTTTCCTTCTTCAAGATTCTTCTCGAAGTTCCTCAGCCCCTTAGGTTTCCTCTTCCTCTTCTCTGCTTCAGTTTCCTTCACCAAAACACGATCAGTTAGAATGATCGTTCCTTTTCTCTTTTAGTCATATATTCCAGTTTATGAACTTCCCATCCTATCCTCACTTATTCTCCAATAAGACCACCTTGCCCTTTCTCATTTTATTTTAAAATTTTAATAATAACAATAATAACATAAATAATACATGATTATTCCTTTTATTAAAATTACTCAAATTGCATCTTTTAATCCATAATTCTCCAAAATCATCACAAACCCCTTAATTCCTTCTAAATTAATTAAATAAATGATTAAATAAATAATTTAGATTTTTCGGGTCGTTACACGATTTGCAACGCATTCGATCCTATGTCATAGACTTTAGTGCAATACAAGTTTCAAACAAACTTAATCCACTTCTATCTAAAAAACACAAACAAAGTTCAAATCATTTTATCCTTCGGGATTAACAGTGTTTCAAATCATTTTCAGAAAAGAGCACGTTATTTCCGTTTGTCGCAAACAGGCATCGACCCTAACTGCCGGACGCGAACTTAACGTCGCTCATAAAAAAATACAACAATGAGCTTGTAGGTCGAACTACGATTGCTCTGATTTCCTCTTTCTCGTTAGATTGAGGATAAGTAGGCACGAGACGGCGATTTCTTGGCGAGCAACCTTCCCCCAACAGTCTCGTAGTCCTCCGAACTATGTGGACTCTGACTTTCCTGTTCCCGAGGGAATACGTAGGCCTAGGACGGCGATGTCCTATCGAGTCACCTTTCACCTTTTGTTTTCCGTTTCTAGTTAGCATTAGAGCTTTAGATACCTACACCTTTTGATTAGATAACAAGCGTGGATCCCATCGAGTACGATGGACGCGAGGGGGTGCTAATACCTTCCTCTCGCGTAACCAACTCCCAAACACAGACTATGGTTGCGATGACCATGTCTTTCCCTTTTCGAGGTTTTCTTCGATCGTTTCCTTTCCATGCGTCGGGATAAATAACGTTCGGTGGCGACTCTTCAATTGTTTCCGCCGGTTGATTTTCCCAGATGCGACAATGCCTTGATGTAATCTTTGTTTTTGTTTCTCTTGACATCATGATCTTGAATATGACTTTTATATGACGTGTATGCTACTACCCATTTGGTTCTTGAGTTGTAATTTCCATGTTGAACTGTTCTTTGCACTTATCTTTGTGTGAGCTAGTTTGTAGCAAGTATGCTTGTGTTTTGGTGTATGTTTGACATGTTTGTGAATTTTTCTTGAGCATTTGAGTATGTTGAACATAACTTGGTGTATCTACTTCTATTCTTGGATTGTTATCTCATTTTAACTCTTTGGCTTTGATACTTTGATTATTGATGTTGATTAGGGTTCCTTATTCTTGCATTTGTTTGCTACAAACTTTTGGCATGTCATTGACCTTTGACACTTTGTTTACATCATGAGATGGTCATCCTCTTTAGCATATTCTTGTACATAATTTCATTTTCATCTTTGATTGTTATCATTCTTGCTTAAAGAATTATCCTTTAATTACTTGTTGTTACAAGTTATGTGTCCTTTATTCCAAAGGAGGGCTTCCATTGTTGACTTGTACATAATTTCATTTTCATCTTTGATTGTTATCATTCTTCCTTAAAGAATTATCCTTTAATTACTTGTTGTTACAAGTTATGTGTCTGTTACAAGTTATACCTTTAGGACATTTTAGTACTTTCCGACCCACTTCTTTGACCTTGTTAGGATCATTCTCCCTTGGCCATGTTAGAGCCATCTTCCCATTTCAACCTAACTTTAGGTTAGGGTTTGAAAACCCTATGTGAGAAATATTATTATAAGTACTTACTCTTCCCTTCTTGGCCTTGTTAGAGCCAATGTTACTTTACAACTTAGAATTAAGTTTAGAGTTTGTGAACTCTATGTGAGTAACATTGTTATGAGTATTCACTCTCCCCTTTGACTTTGTTAAAAAGTCAACTCTTAGCTAGGTTTTCAACTTAGACTTAGAGAGTTTGTTAACTCTACGTAAGTGTCATTGTTATGAACACTTACTACCCCCTTTGAACCTTGACCATACTCAAGAGTACCTCACCCTTAGTTAGGTGAACTACGAATGCTCTGATTCCATCCTAATCAGGACACGTAGGAACGATATGCGGTGTCTTGGCGAGCATATTTAGTGTATATACCCTAGGTCTTTACCTTAGCACCTTTCCCTTAGCAAGAAAACAATAACATAACATAAATACTAACAAGAGGTTCCAGTAGAGTACTACACATACTTAGGATGCTATCACCTTCCCTAGGTATAACCAACCCCCGAACCTTAGATCTCTAGCTTTGTTGTTACATAGCGCACTTAGGGGTTTCTTTTGATCTTTACCCTTTTCTTTGGATAAATCAAAGCTCGGTGGTGAACTTCATGATTTGTGATTCAAGTTAATTAATATCTTGGTATCCAATTTTCACCGCAACAATTGTCGATGTAAGGCCATGTCACTAGTTCTCCTGAACCTAGACATCTCAACAATGCTTCTTTTGAACTTAAACACACAGCACACGAACTCTAACAATTAGAGTTAAATTAAATATCATTTCATCTCAAACACAATCCTCAACATTCAATAATACATATTCAAGAGTCATTCAACATAACTCATACTAACAACTTGTTTTTAATAGGCTTAAAAGTCACAAGCATATCCTTTAAGACTTTAAAACAACCCTAAATTAACTCAACTCTAAACATTATCAATAACTCATATCCAAGTTATTTATAAATGTATTCAAATTCTTTAAATCGCTCCGAGGGTTTCTCAAAATCCTTGCCCCTCTAAGTTTACCCTTAGGGTCCCTAAACCCTCGATTTAACTCTAAAACAGAATGTTTAACTTCATAATAGCTCCAAATATTATAGAATTATGATAAAATTATAAAACTCTCATATTTAAAGGTTTTTTAAACCCTTTTTCAAACGTAATTGATTGCATCTCGGTTGGAGCAATGTAACTCTAGTTCTAGCTGTTTCAATTTAACCATATCACAATATTTCCTGCATAAACTCTAAAATAAAATGTATACCTTCCCAATAGAACCAAATATTATAGAATTTTGATAAAATTATGAAACTCTCAATGTGTAAAGTTTCTTTAAACCCTCTTTCAAATGCAATTGATTACATCTCGATTGGAGTATTGTAACTCTAATTCTATTCGTTTCAGTTCAACCATATCACAATATTTTATGCATAAACTCTAAAATAGAATGTCTAACTTCACAACAACACCAAATATTATAGACTTGTGATCCAATTGTGAAACTATGCAATTTAAAGTTTCTTTAAACTCCAGCTACGCGTGAAACAAGATGACCAACACATGTTTAAAATTGACTATGCTTTTGGTATAAAAACTAGAGAACTACTACTGTTGTAGCCCTCTCCGACCCAATTTCCCTACTTTAGCATAAATATTATCGCGCTAGCTTTCCAAAGCAACTGATCACACTTGAAATGGACTTACGAAACTCAAGTTATGCATGAAACAAGACGATCAATCCCCTTCTATGTCTATCTACGATTTTTCTCTCTGCAGTAGTTTTAGAATTTTATATTTGCATTCTCATGGCAGTTCAAACTCATAAATCAACATTTACTCATCAACAACAACATTCTCATCACAAATCAGAACTCATCCATCACAAAATATCAACATGTGTCATGTCAATTAATAACATCCATATCAACAAAGAACTCTATGACATCAATAATAACATTTTAACATATATCGTATCAATTTATAACATCCATATCAATAGACAACTCTATGGAATCAATTGTAATATTTTAACAAATATTATATAATTTCAACAATTAACAGAGCACAAAAAATTAGGATTAACAATACAAACCTAAAAAGATTTTGCACAAACCCTTCAAGGCTCGTTAGGGAAACATAAAAGAGAAAATCGAAAGAGGATAAGGACCCTCCACTATCCTTCATTTTTAACACTCACAAATTGAATAATTCTGTAATACCCCGTAAAATTATTTTACCCCGGATAATATTAGTTGTGATCAACTGAGTCCCAGTGTACTCTGAGAAATTATCTGCAGAGATAATGAGGGTAACTGTTGAACTTAGAGTAAATCCAATTAATATTATCTGACTCTGAGATATTTTAGTATTTGAACTTTAGAGACTTTTTGGACTTTTAGTAGTGTTTCCAATTAATGATATTTTTCTATATCATTTCCTTTTCCACTCATTTCCCACTTAGAAGCAAAGGAAGAAAAAGATAGAAATGATTTTGGAGAGAAAGAAAAGAGAAGGAAAGGAAGAGAGAAAGAGGAAAAAGTTCAAGAGCAAAATCATCAAGATCATCATCAGATCTTCACCAAATCATCTTCCAATCTTCACCTATTCAAGGTGGGTTCTAGATAGAAACTTAAGTTTTAGAATTAGAAGTGATTTTTAGCTTAAGTTAGGTTTATGAGAAATTGCTTAATTTGGTAATCGATGAAATTTAACTGTTGAAATGTGTTATAAACTGAGTACTATAGGCTATATGAGGGTAGAATCATTTATATTTGATTATGTAATGTTTGGATATGTTTTGGTGGGGTTTTGGACTCATGGGAACTCAGCTGTTACGCTGAAGAACTTCTGAAATTTCCCAGATTCGCACTGCGAATCCCCCAGCGATGGGGAAATCGTGCACTCACTGGCTATTCGCACGGCGAAGGCGAAGGCGAGCATTCGCCAGAGGTTCGCACTGCGAACGTTACCTTGGTTTTGCTACTGACTTGGTTCGCCAACTGTTCGCACTACGAATGGTGCAGCGAACAAGTGTTGGCTAGGCGTTCGCTGGACGCTTCGCATTGCGAATGAAGTAGCGAGCATTCGCTGGCTCCTTCGCAATGCGAGCATGACAGATCATCCAACTTGTTTCTTTCATAACTTTTGACTCGTTTATCCGTTGTGAGTGTTCTTGGTATCGTTGTGAAGCGAGGAACATATTCTAGCTAATGGAAGTGAGAAAGATCTATTTATTGCCCGATTAAATAAATCGGAAGGAACCGTAAATTTGTGTAATGTGTGAGATGTTGCATTATGTGCTTCCATTATGTGATTGATGAATATATGCCTATGCTCTTATTGTTAAACATGTTTGAATATGTATGCATGTTAAAATACGAATAAGTAGAGTGAGGAACATTACCGTAAATGGTGTCAAAAGTGTGAAAATGTCATAATGACAATGCTCGTGCAGAAGAGGCCGAGGCGTGTGTCTAGTAATCATAACCAGCTTATCTTACGGTGTAGTTTCATGAGACTCGAGCACCTCCTCTGAAACGTATGCACAATTACTTGGCAGGTTTGATTCCCCTGTATAGTACGAATGGAGCCTACGGGTAAAGAGACTTGTGACGGTGTATGGACCGTGTGAAGTGACGGGTCACGGTGTACGGGCCGATGATCCCGAATCCATTTCGTATGCCAAGTAAATACAAGGATCCATGACTCGGATCGTCTTCTAGACATAGAAGCGGACGGGAACAGGGGATGCCTTGGTACGGTTATTGATTAGCGAGATTCTTGAGTTAACAGGCTCAGGACTTACTTTGGCACTAGTGTGAGTTAACAGGCTCACAAGTGTGAATCCATGTATGGCATGTGTGTACTCAAAGTCACTTCCCTTCCCTTTTGACTTGAGTTAGGATGTTAGAATCTTGTAAAACCGAGAGGACTATAAGATAGCGAACTCACTGAGATTTGATGTATCTCACCCCACTGTTGTTGTTTACATCACAGGTTCTGCAGGTTCGGCGAAGGGTAAGGATAAGGTGGTGTGACTTTTCCTTATGGATCGTAGCTTTTGAGATGGCATGGCTTCCGCTATGACGTTTTATTTTGAGATCATTGTATTGATCTAGTTCTTAGTGCATTTTGGAACATCTTATATATGTTATGCCGCAGACTTTAGACTTTGTGTTTAGGGCATTTAATGTATATAATGTGTTAACTAGGAACTTATGGTATTTCAATACCAAATACTTGGATTCATGTATAATATATATGCTTTGATGTATGTTGTTATATATGGGTGTTACAGTTGGTATCAGAGCAGGTCGTATCCTCGACCTAGCCATGAAATAGTATAAGTGTTTCTTTCCGTTTCATATGCGTTGTGTCGCCATTGGTCTTACGTGTTATTTTTATGGTATTGAGCCTGATCAACTTAATCCTATCTGTATGACATTTAGGAACATGGCCGACGGGCGCAGAAACAACCGCGGGAGACCGAGAACTACTCCAGCAGGGACGAGTCCGCCAGGGGACGAAGGGAATGCCCCTCTGTATCAGTTTATGCAACAGATGCAGCAACAGCAGAATCAGTTTGTGCAACAAATGGTACAGCAAATGGCTGGTGGTGTGCATCCTCCAGTGGTTGTTCCGGAAGCTGCAGGGGGAACCTTTAGGGATTTCATTCGTATGAATCCTCTGGAGTTTCAAGGAGGATTAGATCCAGTAAAGGCTCATGAATGGATATCCGGTATGGAGCGGATTTTCTTGATAGTTCAGTGTAGTGAAGAAAATAAGGTTGTTTTCGCTTCTCATCTATTAAAGGGTCATGCTATGAGATGGTGGGAAAGCGCTTCAGCCTTAATGACAATTCAAGAGGTATCGAAAGTATGGGAGCAGTTTAAGATAACTTTTATGGAGAAGTACTTTCCAAGTTCCTTAAGGTCTCAGAAGGAATTCGAGTTTCAATAGTTGAGACAAGGCAACTTGATCGTGGTTTCTTATGCAGAAAAGTTCGAGGTTATGGCTGCTTATTCTAGACAAGCCATGTATGCTCCTGATGAGAGGTGGAAGGCCGATCAGTTTCTGTTTGGTTTAAGGGCTGAAATTTCACATAGTGTGTCTCAGAGAGAATTTACTAGCTATGCTGAATTGTTACAACAGTGTTATGTGGCGGAGCATAGCTTAAAGAAGGTGCAAGCAGAAGGAGAGTTAAGTAGGGTGAACCAAAGTGATCGTGGGCGATCGAATCAACAATTTAGATCGAGACAACAATCTTTCAAAGGGAAACAAGTTCAGAGTTCCAGGACTAGTGCGCCCCCGGTATGCCGTAATTGTGGAAAGAACCATTTTGGTAGGTGCAGTTGGGAAGGAATAAGGTGTTATCAGTGTAATAAGGTGGTCCATTTATTGAGGGATTGTCCTCAGAGGAGGAATCTGACGCAAGAAAAGTATACCGGTCGAGTATATACCTTGGATGCAAGGAAGACAAAGGGTGATAACTCTTTGATTGCTGGTACGTGTTTTGTGAATGGAAATCCTTGCTTTGTTTTATTTGATTGTGGAGCTACACACTCTTTTGTATCAATGCAATGTGTAAAGTGGCTTGGGTTGCAAGCGGTTCCGTTGTCTCCACCCATGGTGGTTACTACTGCCATGGATGAGATGGTTGAAACACCTTTAATGTGTGAAAATTGTGTTTTATCGGTGAATGAAAGAGTTTTCCAGATTGATTTGATTTGCTTACCGCTTAAGAAAGTGGATGTTGTTCTGGGAATGGATTGGCTTTCAGCTAATTCAGTATTTATTGGGTGTGAAGAAAAACTAATCATTATTCCATCTACTGAAGCTACTCCGAAGGATGTGTTAACTACTATTTTAGAAGGTACGGTTGGAATGATTAACTTCTTGTTTGAGGAGGAAAAATCCGTTCTTCTGATTCTTACTAAGGAGGAGGGTAGTAACCGTCAAGTTTTGAGTATTCCGGTAGTTTGTGACTTTCCTGAAGTTTTCCCCGAGGATATCACTTCTCTTCCCCCGGAGCGGGAAGTGGAATTCTCTATTGACCTGATACCGGGAACGGCTCGAATATTCGTTTCTCCGTATCGGATGGCACCACTTGAATTAAGAGAATTAAAGAATCAATTGGAAGAATTAATGGCTAAGCATTTTGTTCGACCAAGTGTTTCGCCCTGGGGAGCTCCAGTGTTGTTGGTAAAGAAAAAGGATGGTGGAATGCGGTTGTGTATTGATTACCGTCAGTTGAATAAGGTCACCATCAAGAACAAATACCCATTGCCAAGGATAGACGATCTGTTAGATCAATTGAAAGGAGCGTGTATGTTCTCGAAGATTGATTTACGGTCGGGTTATCATCAGATTCGGGTGAAGAGTTCAGATGTACCAAAGACTGCGTTTAGAACCCGTTATGGTCATTATGAATTTTTGGTTATGCCTTTCGGTGTGACAAATGCTCCGGCAGTTTTCATGGATTATATGAATCGGATATTTCAACCTTATTTGGACCAATTTGTGGTGATTTTCATAGATGACATTCTTATCTATTCTCGTGACCCTCAAGAACACGGAGAACACCTAAGGATTGTTTTATCTATCTTACAAGAGAGACAACTTTTTGCCAAGCTAAGTAAGTGTGAATTTTGGATGTCGGAGGTTAATTTTCTTGGACATGTCATATCTCAGGGAGGTGTAGCGGTTGATCCATCAAAAGTTGAAGCAGTGATAAATTGGGAGAGACCGAAGAATGTGTCTGAAGTTAGAAGCTTTTTGGGACTAGCAGGTTATTATAGAAGGTTTATTAAAGGCTTTTCCCAACTGGCTTTACCGATGACGAGACTTACCCGGAAGGATTATTCGTATGAATGGGATTCGGCTTGTGAGCAAAGTTTCATGAGCTTAAAAGAGAGATTGACGACCGCTCCTGTTTTGGTTATCCCTGATCCTAGCAAGTCGTATGAGGTATATTGTGATGCATCGAAGATGGGATTAGGGGGTGTGTTAATGCAAGAGGGACATGTAGTGGCTTATGCTTCTAGACAGTTGAAAGTCCATGAAGAGAATTATCCAACGCATGATTTAGAATTGGCGGCCGTTGTATTACCTTAAAGGTGTGGCGTCACTATTTGTATGGTGTACGTTTTGAGATGTTTAGCGACTACAAGAGCTTAAAGTACCTCTTTGATCAGAAGGAGTTCAACATGCGTCAAAGGAGGTGGATGGAATATTTGAAAGATTATGACTTGGAGCTAAGATACCATCCGGGTCAAGCGAATAAGGTGGCGGATGCTTTAAGCAGGAAAGTGTTGCATAGTGCCGATTTGATGATCTTAATGGAAAAGTTTAGAGATCTAAATCTTCAATTTAATTGGATTCCTAATTGTGTGATTATGGGAAATTTGAATATCACTTCTACTCTTCAGGAAGAAATCCAACAAGAGCAAGGGTTAGATGAGAAGTTACAAGAAGTGTTATTGCAACCGGGTTTTGTGCGATCTACCGACGGAGTTATTGTATTTGACCAAAGGATTTGTGTTCCGGATAATACGGAGTTAAAAAGGAGGATTTTGGAAGAAGCGCATAAGGGTGCTTTTACTATACATCCGGGGTCTTCAAAGATGTACCAAGATCTAAAGAGAGACTATTGGTGGTCCGGGATGAAAAGGGATATTGCGGTGTATGTGTCTGAATGTGCGGTGTGCCAACAAGTGAAGATCGAGCACCAAAGGCCGGGTGGCTTGTTGCAACCTTTAGAAATTCCAGTGTGGAAATGGGATAGTATTTCGATGGACTTCACGGTGGGATTACCCCGTGCGCAAGGCGGTTATGATTCGATTTGGGTAATTATAGATCGATTAACGAAGTCTGCGCATTTCTTGGCCGTAAAGACTACCTATAAGGCGAGACATCTCGCAAGGTTGTTCATTTCGGAGAGAGTAAGATTGCATGGTATTCCTACTACTATCATTTCGGATAGAGATCCAAAGTTCACTTCGAGATTTTGGAGAGCTTTTCAACAAGCTATGGGAACGAAGTTATGTTTGAGTACGTCGAATCATCCGCAAACAGACGGTCAGACGGAGCGGACAATACAAACCATGGAAGACATGTTGAGAGCTTGTGTACTTGAAAGTGGAGGAAATTGGATAGAACTTTTGCCGTTGATTGAGTTCTCTTATAATAACAGTTATCACACAAGTATTGGTATGACGCCTTATGAGGCGTTGTATGGAAGGAAGTGTAGGACACCGTTGTGTTGGGCAGAGGTTGGGGAAGATAGGATGTTGGGACCCGAGATTATTCACGAAACTACGGAGAAGATCAGGATGATCCGTGAAAAGGTTAAGCAAGCACAAGATCGTCAGAAGAGTTATGTGGATAACCGAAGAAGACCTTTAGAATTTGAAGAAGGCGATCACATGTTTCTGAAGGTTACTCCGAGATTGCGGTTGAAAGGACCGTTTCGATCGCGGAAGTTAAGTCCGAGATATGTGGGACCATATCAGATTTTGGAAAGAATTGGGGAGGTAGCCTACAGATTAGCCTTACCGCCTTCTCTGTCCGAGATGCACGATGTTTTTCATGTATCTCAGCTTCGGAAATTTGTCCCAGATCCTCTTCAGCCAATTTTACAAGATACAATTGAGATAGAAGCAGATTTGACATTTGAGCCTCAACCAAGTCGTATCACCGGAAGAGAAACTAAAGTGTTAAGGAATAAAGAGATTCCTCTTGTTAAGGTCCAATGGGATGAGACGCATCCAGGTGATGCGACTTGGGAATTGGAATCGGAGATGCGGGAGGTCTATCCTCATCTTTTCAGGTAATTGTTTTAAATTCGTGGGCGAATTTCTATTTAAGGGGGGGAGGATGTAATACCCCATAAATTTATTTTACTCCGGATAATATTAGTTGTGATCAACTAAGTCCCAGTGTACTCTGAGAAATTATCTGCAGAGTTAATGAGGGTAACTGTTGAACTTAGAGTAAATCCAATTAATATTATCTGACTCTAAGATATTTTAGTATTTGAACTTTAGAGACGTTTTGGACTTTTAGTAGTGTTGCCAATTAATGATATTTTCTATATCATTTCCTTTTCCACTCATTTCCTACTTAGAAGCAAAGGACGAAAAAGATAGAAAGGATTTTGGAGAGAAAGAAAAGAGAAGGAAAGGAAGAGAGAAAGAGGAAAAAGTTCAAAAGCAAAATCATCAAGATCATCATCAGATCTTCACCAAATCATCTTCCAATCTTCACCATCTTCATCTATTCAAGGTGGGTTCTAGATAGAAACTTAAGTTTTAGAATTAGAAGTGATTTTTAGCTTAAGTTAGGTTTATGAGAAATTGCTTAATTTGGTAATCGATGAAATTTAACGGTTGAAATGTGTTATAAACTGAGTAGTATAGGCTATATGAGGGTAGAATCATTTATATTTGATTGTGTAATGTTTGGATATGTTTTGGTGGGGTTTTGGACCCATGGGAACTCAGCTGTTACGCTGAAGAACTTCTGAAATTTCCCAGATTCGCACTGCGAATTCCCCAGCGAAGGGGAAATCGTGCACTCGCTGGCTGTTCGCATGGCGAAGGCTAAGGCGAGCATTCGCCAGAGGTTCGCAATGCGAACGTTACCTTGGTTTTGCTACTGACTTGGTTCGCCAGCTGTTCGCACTGCGAATGGTGCAGCGAACAAGTGTTGGCTAGGCGTTCGCTGGACGCTTCGCACTGCGAATGAAGTAGCGAGCATTCGCTGGCTCCTTCGCAATGCGAGCATGACAGATCATCCAACTTGTTTCTTTCATAACTTTTGACTCGTTTATCCGTTGTGAGTGTTCTTGGTATCATTGTGAAGCTAGGAACATATTCTAGCTAATGGAAGTGAGAAAGATCTATTTATTGCCCGATTAAATAAATCGGAAGGAACCGTAAATTGGTGTAATGTGTGAGATGTTGCATTATGTGCTTCCATTATGTGATTGATGAATATATGCCTATGCTCTTATTGTTAAACATGTTTGAATATGTATGCATGTTAAAATACAAATAAGTAGAGTGAGGAACATTACCGTAAATGGTGTCGAAAGTGTGAAAATGTCATAATGATAACGCTCGTGCAGAAGAGGCCGAGATGTGTGTCTAGTAATCATAACCAGTTTATCTGACGGTGTAGTTTCATGAGACTCGAGCACCTCCTCTGAAACGTATGCACAATTACTTGGCAGGTTTGATTCCCGCATATAGTACGAATGGAGCCTACGGGTAAAGAGACTTGTGATGGTGTACGGGCCATGTGAAGTGACGGATCATGGTGTACGGGGCCGATGATCCCGAATCCATTTCGTATGCCAAGTAAATACAAGGATCCATGACTCGGATCGTCTTTTAGACGTAGAAGCAGATGGGAACAGGGGATGCCTCGGTTATTGATTAGCGAGATTCTTGAGTTAACAGGCTCAGGACTTACTTTGGCACTAGTGTGAGTTAACAGGCTCACAAGTGCGAATCCATGTATGGCGTGTGTGTACTCAAAGTCACTTCCCTTCCCTTTTGACTTGAGTTAGGATGTTAGAACCTTGTAAAGCCGAGAGGACTATAAGATAGCGAACTCACTGAGATTTGATGTATCTCACTCCACTGTTGTTGTTTACATCACAGGTTCTGCAGGTTCGGCGAAGGGTAAGGATAAGGTGGTGTGACTTTTCCTTACGGATCGTAGCTTTTGAGATGGCATGGCTTCCGCTATGACGTTTTATTTTGAGATCATCGTATTGATCTAGTTCTTAGTGCATTTTGGAACATCTTATATATGTTATGCCGTAGACTTTAGACTTTGTATTTAGGGCATTTAATGTATATAATGTGTTAACTAGGAACTTATGGTATTTCAGTACCAAATACTTGGATTCATGTATAATATATATGCTTTGATGTATGTTGTTATATATGGGTGTTACAAATTCTCCCTTTATCTCAAATTTGTAAAAACACTTTGAACTTTGGGTATAGAGGTTCTCTTATTCACTTCCTCTCCTAGGGTTATCTTCACTATCTTCTTACTCCTTATTTCCCAAAACTTCTACTTACTCTTTTTTTTTCTTTATATTCTCTCTTCTACTTAAATAGAAAACCCTATTTATTTTTATTCCATTAATCACACTAATTCTCTTAATTCATCATAATTCTAACCATTTACTTGTTTTTATTTAAAATTCTATTTCACTACCCACTCACAAAATCTCTCAATTTCTACCAATTAATTTATTAAATTAATTAAATAAATTCTACCAATTCTCCTTAATTTTTATTTAAATTCTAATTTAATACTTAAACTAATATTCTTTACTTCTACTACTTTAATTATTAAAAATCTACTTCTACTACTTTAATTATAAAAAATATAAGTAAATTATATCCAACAACTTATTAACCCATATAATATTACTTAATCACTCAAAGACATTTTAAAATTAAATGAAAATTATTATAATAACTAATAAAATATTATATTAAAAAACCAAGTTGTTATAGCCTACATAGCATGAGATGAAAATGAAGTAAGTTTATCATCAGATTCAGAAAGAGGAGAATGTGCAAACTTTGCATTGATGGCATTGCACCATTCTGATGATGAAGACATTGAGGTTAATGACGAAAAACTTTCCTATGATAATGATGCATAAGAAGCAATAAAAAAATTACTCAATGAATGCAAAATTTTGTACAAATGGTGTAAACACAAAAGAAATAAATTTCATCTCTAGAAGAGAAAATTGACACTATGCAAAAAGAGTTCAAAAAAACAAAATGGAGTTCTACATGCAATGATTGTAATTCTCTTTCGTTTAGAATTGTCAAATTAAATAGAGTTATCCAAAGATATGAAAATTGACAAAATGGATTGGAAAGTGTTCTTAATGGATAAAGATATTCCAATGATAAAGTGGTCTTGACTATTCAAAATTTGACAAGTCAAGTACTAATAAAACTATATTTCTCAAGGCAAGTGACAAATCCAATTAAGAGAAAGTAAAGAATGTGCATTTTGTTCATCATATCCTAATAAGAATTTTGTTCAAAAGAAATCCTATGTTCCTAGATATAAAAGTAACTTTGTTCCTAATTGTTTCTATTGTGGTTTAAAAGGTCACACACCCAATGCTTGCTACATAAGGAATTTTTTCGTGTTCCAAGTGGCCATTAAGTGTGGATTAAGAAAGGAACTAATTATCAAGGACTTAAGGCACATTGGGTACCTAACAAATCCTAATTTATTTTGTAGGTATGCTTGAAGACCACTACAAATATGTGTTATCTTAATAGCGGTTTCTCAAAGGACATGATCGTAGACAAGGAAAAATTTTCATCTCTAGTATTAAAGACAAAGGGATGTGTAGTTTATGGGGAAAATAACAAAGAAAATATTTTTGGCATTGGCAAAGTTGAATCACCACCTTTCACAAAAATTGATGATGTACTCTATGTATATGAAGTAAATCACAACTTTCTAAGCATAAGTCAACTTTGTGACACACAAACACACACACACACACACACACACACACACACACACACACACACAGACAAACACACACACGCGCACGCGCACGCGCACACGTCCACACATGCGCATGCGCACCAGCACACGCACACGCACATGCACACGCACCCACACACACAAACATAAACACAAACATAAATTTTCAAATATCTTTATATATTAAAAATGTTTTCAAAACCAAGCCAAGTGATTAAAAAGTTGTCCACAATGTTTTAAAAGAATTTTTTTTAACTAACCAATCAATTGGAGACTCGGTTAATCAATAGGGAAAACTTTTTTTGAAGCTTCCAATCAATTAGAGAATTAAACCAATAGATTGAATAGAGCCTAAATGATTAACCAAATGATTAGGATAACACCTTAATGAGTTGTAATGGATCTATATCAGATATTTCCATATTGGGCAAGGTAATCGATTAAACATGATTAAACCAACCAATTAGGCTTTAATCCAATCCATTGGGTCATCAATTTCACCCATGGTTTATTTCATTTTCTCATTTTTCCAACTCCTGTATAAATGAGTCTCGCCTCCACTTCATTTCACGCAACTTTTCGACGATTTACATTTTCTTTGAAATTTATCTCTCTCTCTCTCTCTCTCTCTCTCTCTCAAAAAAAAAAATTCTTTCACTTAAAGTTGACTTAGTGCTCGTGAGTGAAACTTTGCTTAGGAGGAAGGATTTTGTAAGTGGTCATGTTGTTTATTCAATTCTTGAGAGTTCGATACTCTTAATAAAAATGAGTTTGGTTCGTGAGATAAACCAGTCATAAAATATTTGTTTTGGTTTATTGAGCTTTGCTAAAAAAAATTATATTTTTGGTTGTTGAGATCAACATGAAAATATCTAAGAAGGTTCGTTAGCTTAGCCTTTGGTAAAATCTATATGTGGTTGGGGATAAGCCTGTAAAAATCTCAAGATCGGATTGTATAAAAGTTTATGGGCATAACTTTCAAAAGCTCAAAGTTTATAGTCAAACTCTCAAGAAGACCTCTTGGGGACATGACTAGGCCAAAGTTTGACCAAACCTGTATGAATATAATGTGCAATTTCTCTAACCCTATCATTTTTTTAGTTTTTTTATTTACCGCTTAAACTGCCGCTACTATTCACTCTTAGGAAACTACTAACACAATTTTAAGTTTAATCAAGAAAAATATAAAAGCAATTGTGAATTTTAAATACCACAATCCACCTCCTCCCTCATGTGCTTGAAATAACTTGTCTAACAACACTTGAATCATAATGACGTGCAAGTTGGTTTATAGACAAAGTGATTATATTTCTTAAAGATATTTTTAAAATAGGGAGATTAATTTAATTGTATTCCCCTTTATGACCTAGTAATCTTAATACCAATGGTTACACTTATTTATTTAAGGTTTGATATATAAAAGTAATTACACAACAATGATTTTACATTATTTACGATATAAATATTTGAACAAAATATGAGTAATTCGTCTACATAGAGACATATGATAATACAAATGTCAATTTTCAGACTTATAGTGAATGAATTTGTCACTTCCATCCACTTTAAACTCATTCAAGATAATCAAATTATAAAAAATGTCATGCCACTGTTTTTGAGCTTGTTTAAGATCATTCAAAGACTTATATAACTTACAAAACTTATTTTCTTGTCCATGAACCATAAACCTTCGGGGTTTTAAATATACATTTCTTATTCTAAATCATTGTTTAGAAAGTATTTTTTAACTTCCATTTGATGTACCTTTAAATTATAAATATCTAACTACTGAAATAAGTATCTATATAGATGTTATTCTCATGTGTGGTGACAAGGTATCAAAGAAATATATAGTTTTTCTTTGTATAAAACCTTTAGTTATAAGTCGAGTTTTGTATTTTTCAATAGTTCCATCCGATTTTAGTTTCTTTATCAATATCCAATTACAGCCTCTCGGTTTGCATCCAGAAGACAAGTATAATAAATGTTAGGTATTGTTAGATTCAAGGGAATCCTTCTCATAATTTATGGCTTCTTGCCACAAGTTTTCATCCAAAGAAGTCAAAGTCTTTAATTGTTTTGTCGAATTTTATCTAATGTTTAGATTGTGTAGTCGAGTCCATAATCTTTAATAGCTCTTGTTCTCTTACGTGTTGTTTCAGTGTTTCTGATCATCTGAATATGATTTATTTCAGTGCCCTCACTACTTCTAAATTTGAAATAGAAGTTGTTTTCATGAAAGTGAACATAGATTGACTCCGTGATCAGTTTAACATTAAGGTTATAAAACATGTACATTCTTTTACTTACTCCACAATCAATAAATACATATTCAAAGGTTCTAACGGACAGTTTAACTCACTTCGAGCATGAGATCCTGACATAAGCCAAATAATTCCATGTTTAAAGATAAGATGAGTTAGTTTGTTTTTACTTCAAAATTTCATAAGGAGAAAAATTTATTTTAGATTTGAGAACTCTATTTTGTAGATAAAAAAACAACCAATAATGTTCCCCATCTTCAATGAGATGCAGTACCATAATTTAACATAATAGGAACAAGAAAATTTAATGAAAGTTTCGTTCTTTGTTTCAACTTTACCATACAATTCTAGTAAATACGGTGCAGTAAATTCATGTATAATGCAATGCAGATTATAAAATTTATCAATTATGTCAAAATCATTTTTCATGTCTTTATCACTATGAAACCTCTTAATTTTTATACTGAGTTGATTTTCAATTTATGTTACAAATATCTTGAACATGTCAGAGTGTATCAAAACTAAAGACTTGGATTCTCTAACCATTGACTTCATTTATTTTTGAGTTTGATTATTTTAGTCTGACTATATATGTCATATTTGTAAAGATCATTAAAAGGTAATTTTTGAACTCAATTTCGAGATAATAAGTTTGTTTACATGATAAAATGCATTATGCCTAATATTAAAATCACATACCAAATACATTGAGTTTGAAATTTAATTTATCTTAATATTAGTTTTGAACATAACAATAATTGTGTACTAAAAAAAACATTTTTGATAATATTGTATGAATTAACACATTAGACTGAGTAAACCTTTCCTTATTTAAAAAAAAAACCTACAAACATGATTATTCATTAATTCTAGAGTGAGCATGACATCTTTGACAATCAAAGTATTTTTAGAGGTGAACTTAAGTTTCATATCTCTAACTCTAGTGACATTAAAGATGTGAGACTATTTAATAAACTATTTTTTTGCGTGCTTAAGAGTGTGTTTGGATGGGCTAATTGAGAATTTTTAAAGAATTCAAAATTCTAAGCAATTTAAATGATTCAATTGAAATTCATTCAATTTTATATTTTTTTGTTTGTATGGAGTATTAAAATGATTCATTGTTAAATTTTTGGGGTCATTTTCATATAATTTAAAACTTTTGAGTCAAATTTAAATTATAAAAAATAGAGACCAATTTACAATTTTTAAAAATTTTAAGGGATTGATTTGTAAAATTTGAAAATTATTATGTACTTATTTACAAATTTTTGAAAATTTTAGGGGTGAATTTGAATTTTTCATAAAATATGAAGACCATCTTACAAAATTTCAAAAATTAATAATAAATAATTTAACATTTGCATTATATAGAGAGAATGAGCAATTTCAAATTCTTTACTTTTTGTCGTCATTTGAAATTCGTTAAATTTAACTTGAATAAAATACTTCATAAATTTACATTATTTTAACAATTCTCTATATTTTTTATCCAAACAATGGATTTTGGTCAAATTAATTTAAATTCCCTCAAAAAATTACTTTCCTTCATTAAAATGTTTCAGCCAAATACATTTTAAAAGAAATTTTGAAATTCTTTCAAGCAGGGGATAATTTGTCAATTATAACATTTACTTAAACTTGTTCATCTAAAGATATGTTTTCATTAATGATTTCATACGAGCGAAGCACACCATACAAGTCATGTTAAATTTTGTCATCACTTATTTGGTTTGCAAAATCTCTATACTAATTGCATCTTATAAACACTTGTCAAATAAAGTTTTCCTACGTGAAACTCAATGAGTTTTCTTAATTCAAAATCACACACATATACTTAAAACATTGTTCTCATTAGTTCCAATAATATCTTTGTTTAATTGTTGTTGGAGGCCAAAATATGTTGATTCTTGATGGTGTATTGTTCTTTCTTGGACGGTGACAACCAAGAAGAGAGTGGTTTCATGGGGTTGCATCGGGCAAAAAACACATTTTACATCGGGTCTGGGTCCGATGTAAAGTCAAGCGACGTAGTAAATCAAAGATATTTTACATCGGTCAATAGTCCGGTGTGAAAAATACACCTACTACATCGGTTGACTGTTACGTCTGATGTGAAATATGGGTTTAACTATTTTTTTAAATAAATGAACATTTAACATCGGTTGCATTTCTGACCCGTTGTAAAATGTAGGTTTTTACATCGGTTGCCTTTCTTGCCTGATGTAAAATGTAGGTTTTTACATCGGTTGCCTTTCTGGCCCGATGTCAAATGTAGGTTTTTACATCGATTGCAAGGCGCGTCCGATGTAATATGTATGCTATCTTTCTTTAAAAATTAAACTATTTTTTAGCATAATCGTGGTGGAATCCCTGTAATTTTTTTTGGTACCTAATTTTTCATATTTTTCCAACATCACACAAACCACATTTAAGTCGTTATTTGGTATCTAATTTTTCATATTTTTCCAACCAACCTGTTAATTTCATTGCACCAAATAGCTAGGATGCACATGTTCTTCAAAATGAACAATTGATTTACAAAAGTACAAATCTAGGATACAAACAAGTGTACAAAATTATAAGTATGTTTACACGGTGGACTACTACAACAATAAAACCAGTGAAAACATACAAAAATATCCAACCATTTATAAGTCCTTTCCTACACTTGAATTACCAACATGCAATCCACAAGAAAAGGAGTTGTAGCTTCAGTTGACAACACCAAAATCACATTTGCTGACAATAAATAATAATACCAATTAACATCAGCAGAAAACACCAAAGTCAAGAAACTCAAATTAGATATATATATATATATATATATATATATATATATATATATATATATATATATATATATATAAACAATTCTATATAACTCGCCAGATAAAGCTTAATTTTTATATAACTCAAAGAACCATTTTGCCCAACAGAGTCGCAAATCATACAAATCATCTTGTGTTAATTCTGTTGGGTCATCAAATACCTACAATACATAAATAACAATATAAAGTTATTCTTTGAAAATTCAAATTAAGTTGCAAAACGCAAAGTAAATAACAAGTAAAGTTATTTTTATTACCTGCATCCAAGACTCGGTTATATTGGCAGAGACAATATCCAACATATTTTTCATAACATAGTACCCACAATCAATAGAGTTATGTAGTCGCCTTGTCTACAAATGAATGACATAATTAGTGAATACTTATGATAAAATTAAATATAGAATTATAATTTACACCACGCTTACATTGGGTTAAAACCATGTAGCCTTTTTTTCTATTGCTATTTGCCATTTGATAAACCCCAAAAGCCCTAATTCAAAAAAAAAAAAATCCATATAAAGCCACATAAAATATGAAATTACTTTTGTAACAATTTGTGTATATAGGATATATAATATATTATAATAAAAGTCACATATAAGATAAACTTACTTTGTAACAATTTTCCTCATTGTTTGATTAAGTTCCTGCTGAATTGAACAAAAGACGACCACAATGTTGCCTCTTAGACAAATGATTATTAATTGCCAATGATCTCTGTACCTGTGTGTGGAACACAAAAGTCACATAAAATATCTATGTTATCAAAATTAAAAAATAGAAAGCACAATTTCATACAAACTTACCCATGAATAAATGGTAGTAAGTGACACACTCTCTTTTTCGTCACGTAACTTATCTTGTATGTACTTTTTAACATCTGCTTCAGTTTTCAGTACAATATCAACATACATACACCTGGCAGGATCCATAAATCCATATACTTCTGATGTGGAATTATCAATACATACACGATTAATATACCTGAATAATTTTAAAATAAACATTAGAATCAAAGTGATGAGAGATATAACATATTAATAGATATTGACAGTAATAAAAAAAGAAAATGTACTTACGTGCACCAAACTTGCAGAGTAGACACGTCAAGCCAATGAAAACCCACCAACAGCTCTCTGATACACTTAGCTAACATATAAAAATTAATGACACTCACACAATGACTTAATTCTATTTCCAAATGTGTGTCACCCATTTTTAGAACCATGAGTAACAATCTCTGAACATCGTCTTCCATTTCTTTTGTGCTTCCTTTTACAGTTGAACAACTTCCTTTTCTGCTTCCATCGACAACTTCCATTTGTTCAATGCATTTATTATTTTTTGTGTTTTGCGAGAAACCTATAGACCTAAGTGTCTCCATACAAGATTGTTGCAACACCTTATGCTCTTCAACTAACTTTTGATCAAAATCAGCTCTAAGTTTTGCTTCCAATTCAGATGAAAAATGTGCAAGTTGTTCTTTTACATATATATATTTTCGTTGACGTAAAACGAACTTCCAAAGAAAGTTCTAATTTTATGATGTTTTCCAACACCACGAACACGACCACCATGCTCAAATGTTCCAATGGTTTCTGTTAAGATATCGTTATGTCCATCCGAAACAAAAGCACCCTTTTCAGCTTTTTCAACTAGAGAATCCTACAAAATGCAAAAACCAAAACTAATTTCAATAGTTTTATCAATCACAACTATAATGATACTTGAAGTATTTTCTAAATTTTACTTACAATTTTCTCAGCAACAACTTGTGTAGACTTTGATGTGTATTCTCCCCCTTTCTTTTGTCGTGCTCTCTTTCATACTTCATGGTGTGACGGTGGAGATGGACTACCAATACCATCTAATGTTGAATCATATCTCAATAATCTCCTTTCATTTTTTCATTTTCTCCACAAGCAAGTGATACCCTCCACGAGATAATACCTGTGGGTATACATTCCTAGCCACACTTTTCATACCCTTTTGACTTTTTTCCTATTATAAACTCAAAAAGTTATTAATCACTAAACATAATAAAAATGTTATTCACAACAAAAAAATATAACTCCTACTAACCTTAAATTCAGAGGTATCTCGAGACTTCAGAAACTCTTTCCATATTTCTTCTTTAATATAATTATACTTGACATGTGCAAGAGGGCGACCTTCTTTGGGATTTCTAATATATTCTTTTATGAGTTGTGTCTTAAAACCTCTTCATTGCTCTCCTGCATATTTAATCCATTCATCCTTCAACGGATACTTCTTTGGATCATCACATTCTGGAATAGTGAAATATGCCTACACATATACATAAAGAATTTGGTGTTAGTATATGGCATATGTTGTTAGTATATGATTATAAAATATAATAAAGTGTTGAATTTAAAATACCTTAACATCAACCCAAATAACATCTTTTATGTCTTTATGTATGTCTTTCCACTCATATTTCAAAATAATACATCTCTTCCGAGCAAGAGATGCTACATAACTCCTAAAAGTTGAAGCATTTTTACCAACACCAGTATATTCATAGGTTCTTGGATCAAACTCGACCTTTATCTTTTCACCCGTTTGATGAACTTTGTCAATTTGTGCCATCATAGTCAGACCTCTAACTCTTCTTTTATTAGGGTTACTAGATGAAGAAGGGTTGTCGGTTGAATCAGCCATGTATCTGTTTACACAAAATAAAAATAATTAGAAATCAAATTAAGCACAAAATAAAAACAATTAGACATCAAATTAAGCACAAAATAAAAACAATTAGAAATCAAAGTAATGTCGAATTAACTTATAAAAAAAACCCTTACTAGTTCTCTCGTATCCCTTATTCATGATCTATACGGATAGCATGCACATCATCGTCTTCATTTTCTTCAATGAAGGTATGCACATTTGTTGAGAAAGGAGGAGTTTCAGAAATATCAAGATTCGCATCTTGATTTTCATCACTACCATGCACCTTTCCTTGTATAACCACTGACCACCTTTTATTAGAAGGATCTGTGACATAAAACACTTGTTTTGCTTGAGATTCCATGATGAAAGGTTCGTCTGTATAAGATAACTTGCTAAGATCAGCCAGTGTAAATCCAAATTCATCGGTTCTTACACCACTGTTGATATCAATCCATTTGCATTTAAATACAGGAACTTTAAACACAACATAATCAACTTCCCAAATCTCTTCAATCACCCCAAAGTAAGGTATAGATGCCATAACCGAGTTTTTATATTTAAAGCTAGAGAAGTGCATGGACTCGGCCACAATCATAACCCCATTATTTTGTGTGGTACTACGGTCATCCTTTGACTTTGTATAAAAGGAAGTTTTATTAATATCATATCCACTCCAAGTTATTATGTTACATTTAGGCTCATAGGACAACCACTTAATTGTATTACAAGCACTTTTATCATTAGCAATTTTTTCTTTAAACCACTCAGAGAAACTCTTATTATGCTCTTTTAACAACCCTTTTTCATTCATCTTGGGGTAGTTTTTCATTATGATGCTTTTGTGAGCAAATAAGTAAGGTTGAACTTCATTCGTGTTATTCAATATATACAAATGCACTTAAACAACCACCTCAATACTTAAGCTCTTGACCTTTAAACCTTGTGTACCCACACCCTCACATTTTCCATCATGACGAGACTTGGTAACCCCTAAAGCATCCACTTCTGATAAATAGTTTGAACAAAACTCAATTGCTTCTTCTGCAATGTACCTCTAAATAATCGATGCTTCCGGACAGTGCGGGTTTTATGTATACCCTTTTAGGATCTTCATATATCGCTCTGTTGGATACATCCACCGTAAATAAATTGGACCACATAATCTAATCTCCCTTACTAGATGAACAATCAAGTGAACTATAATGTCAAAAAATGAAGGAGGAAAATTCATCTCTAATTGGCACAAGATAACTGTAGCCTCATTTTCCAAATCGTCTAACTTTAATGGATCAACAGCTTTACAACAAATTGAATTGAAAAATAATCACAACCTAGTTATAGTCTTCCTAACATTGTTAGGCAATATCCCAAGAATAGCCACTGGTAGTGGCTGTTGCATTAAGACATGACAGTCATGAGATTTTAAGCCAATTAATTTGAGATCTTTAACTGATACAAGCCTCTTGATATTTGATAAGTAACCATGCAGAACTTTAATACTTTGTAAACACTCACAAAAACTTGTTTTCTCTTTTTTAGACAAAGTGTAGCAGGCAGGAGGCAAATATATCTTGTTACCTATATGTTGTGGAGTTAACTCTTCTCGTATACCCATCAAACCCAAATCCAGACGAGCATTATAACCATCTTTTGTCTTGCCTTAAATGTTGAGAAGTGTTCCGATTAAACTATCACATACATTTTTTCCACGTGCATCACATCAATACAATGTCTTACACCAAGATTAGACCAATATGGAAGATCGAAGAAAACCGACCTCTTTTTCCATATTTTTTCGCAGCAGATTGCTTTTGGTACTTTCCAAAGACAATATTAATGCCCTGTTGTTGTTGATAAACCTCATCTCCAGTTAAGGGCTTTGGAGCAACACCATGTTCTTGTTCCCTATTGAAAGTTTTCCGCAATCTACGATATGGATGATAACGATTTAGAAATTTTTGATGCCCGAGATAAACAGTCTTCTTTCCTTTTCAAGTTGATGGTAACATGTGTCTTTTTCACATATAGGACACGCTTTATGCCCTTTAACTGTATATCCAGACAAATTTCCATATGCCGAAAAATTATTGATGGTGCAAAACAACATGGCACGCATATTGAACTGTTCACCAGAATACGCATCAAAAACATCCACCCCTTCCTCCCACAACACTCTTAAATCATCAATCAGTGGACTTAGATAAACGTCTATGTCATTTCCTGGTTGTTTTGGCCCCAAAATCATCATCGATAACATAATATATTTACGCTTCATGCACAGCCTAGAAGATAGGTTGTAAATCATCAGGAGAACATGCCAAGAAGTATGGTTAGTACTTAGATTACCAAACAGATTCATTCCATCAGTAGAAAATCCAAGTCTTAGGTTTCTCTACTCTTTTCCAAAACTTGGAAACAAAGAATCTATTTTCTTCCATTGCAAAGAATCAGCTACATGGCGAATTTTTCCATCACATTTTCTTTCTTCTGCATGCCATCTAAGATTCTTTGCGTCATTTGCAATAGCAAATAATCTCTTGAACTTTGAATTTATTGGTAGGTACCATACCATTTTCGCGGGAGGACCCTTTTTGACCACATCATCATCACCAAAATCACCATCTTTCTTTTTGTAGCGTGACGCCTTGCACTTCGGACAATGATTATAGTTTACATACTCTTTTCTGTATAATATGCAATCATTAGGGCATTGCATGTATCTTTTCATACTCCAAACCCATCGGACATAATAATTTCTTTGCCTCATGATAACGATTTGGTATTACGTTACCTTCTGGAAGCATTTGTGTCAACAATTCAAGCAATTCAGTAAAAATTTTGTCAGTCCACCCATTATTTGCCTTCAAATCAAACAATTTTAACACGGCTGACAAACGTGTAAAATGTGTGCATCCCTGGTACAAAGGTTTATCCTTGTCACTGCATAAAGTATCATATGCATTTTCCCTCTTAAACGAATCTTGTCCAATATCACACATCATGTCTTCCAGACGATCATCCATTTCTACACTAATATTATCTCTTTGGGACACATTTGACTTTGCTACTACTTCACCGTGACATATTCATTGTGTATAACTTTGACAAATCCCTTCAAAAATTAGATGATCCATGATTTCTTTCTTATTAAGTTTTGGTTCTTGATTTGCACAACGAACACATGGACAGAGAAAAAGCACATGAACACTTTTTTCAGCATTACTTTTAGGAGGAGAAAGATTTTTTTTAGCATTACTTTCAGCAAACTGTAGAAATTCCATCACTCCATGTTCGTACTCAGCACTTAATCGATCAGCTCTCATCCAACTACAATCCATACCTATGTTCCGAAATTAATGCATACAGAGTTAAATCATTGGGACGCCTACAATAGTCCCTCTTTTGGACACATTAAGGAGAACAAAAGTCTCTACGTGCAAACACGTCGCATTAAATTAAATCATAAAAATTATTCCTAACAAAATGGTAATATCATAAAATTCTATTACTTAATTTTAACCCAAATAGAACCAAATTGACACCAAAATTATTTGAAATTTTTATCTTCAAGACTCGCCCAAAATTCATTCAAACCAAATAGTTTCAACATCAAAATTCATCACAAATTGTCACACAATTCAACAAGTTTATTAGCAACAAAACAAACATGATATCATCCAATTTCATCTTCCAAAATGGCATACAAAAGAGACCTTGAAATGATAATTAATAACTCAAATTCAACACTAGTAACACTGTCATCGAAATTTCACAAACATCTATAAGGAACAACACAACAGATTGAAATAAATAAAAAATGAAGAAAAGTAGTACGCACCTGAACAGATTATGTCGAAGACGGAAGGTGAACATGAACAGTTGAAGGATTCGCGGAGATGCAGAGGTAGTGGATTGAATTATTTTCTATCCCTATCAACAGAACCTAAATCAATTTAACATCAAAATTATTTTCAATTAAGGATCAAATTCACTCGCGAAAAAGAGAAATTGAGAGGACGAGTGAGATTGGAGTTTTCACATCAAACTGAGTAGGAACCAAAACCAAGAAGAATCAGAATATCCAAAACAATACTTCTGTAAATAATTCGAAACAATACCTGTAGAAATCCAAAATACCTCTGTAAAAATTCACACTAACCGAGGCGAAACCATTCAAAACCAATATTGAAGAATCCAAAACAATACAGAGTTGAAATCAACATCAAAACCGTGTCAGAAAAACAAGGCAATAGAGGGGAATCCAAAACAGAGCCAAACACATAATCGATTCGAAAACACATCGAAGTCCAAACTGATTTGAAAATTGAAATAAACGAAACTAAATCCAAAATCTTACTGAGACCCCATAAAAATGAAATCAAAATCAGAACCAAAGGGAACCGAACTCGGAAATCAAAACAGAAACAAAGTAGAAATAGAACCTTACCTAAGTCACACCGCAAAAATCCATCCACTGTCCTTCCGTCACCAACCGCACAAGCCACCCGCCAGAGAATCACCCTTGCGTGTTTCGATTTCACGAGCCCTCTCCGACTCCACTGGGTGCACGTCGTGGTGGAGGATATTGTTGTTATTGTTCTGTGGAACTCCGCTGGGTGCACGTCGTGGTTTGCGCCGTTTGGCTTAGCGAATGCGACTTGCGTATTGAGTGCAGGATTGGTAATGACTCTGGTTACTGCTCTTGCTGTTGGATTGGAGCCGCCAAGAATGTCTTGCAAGAAAAATGATGTCGTGTTGTTGCGGCTGGTTTTGGAAGTGGAGGGAGAATATTGGAAGAAACTACAGAATTAGTAATAGGGTTTCTAGTTCACTGAGGAGTTTTGTGAGCCATAGTTTTAGGGTTTTAGTGAGGAGTTTTCACATCGGTTGCAAAGAGGCCCGATGTAAAGGCCCACCTTTTCACATCGGGTGCAAAGCCGGGCCTGATGTGAAATCCTTTATAACAAAACTTCATAGAACTTTTCACATCGGGTGCAAATCCAGACCCGATGTGAAATCCTTTATAACAAAATTTCATATTATTTACGAAACTGCCACCTTGTTATTTTTTCATCAGTGAACTTTTCACATCGGGTGCAAATCCAGGTCCGATGTGAAATCTTTTATAACAAAATTTCATATTATTTACGAAACTGCCACCTTGTTATTTTTTCGTCAGTAGGAACAGTAGCGCAGCCTGGATCTCTGATGATTTTGGATACTATTTTGTGTAGTTGGGGATAATTTCTGAAAACTTAAATAAAACTTAGAGAGAAGGTAGAGAAACTGAAATTTTATTAGAGAGAGAATATGGTACAATGGAAGCGTGCTCTAGAACTGAAGCACGAAGTCCCTTATATAGGGAAAAGGTTACCTATAGTAACCGGTAAAAGCAAAACAAAATACACACTAAGCGGTAGCAAAAGAAAATCATTTAAGTCGGGTGGTCAATGGGCCCCATCGACACTTAATGATCACAAAAGACAACCAAAAGATAAAAAGAAAAGCAAAAGCAAAAGAAAAGCAGATTCTGCTGCTCCAAATCCAATTTTAGTTGCGTGGACGTTGTTATCACTTTAATTAGTGGGAGACAGTTGTGGATTACAGCTAACGGAACCTAATCTCTTTGAGGTCCTTTTCCTTTGGCCTTTTGCGCCATGGAGACTGAAAGGGAATCCCAAAAATCATCAGCGGTTGGTTCAGGTTCTTGTGATTCGCCAGCTAGGATGGCATCCAAGGACCCTTGAGAAGAGCTAGTCTTCATAGAACTATCTTCTTTTACAGAAGGAAAGGCTGTGAAGAATTGACCTTTCATGTGATCAAGAATTCTGATCATAAGGTCTTCATCGTCTTCCTGAGGATATTTCTTCTGGAAGTACTCTTTGAGTTGAATTAAAGTCATTTGAGCAGAAGCTTGCTTCTTGGCTGGACAAATTTTGTCTTCCTCAATGGTAGCCTTAATAAGTTTGACCTTGTCTTCAAAGTCTTTGGAATCCATTTTGACCCACCATTTTGTAAAGAAATGTCTTTGCAAGTGGGGAATATTCAGACTATTCTTAGCGACGGAAATTGTCCATCTCCAAATCCAAGGGATCTGAAACTTAGCAAAATATAAAAATGGACATTGTCCTGCAATTAAATTTTTTGAAATAACCTTTTCAATTAAAGGACTTTCCTCACACCATGGTGTATAGAGATCCATTAATTCTTTGGGTAATATTTCCAAAGATGGTCCAAATTTAGACCACCAAGTATAAAACCAGCTTGGTAATTATTTTTCCAGAATTTCTGGGTTAATAGAGAAGAACCAAGAATGTTTGTTCTTAGGATTCTGATAATAAAATGCCTTGGCAAAAGCTTGGACATAGTCCCAATAATTGTAGTAGACCATTCTACCATCCGCCAGCTTAATAGATTTTTCGCTGTTTGGATTGAGACCCCATTCTCTGGGATGCAATACCTTATTGATATGGCATTTAGAGAAATTGATAAAACTATCAGGATTATTATTCTGATAGTGATGAGTGATAGTGACCGATCCGGTCATTAGGAGTAATATCTCTATGTTAGGTCTGGATTTACCAGAAAGACCAGCATATCCTCTTGATTCAAGGTATCTGGTTAGAATGGTCCAACCATCATTGTTGGTGATCTGAACATCTTCATGCTCAACATACATGATAAATTCCATGGTTGGATTTTCAAAATAATCCGCTGCTTGTTCTTGGACTGGTTCGCTAGAAGCGGTGGTTTTATAAGAATCATTATTCTTAGACTGGGCAGAGGAAGATTCTTCCTTGCTCTTATTTTTGGAAGATGCAGTTAATGTCTGCATTCTTTGTCTATTTGGATAGATAGTAGTCCATTCCCCTATTAGAGGAACACTAGTTTCAGTTTGGGGCAACACATTGCTGCTCCCTCTTCCTCCCCGACCAAAGGAGCGACCTCCTCCTCTGGTTCTAAATGGGGCGCTCATTGCCCTGCAAAAATTCACGGGTTAAAAAATCAGCAAGAGAATTATTTTCTCCTTTAATATATTGAATGTCAAATTCAAAGACACTTAATTGAGCTTGCCATGAAGCAAAAATTTGTTTTGAAACAAGGTTTTTAATATCCTTTTCAATAATTGATTTTGCAGAACTGCAATCAATTCTTAACAACAAATTTTGATTCAATAAATCAGTCTGAAATTTAGAGACACATTTAATAATAGAAAGCATTTCTTTCTTAACCGTAGAGTACTTAGCCTGTGTCTGGTTCCATTTACCAGAAGTGAATCTAACCAAGACTTCTTTAGAAGTTTCTGGGTCCACTTGTTTAAGAATTCCTCCATAACCTATGTCAGAGGCATCTGTTTCAACTATTTTGAAATAGCTAGGGTTAGCCAGGGAAAGACAAGGCAAAAATTTGACCTTTTTCTTAATTTCTTGGACTGCAAGAGTATGATTTTCAGTCCAAGGCTTAGGGACTTTCTTAAGTCTCTGGTAAAGGATGGTCGTATCTTTAGCAAAATTTTTGTAGTAATCAGAAATGTAATTGAGGCTTCCTAGAAACCTCTGAAGTTGTTTCTTCTCAGCTAATATATCTGGGAATTTAGAAGCAAATTCGATGCTTCTGCTGATAGGAACAATTGTTCTTTTGTTGATTTCATGACCTAAAAATCTAACTTTTGTTTGAAAAAGCTCCATCTTAGGGGCTGAAATCACAAGACCGTTGTGTCTGATAACACCTTTAAATATTTTTAAATGCTTGATATGCTGATCTAAAGATTGGGAAAAAATCAACACATCGTCAATATAAACAATAATGAATTCAGAATAGGGATTAAGAATATCATTCATAATTTTCTGAAATTCAGAAGGAGCGTTCTTGAGACCAAAGGGGAGAACGTTCCATTCAAACTGTCCAAAAGGCACAGTAAAAGCAGTTTTATATTTATCGGCTTCTTCAATTTGAATTTGCCAATAACTAGATTTCATGTCACATTTTGAAAAGATTAAAGCATTGCTTAATCTATCAAGTAAATCTTTCTTGTTGGGAATAGGATATCTGATCTACTTAAGAACCTTGTTCAAGGGTTTATAATTGATAACAAGTCTGGGAACACCACGTTCCTTTTCAGCTGCATTGTTAACATAAAAAGCAGTACAAGGCCAAGGAGATTTCGAAGGTCTGATTAATCCTTTGGATTGTAAGGATTCAATTTCCTTTTGGCAAAGATTCAAATAATCTTTGTTCATCTGGGCTGGTCTGGCCTTAGTTGGAATTTGATTTTCATTAAATTCTTCTAAATAGGGAAGAGAAACAACATGTTTCTTTCTTTCCCAAAACGCATTGGGGAGGTCACTGAAAACTTCAGTTTTGAACTGGTTTTCAATGGCCTTGATTTGGGTTTTCATAGAGTCTTTGCTAAGCTGATCTTCAATGCTTAGAAGGTTTATTTCTTCTTGAAGAAAGCCTAATTGCTTCTCTTTGTTTTCAAGGAGGATATCCTTAACTTCATTGATAATCCTAGTTTGAGGGTCAGTAATGAAGTCAAACCTAACAGGTTTTCTATTAACTTCTCCTATTAAGCCATGCAGGCTAAGTTTAGCTGGCAAAATACTATTGAGGAAAGGAGTTCCTAATATGATTCTTCTAGTAAGATTTTTAACCAGAATGAAGGAGGTAGGAAGGCAAACTTCTTGGTTGCAAATGTGGGTCTTGTACAATTTGTATTTGACCTTAAGTTTTTTCCCACCTGCTTGAGTGAGGGACTGCGTAGTTTTATCAAAAAACTTGGTAGGGATCATTCCCTCCTGAATGCAATTTAAATCAGCACCGCTGTCAACTAGAGCAATCTCATCTTTGATGATGTATTTTCTATCAATGACAAGGGTGATTTTTATATACCATTTTTGAGAAGTTACTCTGTCAAGAAGGTTTAAGTAACTTTCTTCATTAGGAAGTTCTTCTTCCTCATCCTTTAGGGTTTCTTCTTCTTTAGGAGAACCTATCTGTTGAGATATGGCCTTAAGGGTATTGATCCTTTCTTGAAGACTTAAATATTCTTCATCAATTGTCTGGACAATTTCTTTTCCTTTCTCAAGATTAGTGACTCTTTGATGGAGAGTTTTATTGGTTTTCTTGATCTGACTTATTTCAGATTTGAGTTGGGAAATTTCTCCTTTGAGGTCACTTAAGGATGCAGGAACTTCTTTCAGGTTGGATTTATGAAATCTAGTTAAGACTTCGCTGAGCTGGTAAGGGGCTTCAATCATTCTGGGAGCCTCTACCCTGGGTTGGTTATGAAGGAGGATTTCTAGCATTTTTCTCTTTATGCTAGGATCAGTAATAGCTTCAATGGCCTTTAAGGCACTATCTTGATCGTTGGTGAGAACGAACACTCCATTCATATCTGCAATAGACTTCCAATAGTTAAGCTCATTGCATTCACAATCATTAGTGGAAGACTCTGAAGATTCAGAGTCAGAAGAATTGACAATGTCAATCTCTTCACTTGAAGATTCATTTTCTTCAGAACTAGAATTTATCAGCAAGACCTTTTCTAGCTGAGCTCGAAGTTTTTCATCTTCAACTTCGTTAAGGGCCTTCTTGGTGCAGCATCTATTAGCATAATGCCCTGGTTTTCCACATTTGTGGGTTATGTCAAGCTTCTTAGCTTTCCTTTTTCCCTTCTTATAAGAGGGTTTAGGTTCAGATCTAAGTTCCTTTCTGAAATTCTTTTTCTTATAAGACTGGTAAGGTTTTTTACCTTTGTAAGAGTCTTTTCTCTTACCATGCTTAAGGGATTTCTTTTTCCTTTCTACTAGTGGTTTACCAGTATCATACGCGAATTGGTCACAAAATTCACCAAGTTGGTGTTTCTCAGAAAGCTTTTGCTTTTTGAATTGATGTTTGAGCTTAATGTCATTGCATAACGTTAATCCTTCTGTTATGCAGCTATTAATCATTTGACCATAGGTTAAGTCTGGGTAATTGATATTAATTCCATCATTTTTGTCTCTGAGGGTTTTCCTAACCCTTTCAGAGAAAAGATGTGGAAGGCCATCTATAAATTTGGCTTTCCAATGAACAGAATTGGAGTTCTTTAATTGAAAGACCCTAGATAGGAAGGTATCTTTATACCACCTAAAATGTGTCAGAGAGGGACACCTAAGGTTTTGGAGAAGGGTTTGGAGCTTTTCTCCAATGGGTTGGTTATGGCCAACAAAGTGTTAAAGAATTGAAAGACTCAGGGTATAGACTGCGTCTTCTTCTCCGGTAGTAGCAACTGTAGGGGTACTTGTTCCCTCAGTTTTAACTAACTTCTTATGGGAAAGAATTTCTTTCCTTTGGGATTCAGAGAGGTAGGCATCCCAGCAACCTCTAAGTTGACCACTAAATCCTGCTGTGATAAATGAAGCAACAGCATTGTCAGAATTACCGTTTTCTTTACAAACCGTGGCATACATAAGCATTCTATGTATGGTGTCAACAATCTGTTTCTCATTAAGGCCATCTATGTTCCATTCATAGATAGCTTTTCCAGAATATGAATTCTGATAATTATCAGGTTCTTCAAAGAGGACATCCTGAGGTGTAGGTCTTTTGTAGTAATATTTTTCTACATGTTTGGTCATATGGACAGGGTTAATCTCAGGACTTTCGTCTTGATCTTTGAACATTTGGGTTAATTGGTTAATTTTTCCAATAACTTCTTCTTCTTTAGAAGTAGAATCTTCTTCTGAAGAGTTATCTTCACGAATTAAGACCCTAAGGTGAATATCCTTAAGCTTTTGTTCAAGGATTTTTATAAACTCACTGTGGTCTTCTTCCATTTTGAAACCACTGATTTGGACTGGTGGTTGGATAATTGGAGTATCAGGAATGGTTTTAGAAGAAGATTCTTCTTTGAAAGGAATAATTTTGTTCTTAGCAAGCTGATCCATCATCAAGCTATGTTGTTTCATCTGTTTTTCCATATCATCTTTAACAGATACAATAAGTTTTTCAAGAGAAACCATATGTTCTCCAAGGCAAGTTAGGAAGGCATTGGTGAAGTTTTGCGCCCTAACTAAAGAGTTCAATTCTCTGATAGAAACATGACTGCTTTCAAGTTTCTTTATAGTATTATAAGCATTAGCTTCAGCATTTTCTGAAAGCTGTATAGCCCTTTCTGGGGGATAAGGTGCCTCAAGGGAATCTCCTTCTGGGGTTTTCCAAGACCTCTGTATAACAAGGATATCAGTTTGTGTCTTTTGAATAAAGAACTTCACAAACCAATGGATGAAAGGGATAAGGGTTTGACCCTTAGATAATTCTTCATAGAAGAGTCTTTTGAATTCAAGGAGGGTGGTTTTAGAGAATTTCTTAAAATACCACTGTCTAAATTCTTGGTTTTCTCTCTTGTTAAACTCATTATTAATGAGTTTCCTAGTGTCACTTCCTTCGGAGAAATCTATCATAAATGAAATGATATCTCAGACTGGGTTGGAGATTCAACCCTAGGTTCTTTTCCTTGGTAAATTCCAAAGGGGATTTTATTTTCACTTATTTTAATATTTTCCACATATTCTTGCTCTAAGGCTTCTTCCCTAATTCTGGAAGTGGATGTGGAAACCCTAGGAAGCACGGTAGGAGCTGTGACATAGTCACTACGGGTGGAATACCTAGCAGACATAGCTCTAGGAATGGTAAACCTACGATGTTGGTTAAATTTAATTTCAACATCTCCTTCAGATGTCTGAACAATTTGGTCTATATCCTGATTGAGGACAGATTTTGACTCCATCTCTTGGGGCAAAGACCAGCTTTCTGGGAAGTCAATTTCGTTCCACCTAATAAGTCTATTAGTAGCAACATTCGAAGTAAGCAAATTTGTTTGCACAAGAGTTGTGGATCCTTGAGGTGAAATATTTTTCACTCTAGGATTCAAAGTGTTTAAAACTTTGTAATAAATTCTATAGCATATAGCTATAATCTCACTACCTGGTTTAAAATTATAACCATGGGTGTGAATTGTTAGTCTCAAGGCATCAAAAAGATTTTTGTCAGTCATGGAGAGATTCAAATTAGGAGAAACTTCAAAATATACTGGCCCATGACATATACTAGTTTCTATGACAGCAGCCAAGGATTGTTGAAAATGTTCACATCTCCCATCTCTGACGTATGCCACAAGACTGGAGTTTAATCCAAGCATAGTTAAAGGTTTTAAAGCTACTTGGATAAGTCCAATATGGATAAATTTGTAATCTTTAAAAGGAAGCAAATCTTTTTTGCATAAAAGCCCAATATTTTGGGTTGATCCTGAAACAGGTATGGTTTGCTCTGTAGTTTTTACAGCAAACCTGGACATTACATCAAATATACCAAATTTATAAATTTGTTTTGAAGGTACGGATGGAATGATCCATTTGTTTAACCTTTCAAGATCTTTAGGAAATTCATTATTTTCCTCATTTTTAATAAAAGGATTTTGACAATCATTATTGTCAATTGAAACAGTATCAATATTAGAATCCATTCAAGATTCTGCTAAGAGTGTTGTGGTGAGCCACAGATGGTTAATCTATCAACATAACGATTAAGATTAACTTATAAGCATAATAATTCATTCGGCGGTTTTATAAGAATCATTGTTCTTAGACTGGGCAGAGGAAGATTCTTCCTTGCTCTTATTTTTGGAAGATGCAGTTAATGTCTGCATTCTTTGTCTATTTGGATAGACAGTAGTCCATTCCCCTATTAGAGGAACACTAGTTTCAGTTTGGGGCAACACATTGCTGCTCCCTCTTCCTCCCCGACCAAAGGAGCGACCTCCTCCTCTGGTTCTAAATGGGGCGCTCATTGCCCTGCAAAAATTCACGGGTTAAAAAATCAGCAAGAGAATTATTTTCTCCTTTAATATATTGAATGTCAAATTCAAAGACACTTAATTGAGCTTGCCATGAAGCAAAAATTTGTTTTGAAACAAGGTTTTTAATATCCTTTTCAATAATTGATTTTGCAGAACTGCAATCAATTCTTAACAAAAATTTTTGATTCAATAAATCAGTCTGAAATTTAGAGACACATTTAATAATAGAAAGCATTTCTTTCTTAACCGTAGAGTACTTAGCCTGTGTCTGGTTCCATTTACCAGAAGTGAATCTAACCAAGACTTCTTTAGAAGTTTCTGGGTCCACTTGTTTAAGAATTCCTCCATAACCTATGTCAGAGGCATCTGTTTCAACTATTTTGAAATAGCTAGGGTTAGCCAGGGAAAGACAAGGCAAAAATTTGACCTTTTTCTTAATTTCTTGGACTGCAAGAGTATGATTTTCAGTCCAAGGCTTAGGGACTTTCTTAAGTCTCTGGTAAAGGATGGCCGTATCTTTAGCCAAATTTTTGAGGTAATCAGAAATGTAATTGAGGCTTCCTAGAAACCTCTGAAGTTGTTTCTTCTCAGCTAATATATCTGGGAATTTAGAATAAAATTCGATGCTTCTGCTGATAGGAACAAATGTTCCTTTGTTGATTTCATGACCTAAAAATCGAACTTTTGTTTGAAAAAACTTCATATTAGGGGCTGAAATCACAAGACCGTTGTGTCTGATAACACCTTTAAATATTTTTAAATGCTTGATATGCTGATCTAAAGATTGGGAAAAAATCAACACATCGTCAATATAAACAATAATGAATTCAGAATAGGGATTAAGAATATCATTCATAATTTTCTGAAATTCAGAAGGAGCGTTCTTGAGACCAAAGGGGAGAACGTTACATTCAAACTGTCCAAAAGGCACAGTAAAAGCAGTTTTATATTTATCGGCTTCTTCAATTTGAATTTGCCAATAACCAGATTTCATGTCAAATTTTGAAAAGATTAAAGCATTGCTTAATCTATCAAGTAAATCTTTCTTGTTGGGAATAGGATATCTGATCCACTTAAGAACCTTGTTCAAGGGTTTATAATTGATAACAAGTCTGGGAACACCATGTTCCTTTTCAGCTGCATTGTTAACATAAAAAGCAGTACAAGACCAAGGAGATTTCGAAGGTCTGATTAATCCTTTGGATTGCAAGGATTCAATTTCCTTTTGGCAAAGATTCAAATAATCTTTGTTCATCTGGGCTGGTCTGGCCTTAGTTGGAATTTGATTTTCATTAAATTCTTCTAAATAGGGAAGAGAAACAACATGTTTCTTTCTTTCTCAAAACGCAATGGGGAGGTCACTGCAAACTTCAGTTTTGAACTGGTTTTCAATGGCCTTGATTTGGGTTTTCATAGAGTCTTTGCTAAGCTGATCTTCAATGCTTAGCAGGTTTATTTCTTCTTGAAGAAAGCCTAATTGCTTCTCTTTGTTTTCAAGGAGGATATCCTTAACTTCATTGATAATCCTAGTTTGAGGGTCAGTAATGAAGTCAAACCTAACAGGTTTTCTATTAACTTCTCCTATTAAGCCATGCCGGCTAAGTTTAGCTGGCAAAATACTATTGAGGAAAGAAGTTCCTAATATGATTCTTCTAGTAAGATTTTTAACCAGAATGAAGGAGGTAGGAAGGCAAACTTCTTGGTTGCAAATGTGGGTCTTGGAAAATTTGTATTTGACCTTAAGTTTTTTCCCGCCTGCTTGAGTGAGGGACTGCGTAGTTTTATCAAAAAACTTGGTAGGGATCATTCCCTCCTGAATGCAATTTAAATCAACACCGCTGTCAACTCGAGCAATCTCATCTTTGATGATGTATTTTCTATCAATGACAAGGGTGATTTTTATATACCATTTTTGAGAAGTTACTCTGTCAAGAAGGTTTAAGTAACTTTCTTCATTAGGAAGTTCTTCTTCCTCATCCTTTAGGGTTTCTTCTTCTTTAGGAGAACCTATCTGTTGAGATATGGCCTTAAGGGTATTGATCCTTTCTTGAAGACTTAAATATTCTTCATCAATTATCTGGACAATTTCTTTTCCTTTCTCAAGATTAGTGACTCTTTGATGGAGAGTTTTATTGGTTTTCTTGATCTGACTTATTTCAGATTTGAGTTGGTAAATTTCTCCTTTGAGGTCACTTAAGGAAGTAGGAACTTCTTTAAGGTTGGATTTATGAAATCTAGTTAAGACTTCGCTGAGCTGGTAAGGGGCTTCAATCATTCTGGGAGCCTCTACCCTGGGTTGGTTATGAAGGAGGATTTCTAGCATTTTTCTCTTTATGCTAGGATCAGTAATAGCTTCAATGGCCTTTAAGGCACTATCTTGATCGCTGGTGAGAACGAACACTCCATTCATATCTGCAATAGACTTCCAATAGTTAAGCTCATTGCATTCACAATCATTAGTGGAAGACTCTGAAGATTCAAAGTCAGAAGAATTGACAATGTCAATCTCTTCACTTGAAGATTCCTTTTCTTCAGAACTATAATTTATCAGCAAGACCTTTTCTAGCTGAGCTCGAAGTTTTTCATCTTCAACTTCGTTAAGGGCCTTCTTGGTCCAGCATCTATTAGCATAATGCCCTGGTTTTCCACATTTGTGGCAGGTTATGTCAAGCTTCTTAGCTTTCCTTTTTCCCTTCTTATAAGAGGGTTTAGGTTCAGATCTAAGTTCCTTTCTGAAATTCTTTTTCTTATAAGACTAGTAAGGTTTTTTACCTTTGTAAGAGTCTTTTCTCTTACCATGCTTAAGGGATTTCTTTTTTCCTTTCTACTGGTGGTTTACCAGTATCATACGCGAATTAGTCACAAAATTCACCAAGTTGGTGTTTCTCAGAAAGCTTTTGCTTTTTGAGTTGATGTTATAACGTTAATCCTTCTGTTATGCAGCTATTAATCATTTGACCATAGGTTAAGTCTGGGTAATTGATATTAATTCCATCATTTTTGTCTCTGAGGGTTTTCCTGACCCTTTCAGAGAAAAGATGTGGAAGGCCATCTATAAATTTGGCTTTCCAATGAACAGAATTGGAGTTCTTTAATTGAAAGACCCTAGATAGGAAGGTATCTTTATACCACCTAAAATGTGTCAGAGAGGGACACCTAAGGTTTTGGAGAAGGGTTTGGAGCTTTTCTCCAATGGGTTGGTTATAGCCAACAAAGTGTTGAAGAATTGAAAGACTCAGGGTATAGACTGCGTCTTCTTCTCCGGTAGTAGCAACTGTAGGGGTACTTGTTCCCTCAGTTTTAGCTAACTTCTTATGTGAAAGAATTTCTTTCCTTTGGGATTTAGAGAGGTAGGCATCCCACCAACCTCTAAGTTGACCAATAAATCCTGCTGTGATAAATGAAGCAACAACATTGTCAGAATTACCGTTTTGTTTACAAACCGTGGCATACATAAGCATTCTATGTATGGTGTCAACAATCTGTTTCTCATTAAGGCCATCTATGTTCCATTCATAGATAGCTTTTCCAGAATATGAATTCTGATAATTATCAGGTTCTTCAAAGAGGACATCCTGAGGTGTAGGTCTTTTGTAGTAATATTTTTCTACAGGTTTGGTCATATGGACAGGGTTAATCTCAGGACTTTCGTCTTGATCTTTGAACATTTGGGTTAATTGGTTAATGTTTCCAAACTTCTTCTTCTTCAGAAGTAGAATCTTCTTCTGAAGAGTTATCTTCACGAATTAAGACCCTAACGTGAATATCCTTAAGCTTTTGTTCAAGGATTTTTATAAACTCGCTGTGGTCTTCTTCCATTTTGAAACCACTGATTTGGACTGGTGGTTGGATAATTGGAGTATCAGGAATGGTTTTAGAAGAAGATTCTTCTTTGAAAGGAATAATTTTATTCTTAGCAAGCTGATCCATCATCAAGCTATGTTGTTTCATCTGCTTTTTCCATATCATCTTTAAAAGATACAATAAGTTTTTCAAGAGAAACCATATGTTCTCCAAGGCAAGTTAGGAAGACATTGGTGAAGTTTTGCGCCCTAACTAAAGAGTTCAATTCTCTGATAGAAACATGACTGCTTTCAAGTTTCTTTATAGTATTATAAGCATTAGCTTCAGCATTTTCTGAAAGCTGTATAGCCCTTTCTGGGGGATAAGGTGCCTCAAGGGAATCTCCTTCTGGGGTTTTCCAAGACCTCTATATAATAAGGATATCAGTTTGTGTCTTTTGAATAAAGAACTTCACAAACCAATGGATGAAAGGGATAAGGGTTTGACCCTTAGATAATTCTTCATAGAAGAGTCTTTTGAATTCAAGGAGGGTGGTTTTAGAGAATTTCTTAAAATACCACTGTCTAAATTCTTGTTTTTCTCTCTTGTTAAACTCATTATTAATGAGTTTCCTAGTGTCACTTCCTTCGGAGAAATCTATCATAAATGAAATGACATCTCAGACTGGGTTGGAGATTCAACCCTAGGTTCTTTTCCTTGGTAAATTCCAAAGGGGATTTTATTTTCACTTATTTTAATATTTTCCACATATTCTTGCTCTAAGGCTTCTTCCCTAATTCTGGAAGTGGATGTGGAAATCCTAGGAAGCACGGTAGGAGCTGTGACATAGTCACTACGGGTGGAATACCTAGCAGACATAGCTCTAGGAATGGTAAACCTACGATGTTGGTTAAATTTAATTTCAACATCTCCTTCAGATGTCTGAACAATTTGGTCTATATCCTGATTGAGGACAGGTTTTGACTCCATCTCTTGGGGCAAAGACCAGCTTTCTGGGAAGTCAATTTCGTTCCACCTAATAAGTCTATTAGTAGCAACATTCGAAGTAAGCAAATTTGTTTGCACAAGAGTTGTGGATCCTTGAGGTGAAATATTTTTCACTCTAGGATTCAAAGTGTTTAAAACTTTGTAATAAATTCTATAGCATATAGCTATAATCTCACTACCTGGTTTAAAATTATAACCATGGGTGTGAATTGTTAGTCTCAAGGCATCAAAAAGATTTTTGTCAGTCATGGAGAGATTCAAATTAGGAGAAACTTCAAAATATACTGGCCCATGACATAGACTAGTTTCTATGACAGCAGCCAAGGATTGTTGAAAATGTTCACATCTCCCATCTCTGACGTATGCCACAAGACTGGAGTTTAATCCAAGCATAGTTAAAAGTTTTAAAGCTACTTGGATAAGTCCAATATGGATAAATTTGTAATCTTTAAAAGGAAGCAAATCTTTTTTGCATAAAAGCCCAATATTTTGGGTTGATCCTAAAACAGGTATGGTTTGCTCTGCGGTTTTTACAGCAAACCTGGACATTACATCAAACATACCAAATTTATAAATTTGTTTTGAAGGTACGGATGGAATGATCCATTTGTTTAACCTTTCAAAATCTTTAGGAAACTCATTATTTTCCTCATTTTTAATAAAAGGATTTTGACAATCATTATTGTCAATTGAAACAGTATCAATATTAGAATCCATTCAAGATTCTGCTAAGAGTGTTGTGGTGAGCCACAGATGGTTAATCTATCAACATAACGATTAAGATTAACTTATAAGCATAATAATTCATTACTCTTATCTTTTCATCAAATCATCTTTGCAATCAGGAACTGTTTAATGATCACAAAAAATTAGGGGAATTCGGCTTAGCCAAACGTCAACCCACGAAAGTGTACTCAAACGTCTTTGGAATAATAACTACCGAATGTCTAACTTCAAGGTTGACAATGCCCCGTTTTTTGTGATCGTTAAACATTACAAGCTCAGCGAAGTCTTAACTAGATTTCATAAATCCAACCTTAAAGAAGTTCCTGCTTCCTTAAGTGACCTCAAAGGAGAAATTTCCCAACTCAAATCTGAAATAAGTCAGATCAAGAAAACCAATAAAACTCTCCATCAAAGAGTCACTAATCTTGAGAAAGGAAAAGAAATTGTCCAGACAATTGATGAAGAATATTTAAGTCTTCAAGAAAGGATCAATACCCTTAAGGCCATATCTCAACAGATAGGTTCTCCTAAAGAAGAAGAAACCCTAAAGGATGAGGAAGAAGAACTTTCTAATGAAGAAAGTTACTTAAACCTTCTTGACAGAGTAACTTCTCAAAAATGGTATATAAAAATCACCCTTGTCATTGATAAAAAATACATCATCAAAGATGAGATTGCTCTAGTTGACAGCGGTGCTGATTTAAATTGCATTCAGGAGGGAATGATTCCTACCAAGTTTTTTGATAAAACTACGCAGTCCCTCACTCAAGCAGGCGGGAAAAAACTTAAGGTCAAATACAAATTGTCCAAGACCCACATTTGCAACCAAGAAGTTTGCCTTCCTACCTCCTTCATTCTGGTTAAAAATCTTACTAGAAGAATCATATTAGGAACTCCTTTCCTCAATAGTATTTTGCCAGCTAAACTTAGCCGGCATGGCTTAATAGGAGAAGTTAATAGAAAACCTGTTAGGTTTGACTTCATTACTGACCCTCAAACTAGGATTATCAATGAAGTTAAGGATATCCTCCTTGAAAACAAAGAGAGGCAATTAGGCTTTCTTCAAGAAGAAATAAACCTGCTAAGCATTGAAGATCAGCTTAGCAAAGACTCTATGAAAACCCAAATCAAGGCCATTGAAAACCAGTTCAAAACTGAAGTTTGCAGTGACCTCCCCAATGCGTTTTGGGAAAGAAAGAAACATGTTGTTTCTCTTCCCTATTTAGAAGAATTTAATGAAAATCAAATTCCAACTAAGGCCAGACCAGCCCAGATGAACAAAGATTATTTGAATCTTTTCCAAAAGGAAATTGAATCCTTGCAATCCAAAGGATTAATCAGACCTTCGAAATCTCCTTGGTCTTGTACTGCTTTTTATGTTAACAATGCAGCTGAAAAGGAACGTGGTGTTCCCAGACTTGTTATCAATTATAAACCCTTGAACAAGGTTCTTAAGTGGATCAGATATCCTATTCCCAACAAGAAAGATTTACTTGATAGATTAAGCAATGCTTTAATCTTTTCAAAATTTGACATGAAATCTGGTTATTGGCAAATTCAAATTGAAGAAGCCGATAAATATAAAACTACTTTTACTGTGCCTTTTGGACAGTTTGAATGGAACGTTCTCCCCTTTGGTCTCAAGAACGCTCCTTCTGAATTTCAGAGAATTATGAATGATATTCTTAATCCCTATTCTGAATTCATTATTGTTTATATTGACGATGTGTTGATTTTTTCCCAATCTTTAGATCAGCATATCAAGCATTTAAAAATATTTAAAGGTGTTATCAGACACAACGGTCTTGTGATTTCAGCCCCTAAGATGAAGCTTTTTCAAACAAAAGTTAGATTTTTAGGTCATGAAATCAACAAAGGAACAATTGTTCCTATCAGCAGAAGCATCGAATTTGCTTCTAAATTCCCAGATATATTAGCTGAGAAGAAACAACTTCAGAGGTTTCTAGGAAGTCTCAATTACACTTCTGATTACTACAAAAAATTGGCTAAAGATACGGCCATCCTTTACCAGAGACTTAAGAAAGTCCCTAAGCCTTGGACTGAAAATCATACTCTTGCAGTCCAAGAAATTAAGAAAAAGGTCAAATTTTTGCCTTGTCTTTCCCTGGCTAACCCTAGCTATTTCAAAATAGTTGAAACAGATGCCTCTGACATAGGTTATAGAGGAATTCTTAAACAAGTGGACCCAGAAACTTCTAAAGAAGTCTTGGTTAGATTCACTTCTGGTAAATGGAACCAGACACAGGCTAAGTACTCTACGGTTAAGAAAGAAATGCTTTCTATTATTAAATGTGTCTCTAAATTTCAGACTGATTTATTGAATAAAAAATTTTTGTTAAGAATTGATTGCAGTTCTGCAAAATCAATTATTGAAAAGGATATTAAAAACCTTGTTTCAAAACAAATTTTTGCTTCATGGCAAGCTCAATTAAGTGTCTTTGAATTTGACATTCAATATATTAAAGGAGAAAATAATTCTCTTGCTGATTTTTTAACCCGTGAATTTTTGCAGGGCAATGAGCGCCCCATTTAGAACCAGAGGAGGAGGTCGCTCCTTTGGTCGGGGAGGAAGAGGGAGCAGCAATGTGTTGCCCCAAACTGAAACTAGTGTTCCTCTAATAGGGGAATAGACTACTGTCTATCCAAATAGACAAAGAATGCAGACATTAACTGCATCTTCCAAAAATAAGAGCAAGGAAGAATCTTCCTCTGCCCAGTCTAAGAACAATGATTCTTATAAAACCGCCGCTTCTAGCGAACCAGTCCAAGAACAAGCAGCGGATTATTTTGAAAATCCAACCATGGAATTTATCATGTATGTTGAGCATGAAGATGTTCAGATCACCAACAATGATGGTTGGGCCATTCTAACCAGATACCTTGAATCAAGAGGATATGCTGGTCTTTCTGGTAAATCCAGACCTAACATGGAGATATTACTCCTAATGACCGGATCGGTCACTATCACTCATCACTATCAGAATAATAATCTTGATAGTTTTATCAATTTCTCTAAATGCCATATCAATAAGGTATTGCATCCCAGAGAATGGGGTCTCAATCCAAACAGCGAAAAATCTATTAAGCTGGCGGATGGTAGAATGGTCTACTACAATTATTGGGACTATGTCCAAGCTTTTGCCAATGCATTTTATTATCAGAATCCTAAGAACAAACATTCTTGGTTCTTCTCTATTAACCCAGAAATTCTGGAAAAACAATTACCAAGCTGGTTTTATACTTGGTGGTCTAAATTTGGACCATCTTTGGAAATATTACCCAAAGAATTAATGGATCTCTATACACCATGGTGTGAGGAAAGTCCTTTAATTTAAAAGGTTATTTCAAAAAATTTAATTGCAGGACAATGTCCATTTTTATATTTTGCTAAGTTTCAGATCCCTTGGATTTGGAGATGGACAATTTCCGTCGCTAAGAATAGTCTGAATATTCCCCACTTGCAAAGACATTTCTTTACAAAATGGTGGGTCAAAATGGATTCCAAAGACTTTGAAGACAAGGTCAAACTTATTAAGGCTACCATTGAGGAAGACAAAATTTGTCCAGCCAAGAAGCAAGCTTCTGCTCAAATGACTTTAATTCAACTCAAAGAGTACTTCCAGAAGAAATATCCTCAGGAAGACGATGAAGACCTTATGATCAGAATTCTTGATCACATGAAAGGCCAATTCTTCACAGCCTTTCCTTCTGTAAAAGAAGATAGTTCTATGAAGACTAGCTCTTCTCAAGGGTCCTTGGATGCCATCCTAGCTGGAGAATCACAAGAACCTGAACCAACCGCTGATGACTTTTGGGATTCCCTTTCAGTCTCCATGGCGCAAAAGGCCAAAGGAAAAGGACCTCAAAGAGATTAGGTTCCGTTAGCTGTAATCCACAGCTGTCTCCCACTAATTAAAGTGATAGCAACGTCCACCCAACTAAAGCTGGATTTGGAGCAGCAGAATCAACTTTTCTTTTGCTTTTGCTTTTCTTTTTATCTTTTGGTTGTCTTTTGTGATCATTAAGTGTCGATGGGGCCCATTGAGCACCCGGCTTAAATGATTTTCTTTTGCTACCGCTTAGTGTGTGTTTTGTTTTGCTTTTACCGGTTACTATAGGTAACCTTTTCCCTATATAAGGGACTTCGTGCTTCAGTTCTAGAGCACGCTTCCATTGTACCATATTCTCTCTCTAATAAAATTTCAGTTTCTCTACCTTCTTTCTAAGTTTTATTTAAGTTTTCAGAAATTATCCCCAACTACACAAAATAGTATCCAAAATCATCAGAGATCCAGACTGCGCTACTGTTCCTGGTATATATATATATATATATATATATGTGTGTGTGTATATATATATATATATATATATATATATATATATATATATATATATATATATATATATATATATATATTTATTTATTTATTTATTTATTTATTTATTTATTTATTTGCTTAGCCATTTTTCTACAGAAACTCAAATACTAATGTTTGTAATTAGTAAATCTTCAAAGATATATTGTTTATTATTGATTATTATGTTTTTTGGAACACAATTTGGTTGTGAAATACCGTGCTTTTACTTTGGTGCGTGTCATAGACTCATTGTGTAATTTAAAAGAATTTTGCCAAATGGATTATGATTGGGTATAGAAGTGTCATAAACTCTATAGACTAATTTGAAATACTAACCTCCCACTGGTTAGTGGTTGTGTTTAGAAAATTCTTATTTTGCATATTATTCACTATCACTCAACCAGTCAGTGGTGAACATACTATTTAAATACTCTAAATTACAAATGACATTGTCTTAATCGTGGTTATGTGTGAAGATCGTGAAAAAATGTGCGGAAAAGTAAGTGCACTTATTTTAACTACGACATGGGCGGAGCTACACAGGGAACAGACAGGGGGTGGCCAATAAGAAGGTATAGAAAATGTTCTATAGTGGAACCATCTAGTAAATAAGGAGCGGAGCTCAACAAGGACACACAATGGGTGGAAAATAAGTAGGTATAGAAAATATTTTGTAGTGGAATCATAAATGATCAGTAAATAATGAGGTAGAGCTTGTTGTAGTGGTCCTAAACTTTCAATGTGGTGCAGAAGAGGCTAATGTGTAAGGTTAACACTTCAACACTTAGTTAGTAAGAAAATTAAAAGTGATATGTGAATGATAATGGATTTGAATACATAAGAAATGACACACTTTTCCTCTTAAATAAGAAAAATAGTTGTCAATTAAAAGTATGGAGTGAGGTGTGGATCGAGGTGAGCCGTCATATTAATTTGGAATGCCAATGATGTTCTCGTGCATGGAATTGATTGTTCAAGAGAGAAAAGTGATTCTACATGGTTTCCCTTTTATCCCTTTTTTACTTTACTATTGGGCCTTTATCTTTTGACCTTATGGATGATCCAGAATAGTTGCCTCTAAGTCTTTGTTTCTACTCTACAAGATACAGGTTTGTAATATGTCCTCCTGCGCTGCCACTAGATTCGGGGAGTTGGCGACTTTGATGGGACGTCACTATTATTGGGAATAAGCGCTTTAAATGTTTTTCTTTTAATAGGTAATTCTTTGTTAGGAACGAATGACGCGTGTCCCTATACTAGTTAGTGATGATGTTTTCTCTTCCTTAAAGCACTTGAATACTTTGAACAATTTTCGAGAAAATCTCAACCATTGGTGGTACGCATTGGATCGTACGATCCTTAGTGGATGAATAATGTATAAAAGGTTTACGAAGTGCCATTTTGACCTTTTCTACCATTGGTGACCTTCAAAATAGTTATTTCTGCTTCATTTTTCATTTTTCTTCGTGAGCTTTCGTGTTCCAACATTTGGTCAACTTCATATGATATTTTTCATTGGTACTTATTATGCATGTTAGATTGATCCATCTTCTCTAAGATAAAGTTTACAGTTTTTCTTTTTCTTTTGCTCCTTTTTCTAGGGTTTGGGGAACAGTGAACACTTGATCTCTCTATTTCTTCTTGAGAGATTTCTTCCATTGTTGGGATTTTCTACTAGGAGTCCTATTGTTGCCATTTTGACCTTTTCTTCGTAGCATTCTTAATCATGAAGATTGTATTAACTTCGACTAGGAAGGTAACTTCGAACATCTCTGGTGACTAAATAGACCGAGACATACTGGGTATTATTTCTGCTTTCATCTTTGAGGTTGTTTTAGACCAGGTTTTGATTGACGTGGGTCCTTCATCTGACTAGGGAGTGTTTTCCCTAGATGGAGATAAGAGGATATGCAATCAATATGATGAGTTGACTATCCCTTTCATGAGTGGTTATTTCCTTTTCTAGGATTTTGTCTTCCTTTTAATGAGTTCGAAGTTAGTGTTATGAACCACTTGTTGATCACCTCTTCACAGTTGCATCCGGTGAACTAGGAGTTTGTCAAGGTTTTCCAACATTTGTGCGAGTACAAGGGGTAAGCCAATCGTGAAGTTTTCTTTCCATATTTTCAAGACACAAAACAATCCAAATTATGTGCACGGTTCATGATTGCTTTCTTCGAGGAATAACACCAGATTGTTTGAGTCATACTCTAACAACGTGAAGAATTTCAAGGATCGCTTCTTCTTGGTTACCCTTCTTACTGAAGAATCCCAGACAAAGGTCTGCAAACTAGAGCCTAGTCCTCCACCCGTGTGCACATATTTATTATGTAAGTACTAATGCCGAAGTCACTTCTTGACGGGGGTAGGGTCCTATATCTACAAGGAGTAAAACTTATCTCATGAAAAATTATACTTAAATAACAAGCATATGTCCTTTTACAACGAGTTTATATATGTCGGCGGTATCGTCTCACCCAATTTGGTGTCAAGCAAACAGTTGAAAAAGTTCATTCTAATATGTTGGTCAATGGATGTTAAATCAGAGAAGAAGAGAAAGACAATTTTTGGTAAGTGAAATAGAGATATTACTTTTCTTGATTGTTTACTTGAATTACCTTTCCTCTGACGTTTGCCTTGTTTGTTGCGCAAATGCGATGAAGAGTGAAGAAGTGATGCAGTAGATTAGGATGGACCTTCAAGTTACCTTTCTTTTCACAAGTATTCCAAGCACCTCGTCTACTAGAGAAGCAACTACCTTCAGCATATTTTTTGAAACACCCTCCGATCCAATTATTCGGATTACTCCTCCCCCCACTCAAATGAAAGTCTAGGTCTCTCTTGACTAGGCCTTGATATATGTAGTTTTACCTCCACTATAGTTAGAAGGGGACAGAGGTCTGGCTACCATCCCTAAACTTGAAGAAATTCATGTAGAGAGGTCGCTTCCTAAACTTCCTCGACTTAGATCAATAGATTCGGGAGTTTATGTGTTAGCATTTTCTTCGTAGCATTCTTAATCATAAAGATTGCATTAACTTCGACTAGGAAGGTAAGTACGGACATATCTGGCGACTAAATGGACCGAGACATACTAGGTATTGTTTCTACTTTCATTTGTGAGGTCGTCATAGACCAGGTTTTGATTGACGTGAGTCCTTCATCTGACTAGATAATGTTTCCCCTAGATAGAGATAATAACATATGCAACCAATATGATGGGTTGTTTATGTAAGAACAAGATTTGGTTCTACATCTGGAATTTAAGTTTTGATGATAACTGCACATGTTATCTAAGAGAACAATTTTGTATGATATGGTTTATGTCTAGTGTGTGGTTGCTGCCAATATGATTCTGACTCTGATAAGAAGGCATGTGACGTCATCATTCTCTATTATCAACACTATGGAAGAAAACATATGTGTGTACAAGATAAAGTTACAATTCATGAATGTTTCTAATACAACGGTTCTAATAAACGTTAGTTCTGAACATTCTAATTGAGACTTTATGAGAAAGGCCTATAAGGCCTTCTAATGTGATGCGCTTCTAATGTTACAAGTTCTGGAGATTCTGAAGACAACATTTATGAAGATCAAGTTCTGAAGAGTTTCTGAAGACAAGGTTCTGGTTGAACAAAGTGCTGAAGACTCTGAAGACAAGAACATGCTTAATGAAAGGTCTGAAGACTCTAAAGATAATGCTTCTAAAAGAACGTGTGCTGAAGATTCTCAAGATAGATTCTGTTGAACAAAGATCTTAGAATTTTGAAGACTGGGTTTCTGAAGATTACACAAAGAATGACTCTTCTATAACACGCTTCATCAAGTTAATATCTGAAGCCTTTGAAGATGCTAGAAGACTGAAGATCAGAATGGTTTTGAGCTGAATATTATAGTACTAAAACTCTGTAACTTCTACCTCGAAAAGGTGGCGCATGAGCAGATTTTTGTACACTAATGTTGACCATTCCTTCATGTGAACGTTGGGATATTGTTGTTGGAATATGTTTCCAAGAATACCCCTCAACGGATCTATTCTCTCCTGCTCTATAAATTGAAGACCTGGAAGCATGAAGAATTATTGCTTATAGCTTGTTGCTTGAAGCAGCCACTGATCATAAGGGAGATAGATAAAAAGTTTGTTGATGATGTTCATACAAAAAGATTATTATTCAACACATCAAACAATCAACATGTAGCAAGCAAAGATGAAGTTTCTACTACAAGTGTGCACAAACGATGATCATGCTAACACCATATGAAACTACTCAAGTGAGACATCATAAGTGAAGCATAGTAGCTTAGTTGAACTTGATGGTTGAATTGGAAAAAGCATTATATGCTCAAGAAAGGAGTACAAGATGCTGTAAGCTGAAGCTTAAACGAAGAATGCTCAATGAAGAAGAAGCTGAAGCTGAATGATGAAGAATGCACAACAATGCAACATGTTAAAGCCATGTGAAACACATCAAGTGAAACATCAATAAGTGAAGCATAGTAACTTAGTTGATCTTGATAGTTAAGCTGGAAGAAGCATTACCCACTCAGAAAGGAGTACATCAGAAAGAAGCTTAAAGCTCATGATAAGAAGTTGTGGTGCTCATAAGAAAGCTTTTAAGCAATACAAAACTAGGGTGCTTTATAATCTCCTAGAGATTCATTTTTAGATAGTTTTTGTATTAGAAAGCAATGAGTTATTGCTCATATCTTGCTAGAAACACTTAGGTGTTATTGTACTTCATTTGTGTAATCAGCTTGTAAGAAACATATATAGTGCACACAAAAATCCTTGAAAAATGTAATGTTCCTTGAGCGGTCGAGTGAAGACCAGAATGCTTAAGAGGTCCAGGTCATTGTTGAAGGCTTGGAGGTTGATTCCTTGAGCGGTCGAGTGAAGACTAGAATGCTTGATAGGGCCAGGTCATTGTTGAACGACTTGGAGGTTGATTCCTTGAGTGGTCGAGTGTAGACCAGAATGCTTGAGAGGACCAGGTCGTTGTTGAATGGCTTGAAGGTTGATTCCTTGAGAGGCGAGTAAAGCCAGGATTCTCAAGAAGGAAATGGAAGGAATCCATTGTGGTTGTAATCATTTTGATGATTAGTGGATTAAGTCCTTGTGATAAGGCGAAATCACCTTGAGGGGTTGTTTACTGTGAAAAATAGCAAACAACCTCTGGTCTACCAAATATATAAGAAATTGGGTAACTTACAGGATCGACCACACTAAATCCTAAAACATATGCTAAAATAATTTAAAAGGATATTTGGAAAAAGATGAACACTTCGACATTATTCATAATTAAGAAAAGGGTTATTTCGATAATACTAAAGGAAAAGTAATACGAGGAAATGATTAAAAGTGCATTGGAAAATAACTTAACAAAGTAAAAGAGAAAATATAAATTCTGGGCAAAGATTAACTGAATTACCTTGAATAAGAAAAATGGTGTTACATAAAATGTACATTTCTTCAGAAACTCGTTTCTCTATACACTGATACTTTGAGTGATTTGAGAAATTTGTACAACTTTAACACACACAAATCCTAACACTAAGACTTGTTATTTATAATAGTAAAAAATAACTACCCTAACGGCCAACTAATTAGAGCGAGACAAATGGCATTCTGCATGTCTTCGCCCTTCAGATGTTCTCCACGTGTCTCCTTCTCTCAAATGGATAAGGATAAAGTTCCCTCCATTATTTGAATTTGAATCCTTGAATCGAACGTCATTAGTCAGTCTTCCGTCGAAACATATCTCCAAATTGTTAGAAATATTTCTAAGTCCATAGAACATGTCTCTTCTGCACAAGAACACTTTCGACTAGGCTCTCTGAAAATACCATTCCTGTCGAAGTCTTCAATAACTTCAAAAAAAATTCCATTTCTTTGAATAAGACTCTCAATTCAATATCAGGCGTCGAAATTAAAAGCTAACAAATTGCCCCCCAAAAATGTTATTTTCGACACCATTGAAGAAAAAGGCATATTTTGAGAATGTCATTCGACGCCTCATTCAGTCCTTTTGATGCTTCGATGCTTGCTCATAGTTCCAACGTTATAAAATTGTTCACTTTCCATCAGCAGACCTATGACGTCATAGCCATCATTACCATATCTGACACGTCCCCTCAAAGCGTGCAAGAAACTTCATCATCATCACATTTCCTAGAGTCTAGGAAATCATGGGGCTAGACATTAATTTCCACCGCTTCATCAGAGATCGTGGGGAAGACACGCGTCCCACTCTAAAAATTAACATTAACATAATTTTTGTAACCGTTTCCACTTCCAGCTCTATAAATACCCCTTTTCAACAACTTATTTTACTTTTACACTCTCTCACTCTCAAATCTCCCCAGAAAAAACTTCTTACTTTTCAAAAGCACTCACCTTCTTCATTTCTCTCCAACAATGACTTCCTCCACACGATCAAACAAGGACACCAACAAGATCACCAAAGAACATGGAAAACTTGCAAGGACTCCCAAGAAGGTCACTCAACTTCCTCCGTTCGATTCCATCTCTAGACCTGCCATGGTGGGAAACCAACATTATCTACCTGAACCTCTTGCTGAAGAGAAAAGGAGAATTTATGCTTCCTAGGTACTTATTCCTTTAACTGTTTCTGGCAAGCCTCGGGCTTTGTGTGGTCCTTTGACTGGCCCCAGTGTTGATTTTAGTAAGTTTAGGGATTTCTTTCCTACGTATCATAAATATAAACCCATATGACAATGTAAAAATCCTAGGGCTAGCAATGAGGATCCCAAACCTGCTAACCAAGACAATCCTCCAACTGAAGAGGCTATTGATCTTAGGTATATGAACAATTTTAGAGTGTTTAGGACTAGTCCATCTTTAAAGAACCCCTCTGATTACTTAGGATGGTTAGGTAAGTTAGAGAAAACAAAATCTGAAGTTTGGAAAGAAATGGCTATTTATGACTTAATCATGTTGTCGAAAATAGGACATGAATATTGCTCGAACATGCTGGTTTCGTCTCTATATTTCTGGGATAGCAGACACTACACACTTCATCTTTCATGTGGAATGATGACACCGACCCTGTTCGACGTAGCCGCTATCACAGGGCTTAAACCCACTGGGAACACCTACGACCCTGAGTTTATGGCTGATGACAGTATTAGTTTTTCGACCTCTAGGGCAGCGTACTCGACCCATATCGCGCATTATCACGACAAGGACGTAGAGGGTGTTTCAGATGTCGAACACATAGCTTTTTAAGCTCTATGGATGTCTCGCTGTGTCTTCTGTTCGAAGTCCCTTAAAGTGGCTAAGAAATGCGTGACTATGGCAAACTAACTCCATGCTGGCCACGACCTTTGTTTGAGCGAATTGATTCTTGCCAACCTCTACGAATCCATGAGCGGAGGCGTTACCCAACTAAAATGTATGGGTGACAAAGGGAACCTCCTTCTCTCTGGACCCTTTTGGCTTCTTCAGCTATGGTTGAATGCTTCGTTCGAAGCTTTCCTTCCCCACAAGAGCCCAATTAATGAAGATGCTGACGACGTGAGGGACCGAAGGGTAGAAGGTCCTCACTTGGTGAAGCTGACTCCTATTGATGATGGTCGACCCATCCAGCAAACTTTTACCAACTTCATCACGATGTTCACAAAATGCTATGACTTCACACCCTACATGTCTCCCTTCACTACAAGGAAATATGGTCCTGAGTTGTTTACCAGGCCATTCCCAATGCCGTCGAAGGCTCAAGAAGCAAAATCTACTACGATTTGGGAAGCCTTTTTGACTCCTAGGGTTATAACCCTCAGATTTAACCCCTCAAAAAGCCAAGTTACACTGATTGCTTACCAACCAAATTTAGTCGCTCGAAAATTTGGACTGGTTCAAGTTTTACCCAGACCCTTGTATGAGAAGAAACACCTCCTCCTCCTTTACAACGCAGTTCACTCTAAAGCTGTAGCTATTAAGTAAATTGCATGGTATGCTGGTCGAACACAGCTTTTTCCAGTAGCTTTTGAACCAAGCTTTCTCTGCACTCAACAATTCGATGACTGGTAGAAGGCTTACTATGCTGAGGAATTTTTCGACGTGGCTGCATTTACACACCACACTAACAAGGTTTTCCTCTTTGTGCAGGAAAGAGTGAAGAAATGTACTTCGACGCACATTAAAGAAATCCAAGCCTTCCAAAAATACTTTGAAACTGTTTATCGACCAGATGACCTTTGTCGAACCGTCTGCGACGCAGGTATTACTCTGAAGGAAATATTTTTAAAGAAAATGGAGAACTTAAAGATCCCTTCGTACGTTCCTCCTGAGAAACAATATGAAACGGCTTTCAATATGTTTCCTCCCAAATTCCCTCGACTGCCAAACGCTGATTTTGGAGTGGCCCCTGCCCCTCCATTTCCAGACTGGTTCGTCTGTGGGGATTCTATCAAAATCCTTCGCCAACAATCAAAACCAAAAGCGCAGCGGGTGGTTCTGACCAAACATACACTAGACAGTTTCAAAGGGCATCTTCATATTAGGATCGAAGATGTTCGCATCGAATCTGAAATATATGAAGGTGTGGAACGGGAGGATTTAGACCCAACATTTCCTTATTTATTTCCTTTCACATATAATAATTGTTTTCTATTTTATTTTAGCTGTGAAAATTCCTCCAAAGAAACCACTAGTTAGGAAGCCTGCAGAAGTGAAAGAAGAAGGAGGAAGCAAAACAACAACAACAACAAAGGTATTTCACACCCTTTATTAATTATTGTCACTTTTATATATTCCAATATTTTCTAACGTTTTCCTTTTCAGAGCGCTCGAAAGCTGCCCCCAACTCCTTAGAAAAGGAAGGCAAAGGGGGACGCAGTGGTGGTAGTCGAATTGGATGATGAGGACTTATCTCTGACTGCTGAACAACCCCTGAAGAAGAAGAAAAGGTAACTCAAAATGAGCGAAGTCCTTGCTCAATCTCAAACGAAGAAGGTCTCAACAAGGAAACCCCCCAACTTAACCCTTTTGGAACCAACTCCTGAAGAGATGTCGTAGAAGGCTGCAGACCAGCCTGAAAGTGACAACTCAAGCCCTGGGGAAGAAGCTCCTAAGGTACTATATTTTTTATACCTCATTGTCCTTAGTATTCTTGTTCGACTACTAACTTCGATTATATTTTTCAGGACATCGCCGGATTTTCGACTCAACCAGCTGTCGAATCAACCAACCCCACAATCCTCAACCGTGAAGGTGAAACAACGTATCATCCCACTTCTGTGAAGGATTCTGAGAAGAGCTCGATAAGCAAAATAAATCAAATGGTTAGGGAACAACACGAAACTTCGCCACCCAAGACCACTACTCAGAATTCTCACACCAGTGGCTCTGAACACGAAGGCGATCAAGAAAAAGACATGGAAACTGAAGTAGTTACAGAAGTGGATAACCCTCACGCTTCTATCGAAGAGGAAGGTGAAGATGGCTCTCCAAGAGTTGAACGTATAGATATCACTTAGCAAGATCCAGATGATGACATAGAAGAAAGGGAAACTCACTCTGTACTTCAGAACTATTCGATGCCTATTGAGGAGTTTGTGGATATTCCTGAACATGTCGAGGAGGATGATGACCAAGAGGAAGAAGAGGATGAATAAATTCATGAGGAGATAGTCGTTGAACCAAGCCCTAATCTTGGTCCGTCAACTGTGAAAGATTCAGGCAGCGCCTTTGTGACCCTTTCTGCAGAAGAGCTGACGGCCTTGAAAAAGAGCAACCCTCGAGAATACCTAAAGGCTTTGATTGGCTCTAGGGTAAGTTCGTCTGAAAAAAGTCTCAGCTCTCCTTCAGTGTCTGGTGGTCGATCAACTAGCAACCCTGCTAGTGAAATACTTTCAAAGATCAAAGAAAAAGTTTTCAAAGGTGACCTGTTTCGACTTATAGAGTCTGATCCTACTTCTCCTCTTGCCTTGAAGGGTATTCTTAAGAAAGTTGACATCTTGACTGCTTCTCCTGAAATTGCAAATGTTATCTTGGAACTGACTTCTAGGTTTAACCAAGTTGCTGCTGATGTTGCCAAAATCAAGAAAAGCTCAAAAGACATCGAAAGATATACTGGCTCTGTAGCGGCTGCATGGGATGATGCCTCGGAGTCGACCAATCATTTAGCTTACTTAAAGAAAGCCCAAGAAGACAACTAAGCTAAAATTGAAACTAACAATCGAAATATCCATTCCTGGGAGAAACAAATCAGAGAACTTCAAGCCAAAATTTCGAAGGCCAAAAAGCAGAATGTTGAGCTTCAGAAATTTGATAACTCCCAAATGGCGAAAGAACTTGAAGTTGGGCTGGACTTTGCTGATAAGGCTCAAAAGTTAGAAGCAGAACTGAAGGTCATAAGGTCAACCAAATTCGTCTGTGAGAAGCGGCTGGATCTTCTGAAGTCGAAATACCTAAGCATGAAGGCCTCCCTTCCATTTTAGTTCTTTTTATTTAATTATCAATTCTCGAATTATGTAATGACTTTTTTGAACCCTTCGTGGTTCTTTTAATTGTAACAAATTTAGCCATTTTGGCAAATAATTTTTGTTTTACCAAGTTAGCTTCGATTATTTTGCATGCATGATTACTCTTTGGCTATTTCTACTTCTTGAAGTGCAGGCTTGTATTTCTTCAAATACTTCCCGTTTACCCTCAAATTCTTCTATCTTGATCTAACTCTTATATCTCATAAGCATCATTCAAAAAAACTTGTGTGATTTGAAAAGGGCCTTCCCATTTAGGGGACCATTTCCCTAAAGCTTTATCTTTTCGATCCATAGGCAAAACTACTTTCCAAACTAACTCTTCAGGCGAAAAAGTCTTAACTTTAACTTTCTTATAATAAGACTATTCTACTCTCTTCTTCTGCCTTTTCAATAACTCTAAAGCATTAAGTCTTTCCTCATCTAAGTCTACCAATTCATCTAACATCGTGTTCCAATATAACTCAGATGGGATCTCATAATGCCTCTGGATTCTCGTCGACTGAAGATAGATCTCAACTGGTAATACTACATCATGACCAAAGGTCAATCGAAAAGGTATGAAATAAGTCGACTCTTTGGGGGAGGTTCGACATGCCCAAAGAACCTGGTCCAAAGTTTTGTGCCAATTTTTAGGCTTCTTTCCCACATGTTTCTTAAATAAACTAATCACTACTTTGTTTGCTGCTTCGACTTGACCATTAGCCTGAGCATAATAAGGTGTAGAGGTTAATAGCTTGAAACCCATTTCTTTAGCAGATTCTTGCATTTTTCGACCAATGAACACTGATCCTTGATCTGTTGTAATGGTTTCTGGAATTCCAAACCTATAGATAATGTGTTTTTTAATGAACTCAATTACGTCTTCCTGGTCAACACTTGGCAATGGCATAACTTTGATCCATTTCGTAAAATAGTCAATGCCTACCAAAATGTACCTTTGATTTTTAGATGACGCTGGTCGAATTTCACCAACCAAATCCAAAGCCCAACCTCTAAAGGGCCATGGCTTGACTATAGAATGTAATTCGCTTGCAGGGACATGTTGTATACCTGCATGCACTTGGCACTCTTGGCATCCCTTAGCAAATTCGATGCAATCTTTCAACATAGTAGGCCAATACATACCTTGTCGAAACAAAAGCCATTTCATCTTGTGGCCTACCTGGTGAGCCCCACATGTCCCACTATGAACAATCGAAAGGGTTAAGTACGCTTCTGACCCATTAAGGCACTTAAGCAAAACTCCCTCAAGAGTCTTTTTAAATAATTCATTACCCAAAAGAACATAACTTAAAGCACGATACCTAATTTTTCGATCTGTGGACGCCATTGGGTTTTGCAGATATTCCACTATTGGGTTTCTCCAGTCTTCGTCCGTCAAACTATCTACTGCTAAGATTTCAAAATTCTCTTTATCAGCGTATCCTAGCTTCGTTGTTTTCAAATCTGATGGGGACAATCTGGCTGATACAACTCTTCCTCTGACTTCAATTGCATATTCTAATTTTTCCTTCGAAATTTTATACCCAGAAGCAATCTGAGCCAAGTCATTAGCCACTTGATTCTCCAACCGAGGTATGTGTCGAATGCTCACTACTTCGAACTTTTTCAGTAATCGATTGGCTATTACAAAGTACATAATGAGATTTTCTTTAACACATTTGTACTCCCTTGTAATTTATTTTATGACTAACTCTGAGTCTCCTATTATTTCGACTCGAGTTGCCCCCAATTCCAATAATATCTCAAGTCCGACTATTAAAGCCTCATATTCAGCCTCATTATTCGAACAAATACCTTCGACTTTATACTTGAATTTTGTTGGAACTTTATTAGGAGAAATGATCAAGACTCCTACGCCTGTACCATCTTTATGACTAGAACCGTCGAAATACAATTTCCAAGGTTCGAGCTCAAGATAGTTTAACATGTTTTTGTTTATAGAGTGGTCGACGATGAAGTCAGCTACCACTTGTCCCTTAACAGCCTTTAAAGGCATGTAAGTTAGGGAATACTCAGTTAAAGCTAATGCCCATTTACCAATTCGACTGTGCAAAATTGGTTTAGACAACATATGTTTAATGATATCAAAATGAGACGAAACATAAACATCAACTGGTTTTATATAATGCTTCAACTTTGTACAAGAAAAATACAATCATAAACACAATTTTTCAACTATGTTATACCTAGTTTCTGCATCGTTCAAAACCCTACTAAGGTAGTAAATGGCTCTTTCGACACCATTTTCATCCTCTTGAGCCAACATGCTCCGTAAAGTTTTGTCTGACGCAGATATGTACAACCTCATGCTCCTATTCCTACAAGGTTGTGCTAGAATTGGAGGATGACTCAAGTATTCCTTGATTTTGTCGAACGCTTCCTGCTAAGCTTGCCCCCATTCGAATCCTTCCTTGTTTAGTCGAAGCAGAGGTGAGAAGGCTTGAGTTTTTCCGCTAAGGTTTGAGATGAATCTCCTTAAGAAATTGATCTTTCCCAGCAGTGACTGCAATTCCTTCTTTGTTGATGGCGCTTTCGCCTCCATAATGGCCTTGGTCTTATTCAGGTTTATTTTGATTCCCTTCTTGTGGACCACAAAGTCTAAGAAGTCCCGCTTGCACACAAAAAGTACATTTGAGAGGATTCATCTTCAGACTATGGCTTCTCATCCTTTCGAATGATTGTTGAAGATGGTCAATGTGATTCTTCCCTGAAACATACTTTACAACAATATCATCAATGTAAATTTGCATAAAAGTCTCTATGTAATCATGGAAGATCGAATTCATTGCACTTTGGTATGTAGCCCCAACATTTTTTAGGCCAAAAGGCATGACTACCCACTCGTAGGTGCCTAAGGCCCCAGGGCATCGAAACGCCGTTTTAGGGACATCCTCCTCAGCAATAAATATTTGGTTATATCCAAAATACCCATCTAGCATACTAAGATATTCATAGCCAGCGGCATAATCGACTAGCATTTCTGCCACAGGCATTGAGTATTCGTCCTTTGGGGTTGCAACATTTAAATCTCTAAAATCTATGCAAACCCTCAAAGTACCATTCTTTTTAATAACAGGTACAATATTTGCTAACCATTCGACATACCTGGATGTTCGAATAAATTTGCAACGAATATGCCTTTCGACCCCCTCCTTGATCTTCGAGAGAATTGCCGGTGCAAACCGCCTTGGATTCTGCTTGGTTGGCTTCTTTCTAGATTTAATCAACAGCTTCAATTTGAACAGCTCTCTGCTTAGGCCAGGCATATTGTCGTAATCCCATGCAAATCAGTCTTTGAACTCCTTTAACAACTTGATCACTTCGATTTTGAGTTGTGGGCTGATATTTGCACTAATATATGTTGGCCTTTTCGTTGCCTCCTCTCCCAAGTCAATCTCTTCCAAAGGATCTTGCGCTAGTATTTTATTGTTGGCTGCCAACAGATCCTTCTCGAAACCCAAAGGCTCATCATCATAGATGGCGCGCCTCTAGCCTTGCACCCCACCCTGAACCTTATCAGGTGGTTCTGGATCGAAGTCCTTACTAGGACCTTCTTGGTTTAATCTTTTGTTGGCTTCGATAGCCATATGCTTAACTTCGGCCTCTAGGGCCACTTGTAGTTTTTTTCCGGCTATGTAAGCAGAAATCCTTTTGAGCACCTAAAACTCAGACATCATCTTCGAATTCGCTCCCCCAGCCTGTGGGGTTAACTCCAGATGTCCCATCGTAAGCAAATTCATCTTCTCCTACAACCTCCCGATCCCACTGAAAACCATTTGTTGGATCCAGGTACAACGAACAATATGCGTTGTCGTCTGGAGTGAATGCAAAGTTGGCTGGGTTACATGGAGCCAAATTTATGTCAAAACTACGAAGAATGAATTTTATTTTTCCAGTGATAAAAAGAGGCTTCAAGTAACTTTTCATGGCCTCATTAGGTCTTTCGAAGAATGAATTTTATTTTTCGACACAACCGTTGTTCATCACATAGTAACAAACTGGCCTATAAATGGTCATCTCTATCTCAGTGTTATCTTCTAACTCTTCGACCTCATTTATCTGGTTGAATTCCCTTGGTAGGACAGATACCATGTTAACCAAAATATCGAGAGACTACTCTGACCCTGAATCGAAATTATCAGTGAGCAACTCGTCCTTAGAACCCTTTCAATCGTGTTCTTCTTTGGCTGCTTGCTCTTGTGTAGCAACTAACTTCCTTCCCAGTGGCGCCTTTACGACAGGATTTGGCTCCTTCCTGTCGACTGGTACGTTGGTTCTTGACTCCGCTTTTGCCTCAGCTTCTCTCTGAGCTTTCCTTCGTCTTTGTTCCCTTCTCCATTAGGACCTGGACATAGGGTTTTTCCCTTTATAGTTCTCTGAGACGTAGGTTGGTTTCTTTGAGGCCATTGATGAGCCTCTATCTACATCAAAACTCTGCCATTTCTGTTGGCTTTTTCCTTATTTTCATTCGGTCTTATCCACTTGCCATTAGAAAGCTCTGCAAATGGATTAAAAGTGGCGGGCCTTGCTGTAGCGAGCGATTTTGGACATGGTTCTTAAGCACTGTCGCTCTGGGGTACTACAGGTCGATTCATTTTTTATCCTATTGAAGCTGATGAAGGAAGGGAAATAGATGTCTCCAATTAACCCTGCTTGCACACTGAGTTTAAACAGCGGTCTGTTAGGTTACAGATGCTATGTGGTAGTGGGGCCTCTCTTTGTTTATTTTGTTCAGAACGAAATACCGGGACTGTTCATGGGAAATTTGTTAGGATACTGCACCATATTGGATGGAGATAAGGGACTTTGGGTTTTTGGATTAGTGTGCTCGCTAAGATTCTTTTGCAATCTTATGCCTACGTATTCCCGGGATAGGGAAATCAGAGCGATCGTAGTTCCTCCTATTCTATGGGAGGAAATGGTGTTTTTGTGTCTTGTTCAAAGCCCAAGACGTGAAGCTAAAGGAGATTTGTATCTTGTTCAAAGCCCAAGATGTGAAGCTGAAGGGTTTATTTGTATCTTGTTCGAAGCCCAAGATGTGAAGCTAAAAAGGTGTTTGACTTTAGAGAGAATTTGTCATCTTTAAAGGGGGTATTTGTTTGTTTGTCACAACTGTTGGGTGACTGGTTATAAAGGAGAATTACTTTAACTGGGATATGTGAATCCAGCAATGCCATAATTTCCTTTATAGGGGATTTTTAACCTGAAGGAGAAGACTTTAACTCAGTGTAGAGCAACGCTATCTTTCCTTAGGAATTTCTCATGCTAAATGAGGGACAGTGGCGTGGATGTAAATAATCTAGAGGCTTGCCGCTTACAGCAATTAGATGGGGGAAAGGAGTTGTTGATGTTTGTATACTGTGAGCAAGGCACATATTGATGCTAAAAGGTTGATTGATTCAACCGGGATTTTCCTTATACAAAGCCTAAGAGGAGGCTATTGACCCAACAAGAGGGTGCTTTTTATCTGTCTCGTATGAAGCCCGAGATAGAGGCTAAAAGGGTTGACTCAACAAGAGAGTGCTTTTATATGTGTCTTGTACGAAGCCCAAGACGGAGGCTAAAAAAGGTTTGACTCAATAAGAGAGTCTTTTATACTCAACAAGAGAGTGATTTTGTATCTCGTATGAAGCCCGAGATGGAGGCTAAAAAGTTTTGACTCAATAAGAGAGTCTTTTATACTCAACAAGAGAGTGTTGGTATCTCGTACGAAGCCCGAGATGGAGGCTAAAAGGAGGATTGACTCCACAAGAGAGTCTTTTATACTCAAAAAGAGAGTGTTTTTGTATCTCGTACGAAGCCCGAGGTGGAGCCTGAAAGTGGTTGACTCAACAAGAGAGTCTTTGTATCTCGTACGAAGCCCGAGATGGAGGCTAAAGTTTAACTCTGCTGGGGAGAATCATTGTACAAAGCCCAAGAGGAGGCTAGGGTTACTATTTCAGTTGAGTGACAGGTCCAGTATGTTGGTTAAAAGAGAAAATCAGTTCTTATAAAGAGACTGATTAAAGGTAAGGCTGTGCTTTGGGATTGATCAGAGGATCAGGGTTATTTCCTGTTCTTTAAGGAAATGGGAAATCCAAAGGGTATTTGAGACAGTCCAAGTCTACGGGTGTTGTTCCCTATTTTTGAAAGGAACTTGAGAATGCCTTCGAGACTCAAGGAGATTAGACTGTCCAAGTTTAGAGTTTTATCTTTTGTACTATTCTTAAGAGAAATTAAGAGACAGTACGTTCGCGGTAGAAAGATCTAGACTCTTTGAAAGACTGTTCTATTAAGATGACTAATTTTTGTTCCTATACCTTTAGGAGGTCGTCGGGACAATTTGTACAAAGCCCAAGAGGAGGCGAGAAACTTTTAAGAAGCCGAGGGATAATTTGTACGAAGCCCAAGAGGAGGCTATCTTCCCGGAGGAAGAATCGTTATACGAAGCCTAAGACGAGGATGTGAAAACTTCTAAGAAGCCGTAGGGTCCTTGTACAACGCCCAAGAGGAGGCGGGGATGCTTTTAGGAAGCCTGTGGGTCCTTGCACTAAGCCCAAGATGAGGCTGATGAACAGTTCCAGAAGGGGTTTCACTTGGAACATTGGCCTTCTGTATATGAACTGTTCAAGGGGGAACTTTCTTAGATCTAGTTATCTAAAATTGTTGTAAAAGAAAATTCTCATGGTTTAGGTTATGTTGAAATATCCGGGAGAACGTAAGAGGTAAAGAGACGAGGTTTTGTCTAGTTCTAGACGTAGTTGCCGGGAAACTCTAAATATCTATACTATTATTACACAGTCGATATGAGTTTATGAAAGAAGACTTACAGTGAAACAGCCCCACAGTACAGTTATATACATATGAAAGCGGTAAATGAAAGCGGGTAAACACTTACTCGGTTGTAGAGCTTCCATGTTGTTTGGTTAGTTTGTTCAACAAAGAAAACTTTGATAACAATATTATATTCAAAATCAAAGGAGAAAGTGCTTTTGAAAGGAAAATTGGGGCTTACAGCTCAAGGAGAGGCCCAGGGTTTTATCAGTGATCGCACTATCGTTTTGTACAGGGACTTATACAAGTGACTGAGGCCCAAAAAGGTTTTCTGTACAAAGGGATGGGTCTTACACTCTCTCAAGAGGCCCAAAATGATTGAAAGAAAAAAGAATGGGGCTTAAAACACGAGGGTAGGCCCAGATGATTCTTTTGAACTGGCGATCGCGTCGAGCTTTTCTTTTAACGCAGAGGGACTTATACAATATCTGAGGCCCAAAATTATTTTGGTTAAAAGGGGATTGGGTCTTACACTCTATTAGAGGCCCAAAAATGATTTTGAATGGGTCTTATAGCTCGAAGAGAGGCCCATATGGTTTGTTTTAAACGGGCGATGATCGCGCCGAACATTTGAAATACAACGGGACTTATATAATAAGTGAGGCCCAAAATAGGTTTGTATTTACAAAAAATTTGGTCTTACACTCTATTAGAGGCCTAGTAGTGTTTGGAAAAGTTTGTTAGGGAGAAAATCAAAGAAACCCCAATTTCATTTTTTAAAGGCATTTTTCAAAGAAAAATCAAGTAAAAAAAATGATAAAAATATCAAATAAAATCATTAATCATGTTATAAACAATGATTAAGGTTTATGAAAAAGTATTTTATCCACATGAATATCTAAAATCATTTTGGTTTTAAAAATCAAGAAAAAGAAATCATTTTAAAAGCATTTAAAACAATTTAAGACAATATTTTTTAATATATTAAAAATATATCAAATAATAATATTTTTTTGTGATATTTTTGTGGATTAAAATATTATGGAGTATGAATAAAAAGTGTGTAAAACAAAATTGGAAAATGATGATTTTTGCTATGTAAAAGAATTGGTTGAGTTTTTGAAAATAAACTAAGAAAAAGAGGAAAGATGTCACAACATCATATTCGACATCTTTCATGAGTTTTGAAGATAAGAGAAAAAGGAAAGACGTCACAACATCACATTCGACATCTTAAAAAAATCAGAACTGAAACTTTAGTTTCAACATCTTTTTTATCAAACTTCAAACATTCATAACTCTCTCAATTTTTAACGAAATTAAAATCCGTAAGAACCTATCTTGACCGATTTTTCGCAAGGAATCCAATGGTATTACTCATGCACATTGAACTTAATGTACAGAACACACAAAGTAAAAAACCAGAACTGCACATGTAGTTTTCGACATCTTTTGTCGTCAAACTTCCAACACGCATAACTCTCTCAATTTTTAACAAAATTAAAATCCGTAAGAACCTATCTTGACCGATTTTTCGCAAGGAATCCAATGGTCTTACTCATGCACACTAAAACCTAATGTACATAACACACAAAGCAAAAAACCAGAACTGCATGTTGATTTTAAAACAACAAAAACTCCACATATAAACATGTTAAAGTGCAAACAATAGGAGGATCACATCATACACATTAAGGACTACATTTTTGCTTCAAGAATTGTTCAATATGATGCATGTATGTGGACAATAAAGGAAAGCATGATTCAAAGAATTCAAGTTGTGAATTTTACCTCTTTTTTGGAGATTTTGTGCAACCTACCAAGTGCTTTGTTCCAGAAATGGTTTGATGCTTTGGACACCCTCAAATGACCTCTTAGAAGCTTTTAGGATGGTTGGAATCAGCTGGAAACCTCTGGAGCAATTTGGAGCTCTTTCTTGCAAAATGGGCAAAAGTGGCCAAAATGCCAACTCTCTCAAATGGTGTTCCAGATGGAGGGAACCATTTGGGACAGTTCAAGGATGATATTTGGAGTGTGTTCGAGGTTTTATCTGGTTTGGAAAGTGACTGAATCAAGACATGGCTTGAAAAATGCAAAAAAGTCCAATTTTTGAGGTTTTGAGAGGTGACTTTGTGATTTTGGTGTTATATGTAACGCCCCGGTTTTTGTTAGATTTATTTAATCGAGTCGATTTAATTATTTTGGTTTTTATATTATTTTATTCTTGGTTTTTATTTGGTAAATGTGTTATGTTTATCGTTATTATGTTTTATCGCGTTTTGGGAACGTTTGCGAGAAAATTGAGTGTAGGGGTATTTTGGTCTTTTTGGCTTGGTTAGATATTGTTTTTCATGTAAAATAGAAACAAAGAGAAAAAAATAGGAAGGGAAGAAAGAAAAGAAGGAAAAGAGAAAGAAAAGAAGAAAAAGAGGAAAAACTTGAAAGTTTAGAAATCGATCCAACCGACACTTCAAAACACGATTAATCGGGTAAGGGTGCGAAACTCGGTTATTCTATGCTTGTGTATGATTATGTATGTATGTATTTGTTTGAAGTTTGGTTGAATTGAATAGAGAACTACAACAATTAATATGTTGAGATTGTGAGAATTGGATACAATTTTTGTGTCGGAAATCATGATTTAAGGTTCCTAATTGTTGAAACCTGATAGATATAGGTTGTTGTGCATTCAATTGGTAGTTTGCTGATGTTTAGATGAGATTTGGAGAGGAATTGGGTGATTTTTCATAGCAGAAATTATGCAGGAAAAATTCTGGATTTCGCTGCCCATACGCGTAACGGGCAAGGCAATACGCGTATTGGGTAGGGTAATACGCGTATGGCAAGGGCGAATGAGGGCATTACGCGTATGGAAACCCATTTTACACGGCCCTCTGCTGAACTGCGTAACGGTACGTGTAAGGGGCAAGGCATTACGCGTAACGAGGGAGGTAATACGCGTACTGGGTTTTTAGTGGAATTTTTGGAGAGAAATCAGTCTCTTCTCATACGTGTAGCACTTTGGGCAATACGCGTAGGGATGGGCGAGCGAGCTGGGCAATACGTGTATGGCCCAGGGCAATACGCGTATGACCAACGAGGGTGCAGAATTTTGCCGTTTCGCGATTTCTTTCCCGATTTCGCGTCCGATGCGGTTCCTTTTGATCCGTAACTCGGATCGAGACGTTCTTGGTACCGATGGAAAGCTAATGAGATGTTCTTTCTTATAAAATGTTTTTTAATTGGTGGCTGATTTAATTCTGTCGAGAATTTGGAAACGTGTCGTTTTGTCGACTTGTACCGTCGTAATTGTGTGCGATTGATGTGCTATCATGTGATATGCTTTTGATATGTAACGTATAGCTTGTGTGCTATTATATGATGTGAATGCATGTGTTGAAATGTTGTGATGATGGTTTGTGGCCTTATGGCAAATAAATGCATTGTTTTGGGTTTTGATTTCAATGCATGATTCTTGATGTTGGAATGGGTTACATGGTTGTATATATATGTGCATTGGATTGTCATGAGTCATTGTATGCCAAGCATCATGATATGCATTCTTGTGATGTCGTGTGCCCTTGCGGGGTGTGAGCGACAAAATGATTCCAAAGGGAATATGTTGTAACGGTCGTGTGCCTTATACAAAGAGGAACTAAAGCGACGTTATAGACAATCATGTGCCTTATACAAAGAGGACCTAAAGCGATCGGATCGTGTACCTTATATAAAGAGGACCTAAAGCGATCCATAAACGTCGTGTGCCTTATACAAAGAGGACCTAAAGCGACGGGGAACATCGTTTGCCCGACGGGGAGTTACACTAAGTAACAAGCGATGATTCCAATAATTCCTGAGTGAATTAATGACGAGAATGATGGATGAAATGGTACCGCATTGCATTGCATAGAGTCGTTGTGTCGGTCTCTGTGCATTTGCATAAGTCATGAATGGATTGATTATGTGTGGGATTTGTGAATGGAATTGATGAGTTAATATATATATATGTTGGTGATAAATGTAATGAGCATGATTGATATGCCTTTGTGATGGATGTATGAGATATGAATTGTGTTGTTTTGTATTTAAATTATGGTGTAAGTTGTGGTGAGAATGTTTTACATGTGTATTTTGTGTTATTATATAATTGTATGCAACTATATTATAATTGTGTTTCTCACCCTTCTGCTGTTTTGAATGCTCTATGAGGCATTGTAGATTAGATGCTGGAGGTCTTTTTGTGAAGATTATGTCTTTATTCTTTTGTCGGTCGGTTCTGATATGTAGCACCGGGTAGTTGGGGAGATCATTATGTGACATTATGTATATATATCTTTATGAGCAAGTTATTATATTTCATCATCGTGATGTGACGCTCCGTCTATGCCATGAATGTTTTAATTCTACTCTGATTATTTGTTATCGCTTTAATTACTCGGGTTATAGATTGGGGGTGTTACATTATAGGTCACTTGTGAGAGTTTGGACAACTTAGATATGACATATTGGATGTGTTTGGATCATGAGCTGTGATGGAAATGCTCTCTAACTCAAAAACTCAGAATTACCTTGCTAAAGAAGGCATTTTGGAGTGAAAGGAGTGATTTTGAGGAAAGCATCTGTTTGATGGCTTTGGTGTACTCAAACTGAGCACAAATGAGCTCTATTTATAGTATAGCAAGTTTGTTTTGCAAGCAACAGTGAATGGTGGCTGCAGCAGAGGTTTGGTAAATGTTGGCCAATGAGAATCCAAGTATCCTCTAGCCATTGACTAGAGGTTAGGGCACAAGCTGTTGGTTCCCTAGTTGTTGGAGGAATCTTGACTGAATTCAGTTAGAGGAAGCTCAGTTCATGCCAACTCTAAGCATCCATTAAATGCTCCAAACCAAAATTGGAGTCTTGTCCCTCTTTTAGGGTTTTCTAGGTTTGGCATGCTACTTTTGGTTCCAAGGACTTTGGAGGCTTGGAGATCAGATCATCCCCCTTGGATTTGATCCTCAGATGTGTCCAAAATGATGACAAGGCTTAAAAATTCGTGTGGCACAAAAAATGTGCAAATCTGTCCTGAAACCTGTCTTAAAAATCAGCTGCAGCAAGCCTTGTTGTAAAATCCATAACTTCTTGCTCAAGAATGATAAATGGCTGTTCCAGGACTTTATAGAAAGCTGAGATGACATACTTCAACTTTGATGTTTGACCCTAGACTTGGTTCAACTTGGATCATGGAGAAAAACATCCTTGAAGCTGGGACATTCTTGCTGGAAAAATATTAATGATGTCCTATGAAATGTTGAAACATTTGACAACTTTGAACATTAACAATTCCAAACTCAAATCACTTATATCTTTTATTCCACTATGATAGTTTGAGTTGAAGTGAATTGCACCTTTGATGCTTATCCTGCATGGTGACAAAGCTTGAAAAATGTGTGGCACAAGAAAAAGTGCACAAAATCTGTCCTAAAAAATAGCTGCAGCAAGCCTTACTGTACAGTCCATAACTTCCTGCTCGAGTATGATAAATGGACGTTCTACAACTTTCTGGAAAGCTGAGATTACATAATTCAACTTTGATGTTCAAGGTTTGGCTTGAATCAACTTGGATCGTGGAGAAAAAACATCCTTAAAGTTGGGACATTCTTGCTGGAAAAATATTAAGGATGTCCTATGAAATGTCGGAACATTTGACATTAAGAATTCCCAACTTTGGTCACTTATATCTTTCAATCCTTATGATATTTTGAGTTGATTCCTTCTTCAATGTTGAAGTATCAAATACCCTCTTTAAAAGTAGCTCTTACGCAAAATCAATGGATGCTTGGATAAATAGTTACAACCTTGAAAAGTTGTGCACTTGAACATGATTTTAACTTAGAAAAAATTTCTAAGTTTCTTTCAATTTGATCAATTTTGCAATTTTGCATGATTTCTTGATTTAAATTTGATCAAATTAAATCATCCATCATATTTTCTTGAGTAATGGCTTGTGAAGCTCAAAGTTGACCAAAAGTCAAACTTTGACTTTCTGCATCAGTTGACTTTGTATTAGATGAACTTGAGGCTTGGTCCACTTGAAATGTTGCACTCTTGTGCTTAGTTCTTGAAGTGGGAGTCCTTTTGATCCATTATAGAGGTTTGAGAGGTTAGACAAGTTGAAGATCATGTCATTTCTTGATTGATCCATTGTCTAAGGCTCAAAGAGGGCTTGAAACCCTAATTTTTGTTTGTAGTGAGTGCTCACCCATCTTTGGGGAGACTAATGGTTCATCCATATGGTGATGATGATTTGCACAATGATGGGAAATCTTAGTGGTCAAAATTTGGGGTATGACACTTCCCCCTGGAACTCTTGACTTCGGCTATTCCTGCTTCGAAGATGATTTTCTTGGGTCGAAGCCCCGCTGACCATGAAGGGATTTCTCCTCACGCCTTTGTTTGGACTTTCTGACTCCCTCGAGATTTTGCGCTGCCTTCTTGTCAAATACAGCACCGCATCGAGGACACAACATCACTTCTGACTTCTTCTTTTGGCACCTATGTATGAAGTCAATTATATTTTCCTCCTCTCTTGGGAAGGCCACTTTGTTGTAGTCTTCTTGTTGACATTCGTCATCGACCTCCATGGGTGTCTCTTGCGAAACCTCCACCATGTTGATATCCATTTTGACATCGTCAGTGATGTCAAGATTATGTAACTCCATTTGAAGGCCCTCAGCAGGCTTCTCCATTTGAACGAAACCGTCAGCGGTTTCTTTGGTTATCATCATCCAATGGGAATCCTCAGTGATTCCTTCGTCAAAGTCTTCAGTAACTCATATGTCGACACCATCAGCAGTGTCTTTGGTGAAACTTTGGGCAGCCTCACTAGCAAAACTCTTCATGAACTCTTGATCGAGACCCTCAGTGATCCTCACCATAACTGCTCCATTGTTGAAGTTGTCGGTGACTTCGACCATGTTGACATTGTTGTCGAGACCTTCAATGACCTCAATCATGTTAACCTCTGTTGGCTCTGTGTAGTGAGCGTTAGCCACCGGTAAGGGATCAGCATCAATCTTTATCTGGCTTTTAGACTTCTCACTAAACTTGAGCCTTCCCTCCTGGATAACATTCTATACGAGATCTTGAAAATAAAACATTGAGAAGTTTTATGGCCCAAGAAATTATGATACTTACAAAAACCTCTCTTTTTTCTTTGTTCTAAAGGAGGCATTTTAGCACCAGGAGGCACTATCGTTTGACCATCCTTAACTAACAAATCAAAAATTTTGTCACACTTAGTAACGTCGAAAGTGTAAGTTTTCTTAGGAAATTTATCATTTTTTCAGGTTCGACAGGGTTCTTTCCATTCAAAAGGGCCAACAACTTACAAGAGTAAGGTGGGCCTTGTTTCAATTCAGTAAGATCAATCTCGCCCTCGTCAAAACTTACTGGCTCATTATAATATTTTTCGTCTTCTTCATTGCATTCGACGTAGGCTACCCTTTTATTCTTATTTGCCCTAGCCTTCTCTTCCTTCAGGCGTTCTAGTTGTCGAACCCTATCAGCCAACTGGGCCATATCCCTTAAATATTGGGTATCCGATTTCTTCCTAATGGAATAATCCAAGCCTCCGGCGGCCATTTCGACCAACTCATGTTCTAGCACTTGTGTAAAACATCTAGCCTTGAGCAGTTGGAATCTGTTAAAATAATCATCTATTGGCTCAGTGAATTTTTGTTTTATACTAGCCAACTCCTTTAGACTGATCTTAGTTTGTCCCATATAGAACTGCTCATGAAATAAACGTTCCAACTGGGTCCAATTATGGATCGAATTTGGTGGAAAGGTGGTGAACCAGGTGAAAGCATTCTTTGTGAGAGAACTTGGGAAATATTTTACCCTAAGATTCTCATTATTCGCAATTTCTCTGGCTTCTATCACATGTTCGACAGTAGACTCAGTGGTGTCCCCAGAAAACTTAGTGAACTTAGGGACTTTCGTTATAGGGGGTAAGTCTGACTGGAGAATATATTATGACAATGAAGATGTATAATTTGGCCTTCGAAGGCCAAAGTTTACTCCATTTTGCGCCATAATCCTTTCGACCATGGCTGCCAAATTATTATCTGATGCCACATCATTACGTTGAACCTGTTGTATAACGTTGTCTGCGTTCTTGTTTCTATTTACCAAAACCACCCTTGGTTGTTCTCTTACAGGAATTTATGGCTGATTCCTAGGGGGTTCGACTACTCCCTGGTTTGCTAAATTCGCCTGAGGTATGTTTCCTGGGTTTTGTTGGACTTGGTTAATAGTGGGGTCCTCTTCGAACAATACCCCTTGGTTTTCTGTGAAATATTCCCTTGGTGGATGTCGAGGAGGGTTTGGTGCACCAAAGAAATCTGCAAGGCGCATCATTTGCACTGCCATTTGCTGATTAGTCTAGGTGGTATTTTGGATAAGAGGCTAAAAAACTTCTCCCATAGTTTGGGACATCATTTGGACCATTTGATGGTTACTTTCGTCCATTTGTTGTCTTAAATATGCTGCAGTAGTATTTGTCAAGTTTGGCATTTGGGTTGAATGTCCCATTCCTAAGGATGGGTTATTTCGACCCATGTTAACCCCAGATCCTGGCCCTTGTAGTGGCGAAGTTACTATGGGTTCTGTAAATACTGGAGGAGCATTCTGTAAGTTTGCTATCATCGAAGTTGGAATCCCATAAGGCGAGTCTCGACTAGGCAAAGGCATAGAGAATCCAGGGGGAATAAATTGTTGGAAATTAACATTTCCCACTAGTGGGGGAGTCCTTGGTGGTCCCCTTGATCCAACATAACTCAGAATGGGCTGAGTATGGGCAATCGAATGTGTAGGGATCTAACTTACAATAGATGGTATGGCTTTAGAAACAGGCGCTAAAACCGTTGGTCCTACAGTCGAATATCCCGGGGGTGGTTCTAGGTTAATACTGGGCGTAGTTTGAGGATTCGAACTATTTGGTTGAGGGTTCGAATTATTTGGCTGGTTTGTACTTGCCATTTTCCTCGTATATTTTCTCCTTGGTCTATCTTCGTTAGTGGTGGCTACTTTACCACTTCTTAATAACATACAACGAAATTTTCGACAGAGAAAAGATAATTAGAAGCAGAATTATAAGTTTCTTTGAAAACTCAGAAAATTGTTTTCACAAATCACTTTAGCACGGTCCCACTGGGCGTGCCAATTTGTTTACTGTGAAAAATAGAAAACAACCTCTGGTCTACCAAATATATAAGAAGTTGGGTAACTTGTAGGATCGACCACACTAAATCCTAGAACATGTGCTAAAATAATTTAAAAGGATATTTGTAAAAAGATGAACACTTCGATATTATTCATAATTAAGAAAAGGGTTATTTCGACAATACTAAAGGAAAAGTAATACGTGGAAATGATTAAAAGTGCATTAGAAAATAACTTAACAAAGTAAAAGAGAAAAGATAAATTTATGGGCAAAGATTAACTGAATTGCCTTGAATAAGAAAAATGGTGTTACATAAAACGTACATTTCTTCAGAAACTCGTTTCTCTACACACGAATACTTTGAGTGATTTGAGAATTTTGTACAACTTTAACACTCACAAATCCTAAGACTAAGACTTGATATTTAAAATAGTCAAAATAACTACTCCTAACGGCCCACTAATTAGAGCGAGACAAATGGCATTCTGCATGTCTTCGCCGTTCAGATGTTCTCCACGTGTCTCCTTCTCTCAAATAGATAAGGACAAAGTTCCCTCCATTATTTGAATTTGAATCCTTGAATCGAACGTCATTAGTCAGTCTTCCGTCGAAACATGTCTCCAAATTGTTAGAAATATTTCTAAGTCCATAGAACATGTCTCTTTTGCACAAGGCCACTTTCGACTAGGCTATCTGAAAATACCATTCTTGTCGAAGTCTTCCATAACTTCAAAAAAATTCCATTTCTTTGAATAAGACTCTCAATTCAATATCAAGAGTCGAAATTAGGAGCTAACAGGGGTGGACTGGAGTAACTTCGTTAACTGTGAATCAGGATAAAAATAATTGTGTTCATTTATTTTTATTTACTAGTTAACGTTATTAGTTTTAATTCCGCAAAAGGGAACGAAATGTGAAACCCAATTCAAACCCCCATTTCTTATGTTTCTCAACCTTCAATTTATCTCTTTCATGAGTTCTTATTTTCTTTTATAGGCTTTTTCTTTCCTTTAAATGAGTTTGAAGTTAGTGTTATGAATCACTTATTGATCGCCTCTTCACAATTGCATCCAGTGAGTTGGGAGTTTGTCAAGGTTTTCCACCATTTGTGCGAGTACAAAGGGGCTAAGCCAACTGTGACTTTGTTCTTCCATATTTTCAAGAATTAAAATAGTCCAAATTATGTGCACAGTTTAGGCTTGCTTTCTTCAAGGAAGAACACCAGATTGTTTGAGACTTACTCTAACAACGTGAATAATTTCAAGTATCACTTCTTCTTGGTTACCCTTCTTACCGAAGAAGCCCACACAAAGATCTGCAAACTAAAAACCTAGTTTTACAATTATGTGCACAGATTTATTCTGTAAGTACTAATGTCAATGTCACTTCTTGACGGGGGTGGGGTCCTATGTCTACAATGAGGAATACTTGTCTCTTGAAGATTTATACTTGAAGAACAAGCATATGGCCTTTTACAAGGAGGTTGTCTACGTTGGTGGTATCGTTCCACCCAACATGGAGTCAAGCAAATGGTTGAAAATGTTTGTTCTAATCTTATGGCCAATTGATTTTAAATCATAGAAAGAGAGGAAGACCTTTTATGGTAAGTAAAATCAAAATCTTACTTTTCTTGATTGTTTACTTGAATTATGTTCCCTCTGACATCTCCCTTGTTGGTTGTGCAGATGCGATGAAGAGTGAAAAAGTGATGTAATAGATGACAATGGGCCTTCTAGTTTCCTATATTTTAGAAATTATTCTGAGCACCCCATCTAATGGGGAAGCATCTACCTTGGGTAAATTTTTAAAAACACCCCTGATCTAGTTATTCGAATTACTTCTCTCCCATTCCAATGGAAGTTTGGGACTTTTCTGACTGGGCCATGTTAAATGTTGTTTTACCTCTAATGTAGTTAGAGGGAAAGACCGGTATGACCACCATCCATGAACTTGAAGAAATTCATGTAGATAGGCCGCTTACTAAACTTCCTCGGCTCAGATATGCATAAAGGAATGCTTCAGTTCAAGGGGAGTCACCTTTTGTTCTACTATAATGCCTTACCCTAAGGACGACATGGAGTTTCGGTCCTCCATTTTTAACAATGATCACACCTACTACTCAAATATTTTCGAGGAATGTCGGACGGGGGGAGTCTTCTTGTCTGACCGTCTTTAACATAAGAGAAGATGCCCAAAGAACATGTTGATAGCATCACTATTGAGCGGAATTGTTACTTGGTGGAAATCTAAAGGGCTTCCGACTCGTTTTTGGCTATAGATGTTGATATGAAGCCTTTTAAATATCTCATCACTTTAGTCGAGAGGGTGTAGCTGCTGGCTTGGAAACTGAAGGTGAAGAATAAGGCTTTAGATTTTGCTCAAACATCTTTATCCAAGGTGGAGATCGCTCTAGACAAATAAAACCAGTCTTTGGATCCTACTCAAAAAAAGATAGAAGAGCTAGAAAAGTCTTGGAAAGAATCTCAAGATAGTTAGGAAAAGAATGAGTCCAGCCTCCGTAAGGTGCGCCTTAAAATCCTTATTTTGTCTAAAGAGTTGGATAAGTTAATAGAATAAAGTTACTCAATTTCCCGTGACTCCATTGAAAGATACTTGAAGCAGGTGGAACATTTTTATCTTATTGTGTTGATCTCTCAAGAGCAAGCTCGTCTCGATCAAGCTAGTAAAAACAGAAAGATGGTTTCTTTGGGTGATTAGACTTCTCCTCTTTTTTTAATAGTGTGATTGTACCTAAAAAATGTAAATCCATTGAATAAGTAATATTTTATGTTTTTGTCATGTAATATATATTTCAGTTAATTACTTACTCATATTGTTACATGTTTTCACGGTGTTGCTTCTAGTCATGAGTTTGTTTCTCTATGACACATATTTTTCTTTGAGATTGTGGTTAATGTCTATTAAATTTCTTTGTGGATTGTACTCGGCCAATGGTTGATGCCTTTTCTCCTCCCCCAAATGAAAACTTGTTTCGAGTTTGACATATGGAAGACTCGCCAATGCCTCTGGAGTGGCTAGCTACAAAGAGGGTGTGAGTCGGTATTTGCCACTTTGTGGCATGTTTTCTTTTGTGTGTGTGTGTGGGGGGGACGCGCGCGTGTGTACACACATTAGAATTGTAAAGTTTTGATTGCTTTAATCATAAACATGTGGCGTTTGCAACATCACCCATGAGTCTCAATGATGGGGCTTTGATCTCTATTGGCCGTACCATAGACTCGTCGCCACCTTTTATAATCACAAGGAAAAGAGATACGTTAGTAGAATCGAACAACATCACATATTATAGTAATGCTTCATTGCTTTAACAAAAGAACTAAATTAAGATAACCATGAGGCATAACCACTGCTTATTGGCCACAGAGAATGTGGAGGATGGCTTTGACTTCACTCGGAATCAACCATTTGTACTCACCCGACCGAAATGATATTCCTTATGTGTAGGAGGCTGGATAGCCATGTTTCACAATTTCTTGATTATGAAGGTTACCTTGATCTCCATAGATATGACTTCACTTTTTTGTCCCATTGCAAAGCCTTAGAGATCCTCTTCGCGTCATATAGGTCGGTGATAACGTTATCGGCTCGTCGTGGACATTGTGGTACTTCAGATTAAGATGGAAAGGGATGCTACTACATAAAAGGTTGTTGTGAAGGATCTACCTAAGATGTAGTTGTAGACGCTTCTGCAAGGGACTGATAGAAATTGAGATCAAATATGATAGTATCTCGTTCTTCTCCAAAACTAACAATTAGCTCAATGTATCCCCAAGGACGGGTTACTGTGCCATTGATATCCTGTAGATCGGACCCTTCATATGGCCATATCTTCTCCTTCTTCAACCCTATTTTCTCCAAAGGTTTGGAGTGCATGATGTCACAAGAGTTATCACCATCAACAATTACCTTGGAGATTTCAAAGTTATTGATTGTGGTCGTTATCACTAAAGTGGATATCATGTTCTGGACCCCCCTATTTTATCGTTCTCACAGAAGCCAAGAATTAGTCTCTCTGGCCCTTTGGTTGAAGTGTTTCCATCTTTCTTTTGGACATCCATCTAATCGGCAATCTTCATCTTCATTCTCCCTTTGGAGGGATTCCTCGCCCTTGGGGAACCAACAATGATGGAAGATATGTATTGATGTTTCCCCCTGTGTCCTTCTTTTTCCACACAACTACTGTCCTTCCTCTTGGATACAGAAACATATTCGTCAGTTTTCTTGTGGGATCGCCCCATCTAGGGCTAGGGCCTCTTCTTTGGCGATTCTTCCTGACCCTTTTTAACATCCCTGGTGTACTCATCTAACCGCTAGTTCTTAATTTTCCCTTCAATTGCATCCTCCAGTTGGATGCAATCGTTCGTGTTGTAGCCATGACTTTTGTGTAAATGATAATACTTGACTTTTTGTCTGGGAAAACTCTCTAACTGGACATTGGTTCTTGATCTCGACTTCTTTGAACTCCATTTTCGCATTATTTTTCCAAAAAAAATCATGTGAAGTATTTAAGGGAGTAAAGCATAAAATTAGGATTGAGGTTCACGCTCTCCTTCTTATTTATGTCGACCAATATCTTTATCTAATGGATTGTTGTGTCCGGTGTTCTTCGATCCTCGGTTGATCCTCATGGCCAAGAGTTTTTCCTCATAATTAATGTAAGGTTGCACCCTACTTAGTAAGTCTTTTAAATTACGGGCTTCTTTGAGCCCCAACTTCTCTCGAATCATGCACTATGACCTTAATCCTCTTTCGAATATCTATCACATCAATCGTTTGTATCTGCCCATAACGAGTGATTCCACTTTAGTAAAGCAATCAAGCAATCCGTGTTAGGTTTCCTTTTTTCCTGAGTAATCCCATTAAGGACGACCATAATAATAAGTTAACATCTTTGAGCTATGAAATGGGTGGTAAAAGCTTCGCAGTAGTCTCTCCATGAACCTATGCTTCCGTCTAGAAGGATTTTATACTAGACCATTGCAGATCGAGTCAAAGTTAGTGCAAAGAACTTTCACTTTATGGCTCTTTTACACTGGATTTTTTGACCTAACTATGAATGGCAAGTATTCGTGAGGCTAGCCATAAATGTGCCACGTGGAAGACAAAAATAGAGTCAACATGATTAATATGACTCAAGGTCGGGGTTACCTATAGTGATGCTGGTCGAAAGTGGTGTTGTCGAAAAGGATAATGAAAAACATATGGACTCAATGAATTAAGCACCATGTTACGGTAGCACTTAGTGAAATGGAATACCAGGTCATATTGGCTAAGTGTAGAGTTCACTACGATGGTGGGCAATGCGTCGAAGCATGTTACTTTAATATATTTGATGACAGAGGTTTCGAGGAGGATTATTTGTTCTTGGTGCCAACATAGCAGTTGAAAGATTCAAAAGAAGGAGCGAGGCGGGAACTATTGCATATGTGTCGACGGTTACTCAGAACGTGGGCACATCAAGGGAAAAAACCGCTACATTATCTGAAGACGTGTCATGACGGGGATAGTTTTTAGTCTTGTACAGTTATTTTAGACTTGTATATATAGCAACTTAGGTTTATTTTGTAAGGGTCCGCAAATTGTACACATTTCTGCTACACCAATTTAATACATTCTAGCATTTTTATCTTAAAAGGTCTTGTTTTTCTGAATTTCAACCCCTTTTTACTTTCGACTGCCTTTACGTTTCCCGCACTCTATTTTTGACTGCCTTTATCTTTTCAGTAAACTTTACTTTTCTGCACTTTACTTTAAAAGTATTTTAATTTTCATCCTTTTATCTTACTTCACTTTATCTTTCTACGCAAGCACTTTACTTCGTTTTACCTTGCATTTCGTTCTTATTTGCCTTGCATTTTAGTCACGTTTCTTTATCACAACACCGTTCCAGAAGTTTGTGTTAACTTCGGCGAACACCCCTATTTTCTATCAAAAACGACACACAAATATGTCTAGGAGATTTTCGAGTTTGATCCCTTATGTATTAATATAAACTCACATTTGTTCTGCGAATTTTCAGCGCAAAAAAATTGGCACGCCCAGTGGAACCAGTTTGTGTGTCTGTCATTTATTTTTTCATTTTGTCAAGAAATATCTAGTGTTTTGCACGTGTGTTTCATCAACTTTTCCTATTCGTGTGCGAGATTACATGAAATTGAGGTATGGTAAAATAACCAAGGGAGAAGTTGGAAACCGGTTGTTAGTCAATACGTTGGAAGAATGGTGAATCCTAGAAATAACCATCCTTTAAATAACAATGGAACGGGAACGGGGACCGTTTATGCTATAGTAACTGAACCTAGTCCTTCAATTACTAGTACCACGGTGATACCGTCGACCACGACGACATTAACGACTTTTCATGAGGGAACAATTGTTACACCAATACCCCAGAGTCACCCAGTGACTCCCAGGCCCTCCATGGCGACAGACTTTAGGCCTTTCGTCACAAATTTCATGATGCCTATGACAGGGCATGAACAACTGTTTGGGATGCCGACGACGTTTATGGCAAACTTGCAGAATAACCCCTCGACGTTTGGGGATAATACTGCAAGTATGTTTTCACCCATTATGGGGTCCGGCTCAGCCATTCATGGCCGAAATGTGCGACCCCACACGGGGACAGGCTCTGGTTCCCAAGCTATGCCGACCTTGGCAACAATTTATGTCATGGCAATGAGGCAGCAGACGGACGAGAGTAACCATCACATGATAAATACTCTAACACGCCAGATGGGTACAATATTTAAACTATGGACTCAAAATATGAATCAGAGTTACCAACAATTGGTGACTCATATGACACGAATAACTGATTTTTTAGGCGCTCCCCCAGTTCAGTTTCGACCAGGTACACAACCACAAGTTGATAGACAGACTCAACATGAGGGAGTAGTCTTAGTGGAGACCGTGAACTAGGGGCAACAAGTAATTCCCCAACACGTCAAGCAAGAAGCACCTGTAATAACCTAATTTTTACCCCTAAGATCCCACATGTCATTTGCATCTCATACCACAAACAAGATCACAAGCTTTGGTTCTCTTGCCCTCCTCTGAAGGTTTGTTCTTGAGTGAGATCGCCAAGCACCCTTGTTCTCTTGTTTGTTTGACGTTTGTTTGATGTTTGTTTACTAACCATTAATTAAAATCCAAAAAAAATGTTTATTTTTTCCTTTACTAACTTTTTCAGGAAGAATTTGGATCAAGGATATCAAATACTAGTCCCTTAGTTAGAATGAATTTCATCTGAACAAAGTCAAAGTTGATTTGCAAACAATTCAAAATTATCTGATCAAGAGTTTCCAAGATTTAATTGATTATTATTTAAGAGACTCCAAGGTTCATGTGTTTATTTTCATGCCTTCTTTGACAAGTAAGAAGAATCGAGCCAGAGCCAGAACAATCCAGCCAACAGGGCATTTTTCAAGTTTTTCAACTGTGCAATCGATTGCACCATGCATTTTTTGCCTAGATTTTGAAGTTTTCAGAAGTGCAGTCTATTCGCGCTACAGTGCAATCGATTGCACAAGGACAGAATTAGCCAAAATCAGCATTTTTCAAATTTTGAAGAATTTGGCACCAATTTCATCATTTGAAAATAATTCCCAAAAATAATTCCCCTACATAATCACAATTAATTCCCACCATACACCCTCATTAATCACCACTTGATCTTAATTTTGCCTCCAAAATTCAAATTCCAAGCCTAATTTTGTTTCCAAACCAAATTCCAAACCACCAAAATTTTCAAGCCTAAATCCTATAAATAGAGGCCTCATTTCATTTATTTCACAAGCTTTTGATAGCCAAATTCACCTTGCTAAAATTTCTCTTGAAGCTTTTGATAGCCAAAAAACCTCTTGCAAATTTTCTCCCCAACCACAAAATTTACTCAAAGCTCACTTTTTTCTTCATCAATTCTTGTAGATCAAGGCTTTGGAGTTTGGATCTTGGAGTAATTTGAAGCAATTTTTAGATTTGGAGTGGTAATCTCATTTTCCACCATTGTTGTTCTTGATTCATCTTTCACAATGTGATCCTTTAATAATTCTTGTTGCATGATCTTTGGATCTTGCAAATTGTGTTTTATTGGTGTTATTTGCTGTTGTTTTACTTGAATTTTTGGGCTCTTTTGCATCCACGATCATGAGGTATTTGGAGAAATGATTGATCATGGTTTTGCCTTGTAAATGCTGATTTTATTGCTGCCTGTCATTGTGCAATCGATTTGCATTTCAGTGCAATCGATTGCACAGTGTATTTTTTACCCAGAATTGCTGATTTTCTGCTGTGCAATCGATTCACACAGTGCAGAATGGTGTTTTTCACCTATTTTTGGGATTGTTTTGGTTGTTTCTTCATTCCTAATCCCTTCCCTTTGTTCTTAGCCTTAGATCACATAATTTTGTGGTTTAATTTGGCTTTCTCTTCATCTATTTCTCTTTTTTTTTATCGATGAAAGTCTTATGGATATTAGAATTTTGTTGTTGAATTCTTGATCAAGACTAGATCATTACCTTTTTTTCTTTTCGTGCGGTATTTCTTTCAGATGACGATTTACATATCTCTCATCTAGCATGCATTAGCACAAAGATTATTTTGACCGACCTCGAGTAGGGTGACTTCTATATAAGTCACTTGGCGATTGCTTAACATAGTGCTACATTTGTCGCTCTCCGAATCGGAACATGAACTTTCGTAGCCCAAACTTATGATTGTAAGCCCAAGGATGGTTGATATTTTGTATTTGGTTTAAAATCTATGAAGCTTGTTGCGTAGAGGCTTTGATTCTATCAATCTTCTAACAAGTCTTCATTAAAATTGGCCTAAGTGCATTGTTCATTCATTATAGTTCATAACAATGAGACGGAAAACCGAGTATTTTTGTAAGCGAGATTGTTAGTCTCCTACTTTCCATGGCGTGGTTTGAAATAGATTAACCTTTGGCTTCTTCACGAGGCTAAGTCGGATATCCGTCAGTTTCATCTGGATTGAAGCTTTTCTTGTGATTAATGTATGGAGTTATGTTTTCATTCTTATGGAAACTAGTGAGTGGCTCCGGAAAATACTCAAATTGGTGTTACCTTCTGAAGGCTTATGGCATTGGTGCTTTTGTGATGTTATAGTGATATATCATTTATGTTTCCTTCTTGCACCCTATCTCTCTTTTTTTTATTGCTCATTTCTCATTATATCATATCATGTTTATGTCATTTTTTTCTTTTGTCCACTTGGACCATATTATCTTGTGCTTTTATTTTTCTTTTGTCCATTTGGACCCAAAAACACTAATAAAAGCTTAAACCCTAAAAAACTTGTTCTCATAATGTTGGACTATGGTTACTATTGTCGCGGTGAGAATTGGATATCAAGCTATTGATTAACTTGAATCGCAAATCGTTTATTTCACCACCGGTCTTTGATTTATCGAAGGGAAGGGAGAAAGATCGAATGTCCCACAATATGCAATGCAAATGCAAAGCTAAGAGTATAAGGTTCGGGGGTTGGTTATACCTAGGGAAGGTGTTAGCATCCTAGATATCTGTAGTACTCTACAGGAACCTCTTGTTTTACTTATGTAATTTGTTGTTGTCTGTTTGCTAAGGGTTAAAGGGTAGGAAGTCCTAAAGTTCTACTCCTAAGTGTGCTCGACAAGATATTGCATCTTGTGCCTACATATCCTGTCGGGAGTGGAATCAGAGCACTTGTAGTTCCTCTCTGAGGGGTCTACTAAGGTTTGTTTGAAGATGGTTTAGGAGAAAAGATGAGTCATCATCTTAAAAACCACCGCGGTTTTTAAGGAGAATGAACCTTTGCTTCATCTTAGGAGAAGGGCTCCAACTCGGATATATAATCGACGAGTATGCCACATACCTCTCATAAGAGGAAAAGGAATCCACATCTTATTTATATTGTGGGGTATGAGATTGTATGTCTCTTCTTTGAGATGATTCAAATCTAATTCTCTTGTGTGGAGAATTAGGTGAGCTAAAGTGTTTGATTGTCTAATCAAGATTACGGGGGACTAACTTAGGTAAATCTATCCTAAAGTTGTTTAAGAAACTTATCTTAAAGGGTATGAGAACCACTAAAGGGGAATATGAAATGCAAATGAATATGCACCATGCACGACAAGTGATTATCATGCATGGGGTTTTCCCTTGGATATATGCAAGCAGTTATAAATAAATATTAAGAATATGCAAAAAGGCATAACGCAAAGACGTCAATGATTAATCAAACAATGAATTGAATTTTAAATGTGTATACTAGCATAATGGGCTAGTCTTGTGTATAGTGACCAAAAGGTGGATAACGATGCTTAAAAGCAATCGACTTACATGGGTAGAAAAGATGGCTAGACGTTGGATCGAGAATTTTATATATTTTTTGAAAAAGATTTAGAGCAATAAGAAAATAGACAAACAAAGTAGAGATGCAAACAAGCAAAGTGCCTATAGGATTATTTGGATAAGAGTTGAAAGTTAATTCAGAAATATGTTGGGGAAAATTGATTTAGGAGAGTCCATTTAAGAAAGCTTATTTTTTAATTAAGGAAAAGGTTATTTTTATAAAAAAAGAAGATAATCCCTAATTAACGTCTCTTCATAAGAAATTTAATTTTAAAAAAGGGAAATATTTTATACTCATTTAAAAAGAATTACTTAGAAAAAGAATTTCATTAATCTCTAATTATTTATTTATTTTTAAATGAAAGGAATCTTTTAATTAATTTAAGGAAAAGTTCTAATAATAAAAGAAAGTTATGTTTTTTTTTAGAACAAGTTAGTAATAATATTATTATTATTTTTTTTAAAGAAATTCTATCTTATATATAAAAACTGGTTTTAATCAAAAGGATTAACTGAAATAGATTAAAATAAATAAAAGGATTTTGGTGTTAAAAAACGGAGGGATTGGTTAGTGCGCAAGGGGGGAGGGTCCATCATGGACCCACAAGCTCAACCGTATGATGCAAACGAGGTGTGATCCAATGTGTAAAGTGTGAGGGTGCATGATAGTATGTGGGCGTGTGCGCATAGGATTACAAAACATATCAGAAAAAAACAAAACAAACAAACGCTCATTTTCGTCGCTCTCTCGTGTGAGTCGTGTCTCTCACAGTTCTCTCTCGATTCAAAACCCTAGTTTCATCTCCCTCTTCTCACCCTTTCAGGATTCCTTCTCCCTCAAATTCGCGACTCACTCTCGTTCGACACCTCTCTCGATTGCTGAATCAAGCACGCGAAATCCAAACACGAAACCCTAACCCCACGATTCCCGACCCCAATTCATTATGATTTCGATGTGGTTACATTTACAAGGAATTGAAACAGAATGAAAAAAGGGAAAGCCGGTGGATGCATCGAACTCCGTCTGAGTCGCGGCCAAAGGAAACACCAGCAATGGTCGTCAGTTTGAGCGGCGTGACGGCTGTGGAGCGACGTCAATGGCGGTGATCTAAGGTACGTGGTGCGCTGCTGCTGCCCTCCTCTCCAGTCATGTGTATCTGCAATGTTGTGTACATGTGTAATGGGACACCCTTTTTTGTGAACTTTCCTTCTGATATCACTGCTGCTGTGTTTGTATGTGTTTGGTTTGTAAACTTTCTCTATTGTGAAGCTCTGTGTATGATTGATTTGGAGTTATTGCTTCTGATGTCTTATTGACGGATGAATTTGTGGTGTGTATTGTGAACTTTTCTGCTTGGATGTGTATGTGTTGGTGAATATTTGAATGATTCTAGGTGTTTATGACATTTTTCTGGTGTAAAAGGTTGTGGGTTCTGGTGTATACGTGATTGGTTTGATTTGGTTGAATGAGTTTTTTTGGCACTGTATGTATGCGTGAATTTCTGTGAATGGTTTCCCCCCTATGCGTGTTGAATATGTATGTATATATAGGCTGAAGTTTGAATCATGCTTGAATGCTCTTCATTGTGTGTATTGAACCATGTTTGTCATAATTAGGAAGGTTTTTTGAAATTGTGTTTAGACAAGTTGTTGTGGTTTTAGAAAGTTTTGAAAGTTGTCTGAAGCATGTTGCTTTAATTTTGGAAAGAATTCAAAATTGCTTTTAATACGTTTGAGCCATCATTGATGATCGTTTGATTATGTTGGCATATTGTTTTGGAATGTTTTGAACCTGTTTTGAAAAAAATGAATTGGCCTGGTGAATGTCTTGGATATGTTTAATGACTGTTTTGGACATAATAGACAATGATGTCTTTGTTCTGATTCCCTTTCAAATTTGAATTGAATGATGTTTGAAATTAGTTTAGGAAAGTGTACGACTATGCTGAACATTTACTCGATCTTCTGAACGCAGGTCTGAACAACGGTTGCTACGGCTGCTGCGTTTATTGCAGGTCCAATAAGATTACAGCCATATTCTCCCTAACTCATCACCAGTATTCAAGAGAATCAATATCAATTGGCTGCGGAAGAAATGAAGCCTAACCAAAACCGCAACATTGAGATCGTGATCAACAAGGTCTGTGCAGTTATCTTGTTAACTTCAACTTTTGAGTTTTGGACCCGATGCTTTCCTTAATTTGAAAATGATTGATCATGTTGAAGGTATTCGATTCCTTGCTATTTTCAATAGGATTATGCTTCTTGCCTCACACAACCTTTGCTTTCTAATTCTCTTTTTCTCATTTTATTGTATATGACATGTTCTGCTCTTAATTTTTAGGATTCATGGTGTAGTAACATTCCTTGATCCAAACATAGATTCATGTCCCTTACTAATTGACCCTGTCGCCAATATCAAAAGGAAATGATTTACGACACTGCTATTCGTAAGTTTGAAACCTGTGGAACTATGTATTCCTCATAACTTCCGAAGCCATTAATTTTGAATGTTGGTGGTTTATTACAGGGTCAATGATACAATCACATGACAGATTGGGGAACCGTAGGAATGCCACATTAGGTACTGAAGGACTTTATGGAGTACCAACACATATTATTGCTTATGTTCTGGGCATTTGGCAACAACCTGCAGCTGCTCAATACACATCTTGCAAAGTGCATTTGATGTTGGAGTTTAGCACCTAAATGTGATACATGTGATGGTGATACTGTTTCATGTTCTATACACTGTCATTTGTGTTTGGAGACAAATTAAAATGTATTAAACTTGATGATGTAGGATAGTGTGATAATTTTGTAATGGAACAAGTCCTCATTGGATGACGGTGAATAATATGAACTTTTGTGTACTGCCTCATTAATTTACTTTACGAATTTTTTTAAAACAAAGGAATGTCTGTATGCTTGGAGAAAAAAACCTCTTTGGGTCTCAAAATGACTGTAACATATGATAAAACGGTTAACCGTATTGGAAAAGTCTCCTTGTATGTTTTGAATATAACCTTCCAAGAATAATAATTTGGTGGTATTGGAATTGCCTTGAAGCCAATTTTGTAAACCAGAATTTGAGTCTAAACTTCGCCACAAACCTCGATTGAAACAAAACAAAGACTTATAACTTGAAATGAGACCAAACAATGTCTTGCACATTTAATCTAAGTTAAAAGCCTTGAACCAAAATGAGAATTGTCTTGTAAGCAACTCTTGGATTTGAATATGGAATTCAACTTGAGTAAACTTGAAATTGAAAATTGCACATCCAAGCTCACGGATTCATTTGTGGCCTTGAACTCTTATGATGGATAACCTTGTACTTAAAAATTCATAGAATTGAACTCAATTGAAGCCTTGTACGCTTAGAACTTCCCTTAAACTTAGAATTTTAACCTTGGTGATAAATTCCAACTAAAAGCCTTGAAAAACTCTCTTGATCATAACTCCGATAAAAAGCTTGTTCATTTTAAAATGAGCATATGCATTCCTTGATCTTTGTAAAATATGATGCATCTCATGCCTTGCATCTTGAATAATCCTTGTCATTCCATAATGAACCTTGTATTTGAAATTTTGGATCATGAATTGGAACTTCAACTTTGGAAAATGAGTTTTGTAACCACGTCTTATGAATTTGTAAGGATTTCAAACTTCTACCAACGGTCAAAGTATCTTGAACATCTTGAATTCCAAATGATCTTCAAACTTGCTTGAAGAATACCTTGATAGCTTCAAGAAACACAAATATTCTTCTTGAAACAAAGGGCATGAGCTTCGTACTTGAACCAAATGTAAATTAGAATCATAGGAATGATGTAGGACTTTAAGCTTGATCTTGTAAACTTGTAACGAATCAACGGGCTTGAATTCGTACTATGAATTCCAAACTTCAAATTCCTTCCAAATTGAACTTTATTGATGAAACATCATTTTTAAGAACATAGAGCATCACCATATCTCAAACTTTGAGGAATTTACAGAGGGGGAAGATGCCATCTTGACAGCACAAACAGTGACCAGTCTCTAGGGACCAAAATTCCATATCAAAAGGTATAAGGACTCAATCTTTGTGAGGGGAAAACTGAAGAATCTTGAGAGAGAAAAGGCTTGGTAGTGGTTTTAAGGACTAACAAGATAGAGGCACACAATCTCACAGGTGTCCATACACACTTGCAAATACCAGAGAACTTCCACAACACACACACACAACACAACCTTCAGGACCTTGAGCCTTTTGCAGCATCACCTGTCCTTAAGAGAAGAAACAAACAGACAAAGCTACATAAAGCGGTTAGTTATGCACGAAATGATTGGCCTAAGATGTTATGCAAAAAGAAAAGGGATCTTAGGGTCAAAAAGTAGGGTGTGACAACTATCCTTTGCATTTGGACATGGAACTTTGGACTTAGAATTAGGATCCTAACCTATGCTTGGAAATTTGTAATGGAAAACCTTGGATTTTGGATACTTGAAGTTCTCCTTTGAAGACTTATTTTGACCAAGACCAAATCAAAAGGAAGAATGCTTATGCTATGGAGCTTGCTTGTGTGGTTAGACCGTTCTTATCCTTAGCTTTTATCTTTATGCAATAGGATAGTCACTTCTTCTCCACCCCTTCTTAAATTTTCAAAATCTTCTCTCTTTTTCAAAACCTTCTTGTTTTCAAAACTCAAAACCGCTTTCATAATAAAACCTTGACTTTGGTCAAGTGATTTTCAAACTTTGTCTTCTTTATTAAATGTCAATCAATGCTAATCATATTTTGACAATTTCAAAAAGACATAAAAAATACAAAACTCATTCAAACTTTTTTGTGCTTTGTGCACCTTTTTCTTTTAAACTTTTCAAAAATATTAGACATGAGTCATCTTCTTTGATGAGATATAAAGCTCCTAACCATGGTATTTTGTGTAAAGTATGGTCATTTTCCACTTAGATGTTTAAGCAATAGTCTTGTTGATTTTAATCCAAGTAAATCCCTCATCTCAATGTGATGCAAATGCCTCTTTCCAATACCTTTGGGTAATTAGTTGAGTATTCTCTCTTGAGAATGAAGTTTTGTTTTTTCAAGATAAAATGAATCATAACCAATAATTTTTGTTATTTTTACCACGAACTACAAGGTTTTGATCCTATATTGCACTTTGTGGGTACGTAGGCATGAGGTGATAAGTCTCTCCAAACGCAAAAAATATTAAAAAATATTTCTCTTCTCACCTCCCCAATCTCTTTTCAAACAAACCTTTTCAAACCAAAAAGCGTAAATATTTCAAAGGGATCCTATAGAGTACTATAGACGTTTTGGATGCTAGCACCTTCCCTTAACGTAACCAACCCCCTTACCCATTCTCTGTTTGTTCTTGTTTTAGAACTTTTTAAGTTTTGTTCGCTCTTTTTCCTTTCCTTTTGGATAAAATAAAAGTGCGGTGGAGACTCTTGCTTTATGAGTTAAGTTAATCAATAGCTTACACTCACAATTTTTACCGCTACAGAAAAGTGGCGACTCTGCTGGGGATTTCTAGTTCCTAGTGGGTTCAGCCTACTTTGATTTATTTATCGCTTTTTGTTTGATTTGCTTATTATTGCTTGTTCTGTTTGGGTGCTTGGTGATCTCTGTGTGGTGAGATAAGTCCTATACCCGGACTTAAGTGTACTTATGATAGGAGGATGGTATATTCTTGTTCGGCTTACGTGGAGTAGTCCTTACTAAGCTAACTTGAGATCCCCCGCTCAGTGGAGGCCCCTTTGGGATTACTGATGTCATACGAGTAGTCGTATTTGACATTACTTTTTCCGACCTGGGAGCTTGAGAAGCTGAGGACCGTAGAACCTTTAACCCATCTTGGCCTTATTAGGACGTGGTGCGATGGATATTCAGGTGTAGACTTGAATTAGTTGTTACGCGATACCACACTCAAACAAGTTTCTCTTGAGAATATTATTGGCTGACGAGTAATCGTTTAAGCCGATAATATCCGAAAGATGGATCTATGACTCTGGGAACTTTTTAGAACCTTGTTCTACATGTGGATATAAGCCCTAGTACATACCATTGTGGGAGGTTCTTAACCTTGACTCCATGCTCGTGACTCGGAACCTTGAACCTGTGTGCCTTGTGTGATCTTGTTTGAGGTTGTTGCATACATGCATTCAAGCATTCATGTGCATTTTCCCTCAGTTTTCAAGGAACTCAGAGATTTCTTTTTGCAAATATTGAAATTTTTTGAGAATCATGGATATTGAAAGAAGTAACGCTAAGAAGTACATTTTCACGAGTCTTGACTTACAAGAGTTGAGAAAGCTTGGATCTTTAGTATCTAGTCCTGTGGATTTCAAAGGTTGTTTGGGAAACTCTTGTTTATTCTGAGGACTGATGTTGAAGAGGGGATTCTTAATACCTTGGTCCAGTTATACGATCTGTTGCATCATTGATTTACTTTCCCATACTATCTGCTATTGCCAACCTTAGAGGAGTATGTCTATCTTATGGGTATGCCAATATTTATTGAGTTTCTTGAGCGACGTGTCATGAAGAGATCAAGGGAGCTAGAGGATTTATTTTCCTCTAGCACTTCATCATCTGCTCATCTTCCTACTTCCGGTTCTTGGAAGGGTATAGTGAAGAGAAAGACACCATGAAGGTCAGCTATGTAAGATAAATCAAGAGGCTTCGCAAGAAGTATCAGCTCAGAGTTGGGTCGTTTTCAGACACGATTCCTTAGAACTAGCTTTCATTTTCTCTTGTGTTGTAAGATTGATGAAATTGTACTTCAAACCTGGAATTCTTTCAATATTAATGAAATGAGATTTTTGGTATATCCAGTGTGTTATCTTAATGTAATGTTTGCAAACTGCTTTATAGTTCCTTGAAAACTTACATTTGCATTTGCACATCAAGCATCATTCTGCATTGGATTTTGTCTTTCCCAGGTGTCTTATTTGCTTCCTTTTCTTGGTCTTCGTTCAGACAAGTTGTATCACTGATATAATACTCGGGCTAATCAGAGAAAGAAGATGAATTAGCTAATTTCCTGGCATTCATACTGAATTTGAAATAGTTATTGAAGGACAATGGAGAGAACAGAGAATGTGGATCACATGTCAGGCTTTAGAGTGATGACCAACCCGATGTACGGTTTTCCTCCGGACGATAATGCTCCACAAGTGGATGTTCCTACTCAATTTCAGCCTATGCAAAATAACCTGGCTGTTCAAGTTGATGAAATAGATTCCCGATTTCCGAGGTATATGCCAAATCCTCAGAATGTCCATGCTTTGACAAAGATGAATGATCCTAGAGTTGTGGAAATTGAGGAAGGAGTTCGTGATCTCAAGGAACAATTGAAGATGATGAAAGGACGCAATGCATCTTGTCTTAAGGCTCATGACTTGTGTTTGGTTCTGGGCGTGGTTATTCCCCCGAAGTTCAAAATGCCTGTCTTTGAAATATACAAGGTTGTTAGCTGTCCAAGGCACCATTTAACGATGTTCTGTCAAAAGATGACTACTCATGTCGACAACGATAAGCTGATGATTCACTGCTTTCAAGAAAGTTTATATGGGGGATCCTTGATGTGGTATATGAAGTTAGAAAGGAACCATATTCATTCTTGGGAAGACATAGCTGACGCTTTTGTGAAACAATACAATTTCAATTTGGACATGGCTCCAGACAATGATCAATTGATGAGTATGAGTTAGAAGGACAACGAATCCTTCAGAGAGTATGCACAACGGTGGAAAGAATTGGAAGCCCAAGTTCATCCACCACTCTTAGAGAAAGAACAGGCCAAAATATTTCTAAGAATGCTGTCAGACTCTTATTATGTCAAGATGGTAGGCGTTGTACCTCTAGAGTTCTCCAAAATTGTGAAAGTCGGAGTAAACATCAAGAACACATTCAAAAGTGGAAGAATCCAAGATGGTTCGAATAACCAAGCTAGTGATGAAAAATTTGTTAGTGATTCCCAAGTGGAAGAAATTGTTGAAGTTGATGCAATTCAAGATTCTGCAAGCTCCAGTTCTGGTACCTTATCACCAATATCAAAATCAGTGCCAGAATCAGTATAGGCCTCAGAATAATCCAAAAAGAGAGACTTTCTAGTTTGATTCAATCCCAATGACTTACAGTCAATTGTGGTTTTATTTTGCCCGAAATTCGGTAATGACACCCAGAAAGACCAGAGTCATAGAATCTCATCCTCACTGGTACAATCCAAATACCAGTTGTGAATTTTATGATGGAGTAATGGGGCACCTGATTGAGGAGTGTAAGGTTTTCCAAGAGAAGGTTCAAGAGATGATTGACGATGAGGTGTTGACCTTCAAGGGAGGAAGCCCATTTGTGAATGGAACGCCTTTATGCTGAAGAAGATTAAAACTCAAGGAAGTTCCTATTGTCGATGTTAGTGGAGTGGCCCGCAGTGGTCGTACATTTGCTTCTGTGTCTCCCGAGAAAGTTGAGGATGTTCTTTCAAGCTCAGACTGAGACAGTCTCCTCAGATCATTAGTTTATTACTGCAATTTTATTTGTAATCTTTTATGATTGTTAATGCTTTGTTTGCACGTAGAAACTTGTTTGATTTTGAATATTAATCATAATGCAATGAGTATGTTTGTCTTGAAGTAATCCATTCGCATTCGCTCATAAATTGTTTTCCTGCATTTACAATACCAACTTCTTATTTAAACTCTTGGAGGGAGGATGATGAAGTAAAAACGCAAAATTTCTGGTTCTATGCTTTTGAATAAAACCATGCTAATGATGTAAGGCATTGTTTCAAATTCCCAAACACTGGAGATATAAGGAAGATAACCCCTTGTTAACCCCTTTGAGCCTTGAAGTATGAGTTTCTTTTCTAAATGAAAAACGCTTACATTTTAACCTGGGGCAGGGTAGTCTTCAGTTAATTTGACCAAGCGTTCAAATTTCAAAAGGAGTGTGCATCTAAGAAAACAACAATGGTTATCCATCATCCATGAAGGGAAGAGACAGTCACAACCCTTTCAAGCAAGTCAGATAAACCATTGTCACATGATTTGTTAAAAAAAAGGGAAATAAAAAAAAAAGAAAAAAAAAATCCCGCTAAGTCGAAAACTTGAAAGTAAGTGACTTAGGAAAAAATTAGGGCATCCCACTGAACATCAAAAATTTAAAAGAATTGGTCCGGAAAAAATTAGAGAAAAATAAAAGAATGAAAAGCGCGAAAAGCGAAAAGAAAGGATTACAAAGAAAAAATCCTCATCAAAAGAACAAATCTGTGTGACTACCAAGTCGAAAGACAAAAGGGTGACTGTTATTCCCCGAAAAGGCTCATTGGTTCTTAAACCATCATTTTCTTTGGTTCCTCAATCACCACGATATCCCTTTGAGAGATGAACATTTGTGTCAAATTAGCTGATTTTAGGACTGAAGAACATCATGGAGAATGGGTGGGTATAAATAAGCTTTGAGCCTAAAATATTTTTTTTGAAAACCGTGAAACAGGCCATGTTATAACCCTCAAAAGACCAAATTGAAGCAGGGTTTATTTTGAAAGCATACTTTAATGAGATAATGTTCCTGACTCTTGTGAGTTGTGCTAAAAGATCTTTGTTGGTATTGCATGTGCATTCAAAAATCAATGTCGAATCTTAACTGGTGATTCATTCACAAGGTTTTACGACATCTTTTTAGTTAAAACTTCAAGATAAACATGTGTTACTGCAATAGAATTATCATTCTCATAATTAACATTTTCTGCTTGCATACATTTGTTTGACATCATAGAAGCTTACATATGAGCATTAGTGATGAACTTAATCTTTTGAGGCCTGAAACTCTGATGAGTAATTGGCAAATCATTTCAAGGAATGATCATATCCAGGGGCATGTTACCTGAAGATTTTGTTGAGCATGAGCAAGTTTGTTTTCCTAGTTGATGTTTTCACAGGGGCAAAGCTTGAATACTCCATTGATCAAAGAATGTGCCAAGTTCAGTCAATCTGGGGCAGTTATGTCTAGATTCGACGAATCTCTCAGAGAGTTTAAAGACACTGGAGCAAGTTATCTCAAGTCTTTATGGTACAAAGTTTCTTGAGGAAAATATCTAGTAGACCAATCAGGTTCTTATTCTCCCCAATAGAGTATGTTGATAATTCCTCAGTAGAGTTGTGACCAGGTTTACCCTTTTGTTGTTAACAAGACGACGGGTTTCCTTAATATTTGTTGTGGTATGTTGGACTAATGAAACCCAATATGTCCCAAATGAATGCCAGTTCGGGTTATCTTCAGACGAGTGTCGTTTGGGTTTTCCCCAACTAAGTCTTAATTTAGATCTTCTCCAGGTGAATATGTTTCTTTCCTCCAGCCAGGTTTTAATCAGGCAGTTGAGCAGTTTTTGAGTTCTACATCTCCTTAATGTTAATCCCCACGCAGAGATTTGTCTTTATTGATCCCCAGTAGAGGTTATGCATTACTACTTTGGATGTTTCCCAAGCAGATAGCAATGTTGCTGCTTCTTAAGAAGTGTTGATATAGCAGTCACATGTCGAGTTTTCTCTCACCTTTTGTTGAGTTTTAAAATCGTCGCAACTTGACCTTTTATTATGATGTTAACTTCTGGTTTTCACCAGCAAGTCCAGGGTGTTTCCTCAGAGTTGTCTAATCCCCAGAGAGTATTCTTGTATCTCCAGCAGATCTGCCTTGCTTTCCTTGTAGAGTTTTGAATAACTATTTACATGGTTACAATCCCCAGCGGATCCATTATTTTTTTTAGCAGATCTCCTCGTCCTTTTGAAGTGGAAGTTCCTGTGAATTTATTTTATTATCCCCAGGAAGAGTCAGAGAGGTTTGGGTTATTCGGATTCCCCAACAGCTTTCCTTCCATCCTCAAAGCAGAGTTTATGCTGATTCCTCTTTGTGGATCGTTGATATTTCAGTTTCTCCCCAAGGAGTATCTTCTTTTCTCCAGCAAGATTTGAGCCTTAAAATAGGATTTATTTTCCTTTGATGGCTTTTGTTAATATCTTGTAGGATTTCTTCAGTTGAATCCCTAGCAGAGTTTCTAATGATATCTCTATCTTGTTGAGATCATCCGAGTATTCAGCGGTGTTGTGATGTTTATTCATCCTCTGTTTATCCTTATGTCTGTTTTGTCAGCATATTCATACTCATACGCATTGCATGCACATTCATTTATTGTGCATAACATATTGTTGTTGCTTTGTACATCTTGCATTTGTGTCGATGCTTCTTTGCTCTCTGGTGTTGTTATCCCGACAGAGTGTGTGTGTGAGTCCTCTCTCAAATAGAGTATCAACCATAAGCAAGAAAAGTTTATCCTTTCTAATTCCCCACTGAGTTTGATTCTCGTGGAAGACCTTGTTTTCCTTTCCAGCTCATTATCTAGATGAAATTTTCTCCAGTTGAGATATTTCCTCCTTGGGATGAGTCTTGTTTAAATGTTTCTCTCCAGTTTGTTCCTGGATTGAACTTTGGTCCCCGACAGTGATTACTTTGAAACTCTCTAAGCTATGCAACCTAGATGATTGGGAGTGCATTTATTTTTCATCCTTGGGGATTGTCGCAACCTGTGAAAAAATAACCGGCGGGAAACTAGAACAGAAGAGTCACCACCGAACGTTATTTATCCCGACGTAGGGAAAGGAAACGATCGAAGAAAACCTGAAGAAGGGAGAAGACATGGTCATCGCAACCATAGTCCAGGTTTAGGAGTCGGTTACGCGAGGGGAAGGTATTAGCACCCCCACGCGTCCATCGTACTAGATGGGATCCACGCTTGTTGTCTAATCAAAGGGTGAGTTATCCTGAAGTCTACGGCTAAACAGAAACGGGGAAGGGGGAAAGAAAAGAAAAAAGTGACTCGGTAGGACATCGCCGTCCTAGGCCTACGTATTCCCTTGTGCAATAGGAAAGTCAGAGTCAACGTAGTTCGTCGAACTACGCACTAAGGGGGGGGGGGGGAGGTTGCTCGCCAAGACATCGCCGTCTTGTGCCTACGTATCCTCAATCTAACCAGAGAGAGTAAATCAGAGCAGTCGTAGTTCGACCTAACGAGGTCTTAGTGTTTTTTATGAGCGACGTTAAGTTCGCATCCGGCAGTTAGGGTCGATGCCTGTTTGCGACTTAACGGAAAATAACGTGCCCTTTTCTGAAAATGATTTGAAACTCAATAATCCCGAAGGATGAAAAAGATTTGAATTTGTTTTTGTGTTTTTTAGACAGAAGTGGATTGAAGTTAGTTCGTAACTTGCATTGCACCGAAGTCTATGATGTAGGAACGAATGCATAGCAAATCATCCCAAGATGGGACGTCCACTAAACATTCTAGAAAAATGAGATGAAACCCCTCATTTCTCATTTCCCACATACAAAGCTCATGCGCAATACACGTTACCTTTATTAAGTATCTTAGAATTGTTATAAGACGAGAAGAGAAGACTCAAGTTGAAAAGAAAACGCTACGGGAATTCTATCCTAATGTTGTCATGCAAAAGTGGCCCTAAGGTTGAGGTAAGAAGGGAAGATTCTACCTAATGTTAGCATGCATGTTTCGAATCCTAATGTCTACCCTACTCCAAGCTTAATCAAAGATTAAGTTGGACTAGGGAACCCTAAGGGAGCAAGAGAAAACAAAATAAAAACCAAAGAAATAAACCAAAAGCAGCGGCTACAACAGCGCTCCAGCACCTGCACAACGGTAAATTCTAGCAAATACACCAAACATCATTCAACAGCTCATGTTTCAGAACAATAAATAGGTGTAGAAAGACAAACAACAGCACATTCAACAGCATGTATGCGTATAGACAGCAGTAGAAAACAGGGCATTATGCATTCAAAAATTATGTCAAACATGGTATAATGAACATGCATCAAACATCACCCATTCTCTAATCAATCATGATCACAATCACACCATACCCATGGCAAAAAATTCTTGAAAACGTCATGAAAGAATGCACATCATTTGACAATTGAACAAATTAATTCAAGCATGCACTTCATGAAATTAAAAGCGAGCAAGCATATGCAACACAACTCCAGCAACATAAGCAATAATTCACATTCAACATGCTCAAGAAGTATGTAGTGTGCATTGTGTTCATCACATCAAGTGATCAACAACGCAAACATAAACATTCATCGATGAAAATCAAGAATCGCGTGTCGAAGAATCGTGTTCACGCAATGGTGTGAGGTGAAACAGCTCAAGAATAGTCCACAAATCATCAACATATTAATCCATGAAGTTTAGGCATGCAAAGTATCTCAAACGAACAAGGAAATGCAAGAAAATCACATTCTGCAGCAGTGGTAACCGGTTATCAGATATGTTGTAACCGGTTACTCAGTTCAAAACTGCCTGAAAATACGCAAAAAACAACAGGGTAACCGGTTATCAGATATGCTGTAGCCGGTTACTCTGCAACAGAATTCAAAAAAACAGCTTCCAAAATCACTTTTCAGCAGCTTATCACTTCTCCAATCACCTGCATGTTAGGGCATCTCAATATGCACGAAAATTACATCTCAAAACCAGCACACATCAATTAACAAACAACAACAATCAAATCCACAATCCAATGGATCAAACTCAACAAATTCAAGATCTACATCATAAACAAGCAAAATAAGCTAAAATAAAAATTAGATCTAGAATTCACCAACCTACAAAGCTGAGAATTGCTTTGGTGAATGTTGATAAGCTGCAATTGATGAATCCAAGTTAGAAAACCAGAGATCCAATGCTATCTTCACCAAAAAATGCAAAATAAATGCAATATGATTAACTTTCTTCTAACTTCTCCAAAAATCACTTCCAAGAACTTAAATCCAGAAGCAAAACAGTAGCAAAACCAGAGTTCCTTCAAGAATTAATGGATGGATGAAGGTTTAGTTCCAAGATCAACAAATTTCAATACAAAATTTGTTGAACTTTGATGGTGGAACTTTGAGTGAGGGGTTTGGGATGAGAGAAAAGTTGAGAGAAAATGGAGTGTGATGTGTAGAAAATTTAGAAAATGAATCAAGGTTCTGTGAGGTTTAGAATGAATTGATTTAAATAACCCCTAGGTTAGGAGTTAAGTTTGGGTTTGGAGTGAGGTTTAGTGGGTGGAAATTGGGGTGAAAAATGACTTAGGAAAGGAAATGAGGAATTAGAGTGGAAAATGTTGGATGGAATTTGAATTTTGGGTGGAAAATGATGAAAATAAATCAGTTATAGATCCTTCCCACACATGCACAAGCCAAGCACATGATCACAAATGATACAAACTTAATTTTTTTCAAACTTTGCCCAGAGTAACCGGTTACAGCATACATGCTAACTGGTTACTTAGTTCAAAAAACTTGAAAATACGTAGAAAACAAAGGAGTAACCAGTTATCATATATGCTGTAACCGGTTACTCAGTTTAAATTTTGAATTTTGGCGCCTTTTGGAGGGAAACTTGGAAAAGTGACCTCTGACTGTTGTTTTGAACCCCGTTAAGCCTCCGAAACTCAAAACTTGATATTGCTCCAGAATAACACCTGAAATGAAACACAAAGTCTTTCTGACACCTCAAAATATCCTGCTGAATTAATAATGTCTGGTGCCGGATCACTTGATCAAACATGACTGCCGGAGCTTCTGATCATCAAATCATCTAATGAGCAAAATGAAAGCTCAAAAAAGACTTTGAAAGCTATCTGCCTGGCTCTGAACACTATTGAAAATAATGCTAGAACTGATGATGCCATGAGCTTCTAGAAAATACATTGATCCCGTGCCCAAAAGAAATATGCAAATGCAGAAATGACGATGCAAACGGAATGAAACATAAGCCAAAAAAAGGTTAGAAACAAGGAGGCAAATTTTGGGGTGCTATAGCTGCACCTATTCAAACTTCTTGGATCTGAGGGTATGGAAGCGAAGGCTTCCAGACAATCGAGATACACAGAGATTAAATATCAAAATACCCCGGAAATTTGCAACCTGTGGGGATATATACGACAGAGAGTGTTTTCCAGCCGAAGGTGGACTATGCTGGAAAGATAAGACCGGCCGAAGGCGGACTAACCCAACAAAATAATACGAGGACGGTCGAAGGCGAACTCGAAAAGGAAGACCGGCCGAAGGCGAACTACCCAACAAAACAATACGAGGATAGCCGAAGGCGAACTCGAAAAGGAATACTAGCCGAAGGCGGACTAACCAACAAAAGAATACGAGGACGACTGAAGGCGAACTCGAAAAGGAAGACCGGCCGAAGGTGGACTACCCAACAAAACAATACGAGGACGGCCGAAGGAGAACTCGTAAAGGAAGACCGGCCGAAGGCAGACTGCCCAACAAAACAATACGAGGACGACCGATGGCGAACTCGAAGTGGAAAACTGGCCGAAGGCGGACTACCCAACAAAACAATACGAGGACGGCCGAAGGCGAACTCGAAAAGGAAGACTGGCCGAAGGCGGACTACCCAACAAAATAATACGAGGATGGCCGAAGGTGAACTCGAAAAGTAAGACCGGCCGAAGGCGGACTACCCAACAAAACAAAACGAGGACGGCCGAAGGCGAACTGGAAAAGGAAGACCGGCCGAAGGCGGACTAACCAACAAAATAATACGAGGACGGCCGAAGGCGAACTCGAAAAGGAAGACCGGCCGAAGGCGGACAACCCAACAAAATAATACGAGGACGGTCGAAGGCAAACTCAAAAAGGAAGACCGGCCGAAGGCGGACTAACCAACAAAAGAATACGAGGACGGCCGAAGGCGAACTCGAAAAGGAAGACCGGCCTAAGGCGGACTAACCAACAAAATAATACGAGGACGACCAAAGGCAAACTCGAAAAGGAAGACCGGCCGAAGGCGGACTACCCAACAAAATAATACAAGGACGACCGAAGGCGAACTCTAAAAGGAAGACCGGCCGAAGGAGGACTACCCAACAAAATAATACGAGGACGGCTGAAGGTGAACTCGAAAAGGAAGACCGGCCGAAGACGGACTAACCAACAAAAGAATACGAGGACGACCGAAGGCAAAATCGAAGAGGAAGACTGGCCGAAGGCGGACTACCCAACATAATAATACGAGGACGGCCGAAGGCGAATTCGAAAAGAAAGCCGGCCGAAGGCGGACTCCGCAATAAAATAATACGAGGACGGCCGAAGGAGAACTCGAAAAGGAAGACCGGCCGAAGGCGGACTAACCAATAAAATAATACGAGGACGGCCGAAGGCGAACTCGAAAAGGAAGACCGGCCGAAGGCGGACTACCCAACAAAATAATACAAGGACGGCCAAAGGCGAACTCGAAAAGGAAGACCGGCCTAAGGCGGACTAACCAACAAAAGAATACGAGGACGGCCGAAGGCTGACTAAAAAAGGAAGACCGGCCGAAGACGGACTAACCAAGAAAATAATACGAGGACGACCGAAGGCGAACTCGAAAAGGAAGACCGGCCGAAGGCGGACTAACCAACAAAATATACGAGGACGGCCGAAGGCGAACTCGAAAAGGAAGACTGACCGAAGGCGGACTCTGCTGGGGATAACAGGACAACCAAGGGTAAAAGCAACAATTTTATGACCCTTGAATTTATCTGGAATCAAAGTTGGGAAAAGAGAAGTCTAAACAGATAACTCTGCCGGGGTGTGCTAGAATGTACAACAATATGAAGGACGAATCCACTAGAGATCTCACTGGGGATAAAGTAAAACAAAATCTCCTTAGTTATGCCATTTCTGCTGAGGAAAAGTCTGGCAACTAATATCAAACCTGGCTTATGCTTCAAATGCCTATGTTTGAATTTTTCTATGGCGTAATGCTCTATACGAAATGGAAATACTACACATTTGGGAGGATGCCATGCAAACGATGCTTATGCAATGTAAAAAGAAATGCTCCAGCAAAATAAATGCTGAAAACGAAGGCAACTCCACCGGGGATGACAAAATAAATTGTCCTCTGAGTCCAAGAACTCTACTGAGAAGGATCACATTGAACAACTCCTTTGATCAACAACTTCTGCTGGAGATGAAATCCAAAAGAAAATCCACTCTGCTAGGAAAGGAAATGAGGAATTAGAGTGGAAAATATTGGATGGAATTTGAATTTTGGGTGGAAAATGATGAAAATAAATCAGTTCTAGATCCTTCCCACACATGCACAAGCCAAGCACATGATCACAAATGATACAAACTTAATTTTTTTCAAACTTTGCCCAGAGTAACCGGTTACAACATATATGCTAACCAGTTACTTAGTTCAAAAACCTTGAAAATACGTAGAAAACAAAGGAGTAACCAGTTATCATATATGCTGTAACCGGTTACTCAGTTCAAATTTTGAATTTTGGGGCCTTTTGGAGGGAAACTTGGAAAAGTGACCTCTGACTGTTGTTTTGAACCCTGTTAAGCCTCCGAAACTCAAAACTTGATATTGCTACTGAGTAACACCTGAAATGAAACACAAATTCTTTCTGACACCTCAAAATATCCTGCTGAATTAATAATGTCTGGTGCCGGATCACTTGATCAAACATGACTGCCGGAGCTTCTGATCATCAAATCATCTAATGAGCAAAATGAAAGCTCAAAAAAGACTTTGAAAGCCATCTGCCTGGCTCTGAACACTATTGAAAATAATGCTAGAACTGATGATGCCATGAGCTGCTAGAAAATACCTTGATCCCGTGCCCAAAAGAAATATGCAAATGCAGAAATGACGATGCAAACGGAATGAAACATAAGCCAAACAAAGGTTAGAAACAAGGAGGCAAATTTTGGGGTGCTACAGCAGCACCTATTCAAACTTCTTGGATCCGAGGGTATGGAAGCGAAGGCTTCCAGACAATCGAGATACACGGAGATTAAATATCAAAATACCCCGGAAATTTGTAACCTGTGGGGATATATACGACATAGAGTGTTTGCCAGCCGAAGGTGGACTATGCTGGGAAGACAAGACCGGCCAAAGGCGGACTAACCCAACAAAATAATACGAGGACGACCGAAGGCGAACTCGAAAAGGAAGATCGGCCGAAGGCGGACTACCCAACAAAACAATACGAGGACAGCCGAAGGCGAACTCGAAAAGGAATACTAGCCGAAGGCGGACTAACCAACAAAAGAATACGAGGACGACTGAAGGCGAACTCGAAAAGGAAGACCGGCCGAAGGCGGACTACCCAACAAAACAATACGAGGACGGCCGAAGGAGAACTCGAAAAGGAAGACCGGCCGAAGGCGGACTGCCCAACAAAACAATACGAGGACGACCGATGGCGAACTCGAAATGGAAAATCGGCCGAAGGCGGACTACCCAACAAAACAATACGAGGACGGCCAAAGGCGAACTCGAAAAGGAAGACTGGCCGAAGGCGGACTACCCAACAAAATAATACGAGGACGGCCGAAGGCGAACTCGAAAAGTAAGACCGGCCGAAGGCGGACCACCCAACAAAACAAAATGAGGACGGCCAAAGGCGAACTGGAAAAGGAAGACCGACCGAAGGCGGACTAACCAACAAAATAATACGAGGACGGCCGAAGGCGAACTTGAAAAGGAAGACCGGCCGAAGGCGGACTAACCAACAAAATAATACGAGGACGGTCGAAGGCAAACTCAAAAAGGAAGACCGCCCGAAGGGGGACTAACCAACAAAAGAATACGAGGACGGCCGAAGGCGAACTCGAAAAGGAAGACCGGCCGAAGGCGGACTAACCAACAAAATAATACGAGGACGACCAAAGGAAAACTCGAAAAGGAAGACCGGCCGAAGGCGGACTACCCAACAAAATAATACAAGGACGACCGAAGGCGAACTCGAAAAGGAAAACCGGCCGAAGGCGGACTACCCAACAAAATAATACGAGGACGGCCGAAGGTGAACTCGAAAAGAAAGACCGGCCGAAGGCGGAATAACCAACAAAAGAATACGAGGACGACCGAAGGCGAAATCGAAGAGGAAGACCGGTCGAAGGAGGACTACCCAACATAATAATACGAGGACGGCCGAAGGCAAATTCGAAAAGAAAGCCGGCCGAAGGCGGACTCCGCAATAAAATAATACGAGGACGGCCGAAGGCGAACTCGAAAAGGAAGACCGGCCGAAGGCGGACTAACCAACAAAATAATACGGGGACGGCTGAAGGCGAACTCGAAAAGGAAGACCGGCCGAAGGCGGACTACCCAACAAAATAATACGAGGACGGCCAAAGGCGAACTCGAAAAGGAAGACCGGCCTAAGGCGGACTAACCAACAAAAAAATACGAGGACGGCCGAAGGCGGACTAAAAAAGGAAGACCGGCCGAAGGCGGACTAACCAACAAAATAATACGAGGACGACCGAAGGCGAACTCGAAAAGGAAGACCGGCCGAAGGCGGACTAACCAACAAAATATACGAGGACGGCCGAAGGCGAACTCGAAAAGGAAGACTGACCGAAGGCGGACTCCGCTGGGGATAACAGGACAACCAAGGGTAAAAGCAACAATTTTATGACCCTTGAATTTATCTGGAATCAAAGTTGGGAAAAGAGAAGTCTAAACAGATAACTCTGCCGGGGTGTGCTAGAATGTACAACAATATGAAGGACGAATCCACTAGAGATCTCACTGGGGATAAAGTAAAACAAAATCTCCTTAGTTATGCCATTTCTGCTGAGGAAAAGTCTGGCAACTAATATCAAACCTGGCTTATGCTTCAAATGCCTATGTTTGAATTTTTCTATGGCGTAATGCTCTATACGAAATGGAAATACTACGCATTTGGGAGGATGCCATGCAAATGATGCTTATGCAATGCAAAAAGAAATGCTCCAGCAAAATAAATGCTGAAAACGAAGGTAACTCCACCGGGGATAACAAAATAAATTGTCCTCTGAGTCCAAGAACTCTACTGAGAAGGATCACATTGAACAACTCCTTTGATCAACAACTTCTGCTGGAGATGAAATCCACAAGAAAATCCACTCTGCTAGGGATTATATATATAACTCTTTGCAAAAGGAAACCAAGACTTGAATCGGAAGAGTACCAAATATCACTTGGACTTAAAACCTATTGGGGATGTCAACCATCGCTGATCAAACTTGCTGCAAACACTACCTCCAAACTCTGCTTGGGGAGAAAAATCACAAATACTAGACCTGATGGGGATGTCAACCATCGCTGATCAAAACTGCTGCAAAGACTATCACCAAACTTTGCTTGGGGAGACAAATTACAAATACTAGACCTGCTGGGGACACCATTGAACTTAACCCGCTGCTGGGGAAATGACTTCGCCCTTATCCTGCTGAGGGTTGGATCATGCTGTTGCTGGTGAAAACACGTTTCCTGACTGGCCGGGGGGAGTAGACACCAAGACTCTGTGGGGAAGACAAAATTTTTGTCCCGGGAACACCTTCCACGAATCTCCCGCTGGAATGCAACAACATCCACCCTAGAGCAATCCACTTTAAATGCTGGCTGGGGAACAATCTTCTGTACTCTGACTGGGGAGAGTGACAGTCTGATGAGGATGATGAAACCTCAATGCTAGGGAGAATAACTCTGCTGGGTAGAAAAGTCAAGGAAACCTGCCGAGGGATATCGTTGAGCTTAACCTGCTGTTGGAGGAAAGATTTTACCCTGTTGGGGATTAGAGCATGCCGTTGCTGATGGAATTACACTTCCTGACCTGCCGAGGAAAGTGAGTACCAGACTCTGTGGGGAAAATAAAGTATTTTCAGAGACATCCAACACATCTCCTGCTGGAGATACAACCACATTCACCTTGGAGCAATCCACTTCTGACTGCTTACTGGGGAATAATAAACCAACCATGACTTCAGCTGGGGACACAATCCTCTGTACTCTTGCTGGGGAAAATAATTTTTGCTGAGGATGATGTACTTTCAGTGTTGGCGAGAGTAACTCTACTGAGGATGATGACCTTTCAGTGTTGGGGAGAGAAACTCTACTGGGGAAAACAAATTTGTTACCCTGCAAACACACAACCACAGAATATTTCATATGCAAAAATGGCTACCTCGGTTACCATCCACCATATCCGTTGCCTAAGCAATTCCATTATTTTCCATTAGGCTCCGCAAAGCTTAACGTTTTCACATGCAATGTTTATCAAAATATCGGACGTTTTCACAAACAAAACAGTAAAAGTAAAAACATAAATGGAAAGCTCTTTGAGTGAAATGAAAATTTTATTGAATGAATTGGCCTGTAAATAGGCATTTACATCTGGAAGCAATTCCTGAAAAGAGGTAATTGTCGAAAAGTAAAAAAGAAAATATACATGTCGGCAATGTGGGGCCAGATGTCCACCATGATTCAATTCAGCTATGACCCATATGTCTTGCTTATCCGCAGATGCTTTGACCTTCGAAGAGACTGACTGGACTGATTCCTTTCCTTCGAAATTCCCAAGTGTCAAAAGTGCTTACAGATCGAACGCAGACCGCAACCTCTCGCTTTAAAATCCCTAACTTTTGCTTGGATCGCCCTTTTCGGGTTTTCAATCCACCGGGATACCCATTTTTGCCAAAGTTTAATTTTTAGGTTTTCAACTTTGCGGGTTTATTCTTCTTTTTTCTTTTTATCCCTAATTTTTTCCCGAACCTTTTTCTTTTTATGGTTCGTCGGGATGCCCTTTTTTGCATGGATCTTCTTTTTATGTCCAGCAGGTCTCTTTTATGCGAAGTATTTTTTGACTGTGTCTGCGTTCACAGGGGATGTAAAATCTTCGCCATCCATAGTTGAAAGTAATAAGGCTCCACCAGAGAAAACCTTTCTTACTACATATGGCCCTTCGTAGTTTGGAGTCCACTTGCCCCTGTGATATGTCTGAGGAGGAAGGATCATTTTCAAAACTAATTCACCTATTTGGAAACACCGAGGACGCACTTTCTGATCAAAGACTTTCTTCATCCGGCTCTGATACAACCGGCCATGTGCAATGGCTGCCAATCTCTTCTCTTCAATAAGGTTCAGCTGATTCAACCTGGAACGTACCCATTCAGCTTCATCCAGTTTTACAACTGCCAGAATTCTCAAAGAAGGAATCTCAACCTCTAATGATAGGACTACTTCCATACCATATACTAGTGAGAAAGGAGTTGCCCCAATTGATGTGCGTACCGAAGTACGATAACCGTGCAAGGGATAAGGTAACATCTCATGCCAGTCTTTATGCGTTACCACCATCTTCTGCACAATCTTCTTGATATTCTTATTCGCTGCCTCAACAGCTCTATTCATTTTTGGACGATAGGGAGAAGAATTGTGATGTTCAATCTTAAAGCTCTGACATAGCTCCTTCATCATCTTATTGTTCAAGTTTGAACCATTATCAGTAATGATTCTCTCTGGGACCCCATACCGGCAGATGATGTCCTTCTTTATAAACAGGGCTGCCACTTGTCTGGTGACGTTGGCATACGAGACTGCTTCCACCCACTTCGTGAAATAATCAATGGCAACCAGAATGAAATGATGCCCATTGGAAGAAGTTAGCTCAATCTTTCCAATCATATCAATGCCACACATGGCAAAAGGCCAAGGAGATGATAGTACATTCAGGGGAGTAGGCGGTACATGTACTTTGTCAGCATAAATCTGGAATTTATGGCACTTCCTGGCGTATTTGAAACCATCGGACTCCATAGTCATCCAGTAATATCCTGCCCTTAACAACTTTCTAGCCATAGCATGCCCATTGGCATGGGTACCGAAAGAACCTTCATGAACTTCTTCCATCAACAGGCTTGCCTCGTGTTCATCAACACAACGTAGCAAGACCATGTCAAAGTTCCTCTTGTACAGCACATCATCTTCATTCAGAAAGAAATTGCCTGCTAGCCTCCTCAGAGTTTTCTTATCCTTGGTAGATGCCTCAGCTGGGTACTCTTGACTCTTGAGAAAACACTTAATGTCATGATACCAAGGCTTGCCATCTGACACGTCTTCCACTGCAAACACAAAAGACGGTCTATAAAGACGCATAATTCTAATTGCAGGTGTCTCATTCCACCGATTCACCTGATACATTAAAGACAATGTTGCCAACGCGTCTGCCATATGATTTTCCAATCAGGGTATATGATGAAATTCCACCATGTCAAAGAAAGGTAACAACCTTCTGGCATAGTTGTTATAAAGAACCAGATTTTCCTGACGAGTTTCCCATTCTCCTTTAATCTGATTAACTACTAACGTAGAATCACCGTAAACATCGAGGTTCTTGATTCTCAAATCAATTGCTTCTTCTAACCCCAAGATGCATGCTTCATACTCTGCCTCGTTATTGGTGCATACAAACGCTAACCGGGCAGTGAAGGGTATATGAGAACCCCTTGGAGTCGTAATGATTGCCCCGATTCTGTTACCGTATGAGTTAACGGCCCCATCAAAAACTAGCTTCCATTGGGATCCAATTTCAGGTCCTTCGTCAGGCAAAGGCTCTTCACAGTCTTTCATCTTCAGAAACATAATGCGCTCATCTGGAAATTCAAACTTCATTGGTTGATAATCTTCAATTGGTTGTTCGGCAAGATATTCTAACAGAACACTTCCCTTAATGGCCTTTTGGGAAACGTATTGAATGTCATATTCTGTCAAAACATCTGCCAACGGGCTACTCTTCCAGAAAGCGCCTGCTTCTCAAACACGTACTTAATCGGATCCATCTTAGAAATCAACAGGGTTGTGTGGTTTAACATATACTGCCTCAAACGCTTTGCGGCCCAAGCGAGTGTGCAACATGTTTTTTCCAGCATTGAGTACCTTGACTCGCAATCAGTGAACTTTTCACTCAGGTAGTAGATGGCATGCTATTTTCTACCTGACTCGTCGTGTTGACCGAGCACACACCCCATTGAGTTCTCAATAACCGTAAGGTACATTATCAACGGTCGACCCGGAACTGGTGGCATAAGGACCGAAGGTTCCTGCAAATATTCTTTTATCTTTTCAAACACCTTTTGACAATTTTCATTCCACCTGACCTCTTGATCTTTTTTTAGTAGCTTGAAAATCGGTTCACACGTGGCTGTAAGATGAGAGATGAATCTAGTAATGTAGTTCAACCTCCCCATGAAACCACGAACCTCTTTTTCTGTTCTCGGCTCAGGCATCTCTTGTATGGCTCTTACTTTGGCAGGATCGACCTCAATACCTTTTTCACTGACAATAAACCTCAACAATTTTCTATATCTCACCCCGAAGGTGCACTTGTTCGGATTCAACCTCAGCTTGAATTTCCTCAACCTTTCAAATAGCTTCTGAAGATTTACCAAATGTTGCTCCTCTGTTTGACACTTCGCAATCATGTCATCAACATAGACTTCGATCTCTTTGTGAATCATATCATGAAAGAGAGTCACCATTGCCCACTGATAAGTTGCCCCAGCATTCTTAAATCCAAAGGGCATCACCTTGTAGAAAAACGTTCCCCACGGTGTTATGAACATTGTCTTCTCCATGTCCTCTGGGGCCATCTTGATCTGGTTATACCCAGAGAAGCCATCCATGAAGGAAAATACCGAATATTGAGTAGTGTTGTCCACTAACACGTCAATGTGGGGAAGCGGGAAATTATATTTTGGGCTTGCTCTATTCAAATCTCTGTAATCAACACACATCCTGACCTTTCCATCCTTCTTAGGTACAGGCACGATATTAGCAACCCACAGAGGATAGTTTGTCATAGCGAGAAAACCAGCATCCAACTTTTTCTGAACCTCTTCCTTAATTTTCACAGCCATATCCGGTTTTGTCCTTCTCAGTTTCTGCTTAACCGGCGTACATCCTTCTTTCAGCGGCAACCGGTGTACCACAATATCAGTGTCGAGCCCGGGCATGTCTTGGTAAGACCAGGCAAAGATATCCACATACTCTCAAAGCATTTCAATCAATCTTCCCTTGACAGTGTCTTCCAAAGCAGCCCTAATCCTTACTTCTTTCTTTGCATCCTCGGTTCCCAGATTAACAGTCTCAATTTCCTCCTGATGAGGTAGAATAACCCTTTCCTCCTGTTTCAGCAATCTGGCCAATTCCGGTAAGTCACAATCTTCGTCAGTCTCTTCTTCAGCCTGATAGATAGGATTGTCGAAGTCATACCGAGCCATAGCTGAATCATTAGTGGTGGCATCTGAACAAAGAAACCTGCATGATTGATGTTTTATGTTTATTATGAATGCAACAAACAAGAAAACACATTGCCATTTTGGTGTGATTTAATGCAAAAAATAAAACAGAAAAACAGTGATCAAAATATTTGAATGTCAAAAACGTCCTTTATTGATGATAAAGTAGCAAACGAAAACACAAAGCCCTATAGACAAGCATCACTACGTCTTGGGCAGAACGTAGGATTTAACATAAGCGGAAAACAAAAGCAATTACTCTTGACGGGTCACTTGGATGACTCTATCGGAAGACTAGTTGCATAGACTCTGACCAGGATTGCAGGGACAGATCCACTCATCCATGTCACAGTCACTATCACCCTCATCACCAATAGCATTGACCCGGTTGAAGAAATACCTAGCACTTGTGAATTGAACTGGTCCAACATACTTGGGAGGCTCCTGAAATTGTCTGGGTGGCTTGTACCCCAGCCCATAAGTATTCTGCTTCATCTGAACGCCAATGATCTGGCCCCACTTCTGGGAACTACCAGCTTCAACTATAGCGCGTGCATCTTTGAAATAAGACATCGAGACTTCTGGCTGACTTACCACTTCGGATTGTTTTACCACCTCAGGCGTGCTGACTACTCTTGGAGGTTCCTCAGGAATTTTCACAGCTTCAAAGTCTTGGCACAGAGTCTCATGTATCTCACCATATACCTCCACATACTTGAAGGTTGATAGATGACTCACCATGATGTCTTCCTCTCCACAGACTGTCACAACATGGCCATCCACCATATACTTCAGCTTTTGATGCAATGTAGACGTTACTGCCCCAGCACTATGGATCCATGGGCGACCCAGTAGACAACTATAGGCAGGCTGAATTTCCATGATGTAAAAAGTGGCGTCAAAAATCTCAGGACCAACTTTGATCGACAATACAATTTCTCCAAAAACAGACCTCTTAGATCCATCGAAAGCATGCACCACCAAGTCACTCGGCGTGCAAATCAGCCCACGAATATCTAATTTCATTAGAGCCTTCTTTGGCAACACATTTAAGGATGACCCGGTGTCCACTAACACATGTGACATTAAGGAGCCTCGACATTCCACTGAAATATGTAGAGCGTTGTTGTGATTCCTCCTAGCTGGAGTCAGATCTAGGTCTGTGAACCCTAAGCCATTACCAGCATTCACGTGAGCCACAACCCCTTCTAGCTGATTAATATATATTTCTTGAGGTACATAGGCTGTATTCAAAACCTTCAGCAATGCATTCAGGTGCACCTCGGAGCACAACAGCAGAGATAAGATGGATATTTTGGATGGCGTCTGATGCAACTAATCAATAATCTTGTAATCGCTTTTTCTGGTTAATCTCATAAACTCCTCCACATTTTCTGAGAAAGAGTTGTCAACTTGTTTTGTTGCTGAATCATTCACGACCTGCTTCTGTGCGGAATCGTCCATCACCCGTTTCCCTTTATCCCCGCTTCAACATTACTTTCAGCCTCTGAATTCGCAGCCGATGTCCCTACCAATTCTTGCTTTTGTCCATTAACGAATACCCCAACCCCATAGTTCCAGGGGACGGCTTTGGTACTTTCATACGAGACATGTCCGAGAACTATAATGATGACCGACGCTGGTCTCGCCGGTGCTGCTATGGTTATTATTTTGAAAGGAATTGTTATAGTGGAAACATCATTCTCTTTGTCAGTAATTTTTCTCTGCTGATCACACCTGTCGAACTGTAACTGCCCTTCATTAATCAATCTCTAAATATCTGATCTCAACAAATCACAACCGTTGGATTGAAACCTACATTTAGAACAGCCCTCATCACAACCAGGGAACACCCCACCCTTCAGTAACCTTTCCTTCACCACACACAAGGGAATCTTCAACTCATTCACATCTAAAACCAAATTCAAGGACTCATTGTCTTCGATAACGGCATTAACCCTTGGCCCCCCGTGATTCGGCATCGGGTTCTAAATGACATTTGGAGTGTCATTGGAGAAATTGATGGCTTTTGAGTCCATCAAATCTTGGACCTTATGCTTAAAAGCTTTACAGTCCTCAATATGGTGCCCTGGCGCTCCAGAGTGAAATTCACAGTAGGCATTGGCGTCATAACCGGGAGGTGGATTACCAGTAATGGGAGCCAAAGTCCTATTTTGGATCAATTGTAATTATAGCAGATGTTGAAACAATTGGGAGTAAGGCATAGGTGGAGTATCAAAGTGCCTATTCTGTTTAGGCCTGTCCTGCTGTCTGCGAGGAGCCTGATTTTGCTGCTGAGGCACTGCCTTTTGTTTCGGTACTGCGGGAATAGTTACATAAGCCACCTGCTAATTGAAGTTCTGACGATGTCTTCCTTTACCACGGTACGATGAAACAGAATTCATGTCTCCTTCCTTTTTCTTGTAATTACCGGCATATGGCTTTTTCCCTCCTCCCGATGAGGATCCATCATTAACCATTATTTTCCCAGTTTTAATCCCGCTTTCAACCTTTTCTCCGACTAAAACCAAGTAAGCAAAACCACCAGTCATACAGCTTACTAATCTGTCATAATACGGCCCATGAAGAGTGGCCATGAACATGTCAACCATCTCCCGCTCTACCATGGGAGGCTGAACTCTAGCTGCCAATTCACGCCATCTCTGGGCGTACTCCTTAAAGATTTCATTATTTTTCTGCGACAAACTTTGCAACTGTGTTCTGTTCGGAGCCATGTCGGTATTGTACTGATATTGCTTGACAAAAGCTTCAACTAGCTCACGCCAGTTACAAACATGGTATCTCTCTAACTGCATATACCATTCCAAAGATGCCCCAGACAGGCTATCCTGGAAAAATTGCATCAATAATTTCTCATCATCAGAATAGGCAGCCATCTTTCTAGCATAAGCCCTGACATGAATCTTCGGGCAAGTGACACCGTTATACTTCTCAAAAGTAGGTACCTGAAACTTGTGAGGGATCCTAACATCGGGGACCAGTCCCAAGTCTTCCATATCCAATCCCATGGAATTCTGATTCTCAAACGCTTTCAACCTCTCCTCAATCAATCAGAATCTTTTATCACTATCAGGTTGGGGGCCAGCATCCCCACCTGGCAGAGAGAAGACATCATCTAGTTGATCATCAAAGCGACGACCATGTACTGCGCAGACACTGTTACCTCCCCCCACTACAGAAGGAATCACAACATTCTCTCCTTCGCCCGGAGGGATGACAATAGAAGGGACAGGAACACCTCCGCCCGGAGGACCAACAGGAATACCATTACCATCAACACCTCCGCCCAGAGGAATGACACCATTGTGAAGGCCACCATTAAGGATACCGTCTTCATCAACTCTTGCAACCAGAGGCTGGACCAGAGTCCTTAACTGCTCTTGACCTTGAGCAACACCTTGCATTAACTCCATAAACTGAGCCATGCGAGCTTGCATCGCAATCATCTCAGCTTGCATTTGTTCTATGGCTTTTCGTTGATTCTGTCTGGTAGAGTATCGGTGAATGAGTTGATCAGCAATCCTGTCTGAAGAAAAGAACCAGATAAGAAAACCAGAGACAAACACCTGTTATGCACAATGATAATGAATATGCAAATGCAAATGAACATGTTTGAATATTCGCAGGGCGATCCACCCCTTGATTCCAGTTTAACAACAAGATAGAACGGAACTTCTGCTCATATATTAAGAAAACCAAAGGATAGTCATTTGTCAACAATTACAGCCCACGATACAGATAGAGGTCTGATAATCAAAGATCCCAACCAACAAGCCTGGCGGTGATCCAAACACGATAAAAGAGAAATAGAAAACTATGGCATGTCATCGAAATCCACAAGTGTCAATCCTCCCCAACCATTATGCTCTCTGCTCCACTCTTGCACTTCTTTGAATAACTTATTGGTTTCGAGATGCTTCGGTCTCTGAATTAACTCTTGAATGAGGATATCTCTTCTGTGCATGATCCCTTTTAGGTATCGGCAGTGCAGCTCCCAAGAATGTTCGCCAAAAACACCATCCATGTTAGGACCCTCATTTCTAGGTCTCTTCACTTCTGCTTGAATCTTCAGCTCCTCTATAGTAGCTATAGCCTCATTGAGTTGATCTTTGACTGCTCGTTTCTGGAATGTCCCTAATAGGATCTCTTCATCTTTCTTTTTGAGCTTCAATTTCAAACTCTCAATCTGCTCCAAAAACTTATCTTCTTTCTGTTTGTTGGCAGTTATCGGTAAGCGTTAAACTTGTGAATTTTTGACAAAGCCTTGGCCAAGTCTTCCTTCTTAGACTTGAGAACCCTGCTAATACCCTTTAGAGCTTGTCCTACCTTCTGTCTGGCTGTGACCTCGTCAGCTAGCTCCTTTTCCTTCTTGGCGAGAAGTTCTGTCTTCATCTTGGAAACATGGACAGCTTCACCTAGCTCGTGCTTCAACTGACAGATCTCTCTATGTAGCTCACTATTCTCTTCTCGTAGCTTCTCCTTCTCAGCCCACAATTTTCTAAACTTCTCTATCTCAACTGTGGTGGAAGGCTCAATCATTAGTGGATACAACATCGGCTATATTGAGAACGGCAGAAGCTCTTCTTCTGCTCTCCTCCCAATCCACTCCACATACGGAGAGAAAGCCCTGTTGTTACACTTTCCAAAAGAGGTCTTTCCTTTCTTATGAATCTGTCCCCAAGCGTTCACAGCTCTCCTCAACATCTCTTGGTCTTCAGTACCATTGAAGAACAGGGAATCTCTGATATCTTGATCTTCAGGGGGGACTCTCAATGCATACCCAAACTGCCTGATAGTGAGGGAAGGGTTATAATTAATTCCGCCTTTCCTCCCTACTAAAGGTACATTTGGGAAGTCTCCATAGTTGAAAATGAGCTCTATTCCCAGCAAACTATGATTAAACCAAACGATATTATCAGCAGTCAATCCCATCAGCTTCTTGGACCACTTCAAAGAACCCTCCGTATCCACAAATGCCCCAGTCTGAGGAAGATGACTCAAAAACCATGTAGATAGGAGTGGCTCGCAACAGCTTACACTCCTTCCTCGCCTATTCCCGTTCTTGTAGTGGACTGAATGGTATACATCACCAAGAAAAGTAGGTACAAGATTTCTCAAGATAAAGATCTGAACCACGTGCATATCAACAAAATCGGGGATGTTAGGGAATAAGACAATTCCATAAATGCAAAGAGCTAGTATAGCGTTGAAAGTGGACCAACTTCTCGCCTTAGCATATAAGCTAGCTTGATTAAACAGAAACTTCAAAGGGAAACCTTTAACTCCTTGCTTGTCAACAATATTATTACTCAGAATGCATTCTCCAATGTGAAGAGCAGCTGCCATTTCTTCCAGGCCTGGATGTTCTTCAGAGAAGAAAGGTATCTTCGGCTGATGGAGATTCCCAAAATAAATGAAAACTCTTCCAAGGTTGGAGCCAAAATATAATCCAGGAAAGTGAAACAGCGCAAAGGAGGATCGTAGAATTGCAGGAGCGTATGAATGGCATCACGTTCGTTCTTTGAGATATTACGGACAACCTTCAATATCTTCCCATATTCATCTTTGAACTCAGTTCGAACCCTGGGATCAGTCATACTTATCATTTTGTGAATCAAATTCAGAGTTGGGTCTGGGAACGTGTACGCTACATTCTTCTTCTTCTGAGCATCCATGACAGGAAAACTTCATCAACCGGAATCAAGGGTAAGATGCAATCCCTGAAAAATGTCAAACATGTTAGAATGCAAGAGATGATGCAAATGCAAACATGGGATCAAGGTATCAAGCTGCTCTGAACATCTATTGTGCTGTCAACTGATCAAAGACCACAAACCCAGAAACCCAGATTACCAGAACATCAGATCACTGAGATAACCAGAAAACCAGGTAGATAACTACACACTGACGAGAAACTCAGAAAACCAGGTAGGTTGAAGGTTAAGGTCACCTGCAAACCTGCAAACACCCATCCCCCCTCACATGTGGCTTCTAGAAAACTGAGGATCCTCAACGTCGGATTCTCGATTTGAGAAGCAATAGTACATTCATCCCTCGGGGTACAATACTATCGCCAAACAAAGAGGTCGTCCACTGATTCCCCCAAAAATAAGGTCATCCTATGTAAGTTCCCAGCTTCGGGTCCTCGAATCAAGAAGTATAATGGGTTTGCCATTTCTGGTCTGCCTTTACTACCTCTTGGGAGGAGTGCCTCTACTGAGTCCTCGGGGAAATGGTCGCCAGAGTCGACAGCTCTCTAGATCAACACCCCGAAATGCGCAAGACGCGCACGTCAGAATATCTCCCAAGAAAACCTCGTCTAGATGTGAATTTCATGAACACCAAACGTACCAAGATGGCGCGTAGGTCCCACTACTTTCCACTCTAGTCCTAGGTGTATACTCAATCCTGTGTATTGGGCTTATACCTCGTGAATCCAACCCACCCAACAACACAACAGCAGCAGAGCAATATAATAACAGTAATCAAATGCGATAAATGCAGTAAAATACAGTAATATAGTAATCTATAATAAAGCACAACAATAAACACCCAATGAAATAAAAACAAACAAGTGCTAGGATTGAATCGCATAGGGGATGGACCAGCAAGAGGTCAACCTGTCCACAACAGAGTCGCCAGCTGTCGCAACCTGCGAAAAAACAACCGGCGGAAAACTAGAACCGAAGAGTCGCCACCGAACGTTATTTATCCTGACACAGGGAAAAGAAACGATCGAAGAAAACCTGAAGAAGGGAGAAGACATGGTCATCGCAACCATAGTCCGGGTTCGGGAGTCGGTTACGCGAGGGGAAGGTATTAGCACCCACACGCGTCCATCGTACTCAATGGGATCCACGCTTGTTGTCTAATCAAAGGGTGAGTTATCCTAAAGTCTACGGCTAAACAGAAACGGGGGAGGGGGAAAGAAAAGAAAAAAGTGACTCGGTAGGACATCACCGTCCTAGGCCTACGTATTCCCTTGTGCAATGGGAAAGTCAGAGTCAACGTAGTTCAACGGACTACACATTAAGGGGGGGGGGGTTGCTCACCAAGACATCGCCGTCTTGTGCCTACGTATCCTCAATCTAACCAGAGAGAGGAAATCAGAGCAGTCGTAGTTTGACCTAATGAGGTCTTAGTGTTTTTTATGAGTCGATGCCTGTTTGCGACTGAACGAAAAATAACATGCTCTTTTCTGAAAATGATTTGAAACTCAACAATCCCGAAGGATGAAAAAGATTTGAATTTGTTTTTGTGTTTTTTAGACAGAAGTGGATTGAAGTTAGTTCGTAACTTGCATTGCACCGAAGTCTATGATGTAGGAACGAATGCATAGCAAATCGTCCCAGGATGGGATGCCCACTAAACACTCTAGAAAAATGAGAAGAAACCCCTCATTTCTCATTTCCCACATACAAGGCTCATGCTCAATACACGTTACCTTTATTAAGTATCTTAGAATTGTTATGAGATGAGAAGAGAAGACTCAAGTCGAAAAGAAAATGCTACGGGAATTCTATCCTAATATTGTCATGCAAAAGTGGCCCTAAGGTTGAGGTAAGAAGGGAAGATTCTACCTAATGTTAGCATGCATGGTTCGAATCCTAATTTCTAGCCTACTTCAAGCTTAATCAAAGATTAACTTGGACTAGGGAACCCTAAGGGAGCAAGAGAAAACAAAACAAAAACCAAAGAAATAAACCAAAAACAGCGGCTACAACAGCGCTCCAGCACCTGCACAGCGGTAAATTCCAACAAATACACCAAACAACATTCAACAGCTCATGTTTCAGCACAACAAATAGGTGTAGAAAGACAAACAGCAACACATTCAACAGCATGTATGCGTATAGACAGCAGTAGAAAACAGGGCAGCATGCATTCGAAAATGATGTCAAACATGGTATAATGAACATGCATCAAACATCACCCATTCTCTAATCAATCATGATCACAATCACACCATACCCATGGCAAATAATTCTTGAAAATGTCATGAAAGAATGCACACCATTTGACAATTGAACAAATTAATTCAAGCATGCACTTCATGAAATTAAAAGCGAGCAAGCATATGCAACACAACTCCAGCAACATAAGCAATAATTCACATTCAACATGCTCAAGAAGTATGTAGTGTGTAATGTGTTCATCGCATCTAGTGATAAACAACGCAAACATAAACATTCATCGATGAAAACTAAGAATTGCGTGTCAAAGAATCGTGTTCACGCAATGGTGTGAGGTGAAACAGCTCAAGAATAATCCACAAATCATTAACATATTAATCCATGAAGTTTAGACATGCAAAGGATCTCAAACAAACAAGGAAATGAAAGAAAATCACATTTTGCAGCAGTGGTAACCGCTTATCAGATATGCTGTAACCGGTTACTCAGTTCAAAACTGCCTGAAAATACGCAAAAAACAACAGGGTAACCGGTTATCAGATATGCTGTAACCGGTTACTCTGCAACAGAATTCAAAAAAACAGCTTCCAAAATCACTTTTCAGCAGATTATCACTTCTCCAATCACCTGCATGTTAGGGCATCTCAATATGCACGAAAATTACATCTCAAAACCAGCAAACACACATCAATTAACAAACAACAACAATCAAATCCACAATCCAATGGATCAAACTCAACAAATTCAAGATCTACATCATAAACAAGCAAAATAAGCTAAAATAAAAAGTAGATCTAGAATTCACCAACCTACAAAGCTGAGAATTGCTTTGGTGAATGTTGATAAGCTGCAATTGATGAATCCAAGTTAGAAAACCAAAGATCCAATGCTATCTTCACCAAAAAATGCAAAATAAATGCAATGTGATGAACTTGCTTCTAACTTCTCCAAAAATCACTTCCAAGAACTTAAATCCAGAAGCAAAACAGTAGCAAAACCAGAGTTCCTTCAAGAATTAATGGATGGATGAAGGTTTAGTTCCAAGATCAACAAATTTCAATGCAAAATTTGTTGAACTTTGATGGGGGAACTTTGAGTGAGGGTTTTGGGATGAGAGAAAAGTTGAGAGAAAATGGAGTGAGATGTGTAGAAAATTCAGAAAATGAATCAAGGTTCTGTGAGGTTTGGAATGAATTGATTTAAATAACCCCTAGGTTAGGAGTTAAGTTTGGGTTTGGAGTGAGGTTTAGTGGGTGGAAATTGGGGTGAAAAATGAATTAGGAAAGGAAATGAGGAATTAGAGTGGATAATATTGGATGGAATTTGAATTTTGGGTGGAAAATGATGAAAATAAATCAGTTCTAGATCCTTCCCACACATGCACAAGCCAAGCACATGATCACAAATGATACAAACTTAATTTTTTTCAAACTTTGCCCAGAGTAACCGGTTACAGCATATATGCTAACCGGTTACTTAGTTCAAAAACCTTGAAAATACATAGAAAACAAAGGAGTAACCGGTTATCATATATGCTGTAATCGGTTACTCAGTTCAAATTTTGAATTTTGGCGCCTTTTGGAGGGAAACTTGAAAAAGTGACCTCTGACTGCTGTTTTGAACCCCGTTAAGCCTCAGAAACTCAAAACTTGTATTGCTATTGAGTAACACCTGAAATGAAATAGAAAATCTTCCTGACACCTCAAAATATCCTGCTGAATTAATAATGTCTGGTGCCGGATCACTTGATCAAACATGACTGCCAGAGCTTCTGATCATCAAATCATCTAATGAGCAAAATGAAAGCTCAAAAAAGACTTTGAAAGCTATTTGCCTGGATCTGAACACTATTGAAAACAATGCTGGAACTGATGATGCCATGAGCTGCTGGAAAATACCTTGATCCTGTGTCCAAAAGAAATATGCAAATGCAGAAATGACGATGCAAACGGAATGAAACATAAGCCAAAAAAAGGTTAGAAACAAGGAGGCAAACTTTAGGGTGCTACAGGGATTTTGTATTCCTCAGTAGGTGATCTGTTTATGATTACCATCAGAAGATGAAGATTTTGTTTTTCCAGCAGTGTTGTTGCAACACTCTCCTGGAATCTATTGCGTGACTTCAAGTGGCATCTCTTAATTTGAGAAGCATGTTGCGACTCTGTCAATTTATCCCATCAAATGGTCTTTCTCTCCAGCAAACCTCGGCAGAAGGTGGCTCTATTTTAGATTCTTTGGTTAATCTCGGTAGTAGATTATCTGGTAAATTTTGAAATAGAATTTTCAGTAAACCTCGACATAAGGTATTTTCTTTCCAAGAATCTCGGCAGTAGATTTCTTGAATATTTAAAAAAAAGGATTACAGTAAACTTCGGCAGAAGGTATTTTCTTTCCAAGAATCTCGGCAGTAGATTTCTTGGATAATTTCAAAAAAAAAAAAACTCGGCAGAAGGTGTTTCATTTGTAATTTCTCTGGTTAATCTCGGCAGTAGATCTCCAGCAAACCTCAGCAAAAGGTGTTTCATTGGTAAATTCTCTAGTTAGTCTCGACAATAGACTCCTCCGGTTGATATCTTCTGAAATCCCCATAGTGGACCTCAGCAATAGGTTCTCCAAATGGAATTTATTAGAAGATTTTGTTCAAATCTTTCCTTTTGAGATTGTTACCTTTGTCGTCATTCCCTTTGTTGGTAGTAGGCAATATTTCTCATATCCTTGGTTGATTACCTTGTTATAACTATCACTTGGTTGATAGTTAGTAATCCCTCTTTTTGAGCTTATCACCTTTGTCGTCTTGCCCTTTAGTTGGTAGTAGGTGATATAGTTGGCTTATTACCTTTGTCGTCCTGCCCATTTAGTTGGTAGTAGGTAATATAGTCGAGTTTTATTACCTCGTTGTAGCTATCACTTGGTTGATAGTTGGTAATCTCTCCATCGTTCGAGTTTATCACTTTTATCGTCCTGCCCTTTGTTGGTAGTAGGTGATATTTCTCGTACCCCTTTTGAGATTATTACCTTTGTCGTCCTGCCCTTTGTTGGTAGTAGGTAATATTTCTCATATCCTTTTGGTTGATTGCCTTGTTGTAGTTGTCTCTTGGTTGGTAGTTGGTAATCTTTCCTTTTGATCATGCTATTATCGGATGCCTGGTAGTAGATGATCTTTTCCCCAGCGGAGATTTTTCCCTCCCTGTTGGGACGAGTTATCCCTCTCTTATTTCTGGTGTTGGTAATTTTCCCTCGGTGGAATCTTACACTTTTATCTTCCCTAGTGGAGATTGTTTCATCCCCTGTTGGGATGTGTTTTCCCTCTTTTGTTTTCCCCAGTGGAGTCTTTTCTCTTTGCTCCCCAGCTTTTTGTTTGTCTCATGTGGCGTTTTCTCCCCACAGAGGTGTTGTGTCTGCATATCATTTGCACGATCATATCATTTTGTGGTCTCCTAGGGCCAAAAATTAGGTTATTGTTATATTTAAGTCTCTTCTATCTCGTCGAGACAAAAATGACCATCTTCGTATCTCCGGATAGATGAAACTTAAATAGGGGCAGCTGTAATACCCTAATTTTTACCCCTAAGATCCCACATGTCATTTGCATCTCATACCACAAACAAGATCACAAGCTTTGGTTCTCTTGCCCTCCTCTGAAGGTTTGTTCTTGAGTGAGATCGCCAAGCACCCCTATTCTCTTGTTTGTCTGATGTTTGTTTGATGTTTGTTAATTAACCATAAATTAAAATCCAAAAAAATGTTTGTTTTTCCTTTAATAACCTTTTTAGGAAGAATTTGGATCAAGGATATCAAATACTAGTCCCTTAGCTCGAATGAATTTCATCTGAACAAAGTCAAAGTTGATCTGCAAACAATTCAAAATTCATCTGATCAAGAGTTTCCAAGATTTAATTGATTATTATTCAAGAGACTCCAAGGTTCATGTGTTTATTTTCATGCCTTCTTTGACAAGCAAGAAGAATCGAGCCAAAGCCAGAACAATCCAGCCAACAGGGCATTTTTTCAAGTTTTTCAACTGTGTAATCGATTGCTCTATTTGTCCAATCGATTGCACCATGAATTTTTTGCCTAGATTTTGAAGTTTTCAGCAGTGCAGTCTATTCGCGCTATAGTGCAATCGATTGCATAAGGACACAATTGGCCAAAATCAGCATTTTTCAAATTTTGAAGCATTTGGCACCAATTTCATCATTTGAGAATATTCTAGATCACCCAAAAATAATTCCCCTACATAATCCCAATTAATTCCCACTATACACCCTCATTAATCACCACTTGATCTTGATTTTGCCTCTAATATTCAAGTTCCAAGCCTAATTTTGTTTCCAAACCAAATTCCAAACCACCAAAATTTCCAAGCCTAAATCCTATAAATAGAGACCTCATTTCATTTATTTCACAAGCTTTTGATAGCTAAATTCACCTTGCTAAAATTTCTCTTGAAGCTTTTGATAGCCAAAAAATCTCTTGCAAATTTTCTCCCCAACCACAAAATTTACTCAAAGCTCACTTTTTTCTTCATCAATTCTTGTAGATCAAGGCTTTGGAGTTTGGATCTTGGAGTAATTTGAAGCAATTTTCAGATTTGGAGTGGTAATCTCATTTTCTACCATTGTTGTTCTTGATTCATCTTCCATAATGTGATCCTTTAATAATTCTTGTTGCTTGATCTTTGGATCTTACAAATTGTGTTTTATTGGTGTTATTTGCTGTTGTTTTACTTGAATTTTCGTGCTCTTTTGCATCCATGATCATGAGGTGTTTGGAGAAATGATTGATCATGGTTTTGCCTTGTAAATGCTGATTTTATTGCTGCCTGTCAGTCTGTAATCAATTCGCATTTCAGTGCAATCGATTGCAGAGTGTATTTTTTGCCAAGAATTGCTGATTTTCTGCTGTACAATCAATTTGCACACTGGTGCAATCAATTTGCACAGTGCAGGATGGTGTTTTTCACCTATTTTTGGGAGTGTTCCCCTTCCCTTTGTTCTTAGCCTTAGATCACATAATTTTGTAGTTTAATTTGGCTTTCTCTTCACCCATTTCTCTTTTTTTTTTATCGATGAAAGTCTTATGGATCTTAGAATTTCTTTATTTAATTCTTGATCAAGACTAGATCATTGCCTTTTTTCTTTTCGTGCGGTATTGCTTTCTGATGCCGATTTACATATCTCTCATCTAGCATGCATTAGCACAAAGATCATTTTTACCGGCCTCGAGTAGGGTGACTTCTATATAAGTCACTTGGCGATTTCTTAACATAGCGCTACATTTGTCCCTCTCCGAATCGGAACATGAACTTTCGTGGCCCAAACTTATGATTGTAAGCCCAAGGATGGTTGATCTTTTGTATTAGGTTCAAAATCTATGAAGCTTGTTGCGTAGATGCTTTGATTCTATCAATCTTCTAACAAGTCTTCATTAAACTTGGCCTAAGTGCATTGTTCATTCATTATAGTTCATGACACGAGATGGAAAACCGAGTATTTTTGTAAGCGAGATTGTTTGTCTCCTACTTTCCATGGCATGGTTTGAAATAGATTAACCTTTGGGTTCTTCATGAGGCTAAGTTGGATATCCGTCGATTTCATCCGGATTGAAGCTTTTCTTGTGATTAATGTATGGGGTTATGTTTTCATTCTCATGGATACTAGTGAGTGGCTCCGGAAAATACTCAAATCGGTGTTACCTTTTGAAGGGTTATGGCATTGGTGCTTTTGTGATGTTATTGTGATATATTATTTATGTTTCCTTCTTGCTTCCTATCTCTCTTTTTTTTATTGCTCATTGCTCATTATATCATATCATGTTTATGTTTATGTCATTTTTGTCTTTTGTCCACTTGGACCATATTATCTTGTGCTTTTGTTTTTCTATTGTCCATTTGGACCCAAAAACACTAATAAAGACTTAAACCCCTAAAAACTTGTTCTCATAATGTTGGACTATGGTTACTACCTTTGCATTTGGATATGGAACTTTGGACTTAGAATTAGGATCCTAACCTATGCTTGGAAGTTTGTGATGGAAAACCTTGGATTTTGGATACTTGAAGTTCTCCTTTGAAGACTTATTTTGATCAAGACCAAATCAAAAGGAAGAATGCTTATGTTATGGAGCTTGCTTGTGTGGTTAGACCGTTCTTATCCTTAGCTTTTATCTTTATGCAATATGATAGTCACTTCTTCTCCACCCCTTCTTAAATTTTCAAAATCTCCTCTCTTTTTCAAAACCTTGTTTTCAAAACTCAAAACCTCTTTCACAATAAAACCTTGACTTTGGTCCAGTGATTTTCAAACTTTTTCTTCTTTAATAAATGTCAATCAATGTTAATCATATTTTGAAAATTTCAAAAAGACATAAAAATACAAAACTCATTCAAACTTTTTTGTGCTTTGTGCACCTTTTTCTTTTAAACTTTTCAAAAAGATTAGACATGAGTCATCTTCTTTGATGAGATATAAAACTCCTAACCATGGTATTTTATGTAAAGTATGATCATTTTCCACTTAGATGTTGAAGCGATAGTCTTGTTGATTTTAATTCATGCAAATCCTCCATCTCAATGTGATGCAAATGCCTCTTTCCAATATCTTTGGGTAATTAGTTGAGTATTCTCTCTTGAGAATGACGGGTTGTCTTTTCAAGATAAAATGAATCATAACCAATAATTTTTGTTATTTATACCACGAACTACGAGGTTTTGATCCTATATTGCACTTTGTGGGTACGTAGGCATGAGGCGATAAGTCTCTCCAAACACAAAAAATATTAAAAACAATTTCTCTTCTCACCTCCCCAATCTCTTTTTAAACAAACATTTTCAAACCAAAAAGCGTAAATATTTCAAAGGGCTCCTATAGAGTACTATAGACGTTTTGGGTGCTAACACATTCCCTTAACATTACCAACCCCTTACCCATTCTCTGTTTGTTCTTGTTTTAGAACTTGTTTAGGTTTTGTTCGCTCTTTTTCCTTTCCTTTTGGATAAAATAAAAGTACGGTGGCGACTCTTGCTTTATGAGTTAAGTTAATCAATAACTTACACACACAATTTTTACCACTACAACACCTAGCAAAGACGGTAATCAGTCTGTCGTGATGGTTAAGCGACACCAGGATGCTGACTAGGTTATCCATCAAGTTGGACAGGGAAATCTGTTAAGAGAAGATAACCTAACAACCATTGTCGAAAGGATAGTGGCGCAAAATGGGGTTAACATGGGCCTGCAAAGGCCAAATTATACATCCCTTTTGTGAGAATATGTGTTGCAGACAGAATTGCCAAGGGGATGGAAAGTTCCCAAGTTTACAAAATTCGCCGGCGACACCAACGAGTCAACTGTTGAACACATAGCTCGTTACCTGACTGAAGCAGGTGACATTCCAAATAATGAGAATTTGAGAATGAGATATTTCCCTAGTTCCCTAACGAAGAATGTGTTCACATGGTTTACTACCCTATCTCCTCATTCGATCCATACTTGGACGCACTTAGAGAGATTATTCCATGAACAGTTTTATATGGGGCAATCCAAGATTAGTCTGAAGGAGTTATCGAGTGTCAAGCAAAAATTTACTGAATCAATTGATGATTACTTGAACAGATCCAGGCTATTAAAAATAAGGTGTTTTACTTAGGTGCCTGAACACGAGCTTGTTGAAATGGCTGCTGGTGGGCTAGAGTATTCCATTAGGAAGAAGCTAGATACTCAATACCTGAGAGATATGGCCCAATTAGCAGATAGAGTTAGGAAAGTCGAGAGATTGAAGGTCGTGAAGGTCAGGACTAGTAAGGGTAAGAAATAGCGTGTGGCTTATGTCAACCTGCAAGACCATGACATAGAGTCTGAAGTTGAATATAAACATGTCGAGGAGTCTGAGATTGACATGGCTGAGCTAAAGCCAGGTCCCCCATATGTGTGAAAGTTACTCACACTTGCAAATGGGAAGAATCCTCTAGAACCTAAAGAAAATAATAGGTTTCCTAAGAAAACGTATACTTTCGACGTAACCAAATGCAATGATATTTTTGACTTGTTGCTTGTAGATGGTCAAGTACTCGTGCCCCCGGACGCAAAAGTACCACCATTAGAAAAAAGAAAAAAATGAGGGTTTTGTAAGTATCACAACTTCTTAGGACATAAAACCTCACAATGTTTTCTTTTCAGGGATCTTGTGCAGAATGCTCTGAATGAAGGCAGACTCAAGTTTGCTAAAAGAAAGGCCCCAATGAAAATTGATGCTGATCCCTTACAAATTGGAGATGCCAACTACGTGGAGCCTGCTGTGGTCAATATGGTCGAAATCTCCGAGGATTTTGACATGAAAGAATTTGAAACTGAAAACCAGATCGAAGTCGTGTTCCCAAAAGCCGGTGAAAATCTTATTAAATTTCTTTACATTTGTCAAGAAGATGACACTAAAGTGATGTTGTGCCCTCGATGCAGTGCTTTGTTCAACAAAAAAGCTGACAGGTAAGTCGAAGATGTAACGCCCCATTTTGTCCGATTTATTTAATCGAGTCGATTTAATTATTTTCGTTTTTATATTATTTTACTATTGACTTTTATGTGACCATATATTATGTTTATCGCTGTTTATGTTTTATCGCGTTTTGAGAGCGTTTGCGGGATATTTGAGTGTAGGGGTATTTTGGTCTTTTTACATGGTAAGATATTTTTCTTTATATAAGAAATAGAGATTTAAGAGAAGAGAGAAAGGAAAACGTGGGAAAAGAGAAGAGAAGAAGAAAACATGGATTCATCATCTTCTTCAAACTCCTCTTCGATTAATCGGGTAAGGGTGAGAAGTTTCGATTATATCTTGCTTGTGTATGTATATGTGTTGTTTGTTGTAATTGTTTTGGTTGTTTCACAACTTTTTCTCATTGATAATTTGTGATCATTTCGATAGAATCGATGTTTTAACGGTTAGAATTTGGAATAGATCGTGTAGAATAGTCGAGTAATGTTTGGGTTTAATCGAGAATACTCCTTGGTATGATTTAGGAAGTTTTGGATTGAGTTATATAGTTTGTGAGAGTTAGGGTAATAATGATGAAATAGTGAGAAGTCGATGTTTTCACGGTTGGAATGCAGAATAAGTTGGGTAGTATAGTCGGGTGAGGATAGGAATTAACCGGAAATGGTTATTTGTGTGTTTTCGAGTGGTTTTGATCGAGTTTGGAGTTGGGATAAATTGATAAAATTATGTTTTAAAATATTTAAAAAATGGAAAATATGTTGGATGGCTTTTTAATGGTGAAAATATTGTAGTATGTTGAATTCTGAGACTGGGGTTTTTTATGGAATCGAAATCGGAGGTCCGGAAGGCATTTAACGGTTGAAAACTGAGTTTTTAGCAGAATCTGCGCATTCATGCGCTAACCCCCAGAATTATGCATCGACTCATGATCTTCGTGCGTTGACCCGGGCGAAATTTTCAGGTTTATGCGCTGACCCCCAGCATCACGCGTCGACTCACGATCACAGAATTTTCCAAAATGTCAGATTTTGTTTTCTTCATAATTTTTGAACCATAAGTCCGTTTTGACCCCCGTTCAAAGCGTTGGAAAGATAATGAAATATTATTTCTATTAAAAATGGTTTGGAGGACAGTAGATGATTTATTTAAGTTGTGGGTTTTGTGAAAGTGTGGTGTAGTAGGATTTTTACCGTCGTAATTGTGTGCGATTGATGTGTTATCATGTGATATGCTTTTGATATATAACGTATAGCTTGTGTGCTATTATATAATGTGAATGCATGTGATAATGATGTTGTTGTGTGGTAAAATACATTGTTTGATTGAATATCAATGTATGTTGTTATGATGTTTTGTGGGATTGTTGTGGTTGATGGTGAGTAATTCTTGATATGAATTGATATGAGTGTATATGCTAAAATGCTAATTGTTGTGGCTTGTGGATTATGATGAAATGCATTGTTTATGTGAAATTCAATGTGTGTTATTTGGTGGCCTTATGGCAAGTAAATGCATTGTTTGAATTGATTTCCAATGCATGAATAATGATGATGAGATAATCCATATTGTTGATTTGTGAAGATGCATTTGATTGTCATGAGTCCTTGTATGCCAAGCATCATGATATGCATCTTGTGATGTCGTGTGCCCTAGTGGGTGTGAGCGACGAAACGATTCCAGAGGGAAACTGCTGTAACGGTCGTGTGCCTTATACAAAGAGGACCTAAAGCGACGTTATACACGATCGTGTGCCTTATACAAAGAGGACCTAAAACAATCAGATCGTGTGCCTTATACAAAGAGGACCTAAAGCGACAGGTAACATCGTTTGCCCGACGGGGAGTTACACTAAGTAATAAGCGATGATTCCAATAATTCCTGAGTGAATTAATGATGAGAATGATGGATGGATTGGTACCGCATTGCATTGCATAGAGTCGTTATGTCGGTCTCTGTGCATTTGCATGAATCATGAATGGATTGATTATGTGTGGAAAATCATGAATGGATTGATTATGTGTGAAAAATCATGAATGGATTGATTATGTGTGGGAGATTGTGAATTGATTGATTATGTGTTGAGCTTGTGATAGCATTGGTGATTTGATATGCATTTGTGATAAATGCATTGGTTATGGATGATATGTTTTATGTATAGACATATGCTATGTGATGTGGTGGTGTGTTTCCATATGTCATAACCTTGGTATGCCTTATGTGTGAATATATGATTATGTTGGTATAATTGATATATGCTATGCTGTTGGATTATTAGAAATATGTTATGTATCTGTGGCATGCTATATGTATTAATATGTGATGCTTGTGGTGAGAATAATTAGGTATGTGAATTTGTTGTTATTACCTTTGTATGAATATTTTGATGTTATAAAACAATTTATTTTGTAAAACAAGTCAGTTATGGATCTTTCCGCTTTATTCCATAATTGAACTTTCCTTTTGTTGGAAAAAGTTTCCCTTTTATGTTTATTCCATTTTGTGTTATGTATCAAATTTATGAGCAGGAATTGTGTTTTCTTTCTTTAAATGTGGCATCCTTGTTTCTGTCTAAGAATAATAAATTTTTATTTACTCTGATTTATTTATGTATTATTTATTCGCGATGGGAATTGGGGTGTTACAGAAGATGCTCAAAAGGCCAAAGAAAAAGAGAGGGTCCAACCTCAGTACCACTTTAGCAAAGGAGGTGCACCCTAGAGGAAGGATCGAGCAACTAGGTCACAGAAGGCAAAGCCACACACCTAAAAGCCTTCATCCGACGCCCCCTAGGGGAAGTGGTTGAAGCCTGCTGAAAGAGAACTCAAGAGAAACCCAAAGTGGAGAAACTTTGAAATGGGTTGAGGGTCCTCCATGACATACAAGGAAAACTTCCAGATGTTCGAAAGACGTTCCTACGGGCCTAGCACAAACTATAAGGGGAAGAGTCCTATGACTAGGACCCAATGGTGTAGGTTTTAGAGGAAAAAGAAGGTCGAAAGAGATGTTGTCGGGTCGAGTTATACCAGACCACAACAAAAGCCCGAGGAAGGTCAGGCAAAGAAACCACTTGGAAGGAAATATTTTCCCTCTAGAAAGATTAGCAGTGAAGAGAAAGCCAAAGAAGATGAGTTGGTAACAGATAATTATGATTCTGGGTCAGAAGGAGACTTCGATGTCATACGTAATATGGTCTATGTACTGCCTTATGAGTACGACCGCGTGACCGAGGTTGCGGAAGAGGAAGACTATGAGGAAGAAGAACTGGTAAAACACAAGCTAGTCTGCTACTTCGTTATGAACAACGGGTGCGTGGAAGAGCAAAATGTTTTCTTTGAGCGACCCCACGAAGGGATGAAGAGCCACCTGAAGCCTTTGTTCATAAGAGCTAAGGTTGAGGACACTACCGTTAACAAGAAACTAGTCGACGATGGAGCTGCTGTGAACCTAATGCTACATTTCATGTTGGCTAAGTTAGGTATGTACGACACATACCTTAGGCCCCACAATATGGTCTGAAAGCTCAAATGGTTTGACTAAATTTTGGTAAAACATAATGGTGGAAAAGATGCTCCAACATGAAGATTTATGCCCCATACCAAAGATGTCGAATAAAATGTCATAGCATGTAGATTCGACATCATGACTGTCACAACAGGTTTTGTTTCAGATCTGTTCCATGATTCAAGGCGTGATTGACAATGGATCAAGGATCAAAGATATGAAGCCCAACTCAGCAGAAGACTATATAAGAAAACCAAGACCTAGGCAGAAGAGATAGAGAGGACGACATAGACTTAGGAATCCTATTTTGTAAAGTAGGGTTTAGGTTTTGAGAGTTGTAGGTTTCTCTTGTAAGTCTCCCTCTGTATCAATTTGATGCAGTGTGGTAGACATAGATACTTGTACAGATTCAGAAGCTCGTACGCAATGAATCGTGTAGTGTTCTTGGATGAAGCTTTGAAGCAAATCCAAGTTAACTTGTTAGTCAAGGGTGCTTGACTGAACTTTGTATTGGAAGGGGTGTCTTTCAATAGGTAGATACAGTTATGGTGTAGTAACTGTTAGATAATCACATGTTGTGATTTAGGGAGTGAGATGGGTTTCTCTTATCAATTAGATGTGACTTCTAATGATTAAGACTTCATTGGGTAGTGATAGGTTAGCGTGGGTACTTTCTGTAACCTGAGGTTGTTTACATAAAACTATACTACTAATAGTGATTTCTTCTTCCTGGATTGGTATCCCCAAGATGTAGGTAAGTTGCACCGAACTGGGTCATCATATTCTGTGTTGTTTATCATTCTGCTATTTTCAGTTCAGTCTTGATTAACATGTTGGATCAGATGTCGTAACATCTGTGATGTTGCAGTTCTGATATGTAAGGTATCAGTCTGCTGTTGTTCCTCTGCGTTTAAATGTTCATGCAGAACAATGTCTTGACATGTGTTAGGACATCTGTTGTCTGCATTGCCAGAATTTCAATTGGTCAGAGCAGGCATCCTGTCTGTTTTTGGATGAGATCTTTGGGAGATACTTTCTGGCGTTTAAACAAGGAGGAGTTTTGAAGATCAGATTAATCAACTCAGATATACTCAAGGGTATTAATGGATGGGATGGATGTTCTGGATCGAAGGTAATAACCCGATGGTTGTTCATGTTGCTGAGGAAGTTCTACAACAACTGCAGGAGAAGTGGTTAGTTCTCTTGTTGGGGTGTCTTATAAGATGTTCTGACATCTTATTAGGGCAAGTTGAAATTGTTCCTTGGTGGTTCCGCTGCATGTGTTTCTGATGGAAGAGCTCTAGAATTATGGGATTCTGGAGTTGTTACTGAAGACAGATGGTGGAAGATCTCAATCGTCTGCCTCTATATGTTAAGATATCTGCATTCTTTTATTCCAAAGTCGGGAGCGATGGAATGAAGGGAGCTGTTGGAAAATGTTTGTTATGGTGACTTGGTACTTGGAAGCTTGGTTCCATGGTACAGTGTGAAGTTAGTTGAAGAGGAGAGGAGTTGAGTTTAAGTTTATCAAGTTCTTGCTCTGGGAGTTTGATAAATTATTGATCGACTAGGTTGTCAAAGATACTTGAGAATCTCTCAAGTCCACTCATAAAGGCATCTCAGTCGTGCATCCGGAGTCTTCTAGTTATTCTTTTGACTAGAAGGTGTTTCTATGAAACACAACCTGAAGAAAGTGGAGGTGATTTATTTTCACGATCCAAAACAGCAAGGAAAGATTCATCTCTCTTAACCCTAAGGGTGGATCCAATCTGATTGGAGTTCTCAGAATTGTTGAGGTAAATAGGATTCGTTCAGAGAGAATCTTAGTTACTTGAGTCAAGGGTGGCAGCCTTGGTATCTCAACACTGTGTTTCAAAGAAGATACTTGCAAAAGATTGAATACTTGATAAGTGTTCATGAAGTGATCTGGTGGAGCTTAGCTACAACAGTGAAGAAGGGTTATTGGACAAGGATTTAAGATCAATTGTTATTTATGAAATTCACAAGTATTTAATTGATTATCCTTGAAAGTCAAGATTGGTGATGTTCTACAAGATGTTGGAACATCTCATCATCAGAGTTTATGCAGAAACATGGGAAGGGTATTGCATACGCTTTAGCATCTGTTTTAGTCTTGGGTGTTAACCTAAGAAGGGGCTTCAGTCTGGTATGACAGAAGCATGTGATCTCTGGAGAGTTTCCTAACAAGAAACTGGTATGGACTTTGATGCTGTTGAAGATGAAGATGAAGACATCATAATCTTGATGGTTAGTTCTTGGATCAGTTTATTTCTGATCTAAGAGTATTGGAGTGCTGCAGGTGTGTTCAAGTGGTTACTAGAAGCATCTGGTGGTGGCACATCTTGGATCAGTTTATTTCTGATCTAGGTACTGAGGAGCATGTGATCTTGCTCATTTTGAAGGTCAAGGTTAAGTGGCAGTTATCTCTGGATTTCTACAGACTGCTCTGCTAAGGAAGTGGCATTCTTTGGTATGGCTATGGTGTAGTCTATGACTACTTTATCTTCTGAAGATTCAGATGTGGTGTGAAGCCTTTGGAGTTTCAAATCAGGATGGAGGTTGTCTACTTAAACTTGGTTGTTGAATCAAGTCTATGAGAGCATGGAACTCTTGTTCTGTAATAAGGACAAGGTTCTTCTAAGTGGCATAAGGAGGAGCTGAATTTAGCAGTTGGATGTCGTATTAGAATGTTCTGAAATCTAGCTTAACATCAGAATCTCAGCTGGTGATGTGGCACATCAGCTTAAGCTAAGGTGATCTACAGGAGAATGGAAGTTATGGATGCTTCAAAAAGTTCTATCTCATACAGTTTGCGGGAGCTGTGGTTTGAGAAGATGTTACATGTCTAGAGGCTTGGTGAATCCAAGATGTCTTCCTATGGTGCAAGTAGTTCATGTGACTTGAAGATCAGATTTCATTGGTGGATCAGCATATCTTGTGGGAGTTCTGAAGAAGAGTGAGATCAATTAAAAGTGGCATTTGGTTGGTTTTGATGCGTGTTTTTTTTCGCAAGTGTACGAACGCGTCAGAGTAATATAAAAGATTATCGTATCCACAGAGACCAAGTGTCAATCTATCGCTATCTATTGTTAAGGTGTGTATCTAAGGTGATTGAAAATAGTAGTTTTGAAGAGTGCACGGTAGTAAATAAAGTAATTAAAATTAATTGATAAAGACAGGTTCGAATGCAATTCACACAACCAATTGATAATCCAAGTACTTGCTAATAGAACTACTTACGGGCAATGTTTTCTACTTTGAAAAGAACTAATTTGACAGGAACTGTCGCTTTCGCGTATTCAGAACCGAGTTGTACCCCCTAATCAAACCCTCTTATTGTCACGGATAAAAAGGCGCGCATTGCGTTAGAGTAGTAAACCTATTTTTAAGAAATATAGTATCTTGACCAAGTTGAAAAGTATTTTAACCTGGATTTTCTAAAAAAAAAGAGGTCCTTACGAACCAGACTTTAAACTTCTTAACGCGTCCGAAAATGGTTTTAAAATCTCTTTTCTTTTCAAATTAAAAACTCCTAATAAACTAAACAAAGCGCTTTCGCTGTTTTCGAAATAGTTTAAAAACAATTAAGTTTAGATAGGCGTTGGACGGCTTTCGATCTTACCCAACGGAATTTAAGAACAGGAAAACTTATATTGAAAGTTAAAATAGCCCTTAAGTGTTTCCACTAACAATTGTACAGATTATCGATTCGGTTATGATCTTCACATTCTAACCTTTATAAAATTAGCCAGACATGGTAAAGTAAAAGTTCATTTTTAGATTTTTCATAAAAAAGTATTTAAGTGCGAGTGCGGAAAGTAAATGAAAGTAGTGCGAGTGCGGAAAGTAAATGAAAGTAATGCGGTGCGGAAAATAAATGAAAGTAGTGCGAGTGCGGAAAGTAAATGAAAGTAGTGCGAGTGCGGAAAGTAAATGAAATTAAAAGACAATGCAAGAAATAAAGTTGACAAAAGGTAAAGTAATAAAAACCTGCTCCAATCGGAGTGGTTGAATAAAATGCGAACTGAAAGTAAAATGGCGGCAGGATTAACTTCCTTCCAGAGTGCTCCAAGACTCAATCTCACAGGCTCTTACAGACTCGATCTCTCGAATGTAGTAACACCTCGATGTGAAGCGATTACCACTATTACACTGATATATGCTTATGAACAACTAAGCTTGGATGAAGAAAAACGAAAATCTAAAGTCCTATTTATAGGCAAGGAAACATGTGGAAAAGACAAGGATGCCCCTAGCATTTGAATTTGGGAGGGAACTCGCTTTGTTCTTGTGGCGTCCGCCACAACACCATGGCGCCCGCCATGAGTGTAAACTTGCTTGGGCAGTTGGAGATCGTGGGGAAAAACAGTTGGGAGGAGTTTGAGACATGGCCACGTCATGGAAGACCCTGTGGCGGCCGCCATAGTGGATGCCATAAGTGTAAAATGCTGATTTTCTCTATTTTAGCTCATTTCGACTTCCTTTTCGCTCCTTTTCTCGCTCGGGGCTCTGATTAGACTAAAAACCTGAAAACAAAGAAAAACATAATAATAACATAATAAAATGACATTAAAAGACTAAGAATGCATGCGAAATCGGAGTCAAAAATACGGTGAAATTCAGTGTCATCAAATTCTCCCACACTTAGACCTTTGCTTGTCCTCAAGCAAAACATTTAAAGCTCAAAGTAAGAAAACTAGTGCTGACACGTGATTCGGGCAAAAAGGGCTTCTAAGTTCAAGTCAGGATGCAGTGACAGGTACTAAGTGAACCAAGGGTATCGTAATGACACTTATCCGCAGAGGCGGACATAAACTTCATTCTTATATTAATCAACCGTACCATCCCACAATAACTAGGCCTACCTCTTCATCTCTTTTTTGGGTCCTTTTCATTCAGGCGCAATCACATTAAGCCCGTTATCCGTACATGTTTCATAGTAGAGTGACCTGTTAGTGATTCTGATCCAAAACATAGGGTTTCTGGCACATAAGACTGTGTAAACCCTTTTATTTAACCCAAATGCAGTTGTGGGGGATCGGATCGTAATCCGCCCTACCGAGTTCAACGCCAGATACCTCTGAACCAACTAACAATGGGTGAGCTAAAATTATATTTTTTTGTGTGGCAACAATTCAACTTTTTGGGTTAAACGACCTTGTGAGGGTCATCTATCCGGAGTTTGCCTTATTCTTTATTTATTTTACTGGATCATTCACTTATGTTCATCGGTTCCCTACGTAGAACATGCTTAGGCCGGAGCTGACTGCTGAAATAAACTACTTAGGACAAATTTGGAAATGATAATTAAGGCCATGGTACATGGGGTTTTGGAATGATTCCTATATTAGTGAAGTCTACGGTGCTAAAACGATACTAATGTTTCAAAAAGCTCACCTAAGTCACCACATCCTAATCCAAACCTGTCTTAAAGCCCAAAAAACGTGTAGAACAACAATGTTTTCTTTTTGCAAAAAATTTTTTGTAGGGCTAAAGAAATGGGGAAAAATGAGGGTGCACTAGGGATACACTGTACTGGTGACTCGTCAGACTCATGCATTTTCTAGAAAAAAGACATAGACAAAAACAAGAAATAAACAACTAACTAAAAAAATGGAAATAGAAAGCAATAAAATAGAAAGCAATAAAATCCCCTCCCACACTTAAATCGAACATTGTCCCCAATGTTTCGAAATAAGATAAGGAGAGTAACCTGTAAAACTACTGATGCGGACCACTGGTGCCCTCGTCGTCCTGCTGGGAATGCCTGGGACGACGGGATCTGCTACGATGCTGGTCTATCCGGTCCAATCGGGCTGATAAGGCCGCCTGGGCATCTCTGACCTGTCGAAGGTTACCTAGAACGGAACCTTGAGTAGCCTCTATAAGCTCGTAATGCCGGCGGTTGAAGTCTTGCTGACGGGATTGCTCGTTTGCTATCGCAAGCAAGGTGTGAGAAACGGACTCGAAGGATCGATCTGTCCTCCGCCGTGATTCTTCCATGAAGCTCATATTATCCGTCAGTTGTTGCTGAATGGTAGAGAGAAGGTCATCTCGCCTTTCTTCTCTAGCCATAAGGTCACGCCACATCTCCTCAGTGACATAGGATCCAGGGACTTAACCTGCAAAAGGGTTAGAGGAAGAGGGTGCGGTGTGTGGTGGTGAAGGATGATGGGGGGACACATGAGGTATGGGAGACTGATCTCTCCGCTCAAATTCTTCGTCAGTGTCGTGTCCCTCCGTATCAGGAATATTAGGAGGAAGTGGACCTAGAACAGGTGGAGCATTTAAATCATAGGTCCAGTTCCTTTCATTACGTACATCGGTACGTCTACTGCAGGGCAAGGCAACAGATGGGATAGCTACACCATGGATCATCAATACAAAACCACCCTCTCTTCTCGCTCGGCACAATTTCATATCTTTTAGAAATTTTAGGTTGATTGTGCGAGGAGTTAAGGGCTCTAGTGTGGCTATCTCATTGTTCAGGTTTAGTGCCCGAGCAATAGACGTAATTAGTCCTCCAAAAACAATCGGTCCTGCTTTATTAATAGTAACAGACATGTGAGAAAGCATAAACGGGACCGGATTGATTCTTCTATTTGTGAGACTTCCTTGTAAAAACTGAAGCTCTTTAGCATTAACCTTATTTGGATTATCCCGGCCAAAAATAGTACATGCCAACAGGTATCTAAAAACTCTGATGGCTGGGTTGTGGATGGTCGATGCAAGAATTCCTTCAAAAGAAGTTATTAAATTATTCGACAATCTCTGCCAAAAAGAAAATGCATCGACCGACCATCCGTCATCCAAAGGGGTCTCACAAATAGCACCTTCCCAAAGAGGAATTCCTAACAGACTTGTTAGTTCGTCGGTACTGTACTTATATTCTATTCCAAACATTCTAAATTGGACAGTACCGACTGTGCTAGCAGTGTTAGGGTGGACAGTGTAGATCAAAGAACTTAAAAACTCAATTGTCAGTTTCTCAAAGGTTGGTTCTTGGTTTTCAAAAATAGAGTGCAGTCCCAAAAAATCAAGTAAATGATAAACACTATGATAAATACCCAAGGTATAGAGACAGTTGTCGTCCACGTACCTCATCGAGAGAATTTCTCGACCTTGAAGCCTTTGAATATTCCTCCTCTGCCTATCCCCGGGTTTTCCTTCTCGCAAAATATATCCTTCGAACTCCATAGCTTGCTCCTTGAATTGATTTGAAGATAGTGAAGATGGGTTTAAATATAAGTTGGTAAAGGTGAGATTTTTATGGAATTTAATTGGTGGAATTTCAAATGGAAGTTTGAAAGGGTTAATGGATAGTGGGTATTAAATAAAGGTGGGAGCTTTTGTGAGTTTTAATGGAGTTTTGGAAAAGGAGAAAAATGGGTTATGGGAGTTTAGAGGTTCAAAAATGGTGGAAGATGTAGTTCTCCCCCGTATTTATCAGGACGCCGTGGCGGGCGCCATAAGGCTATGGCGGGCGCCATAAGGTCATTTTCGGACCTGGGCCAAAATTTTGAATTTTGGAATGGGCCTCTCTTACCTTTTGCGTCTCGGGGGTCCCGATAGCGTTCTCATTTGCTTTCTTCTTCAACACGGGACTTGCACAATTTTTGTGGAAATAAAAATCAAATATTAAGAAAAATAACATTATTATTGGATATATATATATAAAAGGAAAAATAAAAACACACATAATATATATATATATATAAAATCAAAGTACATAGGAAATATAGGAAATGCGAAAATACGAAATGTGTCCAGATATGCTAAAAAGTAAAGAAAACGCAGAAATACTGAATAGTAAATAATAGAGTAGTAAGTCAGGGCAATATGATCAATCAGCTGGCTCCTCTGCCTGGCTGGATCCACGAAGCTCAGCGATCTCGCGACGAAGCTCTCCGATCTCCTGGTATAAAGAGTCTGCCTCAGTAGCATGAGTGAGATCAGATACCTCAATCTGCAAAGCAAGATCAGCTACCTCCTGCTTGAGCTTGGCAGTCTCTCTGCGGAGCTCAACAACCTGGGTGTATAAATCGGGTGGCTGCAAAGACAAATTATTAGATAATACAGTGATTTTGGGAGACGGAGGTGTAGGGGTGTACTCAGCAATAGGAGGCGATCTAGGCTCCTCAATAGTCTCTCCATAACCCTCCAAAGCATATCTCCAATTAGCTGGGTCATGAACACTGGTCATCATCGGATCAGGCAGCAAAAAGTAATGAACAGCCTCGTTGTCGATCAACAATCTGAACTGGTTGGGGTTTGCAGAGGCTCTCCTTATCAACCCTCTGTCTAGGCAGAAATCAACGTCCATGGTGGTGTATTCACAGAAAACCCTGAGATGTAACAACTTACGCGAAAGGCCTAAAGCAGCTGCAATCTGGGTAACAATACCTCCCACATGAATAATACCTACTGATGACCTGGAAATACTGCTAAGACCTTTCAGCAGAAAGTTCCCACATGCCACAGGACGTGACTGGGTCGCACAAAACAGTAGAAAGATCTCCTCCTCACTAAGCAAGGTCTCAGCATCTGGCAATCCAAAGAAAGAGTGTGCTATGATCATCTGAAAATACCTCAATGCAGGGTTGTGGATAACATGTGAGAACTGGGTGGAAGGATCCTGACTCCCTCCACCAGAGATATCACTCCAGAACTTCTCCACTTCCCTACTCAGAAAGTATCCCATAGGTGTCTCAGGAATAGCATCAGGGGTCGTCTGAAAACCTAATAAATCACCAAACTCCTTATGAGTGAAGGAGTACTCAGTCCCAAATAACCTGAAAACAGCACATCCATCTGGTCCGGCCCAGGGGTCATAAGAAAACGAGCTGAGGAACTCCAAAGTGAGGTTCCTATAGGTGTTGTTCAGGTCGTCGAACTGGTCCCATTGAAGCTGGTGGCATAAGAATCTGACACTAGGCTCAATGCCTAAAGCCTCCATGCAAGCCTGATCTGGGTACCTCGTAGGTGCCATAGGACGTCTGAAGTGGACAAAGTAACGCTCTCTCTGGGCGTCATTCCTGAAAGTCACATGCATGTCGTCAAAGTTCTGCATTCTGCACAGAGTTAGGAAGAAAGTCCTGTAAAACACAAACATTTTAAACATTAGTCCTGACAAAATATAACAAGAAATAAAATAAAACAAAATGTAGAAAGAGTAAATAAGGTAAGAAAATCATGGGTTGCCTCCCATGCAGCGCTTGTTTAACGTCGTTAGCTTGACGACTGGAACTTATACATCTCTTGTCGGGATTGGTGGATCACTTAGAGTGTGGCTGGAGTAGGTTGTTGGAATGTCTCCTCCTTCGTAGAGCTTCAGTCTTTGTCCATTGACGATGAATGGTTTACATGTCTCGTTTTTGATTTCAACAGCTCCAGACCTCAGAATTTTTGATACTTTGAAGGGGCCAGTCCATCTTGAACGGAGCTTTCCTGGGAAGAGTCGTAGCCTAGAATTGAACAGGAGAACAGGGTCGCCTAAGTTGAAGTCTTTTCTTACGATTCTTTTGTCGTGCCAAGCTTTTGTTCTTTCTTTGTATATTATGGCATTCTCGTAGGCTTGCTGTCTGAGTTCTTCCAATTTGTGGATGTCAAGGATACGTTTCTCACCAGCAGTTAGGTAATCCAAATTCAAAGTTTTAATGGCCCAATAGGCCTTATGCTCTAACTCAAAAGGTAAATGACAAGATTTTCCATAGACTAGTTGGTAGGGGGTTGTTCCTATAGGGGTTTTGAAAGCGGTTCTGTAGGCCCATAAAGCCTCTTGAAGCTTTTGCGACCAATCTTTTCTGGATACAGAGACAGTTTTTTCTAAAATTTGTTTAATCTCCCTATTAGATACTTCCACTTGGCCACTAGTCTGTGGGTGATATGGTGTTGCTACTCTATGCTTAACTCCATACTTGCTTAAAAGCTTATCAAATATTCTTGATATGAAGTGAGATCCTCCATCACTTATAACTAAACGGGGTGTTCCAAATCTGGGGAATATATAATTTTTAAATAATTTAATCACTACTCTAGTGTCGTTTGTGGGTGCAGCTATCGCTTCAATCCACTTAGACACGTAGTCTACTGCAACTAAGATATACTTGTTTCCTAAAGATGGTGGGAATGGTCCCATGAAATCTATACCCCATACGTCGAAGAGTTCTACTTCTTGGATGTTTCTTAAAGGCATTTCGTCGCGTCTTGATATATTTCCTGTGCGTTGGCATCTATCACATTTGACAATGTAAGCATGGACATCACGCCACATGGTAGGCCAGAATAGGCCAGCTTGAAGAATCTTGGCGTAGGTCTTAGAGGTGCTTGCATGTCCACCATAAGGTGCAGAGTGACAATGCTGAATTATACTTTCTACCTCGTCTTCTGGAACGCAACGGCGGAAAATGCCATCTTTACCTCTCTTGAAAAGAAGTGGCTCATCCCAATAGAAATTTCTAACATCACTTACGAACTTCTTCTTCTTGTGGTAATCGAGATCAGGGGGTATGATATCAGCGGCTAGGTAATTAACAAAATCAGCGTACCAGGGCACGTTACTTACAGCTAAGGATTTTTGGAAGTGCTCATGAGGGTCTGGTTCTTTATCTTCAATGGTTTCCAACTGGGCTATCAATCTATCATAGGCAAAATCATCATTTATGGGTACTAATTCAGGATTCAGGTATTCTAGCCTAGATAGGTGATCGGCTACTACATTTTCTGTGCCTTTTTTATCTCGGATATCTAAGTCGAACTCTTGTAGCAACAAAATCCATCGAAGTAACCTGGGTTTAGCATCTTTTTTACTTAGTAGGTAACGGATGGCAGCATGATCGGTGTAAACTATAATTTTGGCTCCTACTAGATATGATCTAAATTTGTCTATAGCGAAAACTACAGCTAGGAGTTCTTTCTCGGTTGTTGCGTAATTGAGCTGGGCGGCGTCTAGGGTTCTACTGGCATAATATATTACATGTAATCTTTTATCTTTTCTCTGACCTAGAACGGCTCCTACAGCGTAATCACTGGCGTCACACATTATCTCAAACGGTTCAGACCAATCAGGGGGTTTCATAATGGGTGCTGAAATCAATGCTTGCTTCAAAAGGTTGAATGCTTCATTGCATTTTTCATCAAAGATGAATTCAGCATCTTTCATTAACAGGCCAGTTAAAGGTTTTGTTATTTTGGAGAAGTCCTTGATGAAACGGCGGTAGAATCCAGCGTGTCCAAGGAAACTTCTAACTTCCCTGATAGTCTTGGGGGGTTTTAGGTTCTCTATAACTTCTATTTTTGCTTTATCTACCTCTATACCTCTTTCGGAGATTATATGTCCTAAAACAATTCCTTCAGTCACCATGAAATGGCATTTTTCCCAATTCAGCACAAGGTTCACCTCCACACATCTTTCCAGGATTTTCTCAAGGTTGATAAGACAATTTTGGAAATCAAAACCGCAAACCGAGAAATCATCCATAAATACTTCCATGATTCCATCTAGATAATCTGCAAAGATTGACATCATGCAACGTTGGAAAGTAGCAGGGGCATTACAGAGTCCAAAAGGCATTCGTCTGTAGGCAAAAGTTCCAAAAGGGCATGTAAAGGTAGTTTTTTCTTGATCTTCTGGATGTATAGGTATTTGAAAGAATCCCGAATACCCGTCTAGATAGCAGAAGTAAGAGTGTCTGGCAAGACGTTCTAACATCTGGTCTATGAACGGTAAAGGGAAATGATCCTTCCTAGTTGCTTTATTTAACTTTCTATAGTCTATGCACATACGCCAACCTCCTTCTATCCGCTTTGCTATTTGTTCACCTTTCTCATTTTGCACAACTGTGATGCCTCCCTTCTTGGGTACCACATGCACAGGGCTCACCCACTTACTGTCCGAGATCTGATATATTATACCTGCTTCAAGCAACTTCAGAACTTCCTTTTTGACAACATCACTCAGTATAGGGTTTATCCTTCTCTGGTGCTCTCTGGAAGGTTTTGAATCTACTTCGAGCAAAATCCGATGCATGCATACGGATGGACTTATACCTTTCAGATCAGAGATATTATATCCTAAGGCTGAGGGATATCTTCGTAAAACGTCCAAGAGTTGATCTGTTTCTTTTTGTCTCAAGGCAGCACTAACTATAACCGGACGATTCATTTCTTCATCAAGAAACTCATATCTCAGGTTCTTAGGTAGTTCCTTAAGTTCCAAGGCTGGTTTAATAGGGCAAGGCATAGGATCTGGGGTAAGGGATAAACATTCGTAAAGGTTATCATCGATGTAGGGTTTCTTATAATTGTCATCTTCCAAAATAAGAGTTGATGGCAGCTTAATTGTTTCAATGACTTCTTCTTGCTCTAACTCCCTAACACATTCATCAATGATATCTATCGCATAACACGCATCTCCTATCACAGGTGCCATAAGAAATTTTGAAAGTATAAATTCTATCTTCTCGTTCCCTACCTCAAAGGTTAGCTTCCCCTTTTTGACATCTATTATGGCTCCAGCAGTCGATAAGAATGGTCTACCTAGAAGAATTGGTATGTCATCATCTTCTTTAATGTCCATGACAACAAAATCAGTAGGGATAAACAGCTGACCTATCCTAACAGGGACGTCTTCAAGTATGCCTATCGGATATTTAACAGATCTATCGGCTAATTGAAGTGACATCTTGGTAGGTTGCAACTCTCCTAAATTTAACCTTTCGCAAACCGCTAAGGGCATTAAGCTCACACTAGCTCCTAAGTCTAGAAAAGCTTTTTCGATGACATGACTCCCCAAAGTACAAGGAATGGAAAAGTTTCCAGGATCTTTATCCTTTTTTGCTAATTTATTTTCGGCAATAGAATTACATTCCAAGGGTTTCGGATCATCAAGTCTACGTTTATTGGTAAGGATGTCTTTGAGAAACTTTGTGTAGGATGGTATTTGGGTAATGGCTTCTGTGAACGGGATTTCTACGTGAAGTTTTTCTATAACTTTAATGAATTTCTGATACTGATTATTGATCTGGGTTTGTTTAAGTCTTTGCGGATATGGTATTGGTGGTTTGTATGGCGGGGGTGGTATATAGGTTTTGTTTTTGGGTTCTTCTCCTTTTTCTTGACTTTCCTGGTTTACAGATTCCTCTGGTTTCTTCTTTTTATCTGGGATGTTGTCATCTTCCTTAGAAGTTTTGGGATCACTCAACCTCGGGTTACAAGGTTCATCATAAGCGGTCCCACTTCGTAGGGTAATGGCATTTGCTTGTCCTTTCGGGTTTTGTTGAGGTTGTCCAGGGAATTGTCCTCCAGGTGTGGTCTGAGGGGCTTGGTTTAAAGCTACCTGCGAGATTTGGGTTTCAAGCATCTTATTGTGAGTGATTATTTGGTCAACCTTGGTTCCTAACTGGGTAATTAGTTCGTTAACATGAACGTTTTGGTTCATGAACTCCTTGTTTTGTTGGATTTGAGCAGCGACAAAATTATCCACGATTTTCTCAAGGCTCGGTTTTGGTGGTACAGGTTGCATAGGTTGATTTGATCTTGGGGCTTGATAACTTGATTGTCTCGGAGGGGCAGTATTTTGGATAGGGTTATTATTCTTATAGGAAAAGTTTGGGTGATTCCTCCATCCAGGGTTATAGGTATTTGAAAATGGGTTTCCTTGGGTGTAGTTCACTTGTTCAGAGCTGGTCTCGTTTAACAGACTGCATTCTGCGGATTGGTGTCCTTTCGTCCCACATATCTCACAATCTGACGAAACTGCGGCTGCAGTATTCGGGGTTGTACACATATGCTCAACTTTTAGGGCCAATGCGTCCATTTTAGCTTGCATCATGTCTATAGAGCTTAACTCATGTATCCCTCCTTGGGCTTCCTTCTTTTCCACTGTCGCTCGTTCTACTCCCCACGATTGATGGTTTTGGGCCATATCTTCGATAAGGGCACTAGCTTCAGGGTAAGGTTTGTTCATCAGTGCGCCACCTGCGGCGGCGTCGATGGTCATCTTAGTGTTATAATGAAGTCCATTATAGAAGGTTTGAATGATTAACCAATTTTCTAAACCATGATGTGGGCATGCTCTTAACAGCTCTTTATATCTCTCCCAGGCTTCGAACAACGATTCTCCTTGGTTTTGGGTAAATCTAGTTATTTGGTTTCGAAGAACAGCGGTCTTACTCGGGGGAAAATATCTGGCAAGGAATACTTTTCTAAGGTCTTCCCAACTTGTTATGGAATTTGGTGGAAGGGAATCTAACCAAGATAGGGCCTTATCTCTGAGGGAAAAAGGAAATAATCTTAAGCGAATCGCCTCAGGAGGGGCTCCATTGGTTTTAAAGGTGTCTGCTAGTTGGAGAAAGTTTTTCAAATGTTGGTTTGGGTTCTCTGTAGCAAGACCTGCGAATTGTCTCTGCTGTACTAACTGCAGCAGGGATGGTTTAAGTTCAAAATTGTTAGCTGGTATAGCTGGATTTACTATACTAGAACTAGGTTCCTCGTTGGATGGTTGGGCGAAATCCTTAAGAGGTCTTTGATTTTGATCTTCGGCCATAGCTTTCCTAAGTTTATGGAAATATAAACGTGTGCGAGCGTAACGTTCTGGTTCAGCTAGAGGGTCTACTAAACTACCGGTACTACGAGTTTTTCGCATTGACCGGCGGGTAACTTCCTTAGTCTAAACGGTATAACAACAGGGTATGAAATTTGACGAAATTGGTCCCCGGCAACGGCGCCAAAAACTTGATGCGTGTTTTTTTTCGCAAGTGTACGAACGCGTCAGAGTAATATAAAAGATTATCGTATCCACAGAGACCAAGTGTCAATCTATCGCTATCTATTGTTAAGGTGTGTATCTAAGGTGATTGAAAATAGTAGTTTTGAAGAGTGCACGGTAGTAAATAAAGTAATTAAAATTAATTGATAAAGACAGGTTCGAATGCAATTCACACAACCAATTGATAATCCAAGTACTTGCTAATAGAACTACTTACGGGCAATGTTTTCTACTTTGAAAAGAACTAATTTGACAGGAACTGTCGCTTTCGCGTATTCAGAACCGAGTTGTACCCCCTAATCAAACCCTCTTATTGTCACGGATAAAAAGGCGCGCATTGCGTTAGAGTAGTAAACCTATTTTTAAGAAATATAGTATCTTGACCAAGTTGAAAAGTATTTTAACCTGGATTTTCTAAAAAAAAAGAGGTCCTTACGAACCAGACTTTAAACTTCTTAACGCGTCCGAAAATGGTTTTAAAATCTCTTTTCTTTTCAAATTAAAAACTCCTAATAAACTAAACAAAGCGCCTTCGCTGTTTTCGAAATAGTTTAAAAACAATTAAGTTTAGATAGGCGTTGGACGGCTTTCGATCTTACCCAACGGAATTTAAGAACAGGAAAACTTATATTGAAAGTTAAAATAGCCCTTAAGTGTTTCCACTAACAATTGTACAGATTATCGATTCGGTTATGATCTTCACATTCTAACCTTTATAAAATTAGCCAGACATGGTAAAGTAAAAGTTCATTTTTAGATTTTTCATAAAAAAGTATTTAAGTGCGAGTGCGGAAAGTAAATGAAAGTAGTGCGAGTGCGGAAAGTAAATGAAAGTAATGCGGTGCGGAAAATAAATGAAAGTAGTGCGAGTGCGGAAAGTAAATGAAAGTAGTGCGAGTGCGGAAAGTAAATGAAATTAAAAGACAATGCAAGAAATAAAGTTGACAAAAGGTAAAGTAATAAAAACCTGCTCCAATCGGAGTGGTTGAATAAAATGCGAACTGAAAGTAAAATGGCGGCAGGATTAACTTCCTTCCAGAGTGCTCCAAGACTCAATCTCACAGGCTCTTACAGACTCGATCTCTCGAATGTAGTAACACCTCGATGTGAAGCGATTACCACTATTACACTGATATATGCTTATGAACAACTAAGCTTGGATGAAGAAAAACGAAAATCTAAAGTCCTATTTATAGGCAAGGAAACATGTGGAAAAGACAAGGATGCCCCTAGCATTTGAATTTGGGAGGGAACTCGCTTTGTTCTTGTGGCGCCCGCCACAACACCATGGCGCCCGCCATGAGTGTAAACTTGCTTGGGCAGTTGGAGATCGTGGGGAAAAACAGTTGGGAGGAGTTTGAGACATGGCCACATCATGGAAGACCCTGTGGCGGCCGCCATAGTGGATGCCATAAGTGTAAAATGCTGATTTTCTCTATTTTAGCTCATTTCGACTTCCTTTTCGCTCCTTTTCTCGCTCGGGGCTCTGATTAGACTAAAAACCTGAAAACAAAGAAAAACATAATAATAACATAATAAAATGACATTAAAAGACTAAGAATGCATGCGAAATCGGAGTCAAAAATACGGTGAAATTCAGTGTCATCAGGTTTCATAGTGTGCATTCAAGCAGGATGCTTGAAACTGATTGCTCTTGTGCAGAAGGGTGGTTAGTTGAATGTAAGGAGAATCTAGTTCATTTTGGAGCTTGTGGCAGAAGTTCTCAGTTTATGAAAGATTGCCTTCTTTTGGTGGATGAGATTTTATTTCTCTCGGGGTTTCTGAAGTTCTTTTTGTTCAAGCTGGTGGCGCAGTGTTGTGTGAAGATCTTCAGTTGGATTACTATGCAGATAGTAAGTCCAGTGGTGGAGCATATCAAGAACCATGGTGTGTGGTGTCTATGATGTGTGAAGGATGTCCTAACTGATGTTAGAACATTTTTGGGTTGGTTATCCTTGGAGTAGGATACTAAGTACTGAGTGTGGAACTTGACACTCACATCTTGTCTAAGAAGTATTTATCTTATCATACGGGAGAATGATGGGTAAAGGATTGTCTTGGAAGTCTGATGTGAATGGGACATGCTAGAAGTAAATTATTTGGTGCTTGTGGAGCAAATGGCCTGAAGATTTCTGGAGCATGTGTTTGACGTTCTTCAAGTGCGGAGAATATCTGGGTGAGCTAGCAAACTAAGGGGCCCTGTGCGTCTCTTTGAGGAATGTGAAGCATTCTGATTCAATTGGGTTGTATCTTAGGGAACAAGGAGATTCATACATGAGAATTCAGGAGGAGTTTGTGTGTTGTATGGATGGTTTCTGGACGAGAGGGATCAATGGAGCTTTGATCTCAATCCAAGAGTTTGTTGGTTGTGGTACACATACGCGTTCTGGGTATTCACACACTATATGATCATGAAGTTGTCATGGGATATCATGTAGTGGCTTTGGGTGGTTCTTAATGAAGAAGCATCTTTTAAGAAAGATAGGGGGATAACTCCTATCTGATTTTTGTACTGGTGTGGTACATGGTTTGCTTGAGGGTCAAGCAGTAGGTGAATGTGTTTAGCAAGTGTGTTGAACTGAGGGTGCGCTCTTGAAGACATGAAGATGCTTCTTATGTTTTCCATTCATTTAGGGTGTTCTTCTGGAAAAGGAGCACTGGTTGTCTACGACAGGGGGAGTTAGATCTCTATTTCAGATATATAGCTGCAGACTGGTTATCAAGAATGTTTGTGGTTTCAAGCAGTTTGTGATAGATTGCCTCAGGTGAGGTTGATATGTCTGACGGGATGTCGTGACATTGCCCTACTGATATGAGTTCTGGGTGAACTTATAAGGACATTCTGATTCTATCATTGGGTGTCAATGGATTGAATTAGAAGTGGTACAAGTATCTTGGAAAACTCTGTTGCTGTCTGGAAGAAATTAGTTTTATGCTAATGGAAGGGTAATCGAACGGATTCTGCTGTAATCAAGGGTGCTAAATCTAGATTAAGAAAGTCCTATCTGTGGGGACCATAAGCCTGACAAAATCAGGTTAGGTAACATGACACTGTTCAGAAGTGGTTTCAAGGACAAGTCAGAAAAGATGGAATCTTTCGAAACTAACTGCACTCTTTGACTAGTCTTTTGTTTGGATTTGCTCTACCTACATAACCTCTTAATATTTAAGGAAGATCGAGCTGGAACATCTTTCTTAGGTTGAAATCAAATGACTTTTGTTCGGGTGTGGGTAAGCATTATTTGGGTTTGGGTCTGCATGGGTCACTTTTGCCATCTTTTGGCTAAAAAGGGGGAGAATAATGTTGCTATGGACTGGCTGCGTGCATGTGAGTTGTTGATCTGCATAATTATCTCAAAGGATGTTAGGATGTTCTAACGGTTGTTCTAACATCCTGAAATTGTGTTTTGTGATCAGAGTTAAGAAGCAAGTGTGTACTTTGTGTCACCATGGAATGAAGAGGTTATCTTCTCCATCCTTCCACTGCCCGCACCATCAAGCTGAAGAATGTTTTAGCCAAAATTTGTCAAAAGGGGGAGATTGAAAGCTCAAATGGTTTGACTAAATTTTGGTAAAACATAATGGTGGAAAAGATGCTCCAACATGAAGATTTATGCCCCAGACCAAAGATGTCGAATAGAATGTCACAGTATGTAGATTCGACATCATGACTGTCACAGCAGGTTTTGTTTCAGATCTGTTCCAAGATTCAAGGCGTGATTGGCAATTGATCAAGGATCAAAAATATGAAGCCCAACTCAGTAGAAGACTATATAAGAAAACCAAGACCTAGGCAGAAGAGATAGAGAGGACGACATAGACTTAGGAATCCTATTTTGTAAAGTAGGGTTTAGGTTTTGAGAGTCGTAGGTTTCTCTTGTAAGTCTCCCTATGTATCGATTTGATGCAGTGTGGTAGACATAGATACTTGTACAGATTTAGAAGCCCGTAGGCAATTAATCGTGTAGTGTTCTTGGATGAAGCTTTGAAGTAAATCCAAGTTAACTTGTTAGTCAAGGATGCTTGACTGAACTTTGTAATTGAAGGGGTGTCTTTCAATAGGTAGATACAGTTAGGGTGTAGTAACTGTTAGATAATCACAGGTTGTGATTTAGGGAGTGAGATGGGTTTCTCTTATCAATTAGATGTGACTTCTAATGATAAAAACTTCATTGGGTACTGATAGGTTAGCATGGGGGCTTTCTGTAAACCTGAGGTTGTTTACATAAAACTATACTACTGATAGTGATTTCTTCTTCCTGGATTGGTATCCCCTAGATGTAGGTGAGTTTCCCCGAACTGGGTCATCATATTCTGTGTTGTTTATCATTCTTCTATTTTCAGTTTAGTCTTGATTAACATGTTAGATCAGATGTCGTAATATCTGTGATGTTGCAGTTCTGATATTCAAGGTGATGTCTACTTGTAGCGCGATTTTTGTGGTTTCGAATCACTATCGCTTTGGTACTACAGTTCGATTCATTTTATATCCTATTGAGTTGATTAAGAAAGGGAAATAGATGTCTCCAATTAACCCTGCTTGCAAACTGAGGTTTAATAGTCAAAACTGTTGGTTTACAGATGCTATCAAAATAGGGGGTTCTCCCTTAGGGTTATTTGCTTAAAAACAGTGTATAGGCTATTGGTAAGATGTTAGGACTGATGCCTTTCGATTGATGTATGAAGGTACGGGATTTTGGGTTTTTGATTAGTATGCTCGCTAAGATTTTTCCAATCTTATGCCTACGTATTCCCGAAACAGGGAAATCAGAGCGATCGTAGTTCCTCCTATTCTATGGGAGGAAAAAAAAGGTTGTTTTGGTGTCTTGTTCAAAGCCCAAGACGTGAAGCTAAATGTGGTTTGTATCTTGTTCAAAGCCCAAGATGTGAAGCTGAAGGGTCTATTTGTATCTTGTTCGAAACCCAAGATGTGAAGCTAAAGGGTTTTGACTTTAGAGAAAATTTGTCATCTCTAAAGGGGGTCTGTTTGTCACAACTCTTGGGTGACTGATTATAAAGGAGAATTACTTTAACTGGGATATGTGAATCCAACAATGCCATAATTTCCTTTATAGGGGATTTTTAACCTGAAGGAGAAGACTTTAACTCAGTTTAGAGCAATGTCATCTTTCCTTAGGAACTTCTCATGCTAAAAGAGGGACAGTGGCATGGATGTAAATAATCCAGAGGCTTGCCGCTTACAACAATTTAGATGAAGGAAAAGGAGTTGTTGATGTTTGTATACTGTGAACGAGGCACAGATTTTGATGCTAACAGGGTGATTGACTCACCCGGGGCCTTCTTATACAAAGCCTAAGAGGAGGCTATCGACCCAACAAGAGGGTGCTTTTTATCTGTCTCGTACGAAGCCCGAGATAGAGGCTAAAAAGAGTTGACTCAACAAGAGAGTGCTAACAAGTGACTGACTCAACAAGAGAGTGCTTTTATATGTGTCTTGTACGAAGCCCAAGACGGAGGCTAAAAGGTTTTGACTCCACATGAGGGTCTTTTATACTCAACAAGAGAGTGGTTTAGTATCTCGTACGAAGCCCGAGATGGAGGCTGAGAGGGAAGTGACTTAATAAGAGAGTCTTTTATACTCAATAAGAGAGTGATTTGGTATCTCGTACGAAGCCCGAGGTGGAGGATAAAAGGTATTGACTCAACAAGAGAGTCTGAAAAGGTTAGCTCCGCCGGGGAGAATCATTTGTACAAAGCCCAAGAGGAGGCTATTGTGCTGGTGACTGTTTCAGTTTAGTGACAGGTCCAGTATGTTGGATAAAAGAGAAAATTAGTTCTTATGAAGGGAACGATTAAAGGTATTGTTGTGCTTTGGGATTGATCAGAGGATCAGGGTTATTTCCTGTTCTTTAAGGAAACGGGAAATCCAAAGGGTATTGAGACTGTCCAAGTCTATTGGTGTTTTGGAGAAATCGATTCTCGGATAGTAAATGATCTTTTTATAATGCCCAAGAGAAGGCTGGTATGTTAAGGGATGAAGGTCAACCCATTAACAGGTCTGACACTTGACTCAGAAAGACAGCTCTAGCAAATTGATGACTAGGTTCTGTTCCTATACCTGTAGAGGTCTCTGGGTCCTTGTACTAAGCCCAAGAGAAGGCATGAGAGCTTTTAAGAAGCCGAAGGGTCCTTGTACAATGCCCAAGAGGAGGCGAGGATGCTTTTAAGAAGCCTGTGGGTCCCCAAACCCCGAGAAGTTCAAGACATTCTATTCACCGAGAATAGATCAAGCCAGGAAAGTCCGAGAATTTGGAAGAAACTCAAGAGATGCCATTCATGGAGAAAAGATCATCTCTGGGGAGTAGAGTCTCTTTGACGATTTCTAAGGGTGACAGTCTGAGAAAGGGTTCACTGAGAATGCTGGCTTTCACGTCTCCATATTGTTTAACCCCAGGAGGAGGGAAGACTGTGTCTGGTAATCCTATGGGGATCTAGTTTTGTTTGTATTTAAGAGTGACCAACAGGGCTTTACCTAGTGCTAGACGTAGTTGTCGGGAAAAACTCTAAATAACTATACTAGTATTACACAGTGGATATATAGCAAGTATATAAAAGTTTGTGAAAGAAGACTTACAGTGAGCAGGCCCATAATACAGTTATATATATATATATATATGAAAGCGGATAAAGAAAGCGGGTAAACACGTACTCGGTTGTAGAGCTTCCATGCTGTTTGGTTAGTTTGTTCAACAAAGAAAGCTTTGATAACAATATTATATTCAAAATCAAAGGAGAAAGTGCTTTGAAACGATTGTTGGGGCTTACAGCTCAAGGAGAGGCCCAAGGTTTTATCAGTGATTGCACTGTTGTTTTGTACAGGGACTTATACAAGTGACTGAGGCCCAAAAAGGTTTTCTGTATAAAGGGATGGGTCTAACACTCTCTCAAGAGGCCCAAAGGTGTTTAAAGAAAAAGAATGGGGCTTATAACATGAGGGTAGGCCCAGATTATTTGTTTTTTTGAACTGGCGATTGCGCTGAGGTTTCTTTACCGTACTGGGTCTTATACAATGCATTAAGGCCCAAAAAGTTTTGGTTAAAAGGGGGTTGGGTCTTACACTCTAATAGAGGCCCAATGATTTATTTTTGTACAAGTGGTGGGGCTTACAGCTCAAGGAGAGTCCCAATGATTTTTATGAAAAAGGCGACGATCGCGCCGTTGTTTTGGAAAATACAATGGGACTTATACAATGTCTGAGGCCCAAAAAGTGGTGTATTTACAATGGGGATGGGTCTTACACTCTAATAGAGGCCCAAAGAGTTTGAATAAATTTGATGAGGCTTGAATTAATCAAAAACCCTAATTTGTTTTCAAAATGTATTTTAATTGAATAAAAATTCAATTAAAATGATCAAAATTGTTAAACATGTGTGGAAACAAATTGTGATTTTGGATTAATGTTTCAAAAATCATGTTTCTATCCACAAAATGATTGGAAATCACTAAAATTTGAAAAATCAAGAGGGAGAAAATATTTTAATGTCAAAAAACAATTAAAATATTAATTCTTTACAAAAATATCAAATATATGAAATAAATAATATTTTTGGGATTTTTTGGGAAAATAAAATATTTTAACATTTTTGTGAATTATTAAAAAAAGAATCAACTCAAAATCATTAAAATTCAGAGAGAAATTAATTTTTGAATCAATTAAATAAAATCACAAAATTCAAATATTTGAATTTTCAAAAAGGGCGCCAAGAACACACGCCACCCTCTGTTTCTGCAGATTTGTGTTTTTTATCCAATCTCACTGAATACTTGATGATAACATGCAATCTACATATCAATCTACTCGTTTTCACCTCACGATCATGTATATGGTCTTTAATTTCATTTATTTTAAGCATGGAATAAGAAATCAAAGAGAAACCTCAAGAACCCAAAAACTTGCATGAAGGCTCAGAAATTCCATACACGATTCAAACAAAGCAATTGATTGAGGGTAAACACTCTATGCATGATTATGAACATATGGCCAAATTATTGTGCAGCAAAAAATGCATGGATCATAGAGTTAGAAGAGCTCATGCTTACCTCTTGCAGCTGGTGATCGTGTTTAGTGTTAGAGGTGTTACAACTTGGTTCCAAGGATATGGACAGCTTCCCTAGGTGCTATGGAGTGTGTCTGGGTGCTTGGAGTGGATTGAATTTAGCTGGAACTTGATTTGGCACCTCAACTACAAATCTGTCAAAGGCTTGTGCAGATGGCTGGTGATTTTGAGAATCTGGTGTTCCAGATGTTATGTGAGTGTTTGGATCACCTATATATGATGTTTATGAGGTGTGTATGTGTGATTGTTTTGGTTGGAATAACTCTCAAACTCAAAACCCGATAGTGAATTGCTTTGGAAGGCAATTTTGGAGTGAAGGAAGAGATTTTGAGGAAAACATCTGTTTGATGGCTTTGGTGTACTCGAACTGATCACAAATGAGCTCTATTTATAGTAGAGCAAATTTGTTTTGCAAGGAATAGTGAATGGAAACTGCTGCATAGGTTTGGCCAATGTTGATCAATGAGTATCCAAGTCTCCTCTAGCCATTGACTAGAGGTTAGGGCACAGGCTGCTGGTTCCCTTGGTCTTGGATAAGTCTTGACTGAATTCAGTTGGAAATGGCTCAGTTCATGCCACCTTGGTGCATCCATTGAATGCTCCAAAACAAAATTGGAGTATTGTCCCCTCTTTAGGGATTTCTAGGTTTGGCATGCTATTTTTAGTTCCAAGGACTTGGGAGGCTTGGGATCAGAGTTGGTTCCTCCTTGGTCTCCCCTTGAGGTGTTCAGATAGATAAGTGTGTTTGTCATTTGCACAAATTTCGCAAATCGAGCAAAATGCACAAATCTGCCTTGCTTTGACAGTTTTCAGCAAGGCATATAGCCATTGTCATATCTCATGGCTCAAGTTGAGTTTGGTGAAGTTCTTGGTCATTTTGGAAAGCCCTCATATGATAGAACAACTGTTTGATCATAATTGGTTTTGATACTTTTTGGATCCAATTGAAAAATGCCCTTACATTTTGAAAAAAATAAGACAGATTCTGACTTAGTGAGAATTTCACTAAGTGTTGGAAAAAAGTGACATTTTCATTTTTTGTGATTTTGATCATTCCATAACTTAAAATCCATGAGGAATTGGAATGAGTTGTAGTTGAAGCTTTTGTAAAGGGCCATGAGAGCTACAAATCCAGCTTTGAATGGGGAAAAATGGCCTTGTAGTTTAGGAGTTATGATCCTCCAAAGTTGGTACCCTAGCCACTTTGTTCCATAACTTAGAAAATTTCTAAGTTTTTATGGTTACCCCTTTTACAAGTTATCCCACTTTTCTTGATTTTTCTTGATGAATGATGATTCCAATAAAACATTAACATCATTTTAGGGTTAAGGAACCATAATTGACCAAAAAAATAAAAAAGTCAAACTTTGACTTTTGGGCACAGTTGACTTTTTATTAGATGAATTCCAAACTGTGCGATCCTCTATGAAATCAAGTCTTTGACCTAAATCAAACTTGATGGATTGATTTCATAGGTGTTATAGGGTGTATTGAATCATGTCCCAAGGTTTGGGAGCATGTCTTGGTCAAAAGTCAAAAGTGCAGTTGACTTTTTCATCAAAACCCTAATTGTGGTTCAGATGAAACTGAAACTTGGTGATCAAGCTTCCTGGATCAATCCATTGTTACAAATGGATCAATGTAGTTTATTAGAGACCCTCAAATCCTCTCTTGAGGTATTGGCTCATGATTTGTCCCAAAAGTCAACTTGGGGGTGAATTAGGTCAAGAAACCCTAATTCCTGATTTTTAGTGAATGCATCCCTTGAGCCTAAATTGAATTGATGATTGGGTCCATGAGGTTCCATGGAGTATCTTAGGTTATGATTTAAATAATTGGCTCATGCCCAGAGGAAAATTTCCATCTGGAGGCCCTAGTCGACCAAACCCTAATTTGGTGACACTGGCGATCTTAAGGCTTAATCCACCTGGAATGCTGCAACATTGTGGTTGATTCTTGCTATGGGAGTCCTCTTGATCCATTGTGGATGTTTGAGAGGTTAGACAATTTGAAGATCATATCAATTCCTTGATTAATCCTTTGTCTAAGGCTCAAAGAGGGCTTGAAACCCTAATTTTTGATTGTAGTGCATGCTCACCCATCTTTGGGGAGACTAATGAGGTATGATGGTCCATCCATATTGTGATGAGGATTTGCCCAATGATTGGAAATCTTAGTGGTCAAAATTTGGGGTATGACAGATGCCCCTATTTAATCTTCTTGGACCTGAAGGTATGAATGGCGAAGGTATTCGGGCATTCGGGGTGCAAGAGGATTAAATATCGGAATACCCGAAAGTTTGATGGTGGTTATGAATGGCGGTTTGCACATCCTTCTTCTTTTGCTAAGCAATAATGCTTAGAAAAGGTAAAAAATTCCCCTCGATCCTGGTCTTCAGCCAAGGAACTGGTCTCAGTTTCTGAAATAAACTTCCCCTCGATCCTGGTTTCCTAACAAGGAACTGGTCTCAGTTTCTGAAATAAACTTCCCCTCGATCCTGTTTTCCTATCAAGGAACTGGTCTAAGTTTCTGATATAAACTTCCCCTCGATCCTGGTTTCCTACCAAGGAACTGGTCTAAGTTTCTGATATAAACTTCCCCTCGATCCTGGTTTCCTACCAAGGCACTGGTCTAAGTTTCTGATATAAACTTCCCCTCGATCCTGGTTTCCTACCAAGGAACTGGTCTAAGTTTCTGATATAAGCTTCCCCTCGATCCTGGTTTCCTACCAAGGAACTGGTCTAAGTTTTTGATATAAACTTCCCCTCGATCCTGGTTTCCTACCAAGGAACTGGTCTAAGTTTCTGATATAAACTTCCCCTCGATCCTAGTTTCCTACCAAGGAACTGGTCTAAGTTTCTGATATAAACTTCCCCTCAATCCTGGTTTCCTACCAAGGAAGTGGTCTAAGTTTATGATATAAACTTCCCCTCGATCCTGGTTTCCTACCAAGGAACTGGTCTAAGTTTCTTTCGTCAATAAACTTTATTGACAAGGGACGCTATGTGTAGCGGTTTTCCTCAAACTTCTCGCCAAATTTTCCTGGGCAGACGCCATTTGTCGATTCTATCGGGGAAAACGAGTCTCTTGAGAGACTGATTTCGCTTGGGGATATTACATTATACTTTTCCTCGAGACCTTCTCGGAGGAAATGCCATGTGATGTAATCTAATTTTGAGGTGCTGATGACCTTTTCGTCAACGGATTTTTCGGAGAAAAACTGCCGTATTGTCGAATCTCTGATTAAGAGGCTTTATCTGGGGATTTTCCTTAATCCGGGAAAGCAAAAATATCATCTTCGATGGCGAAGAGTGACGTTTGTCGAAAGTTTTCTTGCCTTTCAATGGTTCAAGTTATCAAAGTGGTCAAGGGCCAACTCTAATCCAGAGATAAACTGGAGGAGAGAGATTGCTTAGATGCAACATTTCCTGACAAGGAAAGCACTGACAACTCGATTATGAAGACTTTTATCACTAGGGGACAAGACCGACTAGAGTGATATTGATGCAATATGAATGTGAATGTAAATCAATAATACATGATGCATGTATGTATATGCTGACAAAACAGACATGACATACAGACTAGTAGATGAACACGACTGGATACTCGACCATAGTGGGAGATAAAAAGTATCGCTGGTTCAAGATAGAAATTCTGCCTTGCTTAGGAGAAGTAGTCCCTGTGGGGGAACAACCGTTGGTCGGGCTTAGGAGATGAGAACTCGGCCGAAGATGTCAGATGGAGTATTCACATCTGACATAACTGATCCTTCGTTTAGGCGTACTGGTTTAGAAGGAGTACTTTGATTCTGCACTTTGAAGTTCGATTACTTCTGGCGAAGCAATCGATGTTGTTTCGATGTTCAACAGTCAAAAGAAATTGTCATCTTTATTTTAAAAGCAGAAAAGTTTGACAAGTAAATTCGTTTATGTTTCGTTTCAAGAATCGTTGATCATGTTAAAATGTCATTCTATAAAGCTAAAACAAATAAGAATTGCAAACAAAAGCACAAGGGCTCAAATTTCATTGATAGGATGGAAATCAGCCAAGCGCTTGATGTAATACCCCAAAATTTGCCCTCTCATCTTTCATATCAATTAGCATGTGCTTTCATTGTATTGCATTGCATTCAAGTCATAGAAAAATAAAGCATTCATCTTTGCATTCAGCATAGGGCATGTGATCAGTGGTTTTCAGAGTATTGATCATCCAAAGCAAAAGAGTTAGAGCCAAGTGTCTCCTAACAAGCCTCAAAGGTCTCTTTCATCATATATCATCTCATTTGATCCCACAAGTCATTGGAAGATGGGAATTCATCAAGAAGATTGGACAGTGCATCATCTCCTATCAAAAGCAGTCAAAATTAGGGTTTGGATTCAAGCAGTCTCCTGATGAAATTTTGGTTCAAACTTGATCTCAATGTTTTCTATATGATATCAAGTATCTAAGAGTGGAAGATTACCCATTGGCCCATTTCAAAAGAGGTTCAATTAATCAGTTGCTTGAGAATCAAGAAATTTGGGGAAAAGTCAACTGTGCAAAGGAAAAAGTCAACTCCTGACTTTTTAAGGTCAAATTCATGAAATTCAAGTCACATATGTTCATTGGACAAGATTTGATCAAGAAATGAGGGAGGAATCATCAAAAATCAAGAATTGTACAAAGTTTCCATTTTTAGAAACTTAGGGTTTCCAAAAATGGCAAGTTTGGACCATTTTGCACTCTACTTCAAAGCATTCTTTCTCCAAGATAAAAGCTTCAAACTTCAGGTCCAAGTTAAGCCAATTAAAGATCACATTCCAAGCTTCAAATACATACCAAGAACTCTTCCATTGGATCAAAATTGAGAGAGTTATGATCAATCAAAGTTTGGTACAATCAAGGCAAATTTCAAGTCATGGCAAGGCAAGTTCAGGCCTCCAGGCCATAATTTCATCAAACAGGTGGCGTGCCAAATGTCAAGCTAATTTTCTCCATCAAGAATGTTTCAAATGAAAAATTGTTGAACATCAAAGTTGTTCATCTCCATGTCCTCTTTAACTTTGATGTTGGGCATTTTCTCATTTGAACAAGTTATGAAGGTCATATGAGGGCTCAAACATGGTGGTCTCACATTGAAACTCCATAGGCACCAAGGCCTTGCTTGCATCCCAAGTCACACACCCCTACACCAGTTGTGATTCCTTGTTTTCCAAGCATCTCCACCTTTGGATGTTGAAATTCACCTTGGGATTATTACCGAGTTGATCCTAACTAATCGAGTTAACTACCTTGACTCGGTGAGTTGAGTCTAACTAACTCCGACCCTAGCTCCAAGCCCAAAGCTAAGTCCAAAGCTAATTCCAAACCTCCCGCACTCCAAACCTAAAGTCTATATAAGAAATCCTTCACTCATTTTTAGATGAACTCACCATTTTTTCACCAAATTTCACACATTTCACTCTCAATTCTCTCTTCCAAACCCTCACAAAAAGCTCTTATTTCTTGAAGGATAATCACTTTTCACATTGAAAAGTGATTAATTCTTGAGCTCAAACTCCATCATTTGGCTTTTTTTGGTTGGATTTCTGGAAGTTCAGATTATTCTACTTCAATCCAAGGGTTTCACACCATTTATTTTGGTGCAAGTTCGATCTCGGTGATTTTTCGCGACTTTGCTCGGTTTCGACACGTTTCGGCTACTAATCGAGGAATCTCTGGTTTTCTTTAATTTTCTACACCAAGATCACTTTGCAACAATTACCAAAGAAAATCTCCGCTTTGTAGGTTGGTTTTCCTCGAATCTATACTAGATTTAGCTTATTTGTAACTTATTCGATGTAGATCTTTGGTGATTTTTGATTTGGATCCATGGCGCTTGAATTTGATTCTTGATGTTGATGATTGTTTGATCTAATTGATGCTGGATTGCTGTCATTGAACTCAACTTTCGGGCATGATTGTTTACATGATCATTTGGATGCTTGGATAAGTGATTTGCTGCTGAAAAGTGCTTTTCAAAGTTGAATTTTTGCCTCTGTTTCAGTGGTAATCGATTACTCTAACAGGGTAATCGATTACTCTGCCTTATTTTCACGTTTTTAGCCAATTTTCAACTGAGTAATCGATTACCCTATGTGAGTAATCGATTATCACTGAAGCAGATTGTGTTTTTCTTGCATTTTCTTGCTTGTTTGAGATCTCTTGCATGTCTAAACTTCATGGATTGATACGTTGATAATTCGTGGACTATTCTTGAGATGTTTCACTTCACACTATTGCATGAGTATGTTTCTTCAACACGCGGTTTTTGATTGTTAATCGATGAATGTTTATGTTTGCGTTGTTGATTAATTGATGTAATGATCACATAATGCACACACATTGAGCTTGTTAATTGTTAATTGATGCTTGTGTTGCTGGAATTGTTATGTGCATGTTCATTTACTTCCTATTTCAATAGGTGCACATTTGTTTTAATTTGTTCACATGTTTAATAATGTGTATTCTCTTACAATGTGCATTATTCCATGGTGATTTCAAGAATTGTTTACCATGATTTATGGTGTGATTGTGATCATGTTTGATTGAATAATGTGCAAGGCTTGAAGCATGTTTGTTCTTTTATGAATGAATCATTTGTGAGTGCATGCTGCCCCTTATTTTTCATTGCTGTCCATACACATATATGCTGTTGTATGTGCTGCTATTTGCTTTTTACACCCATTTTGTAGGCTGAACATGTGATGTTAATTGCTGTTTGGTACATGATGATAGATTTTACTGCTGCATTGCACTTATGAGCTGTAATTGTTGTTGTTTTCATTGTTTCCTTCCATTCTATTTTATTATTTGGATAGCATGATATGTTGTTTTGTGTAGAATTTTCTTCACACCTTTAGGATCCTTCTTCCTTAGTTCCTAACTTGTTTGATCCTTACTTATTCTTCTCTCCGTATTTCTTTACTTGTAAGTTGTTTTGCTAACATTTTCAGGGGCTAATGGTAAGTCAAGTGTGTGGGTGTGCACCCACATACAACCTCTTTTCTTATCTTTTAAAGCTTTAAATGTGTGATTGTGATAAGCATATTATGCTTTCTTTGTTCAAACTTCTTTCACCCCCTTGAGTTCTCAACTTAACTTCAATCTTTGAAGTAAGTTAGAACTTGTTCTTCTTCTCTCTTCTTTTAGACTTAGGGTTCTCAAACCACACTGAACCATTAGGAACATCCAAGCATGATAATATTAGGGTGAGTCTTAGTCCCCTTTAGTCTTTACCTTTGTTTCTTTTGAGTCTCTCTTCTCTCATCTCAAAACAAATTCAAAACACCGAATAAAGATTGAAACATCTTCATGTGTCATGAGCCTTATTCCATGGGGGGGCTTGCATACATTCCATCTTGGAATGTGTTGTAGGTTTTCTAGCATGATGTACAAGTCTTTAACATGAAGAAATTTCACAAATAAAACCAAAAATACTTCTTCAACGAAAAACAACAAAAACAGTTAATAAAGGGAATAGGCTAGTGTACTTAAGCCTTTAACTTTGGGAAATAAGTTTGAGGATCTTCTTCATACTTAGTTTACTTCATCATCATTTCATTTTGGAATGATGCATGAGATGCACATTCCATTGAAAAAGACTTAGGTACACTCTCCTATGCAAAACACTGCAAATAAAAAACTTCTAAAACACTTCAAACAAACAATAACGTCTTTCCTTCGGGAATTCTCTTCTCATCTCACTCACTCTTAACGTGCGAACGTGCTTCTCCTCGTTCTCTTGCAATACGGTAATGCACTCGATTCAGCGAGCCTGCAACACCTGAGCTAGAACATTAGCCGTTCCCTAAAAAACACAAACAATTTTCCCTTGTTGAGGGGAACTACATCGCTCTGATTCTCATGTTCCCGACGAGATACGTAGGCAGTGGGGTAGGGCCCATTCGAGCACTTCTTTTATTTTCCCTACATTTGTTTCTCGTTCACTATTCCATTCCTTTCCCAGCATCTTTTCTATCACCCTTTGAGCAGTACTTCAAGCGTGGATCCCGTCGAGTACGACGGACGTGAAGGGGTGCGATAACCTTCCTTTCACGTAGCCGACTCCCTTACCCTTTCTCTTTGGTTCGTAAGACCTTGTTCTTTCCTTTCTCCCGGGTTTGTGCAGCATTACCCTTCCCTTTCTTTGGGATAAAAATGCTTGGCTGGCGACTCTTCTTTCTTTCTTCCGCGCCACTTTCGCGTTTGTAACTGGATGAAAATCCCGGGAGCGACAGCTGGTGACTCTGCTGGGGAAGGTTAACCTCTTGCTGGTCTCTCCCCGATGCGAGTCTCTCCTAACGCTTGTTTGTTTACTGCTTATTGGGTGTTTGCTTTGTTTTTGTTTAGTATAGCTTTACTGCTTTTATTTACAGCTTTATCGCTTTACTTTACCGCCTTTATTGCATTTTATTTATATCATGCATCATATATTCTGGACTGTCTGGTTTCCTTTGGCGGGATGGGATTGTTACTGTGACATGAGCCCATTACCCAGGCTCGAGTGTACTCTAGGACTTAGAGTGGACAGTCACAGGGCTCTCATGGTATTTAGCCACGAGGGTAGTTGTGAGTTCCACAGCCAGAGTGCGACTTTCTTAGGATTATCTTGCTTTGAGGGTCTTCCTCATTCAGGGTATGACTTTGAAAGTTATGTGCATCTGGTGACCGATCATTGAGGACCTTAGTGGAAACATCCCTCTTTAGTGGTGACAGTGGCAGCCCACATTTTGTGGCAAACCCATTCGCACCCGAGGGCCCACTTTGGAACTTGCATAGGATGGCCTTTATTTTGTGGTGAATCAGATGATAATCTCTTTGTTTGGCGATAGTATTGTATCCTACGATCTGAATGTGCTATTGCTTCTCATTCCGGGATCCGAATCTGAGGATCCTACCTTTTAGAACACACCTGTGAGATTGGGGGGTTGTTTACATATTTGCAGGTAACCTTGACCTTCCACCTACCCTTTTGTGTGGTTCTCATATGATCAGTGATTTGGGTACTTTGTTCTGGTATTTTGGATCTGGTTCTTTACTGGTGCTTGGGTCTGATATTCTTGATATGATGCTACACAAACACTTGGCTCCTCACAGTTATTGCACCGACACTGCAGATTCTAGCTCTGATCACATGCCTAGCTGCATCTCATTGCATACATCATTAACATTTATGTTTTTTCTTTCCCAGGTCTCAGTATTGTTTCCGATTCCGGTGGGTATTTTCTCTTCGTCAGATGGAAGGTCCTCCAAGAAAGAATAATGTGCATTACTGGTTTCTGAAGCCTAAAGTGGGACAGATCAAAGAATTTGCGGATTTAATGGACAGTAACCAACTGGATAAGTCCAGAAAGAGGTTTGGGGATATCTTGGGTTATGTGAGCCTTCTTACTCCAGATCAGCATGATACCCTGCACACTCTCTTGCAGTTTTATGATCCTCAGCTCCATTGCTTCACATTCAATGATTATCTGCTGGTACCTACCTTAGAAGAGTTCTCTGATATTCTGAAGATTTCTGTCAAGGATACTCCTCCTCACTACAGCTCAAAGAATGTTATTCCTGACAATGTCATTGCCGAGGCTATTCATTTGAGAATATCTGTGGTTAAGGATAATATTAAGGAAAAGGATGGTTGTAAAGGGTTCCATCTAGACTTTCTGATTAAAGAACCAAAGAAGAGTTTCGCTGATGGTGATTTGGTTACCTCTAATGCAATCTTAGCTCTTTGTGTGTACGGAATTTGTCTGTTTTCGAATATAGCCGGATTTATTGATATGGATGCAATCAGTATCTTTGTCAAGAAAAATCTAATCCCAACTTTGTTGGGCGATGTATACCATTCCGTGCATTACAAGAATGTGAAAAAACGAGGAAGATTGGTAGTATGTTGTGCTCCCTTGTTTCATGCTTGGACAGGATCTTATGTGGATCTCCGAGGAACTATTAAGTGCTCCAAGAGGCTGATGGGTTTGACGGCTGAAGATATAGTCTGGTGGCATCGGAAAGATATGGTGGATATACCTATTCTTATTAGTTGTGGAGCTTTTCCAAATGTACCTCTGGTAGGAAGGAGGGGAGGAATCAACTACAATCCTGTCCTCGCGCTGAAGCAGTTTGGATATGCATTAAAAGAACCTCCTTTGGAAAAAGACGTGGCGGAATCCTTGTATTATCTTGCTAAAGATGACGAACATGTGTCATTTTCTATTGCTGAAGCCTGGAACACTCGGGTTAAGAAAGGTAAGATGGAGTTTGGGAGACCTGATCCTACGACTTATCCTTCTTATACTGAGTGGCTGAAGCGCCGGGTAGCCGTCACATTGTTTCCATTCTCTGTCGAGCCTCCGTTATATTCCAAGGTAGTGGAGCCAAGGACCTCAGTGCCAATTGAAGAATTCCAAAAGCTGGAAGTTTTGGTTCACGAACTCAGGGTTGAGAATGCAGACGTCACTAACTTGTATCAGGAAGCTGCATTTGCTAACAGAGGGTTGGAAGAGAAAGTCCACATTGCTGAGAAGATGGCTGAAAGCAGGAAAGAAGAACTCGAAGGGAGGCTGATTTATTTCCAAAGACGGGGCTTAATTAATAAGAATAACGCCAGAGAGCGCCAGAATCTCAAGAAGTCTTTGAAGGAGGCTGATGAGGCTATTACCTTGTCGCAACAAAAATAGGCCGATGAACAGAAATGCTAAGGCAAGATAGAGGAAGAGTTCAAAGCTAAGATTGAGAAAGTTCAACGACGGAGTTACCGGGATAGTTTGGAAGAAAGTCAGAAGCTATTACAGGAAGCTCAGGCTGAAATAGCTGATCTCAAGATCCGGGCAGAAGTGAAGAAGTCTAGGACAGAGCCAGTCTATGGTAGTACAAGTGGGGAAGAATTGTGTCAGAATATCAACACTTTGTACCAATCCTTCAGTTTGAGAGAACGCTTGATCAGAGGCCTGATTGGGGCATCGAAAGATCCCGAGAATGCTGTGCTATTTGAGGAGGTCAAGAGGATCAGTCTAGGGTTGCAGGATGTGGTGTTTCGTCCGTTTTAGCTTTCATTGTGTTGACGCTATCCGATTACCTACAGAATTGTTGTAGGAATCGCTGCTTTAATTTCTGAATTTGGGTTGTATGTTTTCAAATACTTGTCCAGACTCAGTCCCTTTGGGTTTTCTTCCAGTTATGATATGCTCAGTATTTTCTCCAGTGGCTTTCTTGATATTACATCACTGTTCACTGACACCTGGCTACAACATCACTTCACAGGATTCTACACTTATTTGTGCATTTGTCTGAATGAATATTCTTATCAGCTACTGTATCTCGTGTGTTATCTGAATGCTGCGGACTTCTAAAATACCGGAATCGGGGCACGAAAAGGCCTGGGAATAAAAAACATAGCATTGCATACATTCATTCTTGCATTTTTTGTTTGTTTTTTAGGTACCCTATCTGGTTCTCATATTTATTCTATCAACATGAAGTATTGCTACCGATCACATATATCGCTACTCCACAAGAGGCAATCGAAACAGAATGGTTGATCAAATCCAGAACGATTTGGCTGAGATGAAGGCCCGTATGGACCAGTTCATGGCTCTTATGACTGGTATGGCACAGAACCAAGAGAGGTTGAGACTTATGGTCGAGCGTCCAGAGGTCACGCCGGAAGGTAATCACGTTGACAATTCACAGCCAAAGGACACTCCTCCTCCTGTTGGTACTCCGATTCCTAATGGTAATCTGGTTACTGGGGCTGCCAGAAATGTTGGTGCTAATGAGGATGTTCAGGAAGATCAATTCACCTTGCTGGATGCTGATATGGGTAATCCCAATGACAGAAGGTATAATGAGCTGGCTGAGAAAATCAGGGCTATGGAGTGCAAGAACTCTCTAGGCATTGATGTTACTAATCTGGGTCTGGTATCGGGAGTTAGAATTCCTCCAAAATTCAAGCCACCCACTTTTGACAAATATCACGGCAATACGTGTCCCCAGACACATATTCAGGATTATTTTGGGAGGATCTCAGCCCACACTGATGACGAGAAGTTGTGGATGCACTATTTTCAGGACAGTTTGGCTGGAGCTTCATTGACTTGGTACATGAAGTTGAACAGGGTTGCTGTGAGAAGCTGGAAAGATTTGGCAGAAGCATTTCTGAAACAATATTAGTATAATATCGATATGGTTCCCAACCGCACTCAGCTGCAAGGGTTGTCGCAGGGCGCTAAGGAAAGCTTTAAGGAGTACGCGCAGAGATGGAGAGAAATGGCCGCCCAGGTTCAACCCCCTTTGCTTGAGAGGGAAAATGCGGATATGTTCATGGGTACCCTGCAAGGGACATTTCTTGATAGATTGGCTGCTTGTCCGTCGACAGGATTTTCTGATATCGTAATCACTGGTGAAAGGATTGAGAATTTGTTGAAACTGGGGAAGATTCAGGATGTAAGTGGTATTGGTTCTTCAGGAACAAAGAAACCTTTCGCTAATGGGCAGAGAAGGAGAGAAGGCGAGACAAGCGCTGTGTACAGAGGACGGGGAAAACGACGTTCTCAGGCTTATCACCAAGTGGATGCAGTGACAATTCCAACACCACCTGTTCAGCAGCAGTCATAACAACAGGTTCAACAACAACAATCACCGTTCCAACAAAGGTCTAGGCAGAGGGACCGCAAAATTGACCCTCTTCCTATGACTTATTCAGCATTGTTACCCCAGTTACTCCTATTGAAATTGGTCGAACTTCGTACCATGGGACCTCCTGTTGCTGGTAACCTGCCACCCAATTATGATGCTAACGCCCGCTGCGATTTCCATTCAGGTGCTCCGGGGCACACCACCGAAAAGTGCTGGGCATTTCAAAATAAGGTGCAGGATCTGATAAATGCTAAAGCAATCAACTTTTCTCCACCTCCTAATGTTATCCAGAACCCTATGTCGGACCATGACATGACAAATGTGCACGCCATCGAGGATGGAAAGAGGTTGAACTTGGTGACAGATATCGATCGGGTAAAGACTTCATTGCTGGTAGTGAAAGGCCGTCTATTGAAGGGACAGGTGTTACCAGGTTGTGACCGAGATTGTTTGGAATGTATGGGTCAAGATAATGGCTATGACAGACTGAGGATTGGTTTACAGAATCTGATTAGTGAAGGCCGTCTACAGTTTGACCGTGTTGTGAAAGATAATGATGAGGTGTCAGCTGTGACAATTTATTATACTCCTGTTGAAATTCAGGTACCTGCAAGGGCAGCTCCTATAGCAATTATTGCGTTGGAAAGACCCAGCCCTGTTACCATCACGGTACCAGAGCTGGCTCCGTTTACCTATGAGAAAGCAGTCCCATGGCACTATGGGGCGGATGTGTACTATGAGGGGAAAAAGCATGAAGTTGGAACATCGGCTGGTTCAAATGTTGATAATGTAGGTGGTTTAGGCGGCTTTACCAGGAGTGGAAGGTTGTTTGCTCCACAAACTCTTCGAAGTGATAAAGAAGTCGAGGCTGCGGCGAGAGCTAAAGGAAAACAAGTGGCTGAGAGTGTGCCCGTGCCTGAAGCAGATCCCAAAATTACCTTCGACAGCGAGGTAGAGGAGTTTATGAGAATAATAAAGAAAAGTGATTACAAGATCATTGATCAATTGAACCAAACGCCCTCAAAGATCTCAATTTTGTCATTACTGATGTGCTCTGATGCACACTGAGAGGCTTTGCTGAAGGTATTAAAGATGGCTTATGTTCCACAAGAAATTACTATCAATCAGCTCGAGAGTGTGATTTCTAATGTCAATGTCAGCCATGGGTTGGGTTTCACAAGCTGAGATTTGACTTCTGAAGGTAGAAACCACAACAAAGCTCTACATATTACAATGGAGTGTAAGGGCGCGGTGTTGTCCCACGTACTCGTAGACACTGGTTCTTTGCATAATGTCTTGCCTAAGAAGGCGTTGATGAAACTGGAGGTTGATGGATTAATTTTGAGGCAGAGTGATCTGGTTGTCAGAGCATTTGATGGGTCAAAATGATCTGTATTCGGTGAAGTGGAGTTACCTGTGCAAATTGGGCCTCAAGTGTTCAAGTCTACATTCCACGTGATGGATATACAGCCTACTTATAGCTGTTTATTAGGTCGCCCATGGATTCATGCGGCCGGGGCTGTTACATCCATATTACATCAGAAGCTGAAATACGTGTTTGAAGGACAAGTGGTAATTGTGTGTGGTGAAGAAGACATTTTTGTCAGTCACTTGTCCACATTCAAGTATGTTGAGATGGATGGGGAAATCCATGAAACGCTTTGCCAGTCATTCGAGGCAGTGAATATTGATAAAGTACCTGAATCTTCTCCTACACCAGCTGGAGCCGGTACGTCAATTTCGTCTTATAAGCAAGCCGTCGAGGTTGCGAAAGCAGGTAATGCCCAAGGCTGGGGCAAACTGATAGAGACATCAATGAAAGAGGATAAGTTTGGTATTGGCTATCAACCATCTCTGGATTCGGCTGCAAAGTACAGTGGACCCATCACATTCAGCAGTGGTGGAATCATATATGCAGATCAATCATATGCGGCTGCAGAAGATGGCATCGACAGTGATTGTGACTTAGACAATTGGGTACGCCCACGTGGTTCGGGACAACAATTACAAAACTGGTCCGCTGAGGAAATCATTCCAGTTACTTTTCAAACAGAGTAATTTTCTTTGTTTTTCTCTAACCATAATGCATGTTAAAATCTTGCGCTTTGCCCAAGGCGTACAGATTCATCTGTGGGGCCACACATTTTCATTTGCAATCTTTAATCATTAATAAGGGACGTTTTGCATTCAAATTTTGTTCCCTGTCTTTCATCTTTTATTTTTGCACAAAAACATTAAAAATGGCAATGTCTTGTTTTCTTTTTGTTTTTTCAAAATAAATTCTAAAATAAAGAATGAACCCCTCTTACAAACTTGATCCTCCGGATTCCACTGATAACGGTTCTGCTATGGCCATGTATGACTTTGACAATCCGATTTATCAAGCCGAAGAAGGGGATGAAAAAGACTGTGAACTTCCCGAAGAATTGGCTAGATTGCTGAAGCGGGAGGAGAAGGTCATTCAACCTCGTCAAGAGACAATTGAGGTTATCAACACCGGTTCTGAGGACGCAAGGAAAGAAATTAAGATTGGAGCCAGTCTGCAGGCCGAGGTAAAGAAAGAGCTGATCAGTATGCTGCGGGAATATGTCGACATCTTTGCTTGGTCATATCAAGATATGTCGGGGTTAGATACAAACATTGTTGTGCACAGGTTACCGTTGAAAGAGGGTTGTCCTCCTGTCAGACAGAAACTTCGTAGAACTAAACCAGAAATGGCTCTCAAAATCAAAGAGGAGGTACAAAAACAGTTAGATGTGGGATTTCTGGCCGTCACCAATTACCCACCATGGGTTGCAAATATTGTTCCTGTGCTGAAGAAAGATGGTAAGGTCAGAATGTGCGTTGATTACCGGGATCTAAATAGAGCAAGTCTGAAAGATGACTTTCGTTTACCTCATATTGACGTGCTGGTTGATAATACAGCTCAGTTTTCAGTGTTCTCATTCATGGACGGTTTCTCCGGGTACAATCAGATCAAGATGGCACCTGAGGATATGGAGAAGACCACGTTCATTACCCCATGGGGTACCTTCTGTTATAAAGTGATGCCTTTTGGGTTGAAAAACGCGGGGGAAACGTATCAACGGGCAATGGTAACATTATTTCATGATTTGATTCACAAAGAGATTGAATGCTATGTGGATGATATGATTGCCAAGTCGCGAACAGAAGAAGAACACCAGATTAACTTGAAGAAGTTGTTTGAAAGGTTGCGAAAATTCCGTTTGAGGTTGAATCCGAACAAATTCACTTTCGGGGTGCGTTCTGGAAAGCTGCTGGGTTTCATCGTAAGTGAAAAAGGGATTGAGGTCGATCCTGCCAAAGTGAAAGCAATACAAGACATGTCTGAGCCGAAAACAAAAAAAGAGGTTCGTTGTTTTCTAGGTAGATTGAACTACATTGCAAGGTTCATATCTCACCTAACAGCCATGTGTGAACCAATATTCAAACTGCTAAGAAAAGATCAAACGGTCTGGTGGAATGACGATTGCCAAGTGGCATTCGATAAAATAAAAAGATATTTGCAGGAACCTTCAATTCTAATGCCTCCAGTTCTAGGGAGACCTTTGATAATGTACTTGACAGTCCTTGAAGAGTCTATGGGTTGTGTTCTCGGTCAACACGACGAGACAGGTAGGAAAGAGCATGATATCTGCTACCTGAGCAAAAAATCACTGACTACGAGTCCCGATACTCAATGCTTGAGAAGACATGTTGTGCACTGGCATGGGCTGCTAAGCGATTGAGGCAGTATATGCTCACGCACACAACTTTGTTGATTTCCAAAATGGATCCAGTCAAGTACATTTTTGAGAAACCAACACTGACAGGCAGAGTTGCACGGTGGCAAATGGTTTTAACAGAATATGACATCCAGTATACTTCTCAGAAAGCCATAAAAGGAAGTATCTTGTCAGAATATCTTGCACAACAGCCGATTGATGATTACCAACCCATGAAATTTGATTTCCTTGATAAGGACATCATGTTTCTCAAAGTTAAGGACTGCGAGGAACCACTCCCGGAGGAGGGGCCAGACCCTGAATCCAAATGCAGTTTGATGTTTGATGGGGCCGTCAACATGAATGGTTGCGGAGTTGGAGCAGTTCTTATCACGCCGGAGGGTGTTCATATGCCCTTCACTGCCCGAGTAACTTTCGAATGCACCAACAATGAAGCAGAATATGAAGCTTGTATAATGGGGATTGAGGAGGCGATTAATTTGTGAATTAAAACCCTCGATATCTTCGGTGATCCAACTTTGGTAATCAATCAAGTGAATGGGAATTGGTACACGCACCAGACACATCTGATTCCGTATAGAGATTATACGAGAAGATTGTTGACGTTTTTCACAACAGTAAAGCTGTATCATATTCCTCGAGATGAGAATAAGTTTACTGATGCCTTGGCCATATTGTCTTCTATGATCAAAGTGCAAAGGTGGAACCATGTACCCAAGATTAATGTGTCTCGTCTTGACAGACCTGCATTTGTGTTTGTTGTTGATGCAACGTCTGATGACAAGCCGTGGTTTCATGACATCAAGTATTTTTTGAAAAATCAGGAGTACCCGCCTGGGGCATCTACCAAAGATAAGAAGACTTTGAGGAGATTGTCTAGTAGCTTCTTCTTGAACCAAGATGACGTGCTGTACAAACAAAATTTTGACATGGTTCTGCTCAGATGCGTGGATAGACACGAGGCAGGCCTGTTAATGCAAGAAGTGCATGAAGGCTCTTTTGGTACCCATGCCGGAGGACATACAATGGCGAAGAAACTATTGAGGTCGGGGTATTATTGGTTGACAATGGAGACAGATTGTTGCAAGTACGCCCGCAAATGTCACAAGTGCCAGATTTATGCAGACAAAGTGCATGTGCCTCCGAATCCGTTGAGTGTCATGTCCTCTCCTTGGCCCTTTGCAATGTGGGGCATTGATATGATCAGAAAAATTGAGCCTACTGCTTCAAACGGCCATCGCTTCATCTTGGTCGCCATTGATTATTTCACAAAGTCGATTGAAGCAGCATCTTATGTCAACGTCACTAAGCAGGTGGTAGCTCGTTTCCTGAAACGGGATATCATTTGTCGATATGGAGTGCCCGAGAGAATTATTACTGATAATGGTTCTAATTTGAACAACAAAATGATGGCTGAGTTGTGTCGGGACTTTAAAATTAAACATCACAATTCTTCTCCGTATCGCCCGAAGATGAATGGCGTTGTTGAGGCGGCCAATAAGAATATTAAGTAGATTGTACAGAAAATGGTTGTCACATATAAAGATTGGCATGAGATGCTATCGTTCGCTTTGCATGGGTACCGAACGTCAGTACGCACGTCTACTGGGGCAACACCATTCTCACTTGTGTACGGTATGGAGGCAGTCCTACCGGTTGAAGTTGAGATTCCATCCCTCAGAGTCATGATGGATGTCAAATTAGACGAAGCTGAATGGGTTCGCGCCATATTTAATCAGTTGAGTCTTATTGAAGAGAAACGACTGGCAGCTGTGTGTCATGGGCAGTTATACCAATGGAGGATGAAACATGTATTTGATCAGAAGGTGCGTCCTCGGGTTTACAAAGTCGGAGATGTAGTGCTCAAAAGGATCCTTCCTCCTAGTACATATCATAGGGGCAAATGGACTCCCAACTATGAAGGTCTGTTCGTGGTTAAAAAGGTCTTCTCGGGCGGAGCCTTATTGCTTACAACCATGGATGGCGAAGACTTTCCATCCCCTGTTAACTCAGAAGCAGTCAAAAAATACTTCGCATAAATAGACCCGCTGGATAAAAAAAGAGAAAGAGTCCAGGCAAAAAAGGGCATCCCGGCGAACCATAAAAACAGAATAAAAAGGTTCGGGCAAAAATTAGGGATATAAATGGAAAAAATTGTACACTCGGTAAGTTGAAAACCCAAAAGGGCAACTTAGGCAAAAAAGGGTATCTCGGTGGACTAAAAACCCGAAAGGGCGGTCCATGCAAAAGAGGGATTTAAGCGAACGATTACGGTCTGAGTTATTTGTACTCCATCAGCGTTTCAGCAACTGACATTCCAAAGGATAGGAATCGGTCCAATCACTCCTCAGAAGGCAAGGTCGGGGAGTTTTGAAGACATACTGGCTATAACAGAATTGAAACTCAGTGGAATGCCGTTTTCATGTTGCCATTAGGATAGTTTCTTTCCTCAATTTACAGCAGTATCCTCTTTCCAGGGTTTGCTTCTGAATGTATTTGCCGAGTTCAGGCATTTCTTCAATAAATTGAATTTCAGTCAAAAGTTTCTTATTTTGTTTTTACCGCTTTGTTTGCAAAATGTCCAAACTTTTAATAAAAAATTGCATTTGAAAATATTGTGGCCTTATAATAACATGCGCAGAAAAACATTTAAAATCACTTTGAATGTTGAGTAATCCTGGATGGTGGATTCAAACCACGCAATATCCTGGGGCATGTGTGCGTATTCTTTTGTTGAAGATAACAGGTACAAGTGATTTCAAAGGTGAGAGCCATTTTCTTCCAGACAAGTGATCACTTATCCCCAGTCAGAATACCGGGGCAACCATATGCAGGAAAGGGTTCATATGTCATCCTTCGGCACAACTTTTACTGATTGAGCCCATTAATCAGCTGACGGTCGCTCATGACGATTCGATATTGACAAATTAATTTCCACTAGGTACCGTTGTATTATATTAAGGCTATTCTCCCATTCGGAACTTCCAACAGTTACAAGCTTTTCTGTGTCGATAACGGTTGCAAATTCCCCAGTAGAGTTGCTTCGCAGACCTCGCAGTTAATGTTCAAGACTCAGTGAATGTCCAGGAGTTTGAAGATTCCAAATCTTCTGTAAAATCCTCTTGGGACGATTTCTTCAGATCAGCCTCGTAATGTGGGGCAAAAGCAAGTTTGTGATCCTTCCCAAGCATGGGGCATCTAGAAGTCCCTCCGACAAGATGTGTTCCAGATCTATTGTCTCCAGTAGGGTGACCTCCGGTTAATATGTCTAGCTCGAGTCTCAGTATTTGCTTAAGAGTTTAAAGATGCTTGGTCTTCTGTAAAATCCTCTTAAGGGGCATCTCCAGCACGAGACGCTTTGAAGCATTTTCCCCAGCAGAGTTTGTTTTAAACTCATTATCCCTAGTGGAGTCGTCAAGCGGAAGGTTCGCCTAACATGGGACATTGTGGCTCTTATTCTAAGCTCGACAGCTTTGCTCCTCAACAGATCACAGTGGATTTTCTTTGTGTTTTCCCAGCAGATCTCTAGGGACTCTTTCCCAGCGAGTCGCAACAGGACGTATTCTAACCAAGATCTGCGTATCCCCGATGGAGTAGCTCCGGGCCCCAGCAAGATCGTATCTATGGTAGTTGTATCCCCACAGAGTTCAGCATTGAATCTTGTCAGTAATACTCCCCAGCTGAGTTGTTTTTTCTCCCCGCAGAGGTTTAGCAGATCAACAGAATCTCTTCCTCAGCAGAGTGTTAGTACATTCTTTACCCAGCCAAGTCGGAAAGTTGTCATTCCTCCAGCGGAGTTGCTATGATAAGAATTCATCCCCAGGCAGATGAAATAATTCTTGGCAGAGTCATCACTCCCTTATATCTTAAAGTCCAATTTATTTTTGGCAAGTGTGGCAGTTTAAAGCAGACAGATTATTCATTCATTCTCCAACAGAGATATCATCCTTTTAGGGGCTTCTGAGGTCAAATCATTGATCATTGTTCCGCAGCAGAGTCAGCAGGGATGTCTGACATACATGCAGAGCGTAATCCAGTGTTGGAATTTTGCAAAAGCCCACCCGCAGTATGGCCAATCAGTAGTCAACTGACTTCATCCCAAAGGCATCCTTCAAAAGTCCACCCGCAGCGTGGCCCGTCGGCATTTGTCCGGTTTCATTCGAAAGACAAAGCAAAGTCCAACCGCAGATTGGCAAAAGTCCATCTTAGGGTGGCAAAGAAACCAAAAGTCCAACCGCAGATTGGAAAAAGTCCATCTTAGGGTGGCAAATCATCAAAGTCCAACCGCAGATTGGCAAAAGTCCATCTTAGGGTGGCAAAGAAAGCAAAAGTCCAACCGCAGATTGGCAAAAGTCCATCTTAGGGTGGAAAAGCAGCAAAGTCCAACTGTAGATTGGCAAAATTCCATCATAGGGTGGCAAAGCAGGGTAAAGTCCACCCGCAGTGTGACAAGTCAGTAGTCGTCTGACTCCATTTAAAAGACAGTTTCAAGACCAATCGCAGATTGGTAAAAGTCCATCTTAGGGTGGAAAATCAGCAAAGTCTAACCGTAGATTGGCAAAAGTCCATCTTAGGGTGGCAAAGCAGGGTAAAGTCCACCCGCAGTGTGGCAAGTCAGTAGTCGTCTGACTCTATTTAAAAGACAGTTTCAAGACCAACTGCAGATTGGCAAAAGTCCATCTTAGGGTGGCAAACCAGCAAAGTCCAACCGGAGATTGGCGAAAGTCCACCCACAGTGTGGCAAGCCTGTAGTCGTCTGGCGTTATACAAAAGACATTGTTAAAGTCCACCCACAGTGTGGCAAGCCAGTAGTCTTTTGGCGTCGTACAAAAGACATTGTTAAAGTCCACCCGCAGTGTGGCAAGCCAGTAGTCGTCTGGCGTCGTACAAAAGGCATTGTTAAAGTCCACCCGCAGTGTGGCAAGCCAGTAGTCATCTGGCGTCGTTCTAAAAGACGTTGTTAAAGTCCACCCGCAGCGTGGCAAGCCAGTAGTCGTCTGGCGTCGTTCCAAAAGACGTTGTTAAAGTCCACCCGCAGTGTGGCAAGCCAGTAGTCGTCTGGCGTCATTCCAAAAGACGTTCTTAAAAGTCCACCCGCAGTGTGGCAAGCCAGTAGTCGTCTGGCATCGTTCCAAAAGACGTTCTTAAAAGTCCACCCGCAGTGTGGCAAGCCAGTAGTCGTCTGGCGTCGTACAAAAGATGTTTTCCAAGTCCATCCGCAGTATGGCAAGCCAGTAGTCGTCTGGCGTCGTTCAAAGGACATCTCTATAGTGTTATTCTTCCCATCGGAGTTTTATCCAAGCGGAGTTCATTTGGTTGGGTTTATATCCCTTTTTCTTCTTCTCCACAGAGTGCAAATTTTTTGGTTATTTTCGGTATTCAATCCCTCCATACCTTGAAAGTCTGAAAGCAATCGCTATCATCCATTCAGGTCTACAGCGATTGAATAGGGGCAGCTGTAATACCCCAAAATTTTCCCTCTCATCTTTCATATCATTTAGCATGTGCTTTCATTGCATTGCATTGCATTCAAGTCATAGAAAAATAAAGCATTCATCTTTGCATTCAGCATAGGGCATGTGATAAGTGGTTTTCAGAGTATTGATCATCCAAAGCAAGAGAGCTAGAGCCAAGTGTCTCCCAACAAGCCTCAAAGGTCTCTTTCATCATATATCATCTCATTTGATCCCACAAGTCATTGGAAGATGGGAATTCATCAAGAAGATTGGACAGTGCATCATCTCCTATCAAAACAGTCAAAATTAGGGTTTGGATTCAAGCAGTCTCCTGATGAAATTTTGGTTCAAACTTGATCTCAATGTTTTCTATATGATATCAAGTATCTAAGAGTGGAAGATTTCCCATTGGCCCATTTCAAAAGAGGTTCAATTAATCAGTTGCTTGAGAATCAAGAAATTTGGGGAAAAGTCAATTGTGCAAAGGAAAAAGTCAACTCCTAACTTTTTAAGGTCAAATTCATAAAATTCAAGTCACATATGTTCATTGGACAAGATTTGATCAAGAAATGATGGAGATATCATCGAAAATCAAGAATTGTACAAAGTTTCTATTTTTAGAAACTTAGGGTTTCCAAAAATGGCAAGTTTGGACCATTTTGCACTCTACTTCAAAGCATTCTTTCTCCAAGATAAAAGCTTCAAACTTCAGGTCCAAGTTAAGCCAATTAAAGATCACATTCCAAGCTTCAAATCCATACCAAGAACTCTTCCATTGGATCAAAATTGAGAGAGTTATGATCAATCAAAGTTTGGTATAATCAAGGCAAATTTCAAGTCATGGCAAGGCAAGTTCAGGCCTCCAGGCCATAATTTCATCAAACAGGTGGCGTGCCAAATGTCAAGCTATTTTTCTCCATCAAGAAGGTTTCAAATGAAAAATTGTTGAACATCAAAGTTGTTCATCTCCATGTCCTCTTTAACTTTGATGTTGGGCATTTTCTCATTTGAACAAGTTATGAAGGTCATATGAGGGCTCAAACATGGTGGTCTCACACTGAAACTCCATAGGCACCAAGGCCTTGCTTGCAGCCCAAGTCACACGCCCATACACCAGTTGTGATTTCTTGTTTTCCAAGCATCTCCACCTTTGGATGTTGAAATTCACCTTGGGATTATTACCGAGTTGATCCTAACTAACCGAGTTAACTACCTTGACTCGGTGAGTTGAGTCTAACTAACTCCGACCCTAGCTCTAAGCCCAAAGCTAAGTCCAAAGCTAATCCCAAACCTCCCACACTCCAAACCTAAAGTCTATATAAGAAATCCTTCACTCATTTTTAGATGAATTCACCATTTTTTCACCAAATTTCACACATTGCACTCTCAATTCTCTCTTCCAAACCCTCACAAAAAGCTCTTATTTCTTGAAGGATAATCACTTTTCACATTGAAAAGTGATTAATTCTAGAGCTCAAACTCCATCATTTGGCTTTCTTTGGTTGGATTTCTGGAAGTTCAGATTATTCTACTTCAATCCAAGGGTTTCACACCATTTATTTTGGTGCAAGTTCGATCTCGGTGATTTTTCGCGACTTTGCTCGGTTTCGACGCGTTTCGGCTACTAATCGAGGAATCTCTGGTTTTCTTTAATTTTCTGCACCAAGATCACTTTGCAACAATTACCAAAGCAAATCTCCGCTTTGTAGGTTGGTTTTCCTCGAATCTATACTAGATTTAGCTTATTTGCAACTTATTCGATGTAGATCTTTGGTATTTTTGATTTGGATCCATGGCGCTTGAATTTGATTCTTGATGTTGATGATTGTTGGATCTAATTGATGCTGGATTGCTGTGATTGAACTCAACTTTCGTGCATGATTGTTTACATGATCATTTGGATGTTTGGATAAGTGATTTGCTGCTGAAAAGTGCTTTTCAAAGTTGAATTTTTGCCTCTGTTTCAGTGGTAATCGATTACTCTAACAGGGTAATCGATTACTCTGCCTTATTTTCACGTTTTTAGCCAATTTTCAACTGAGTAATCGATTACCCTATGTGAGTAATCGATTACCACTGAAGCAGATTGTGTTTTTCTTGCATTTTCTTGCTTGTTTGAGATCTCTTGCATGTCTAAACTTCATGGATTGATACGTTGATAATTCGTGGACTATTCTTGAGCTGTTTCATTTCACACTATTGCATGAGCATGTTTCTTCGACACGCGGTTTTTTATTGTTAATCGATGAATGTTTATGTTTGCGTTGTTGATTAATTGATGTAATGATCACATAATGCACACACATTGAGCTTGTTAATTGTTAACTGATGCTTGTGTTGCTGGAATTGTTATGTGCATGTTCATTTGCTTCCTATTTCAATAGGTGCACATTTGTTTTAACTTGTTCACATGCTTAATAATGTGTATTCTCTTACAATGTGCATTATTCCATGGTGATTTCAAGAATTGTTTACCATGATTTATGGTGTGATTGTGATGATGTTTGATTGAATAATGTGCAAGGCTTGAAGCATGTTTGTTCTTTTATGAATGAATCATTTGTGAGTGCATGCTGCCCCTGATTTTTCATTGCTGTCCATACACATATATGTTGTTGTATGTGCTATTATTTGCTTTTTACACCCATTTTGTAGGCTGAACATGTGCTGTTAATTACTGTTTGGTACATGATGATAGATTTTACTGCTGCATTGCACTTATGAGCTGTAATTGTTGCTGTTTTCATTGTTTCCTTCCATTTTATTTTCTTATTTGGATAGCATGATATGTTGTTTTGTGTAGAATTTTCTTCACACCTTTAGGATCCTTCTTCCTTAGTTACTAACTTGTTTGATCCTTACTTATTCTTCTCTCCGTATTTCTTTACTTGTAAGTTGTTTTGCTAACATTTTCAGGGGTTAATGGTAAGTCAAGTGTGTGGGTGTATACCCACATACAACCTCTTTTCTTATCTTTTTAAGCTTTCAATGTGTGATTGTGATAAGCATATTATGCTTTCTTTGTTCAAACTTCTTTCATCCCCTTGAGTTCTCAACTTAACTTCAATCTTTGAAGTAAGTTAGAACTTGTTCTTCTTCTCTCTTCTTTTAGACTTAGGGTTCTCAAACCACACTGAACCATTAGGAACATCCAAGCATGATAATATTAGGGCGAGTCTTAGTCCCCTTTAGTCTTTACCTTTGTTTCTTTTTAGTCTCTCTTCTCTCATCTCAAAACAAATTCAAAACACCGAATAAAGATTGAAACATCTTCATGTGTCATGAGCCTTATTCCATGGGGGGGCTTGCATACATTCCATCTTGGAATGTGTTGTAGATTTTCTAGCATGATGTACAAGTCTTTAACATGAAGAAATTTCACAAATAAAACCAAAAATACTTCTTCATTGAAAAACAACAAAAACATTTAATAAAGGGAATAGACTAGTGTACTTAAGCCTTTAAATTTGGGAAATAAGTTTGAGGATCTTCTTCATACTTAGTGTACTTCATCATCATTTCATTTTGGAATGGTGCATGAGATGCACATTCCATTGAAAAAGACTTAGGTACACTCTCTTATGCAAAACACTGCAAATAAAAAACTTCTAAAACACTTCAAACAAACAATAACGTCTTTCCTTCGGGAATTCTCTTCTCATCTCACTCACTCTTAACGTTCGAACGTGCTTCTCCTCGTTCTCTTGCAATACGGTAATGCACTCGATTCAGCGAGCCTGTAACACCTGAGCTAGAACATTAGCCGTTCCCTAAAAAACGCAAACAGTTTTCCTTTGTTGAGGGGAACTACGTCGCTCTGATTCTCATGTTCCCGATGAGATACGTAGACAGTAGGGTAGGGCCCATTCAAGCACTTCTTTTATTTTCCCTACATTTGTTTCTCGTTCACTATTCCATTCCTTTCCCAGCATCTTTTCTATCACCCTTTGAGCAGTACTTCAAGCGTGGATCCCGTCGAGTACGACGGACGTGAAGGGGTGCGATAACCTTCCCTTCACGTAGCCGACTCCCTTACCCTTTCTCTTTGGTTCGTAAGACCTTGTTCTTTCCTTTCTCCCGGGTTTGTGTAGCATTACCCTTCCCTTTATTTGGGATAAAAATGCCTGGCTGGCGACTCTTCTTTCTTTCTTCCGCGCCACTTTCGCGTTTGTACCTGGACGAAAATCCCGGGTGCGACACTTGATTCCATAGAGTATTTACAAAGTTTAAAAATGGTAATTTAAGGGAAAAGGGATACATTGAAACATAACGACCACTATCCTTCTACCAACCTTGAATTTGGGGCATCCTGAGCTTCTGTCGAAGATGACCTTGACTGGAGTTTTTCTTCTGATGGATGGCATGACTGCTACTAGGGGATTTGCCCCTGTTGGACGTAGTTACTTGCCATTATCCCTAACTTTTGCCTAGATTGTACTTTGAGATTTCCAATCCACTGGGATGATTTTTTTGATTATGTCTCTAATTTTTGCCTGGACCGCCCTTTCGGGTTTTCAATCCACCGAGACGTTTTTTTTAGGCGAAGTATTTCTTGACTACATCAACATTTGTGGGGTAGGCAAATTCCTCTCCGTCCATGGTTGCAAGTCTCAAGGCACTGCCTGAGAAAGCTTTCTTGACCACATAGAGGCCATCATAATTCGGAGTCCATTTGCCCCGAGAGTCGGTGAGAAAGGATTGTATCTTTTTGAGCACAAGGTCTCCTTTCCTGAAGACGCGAGGTCGAACCTTTTTGTCAAACGCCCTCTTCATTCTCTGTTGATACAACTGACCATGGCATAGTGCCGTTATTCGCTTCCCTTCGATCAGATTTAGTTCGTCGTGTCTGCTCTGACACCATTCAGCCTCTATTAGCTTAGCTTCCATCAATACCCGGATTAATGGGATCTCTACTTCTATGAGGAGCACTGCTTCCATGCCATACACTAGAGAGAAAGGGGTTGCCCCTATTGAAGTGCGTACAGATGTACAATAACCGTGAAGAGCAAAGGGTAGCATCTCGTGCCAATCTTTGTAGGTTACAACCATCTTCTGAATAATTTTCTTGATGTTCTTATTAACCGCTTCTACCGCTCCGTTCATTTTAGGTCGGTAGAGAGATGAGTTATGGTGTTCAATCTTGAACTCTGCGCACAACTCTTCCATCATCTTGTTGTTCAAATTAGACCCATTGTCGGTAATGATCTGGCTAGGGACACCATAACGGCATATGAGATTGTTTTTGATAAAGCGGACTACCACTTGTCGGGTTACATTAGCGTATGACGCTGCTTCGACCCACTTGGTGAAGTAGTCAATGGCTACCAGAATGAACCGATGTCCGTTTGAAACTTAGGGTTTAATCATGCCAATCATGTCGATTCCCCATATGGAAAAAGGCCATGGGGAAGAGAGAACTTTGAGATGTGTAGGCGCTACATGGAGTTTGTCAGAGTATATCTGACACTTGTGATATCTCTTCATGTACTTGTAGCAGTCGGACTCCATGGTTAACCAGTAGTACCCTGCTCTTAGATTTTTTCTCGCCATTGTGTGTCCATTGGCATGAGTGCCAAAGGATCCTTCGTGAATTTCTTTCATCAGCATGTTTGCTTCTAGTCTGTCTATACATTGGAGCAAGACCATGTCAAAGTTCCTCTTATAGAGTATATCGCAGCTCAGGAAGAAACTGCCTGCCAGCATTCTGAGGGTCTTTCTGTCTTTCCTTAGTGCCCCAGGTGGGTACTCTTGTTTCTGAAGGAAGCATTTGATATCGTGATACCAAGGTTTGTCATCTATGACTGCTTCAATCGTGAAGATGTAAGCGGGCCTTTCAAGGCGCATTATGTCGATCTTAGGTAAGTCGTTCCATTTACCTACACTAATCATGGAAGAGAGAGTGGCTAATGCATCAGCCATGTGATTCTCTTCACGGGGGATATGATGAAACTCAATTCTGTTGAAGAAAGGTAACAACCTTCTTGCATAATCTTTGTAAGGAATCAATCCGGATTGGTATGTGTTCCAATCTCCTTTGATCTGATTGATGACCAAAGCTGAGTTGCCATATACATCCAGGTTCTTGATCCTCAAATCAATCACTTCTTCGAGACCCATAATACAAGCTTCGTATTCGGCCTCGTTGTTTATGCACTTGAATGTAAGTCTGGCAGTGAAAGGAATGTGGGTACCCTGAGGTGTTATAATGATTGCCCTAATTCCATTTCCGTAATGATTGACAGCTTCGTCAAAGATTAGTCCCCATTGGGAACCTGGTTCTGGTCCTTCACTGGGTAGCGGTTCATCGCAATCTTTCATTTTCAAATACATGACATCTTCGTCTGGGAAGTCAAACCCGTTTGATTCTTGATCGTCAATCGGTTGATGAGCCAAATGATTGGCTAAAATACTTCCTTTGACGGCTTTCTGAGCGTGGTATTCGATGTCATATTATGATAACAACATCTGCCAACGGGCAATCCTTCCCGTGAGAGCAGGTTTTTCAAAGACGTACTTGATTGGATCCATTTCTGAGATTAACCAAGTAGTGTGACGAATCATGTACTGGCGAAGACGTTTGGTAGCCCAAGCCAAAGAGTAGCAAGTTTTCTCAAGCATAGTGTATCGAGTCTCGCAGTCGGTGAGTTTCTTGCTCAAATAGTAGATGACAGACTTTTTTCTTTTTGTTTCGTCTTGTTGACCAAGCACACAACCCATTGAGTCCTCTAGGACTGTGAGGTAGATGATCAGTGGTCTTCCTTCCACTGGAGGTGATAGAATCGGTGGGTTCAACAGGTATTCCTTAATACTGTTGAAGGCGGTTTGGCAGTCCTCTGTCCAAATGCAGTCCTGATTCTTTTTGAGTAATTTGAAGATTGGCGCACATGTCGCGGTCATGAGGAATATGAATCTGGAGATGTAGTTCAAACGTCCCAGGAATCCTCTGATTTGTTTTTCAGTTTTCGGAGAAGGCATTTCTTGAATGGCCTTGACCTTGTCAGGATCAACCTCAATTCCTTTTTGGATGACGATGAACCCTAAAAGTTTCCCTGAACGGACACCGAAGGTGCACTTATTGGTATTCAAGCGGAGTTTGTACTTTCTCAAACGCTCGAATAACTTTGACAGATGGGCCACATGCTCCTCTTTCGTCTTAGATTTGGCAATCATATCATCGACATATACCTCGATTTCCTTGTGTATCATGTCATGAAACAGAGTAGTCATGGCCCTTTGATAGGTTGCCCCGACGTTCTTCAAACCGAACGACATTACCTTGTAACAAAAGGTACCCCATGGGGTAATGAACGAAGTTTTATCCATGTCTTTCAGCGCCATTTTGATTTGATTATAGCCCGAGAATCCATCCATGAAGGAGAAAACTTTGAACTTTGCTGTACTGTCTACCAGCATGTCAATGTGTGGTAAAGGAAAGTCATCCTTTGGACTAGCCTTGTTTAGATCTCTGTAATCGACACACATTCTGACTTTTCCATCCTTTTTTGGAACGGGTACGACGTTGGCTAACCATTGAGGATATTCTGATGTAGCGAGGAAACCCGCGTCAATCTGTTTCTGTACCTCATCCTTGATTTTGATGGCCATGTCTGGGTGAGCCCGTCTCAACCTCTGTTATACTGGCGGACATTCCGATTTCAATGGTAAATGATGTTCCACGATGCTGGTATCCAACCCTGGCATGTCCTGATAGGACTAAGCAAATACATCGGGAAATTCTCTGAGAAGCTTTGTCAAACTCTCTTTGGCAGTTGGACTGAGCAGTGCCCCAATCCTGACTTCTTTTCTCTCTTTTTCTGAACCCACGTTGATCGTTTCCAACGGCTCTTTGTGAGGTTCAATGGACCTTTCCTCTTGTCGGAGTAATTGGGAGATCTCTTCTGGAATTTCGTTGTCAACTTCTTCTTCAGCCCCAAATACCGGGAACTCAAAGTCGGGAGAAGGCATCGGATCGTATGTTTCAACGGGGTTTAAAACAAGCAATCTGCATGACGTGATGATTTGTGTTTAGAAGAGACAGAGAAAATGCAAGTGTGTGCAGTGTATATTTTTTTTGAAAAACTGCTTGTTTATTTTGAATTATTTTTTAGGATTACCATTTTCTGAGAAAAGTGAAAAGAGAAAATAACAATTAACGCGGAGATCATAGAACGATGTTATTTTATTTATGAACAAGTCGATTCTTGAAACTACAACCCTAAAAAACAAAACTTTGTCGCTTTGGGCGAAGCGAAGAGGGAAATTTACAGAAAGTGGGCCCTATCAAAACATCTGTTTCACTTGGGCAGGGTGAAAGGTTAAAGATGACAATTACTTTGACTTATGAACAATCTTCGGAACATCGACATCAACCCATTGGCGGCGAACTCCTCAGTGAATCACAAAGTCTGGTACCTTCCTTGATTTGTCTTCAGAAATAATGCTGATTTCTGGTGTAGCAGGATCATTGGAATCTGTCTCCCAGGCAGAGTCACCGTAGGAGGATTCCTCAGTTGTATTTTGCATATTATTTGTGCTCTCAGGTATATCTCCCCATCCAGTTGGCTGGATATCTTCGAACCTGATACGAGAGCTTTCGGGAGCGGTGTAATTGACCATGAAGTTAAATTTTCAACTTGGTTGTCCTAAGGTGTCCCACACTTCTTTGGAACTAGAGGAGTCATCTCTCTCGATGACGTTGACCTCGGGAAAAGCGTAGTTGATGAATTCTAGTCCGGCGAACTTTGCGAATTCATAGTCGTGCGGGATATTTTCTGAATGACCTGAGTGTTGATCCTATGACATGGTGGGGATGCAGGTATTCTTTTCAATGACGCTCAGTTGATTTTCATTGTTCGGCTGATTTTCTTGCCCCAAGTTTCCTGGGTACGGCTGCTAGATAGGCAGGCCATCCATTGGGCCATAATAGTCATGGTCAAAGTTGTCTTTCATCAGAGTGTCTTCCTCTAATGAGTTTGGTGGAGCCCGGCATCCTTCCGGATCACAATCTCCGTATATCATTTCGACATCTGACCTCGGTATAAATCTCGGACTCTGGGCGGGATAGCAAAAGGGTGCAGGCACCTCTTCCTGAGACATATAATCGTCCTCGTTGAGATAGGACTTCCATTCCTCATCCGTATCGGAGGGATCCTCCTCGTTGATGGTATAGACTGCTTGAGGCACTGGGTGAAGGAAACCTCCACTATGAAAGAAGTTCTGAATGGGATGAAGATTTTCATCGTTAATAGCAGTCTGGGTAGAGTTGGCAGAAAAACCAAGACTTTTCTTTGTCTTGTTATCAGTATGAATGACAAGCTGTCCCCATGCTTTTGTATTGTTATTCTCGATCACTTCGAGAGCATCTCTGTATGAGGAAATCGAGGTTCCTTTCTCTGATTGATTCTTACTGCTCACCGAAAGTGCTTGGAATTGAGTCCCAACAACCACCTCGGGTTCTATACAAGTAGATAATGAAAGGTTACTCACGATCAAGGCTTGTTCTCCACAGACTGTGACGAGTTGATCGTTCTTGACGAACTTAAGTTTCTAGTGCAGTTTCGAAGTGACTGCCCCAGCCTGGTGTATCCAAGGTCTTCCTAATAAACAGCTGTACGCTACCCGGACGTCCATGACCTGGAAAGTGATTAGGAAGTGTGAGGACCGATAGTTATGGGAAGGTTAACTTCGCCGATAAGTGCTTTTCGAGACCCGTCAAATGCTTTGAGATAACCTCACTGCCCCTCATCGGGTCCCTTTGAATGATAGTCGCATTAAAGTGGACTTCGGCATAACATTGATGGTCGATCCTGTGTCTACCAGTACGCTGGCTAAAGCATCGTCCTGGCAGTTAACTGTGATGTTGAGCGCCATGTTGTGACTTTTTCCCTCCTTTGGTAAATCCTCATCACTGAATCCTAAGTGGTTGCAGGAAGTGAGGTTAGAGATGATGCTATTGAATTGTCGTATTGACGCATCCTGTTCCACAAAGGCCTGCTCTAAGACTTTCGGTAGAGCCTCTCTGTGGGCTTCGGAACTGAGTAAAACTGATAGCACTGAGATCTTTGAAGGGGTTTCTAACAGCTGATCAACAATGTTGTATTCACTCCTTTGGATGAGCTTCAGCATCTCATCATCGTCCTTTGAAAGGTCAGGATCACTGGAATACGCGACTGGTGGATTGGGAACTTCCGTTTGAGGTTCCTTTTCTCTGTTAGGTTCTCCAACTCCTCGGTTGAAGATTCGACCGCTCCGTGTTACTCGACTGATGTCTGCAATATTTACAACGGAGGGTAATGGAATTTTCTTTCCATTCTCAATTATTGTTGCACCGTATTTGTAAGGGATCACCTTAGCTGATTCATACGGTAACGGTCCTAGTAGATAAATAACTACAGGAGCCTTCTGATTTTTCTGACTGTCGTAAGTAATTTCAATCAGTTCCTGGCTAAGAACCTTTGATTCGTCCAGTAGAGGGATGATGGTACAAACATCCTTGTTCTGTTGATGATCAGAGATTATGACAACGTCTCTGATTTGATCAGCGAAGTAGTCCGGCGTCCAGTTGATTGGGTCGGGACTCGGACACGGGTGAATCTTTTTACGATCCAACTGACCTTGAAGGGCTGCCCGTACAAGGTAGCATCCTTGGTTACTCTCCGAGCAGACTCTACAATGTTCATAGTTATGTGGTGGCACCTGGCCACACCCGCTTTGAATGCAGTGCAACCTTACCAGGTTTGTTTCCATAGATCGGACATCCTGACTTTGACGCCGAGTAGGGTTTCCATTAAGCACACTGATTTGTTGTGTGTCTTCATCCATATTGATTGGAAGCCACCAGTGGTTTAACAAGTGTTGCAAAGTTCTTTGAACGAGAGCGCACCCTTGGTTACTCTCACAACATCCTTTACAGTTCTGATAATTATGCGAAGTGAGAAAACCGAGTTGAACCTGCGTGGCGTGTAACTCCACCAAGCCGATATTCATCAGACGAATATCAAAGATTTAAATCATGTTGATCTGATAAGGATTTCTATCATGGTAGTCCTGGATCCATCCAAGATACATCTGACGCTGGAGGGCCTCTTGTACAAAAGAGCATCCCTATTTATTTACCGAGCAAGTCAGACAGGAATTATAATCGTGCCGCGGTAGATTATGATACTGGCTTTGCCTTGAGTGCATCGCCACCAAGTTGACATTCATTGCACGGATGTCATGGTTCTGAATGATGTTGGAATTCGTATAGGTCATGTTGACTCCACGAACTCGATGCTCTTGGATCCATCTGATATCCAATTGTTCCTGTAGAGCTGATTGCACCACATAACATCCCTGATTGTTCTTAGAGCAGATAGCACACTGGTGATAGTTATGAGGTGGCACATGGCCATATCTGCTCTGTCTACAATGCATCTTGACCAAGTTGGCCCTTAATAAGAGTACATCATGAATTTGATAGATGTTGTTAGACTCTCCCTCTATCAAATTGACTGCAGCTTTCTCATGATGAGGAAGCGGGTTTATGAGAACATTTGGATTTGTATCCTTGAAAGATAAGACCTCGCTCCTAACAAGCTTTTGCACATCGGATTTGAAACTGAGACAATTTTCTATGTTATGCCCTGGTCCTCCTTGATGGTAAGGGCAAGTCTAATCCGTTTTGAACCAAAAAGGTGGATTTTCCGATACTGTAAGAGGAGACTTGGTTTGGACATGCCCCTTAACCAGTAATATTGGAAGCAATTCTGCGTACAACATGGGTATAGGGTCAAACCCCGGTGGTCGCGTTGTACGATTGTTGTTGTACGGGGGACGAGTCAGTTGAAGAGACTGTTGATTCCTTTGCTGATATTGCTGTTGATTCGGTTGGCTCTGTGCAACCTGAGGTTGATACGTAGGAACAGGCGCGGGGTTGATAGCAGGAGTTACGGCTGCTACTGGTTGGTAACGTCGCCTTTGCTTTTCGAGAGAGATATTCCCAATATCTTGCTCTTTTTTCTTAGGGAGAGCACTACCGTATCGTTTGGTACTGCTTGACGATCCAGCGTCTTTTACTAAACGTCCTTCTTGGACGGCTTCCTCAAGACGAACTCCCATGCCCACAATCTCAGTGAAGTCACTGGGCGCACTGGCGACCATTCTGTCGTAGTAAAATGAGCTTAAGGTCTTTAAGAAGATCTTTTTCATCTCTTTTTCCTCAAGAGGTGGAGAAATCTGAGCGGCAATTTCACGCCATCTCTGAGCATACTCCTTAAAGGTTTCCTTGTCCTTTTGTGACATTGATCTGAGTTGATTTCTGTCCGGTGCCATGTCCAAATTGTGTTTATATTGTTGAACGAAAGCAGCGCTAAGATCTCTGAACGTGCCGATCGTAGCGCGGTTTAAACCCATGTACCATTTTAATGCTGCACCGGTTAAACTATCCTGAAAGTAGTGAATCAGGAGCTCCTGGTTCTTTGTCTGATCTGACATTCGCCGAGCGAACATCAGCAAATGGCTCTGAGGGCAAGAGTTACCCTTGTACTTTTCAAAGTCGGGCACTTGGAACTTGTGCGAAACTTTCACATTGGGGACTAAGCAGAGGTCCGCGGTGTCCTTTCCAAATAAATCCTGACCGCGAAGGGCTTGCAGTTCTTTCTGCATCTCCAGGAATTGTTCCTGGAACTCATTCATTCTGTCGAACATGCTGTCATTTCCACCAGACGGTATCTGTGGAATCTGTCCTTCCGGGACAGTTGTACCACGGGTGGTGGTATAGTCATTATGGCCGAGACTCTCAGTGCCTCCTGAAGTTTGTAACCTTTAGGAGTTGCTATCATGCCCCTGGCATCTTCGCTTTCCCGAAGTTTGTAACCTTCAGGCCCAGCGATTCCTGCTGCGATTCCCTGATCCTCAGCGATCGGTGGAACATATCCTTCTGGGATATAGTTAATAGGCATGCCCCAGGGACGATCTTTAGGCATTTTGTACCTAGGATCATACTTCTCCACTATGGGCGTTAATGTGATTTCTGAGATCACAGTCCTTTGTTGTTGCATTTGAGCTTCTGCTAGAGCTTGCATGTCGTTATGAAGCTTCCTCAGATCCTCTTTCAGAGTGTCGATCTCTTCTCTCAACTCTCTGTTCTCTTCCTCGAGATCATCCATCTTTTTCTGACGATTGGCTCGAGTATTATACGAATGAGACAGTTTGACTCTATAATCGAGGCGCAAACGTGAGATTCGTAGGTAAGAAGAATGCGTTTATGAGAATGATGAATGCAATGATTATTAATTATTTTTGTTTATTCAAAGTAAACTTCGACAATTAGATTGCAAATATCAAACAGTGGGGAAACCCTGTTTTATTGAATTCAAAGGATTGCGGAAATGGAAATACAGTAGATTACAAAGTGCTGCGAAAGGAAATCTAAACTAATGGGTCCTGAGTCCTCTCTGAAGAGAGCTCAGGTGCTGGTTCGGGCGCTTTCCTTTTCTTTGACCGGGGCTCTAGGGCCGTTGTCGGGTTGTCATTCCTTTGCCAAGTGAAAGGAGCGAGCAAATTCCTTTGGTCATCCTGATTTTCTACAGGATGTTGCTCTAAAATCTCAATCAGAGCATCTTTTTCTTTTAATAGCTGTTGTATTTTCTTGCACTCCATATTGAGAATACGGTACTTGTTCCTCCAAGACCTCTTCTCCTACTGAACTTTGCTGAGGGTAACTTGAAGTTTTTCCGTCTCAGACATGAAATAAAGGGCAGAGTCCCTTAATGGAAGAACTTCCTGACGAGGGTAAGGCATCCTCAGCTTGAGAGCTCTAGTTTGTACCCAGTGGAGATAAGGCTCCACTGAGACACAGTCTTGTTTTCCTAGAGACTCTCATCCTTTCCTATGAACGTGTTTCTAAGCATGCACTATTTCTATCTTTAGTGCCCTGTCATTTTCTCCTTCCTTGAAGAAAAGACCTTCCAAATAAGCATTACGCGGGACATGCCTCATTGGGTATCCAAATTGACGACGAACTAACACTGGATGATAGTTGATTCCTCCGTTAATTCCTATAAGGGGTATATTTGGGAAATTTCCACAACGGTCAATGATTCTGATCCCGTCGTAGATTCGATTGTACTAATCGATGTCAGAGTTGGTAAGAGACATGATTCTCTGCGACCAACGTAAAGTATTCTTTTGATCCCAAAATGCAGCAGACTTGGGTAAGTGGGAAGTGAACCATTTATAAAGCAAGGGTACACATCACGTGATCATTCCTCCGCTGTATAAATTCCTTAAATGTACTGAATGATACACATCTGCGAGCAAAGTCGGTACGGGGTTTCCAATTAGGAAAATCTTAATGGCATTGATATCTACAAAGTTATCGATGTTGGGAAACAAAAATAACCTGTAGGTAAGTGTCGCTCCCAGGATTTTCATCCAAGTACAAACGCGAGAGTGGCACGGAAAAACAGAGTCGCCAGCCGTGTAAATTTATCCCAAGAGAGGGAAAGGGAACACCGCATAAACCTGAGGAAGAGGGAAAGGAATGGTCATCGCAACCATAGCCTGGGTTCGGGAGTCGGTTACGCGAGGGGAAGGTGCTAGCACCCCACGCGTCCATCGTACTCGATGGGATCCACGCTTGTTGTCTATTCTAAGGGTGAGTTATCCTATCATCTAGGGCTGTACTAAAACGGGGAAGGGAAAACTAAGACAGACTCGGTAGGACGTCGACGTCCTAGGGCTACGTACCCCCTTTGTGCAATGGGGAATTCAGAGTCAACGTAGTTCAGACCAAGTTCTTTTTGTGTTTTTTATGAGCGACGTTAAGTCCGCGTCCGGCAGTTAGGGTCGATGCCTGTTTGCGTCTCAGACAGAAAGTAACGTGCCTTTTTTAAAAATAGCCTTTAGTTTGACAATCCCGAAGGACAAAAAGGTTTGAATTTTGTTTGTATTTTTTTTAGGACAGAAGTGACTTAAGTTAGTTCATAAGTTGCATTGCACCAGAGTCTAGGGCACAGGGGCGAATACTTAACGCATCGTCCCAAGACAGGACGCTCGCTAAGCACTCTAGAAAGATGAGAGGAAGCCCCTCAATTCTCATTCCCCACGCTTAAGGCTCGTGCGTAATACACTTTATACTTATTAAGTGTTTTCAAGAAGTTTTGAGATGAGAAGAGAGAAAACACAAAGGTAACTCTAAAGGGAGACTAAGAGTCCTAATGTTATCATGCATGGATGACCTACGGTTAGTGAGGTTTGATGACGACCTAAACCTAAATAAAAGACAAGGATGAGAGAAAGAAGGAGTAAGAGTGAATATGGATGACTATCCACACCCTCAAAGAACTTACCTCAACCCCTGCATAAAAGGTTAGTTCCAAACAGGCATGAATAATATCAAGGCAAATGAAAACCAAACAGTGGCATATACTAGTGATAACAATCAAAACATGAATTAAGAAGTCAAAGACAAAATCCCCAAAACAATGGCACAAGTGCCTTTTCAAACAAGGTAACCAAACGTGATCAGAAATATGCATACAAGGAGATTTCACATAAAGAGCAGTTAAACAATTAGCAAAACATGTTGTAAAATCACCAAATAAATTATCAACATAGCTTAACTAGAAACAAACCAAATACCAAAAACTCCTGCAAAAATTCAAGATGTTAGTCCCTCAAACAATCATGCAAAGTTCAGATGAGAAATATGGTTCAAAATGCAAAAGGAAAAGACTGAAATGCAATATGAAATAGTTTTAAAAATGAGAGAAAAATATTTTAATGTACTTCAGAATGTTATCTAACAAATGCAAAAAGAATGGATTGAAAATGTTTTATGAATGCAGAGAAATAAAATAAACAAATTTAGGTATGCATGATATAACTAATTCAAAAAGAAAATAAACAAATAATTATTTCAGATGATGAAAATAAAATAAAAGTAAAAAAATAAAATTTGGTAAAATTTTATAAAATGATAAATATGATGTATGAATTTTTTGGGATTTTTTAAATGCAATTAACTATTTTTAATAATTAAAAATGAAATGCAAATTATTAAATAAAATAAAAAATGAAAAAAGTGCTAAGGGGGTGTGGAAAGCAATGAAAACACGTTGGAATAGTGAAATGGGCTGAAGGGGGTGTGCATATAGAAAGCCCAACGTCTAAATCCAATCAGCAAAAATAAAAATAAAAAAGAGAAATACGCATGGGACCCAGTCAACTCAGTTGACCCATACCTGCCCTTGGATTGATCATACGCTCCTCCACAAGTCAACACCAAGTCCAAGTACACAAAACCAATGGCCATGATCGCACGGTACATCACACTAACCATGTACACACGCACACCAAAGCGAACTGAACACCATACACAAGCCATGTGCACGGCACATGTGATTTTTAATTTGTTGGCAGCTTACCAACCATATGATGGATCATGCGCGCAGGATTGAGTCAATGTTAGAGAAAGTAATTAAAACATGAGAAGTTAATTGGGTGTACACAGTAGCAATTGTGGGGTAAATAACATGCAATCACTAAATAAAACTCAGAAAAAAAAAGAACACATGGCATCATTGGAACCGCACGATCAAGAGAATGGATGGTGAGGATTATCTCTTCTTCCTCCAGCCTCTTCACCTCGCCGGACCACCGCCAGTCGCCGGAACCCTAGTTTCGGCCGCCACCTGCAACTAAAAAACCACCCAGAAAACGCAAACCCATATACCATCCTGTCCAGAATTCAACGAGGATTCCAAATATGCCCTCAAATTTCACAAATAACCAATATATAATGAAAAACGCATGGAACAATGATTGGGTCCAAAACTTTAAATACACCATACAAGTAAACCACACGTCCAAATTCAAAAATAAATACATCAGAGTTATCAATGACAATCACACGTCAATATACACATAAAAAAGGAGAGTTTTAGGATCATCAAAAAACCCACCAACCTGAGATGGTGCAACCTGAATCCTTGCTTTTGGCCGCGAATGGGGGATGATTTGCACTCTATTGATCACCAGGAAGAAGTTTGTGGAAGAAGTTTTTGAAGAAACCTCGTGGATGGAGAGATTCAATGAGAAAAAGCTTTAGGGTTCAAGCTTTGGTTCTTCTACAAATCACGTGTCATCTCCCCTAACCAGTGCATGAATTGACTTAAATACATTAGGGTTTTTCACTGATAATGGTTTGGGCCTTGGTAATTCCTTGTTTTGTGAGTTTTTGGGCAATTTTGGAATTTTACATAATGTTAAATGCACCTCCTTCCATGCATGGATCCCCAAATATTTCATGATGGATCACTTATGTTTGAATTGCTAACCACACCTGAGTTGAAATTGGGCCTTGAAACATTTTGATTCATGAGTTTTCAATGACTTGGCAATTTTGAATAATGGAGAATAAGTGATGAATAAACCATGGAATTTCTTGATTCTTGGGCCCAAAATAATCCTCAAGGAATGTTCTTTGATATTAGAATGTGGCATGAAGCAATGGAATTGATTATAGATCATTATGCCCAAAGTTGTGAAAATGGAACCATGAGAAACCCTAAAAACCACTTTGCCTTCTTTTGATCATAACCTGAGTTTCACACATGATATGGAGACCCACTAGTACTTGTTGGAAAGAGGAGAAAAAGATCTTCAACTTTCATGTTCAAGAAAAATTCATCTGAAGCTTCCTTGATGGTGAAATGTCAAGTTGAATGAAGGGTAAAAACTTGCCAAAAATGGAAACTTCTCATTATAGGTCACTTTCCATATTTAGTAACTTTTGCACCAACTCCTGATTCCTGATAAATGGCATGAACTTGAATCTTGAAGAGCATCTGAGGATGTGAGACCTTGAAAACCTTGGAGAGAACCTCAGAATTCCACAGTTGACTTTTCTCCTTTCACTGTTGACTTTTCCCCAAATTCTCCTGATTCCTACTCCATTGGCCAATTGAATCTCTCCTGAACCACACTGATGGACAATCTTCCATTCCTGGATACTTAGGGACCCAAGGAATACCATGGAATCAAGTCTTGCCCAAAAAATCAGAAATAAACTGACTTTATAGCAAACCCTAATCTTGGTACCCTCAGTCTTAGGAGGAAATAACACAGTCTCCAAATCCAAATTCCTCTGAATATGATGTGTATCCTCTCCAACAAAGATAAGGTATGCCATTTGGTGATGATAAAAACCCAAGGAGCCTGCCCATTGGAGCAATAAACCCAAAAATCTCAAAACCCTAATTTCTGCACTGGTTAGGAGAAAGTGATCCACTTGAGATCCCTTGCCACTTGTGAACTCTTGATGATGTGATAGACCAGATAGGACCTTCTTGAACTGCCTCAAGCACCTTGATCCCATGCTAATGATATGCATACATGATAATGCCAAAACATGAAACACAAGCGAGTTAGTAATAAAGTAAGGAGGGCAAATTTTGGGGTGCTACAGCTGCCCCTATTCAATCGACTTGGTCATGAGGGTATGATAGCGATGCCTTTCAGACAATCGGGATACACGGAGATTGAATACCAAAGAACCCGGAAATTTGCCATCCTCCACTGGAGAATTAGCCATAAATGCTGTACTGTCACAACACGGTCGAGTGCCAGGTATGCTGGGTATAAAGTGAAACAAACTCTCCCAGATTATGTCATCTCTGCTGATAAAGAGAACTGACAAAAGAATCTCGAAAGATGCCATCCCTGCTGATAAAGGGAACTGCCGAAAGAAATCTTCAAAAGATTGCTATCTCTGCTGATAAAGAGAAACTAGCAAAATAAATGCCATCCCTGCTGATAAAGGGAAACTGACAAAAGAAAATCTTCAAAAGATTGCTATCTCTGCTGATAAAGAGAAACTAGCAAAATAAATGCCATCCCTGCTGATAAAGGGAAACTGACAAAAGAAAATCTTCAAAAGATTGATATCTCTGCTGATAAAGAGAAACTAGCAAAATAAATGCCATCCCTGCTGATAAAGGGAAACTGACAAAAGAAAATCTTCAAAAGATTGCTATCTCTGCTGATAAAGAGAAACTAGCAAAATAAATGCCATCCCTGCTGATAAAGGGAAACTGACGAAAGAAAATCTTCAAAAGATTACTATCTCTGCTGATAAAGAGAAACTAGCAAAATAAATGCCATCCCTGCTGATAAAGGGAAACTGATGAAAGAAATTCTTCAAAAGATTGCTATCTCTGCTGATAAGGAGAAACTAGCAAAATAAATGCCATCCCTGCTGATAAAGGGAAACTGACGAAAGAAAATCTGCAAAAGGTTGCTATCTCTGCTGATAAAGAGAAACTAGCAAAATAAATGCCATCCCTGCTGATAAAGGGAACTGACGGAGAAAATATGTCAAGCAAAAACTGATTACCAGGTGAGAACGTGATTTCACAAAAGAGTAGGGCCAAACAAAGGCAAACTCCCAACCGACTCAAAATCCATAGGCAAGATGACTCCGCTGGGGAAGGAGAAGTCTAAATAAAAGACTCTGCCGGGGAGCACAAGTATGAGGAACACATCCCTCCAAAATCTCCTGAGTTGTGCCATCTCTGCTGAGATAGAGAACTGGCAAAGAAAGTATCAAACTTGGCTTATGCTTCAAATGCAAATGTTTGAATTGTGGCGTAATGCTCCACACGATGTGGAAATGCTACGCGTTTGAGGATGCAATGCAAATGCTTATGATATGCAAAAGGGCCCCTCCAGCAAAATAAATGCTGGAGAGAAGAGACCAATTCAGCTGGGGATGACAAAAATAAATTGTCCTCTGAATCCTGGAACTCTGCTGAGAAGGATCACACTGACCGCCTCTTTGGATCAACAACTTCTGCTGGGGATGAAATTCCAAAAGAACATCCACACCACCGGGGATTACACATGACCTATACTGAAGGTGACATCGAACCTGAGATTTCTCCTCTGCTGGGGGAGTTGAGAATGAATGCCAATGACAGCACCAGAAGCTTGCTAATATCCAATTGGGCTTAGAACTTACTGGGGAATGCCAGCCCATAATCATCCTGCTTGGGGAAAACCAGTCCAATATACCATCCTGCTCGAGGATACTGCTGAACTTAGCCTGCTGATGGAGAGAATAACTTTACTCCTATCCTGCTGGGGACTAGAATATGACATTGTCGGCGAAAGCGCGCTTCCTGACTGGATGGGGGAAGTGAAAACCCTGATTCTGTGGGGAGATAACGTCTTGATTCAGAGGAAATACTTTCCAGGTCTCCTGCTGGGGAAGGTCTGCTCTGCTGAGGAAAGTGCAATCTTAATGCTGGGGAGAGCAAACTGCTGGGGAAGTACAATCCTGTTGCCCTGTGACCTGACTTGTCTTTATGGTCATAAGCGGCTATTTGAACTTTTCACTTGCCCCAGACCACCAGGTCTAATGGAAGAAATCATCTCAAGAGGATTTTACAGAAGATCCGGCGTTCGCACTGCCCCAGGGTCTTCAAACTCTTGGAGAGATTTATCATATCTCGACATAACTGCCCCAGACTTCATAACCCATGAAGTGCATTACCTCGAAAGGATTTGTAATGACTCGAAAGTACTCTGTCCCAGTATTCTGAACTTTGAAGAGGTGTTTTCAATTAACCATTTTCAGGAGTGGACAATCTCCCACGCTCTAGAGGTGGCCTGCCCCAATATGAGCTTTGAAGTGACTTTGCCCCTGGTCTTAGAATGAATGCCCCAGAATAACTGAATTTCGGAGAGATTTCTCGACGTGAATGCCCCAGATTGGCTACATCTTAACACGACTTACTGGGGAGAGCCCACTCTACACTGAGTCTCTTGGCAGCATGCCCTATGATATGATTGTCCTTCAGAATTTCCAAGCACCCCAACTTAGCGGGATCAAGCTTCTTGACTGACTTTCACTGTGTAAGCTGCATTGATGCTTAGGCACATATATGCAAACAGAAAATGCTTATTATGAGAATGACAATTCTAATGCAACACTCATGTTAACCTTGAAGTTTTTATTGAAAAATGCGTCGCCAAGCCTTGTGAACGAATCACTTTCTGGGATGCGACCTTGATTTTTGAATGGAAAAACAATGCGCACATGCAATACCAACAAACCTTATTAGCACAACTCGTAGGAGTCAGGAACGCTATCCTGTTGAAGTACGCTTTCGGAATAAACCCTGTTTCAATTAGGGCTTTTAAGGGTTGTAACGTGGTCTGGTTCACGGTTTCAGAAAAAAGGATTTATGGCTCAAACTTATCGGTGCCCACCCGCTCTTCGTGATGTTCTCCAGTCCTATGTTCAGTTAATCTAACACAAACGCTCATCTCTCCAAAGGTTTATGATCTTTAAGGAACCTATGCCACTACTGACAGTCCCCTTTTTATCTTTTGTGTTTGTAATCACACGAATTTGTTCTTATCGAGGAAATCTTTTTCTCCTTTTGCTTTTTCTTTCTTTTGCCTCTTTTGATCCCTAATTTTTGCCTGGACTGGTTCTTTTGAGTTTTTCGATTTGAAGTCCAGTGGGATGCCCTAACTTTTGCCTAAGTCGCTTGTTTTCAAGTTTCGACTTTGCGGGCTTTTCTTTTTCTCTTTTTTATTCCCCTTTTGAACAAAACGTGTGACATTGGTTGTCTTACTTGCTTGAAAGGGTTGTGACTGCCTCACTCCTTGATTGTTGAAGGATAACCATTGTGGTTTCACATCTTTTGACCTCTTGACGGTGGGATAGAAAGTAATGGTTCCTCGGATGCACGCTCTCCTTGGAATTTGAACGCTTGGTCAAACTAACTGACGCCTACCCTGCCCCTGGGTTAAGTATGAGGGTTTTTTCGTACGAAAGAAGCTCATACTCCAAGGCTCAAAGAGGTTAACGAAGGTTTATCTCCTCATCTCTCCAGTATTTAGGGGTTTGAAACAATGCCTGTACATCCTTAACAGGGTTCTATCCTTGAACATACAACCAGAGATTTTGCGTTTTCGTCTCATCATCCTCCCTCAAGAGTTCTAGCCAAGAAAATTGGAATTGCAGTGCGTATAAACATTTAAGAGTGAACACGAATGGATTACTTCAAGGAAAACATACTTATTGCATTAATATCATCATTAAAAAAAACAAACAAGTCTTATATGCATACGATGCTTTAACAAGAAATGAAAAACTACAAATGAAAATGCAGTAAAGAAGCTGAAGATTGCCGTTGCTGAGGAAGCTTGATTCTTGTCTGGACGTACTTGCAGGCTGAGACGACCCTTGAAATCTTCAAACAGATGAGAGGTCGACATGCACAACCAAGTCTCCTTCTGGAAATGATATGTACCTTTTGTCAATCAATTGTTGTACTTTGGCTTGGAATGCTTTGCAATCTTCGGTTGTGTGCCCCATAGATCCTCCATGATATCCACATTGCACATGGGGATTGTACCCTGGAGGGTATGGTTCTGGAACAGGCTTCAGAGTCTTAGGCTCCACCAATGAGTTTCGAACCAGGTGTGGTAAGAGTTGACTGTACGACATGGGAACTGGATGAAGAGGAGCATTCCTTCTTTCCAAGTTGTTGCGCGGCCTATGCTGATTCTGGCGCTGATACTTCTATTGTTGATGCTGATTCGAGCGCATAATCTTTTCAGGCACTTTTCTCTTCAGACTTGGTCGAGGCGTAGGCAGCATTTGCGGATGTGGGGATTTTAGGGCCAAAGACTGCAAGAAATGCCCCTGACTTGATGTAGCTTTGGGAGAGGCAACTGGGATATCCACCTCTTTTTCAAAAGCTAGAGTAGGACCACCATGTATGTTTACGCCGCTCGGCGTGAATTCAATTTTCCTCGAATCAATCAGATCCTGGACAGCATGCTGAAATGCCCTACAATCTTCCACATTATGCCCCGGTGCGCCAGAGTGAAAATCACAGTGGGCTCTTGCATCATAACCTGGCAGGGGAGTACCAGAGGGAGGAGCCAAAGTCCTTTTCCGTACCAATTGCAACTGAAGGAAATGCTGGAATAACTGAGAATATGGCACTGGTGGAGTCTCAAAATGTCTATTCTGCTTAGGCATAAATTGTGGCTGGCGTGGAGCACGATTCTGTTGTTGTTGAGGTACAGCCAGGATAGTCACAGTGGCAATCTGCTCACCCTTAGGGAGGGATCTCTTGAACAACGGGGGAGAGACAATTCTAGCCGCAGCTTCAGGCATGAGAGTATTATCTTTGCTTAGCACACCTCTCACGACCTCCATAACCAGACTCATCTGAGTCTTCAGTTGGTTGACCTCTTCCTTCAGCACTTTCTGCTCTTGAACCAAGGTTTACATCTTCCCTATAAACTGGCCTATTTGGCCTCGCATTTCCCTCAACTCAGCTTGAATTTGATCCATAATCAACTCTTGAATGGCCTGAGGAGTTAAGTCTGCAATTCTGAGAAAACCAGATCAAAATAAGAATAACCAGCCTTGAACACCTGTTATGCACTATGATTATGATTATGAATATGCAAATGCAAATGAACATGTTTGAATATTCGCAGGGCGATCCACCCCTTGATTCCAGTTTAACAACAAGATAGGACAGAACTTCTGCTCATATATTAAGAAATCCAAAGGAAAACCAAATGTCACAAATCCAAGGTAACAAATCTGAACATGAAAATCAAAGGTCCCAACCAACAAGCCTGGTGGTGATCCAAATAAAATAAAAGAGAACAGAAAACTAAGGCATGTCATCAAATTCCACGAGTGTCAATCCCCCCCATCCACTATGCTTTCTGCTCTAGTCTTGAATTTCCTTGAATAGTTTCTTGGTGTCGGGATGCTTCGGTCTCTGAATTAGCTCTTGAATAAGAACGTCTCTCTATGCACGATCCCCTCCAAGTATCGGCAATGCAACTCCCAAGCGTCTTCTCCAGAAACACCATCCATGCTAGGTCCTTCATGTCTAGATCTCTTCACTTCAGCTTGGACCTTCAGTTCCTCTATGGTGGCTATGGCTTCATTGAGTCGACCCTCAACTGCTTGTCTCTTGAATACCCCTGACAAGATCTCAGCGTCTTTCTTCTTGAACTTTGACTTCAACTCATCAATCTGAGCTAGATAACCGTCTTCCTTTTTCTTATTCTCAGCCATTGCAGTTTCTCGGTGATCATTGAACCTGTGAATTTTTAACAAAGCCTCGTCCAATTCCTCCTTCTTAGACTCGAGAACCTTACTGATACCATCCAAAGCTTGCTTCATCCTTCGTCTGGATGTGACCATGTCATCTAGCTCTTTTTCTGCCTTAGCAAGAAGCTCTGTCTTCAATTTGGCGGTATGAACAGCTTTACCCCGCTCATGTTTCAACTGGTAAATCTCTCTTTTTAGCTCATTGTTTTCTTCTCGCAGCTTTTCCTTTTCAGCCCACAACTTGTCAAACTTCTCTATCTCAACTATGGTAGGAGGCTCAATCAGCACGGGGTAAGATGGTGGTTCTACCGGGAAGGGAAGAAGTTCCTCTTCTACTCTCTTCTTAATCCACTCTTTATAGGAAGGGAAAGCCCGGTTGTTACATTTCCCGAATGAAGTTTTTCCCCTCTTGGTCACCTGCTTCCAAGCATTCACAATCTTCCTTATCATCTCTTGATCCTCAGTACCATTGAAGAATAAGGACTCTCTGACATCTCGCTCTTCAGGTGGGCCTTTCAAAGGGTAACCAAATTGCCTGATGACAAGGGAAGGATTATAGTTAATTCCACCTCTTCTCCCTATCAAGGGTACATTAGGGAATCCTCCACACTTGCAAATAATCTCCATCCCTAACAAGTCACGGTTGAACCAAACAATGTTGTCAGCGGTCAAGCCCATTAATCTCTTCGACCACTTCAGAGAATCTTTCGTATCAACGAAAGCACCAGCTTCGGGGAGGTGACTTAGAAACCAAGTAGATAAGAGTGGTGCACAACAACTCACAGTTTTCCCACGCCTATTTTCGTTCTTGTAATGGACTGAGTGATACACATCGCCTAGCAAGGTAGGTATAGTATTCTTTGAAATAAAGATTCTGACAGCATGCATATCCACCAGATCAGGAACATTGGGAAACAAGACAATCCCATAGATGCACATAGCCAGAATAGCTTGGAAAGCAGTCCAATTCTTCTCTTTGACACGCAGGCAAGCTTGATCAAACAAGAACTTCAATAAGAAACCCTTAGCTCCTTGTTTTTCCTCAATATTACTGCTCAGAACGGATTCACTAATATGAAGAGCAACAACCATTTCTTTTATCTCGGGGTGTTCTTCAGAAAAGAAAACTATGTAATGCCTGATGGGGATTCCCAAAATAAATGAGAACTCCTCCAACGTTGGGGCCAAGATGTAGTATGGGAAAGTAAAGCAGCGCAAAGACGGATCATAGAACTGAAGGAGTGTATGAATGGCATCCTTCTCATACTTGGAGATATTATAGACAAACTTCAGAAGTCTCCCATACTTTCCACTGAATTCTGTACGAACTCCGGGACCAGCCATACTAATCAACTTGTGAATCAAAGTCAAGGTCGGATCTGGGAACGAATATGCAACAGTCTTTTTTCTCTGGACCTCCATGCCAAGGTAACCTCAGAAAACCGGAATCAAGAGTAAGATGCAAGCCCTGGAAAATGTCAAACATGTCAGAATGCAAGAAAAATGATATGCTCATGCAAACATGGGGTCAAGACAACACTGCTGGATGTGCTGTGCTGTTAACTGAACGAGAACCACAACCCAGAAAACCAGAATTCTGAACCACTAAGATAACCAGGAACCCAAATAATCAGACATTGATGAGAAATCCAGAAAAACAGGGTAGGTTGAAGGTTTCGGTTACCTGCAAACCTGCAAACACCCATCCCCTCTCACGTGCGGGTACTAGGATGTTCAGTATCCCAGGCTCTCAGGTCGAGAAATGATGATACGTTCACCATTTCTGGTTTGGCATCATCATCAGTCGAGGAGGCCTCAACTGATTCTCCAAAACGGAAGGTCCTCAGCTTCTGGCACTGAGGTCGAGAAACAATAGTACATTCATCCCTCTGGGTACAGTACTATCGTCAATCGAGGAGTGCCTCCACTGATTCTCTTCAAAAGATAGGGGCCATCCTATGCGAGTTCCAAAGTGGGCCCTCGGGTGCGAATGGGTTTGCCACAGGATGTGGTCTGCCACTGTCACCACTAAAGAGGGATGTTTCCACTAAGGTCCTCGATGATCGGTCACCAGAGTCGACAGCTCTCTAGATCAACACCCCAACATGCGCAAGACACACACGTTAGAATGCGTCCCAAGATAGCCTCGTCTGGTTGTGAATTTCGTAAACACACAAACGTACCAAGCGAGCACGTAGGTCCCACTACTTTCCACTCTATTCCTAGGGTATACTCAAGCCTGGGTATTGGGCTTATCTCTCAGAACAACCCAACCTGCAAAACAAAAACAGCTAGCACAACACAGCAGTATGACAGTAATAAAAATAAAATGCAATGCAGAAAATGCGGTAAAAATAAAATACAACAAATAAAGCAAAACAAAGACAAAGACACCCAAAGAGAACAAAGACAAGCAAGCGCTAGGATTGACTCGCTTAGGGATGGACCAGCATAGGTCAACCATTATCCCTAGCAGAGTCGCCAGATGTCACTCCCAGGATTTTCATCCAGGTACAAACGCGAGAGTGGCGCGGAAAACAGAGTCGTCAGCCGTGTAAATTTATCCCAAGAGAGGGAAAGGGAACACCGCATAAACCTAAGAAAGAGGGAAAGGAATGGTCATCGCAACCATAGCCTGGGTTCGGGAGTCGGTTATGCGAGGGGACAGTGCTAGCACCCCACGCGTCCATCGTACTTGATGGGATCCACGCTTGTTGTCTATTCTAAGGGTGAGTTATCCTATCATCTGGGGCTATACTAAAATGGGGAAGGGAAAACTAAGACAGACTCGGTAGGACGTCGACGTCCTAGGCCTACGTACCCCCTTTGTGCAATGGGGAATTCAGAGTCAACGTAGTTCGGACCAAGTTCTTTTTGTGTTTTTTATGAGCGACGTTAAGTCCACGTCCGACAGTTAGGGTCAATGCCTGTTTGCGTCTCAGACGGAAAGTAACGTTCCCTTTTTGAAAATAGCCTTTAGTTTGACAATCCCGAAGGATAAAAAGGTTTGAAGTTTGTTTATATTTTTTTAGGACAGAAGTGACTTAAGTTAGTTCATAAGTTGCATTGCACCAGAGTCTAGGGCACAGGGGCGAATACTTAACGCATCATCCCAAGACAGGACGCTCGCTAAGCACTCTAGAAAGATGAGAGGAAGCCCCTCATTTCTCATTCCCCACGCTTAAGGCTCGTGCGCAATACACTTTATACTTATTAAGTGTTTTCAAGAAGTTTTGAGATAAGAAGAGAGAAAACACAAAGGTAACTCTATAGGGAGACTAAGAGTCCTAATGTTATCATGCATGGATGACCTACGGTTAGTGAGGTTTGATGATGACCTAAACCTAAATAAAAGACAAGGATGAGAGAAAGAAGGAGTAAGGGTGAATATGGATGACTATCCACACCCTCAAAGAACTTACCTCAACCCCTGCATAAAAGGTTAGTTCCAAATAGGCATGAATAATATCAAGGCAAATGAAAACCAAACAGTGGCATATACTAGTGATAACAATCTAAACATGAATTAAGAAGTCAAAGACAAAATCCCCAAAACAATGGCACAAGCGCCTTTTCAAACAAGGTAACCAAACGTGATCAGAAATATGCATACAAGGAGATTTCACATAAAGAGCAGTTAAACAATTAGCAAAACATGTTGTAAAATCACCAAATAAATTATCAACATAGCTCAACCAGAAACAAACCAAATACCAAAAACTCCTGCAAAAATTCAAGATGTTAGTCACTCAAACAATCATGCAAAGTTCAGATGAGAAATATGGTTCAAAATGCAAAAGGAAAGGACTGAAATGCAATATGAAATAGTTTTGAAAATGAGAGAAAAATATTTTAATGCACTTCAGAATGTTATCTAACAAATGCAAAAAGAATGGATTGAAAATGTTTTATGAATGCAGAGAAATAAAATAAACAAATTTAGGTATGCATGATATAACTAATTCAAAAAGAAAATAAACAAATAATTATTTCAGATGATGAAAATAAAATAAAAGTAAAAAAATAAAATTTGGTAAAATTTTATAAAATGATAAATATGATGTATGAATTTTTTTGGGATTTTTTAAATGCAATTAACTATTTTTAATAATTAAAAATGAAATGCAAATTATTAAATAAAATAAAAAATGAAAAAAGTGCTAAGGGGGTGTGGAAAGCAATGAAAACACGTTGGAATAGTGAAATGGGCTGAAGGGGGTGTGCATATAGAAAGCCCAACGTCTAAATCCAATCAGCAAAAATAAAAATAAAAAAGAGAAATACGCATGGGACCCAGTCAACTCAGTTGACCCATACCTGCCCTTGGATTGATCATACGCTCTTCCACAAGTCAACACCAAGTCCAAGTACACAAAACCAATGGCCATGATCGCACGGTACACCACACTAACCATGTACACACGCACACCAAAGCGAACTGAACACCATACACAAGCCATGTGCACGGCACATGTGATTTTTAATTTGTTGGCAGCTTACCAACCACATGATGGATCATGCGCGCAGGATTGAGTCAATGTTAGAGAAAGTAATTAAAACATGAGAAGTTAATTGGGTGTACACAGTAGCAATTGTGGGGTAAATAACATGCAATCACTAAATAAAACTCAGAAAAAAAATATAAAAAAAGAACACATAGCATCATTGGAACCGCACGATCAAGAGAATGGATGGTGAGGATTATCTCTTCTTCCTCCAACCTCTTCACCTCGCCGGACCACCGCCAGTCCGCCACCAGCAACTAAAAAACCACCCAGAAAACGCAAACCCATATACCATCCTGTCCAGAATTCAACGAGGATTCCAAATATGCCCTCAAATTTCACAAATAACCAATATATAATGAAAAACACATGGAATAATGATTGGGTCCAAAACTTTAAATACACCATGCAAGCAAACCACACGTCCAAATTCAAAAATAAATACATCAGAGTTATCAGTGACAATCACACGTCAATATACACATAAAAAAGGAGAGTTTTAGGATCATCAAAAAACCCACCAACCTGAGACGGTGCAACCTGAATCCTTGCTTTTGGCCGCGAATGGGGGATGATTTGCACTCTATTGATCACCAGGAAGAAGTTTGTGGAAAAAGTTTTTGAAGAAACCTCGTGGATGGAGAGATTCAATGAGAAAAAGCTTTAGGGTTCAAGCTTTGGTTCTTCTACAAATCACGTGTCATCTCCCCTAACCAGTGCATGAATTGACTTAAATACATTAGGGTTTTTCACTGATAATGGTTTGGGCCTTGGTAATTCCTTGTTTTGTGAGTTTTTGGGCAATTTTGGAATTTTGCATAATGTTAAATGCACCTCCTTCCATGCATGGATCCCCAAATATTTCATGATGGATCACTTATGTTTGAATTGCTAACCACACCTGAGTTGAAATTGGGCCTTGAAACATTTTGATTCATGAGTTTTCAATGACTTGACAATTTTGAATAATGGAGAATAAGTGATGAATAAACCATGGAATTTCTTGATTCTTGGGCCCAAAATAATCCTCAAGGAATGTTATTTGATATTAGAATGTGGCATGAAGCAATGGAATTGATTATAGATCATTATGCCCAAAGTTGTGAAAATGGAACCATGAGAAACCCTAAAAACCACTTTGTCTTATTTTGATCATAACCTGAGTTTCACACATGATATGGAGACCCACTAGTACTTGTTGGAAAGAGGAGAAAAAGATCTTCAACTTTCATGTTCAAGAAAAATTCATCTGAAGCTTCCTTGATGGTGAAAAGTCAAGTTGAATGAAGGGTAAAAACTTGCCAAAAATGGAAACTTCTCATTATAGGTCACTTTCCATATTTAGTAACTTTTGCACCAACTCCTGATTCCTGATAAATGGCATGAAACTTGACTCTTGAAGAGCATCTGAGGATGTGAGACCTTGAAAACCTTGGAGAGAACCTCAGAATTCCACAGTTGACTTTTCTCCTTTCACTGTTGACTTTTCCCCAAATTCTCCTGATTCCCACTCCATTGGCCAATTGAATCTCTCCTGAACCACACTGATGGACAATCTTCCATTCCTGGATACTTAGGGACCCAAGGAATACCATGGAATCAATTCTTGCCCAAAAAATCAGAAATAAACTGACTTTATAGCAAACCCTAATCTTGGTACCCTCAGTCTTAGGAGGAAATATCACAGTCTCCAAATCCAAATTCCTCTGAATATGATGTGTATCCTCTCCAACAAAGATAAGGTATGCCATTTGGTGATGATAAAAACCCAAGGAGCCTGCCCATTGGAGCAATAAACCCAAAAATCTCAAAACCCTAATTTCTGCACTGGTTAGGAGAAAGTGATCCACTTGAGATCCCTTGCCACTTGTGAACTCTTGATGATGTGATAGACCAGATAGGACCTTCTTGAACTGCCTCAAGCACCTTGATCCCATGCTAATGATATGCATACATGATAATGCCAAAACATGAAACACAAGCCAGTTAGTAATAAAGTAAGGAGGGCAAATTTTGGGGTGCTACAGTAAGCAAAACAAAGATGCCCTCGAAAGCGGCTACGTTCCCTATACTAGCAAAGTACAGGGCTTTCTTTATCAAGAACTGGGCTGGCAAACCCTGGATGCCACCCTTAGTGGTTATGTGAGTCCTGACTTCTGACTCGTCCAAATAAATTGCTCTTGCAATGGTCTGATCTTTTGGAATTTCTTCCAGTCCAGAAAAGGGAGCTTAATCAGTAATCTGTAAATCAGTCAGGTGAGAATACTCCTCCAGCGTTGGTGCAAGCTGATAATCCGGGAATGTGAAACAGTGATAGACCGGATCGTAGAACTGGATTAGTGTGGACATGATTCCTTCGATTATATGGACCCTTAATAGAGACAACAGTCCTCCATACTTGGCTCTGAAAGCCTCGTGGTTGGTGATCATTCTCGCCAAACCTCTTAAATCCTCTAACTTTGGAACCTTGAAGGTGTACTTATGAGTTTTCCTTCTACCGAAATCCATTAGCGCAATCTTCTTTCTCTGACATTTGCAATCATTATGTCAGTTTAATTTGAAAAAGAGAGACTAGAAGAGAAGATTTTTTTTTGTTTTAATGTTTTTTAAATGAATGCATGAATGCAGCACACAAAAACATAGAAAAAACATGGGGTTAAAGGGTCGGTGTCATGAAGTCAAGGCTCTACCCCCCCAATGGTTTATACTGGTGATTTTTTGTACCTGTCCACAAAATCATTGACCCCTCTGGGATAACAACAGCAAACGGATCGCCAGCGAGCTGATGTATCCTGGAGCGATCTCAAATGAGGGTAGTATCGCGTGATAACTACTTTCAACAACCGAAGTCGTATAGGCAATGTATCTATAAAGGGAGTCTCCACTGAGTTTGATGGTCAATCGGGGGCTCTTAACTGGAATTCACTCCTAGTAAGATTACCCGCATTGCCATCACCTATCTTAGGTGTATACTCAATCTTTCCACATGCGGCATCACACGCATTCCCATTAGCAGAAAAATAAACACAGATATCAATTAGGAAAAGCAGTATATATATTTGTCTTAATCATCCTAGACTTCTAGTCTTATGATCCTATACAGACAATGACTCCCCAGTAGAGTTGTCATTTCTATGACATGAATTTAGGGTTTCATCCCTTGAGAAGGCAAGAAAGAATGCCTCCCACTGTGGTCGCCATTCTTCTGTAGCGCGATTTTTGTGGTTTCGAATCACTCTCGCTTTGGTACTACAATTCGATTCATTTTTTATCCTATTGAGCTGATTAAGGAAGGGAAATAGATGTCTCCAATTAACCCTGCTTGCAAACTGAGGTTAAACAGTCAAAACTGTTGGTTTACAGATGCTATCAAAATAGGGGGTTCTCCCTTAGGGTTATTTGCGTAAAAACAGTGTCTAGGCTATTGGCAAGATGTTAGGACTGATGCTTTTTGATTGATGTATGAAGGTGCGGGATTTTGGGTTTTTGATTAGTATGCTCGCTAAGATTTTTCCAATCTTATGCCTACGTATTCCCGAAACAGGGAAATCAGAGCGATCGTAGTTCCTCCTATTCTATGGGAGGAAAAAAAAGGTTGTTTTGGTGTCTTGTTCAAAGCCTAAGACGTGAAGCTAAATGTGGTTTGTATCTTGTTCAAAGCCCAAGATGTGAAGCTGAAGGGTCTATTTGTATCTTGTTCGAAGCCCAAGATGTGAAGCTAAAGGGTTTTGACTTTAGAGAGAATTTGTCATCTCTAAAGGGGGTCTGTTTGTCACAACTGTTGGGTGACTGATTATAAAGGAGAATTACTTTAACTGGGATATGTGAATCCAGCAATGCCATAATTTCCTTTATAGGGGATTTTTAACCTGAAGGAGAAGACTTTAACTCAGTTTAGAGCAATGCCATCTTTCCTTAGGAACTTCTCATGCTAAAAGAGGGGCATTGGCGTGGATATAATTAATCCAGAGGCTTGCCGCTTACAGTAATTTAGATGAAGGAAACGAAGTTATTGATGTTTGTATACTGTGAACGAGGCACAAATTTTGATGCTAACAGGTTGATTGACTCACCCGAGGCCTTCTTATACAAAGCCTAAGAGGAGGCTATTGACCCAACAAGAGGGTGCTTTTTATCTGTCTCGTACAAATCCCGAGATAGAGGCTAAAAGGGGTTGACTCAACAAGAGAGTGCTAACAAGTGACTGACTCAACAAGAGAGTGCTTTTATATGTGTCTTGTACGAAGCCCAAGACGGAGGCTAAAAGGTTTTGACTCCATATGAGGGTCTTTTATACTCTACAAGAGAGTGGTTTTGTATCTTGTATGAAGCCCGAGATGGAGGCTGAGAGGGAAGTGACTCAACAAGAGAGTCTTTTATACTCAACAAGAGAATGATTTGGTATGTCGTACGAAGCCCGAGGTGGAGGCTAAAAGGTATTGACTCAACAAGAGAGTCTGAAAAGGTTAGCTCTGCCGGGGAAAATCATTTGTATAAAGCCCAAGAGGAGGCTATTGTGCTGGTGACTGTTTCAGTTTAGTGATAGGTCCAGTATGTTGGACAAAAGAGAAAATCAGTTCTTATGAAAGGAACGATTAAAGGTATCGTTGTGCTTTGGGATTGATCAGAGGATCAGGGTTATTTCCTGTTCTTTAAGGAAACGGGAAATCCAAAGGGTATTGAGACTGTCCAAGTCTACTGGTGTTTTGGAGAAATCGATTCTCGGATAGTAAATGATCTTTTTATAATGCCCAAGAGAAGGCTGGTATGTTAAGGGATGAAGGTTAACCCATTAACAAGTCTGACACTTGACTCAGAAAGACAGCTCTAGCAAATTGATGACTAGGTTCTGTTCCTATACCTGTAGAGGTCTTTGGGTCCTTGTACTAAGCCCAAGAGAAGGCATGAGAGCTTTTAAGAAGCCGAAGGGTCCTTGTATAACACCCAAGAGGAGGCGGGGATGCTTTTAAGAAGCCTGTGGGTCCCCAAACTCCGAGAAGTTCAAGACATGCCATTCACCAAGAATAGATCAAGCCAGGAAAGTCCGAGAATTTGGAAGAAACTCAAGAGATGCCATTCATGGAGAAAAGATCATCTCTGGGGAGTAGAGTCTCTTTGACGATTTCTAAAGGTGACAGTCTGAGAAAGGGTTCACTGAGAATGCTGCCTTTCACGTCTCCATATTGTTTAACCCCGAGAGGAGGGAATACTGTGTCTGGTAATCCTATGGGGATCTAGTTTTGTTTGTATTTAAGAGTGACTAACAGGGCTTTACCTAGTGCTAGACGTAGTTGCCGGGGAAAACTCTAAATAACTATACTAGTATTACACAGTGGATATATAGCAAGTATATAAAAGTTTGTGAAAGAAGACTTACAGTGAGCAGCCCCACAATACAGTTATATATATATATATATATATATATATATGTATGAAAGCGGATAGAGAAAGCGGGTAAACACTTACTCGGTTGTAGAGCTTCCATGTTGTTTGGTTAGTTTGTTCAACAAAGAAAGCTTTGATAACAATATTATATTCAAAATCAAAGGAGAAAGTGTCGCTCCCGGGATTTTCATCCAAGTACAAACGCGAAAGTGGCGTTGAAACAGAGTCGCCAGCAATGTGTATTTATCCCAAGAGAGGGAAAGGAAACACTGCATAAACCTGGGGGAAAGGAAAGAGCATAGTCTCGCGACCAAGAGAAACGGGTAAGGGAGTCGGTTACGCGAGGGGAAGGTATTAGCACCCCCACGCGTCCATCGTACTCGATGGGATCCATGCTTGTTGTCTCAATCAAAGGGTGTCGTTATCTGGAGCTCCACTGCTACTGGGAAGGAAAAGGAACGGGAACGGAAAAGAAAAGAAAGAGAAGTGACTCGATAGGACGACGCGTCCTAGGCCTACGTATTCCCTTTGTGCAATGGGAAAGTCAGAGTCAACGTAGTTCGGACACGAACTAAGGGGGGAGTTTGCTCGCCAAGACATCGCCGTCTTGTGCCTACGTATCCTTAATTGGACGAGAAGGAGGAAATCAGAGCAGTCGTAGTTCGACCTACGGGTCGATGAAAAAAGGTCTCGATCGCACTGGGGCGAGAGAAAAAAGGTTCAGTTAACAAATCTCGGTCACACAGAGGCGAGAGACAAAAAGAGGGAAATTAGTTGTTAGTGTGCTCACGAAGGATATGAATCCTCGTGCCTACGTATCCTTAATCTAACCAGAAAGAGGAAGTCAGAGCGTCCGTAGTTCGTGGAACTACGGGAAAACGGGATCTCGATCAAACTGAGGCGAGAGAAAAGGGGGAGACGCACGGAAGGTCTAAGGGAACTGAATCCTACAAATTATCATGCCTGGATTGCTAGCCTAATGTCTATCCTACTCCGAGCTTAATCAGAAATTAAGTCGGACTAGGAATCCTAAGGGGATAATGTGAATACAGAGTAATCAACAAGTAAACACAAAGCATCGCAATCACAAAAGAAAATCAAGCAAGAGACAAGTCAAGTATTTAATCAGAAATTTATCAAAATAAGCATCAAAAATTAAAATGTTAATTAAAATCAAGATTAAATTCTAAGAAGAGTTAATCTAAAAATAAAAACTAATTCTAAAATTGAACCTAGAATTAAATCAAGTTAATTCTAATTAAAAAATTCTAAACTTAATCTAATTCTAAAAATTAAATCAAGTTTTAATTTCTAAAAAGTTAAATTCTAAACTTAAAATAAATCTAATTAGTTATTCAACATTAATTTCTAAGGATTAGAATCTAATTAACCTAAATCAAAACAAAATTACAAGTTAAGATCCAAAATTAAGAAGTAATCCAAAATTGAAATGTTAAACCAATAACTAAAATCAAAACTAAAACAAATAGGGGTGCAGTCGGCAGAACCGGGGGTATGAAAGGAAGCCAGGTGCTGGGCTCAAAATGCCCAGGCCCACGAAATTGAGAAACATCCAAGAGAGGGGGTGCGGACAACAGGGCAGGGAGTGTAAATAGATGCCCAAGCGAGTGGGCCTCGAAAGCTGGCCCAAAGCTTCTTCTAGCCAGATCAGAGGGGGCGCGCGAGAGAACCAGGAGGTGTGGATAGTGAAACAGAGTGTGGACTCCAGCTTCCAGGAGCATGGGCCTTATGTATCAGGCCCAACGGCCTCTTCCTTGCAGACAGGGGGTTCAGGTCTGAATCTGGAGTGTGTGGGCAAAAGAAAAAGACCAAGTGGGCCTCATCCGGTCCAGTCCGTAATGGCACAAGAGAAAAAACCTAAACCGACCTCTTAACACTCTCAGCACCATCATCTGCCATTTACAAACATAACCGTCGTGGGAACACTTTGCTTCCGCTCCGTCTCAACCTAAACTCACCGGCGCCGTGCCCCATTCTAACCTCTCTCTTTCTCAAAACATCACCTTCGCCAACCGCGATTACACCCTCACCTTCACGCCTCTCCTCTGTTTGCCGTCACCCTCCTTCAACATCATCATCGCCGGAAACCTAACCAAAACACCACACCGACCGCCGTCCCTTTGAACACATCTCCTCACGATAATCTCCACCTTCGTCTAATTCGTTTCACTCGCCATCATCAAAACCGATTCGAACTTTCCTCTCTAAACCACGCCGGCGCCGGAAAAAAAAACGACACCGTGTCGGAACAACAACAAATGACGCATCACGCCATGATCCTTTCCTCCATCTCACTCGCGCGGTGGCTTCATATCTTTCGATCACATCTCAAACTCAGAGACCTTCACCACCACACGACGTCGCCACCAAACCTCACCGCGACGGACTCTCTTGGTTCACTCAACAACAGCCGTCGCACATAACGCCTTCACTAGAAACAGACCTCGCAACGCTCTCACTCACGCTTTTGGCAAGGTTCGGACGTAATTAAAAAACAACGATCTTATCTCTAATCAGCAATAATCAACTATAAATTGCGAACACGAACAACGCATCAAAGCTTGAGAGGAGATGATGTACCTACCGGAGAAGTTCCAGTGACTCTTCAATCAGCGAAGATGAATCGAAAACCAGAGGTAACGTCACTTTCTTCTTCTGATTCTTGTGCGTGAGTGAATTTGAATCTCGCGAGATCTTCTTTTAATTCATTTCTTGCTGCGCGTAGTGAATCGCGGTTACCGTGTTGTTGTTGTTCGTTCAGAATCGCAAGTGATGATGAAAGAAATTCGGTTGCACTCCGATTGTGGTATTGTTACAGTTTGATTCTTTTGCAAGTTATTAACCTGTGAATTGTTGTTGATTCTCTGCAGTTCTTGAAGGTGGAAAGAAGAGCTTCAGAGTTGAAGACGATGATGCGACTTGCAGATCGAACAACTCGGTAGCTTCCAGAATTTGTAGAAAGTTGTTGCGATGAAGATGATGAAAGTTGTTGCAGGTTGTGAAGCGTTGTTGACGAAGATGAATTCAACCAGAGCTCTACATTCAAGACGATGAGTTGCAGAAGATTTGTGAAGTGATGGAGATTGAATCTGAGAGAAAGAGAGTTTTGAAGATGAATATGGAAATGAAGCTCTCTCCCCTCAATTCCTTGTGGCTGGTGTTTTATAGAGGGTTCAAGGAGGGTATAATTGGTTTTTTTACCATGGAATTCTGTTAGAATTTGTTATGAGTTTTCTGTTAGGGATTTGTAACTGAATTTTTGTTAAGAGTATTTGCTGTGAAATTCTATTGTGTGATTTTTCCTTCTGAATTTTCGGTTAACACCAGTTGGTTAGGAGTAGTGGACCTCACCATGTATTCTTCTTTTGTGCGCCATGTAATTTCATGTTGTACCTTTTCCTATTTGTTATATGATGCTTTCTCATTCTCATTTGATTATTGTGAAGTAATGCTGATGTGGACATTTAGTGAAATCCTGCGTCACTTTATTTTTACTGACATGAACCTATTTCCACTGCTGTGTGTTTCTACGAGGAATGCCTTGCCTATCTACTGCGTCCAAATATTATGGTCCCTCTCAAATGTTGAATGCATATCAAACTCAACCTTGAATTGACATGTACGCACATTATTCCATGTAAAAGTGGCCTTGATTTATTGTAAACAAAAATGTTTGAGAGTCTAATATTAGGATAACCCAAGGAAGTGCACCAACCACTATATACCTCAAACTCTTTCTTATAGGCAGTCGACACAAAAGGTCGATAAGAACATTCATAACCTCTCATAGTATAAGACACAAACATCATATGGCCTGGATTTGTTTGAATTGCATGGGCTGTTGGTTTTGAATAGAAATGAAAAATGGATTTTTTAGGATTGTAACTTAGATGTTGTAAATGGATAATGAAGAATTAAGAAATGGTTTTTTATGACTAATGGATATTGAAATGAAAATTTAAGAATAGAGTTTGGAAATGGATAAGATAAAAATGATTTGGATAAAAAGTAAAAATGGATGTTAGTAAGAAAAATATGGTTTTATGATTATTAACATAGTGATTTAAAATACGGAGTAAAATTGGATGTGAATAAAAGTGGAAAAAATTGAAAAATGGTAAATTGGTTAAAGAATGGATATTATGGAAGTTACTAACAAAAAGGATAGAAAATGGACAAAGAAAAATGGAAATGAATAATGGGTTTATGGAATTTGAAAATGGTTAGGAAAATGAAATGGATAATTGAAATATAATGGATATTTAGTGGTATTTTGAATAAGATGGATAATGAAGAATGAATTCCAAGAAATCCACATAACCAATTAGGCTTCCAATTCAAACCAAACTTGCATTCTCGATGAATCCCCAACAAAAAATGATAACCAACTGAGCGGACAATAGTGCCTTGACCACAATATGAATCCTCAACTGGATCTCTTGTACCATAACCCAAAATGCCTTCACCGCGAAACCCTAACCACCATCTTTAATTGATGAATATCAGCAAACCCACACCTAAGATAAGAAACCCTAAACCACCTTGCCTTAGGTGCACAATGATGAAGAAGTGACCTGAGAAGTCGAAACATCAAACCTTAGCTCAATAGCACCCTCAGTTGAACCAACAAAGAAACCCTGAGCCTCTGATGCTCTCTCTGAATAAGAAAAACACCATTAACAAGAAAATCCCTTGATCCCATGTCCTGGAAAACCAATGCAAAGTATGATTATGAGTTATGACCTAAATGAGATGCAAAATGAGAAAGAAACATAAGCCAAAAAAAGGTAGGGCAAATTTCGGGGTGCTACAGAAAGTGCTTTGAAACGATTGTTGGGGCTTACAGCTCAAGGAGAGGCCCAAGGTTTTATCAGTGATTGCACTGTTGTTTTGTACAGGGATTATACAAGTGTCTGAGGGCCAAAAAGGTTTTATGTACAAAGGGATTGGTCTTACACTCTCTCAAGAGGCCCAAAGGTGTTTAAAGAAAAATAATGGGGCTTATAACACGAGGGTAGGCTCAGATGATTTATTTTTTTGAACTGGTGATCGCGCCGAGGTTTCTTTACTGTACTGGGTCTTATACAATGCATTGAGGCCCAAAAAAGTTTTGGTTAAAAGGGGGTTGGGTCTTACACTCTAATAGAGGCCCAATGATTTATTTTTGTATAAGTGGTGGGGCTTACAGCTCAAGAAGAGGCCCAATGATTTTGCTGAAAAAGGCGACGATCGCGCCGTTGTTTTGGAAAATACAGTGGGACTTATACAATGACTGAAGCCCAAAAAGTGGTGTATCTACAACGGAGATGGGTCTTACACTCTAATAGAGGCCCAAAGAGTTTGAAAAAGTTTGATGAAGGTTGAATTAATCAAAAACCCTAATTTGTTTTCAAAATGTATTTTAATTGAATAAAAATTCAATTAAAATGATCAAAATTGTTAAACATGTGTGGAAACAAATTGTGATCTTGGATTAATGTTTCAAAAATCATGTTTCTATCCACAAAATGATTGGAAATCACTAAAATTTGAAAAATCAAGAGGGAGAATATATTTTAAATGTCAAAAAACAATTAAAATATTAATTCTTTACAAAAATATCAAGTATATGAAATAAATAATATTTTTGGGATTTTTTGGGAAAATAAAATATTTTAACATTTTTTTGAATTATTAAAAAAAGAATCAACTCAAAATCATTAAAATTCAGAGAGAAATTAATTTTTGAATCAATTAAATAAAATCACAAAATTCAAATATTTGAATTTTCAAAAAGGGCGCCAAGAACATGGCAAGAACACGCGCCACCCTTTGTTTCTGCAGATTTTCGTTTTCTATCCAATCTCACTGAATACTTGATGATAACATGCAATCTACATATCAATCTACTCATTTTCACCTCATAATCATGTCTATGGTCTTTAATTTCATTTATTTTAAGCATGGAATAAGAAATCAAAGAGAAACCTCAAGAACTCTAAAACTTGCATGAAGGCTCAGAAATTCCATACACGATTCAAACAAGGTAATTGATTAAGGGTAAACACTCTATGCATGATTATGAACATATGGCCAAATTATTGTGCAGGAAAAAATGCATGGATCATAGAGTTAGAAGAGCTCATGCTTACCTCTTGCAGCTAGTGATCGTGTTTTGTGTTAGAGGTGTTATAGCTTGGTTCCAAGGATATGGATAACTTCCCTAGGTGCTATGGAGTGTGTCTGGGTGCTTGGAGTGGATTGAATTGAGCTGGAACTTGATTTGGCACCTCAACTACAAATCTGTCAAAGGCTTGTGCAGATGGATGGTGATTTTGAGAATCTGGTGTTCCAGATGTTATGTGAGTGTTTAGATCACCTCTATATGATGTTTATTAGGTGTGTGTGTGATTGGTTTGGTTGGAATAGCTCTCAAACTCAAAACCCGATAGTGACTTGCTTTGGAAGGTAATTTTGGAGTGAAGGAAGAGATTTTGAGGAAAGCATCTGTTTGATAGCTTTGGTGTACTCAAACTGATCACAAATGAGCTCTATTTATAGTAGAGCAAGTTTTTTTTGTAAGGAATATTGAATGGCAACTGCTGCATAGGTTTGGCCAATGTTGATCAATGAGAATCCAAGTCTTCTCTAGCCATTGACTAGAGGTTAGGGCACAGGCTGCTGGTTCCCTTGGTCTTGGATAAGTCTTGACTGAATTCAATTAGAAATGGCTCAGTCCATGCCACCTTGGTGCATCCATTGAATTCTCCAAAACAAAATTAGAGTCTTGTCCCCTCTTTAGGGATTTCTAGGTTTGGCATGCTATTTTTAGTTCCAAGGACTTGGGAGGCTTGGGATCAGAGTTGGTTCCTCCTTGGTCTCCCCTTAAGGTGTTCAGATGGATAAGTGTGTTTGTCATTTGCACAAATTTAGCAAATCGAGCAAAATGCACAAATCTGCCTTGCTTTGACAGTTTTCAGCGAGGCATATTGCCATTGTCATATCTCATGGCTCAAGTTAAGTTTGGTGAAGTTCTTGGTCATTTTGGAAAGTCCTCATATGATACAACAATTGTTTGATCATAATTGGTTTTGATACTTTTTGGATCCAAGTGAAAAATGCCCTTACATTTTGAAAAAAGTAAGACAAATTCTGACTTAGTGAAAATTTCACTAAGTGTTGGAAAAAAGTGACATTTTCACTTTTTATGATTTTGATCATTCCATAACTTAAAATCCATGAGGAATTGGAATGAGTTGTAGTTGAAGCTTTTGTAGAGGACCATGAGAGCTATAAATCCAGCTTTGAATGGGGGAAAATGGCCTTGTGGTTTAGGATTTATGATCCTCCAAAGTTGGTACCCTAGCCACTTTGTTCCATAACTTAGAAAATTTCTAAGTTTTTATGGTTACCCCTTTTACAAGTTATCCCACTTTTCTTGATTTTTCTTGATGAATGATGATTCCAATCACACATTAACATCATTTTAGGGTTAAGGAACCATAATTGACCAAAAAATAAAAAAGTCAAACTTTGACTTTTGGGCACAGTTGACTTTTTATCAAATGAATTCCAAACTGTGCGATCCTCTATGAAATCAAGTCTTTGACCTAAATTAAACTTGATGGATTGATTTCATAGGTGTTATAGGGTGTATTGAATCATCTCCCAAGGTTTGGGAGCATGTCTTGGTCAAAAGTCCAAAGTGCAGTTGACTTTTTCATCAAAACCCTAATTGTGGTTCAGATGAAACTGAAACTTGGTGATCAAGCTTCTTGGATCAATCCATTGTTGCAAATGGATCGATATAGTTTATTAGAGACCCTCAAATCCTCTCTTGAAGTCTTGGCTCATGATTTGTCCCAAAAGTCAACTTGGGAGGTGAATTAGGTCAAGAAACCCTAATTCCTGATATTTAGTGAATGCATCCCCTGAGGCTAAATTGACTTGATGATTGGGTCCATAAGGTTCCATGGAGTATCTTAGGTTTTACTTTGAAGCATTGGCTCATGCCCAGAGGAAAATTTCCATCTGGAGGCCCTGGTCGACCAAACCCTAATTTGGTGACACTGGCGATCTTAAGGCTTAATCCACCTGGAATGCTGCAACATTGTACTTGATTATTGCTGTGGGAGACCTCTTGATCCATTGTGGATGTTTGAGAGGTTAGACAAGTTGAAGATCATGTCAATTCCTTGATTGATCCTTTGTCTAAGGCTCAAAGAGGGCTTGAAACCCTAATTTTTTATTGTAGTGGATGCTCACCCATCTTTGGGGAGACTAATGAGGTATGATGGTCCATCCATATTGTGATGAGGATTTTCCCAATGATGGAAAATCATAGTGGTAAAAATTTGGGGTATGACACTACTATTGTTCCTCTGCGTTTAAATGTTCATGCAGAATAATGTCTTGACATGTGTTAGGACATCTGCTGTCTGCATTGCCAGAATTTCATGGTCTTTTCAAATTATGAAGGAAAGACTGGACAAACCATGGGGGTTGTTCAGGTGAATGTGACACTTGGGTCCATTACTCGACCTGCTGTGTTCATGGTGATAGCCGCAAGGGCCAGCTACAACTTGTTGCTGGGAAGATAATGGATACATGGTATAGGGGCAGTCCCTTCGTCCCTACACCAGAGGATTTCTATCTGGCGTGAAGATGGGATTGTCGAAAACATCGAAGCAGACCAAGGCTACTACATGGCTGAAGTTAACTATATAGACAGAAGGAATTTTGACAAAAATTTGGCGAATATAGCACCATGCGTACCAGCTAAAACTGGCTATGAGCCTCTAGAGGAGGAATTTTTCTCCTTGAACCTTCACCCCACCCACGAGTTCACCTGGGGATGAGAGGTCATAGGGGAGAAAGTTTGGTATGCGAAGTGAGTCTGGCTAATGGGCTGGGGGGACGAATACGGTGATGATGTCTGAGTTCGAAGCGTTAGCTCGAATCACGGCCTTTGTGGCAGAGAACATACTACAAGCGGCTTTGGAATCCAAGGTACCACACATGGTTGTTGAATCCAACGAGATAGAAGTGTTTGACGTGGGCGATAGAATCAATGTTAAATCGTAGTCCGTTGAAGAACTGAAGCAAACTAGATCAAAGAGGGATGGTCTGAAAGACCAGCGGCTTGATTGTATCTATGATGACAAGCCTTTAGGTTTCGAGAATGACCCAATGGCATCCATCACTAAGATGCAGCCACAGGATCCACTAGAAAAAATAGACTTGGGAGATGGATCAACCAAAAGGCCAACCTATATAAGCACCAACATCGATCCAAGCCTGAGGGCAAAGGTAATAGAATTACTTAAAGAGTTCAAAGATTGTTTTGCTTGTGATTATAATGAAATTCCAGGTTTAAGAAGGGAATTGGTGGAGTTGAAGCTACCAATAAAGGCAGGCAATAAGCCAGTCAAGCAGACGCCGACGCAAATTGCTCCAGAGATAATGTCCAAAATTAAGGAGGAAATCGAAAGAATCCTACGAAGCATGTTCATAAGAACCTCCAGGTATGTCGAATGGCTAGCTAACATCGTTCTTGTTATAAAGAAAAATGGAACGTTGAAGATCTCCATAGATTTTATGGATCTAAATGTTGCGACTCTAAGGACGAATACCCAATGCTTGTCGCCGAGATATTGGTCGACTCAGTAGCGGGTTTTGAATACCTTAGTATGTTGGACGATTATTCTGGATATAACCAAATTTTTATTGTAGATGAGGATGTGTCGAAATAGGCATTTCGATGCCCTAGAGCTTTAGGCACCTACGAGTGGGTAGTAATGCCACCCGGCTTAAAGAATGCTGGGGCAAATTATCAAAGGGTGATGAAATTTATCTTTCATTATTATATCAAAATGTTCATGCACATATACATTGACGCTATCGTCATTAAATGTGTGTTGGGTTATGGCCATCTCGACCATCTTAGACAGTCGCTCGAAAGAATGAGAAAATATGGTCTAAAAATGATCCCCCTTAAATGTGCTTTTGTGTGCAGGCAGGGGACTTCCTTGGCTTTGTGGTCCACAAGAAGGGGATTGAGATAAATCAGAACAAAACCAAGGCCATTAAAGAAACGAAGCCACCTTCAACAAAGAATGAGTTACAATCTCTTCTAGGAAAGATATCCTTTCTAAGAAGGTTCGTATCGAACCTCAGTGGCAAAGTTTGGACGTTTTCACCACTGCTCCGCCTGAAAAAGGAATAGTTCGCGTGGAGACCTGAGCATCAGAAGGTGTTCGACGAGATCAAGGGATGTTTAGAAAATCCTGCTATCTTATCTCCGCCTGTTAGGAATAAATGTATGAAGTTTTATATTTATACCTTCGACTTGACTATATGGAGCATGTTAGCCCAAGAGGACGATAATGGTGTCGAAAGAGCCATATATTACCTCGGTCGAGCCTTGAATGACGCAAAAACTAGGTATAGTCCATTCGAAAAGTGGTGCATATGTTTGTACTTCTCTTGTATGAAGTTAAAGCAATTTAAAACCAGTTGATGTTTATGTATCTTCTCATTTTGATATTATTAAACATATGTTATCTAAACCGATTTTGCATAGTCGAATTGGAAAATGGGCCCTAGCTTTAACTAAATATTCCCTTACATATGTGCATTTAAAGGCCATGAAGGGGCAAGTATTCGCAAACTTCATCATAGACCACACAATGGTTGAAATGTCTTTAAATTATTTGGAGACAGAGCCTTGGAAGTTATACTTCAATGGTTCTAGCCATAAAAATGGCACTGGTGTCGGGGTATTAATTATTTCACCAAACAAAGTGCCAACGAAGTTCAAATTTAAGATCGAAGGCGTCTGCTCCAATAATGAGGCTGAATACGAAGCCTTAATAGCTGGGTTTGAAGTCTTATTAGATTTGGGGTCAAAGCGGGTCAAGATCAGAGGAGACTCTGAGCTATTCATGAAGCAAACACAAAAGAATACAAATGTATCAAGGACAACTTGATCATGTATTTCGTGATAGTAAACCGACTGATAAAATATTTTGACTTTCAGCATATTCGCAGGCTTGAAAACCACGAAGCAAATGAATTGGCGCAGATTGCTTCAGGGTATAAGGTGCCAAAAGATAAGTTAGAGAACTTGATCGAAGTGAGAGGAAGAGTACAAGCAACAAGGCTCTCCCCATCAGATCTAGCATTGACGAAGTTAGGATCGATGGATGCAGAAAACTTTGAGATTTGCGCTGTCGAAGATTTGCTTAGCCATAACTGGAGGAAACCCATAGTTGATTACTTGAAGAACCCAATCGGGTCAATAGATAGAAGGATCAAGTACAGAGCATTGAGTTACGTAATCAGCGGCAATGAGTTGTTCAAGAAGACTGTTGAAGGAGTTTTGCTCAAATGCCTTGGTGAAGAAGAGGCATATTTTGCGGTGTCGAACACTCATAGTAGAACTTGTGGTGCCCACCAAGTGGGGCACAAGATGAAATGAATTCTATGTTGCCAGGGTGTTTATTGGCCTACCATGCTTAAGGATTGTATCAATTTTGTAAAGGGGTGCTAAGAACGCCAAGTTCACTCAGGCATACAACGTGTACCTGCAAGTGAGTTGCATGCAATAGTGAAACCTTGGACGTTCAGAGGATGGGCTTTGGACCTAATTGGCGAAATTCGACCTGCATCCTCTAAAAGTCAATAATATATACTGCTCGGTATTGATTACTTTACGAAGTGGATCAAAGCAGTCCCTTTAGTGAAAGTTGATCAAGAGGCCATAATTGGATTTATTGAGAGGAATATCATCTACAAATTAGGAGTTCCCGAAACTATCACGACTGATCAAGGATCAGTGTTTATGGGTCGAAAGATGAAAGAATTTGCGTCAGAAATGGGAATTAGGTTATTAACTTCAACACCCTATTATGCTCAGGAAAATGGGTAGGTCGAAGCTGCCAACAAGGCCATTATTAGTTTAATCAAGAAACACGTGGGGATGAAGCTGAAGAATTGGCATCAAACATTAGATTAAGTCATATGGGCTTGTCGAACGTCTCCAAAAGAGGCAACTGCAACAACAGAATTTCGATTGGCCTACGGCCTTAAAGCTGTGTTGCCTATAGAAATTTATTTACAATCAGTCTGAATCTAACGTTAGCATGAAATTCCATCAGACCAATATTGGAGTATGATGTTAGACAAAATGATTGATTTGGACGAAGAAATGCTTACAACATTAGATATGTTGATACGACAAAAAGAGAGAATTTCTAAAGCCTACAATAAAAAAGGTTAAGTTCAAACAATTCTCAAGCAGGGATTACTGACCAGTCACCATTTTGCTAAAGTAATTGTCATTTTAACAGATGATAGTATGCGAATTATTTACATTTTTCATATAGTTTGAGTGGTTTATATGTCAGTTTCTTTAATTTCGTATTTATCTATATTTTAATCATTTATGGTATTTTTGATCTTTTTGGGAAGGTTAACGTGTTTTGTAGGTCGGATGAAGTCAATGATATGGTCAGAAAAGGAACGCGGCGAATTTTAGAAAGATTGGAAAAATCTATTTTTCAACATGTTTTTCATCATGACAGGCGTACATATTTTGATCATAACTTGAGCATCGTAAATCGAAACGACGTGGGTCCGGAGGCAAATGAAGGCTAAGATCAAGGGCTACAACTTTCACGAACCAAGTTTTGGCATATTCGACACTTTTCATACGCGTATTGCTTCATTTCATACGCGTATCGAATGCTGAAAAATGCTGAAAAAGTGCTGAAAATGTTGTTTCTCTACCCATACGCGTATGGCCTACCCCCATACGCGTATTGACTGCCCCCGTACGTGTATGATACGCCCATAAAATGCACATACGCTCCCGTACGCATACCAAATGCTCCCATACGCGTATAGCACCCCCGGTACGCGTATGGAAGCCCAGAAGTGCGAAAAAACCCAAATTTGACGTATTTAAAGCCACCATGCGATTTTTTAAGGGGGGGCGGATTTTTGACGGCAAGAACACGTTTTGAAGGCTGGAGAACTCCGATTTTTGCATGGAATCAATATTTTCATGAGCCTTTCTGATTGAATACTTAATTTCATCTATAGATCTGTAATGTCTACCCTTTATCTTTTGTTTTTCGTTTTTATTATGAGTAGCTAAACCCTCCTTTGCTAGGGGGTGTCCCTGCTTCTATTATGTAATGAATTCGATATTATTTATGCAATAACAATTTTATTTTAGTATATTTGATTTGTTATCTTTTCTGTTCTTATTGCTTTCTCTGTCGGACAAACAAAGTCTGATTTTATGTGAAACAATTAAGCTGGACCGCCATTGTTCATGATCTATTTGATAACATATTGTAATAGATATCACCTAGGACTAGGGATACCTTACAATAACCGGATTATTCTTGATATAATAATGCTTGATTTCAACCATAATTACCTATGGACATAGTAATTAGGTTGATTGATCAAAGGTTTTCTCACTAAGGACTTAGGAGTGAATACCCTAAAGAACCAGTAATCAATTATTTTGAAATGCGTTGTTGTACTGTTAGATCGGAATCGTTTCATGATTGAATCATACACCTTCCCTAGCATGTTACTCATATCTGTTTTAACCGTTCCCGTACTTTCTTTATTTTATTCACAATTATTTTTCACTTTGCAAAACCAAAACTAAAACCCCTAAAGCTTTTGTTTAACTAAAATAAAACCAGAACTCTATATCGTCAAGCAGTCCTTGAGATCGACATTCGAGGAAATTCCCTTTTTATTACTACATTGGCAGAATAGTACACTTGCTATTTTTCCGTTCATGTTTTTGGCGCCGTTGCCGGGGACTGCCAAAGATTATAGAGTTCATCGTTCTATTTTAGTTAAAATTTTGTTGCTCCGCAATTAAAATTTAGTTTTAATTTTATTTGTTATTTGTTATTTTTATTTTATTTTATTATTAAAAAAAGAAAAAAAATATATATATATTTCAAATTCTTGTTGCTTCATGAATTCTTATATACTGTGCGATTAATAAAGTTTGAGTTGTGTAGTTATGGAAATCTTTTATACATTGCCACCTGTATCTCCTGCATGTTGGTCGCCTGATTCGGGAATCACGTTCGAAGAGGTGACTAAAATTTTTAAAGCTTATAGGAGGGAGGTTAGAATCCTTATGAATGAATGTAAGGAAGCTAACTATTATCCAGATTATTTTATTTGGAGAGAGTGAAGGTTGGAAGAAGAATGTGTGAAAGAAGAAGAACAAGGCATGACGTCAGACGAAGAAGATGCATTTGAAATAGAAGAATTTGAGGTAAACAAGAAATACGGGGGAGGAGAAAAAATGCCACTTGAAGATGATCTTGTGTTGGATGAAAATACAGATGTAACGATTTGTGAAGATATAGGCATCCAATAAGGAAATCTTCAAGAAAATAGTATCCCTAAAAACTATTTTGACAAGGCAGATGGAAGACAAGAAATTGATAAAGCATTGGATTCCATTTATGCCTTGTTCACAATAATCCCTCTGAAAATGATTTGGAAGCAACATCATCCATACCTCAAGTTCATGGGATTGCTACCAAACAAAAGAAAGAAAAAGGATGATGTGTTCTTTGTTTCATATATGCCACCTTGACAGAGAATGACCTGTCGAGCCATGCAACGTTAAATGAAGCGCTGCCTGGGAGGCAACCCAAGGGAGTTTTATTTTATTTTGAGTCTTTTTAATTGTCCGTGTCGTCGTATTTTGCATGTTTTAATGAATTTAGTGATTTCCTTTCATACAGTACCGATTTATTTTGATTAGATAACTGGTCATAGTGATGATACTTATCACTTTCACAACATGCTTGAGAGTCCTATGCTTAAGTCACCCTAACTGTTTGATACTTCTGTGAATGATTGGACGCACTGGTTAAATAAGGTTATCAGAACCAGGAGCAAAAGAGCCTTGAACAAAGAGACAATATGGAAGTTGTTAGTTTTACCCGTCCGGTGAGTTCAGAAAAAGCCAAACACATATATCATCATGAGAGATATCAGGTATGCTTTTATCTATCATATTTTGCGTACGTTCGTTTTGAATATTAACTGTATGAGTACACACACTGAGGCACTTTTTTTTGTTTATCACCTAGAGCCTTTCTAGCCATCCCTTTTTTATTATTATCCTTCGTTTACCCCATTTGAGCATGTATCCTTTGTGTTTTTTATTACCCGTTATTATTAACCCATTGGCCACATAATTATCCTACCCTGTTCAGAGTAGGTGTTATTGTTTTTGGATCTGCGTTCAAATTTAAGTTTGGGGTTACTGTTGGAATAGCAACCTTTAAGTTTGGGGTAGCTATGCAGTTGATGAAAGTAAAACACGGTGAGTGCAGAGAACCAAGAGAAAAAAAAAGTGAAAAAGATTGCACTCACCGAATGGATTTTAAAATTCCCCACAAAAGCACTAATGAACGAACATGGTGACACGAATGATCTCACGTACTCTGAACCAAAAACCCTAGTTTTCCTTTTTATATCCTACCCTAACCCAAGCCCCGTCACAACCTAAAGACCTCAAAAAGTGTGTGTTTTGTGCATGTTGATAAGATTTGAGAATTTGTTCAAACATTTGATCTGATATTGCTTACCTTGATTTGAGCGTGATAACACTTTAACCCCGAGAGACTTGGTGAGAGTGTGAAATAAGCTGACAGATGAAGTAGTGTTTCCAAGTGAAAGTGTTTCTGGCTTGCTGACTATGAATAAAATAAAGGAAAACCCAAGGCAACATCAAAGGGTCCAGTGCGAAAGATTTCAGAAGTATTGTGGTAAGTGTTGTTTTGACAGTAAGTTTGGGGTGACATGATCTATTTTATTAAGAACGTTACTTGAGGACAAGCAACATGCTAAGTTTGGGGTTGTGATCAGTCACCATTTTGCTAAAGTAATTATCATTTTAACAGATGATAGTATGCGAATTATTTACATTTTTCATATAGTTTGAGTGGTTTATATGTCAGTTTCTTTAATTTCGTATTTATCTATATTTTAATCATTTCTGGTATTTTTGATCTTTTTAGGAAGGTTAACGTGTTTTGTAGGTCGGATGAAGTCAATGATATGGTCAGAAAAGGAACGCGGCGAATTTTAGAAAGATTGGAAAAATCTATTTTTCAACATGTTTTTCATCACGACAGGTGTAGAGTATTTTGATCATAACTTGAGCATCGTAAATCGAAACGACGTGGGTCCGGAGACAAATGAAATCTAAGATCAAGGGCTACAACTTTCATGAACAAAGTTTTGGCAGATTCGACACTGTTCATATGCGTATTGCCTCATTTCATACGCCTATCGAATGCTGAAAAATGCTGAAAAAGTGCTGAAAATGCTGTTTCTCTGCCCATACGCGTATGGTCTGCCCCCATACGCGTATTGACTGCCCCCTTACGCGTATGATACACCTATAACGTGACCATATACTCCCGTACGCATACCATACGCTCCCATATGCGTATGGCACCCCCGGTACGCGTATGGAGGCCCAGAAGTGCGAAAAACCCAAATTTGACGTATTTAAAGCCACCATGCGATTTTTTAAGGGAGGGACGGATTTTTGACGGCAAGAACACGTTTTGAAGGCTGGAGAACTCTGATTTTTGCATGGAATCAATATTTTCACGAGCCTTTGTGATTGAATACTTAATTTCATCTATAGATCTGTAATGTCTACCCTTTATCTTTTGTTTTTCGTTTTTATTATGAGTAGCTAAACCCTCCATTGCTAGGGGGTGTCCTTGCTTCTATTATGTTATGAATTCGATATTATTTATGCAATAACAATTTTATTTTAGTATATTTGATTTGTTCTCTTTTCTGTTTTTTTTGCGTTCTCTGTCGGACAAACAGAGTTTGATTTTATGTGAAACAATTAAGCTGGACCGCCATTGTTCATGATCTATTTGATAACATATTGTAATAGATATCACCTAGGACTAGGGATACCTTACAATAACCGAATTATTCTTGATATAATAATGCTTGATTTCAACCGTAATTACCTATGGACATAGTAATTAGGTTGATTGATCAAAGGTTTTCTCACTAAGGACTTAGGAGTGAATACCCTAAAGAACCAGTAATCAATTATTTTGAAATGCGTTGTTGTACTGTTAGATCGGAATCGTTTCATGATTGAATCATACACCTTCCCTAGCATGTTACTCATATCTGTTTTAACTGTTCCCGTACTTTCTTTATTTTATTTGCAATTATTTTTCACTTTGCAAAACCAAAACTAAAACCCCCAAAGCTTTTGTTTAACTAAAATAAAACCAGAACTCTATATCGTCAAGCAGTCCTTGAGATCGACATTTGAGGAAATTCCCTTTTTATTACTATATTGGCAGAATAGTACACTTGCTATTTTTCCGATCAAGTTTTTGGCGCCGTTGCCGGGGACTGCCAAAGATTATAGAGTTCATCGTTCTATTTTAGTTAAAATTTTGTTGCTCCGCAATTAAAATTTAGTTTTAATTTTATTTGTTATTTGTTATTTTTATTTTATTTTATTATTAAAAAAAGAAAAAAATATATATATATTTCAAATTCTTGTTGCTTCATGAATTCTTATATACTGTGCGATTAATAAAGTTTGAGTTGTGTAGTTATGGAAATCTTTTATACATTGCCACCTGTATCTCCTGCATGTTGGTCGCCTGATTCGGGAATCACGTTCGAAGAGGTGACTAAAATTTTTAAAGCTTATAGGAGGGAGGTTAGAATCCTTATGAATGAATATAAGGAAGCTAACTATTATCCAGATTATTTTATTTGGCGAGAGTGCAGGTTGGAAGAAGAATGTGTGAAAGAAGAAGAACAAGGCATGACGTCAGACGAAGAAGATGCATTTGAAATAGAAGAATTTGAGGTAAACAAGAAATACGGGGGAGGAGAAAAAATGCCACTTGAAGATGATCTTGTGTTGGATGAAAATACAGATGTAACGATTTGTGAAGATGTAGGCATCCAACAAGGAAATCTTCAAGAAAATAGTATCCTTAAAAACTATTTTGACAAGGCAGATGGAAGACAAGAAATTGATAAAGCATTGGATTCCATTTATGCCTTGTTCACAATAATCCCTCTGAAAATGATTTGGAAGCAACATCATCCATACCTCAAGTTCATGGGATTGCTACCAAACAAAAGAAAGAAAAAGGATGATGTGTTCTTTGTTTCATATATGCCACCTTGACAGAGAATGACCTGTCGAGCCATGCAACGTTAAACGAAGCGCTGCCTGAGAGGCAACCCAAGGGAGTTTTATTTTATTTTGAGTCTTTTTAATTGTTCGTGTCGTCGTATTTTGCATGTTTTCATGAATTTTGTGATTTCCTTTCATACAGTACCGATTTATTTTGATTAGATAACTGGTCATAGTGATGATACTGATCACTTTCACAACATGCTTGAGAGTCCTATGCTTAAGTCACCCTAACTGTTTGATGCTTCTGTGAATGATTGGACGCACTGGTTAAATAAGGTTATCAGAACCAGGAGCAAAAGAGCCTTGAACAAAGAGACACTATGGAAGTTGTTAGTTTTACCCGTCCGGTGAGTTCAGAAAAAGCCAAACACATATATCATCATGAGAGATATCAGGTATGCTTTTATCTATCATAGTTTGCGTACGTTCTTTTTGAATATTAACTGTATGAGTACACACACTGAGGCACTTTTTTTTGTTTATCACCTAGAGCCTTTCTAGCCATCCCTTTATTATTATTATCCTTCGTTTACCCCATTTGAGCATGTATCCTTTGTGTTTTTTATTACCCGTTATTATTAACCCATTGGCCACATAATTATCCTACCCTGTTCAGAGTATGTGTTATTGTTTTTGGATCTGCGTTCAAATTTAAGTTTGGGGTTACTGTTGGAATAACAACCTTTAAGTTTGGGGTAGCTATGCAGTTGATGAAAGTAAAACACGGTGAGTGCAGAGAACCAAGAGAAAAAAAAAGTGAAAAAGAATGCACTCACCGAATGGATTTTAAAATTCCCCACAGAAGCACTAATGAACGAACATGGTGACACGAATGATCTCACGTACTCTGAACCAAAAACCCTTGTTTTCCTTTTTATATCCAACCTTAACCCAAGCCCCGTTACAACCTAAAGACCTCAAAAAGTGTGTGTTTTGTGCATGTTGATAAGATTTGAGAATTTGTTCAAACATTTGATCTGATATTGCTTACCTTGATTTGAGCGTGATAACACTTTAACCCCGAGAGACTTGGTGAGAGTGTGAAATAAGCTGACAGATGAAGTAGTGTTTCCAAGTGAAAGTGTTTCTGGCTTGCTGACTATGAATAAAAAAAAAGGAAAACCCAAGGCAACATTAAAGGGTCCAGTGCGAAAGATTTCAGAAGTATTGTGGTAAGCGTTGTTTTGACAGTAAGTTTGGGGTGACATGATCTGTTTTATTAAGAACGTTACTTGAGGACAAGCAACATGCTAAGTTTGGGGTTATGATCAGTCACCATTTTGCTAAAGTAATTATCATTTTAACAGATGATAGTATGCGAATTATTTACATTTTTCATATAGTTTGAGTGGTTTATATGTCAGTTTCTTTAATTTCGTATTTATCTATATTTTAATCATTTATGGTATTTTTGATCTTTTTAGGAAGGTTAACGTGTTTTGTAGGTCGGATGAAGTCAATGATATGGTCAGAAAAGGAACGCGGCGAATTTTAGAAAGATTGGAAAAATCTATTTTTCAACATGTTTTTCATCACGACATGCGTACAGTATTTTGATCATAACTTGAGCATCGTAAATCGAAACGACATAGGTCCGGAGGCAAATGAAATCTAAGATCAAGGGCTACAACTTTCATGAACAAAGTTTTGGCAGATTCGACACTGTTCATACGCGTATTGCCTCATTTCATACGCCTATCGAATGCTGAAAAATGTTGAAAAAGTGCTGAAAATGTTGTTTCTCTGCCCATACGCGTATGGTCTGCCCCCATACGCGTATTGACTACCCCCGTACGCGTATGATACACCCATAACTTGACCATATACTCCCGTACGCATACCATACGCTCCCATATGCGTATGGCACCCCCGGTACGCGTATGGAGGCCCAGAAGTGCGAAAAAACCCAAATTTGACGTATTTAAAGCCACCATGCGATTTTTTAAGGGAGGGACGGATTTTTGACGGGAAGAACACGTTTTGAAGGCTGGAGAACTCTGATTTTTGCATGGAATCAATATTTTCACGAGCCTTTGTGATTGAATACTTAATTTCATCTATAGATCTGTAATGTCTACCCTTTATCTTTTGTTTTTCGTTTTTATTATGAGTAGCTAAACCCTCCATTGCTAGGGGGTGTCCTTGCTTCTATTATGTAATGAATTCGATATTATTTATGCAATAACAATTTTATTTTAGTATATTTGATTTGTTCTCTTTTCTGTTTTTTTTGCGTTCTCTGTCGGACAAACAGAGTTTGATTTTATGTGAAACAATTAAGCTGGACCGCCATTGTTCATGATCTATTTGATAACATATTGTAATAGATATCACCTAGGACTAGGGATACCTTACAATAACCGAATTATTCTTGATATAATAATGCTTGATTTCAACCGTAATTACCTATGGACATAGTAATTAGGTTGATTGATCAAAGGTTTTCTCACTAAGGACTTAGGAGTGAATACCCTAAAGAACCAGTAATCAATTATTTTGAAATGCGTTGTTGTACTGTTAGATCGGAATCGTTTCATGATTGAATCATACACCTTCCCTAGCATGTTACTCATATCTGTTTTAACTGTTCCCGTACTTTCTTTATTTTATTTGCAATTATTTTTCACTTTGCAAAACCAAAACTAAAACCCCCAAAGCTTTTGTTTAACTAAAATAAAACCAGAACTCTATATCGTCAAGCAGTCCTTGAGATCGACATTTGAGGAAATTCCCTTTTTATTACTATATTGGCAGAATAGTACACTTGCTATTTTTCCGATCAAGTTTTTGGCGCCGTTGCCGGGGACTGCCAAAGATTATAGAGTTCATCGTTCTATTTTAGTTAAAATTTTGTTGCTCCGCAATTAAAATTTAGTTTTAATTTTATTTGTTATTTGTTATTTTTATTTTATTTTATTATTAAAAAAAGAAAAAAATATATATATATTTCAAATTCTTGTTGCTTCATGAATTCTTATATACTGTGCGATTAATAAAGTTTGAGTTGTGTAGTTATGGAAATCTTTTATACATTGCCACCTGTATCTCCTGCATGTTGGTCGCCTGATTCGGGAATCACGTTCGAAGAGGTGACTAAAATTTTTAAAGCTTATAGGAGGGAGGTTAGAATCCTTATGAATGAATATAAGGAAGCTAACTATTATCCAGATTATTTTATTTGGCGAGAGTGCAGGTTGGAAGAAGAATGTGTGAAAGAAGAAGAACAAGGCATGACGTCAGACGAAGAAGATGCATTTGAAATAGAAGAATTTGAGGTAAACAAGAAATACGGGGGAGGAGAAAAAATGCCACTTGAAGATGATCTTGTGTTGGATGAAAATACAGATGTAACGATTTGTGAAGATGTAGGCATCCAACAAGGAAATCTTCAAGAAAATAGTATCCTTAAAAACTATTTTGACAAGGCAGATGGAAGACAAGAAATTGATAAAGCATTGGATTCCATTTATGCCTTGTTCACAATAATCCCTCTGAAAATGATTTGGAAGCAACATCATCCATACCTCAAGTTCATGGGATTGCTACCAAACAAAAGAAAGAAAAAGGATGATGTGTTCTTTGTTTCATATATGCCACCTTGACAGAGAATGACCTGTCGAGCCATGCAACGTTAAACGAAGCGCTGCCTGAGAGGCAACCCAAGGGAGTTTTATTTTATTTTGAGTCTTTTTAATTGTTCGTGTCGTCGTATTTTGCATGTTTTCATGAATTTTGTGATTTCCTTTCATACAGTACCGATTTATTTTGATTAGATAACTGGTCATAGTGATGATACTGATCACTTTCACAACATGCTTGAGAGTCCTATGCTTAAGTCACCCTAACTGTTTGATGCTTCTGTGAATGATTGGACGCACTGGTTAAATAAGGTTATCAGAACCAGGAGCAAAAGAGCCTTGAACAAAGAGACACTATGGAAGTTGTTAGTTTTACCCGTCCGGTGAGTTCAGAAAAAGCCAAACACATATATCATCATGAGAGATATCAGGTATGCTTTTATCTATCATAGTTTGCGTACGTTCTTTTTGAATATTAACTGTATGAGTACACACACTGAGGCACTTTTTTTTGTTTATCACCTAGAGCCTTTCTAGCCATCCCTTTATTATTATTATCCTTCGTTTACCCCATTTGAGCATGTATCCTTTGTGTTTTTTATTACCCGTTATTATTAACCCATTGGCCACATAATTATCCTACCCTGTTCAGAGTATGTGTTATTGTTTTTGGATCTGCGTTCAAATTTAAGTTTGGGGTTACTGTTGGAATAACAACCTTTAAGTTTGGGGTAGCTATGCAGTTGATGAAAGTAAAACACGGTGAGTGCAGAGAACCAAGAGAAAAAAAAAGTGAAAAAGAATGCACTCACCGAATGGATTTTAAAATTCCCCACAGAAGCACTAATGAACGAACATGGTGACACGAATGATCTCACGTACTCTGAACCAAAAACCCTTGTTTTCCTTTTTATATCCAACCTTAACCCAAGCCCCGTTACAACCTAAAGACCTCAAAAAGTGTGTGTTTTGTGCATGTTGATAAGATTTGAGAATTTGTTCAAACATTTGATCTGATATTGCTTACCTTGATTTGAGCGTGATAACACTTTAACCCCGAGAGACTTGGTGAGAGTGTGAAATAAGCTGACAGATGAAGTAGTGTTTCCAAGTGAAAGTGTTTCTGGCTTGCTGACTATGAATAAAAAAAAAGGAAAACCCAAGGCAACATCAAAGGGTCCAGTGCGAAAGATTTCAGAAGTATTGTGGTAAGCGTTGTTTTGACAGTAAGTTTGGGGTGACATGATCTGTTTTATTAAGAACGTTACTTGAGGACAAGCAACATGCTAAGTTTGGGGTTATGATCAGTCACCATTTTGCTAAAGTAATTATCATTTTAACAGATGATAGTATGCGAATTATTTACATTTTTCATATAGTTTGAGTGGTTTATATGTCAGTTTCTTTAATTTCGTATTTATCTATATTTTAATCATTTATGGTATTTTTGATCTTTTTAGGAAGGTTAACGTGTTTTGTAGGTCGGATGAAGTCAATGATATGGTCAGAAAAGGAACGCGGCGAATTTTAGAAAGATTGGAAAAATCTATTTTTCAACATGTTTTTCATCACGACATGCGTACAGTATTTTGATCATAACTTGAGCATCGTAAATCGAAACGACATAGGTCCGGAGGCAAATGAAATCTAAGATCAAGGGCTACAACTTTCATGAACAAAGTTTTGGCAGATTCGACACTGTTCATACGCGTATTGCCTCATTTCATACGCCTATCGAATGCTGAAAAATGTTGAAAAAGTGCTGAAAATGTTGTTTCTCTGCCCATACGCGTATGGTCTGCCCCCATACGCGTATTGACTACCCCCGTACGCGTATGATACACCCATAACTTGACCATATACTCCCGTACGCATACCATACGCTCCCATATGCGTATGGCACCCCCGGTACGCGTATGGAGGCCCAGAAGTGCGAAAAAACCCAAATTTGACGTATTTAAAGCCACCATGCGATTTTTTAAGGGAGGGACGGATTTTTGACGGGAAGAACACGTTTTGAAGGCTGGAGAACTCTGATTTTTGCATGGAATCAATATTTTCACGAGCCTTTGTGATTGAATACTTAATTTCATCTATAGATCTGTAATGTCTACCCTTTATCTTTTGTTTTTCGTTTTTATTATGAGTAGCTAAACCCTCCATTGCTAGGGGGTGTCCCTGCTTCTATTATGTAATGAATTCGATATTATTTATGCAATAAAAATTTTATTTTAGTATATTTGATTTGTTCTCTTTTCTGTTTTTCTTGCTTTCTCTGTCGGACAAACAGAGTCTGATTTTATGTGAAACAATTAAGCTGGACCGCCATTGTTCATGATCTATTTGATATCATATTGTAATAGATATCACCTAGGACTAGGGATACCTTACAATAACCGGATTATTCTTGATATAATAATACTTGATTTCAACCGTAATTACCTATGGATATAGTAATTAGGTTGATTGATAAATGGTTTTCTCACTAAGGACCTAGGAGTGAATACCCTAAAGAGCCGGTAATCAATTATTTTGAAATGCGTTGTTGTACTGTTAGATCGGAATCGTTTCATGATTGAATCATACACCTTCCCTAGCATGTTACTCATATCTGTTTTAACCGTTCCCGTACTTTCTTTATTTTATTCGCAATTATTTTTCACTTTGCAAAACCAAAACCAAAACCCCCAAAGCTTTTGTTTAACTAAAATAAAAACCAGAACTCTATATCGTCAAGCAGTCCTTGAGATCGACATTCGGGGGAATTCCCTTTTTATTACTACATTGGCAGAATAGTACACTTGCTATTTTTCTGATTAATTACGTTTGGAAGGTGATTTTGCCTATGGATCAAAAGGATCGAACCCTAGGCATGTGGTCCCCAAATTGGCAAGGACCGTTTCGAATTCTTCAAGTGTTTTCAAACAACACTTATGAAATTGAAGTACTAACCACTGACAAACGAATTCTTAGAGTAAATTGCAAGTACCTAAAACGGTACAAACCCATGCTACAAGAAGTTCGAATTAAACAAGAGTAATGTACTAAACAAAGCGAAAGCAGCTATCATGGTGTTTAAGAAATACCAAAATGGCAAAGTCATAACAAATAGTAAATGTTGTCAAAGATGGATGAGTCATTATATAAGGTGGTCATAGCCACTACAAAATAAAATATTAACAAAGATGTTGATCAGGCATGGAATCACGATTCAAACCCTTCCAACTGCGACTCAAATTCTTCTAGTTTGATCTTGGAGAGTTCAATCCTGGTATGAAGGCGATCATTAAGACTTTCCAAAAGAGTCATCTCAAGTCCGAAGTTGGGTACAAGATCAGCATGTTCGACCCCCTAGAGAGATGCAGATCGGAGGATACTTGTAGGGGTTACCTCTTGGTTCAGAGTAGCTCTTTGATTAAGGGTTATATCTTGATCATTGGTTGTGTCCTGATTGTCCTAAGTGAGGAAAGAAAAATAGAAGGGAAAAAACCACTACAGAAAAACAAGGAGTGCAAAAGCACACACCCCACAAGGTTACCGCCGTTTAAGGGAAGCGTCTGGAAACAGTTTATTTATGGTGATCAAACCAAACCTGTCTTCCACAAGAAGGCTGAAACCACTAAGAAAATATTTCTGAGGATGCAATCTCAAGGCGGAAAACATGTTGTTCCACAGGCCATCAAGAGGTGCAAGCATTTTTAGATTGGTGGAAACAACGTCGAACAAGGTCGGCATCAACATGCTACAAGGCAGTTGGAGACTATTTGTCGAACCTTCCAAAAAGAAAATTGACGCCAACAGCATCCATGGGCTGAACCTGGGGCCAGTTTTAGATAGGTTGACCATGCCATAGATGCCTATTTGCTCCCAGTATATCGACCTCTCTGGGGCACACGGCCCAACAAAGGCGTAGAGTTGATTACCCATGGAGTAAGGAATCAAAATTTGTTTTCGCCAGATGGAAATCTTGTTGCTATCCGAAGAAGACTCGTGAGGGAAATCCTTAACCCCTTCATCTTTAAAAGGAAGAATCTCGAAGGCTAATGGATTATTTCCAGTGGTGAGTTTGATGTAAACCTTGCTTTTGGTCATGGTAAAAAGGGTTTGGCATGTTTTCTGCAGAGGAAAAGGAGAATGCAGAAAGATAGAGTGAATGAATAAGGGAAGAGTTGAGGGAAGCTATTTATAGACTCCAATGCATACATGAAATCCGACACCTGGCACCGACGTAGGAGAAACTGAAGAGTTGGCATGGGGTTTCGATGCGAGCATTAATGGTGAGTGTGAGCAGTTACTGAAAAACGTGAAAACCCATGTCTTCCTAGGAAGTATGAGCGATGATGAGATGCTAGTTGAATCTCTTGGAAGTGACAATGCGCCATAAAAAAGGGGAATGATGACGATGACATCAGCAACAATGGAAACGGCGTCGAAAAATTACGATAAAAAGGGCACGTCTCTCTTGTTTGATGCAAATCAAAACATGGCCTTTTGGGGGGAAATTTCTTACACTGGATTTTTTGACATAACTATGAATGACAAGTATTCATAAGGCTAGCTATAAATGTGCCACGTAGAAGACAAAAATAAAGTCAACGTGATTAATATGACTCAAGGTCGGGGGTCACCTATAGTGATGCTGGTCAAAAGTGGCGTTGTCGAAAAGGATAATGAAAAAGACATGGACTCAGTGAATTAAGTACCATGCTACAGTAACACTTAGTGAAATGGAATACCAGGTCATATTGGCTAAGTGTAGAGTTCACTACGATGGTGGGCAACGCGTCGAAGCATGTTACTTTAATATATTCGGTGATAGAGGTTTCGACGAGGATTATTAGTTCTTGGTGCCAACAGAGCAATTGAAAGATTCAAAAGAAGGAGTGAGGCAGGAACTATTATATATACGTCGAAGGTTACTCAGAATGTGGGCACGTCAAGGGAAAAACCGCTACATGATCTGAGGAAATGTTATCACGGGATAGTTTTTAGTCTTGTACAGTTATTTTAGACTTGTATATATAGCAATTAGGTTTACTTTGTAAAGGGTCCGCAAATTGTACACACTTCTTCTACACTCAAAGTACATGCGCTGTGAGAAACGAGTGAGGAAAATGTAAGTATGTGTTCCACCAATTTAATACATTCTAGCATTTTTATCTTAAAACATCTTGTTTTTATGCATTTCAACCCTTTTTAACTTTCGACTGCCTTTACGTTTCCCGCACTCTATTTTTGACTTCCTTTATCTTTTTAGTAAACTTTACTTTTCTGTACTTTACTTTAAAAGTCTTTTAACTGTCAGCCCTTTATCTTACTGCACTTTATCTTTCTACGCAAGCACTTTAATACATTTTACCTTGCATTTCGTTCGCATTTTCCTTGCATTTCAGTCACGTTTCTTTATCACGGTGTCGTTCCAGAAGTTTGCGTTAACTTCGGCGAACACCCCTTTTTTGATCAAAAACGACACACAAATATGTCTGGGAGATTTCTTAGTTTATTCCCTTAAGTATTAATATAAACTCGCATTTGTTCTATGAATTTTCACCGCAAACAGGCTCCATCTCCGTGCTAGTAATGCAACCGATCATCCACATGCTCGACATGTTAGTTTGGGTCCTGATACATTCATAGCTTGAAAGCTTGGGAGGTTTGTCCAGCGACCGCAGAATTCTACTCTCGAGGATGCTGGAGGACATGGGATTTCCTCTGCGCTCTGGGACTATAATGTTTTCTTCATAACCCTCAGGGGAAGTGTGATTGTCGCTTCCCCCTTTCCTACCGAGGGAAGTAGTATGATGTCTCCGATAGTGGCAGTGATTTGGTGATCTTGAAACTTCTTTTTCAGCATTTCCACCCTAACTAGGGTCATTTTTGGAACAATGAATTCACTTCTTTGGGAGGAAGCTTCTCATGTTGCATTGTGATTTTCGTTAACTTGTTGCAGGCTCTCTTCAGCTCTCAGTAGTCTCTTTTCCATATCCTATGATTTGTGGTGTTGCACCTTGTTGTAAACATTATTTAGTAGATCGTTTTCTCCACACACATCGAGGCTATCTTGTAATAGCTAAAATCCAGGAAACATTTCCAGTCTAGGTTTCATAGTTGGTGGTGGAGGCCAAAATGGAGGTTCGCCTTGGTGAAATTGTTGTGTGGATTTGGAGAACACGGGAGGTTTGATTACTCCCTAGTTTGTTATATGTTTAACGAGGTCTTGTCGTGAAAGAACAAATGGAGATGTTACTAAGACTGAATCATCTACACCTTGAGGAACATGCGATGGACCTTTAGCAGCTTCTATAATGACGGCAGCATCTTGTCGTTGAATGGAAGAGCGAGTAACTTTGGATGCCACCATAGTCAGTTCATCTAAGAGAGGATCTGATGAAAAAGAAGTTGGAATTTAAGAAAAATGATCAGAAAATGGAGACTCTAGACGGAGGAGATCTAAACTTCTAACAGAGGAGATATGAACTTTGAAAGAAGAGGGAATTGAAATTTGATTCCCATAGACGACGACAATGTTCCATAGTTGAACCAAAGTTGATCAGTAAACGAGGAGGAAAAGCTTATTGCGGTGGTCCTGAGCTTTTGGTGCGATGGAGTAGGAGCTGAAGTTCAAGATCGACACTCCAATGCTCAAGTCAGTAAAAGAGTGAAAAGTGATGTGTGAATGAGTGAATCTAAATACCTAGGGTTGTTCATGGTACAATTCATAGAGAAAATCGTACTGAACCTGAAGGCTCTGCTGTTTTGACATAAATTTTGGTAAAACATGTTGATTGAATAAGATGTTCAAACATGAAGAACTGCAGAAAACAAAGATGTCGAATGAAATGTCCCAACATGAAGATTCGATATCCTGGACTGACTTAGCAGGTTGTTTTAATTCTGTTGCAAGATTCAAGGAGTGATCATAGCAGTGGATCAAGGAATCAGCTGACAGAAGATTTGAAGCCCAAGACGGCAGAAGGTTATAAAAGAAGACTTAGAGCTAGGGTTGAACAACTAATCTCTTGTAATAATTTTGTAAAGGGAAATAAGGGTTTAGGGTTTTGAGAGTCATAGGCTTTCTTGTGTTGTAGGTCTCCCTTTGTATCAGTTGGATACATTGTGGTAGACATAGATGTTTATACAGATTCAGAAGCCTTGAGGTAATGAATTGTATATTATTCTTGGATGAAGCTTTGAAGCAAATCCAATAGAATTCGAGGAGGATTGTTAGTCAAGGTTGCTTGGCTGAACTTTACATTGAAAGAGGGGTCTTTCAAGTAGGATGATGCAGTTGCTGTCGATTGTAATTGTTAGATATCACAGGAGGTGATTAAGGGAGTGAGATAAGTTTCTCTTATTTAGGATGAAGTTCTTAGATAAAGTTTTCATTGGGTGATTGGTAAACCAGAGGCTGTTTACTGTAAACCTGAGGTTGTTTACATAAAACTATACTACTGATAGTGGATTCTTCTTCCTGGCTTGGTAGCCCCAAGATGTAGGTGAATTGCACCAAACTGGGTTAACATATCTTGTGTTATTTATCATTATGCAAATTTACAGTTCAGTATTTGCTTATTGATTAACATGTTGTAACAGATGTTGAAACATATGTCGTGATTATGTTGCTGATATTCTGAGTGTGAGCTTGATTATTCTGCCCTTGTTTTATAGTTATGCAGAGAACAATGTCGTGACATGTTGTTAGGACATCTACAATCTGCTATGCCAGAATTTCAGAACCGAACTAAACCATAATAAAAATTTACTCGAACTGAACCAAACCGTTTCAATTTACTTAGAACCGAACCGAACCAAAGTTATTGGTTTGGTATACTATTCAGAAATTCTGAACCGTACCGAACCGTTAGAAGACAATTTTTCCAAACCGAACCGTTTATTAAAGAACCGAACCATTAAACTATTTTCAAAATTTTAAAATAAAAATATTAAAACTTGTTTTTAGTATTTTTAATTTTTAGTTTCGGTTCAGTTCGGTTACAGTTTCGATTCAGTTTGGTACAGTTCTAGAACTGTTTCGTGCAATACAATTTGATTTACTAACCAAACATAATAGTTCGATTATTTTAACTTCAGTTCGGTTCAGTTCATGGTTTTATTGAACAACCCTATGAATACCTGAGAAATGATGTGATTTCTCTCTTAAATAGTATAAGTGGTTGACAATTAAAAGCGTGGAGTGAGGCGTGGATAACGGTCAGTCGTCAGATTGATCTGGATAGCCAATGGAGTTCACGCACGCGGAATCGCCTGCTTGGCGAGGAAAGAAAGTTTACTTGGTATGCACTTTATCCTCTTTTTTTTTTTTTTTACTATTGATCCTTTATCTTTGAGCACTATGGACGGACCAGAATAAAAAAATTCAAAACATAGTGGCTTATACTGGTAAGAAGGTTGTAACTTTAGTCAAAGGTTGAACTTGACTCGTTGGACATGCCTATTTTGTCTGCTATTTTTTTTTTTGGGTTGACTAAGGTTTCAAGCTCACACCCTCTAATATATCTGCCCTGTCTGATCTTCTTTTTATTGCAGGTTTTTTCAGACGCTGAAATTAACATAATTTGTTTGCATTTTTAGAGTTTAAAGGTGCAATGTTTGGTTACCCTCTTCGTCGTATCTTCATTTTTTGAGGGGTGAGACAAATCCCATTTTATTGCAAACTTTTGTAGAGCAAGTTGAAACGAAACGAGGATGCTTAGAACTGTAGTTCGGTCACGTTATTTTTTTTATTAATTTTATTATTTTATTTCGAAAGAATTGTATTAAAAAAGGATTGAACCTAGAGGTGTTCAAAAATATGGTTAACTGAATTATACTTGAATTGAACTGTATTGTACTATAAACAAAATTGAACCACTTAAAGAGTTAATGAACTGAACTATTTAATTAAAATAATTCAAGTTCAGTTCATAATCGGTTCAAAACCAATTTTCTTTTATAAACCTGTTTAATTATATCAATTAATTAGTTTTTAATTTAAAAAATAAAAAATCAAATGAGTAAAAAAAAATTGAAAATTAAAAAAAAAATAAAAACTAAAAAAAAAATTCTAGAAAATATATTTTTTATTTCCTTAAAATAATTTTTTCCCTGAAAAAAAAAAAACTAATATCGATTTTTTCCGAAAAATCGATTTTTTTCGAAAATACGAAACATCGATTTTTTCGGAAATGCAATAAATTGATTATTTTTCAAAAATACGAAAAAAACTCGAGTTTTTTCTGGAAATACAAAAAAATCGAGTTTTTTTGAAAATATGAAAAAAATTAAGTTTTTTTTGGAAATATGAAAAAGTCATGGTTTTTCGGAAATATGAAAAAATCGAGTTTTTTTGAAAATACGAAAAAGTAGAGTTTTTTCGAAAATATGAAAAAGTCGAAATATGAAAAATTGAGTTTTTTCCGAAATATGAAAAAAGTCGAGTTTTTTTGGAAATATGAAAAAAGTCGAGTTTTTGGAAAATGAAAAAGTCAAGTTTTTTTTTTTGAAAATATGAAAAAGTCGAGTTTTTTCGGAAATATGAAAAAAGTCGAGTTTTTTTCGAAAATATGAAAAAAGTCGACTTTTTCGAAAATATGAAAAAGTCGAGTTTTTTCGGAAATATGTAAAAGTCGATTTTTTTTCAAAAATATGAAAAAAATTGAGTTTCTCAGTACTATGAAAAAATCGAGTTTTTTTGGGAAATATGCAAATACGAAACATCGATTTTTTTTCGGAAATACAATAATTTTTTTTTCAATAATACAAAAAAAAAATCGAGTTTTTTCGGAAATACAAAAAATCAAGTTTTCTCTGAAATATGAAAAAATTGAGTTTTTTCGGAAATATGAAAAAGTCGAGTTTTTTCCGGAAATATGAAAAAAGTTGAGTTTATTCTGAAATATGAAAAGTTCGAGTTTTTTAGGAAATATGAAAAAGTCGAGTTTTTCTCGAAAATATGAAAAAGTCAAGTTTTTATTCGGAAATATGAAAAAGTCGAGTTTTTTCGAAAATATGAAAAAGTCGATTTTTTTTCAGAAATATGAAAAAGTCGAATTTTTTTTGGAAATATGAAAAAGTCGAGTTTTTTCGGAAATATGAAGAAGTCGAATTTTTTTTTGAAAATATGAAAAATCGAGATTTTTTAGAAATACAAAAAATCGTGTTTTTACAGAAATACGAAAAAATTGAGAATTTTTGGAAATATGAAAAAGTAGAGTTTTTTTTTTCAAAAATACGAAAATAGAGTTTTTTTTTCGGAAATACAGAAATTTGAGTTTTTTTAAAATACAAAAAATCGATTTTTTTCAAAAATACGAAAAATCTGGTTTTTTAGAAACACAAAAATTCGATTTTTTTTTTCAAAAATTTGAAAAAATTGAGTTTTTTTTGGAAATGTGAGAACGATTTTTTTTTCGAAAATATAAGAAAAAATAAAGTTTTTTCGGAAAAACTAAAAAAACATTTTTTTCGAAAATAAAAAATCTGAAATTATAAAAAAATTAAAAATATTTTTTTTTCAAAAATAAAAAACATTTTTTCTCAAATTTTTTTTTAAAATAAATATAATTTTTTTTAAAACTAAATATTTTATTGAATTTTTTTTTAATATAAAAAAATTTAAATTTTAATAAAGTTAAAAAATTTAATTTTAAACTAGTTCAAAATATATAATTGATGTTAAATCGTTTATAAATATTGAAATAATTTTAATAATTAATTAGATTTTTATTAGAGTGATTATTATAAATTAAACCAAACCATAAATATGGTTCGGTTGAATGCAGTTGATAACCATAAACACCTTAATTGAACCTACTACCAATAATATCAAGATTTATAAACGATGCTTGCTGATATACTAGACTATATCAAAATATTTTGTACTTAAAGTAACCCTTAAAATATATTTCTAAACGTGCAGTTTGGCCCCCAAAATATATACCCTACCTCTGCCACTCACTTCATTATTAAGGTGATGCACCGTGGTGTTTCGTTGGTCTCGCGTTGCTGCCTTTGTAATGCCGCTGCTGAAACTTTGGATCACCTCTTCATTCATTGTTCTTATGCGCGTAGTATTTGGAACTGGATCAGGCACAAACTTAATTTCAGCAGGTCGTTTGTTTCTTTTGAGGAGCTTATCGTGGCTTGTACGGCCGACAAATCTGCACAGGTTGCCCTTATTTCCAAAGCTGCCGTAATTTTCTCCCTCTCGCAGATTTGGAAGGCGAGAAATGAGTTGAAGCACAACAATCACAAAATCTCCATTCGGAACTCCATGGACATGATTAGTAGGATGGTGAAAACGGCTGGCGATAATACCTCTAATTGCTCTCACATCTCTATTTCAGATTTTTCTCTCATCAAATCTTTTGGTGTCACCATTAGACCTCCCAGAGCGCCCAATATCATTGAGGTGGTTTGGTGCCCTCCCTCTTACGAATGGACTAAATGTAATTGCGATGGATCTTTTATATCCCCTTCGACTTTTGCTGGAGCTGGTGGTATTTTCATAAATCATTTGGGTAATTTTATTTTGGGGTTTGCGGACATATTCGAGCCCATTTCCTCTTTTTTTGCTGAAGTCTCTGCCGTTATCAGATGTTTGAATATCGCAATCCAAAAGGGTTGGAATAAGCTTTGGGTTGAGACGGATTGTTTGTTGGTCGTCAAAGCCTACTCCAACCCCCTCTTGGTTCACTGGAAACTTAGACACACTTGGATTAATCTTATAGGTCATTTTAGTAATTCTAACCTTATTATTTCTCATATTTTTAGAGAAGGTAACACTTGTGCGGACACGCTTGCAAATATTGCCCTTAGCACGAATTCTTCCATAGTTTTTGATTCCATTCCTTTAGGAATTCGGAATGATTTTGTAAAGAATAGGTTAGGCATACCTTTCTTTAGATTTAGTTCGTTATGATGGGGCTAACTTGATCCCCTTTTTGTACCTTGGATCTTCTTCTTCTTTATATATTTTTATCTTATTAAAAAAAAAACTGACATTACTGTTTTGAATTCTTATATTCGTTATCACGTCTTAAATCACCTTAGCTAATTTTATTTGACATGGCAAAATACCGGTTTTTTAGTGGTATGTTGCCGATTCCAGTGCATAAATTCAGTGCATAAATTCTAATAAGTGAAATGTTGCCGATTCGAATCTACGTCGTTGCATCTGATCTGATGCATTTGTATAACTATCAATTGAACTGTCTGACAGGGCTGATTTTTACTGTCTTATCTTCAGTTTTATTCCTGATTCTGTTTCTTTTTGTATCCCATGTCACAAATTTTAAACTTAGTAGCCACAAACCGACCATGGGAATCCATTTCACGTCATTGATGAAATGCAAAACTTGTAGATTTTCCAACATTGAATTATACAAAGCCAGACAGTTGAATGCTTACTATTTTCTTGACACTTGCTGCACCAAAATCACACACACATTGTCGAGAAGACATTTTGTTTGTTGAAACAACATTTCTGCAATCAAAACACACGCTGTGGACTGTTTACAAGATTTGATATAAAGCTTATACGGAACTGGCCACTCCTTCCTTTCAGCTCATGCTTTGAACTGTAGTTTGTTCACATTATTTAATTGGTGGCAGTCAAATACAGTCCTTTTATATATTCTTTTAAATATAATAATTTAAAATCTGGCTTGTATTTTTTTCCGGTAGACATCGAGTATTTAGAGACTAATCACATGAGTCGATGAAGACCGTAATGGACCGGCGCAAAACATTTCTTCAAAAGAATTAAATAATGATGCATGTCTAATACTGAATTCAGACCTAAAATCTTTGGTTAAACTAAAAAGTTCTCTTATCATTTCATTCAAATGCAATTACGAATACTCAAATAATTTATTGACATGAAATTTATTTATTTTCAATAGAAATTGAGTATTCAAAGACTAATCACATGAATCCATGAAGACCAAAATGGACAGTGGCAAAATCTTTCTTCAAAAGAATCAAATATTGATGCATGTCTAATACTGTATTTAGACCTAAAATCTCTAGTTAAACTAAAAAATCTTATTATTTCATTTAAATGCAACTACGTATATTCAAATAATTTATTGACATGAAATTTATTTTTTCAATAGAAACTGAGTATTTAGAGAAACTGAGTATTTAGAGACTAATCACATGAATTGATGAAGACCATAGTCCATAATAGATGGCGAAAAAATCTTTCTTCAAAGGAATAAAATATTGATGCATGTCTAGTACTGAATTTAGACCTAATACCTCTTGTGAAACTGAAAAAATCTTATTATTTCATTTAAATGCAACTACGAATACTCAAATAATTTATTTTATTGACATGAAATTTATTTTTTTCAATAGAAATTAAGTATTCAGAGACTAATCACATGAGTTGACGAAGACCATAGTCCATAATGGATGGCAGAAAAATCTTTCTTCAAAAGAATAAAATATTGATGCATGTCTAGTATTGAATTTAGACCTAAGATCTCTGGTTAAATTGAAAAAATCTCCTACTATTTCATCCAAGTACAATTACGAATACTCAAATAATTTATTGACATAAAATTTATTTATTTATAGTAGAAATTGAGTACTCAGAGACTAATCACACAAGTCGATGAAAACCATAATAGACGACGACAAAGTCTTTCTTTAAAAGAATTTAATACTAATGCATGTTTAGTACTAAATTCATACCCAAAACCTCTATTAAAACTGAAAAAATCTTTTCCCGTTTCATTCGAATGTCATCACGAATACTCAAATAATTTATTGAGACGAAATTTAATTTAATGCTTTTAGGTTTGACAAAAGCAATGTCTTTATGAGTTTGTCTTTTAGGGCACAATTATTCAATCGCCTCTAAAAGTAACACTTTAATATATGGATACTACTTATTGTAGGATGATCTTATTGTCCCATGACATGATCTTAAATAGGCCCACTTACTTTTTTCTAGCAAGGCCCACAAAATATTCAAGTTTTTGTTTTTCTACAATATGGAAAAAAACTAAAGTTAAACAAATTAATATTGGTAGTAGTTGTTTGAAGACTATAATTTTGTTGTCAACTATAGGGTAGTTATTATAGCTAATTAGATGATTGGTCTAATTTTTCTTGATACTATCATCATAATGACATGTCCCTCTCTCACTTTTTTCTTTCTGCAACTCATAACCTGATTGCAGATTTGTATTACTGGTGTGGATTTTGATGGAAATTTGTTGCCTTTTAAGGATAAAAATAATTAAAGCAAGTTGTAGAAGCCATAAATTTTTTCTATCTTGATTCTGTGTAAAGTAGTTTTTTTATTCATATCTTAGTAGAATAACCTGTGTGATTTTTTACTGAAATTGAAAATATAACCTTTTTCTTTATACAGATAATTATATAATGCATCCAATGCAGATATAACATTTCAAATTTTTTAAATTAGGAATTTATTTTAACAAAAAATTAATACTATGCACTCGTAATGTAGTTTTTACACATTGAATCAATCACATTGTTCAGATTACATTTGGGACAAAGAATAATACAATTTATATGATATGAAGAAAATTAGAACCCTAACAAGATTAAAGAAAGTTATAAATTTTAAATAAAATAAAAGACAAATAAAATTAAAAGAGAGATAAAATAAAAATAAAAACTTTCATTGATTTTATTGATCATTTTTCAAATAACACATTGCGCTTAATATATAGAACTCTAAATACATCATAGTCATCCATGTGGCATAATCCTAAAAACTAAGAATCTTCTAGAATAAAATACTAACAAATATATTAAAATTATAACTTAAATATTTTAACTAATAACTATCAATTATACTATCTATCATTGCCGCCGGGTCCACTTGAATCTTATCCTCAAGATTCTAAAATTAACACCTAAATAAATAATTGTATTTTAAAAATATAGGTGTTTTTTTTTTAAATAAAAAATGTGAGTTTGGCTTTTTGTAAAAAAAGAGTGTGAAAACAATATTTTCAAAAGAGTGAGCGACAGGTTGTTGTGGGCCCCATGTAGATAGAGGAAGTGAAAACAACAACGGTTAGATGCAGTAACAAATTTTTTTTTCACTTTTTTTCCTTCTTTCTCTTCTCTTTTTTTCTCTTTCTTTCTTCTTTTGTTTTTTTTTTTTCACGCTACTTTACTTTTCTTTTCGTCTTCTCTTCCATTTCGCTCTCTCACGTCTTTCTTCTCTTTCTATTTCCATTTTTTTTCCTTCTTCTTTCTCCTTCTCTTTTCTATTTTTTTCTCTTCTAATAAAAACAAATACTAATTAAAACATAATAATATGAACTAACCAAAATAATTCCAGATCAAAGTTTTGTCGGTGAAAACAACAACAAATCCGGTGGTTTTGCCGGTGGTCGTTGCAGCCGTTGATCGGTAAACAGTGGTTGTGATAAAGGTTATGACATTAAATATAGTGATGGGTCTGGTGGTTTCAGTGGTTACTGTATCAGATTTGATGGTTCTGATTGCATATCTGATGGTTTCACCAGAAAATATGACACCGGATTTGATGTCGGAGATGTTTCCAACAGTGTCACCGGAGACGTCTTCGAAAATGTTAACAAAGATACCGCCGGAGATGTTGCCGAAAGTGATGCTGAAGGTATTGCCGGAAAGTTCATCGGAAATCCTGCCAGAAATGTCGTCGGAGTCGACATTTTTGCCGAAGTACTTCTTTGTGAACCTGAGTTTTCTTTTCCCTTTCTTTCTTCTGTTTGTTTTTCTGTATTTCTTTTGAACACATATTTTTCTTTCAATTTCTGTTGTGAATCAGAAAATTTTTGAGAAAAATCTTGAAGTTGTTCTTTTAACTCTTCTCTAGATTTTTTTGAAATTTCATGAGTTTCTTTCAAAAAAAATATAAGAGTTTCTAGTGTATTATGAAATGTTTCTGGTTGTGAATAGGAACTTTGAAGTGTGGATGGTGGAGAAGAAATAGTTGTTGCAGTGGAATAATATGAGTGAGTGAAAGTGGGATAAAATGGATGATTGAAGTAAGAATATGCCATGGAAGGGAGATTGAGTGCAGTAATGAAAGCACCAATTGATAGGAAGCTAAATAAGAACCCTAACAAGTCATGATAAAAACTCTAAAAACTAATAAGACAAATAAATTATAAAGATAAAAGATAATAAAAGATAACTTTTGATTTCATTGATCATTCTTCAAATAACACATTACACTTAATATATAGAACTCTAAATACATCATAGCCATCCATGTGGCATAATCCTAAAAACTAAGAATCTTTTAGAATAAAATACTAACAAATATATTAAAATTATAACTTAAATATTTTAACTAATAACTATCAATTATACTATCTATCATTATATATCTATACTCCATCACTTTTTTTATGGGTTACTTTTCCCACCATAGGGTGAGGTAAACATACTCAAAACTCGATTTTCCTCTTTTTATATTTTGGAAATATATTTCTGGACGGATCTAAAATGCACAAAATGCTTTATAAATGAGTCATTCATAAATGCACTAAAAAATATTTCGGCGATATATTTATGGAAAAATTCTGAAACAATTACAAAGATGTATTTTCGGATTAACTCATAAAAGCACTGTGTGTTTCACAAGTGAACCATCCACCCAAACTTTGTAAAAAAAAAATAGTTCGAAGATACATTTCTATAATTTTTGTGAGATGGTTCCGTATATGCATCTTCGGAATAACCCACCGTAAGCATTTAGAAATTTTTGCATTTGGAGCAAGTGTCTCAAATTCATATTTTTTTAGACAATTCATACTAAAGATATCATAACACCATGCTAATTATACAACTATAATTCAAACATGTTATATATAAAATCAAACAATAATACAAATATAAACATTAATCAATTAATAGAAAATGTTACCACGATACATAATTTGTTCAGAAAATACAATTGTTACCAAAATACAAATAAAAACAAACTATTATGTATATCTAACCCCTGTTTCTCCTTTGCAGCCTGTACACAAAGGCATTTCGTGCCTCGACTTAGATAACCAGTACGACGGCCATACTAGAACTGTCTTCCTCAAAATCTCATCTCACTATGGCATCTCTCACAATCGTCGCAATACACTGACAGACCAGCAACAAGTCCTGGGGTGGTCATCCCTAGCCTGCTCATCTTCTAATATCTCTTGATGAGCTGGTCTAAGCGATGCTCCCGCGACATATGGTGTCATGTAAAGATGTGACACCAGATAGAACCAATGGATGTAGCCATGTGTGGCAGCCCATGGATCAGGAGTTGGCATTATGTGTGCCTCATCTGATACTAGATGATTATAGAAATAATCGAGTATGGCATCAAGATCTATGTGGTGTGTTGTCAAAGGAGAAGGCAGAGAGAGGTCTTGGAATAATCTGAAGAAACCCGAACTGGCACAAGACTCGCTCAAGTAGATGTGGATACATCAAGCGCAGCCCATAAGCCAACCATCCAGAGTAGAAGGATGTGCCGTCCAAGGGACGCGTATGACAGTGACCGTTGTATGGGCAGAAGCATATGTCATATGCTATAGTGTGGTCAATAAACATTCGGTAAGGCTCTATCGCTTGATTCCTTATGTACGGGAAAAGGCACAAACACATGGCCAATCCCCAATGTAGTCCATCTCAGGTTCTCAGTCGGATATGCGAGGAAAGTGAGAGATGTTCCACTCCTAAAAAATGGTTCAGATAAAATATTAGTAACAAGTGTACCCAAGTATTATGAAAATATTAGTAATAATAAAGGTTGTAAATATATTACCGTAAACAGTGTGCAACTTCCTCTCATCTGTCTTGTCTTCCAAAGACAAACTTCACCTAGTTTGGAGTACAGATAAACCAAACACACGCCCCCATTTATACTCTTGGATTTGGTCTAAGTCAATAAAGTATGTCAGATAGACAATATCGACGTATGTTGCACTTTTGTACAAATTTATTGTTGTGCCAACCAAGTACAAGAAGTATGACTTCAATGTATATTGTCTGTGGAACAAAATTTGTTTGTCATCACCTTCGACCTTCACTTCCACAGTCAGGTGGTACTTGTACAGTTTCACCAGGTATGAGAAAATCGGGCATGAGTGCATCTCATGGCATCAAGCTCCTCTTAGGCCTCACCTGGTTCAACTCCCAAATAGTTTACCATCAATTCAAGTGCCTCAGATTTGTTGATTCGAGAATGATTTAGTAATCTTCCACTAATCGAAAGATGCAGAAGGCGTGATTCATCATCAAGGGTGATGGAAATCTCACCGTGAGGGATGTGGAAAGATGACGTTTTCTTGTGCTATCTCTCCAAATAATCTGCCAACATGACATCGTTAATGGTCTTGTATCTAGTGGCGCATAAACATGCCAAATTTAAGTAGCATACTACATCTTTAAACCATGCATCTACATTTTGTTCCAGTTTCAAAAATTTCCTAGCATTATTTACAAAGTTTATCATTTCACACTCATGTAAAAATAAATATATCAACATCACTCCCAACTCAATTAGTATGAAACAGATATAACATAAAAGTAAATAAATATACCTCCCCTTGCCACACATGCCTAGAACCATATTCTTCATAGAGAGGAAGTAAGGAGGTGTCATAGGGGCCTCTTGGAAAACTGTTAGGAACGGGAGCAGCAGCAGCAGGTTCCTTTTATTGGGCTTCATAAGTTGGAACGTCAACAGGACACACGTGCCCTCTGAAGGTCAAAGTCTGAGACACGCGACCGTGTGAAGCCTAAGACACATGAACATGTGAAGTCGACGCTTTCGCATGAAATGAACCAGTACTAACTTGTGGCCTCGTGCGCAATGCCATTTCTTTATGAACGGATGCATGTTGGGATGCACGACTGTGCCTAATTCTGTCCTGGTTTTAAGCCATTATTCCTATAATACAAACAATAATATCATATCAAATTTGCAGGAAAGAAAAATCAGGAGATGCATCTCTGTATAAAATGAAAGAAGAATTTCGGAGATGCATCTTTGTAAAAATGTGTGATTTGCAGAAAATGCATAAAACACGGAAAATCCCCTAAACACTAACAAATGTGAAGGCACGTCTATACAAACTATCTATTTTGAATGTAATTACCAACTAATGCATTTTTAATAACTTATTTGACCTAAAATATGCATAACAACTCAAAATAGAAAGGAAATGAGAAACATACCGATTGAGTTGTTGTATGAAAGCTTGAATAGAGTGAATGGAATGTACTATGATTGATTGCAATGAGGTATAAGTAGTTTTTAAGGTTGAAAAAGGGCGTGAAGGTGAGAAATATACACAAGAAGGGGGGTTGAATTGTGTATGCCAAATCGTTTCTACTTTTGAACCAGAGTTCGGATTCTAAACAGAAGTTCAGAACCTGATAACAAGTGCAATGGAAAAGTATACAAAAGCAAATAAAAACAACAAAAAAGCAAACAACAGTTATACTGGTTCCTCTCCAACTGAGAGTAGTACAGTCCCCTTGCGGCACAAGAGATTTTCACTATAATCAAACGGATTACAACTACTTATACACTCAAGTATAAGACTTTTCTGCTCAGACCCTCAGCCCGAGACTCCCTTGCTTAATCAGCACCTGATCAAGACTTCCTTCTTAGATTCTCAGATCCTAAGACTTTCTTGCTTAAACCCCTCAAGTTCAAGACTTCCTTGCTTAAGCCCCTCAGGCCTAAGACTTCCTACTTAGACCTTCAGTCCAAGACTTCCTGCTCAGATTCCTCGATTCCAAGACTTCAATGCTCAAGCCCACGGCAAGAGACTTTTATCTAAACTGACTATTTAGAGAAGTAATAACTTATAACAACACTTGATTAAATAATCAGAGGTGTTCAAATATAATACAACACACTTTGACGTTAAGCGTAACACCCTTTTACCCCACATCAAATATACAGATAAATATTCAAGTAAATCAGAGTAACAGCATCCAAAAAGGGCGTCACATTATATACAGCATCAAAACAACTTTGTCCTGTCCCGTAACACGGGTTCCTCATGCATTTCAATAAATCATATACTACGCAGCGGAAAAGGAATCATACTTCATTCATTAAAAACAATAATCTAAATAATTTGAACAACTTCATTCAACATTTTCAAATCAACATTTTAAACTAAAAGAAAACAAACGAACACTAAGGTTCACAGCCGTTCCCAACCCGATGTTACATGACACAGAGCAGGACACCATTTTACATCTAACGGAAACAAATGAACGGAAAAATAATTCAAAGCCAAACTCCACGCACCGCGAGAGCTATCCTTGAGTATCTGCAGGATGACGTATAAATCATCACCAAACACAGGCAGGGTGAGAAACCAAAATTTAATATAATAGTATAAAAAAAGGAAATACGCAGGACTATATCATATCATCAATTAGACATACATGGGATCACAACAAAATCATCAACAACATCTCACGTCAATCATATAAGGTCAATGCAATGTTATGCGTCATACATCAATGCAATGCGGTACCGACTTCGTCAACATGTAATGGACACTGGGCCATCAACCCTCCACTAAGGAGCACAACATAAACAACGTAGTCACTTCAATCCACACAGTGGGATTAAGTCATCAACAGACCGAAGTCTCAACATAGGATGCTATGAAATGTAATGATGCGTCATTCTCAACCAATCCAACATAATCAACATATTGCATCATCATTTCATACCACCAAAATAAATCATGTAACCTCATATATCATCATAATAATCTTCCAAAATATAACATCAAAAGGAATCATCAACACAGCAACAAAAAACAACACGAAACAACAAAGAAAACACAAAAAAATGCACAACAGCCACACTGCGCCTCCACGTCGCCCGGCGGAGTACAGCGGCGCTCAGTGCTTCGCCCGGCGGAGCACAGACATAGTACATCCCTCAGATTCCATCAAGTTCCAGTAGTGTTCCATGCTTCGCCCCTCCTGCATTGCCCAGCAAAAATACCAGCGCCCGGCGGTCCAATCGCGTCGCCCGGCGGTACGAGCGCGGTAGCAGAACTGCTATCTGAGTTTTTGTACCACACCAGACCCAAAATCTCCACAATACCAGTTCTCATAATGCATGAAATTCTCATCAATTCACAGCAACAATTAGCAATAATAACATACATCATATTATAGACTACCTCATGAATAAACCTCATCATCCTAACTCATTAGAATCTCCCTCTTTCTCATCAAATCCCATCAAAACCCCTAAACCCCAACTTCCTATCATGATCAATTCATTATACCAAACTAATAAACAATTATTCTCCCCATACCTTAGAGTAGAATCTAATTCCTCTTCTGCTTCTGCAACACTTCAACCCTAGCCTCCTTGTTCTTCAGAGCCTTTTTGCTTCAGCAACCAAAAACACGTATATTGAGAATCTCTCTCACTATTTCCTCTCTTAACTCCCAAATACCACTCAATAGGTTTTTCCATCTTTACCCTCACTTATCCTCCACAAAAGACCAACATACCGTCAATACTCCTAACTCCATTATTTTAATTTAATAATAATATTTAATAATATACCCTACATTATTCTAATATCACTATCATTAAAATAAACACCCAAATACTCTTCATGCAACACAACATCATATTCAACACAATTGCCATATATTCACAAATAATTAACCAATAATTAAATTATGAATTTCAGGGCGTTACATTAAGGATTCTTCAGCTATACAAGAATAATAACTCTTAACATATTAGCTTCTCTTGAGCTTATATGAATGCAGTGTGTGTATATTTCAGTTGTAGTTGTAGCGTTATTCACTTAGTTGATCTTCAATTCTTCTGCTCCTTTTATAGCTAAAGAAATAGAGTCGTTGAAGCATCCCCAACGACTATAATCAGATCAAATCTTTTAGTACATTTTATTTTCCAATAAATCAGGTGTTGGAACTCATAGAGAAAGAATTGTCCATTGAACAAGGCCTTTGTCTAGACAACTCTTCTATAAATCAAGTACAACACAATCTTTTGAAGATAATGTCAACCATTCTCGAGTCCCATGATTACAGAGCCTGAGGTGACATTAATCAGTTTCAGAGGCAGATAAAGCATGCTTCTGATTCTGAATAGTACCAACGATAACTTTCTGATAAGACTTTCTTACAAGTACAAAATTAGATCCGGATCATAGCTTCTTCTGTGTCAGAACCAATTTTACCATGTAAATATAATTCTGCACATAAGAACCAGCAAGTTAGAAATCCTAATTATTTTTCAAATACTTTGTTATCATCAAGACTTTAGAGGATACATGGTATGGACCAAATTGGTCTCAACAATTCTCCCCCTTTTTTATGATGACAACCTTAAGTATTTTAAAACAATTAGTTGTAGATTAATTACTCAACAACTTTCAGGGTCTGAGGTTTGTAAGCTCCCCTTGTGTCAAACAGTCTTAGAGGTGAGGTTTGTAAATCCCCCTGAGTCCTATTTGTGAAGTCTAAGAGATGAGTATTATAAGCTCTACCTATATAGAATAATTAAATCTACTTTAAGAGGTGAGGTTTGTAAGCTCCTCCTTAAGTTGGATAACTAAATTCACTCCAGGATTAACTAAGAAGAATACTTAATCCACCCCCCCCTTGTCATTAACAAAAAGATAAAAGGAAAAAAATTGACTTCAGTGATTAATAATGATTTCTGAACAATTCATAGTTGAACACCAGTCAGGAACAAGTTTGGCAACCAATTCAACTTGTTGCGTATGAGCAACATCATCCTATTGATCAAGAATCTTGGAAAGAACCTACCAAGATTCATAAACGTATTGTTATGCCTATAGTTTTCAACAGTAACTTCATCCTCTTCACAATTTATTGCTTGAGAGATGATTTTAGGGTTTATCACAACAGGATAACCATACACAACAGATTGAATCTGACAACCATCTAGCTCATTCTGATGAATATGAGCATTTGCCCAAAAATATTTCACAAGATCTGGATAGATTGGTCCATTAAGCATTGCAAAATATTTATCCCATTTATGAAAGTGAATATTTGAGACTATCTGTGAAAAAATAATTGTCGTCAATTCTTTAAGGTTAATTGTATATTCCTTCAGAATATCTAGGTCATAGATCTCTTCTTTAATAGTTTTTGAAGACATATTGAGAAGAAATGAAATTTTAGTTTTAGAACAATGATTTTACAATATTATCTTATATAAAAGATAATACATAAAATCAGGGAAACATACAAGTAGCAATATAACACATAGAATGCTAATTTATAAGCAAACATGCATTAAATGTTTGGACAGTTATGAGTCTAAATAAAATTGAATTAGAATCTTTGTCAATACACTCCTTTTAAGAACCAAATTTTAGAGCAGGTTTTGAATTTTAGAGGTGATAGGCATGTCCCTTAAGTCTCAAGAACAGTTACTTCTGAGAAAACACAACAACCAAGGCTAAATACATACAGTACTTTTGCTTAAAGAGCAAGTAAATGTAGAATTAGCCTAGGTGTAAGTGTTGTAACAGTTTCACCAGAAAAAGAGTTTCAGAACTAGCTGTCTATCAAATCAATATTTAAAAAAAAAGGCTTCAAATATCAGAGTATAAGACAAAAATCCTTATTTTATTAGAACTTAAGATTATTCCAATTGTTAATTCAAAGCACAAAGCATAGAATTAAACTTTTTACTTTTTTGCTTAAATAATAACGCAGTCAAGGATGAAAGAGATTCGACAAACTCTATACAAGGCTTATTGACCATACTTAGAGAAATTTCAGATTAAAAAAAAATTAACTGAGTGCCATCAGAATCTCGTTTTCTTCTGATACTCCATTCAGACACTAAGAATTATTCATCAACAAAGACCATGTTCAGATTTTTCTTAATAAAATCGAATCTTGTAATGGCTAAAGGTTTTGTAAATATATCAACCCATTGATGTTCGGTATCAATAAATTGAATATCTATTACACCATTCTGAATATAGTCCCTAATAAAATGATGTTTGATCTCAATATGTTTAGTTCTAGAATGTTGAATCGGATTCTTCGTTAGACATATGGTAACAGTGTTATTACAAAGGATAGGAATATTATTTCCAAAAATCTGATAATCTTCAAGCTGATACTTCATCCAAAGTAGTTGAGTACAACATTTAGCAGCTGAAACGTATTATGCTTCTACTGTAGACAGAGCAATGGTTGCTTGTCTTTTACTAGCCCAAGATATAAGGTTTTCACCTAAGAATTGATAGTTTCCACTAGTGGATTTCCTATTAATTCTATCTCCGACATAGTCAGCATCACAGAATCTAACTAGCTTCTAATTTGAGGATTTCTTATAAAGAAGTCCAAGATTGATAGTTCCTTTCAAATATCTAAAGATTCTCTTAATAGCTGTTAAATGAGCCTCTCTAGGATTTGATTGGAATCTTGTACACAGACATACACTGAATAAAATATCTGGTCTGGAAGTAGTGAGATAGAGTAAGGAACCTATCAAACCTTGATATTTAATTGGATCCACTTTGGTACTGCATTCCTCACCGTTCAGGTTGCAGGTAGGATGAATAGGAGTCGACATGACTTTGCATTCATCAAGATTGAACTTCTTTAAGTGCTCTCTTGTGTACTTTGACTGATGAATGTATATACCTTCCTTTTTTCTGGTTAATTTGAATTCCAAGAAAGTATTTTAATTCACTCATCATGTTCATCTCAAATCCAGCTTGCATAGACTTTGAAAAATCTTGACAAAAAGATGCATAAGTGAAGCCAAAAATTATGTCATCAACGTAAATTTGAACTATTAAGATTTCTTCTTCTAGAGTTTTCTTGAATAATGTAGTGTCAACCTTGCCTTTAGAGAAACCCTTCTCAAGCAGAAAATTACTCAGTCTCTCATATCAAGCTCTTGGAGCTTGTTTGAGTCCATAGAGATATTTCTTAAGCTTGTAGACGAAGTATGGATGGTTTGGATTTTCAAATCCAGGAGGTTGCTTGACATACACTTCTTCAGTAATAACTCCATTCAGAAAAGCACTTTTCATGTCCATCTTATAAAGCACGATGTTGTGATTAATAACATAATAGGGAAGTAGTCTAATTGCTTATAACCTTGCCACAGGAGCAAAGGTTTCAAAGAAGTCAATTCCTTCTTGCTGACTGTAGCCTTGAGCTACAAGTCTGGCTTTATTTCTTACGACTTCTCCTTGTTCCTTAAGCTTGTTACGAAAGACCCACTTGGTTCCAATGATGTTTTTCATCTATGGTCTTGTAACAAGATCCCACACATCATTTCTTTGAAATTGATTTAGTTCATCTTTCATATCCATGATCCACACATCATCTGATAAGGCATTATCAATAGAAGTAGGCTCTGTCAATGAAATAAGTTCAAGCATTGATTGATCATTTCTGAAGGCAGATCTGGTTCTCAATGGCTCGTCTTTATTCCCAATGATTTGCCCTTCTGGATGAAATGCTTTATATTTAAATGGTCTCTTAGGAGGAACATAGGTTTCAGCACTATTTTGAGTATTATTTGAATTAGTGGCAATAGGACCAGTGGGAGTGACTTCAGTTTCTACAGCCTTTGGTATCTTTTCAGTTATAGTAATAAATTCTGATATATCATCATCTATACTCTTTTCCTTTAGAATGCATATCACAAGTTGTTCCTCAGAATTATGAGTACCTACAGGATTATAATCTTGAACCAAAGACTCTGACTTATCATAGTCAGTTATTTTGTCATCAAATTTAATATGCATATACTCTTCAACCATTTTGGTTTCAGAGTTTTACACTCTGTATGCTTTGGAGCATTCAGATTATCCCAAAAAGATACCCTTTTGAACTTTAGCATCAAATTTCCTTAGGTAGACCTTATTATTCAAAATGTAACAAGTACATCCAAATTGATGGAAATAAGATATAGTTAGTCTTCTTCCTTTAAATAATTCATAGGATGTTTTATTCAGAATTGGTCTGATATAGATTATGTTCTGAATATAACAAGCATTGTTAACAAATTTTGTCCACAAGTACTTTGGAAGTTTGTTCTCATGTATCATGGTTTTTGCCATTTCTTGTAAAGATCTGTTCTTTCTCTCTAAAATCCCATTTTACTGTAGAGTTCTAGGAGAAGAGAATTCATGGATTATTCCATATCTTTCACAAAAAAATTCAAATGGCTCATTCTCAAATTCTCCACCATGATCACTTCTCATTTTTAATATTTTCACTTCCATTTCAGATTGTACTTGAATGTAGAAGATGCTAAACACTTCGTATGTTTCATTTTTTGATCAAAGAAATTTTACCCAAGACCATCTGCTGAAGTCATCAACAATGACCAAACCATATTTCTTCCCAATAATTGAAGCAGTTCCAATAGGACCAAACAAACCAATGTGAAGCAATTCTATGGGTCTTCAGGTTGAGACAATGTTTTTATTTTTAAAAAAGGTTTTCACAATCTTTCCAACTTGGCATGCTCCACAAAGAGCATCTGAGTGATAGTCAAGATCTGGCAGTCCTTTAACAAGTTTTTGCTTGCTAAGTGTAGATATTAATCTCTAGTTAGCATGACCTAACCTTTTGTGCCAAATCTATTTCTCATCACTCATTGTCATTAAGCAAACGAACTTCTGATCAGCCAACTCAGAAAGATTGATTTTATAAACAATTCCCTTTCTTTTCCCTTTGAATACAATGTTTTTTCAGCATTAACAATAGAACATAATTTCTTATTAAAAATTACTTCACAACCACTACAACACAATTTACTTATGCTTAGTAGATTATGCTTTAAGGCATCTACCAGCCAAACTTTATTGACGAGAGTTTGAGAGTTACCAATGGTACCTGTACCAATGATCTTTCCTTTCTGACCTCCTCCAAAATCCACACTTCCTTCCTTTTTTAGATTAAAGGTTTGGAACATATGCTTTTCTCCTGTCATATGTCGTGAGCAGCCACTGTCCAGGTACCACGATTGACTTCCCATCTTTTCATTTAGGCATATCGGCATAAAAAATAATTTTAGATTTAGGTACCCATACATAAATGGGTCATTTCATGTTAGTTTTAACAGGTTGTTTCCTATAATGTCATTTTACCATGTAGAAAGGTATAGCTTCACTCCATATTTTCTGTTTCCAGAAAATTTTACTGGGGTTATTTTCAACCTTAGTTTCTAAATCTTTCCTACCCTGTGACACAGATGCTTTAGATACTGATGAAATCAAAGCTTTAGAACTATCGAGTTCTGTTGTTACAATACCCTTTAGCTTCTGGTCAATAGGTTCAGTTAGATTCACAACTATTTCATTATTAGCAGCAGGAACAAATTAGTTACTTAACACTGTCTGAGAAATGCTAGAGGAGCAAGAGTTTGGAGGTACTTTATGCAATGACACATTAGAACTAGAACAATCTTTATCATACCCCAAACCTTCTCTATTATTTTTACCAACTCCATAAATCATAGATATAAGTTTAGTTCTATCAATGCCAGATGTAATAATCTTATGAAATGCTAGATCATGCTTACCTAAGGTGGAACATTCATTTTGATGCGTTGGTTTCTTTTAATTCTTCTTTCAAAATGAAGTTATCTATTTTTAAGTTTTTGATGCGGCTAGCTTGATCTTTGCAATGATTCATGAGATCATTCATGCATAAAATAAAGTTAGAATAAAAGTATACCTCGTCTTCGTCTTCAGACTTTGTTTCAGGTGGAAGTCCTTCTTCAGATGAGTGAGCCATCAACGCCAGATTATCTTTATCCTCTTTTTCTGAATCTTCATCTCCTAGCTCTCCCCGTGTTGCCATGAAGTTCTTTTTAAATTTTTTTCCTAAAGTTATCCTTTTGATGACTTCCTTTCTTTTGATTATCTTTCTAAAGATCAGAACAGTCATTTCTGAAGTGGCCAGGTTTGTTGCAATTGTAGCAGGTCTTGTCTTCATCTTTCTCTTTGAAGTTAGATCTCCTATTGCTTTTATAAAATCTTCTGTTTCTTCTGGCCATTTGCTGGAATCCTCTGATGAAGCAAGCCATATCATCATCATTAGATCTATCATCAGAATCTTCTTAAGAAGTTTCATCAGGTTTACTGATATTTGAAAGTCTTTTGGACTTTTCACCAGATTTTTCAGAAGTAGATCTCAGGGCAAGAGATTTGAATTTCTTTGAAGACTCGTCTCCATTCAGTTCCATCTCATGGCTCGAAGATTGCCAATTAAACTTTCAAGAGATAACGTATTTAGGTCTTTAGCTTCCTGAATAGATGTTACTTTAGGTCTAAACTTTAAAAGGAGACTTCTTAGAATCTTTTTGGCATGATCTGATGTAGAGTATCTCTTTCTCAGCACTTGAAGGCCTGGTACAAGAATCTAAAACTTGGAGAACATGGTTTCAATATCCTCATCATCCTTCATTTTGAACAACTCATATTTCTGTACCAGCAAGTTAGCCTTTGCTTATCTAACTTGTTGATTCCCTTCATAAGTAAAGCACAAAGATTCAAAGATGGTCTTATCAATGATTTTCAAATACTTAGCATGTGGTAGGGCATCGACCAGAATACCTCTGACTCTATGATGTTTTGTGTAGATTTTCTATTAAGCTGGAGTCAAAGTTTTTCTGCCAGATACCATACCCATATTGTCAACAGTGATCTCAATTCCATCTTTAAGTATATCCCACAACTCATCATCGAGTCCAATTATATACGTGTAGATCCTATTTTTCCACCATTCAAACTCAGTGGAATCACCACTGAATACGTGAGGTTTAGCAGAGTAATGATTCCTTTCAGAACCATTGTAATCATAGGAAAATCCTCTTCCTGAGGTAGTAGGATCCTCAGTAGTAATATTTTTCTCGTTAGATCTTTAACTGTACCACTGTTAAGTGTTACATATATACATTGCACTGATTCCAACTGAAGGTGAGAAAAATACACAAGAAGGGTGGTTGAATTGTGTATGCCAAATCATTTCTACTTCTAAACCAGATTTCAGATTCTAAACAGAAGTTCAGAATCTGATAACAAGTGTCGTGGAAAAGTATACATAAGTAAATAAAAACAGCAAAGAACACACAGAAATTATATTGGTTCCTCTCCAATTGAGAGTAGTCCAGTCCCCTTGAAGCACAAAAGATTCTCACTATAATAAAATAGATTACAACTGCTTATACACTTGAGTATAATACTTTTTTGCTCAAACCATCAGCCCGAGACTTCCTTGCTTAATCAACGCCTGATCAAGCCTTCCTGCTTAGATCCTCAGATCCTAAGACTTTCTTGCTTAAACCCCTCGGGTTCAAGACATCCTTACTTAAGCCCCTCAGACCTAAGACTTCCTGCTTAGACCTTTAATCCAAGACTTCCTGCTTAGATTCCTTGAATCTAAGACTTCAATGCTCAAGCCCACAGAAAGAGACTTTTATCTAAACTGATTGTTTAGAGAAGGAATAACTTACAACAACACTTGATTAAATAATCAGAAGTGTTCAAATATAATACAACACACTATAACACTAAGGATTCTTAAGCTATACAAGAATAAGAACTCTTAACATATTAGCTTCTCTTGAGCTGATATGAATGCAGTGCGTGTATATTTCAGTTGTTGTTGCATCATTATTCACTTAGTTGATTTTCAATACTTATGCCCCTTTTATAGCTAAAGAAATAGATTCGTTGAAGCATCCCCAATGGCTATAATGAGATCAAATCTTTTAGTACATCTTCTTTTCCAACAAATCAGGTGTTGGAACTTATAGAGAAAGAATTATCCATTGAACAAGGCCTTTGTCCAGACAACTCTTCTATAAAACAAGTACAACACAATCTTTTGAAGATAATGTCAACTATTCTCGAGTCCAGTGATTACAAAACTTGAGGTGACATTACTCAGTTTCAGAGGCGGATAAAGCAGCTTCTGATTCTAAAATGTACTAACGATAAATTTCTGAACAGACACTCTTACAAGTACAAAATTAGAACTGGATCATAGTTTCTTCCGTGTCAGAACCAGTTTTACTAAGTAAATATAATTCTGTACATAAGAACCAGCTAGTTAGAAATCCTAACTGTTTTTCAAATACTTCGTTATCATCAAAACTTTAGAGGATACATGTGAAAGCTCCTGTGGTTTGACTAAATTTTGGTTAAAACTTGATGAAGAACAAGATGTACAACATGAAGAATTCTGCCACAAAATAAAGATGTCGGATGCAATGTCCCAGCATGAAGACTCGACATCTGGATTGATATAGTAGGTTTTAAATCTATTCCAAGATTTAAGGCGCAATTTTGCACTGGATCAAGGAAAGAAGATTTAAAGCCCAAGGCAGCAGAAGGCTATAAAAGAAGACCTAGTCCTAGGCCAGAAAAGAGAGAGAGAACGACATAGACTTAGGAACCCTATTTTGTAAACTTTTGTAAAGTATGGTTTAGGGTTTTGAGAGTCGTTGGCTCCTTTGTGTTGTAAGTCTCCCTTTGTATCGATTTGATACATTGTGGAAGACATAGATGCTTGTACAGATTCAGAAACCTGTAGGTAATGAATCGTGTAGTGTTCTTGGATGAAGCTTTTAAGCAAATCTGAGTTAGCTTGTTAGTCAAGAATGCTTGGCTGAACTTTGTATTGAAAGGGTTTTCTTTCAAGTAGGACGATATAGTTATTGTGATTATAACTGTTAGATAATCACAGTTTGTAATTTAGGAAGTGAGATGGGTTTCTCTTATCAATTAGATGTGACTTCTAACGATAAAGTCTCCATTGGGTAGTGATAGGTAAACTAGAGGTTGTTTACTGTAAACCAGCGGTTGTTTACATAAAACTATATTACTGATAGTGGATTCTTCTTCCTGGCTTGGTATGCCCCCAGATGTAGTTGATTTGCACCAAACAGGGTTATCATATTCTGTGTTGTTTATCATTCTGCAATTTACAATTCAGTTTTGATTAATATGTTGTAACAGATATCAAAACATCTATCTTGCTGCTGTTGCTGATATTCTGAATATCAGTTTGTTTGTTCTGCCATTATTTTAAAGTTGTGCAGAGAACAATGTCTTGACATGTGTTAGGACATCTGCAATCTGCTATGCCAGAATTTCAATTGGTATCAGAGCAAGCATCCTGTCTGTTTCTGGATGAGATATTGGGAGATACTTTCTGGCGCTTTAAACAATGAGGAGTTTGGGAAATTAGATCATTCACTCGGACATACTCAAGGGTATTAATTGATGGGATGAATGTTCTGGATTGAAGATAACAACTACTGTTGGTTGTTCAAGCTTTCTGAGGAGTCTCTATAGCAACTACAAAAGGAGTGACTAGTTCTCCTGTATGGTGTCTGGTAAGATGTTCTAACGTCTTATTAGGGAATTTTGAAGATGTTCTTTGGTGGTTCCTCTGCATATATTTCTGATGGAATAACTCTGGTATTTATGGGTTTCTGGAGTTGTGATAGAATAAAGATGATGGAAGATCTTGATTGTTGGCTTCTCTTCTTGAAGATATCAGCATCCGTGAAAGCTTCAGTTATTCCAAAGTTGGGAGAAATGGAATGGAGAGAGTTGTTGGTTGATTTCTGTCATGTTGACTTGATACTTGGAAGTTTGATTCCAACTTGTATCTTGAAGTCAGTTTAAAGAGAAGGTGAGTTGAGATCAGGTTTATCAAATTCATGATCTATGAATTTGGTAAATGTTCTTTTCGACAAAGTTGCCAAAGATACTTGAGTTTTCACTAAAGTCCACTCATAAAGGCACCTATGGTCGTGTTGGAGAGCTCTTTCAGAAAGATAATTTGGTTCTCATGCTAAAGATAGATTTCTGAAGATCTCTGGTACTGATGGATGTTAATCAACTTGGAGATAATGGGAGGTGATTTATTTTCACCATTAATGATTTAAATGGATTCTATTAGCCAAGGAAAGGCATAGGCAGGTTGAGTCAAGGGTGGCAGACTTGATGTCTCAACATGTTGTTTGACTAGAAAGATGTTGACACAGTTGTGTTAATATCTGGTAGATCATATATACTACAGGATGTATGGTTTTGAGGACAAGGATTTAAGATAAATTGCTATTTATGGAATTTACAAATATTTAATTAATTATCCTTGTATTTTGGAGAACAAGATCACTGGTGACAAGTTGGTACATCAGGAAGTACAACATCTCTTGTTGCATCTGCTCAAGGATCTGTTCTTTGGAGAATGGGTACAATCAAGATAAGGAACTGGTGTTCTATCTGATGTTGAAACATCTTGACAGTGGAGTATGTGCAGAAGCCTGTTGATTCAAGGAGTCAATCTCGGGAGCAAAGGAGTTGTAGCTGATGATCTTGCTACCATACACGTATGTGTGGTAGGACCAGTCTTTATTTTGGCATGTAATCAGACTAGGAAGTTTCGTGGCAGGAAGCTTGACTAGAATGTAGTGATGATGGAAGTGAAGCTGAATACAATTTTCTTGGATCAGTTTATTTCTGACCTAGGAATATTGAAGTGCAGCAGGTGTGTTCCAGTTTTTACTAGAAACGTCTGATCTTTATCTGGAAAGTTTCCTGGCAAGAAACTTGTCTAGAATATGGTGTTGGTGATATCACTGCTTGGTTCAGTTTATTTCTGATCTATGTGCATAGGAGCATGTAATCCTGCTCATCTTGGAGGTCAAGGATAAGTGGCAGTTATCTCTGACTTTCTGAAGAAGTCTCTACTTAAGGAAAGTGGGATTCCTTTTGTAAAGACCTTGTGTGACTGATCTCTTCTGTAGAATCAAGCTCTGGCATGTTTGATTTCTCTGAAGATGAGGTGGTTGTTGTAGTGCAGTAAAGCAGGATGATCGTTGTCTACTCTAACTTGATATCATTAATTAAGTCTATGAGAACATGGAACTCTTGTTTTGTTATAAGGAGGAGGTTCTTCTGAGTGGCAGAATGAAGAACTGATTTCTTCAGCTGGATGTCTGATCAGGTGTTGTGACATCAAGCGGAAACTTCAGGGTCTTAGTTGATGTTGTGGCGCATCATCGTAAGATAAGTTTATCTTCTCAGAAATAAATGGAATTAATGCTTCAAAAAGGTCTATCTCATGCAGTTTGCGGGAGTTGCAAGAAGGAGTAGATGTTACATGTCTGAGTCTTGGTGTATCTAAGATGGCTTGCTATGGAGTAAGTGGATTATGTAACTTGAAGATTAGGTTTCATTGGTGAATCAGAAGATTTTCTGGAACTCTGAGGAAAGCTGGGATTAACCAAACAGTGGCATTTGGTTTATCTTTATCGTGCATTCAAGCAGTGTGCTTGGAACAAATTACTCTTATGCAGAAGGGTAGTTGGTTGAAAATCAAAGGAGGTTCTGGTTCTGTTCTTATCTTGGAACTTGTGGTAGAAGCCGTAAGTTGCTTATGGAAGATTACCTTCTTTTGGGAGATGAATGAGAGTTTATTTCTCTCTTTGGTTGTCTGGAGTTCTTATTGATCAAGCCGGTGGTGATACGTTCTCTGAAGATCTTCAGTTGGATTACTATGTGAATAGTAAGTCCAGTGGTAATTGTATCAAGAACCATTGTGTATAGTGTATGTAATATGATCAGGAAGTCTTAACTGATGTTAGAACATCATCATGGTTTTTGAACTTGAAGTTCCGATTGTGGAAGCTGATATTCACCAGTTAAATCAGAAGTGTTCTATCTTATTGTAGCGTGCGATTTTTGTCGGTGACGCGACCACCTTACCACAATGGTTGGAATTTGGTGCTACTTTCTGATTTCTTATTTATCCTATGAAGCTGGAAAGGAAAGGGAAGCTATCTAAAACTAACCTTGCATGCAAATGTTTTATTTAACAAATGCTAATATATTAGGGGGTCCGGGGTCAGATTATACAAAGGGAAGTTGTCAATTACCCAGTGTATATATGGTTATCCATAAATCTTCTTTGGCATGGTTTTATACTTTCTAGTATTTATCTGTTATAGGTTGGGAAAGTTTCTCCTTTGGGAGTGTTGAGAGAGTGTTTTTTGTTGTTTTCGAGTTTTCTGTTTGTTTTTGGTAAGGTACTGGACCTAAAGTTTTTGATTTGTATGCTCGCTACGATTTTGCAATCTTATGCCTACGTATTCCCGTAAAGGTAACCGGGAAATCAGAGCAATCGTAGTTCCTCCTATTCTATGGGAATGTTTGTGTCTTTTTCAAAGCCCAAGATTGAAGCTAGATGAGTATTTGTGTCTTGTTCAAAGCCCAAGATTGAAGCTAAAGGGGTATTTGAGAGAGAATTTGTCATCTCTAAAGGGAGATATCTCACCTGTTCATCACAGTTGTTAGGTAATCGATTATAAAGGGGAATTACTTTAACTGGAATGTATGGAATCCAGTAATGCCATAATTTCCTTTATAAGGGAGATGTCCTGAAGGAATAAACTTTAACTCAGTATAGAGCAATGCCATTTTTCCTTAGGAGTCTTCCATGCTAAGAGAGGGACATTGGCTTAGATGTAAATAATCCAGAGGCTTGCCACTTACAGCTGTTAGATGAAAGAGGAATTTTACCAGGATAAAAGAGGGACCACAACTTGGATTTTTGAATCAACAGGTGTGCCACTTACAACAGTTATCTGGGATTGGGTTTTTTTTATTGTCTATTTTGATGTGTGATGTACAGATAAATGCCTTCCTACAGAGAGAACTTTGGATTTCCTCTGAGGGGATGTTGATTTTTGTGTGCCTTGATCAAAGCCCAAGGTTGAAGCTAAAAGGTTGATTCTGTTTAGGGAGTTTTATATCTGTCTTGTACAAAGCCCTAGATTGAGGCTGAAAAGAATTGACCCTTCCGGGGAAAGTTTTTATTTGTCTTGTACAAAGCCCAAGATTGAGGCTAAAGAGATTGACTCTACTAGGGAGAGGTTTTGTCTATCTTGTACAAAGCCCAAGATTGAGGCTAAAATTTATTGCCTCAGCTGGAGAGTATAATCTATATTGTATAAAGCCCAAGATTGAGGCTAAATCTGCTGAGGAAAAATCTTTATACAAAGCCTAAGAGGAGGCTGATTGGGGAAATTCTTATATGAAGCCTAAGAGGAGGCTAGCTTCTGCTGAGGATTATTGAGATCCAGAGGCAGGTCCAAATTGGGGAATCAACTCTTGTTGAGGAATGAAGAAGAGTTGAAATATCAGATGCCTTGAGGTTCTGATTCTACTGAGAATTTATTGGTGGTAATTTGACCATAGCCGGGGAATTTAGAATGAAAGCTTAAAGATTGAGTTGGAAAAACCTATGGAGGTTTTAACTCTGCTGGATATTGATGAAATGATCAGGTTTTTTTTGTGCTTTTAGGAAACTTGAGGGTTTTTCTTAGTGAGGTCCAAGAGGAAATGAGACTTTCCAAGTCTATTGGTATGAAAAGTTTTGATTCTTTACTGGAGAATGATCTTTGTATGATGCCCAAGAGGAGGCTAAGACTGTCTAAGTCTAATTGTATGAAGCCCAAGAGGAGGTTGAGGTTTTAAGGGATGAGAATCAACCCTAAATTGATCTGATGTTCTGACTCTCTGAAGGATTGAACTAGTAGAGATGGCTAAGTTCTGTCCTATACTTGTAGGAGGTCTTTGGGTCCTTGAACTAAGCCCAAGAGGAGGCTGAGAACTTCTAAGAAGCCTGTGGGTCCTTTTACGAAGCCCAAGAGGAGGCTGGGGATGCTTTTAGGAAGCCTGGTGGGTCCAAGCCTAAGAAAAGTTCAAGAAATGTTTCACCGGGAATAAGTCCTTTCTCTGCAGAACAGTTCTAAGGTTTGAAGAAATTCAAGAGAGGTTTCACCAGGAATTAATCCTCTCTAGGGGAATGAATTTCTTGTACAAATATTTCTAAGTTGTGACAGTCTTGAGAAAAGTTTCACCAGGAATAATGCCTTTCTCTGTTCCATATTGTATAAGCCCAAGAGGAGGCAAGACTGTATCTGGAATTTCCTATGGGGAACTAGTTTTGACTGAATTGAAAGAGTAACCACTGGTTTGATTTAGGACTAGACCTAATTGCAGGGGAAAACTCTAAGCAGATATGTATAAGCATATATATATATATATATATATATATATATATATATATATAGATGAAATATATGAACAAGTATATATTGAAAAGATAGTAGAACTTACAGTTGTGCAAGCCCAAGCATAGCAACTACAACTGTATGGTTAGTTATTCAAGAAATTGAAGAAAGTTTTGATAAAACTTAGATTTGGAATCTAGATCCAAAGGAAAATTGTTTTAAAAGGAAATTTGGGGCTTATACTCAAGGAGAGGCCCAGATGAATTCTTTCGAAAAGGCGACGATCGCGTCGTAAATTTTGAAAGCCACAGAGGGACTTATACAATGTCTGAGGCCCAAATTATTTGTATTTACAAATAGGATGGGTCTTACACTCTATTAGAGTCCCAAGAGTTTATTTTTATACAAGAGATGGGGCTTACAACTCAAGGAGATGCCCAGATAAAAAAACAGCGATCACACCGTTATTGTATCGGGACTTATATAATGACTGAGGCCCAAAAATGGTTTGTTTACAAAGGGGTGGGACTTACACTCTATCAAGAGGCCCAAATTTTTTTAAAAAGAAGAGAGAATGGGACTTATAACTCAGTGATAGGTCTAGATGAAAAATAGTGATCGCACCGTTGTTTTGAAAATCGTATCGGGTCTTAAACAATGATTGAGGCCCAAAAAGTTTGTGTGTGACAAGGGATGGATTTTACACTCTATTAGAGGCCCAAAAGTGTTTGAAAAAAGAATAAAAAGGGGACTTACAACCAAAGGGAGGCCCAGATGAAAATTGTTTTGAAAACGGCGATCGCGCCGAGATTTTTAGAATCGTATCGGGACTTATACAATGACTGAGGCCCAAAATTATTTATGTACAAAGGGGGTTGGGTCTTACACTCTATTAAAAGCCCAAAAGTGTTTTGAAAAATGTTTGTGAGGGTGAAAATAATCAAAACCCTAATTTGATTAAAAAAAATGCATTTTAGTTTGAATAAAAATTAATAAAATTATCAAAATTATCAAACATGTGTGAATAACAAGTTGTGACCTTGGATTAATGTTTGAAAATCATGTTTTATTCATAGAATGATTTGAAAAATCAAGAGAAAGAAATATTTTTAAATGCTTAAAAACAAATAAAAAATAAATTCTTTACAAAAATATTAAATATATAAAATAAATAATATTTTTGTGAAATTTTTGTAGAATAAAATATTTTAACATTTTTCTGAATTTTGAAAAAAAGAATCAATTCAAAAACATTAAAAATCAGAGAGAAATTAATTTTTGAATCAATTAACAAAATATCTTAAAAATTCAAATATTTGAATATTCAAAAAACGGCGCCAAGAACAAAGGGGAAGAACACGCGCGCACACTATTTCCTAGATTTGCAAAAGCTATGATATCTCAAGGATTAGGCAATGAAATTGGATGAAACCAACCCCAAACTTGTTAGATTTTAACCCACGAACATGATGGTGGTGTTTACTTTCATTTATTTTCTGTGTGGAGTGAGAAATTCGTGATGAACACTGAAACCGAAGAATTTTGCATAAAGCTTATGAAATCTTAAACATGTAATAGATGAAGCAATTGATTGAGGGTTATCACCCTATAGAATACCAGAAACACGTTGGTAACTTGCAAATGAATTTATGATGCATGCAATATAGAGTTTGATAGGTTCAGGCTTACTTGAACTTGCTTGTGCAAGAGACTTTCGAATTTGGAGTTGGAGGTGTTCCAGATGTGTTGTGATGACTTGAACAACTTCACTATACCTTATGGAGTGTGTTGGGAAGCTTGGACTTGATTGGAGATGTTTGGATCACTTTATGGCATCTCAGTTGCATATGAGCTTCAAGTGGATTTGTAGCTTTGAGATTTTGGTGTTACAGGTGAGTGGGGAGTGTTTGATCATCTCACATATGATGTATATGAAGTGTTAGAACATTGGTTGTGGTAAAATTGCTCTCTATCTCAAAATTCGATAGTAACTTGAAAAAGAAGGCATTTCTGCATAATGAGAGAGATTTTGAGGAAAACAAGTGTTGTTGTGCTTTGGTGTACTTAAACTGACCACAAATGAGCTCTATTTATAGTGTTTCAAGTTTGTTTTGGCAGCAATAGTGAATGGTGGCTGGTAAAGTCCATTATCCAATGGTTGCATAAAGGAATCTCAAGTCTCCTCTAGCCATTGACTTGGGTCAATCTTGCAGGCATATGGTCTTCTGTTGCTTGAGTTTATCTTGATTCATTTGGTTGATCAGGGACTGATACATGCCAGATCTATGCATCCTTTAAATGCTTCATGACAAATTTGAAAGTTTTGGATTTTGAACTTTGAATGCTACTTGCCAAATGATGAGGTTTTTGACTTGCAAGGCTCTATGGTGTTGTAGCTCTGCAGAGATCATGTTTATTGCACTTTAGAAACTTGTCTTGTATGGTAACAAGGATTTCCAAGTCATGGAAATGCCAAAATCGTGTGGCATGTATAAGATTGTCTTGTAAAAAATAGTTTTGGAGGTGCCATGTTTCCGTGCTTGTAACTCCCTACTCAAGTTGAATTAGGAGATGATCTGGTACTTGTTGGAAAGCTTTCATGACATGCTTTAACTTTGAAGTCCACCAATGGACCTGGTTCAGCTTGGATCAAGGTGAAAAATGGCCCTAAAGTTGGTGAAAAACCAAGACAGATTTTGTCCCAAAATTTCACTAAGTGTTGGAAAAAGTGGCCATTTTCATGTTTTTGTGATTTTGATCAATCTATAACTCAAAATACATGAGGATTTGGAATCTTTCGTAGTTGACACTTTTGAAGTATGTCATGTGAACTTTCATTTGAGCTTTGGATGGAAGAAAAAGGCCTTAGGGTTTGGGAGTTATGATCTTGCAAAGTTGGTACCAAATCCATTTTGTTCCATAACTTAGAAAAATTTAAGTTTCTTATGGTTGCCCCTTTTGCAAGAAACATCACTTTTCTTGATTTTTCTTGATGGATGATGATCAAAACCATACATTAACATTGTTTTTTACTTAGGGGAACCACATTTGTGAAAATTTTCAAAAAGTCAAACTTGATTTTGGGCACAATTGACTTTTTGTCAGATGAATTCCAAATTGCGTGATCCTCTATGTAATTAAGTTCTTGATCTAATTCAAACCTAATGGATGGATTACATAGGTGTTTTAGGGTGTCTTGAATCATGTCCCAAGGTTTGGGAACAGGTCTTGGTCCAAAGGCAAAGGTACAGTTGACTTTTTCTTCTAAACCCTAATTGTGGTCCAGATGAATTTGAAACTTGTGAATCAAGCTTCTTGGATCAATCCATTGTTGTAAATGGATCAATGTAGTGTATTTGAGGCCCTCAAATCATGTCTTGAGGTCTTGGTTCATGTCTTGCCTCAAAAGTCAACTTAGGGGTATATTAGGTCTAGAAACCCTAATTCCTGATTTTTGATGAATGCATCCCCTGAGACTATTTTGACTCTATGATTGGACTCACAAGGTCCCTTTGATCTTCTTAGATCATGTTTTGAAGTATTGGCTCATGCACATATGAAAATTTTCATCTGGAGGCCTTAGTTGACCAAAACCCTAATTTGGTGACACTGTCGATCTTGAGGCTTGATCAGCTTGAGATGTTGCACTCTTGTGCTTGATTCTTGATATGGGAGACCTCTAGATCCTTCATGGATGTTTTAGAGGTTAGACAAGTTGAAGATCATGTCATTTCTTGATTGATCTTTTGTTTAAGTGCTCTGAGAGGGCTCAAAACCCTAATTCTTGATTGTAGTGAATGCTCAAAAATCCTTGGGGAGATTGATGAGGTATGAGGGTACATCCATATTGTGGCAATGGTACTCACAATGATAGGAAATCTTGTGGTCAAAATTTGGGGTATGACAGATGCCCCTATTTAATCTTCTTGGACCCGAAGGTGTGAATGACGGAGATATTCGGACATTCAGGGTGCAAGAGGATTAAATATCGGAATACCCGAAATTTTGACTGTGGTTATGAATAGCAGTTTGCTCATCCATCTTCTTTTGCTAAGCAATGTTATTTAGAAAAGGGTAAAACTTCCCCTCAATCCTGGTCTTTAGCCACGGAACTGGTCTCAGTTTCTTTTGAAATAAACTTCCCCTCGATCCTGGTCTTCAGCCACGTAACTGGTCTCAGTTTTTTTTTTGAAATAAATTTCCCCTCGATCCTGGTCTTCAGCCACGGAACTGGTCTCAGTTTCTTCTTGTCGAGTTCCTTCCTCGATAAGGAACGCTATGTGTAGTGGTCTACATCAAACTTCTCGCTGAGCTATACTGAGGAGACGCGATTTGATGGAAAAAATTTGATGTCAGACTTGCTGGGGAACCCATTTGTCTGAATTGCAGAGGTGTGCAAACTTCTCTGTGGGAGATTCCATTTGTTGACCTACTGGGAAAAAACGAGTCTCTTGAGAGACTGTTTTTTGCTTGGGGATATTACATCATACTTTTCTTCGAGACCTTTTTCGGAGAAATGATGCGCGATGTAATCCAATTTTGAGGTGCTGATGACTTCCTTGAAGGCAATTTTTCAGGGAGAAACCGTCGTATTGCCGAGAGTCTTTTAGTAGAGAGGCTTTCTCTGGGGATTTTCCTTAATCCGGGAAAGCAAAAATATCATCTTCAATGGTGAAGAGTGATGTTCCAAAGGTGTTTGTTGAATGTATTCTTGCCTTTTGGAGGTTTAAGTTATCAAAGCGGTCGAGGACAGTCTCCAATCCAGAAATAAACTAGGGAGAGATTGTTTAGACTATACATTTCCTGATGAGGAAAGAACTCAAACCGAGATTTTGTCCTATCCGACATGGAAAGGAAAACTGACAACTTTAATGGAGAGAGGACGTTTATCACTTAGGGACGAGTATGACCAAAGCGATAGTGATGCAATATGAATATGAATATGAATCAATTATGCATGATGTATGTATGTTTATGCTAACAAAAACAGACGCGACATACAGACTAGTGAATGAACTTGACTGGATACTCGGCAACTACGGGGGGATAAAAAGTATCATTGGTTTAAGATAGCAATCTTTTCCTGCTTAGGAGGGGTAGACCCTACTGGGAAGAGGACATTATCAATTTGTCTTTAGAGGTAAGAACTCTGTCGGGGATATCAGATGGGACATTACATCTGAAACAGTTGATCCTTCATTCAGGCGTACTGGTTTAGACGGAGCACTTTGATTATGCATTTTGAGGTTTAATCACTCCCGGAGAAGCCAACGATGTTCCTTTTTGTGTTCAGTTAGTAAAAAATAATTTCCATCTCCATTTTAAAAGCAGAAGAAAATTTGAAAGTTAAATTATTTTTTTTTTGTTTCAAGAATCGTTGATCATGTTAAAAATGTCATTCTGTAAAGTAAAATAAATGAGAATTGTAAACAAAAGCACTAGGGCTCAAATTTTATTGATAGAATGGTAATCAACTAAGCGCGTGATCCCATAGAGCATTACAAAGTTTAGAAAATGGTAATTTAATGGAAAATGGGCTACATTAAAACATAACGACCGCTATCCTTCTACCAACTTTGAATTCTGGACATTCTGAGCTTCTGTCGAAGGTGACCTTGACTGAAGTTTCCTGACAGATGGTATTACCGCTGGGGATTTAACCTTGTCAGACGTAGTTACTTGCCATGAATCCTATTTTTTTTCCTAGATTTCCTTTTGAGGTTTTCAATCCACCGGGATGACTTTTCCTTATGTCTCTAATTTTTGCCTGGACCCCCCTTTCGGGTTTTCAATCCACCAAGACGTTTTTTTAGGCGAAGTATTTCTTGACTACATTAACATTCGTGGGGTAGGTAAACTCCTCTCCATCCATGGTTGCGAGTCTCAAGGTGCCTCCTGAGAAAGCTTTCTTAACCACATAACAGCCGTCATAATTCGGAGTCCATTTGCCCCGGAAATCAGTGAGGAATGACTGTATCTTCTTGAGCACGAGGTCCCCTTTTCTGAAGACACGGGGTCGGACCTTTTTGTCAAACGCTTTCTTCATTCTTTGCTGATACAGCTGACCGTGACATAAAGCTGACACTCACTTTTCTTTGATTAGGTTCAGTTCATCGTGCCTGCTTTGACACCATTCAGCCTCTGTTAGCTTTGCTTCCATCAATACCCAGATTGATGGGATCTCTACTTCTATGGGGAGCACTGCTTCCATGCTATATACTAGAGAGAAAGGGGTTGCCCCTGTTGAGGTGCGATCAGATGTGCGATAACCGTGAAGAGCATAGGGTAGCATCTCGTTCCAGTATTTGTAGCTTACAACCATCTTTTGAACGATTTTCTTGATATTCTTGTTAGCCGCTTCTACCGCTCCGTTCATCTTAGGTCGGTAGGGAGATGAATTATGGTGTTTAATTTTGAACTCAACACACAACTCTTTCATCATCTTGTTGTTCAAGTTAGATCCATTATCCGTAATGATCTGGCTTGGAACACCATAATGGCAGATGAGATTGTTCTTGATGAATCAGAATACCACTTGTCGGTTCACATTGGTGTACGACACTACTTCGACCCACTTGGTGAAATAGTCAATGGCTACCAGGATAAACCGATGTCCATTCGAAGCCTTGGGTTCAATCATGCCAATCATGTCGATTCTCCATATAGAAAAAGGTCATGGAGAAGAAATAACTTTGAGATGCGTTGGTAGTACATGAATTTTGTCTGCGTATATCTGACACTTATGACACCTACTCATGTACTTGTAGCAATCGGATTCCATTGTTAGCCAATAATATCCTGCTCTCAGAATTTTTCTTACCATTGTGTGTCCATTGGCATGAGTGACAAAGAATCCTTCGTGAATTTCTTTTATCAACATGTTTGCTTCTTGTCTGTCTATGCATCTGAGCAAAACCATATCGAAGTTTCTCTTATAGAGTGTATCACTGTTCAGGAAGAAGTTGCCAGCCAGTCTTCTAAGGGTCTTCCTATCTTTTCTGGATGCCCCAGGTGGGTACTCTTGATTTTGAAGGAAGCACTTGATATCATGATACCATGGTTTGCCATCTATGACTGCTTCAATTGTGAAGATGTAAGCGGGCCTCTCAAGGCACATTATGTCAATCTTAGGCATGTCATTCCAATGATTTACAACAATCATGGAAGAGAGAGTGGCTAGTGCATTAGCCATGTGATTTTCTTCACGAGGAATGTGATGAAACTCGATTCTGTTGAAGAATGGTAACAACCTTCTCGCGTAATCTTTGTAAGGAATTAATCCTGATTAGTATGTATTCCAATCTCCTTTGATCTAATTGATAACCAGGGTTGAGTTTCCATACACATCCAAGTTCTTTATCCTTAAGTCAATTGCTTCTTCGAGACCCATGATACAAGCTTAGTATTCGGCCTCGTTGTTTGTGCATTTGAATGTCAGTCTGACAGTGAAAGGAATATGGGTGCCCTGAGGTGTTATGATGATTTCCCCAATTTCGTTCCCATAAGTGTTGACGACTTCGTCGAATATTAGTCCCCATTGGGATCCTGGTTCTGGCCCTTCGCTAGGTAGTGGTTCATCGCAATCTTTTATTTTCAAGTACATGATATCTTCCTCTGGGAAGTTAAATTTGAGTGATTCCTGATCGTCAATCGGTTGATGAGCCAAATGATCGGCCACAATGCTTCCTTTGATGACTTTCTGAGCGTGGTACTCGATGTCGTATTCTGATAACAACATCTGCCAACGGGCAATCCTTCCTGTGAGAGCAGGCTTTTCAAATACGCACTTGATTGGATCCATTTTGGAGATTAACCAAGTAGTGTGACAAATCATGTATTGGCGAAGACGTTTGGCTTCCCAAGCCAGAGCACAATAAGTTTTATCGAGCATAGTGTACTGAGTTTCACAGTCAGTGAACTTCTTGCTTAAGTAGTAAATAGCAGACTCTTTTCTTTTTGTCTCGTCTTGTTGGCCAAGCACACAACCCATGAAGCCTTCCAAGATTGTTAGGTAGATGATCAGTGGTCTTCCTTCCACTGGAGGAGACATAATATGTGGATTCAACAGATATTCTTTGATAATGTCGAAAGCTTTTTGGCAGTCTTCTGTCCATACACGTTTTTTATTCTTTCTGAGTAGTTTGAAGATCGGCGCGCATGTCGCATTCATGAGAGATATGAACCTTAAGATGTAATTCAGACGTCGCAAAAATCCTCTGACCTATTTTTCAGTCTTTGGTGAAGGCATTTCTTGAATGGCCTTGACCTTGTCGGGATCAACCTCGATTCCTTTTTGGCTGACGATGAATCCTAAGAGTTTTCCTGAGCGGACACCGAACGTGCACTTATTAGGATTCAAGCGGAGTTTATATTTCCTCATACGCTCGAATAACTTTGACAGGTGTGACACATGCTCTTCTTCTGTTTTAGATTTGGCAATCATGTCATCAACATACACTTGAATCTCTTTGTGTATCATGTCGTGAAACAGAGTTGTCATGGCCCTTTGATAGGTTGCCCCGGCGTTCTTCAGACCGAAAGGCATTACCTTGTAACAAAAGGTGCCCCATGGGGTGATGAATGAAGTTTTCTCCATAACTTCCGGCGCCATTTTGATTTGATTATAGCCTGAGAATCCATCCATGAAGGAGAAGACTTTGAATTTTGTTGTGCTGTCTACCAGCATGTCAATGTGTGGTAAGGGGAAGTCGTCCTTTGGACTTGCTCTGTTCAGATCCCTATAGTCTACACACATTATGACTTTTCCATCCTTTTTCGGAACTGGCACTATGTTGGCCAACCATTGAGGGTATTCTGAGGTGGCAAGGAAACTTGCTTCGATCTGCTTCTGCACTTCCTCCTTGATTTTGATGGCCATATCAGGATGAGTTCTTCTCAGTCTTTGTTTTACTGGCGGACATTCTGTTTTTTGTAGCAAATGATGTTCCACGATGCTGGTATCCAACCCTGGCATGTACTGATAGGACCAAGAAAATACATCTGGAAACTCTTTGAGAAGTTTTATCAAGTCTTCTCTAACAGTTGGACCGAGCAGCGCTCCAATCTTAACTTCTTTCTTTTCTTCCTCTGAGCCTAAATTTACTATTTCCAACGGCTCTTTGTGATGCTCAATAGACCTTTCCTCTTGTCGGAGTAATCGAGAGATCTCTTCTGGAATCTCTTCGTCCTCTTCTTCTTCAGCTTTAAATACCGGGAGTTCAAAGTTGGGAGAAGGCATTGGATCGTATGTTTTAATGGGGTTTAAAACAAGCAATCTGCATGACGTGAAGATTCATTTTTTAGCAAAGACAGAGAGAATGCAAGAGTGTGTGCAGTGTATTTTCTGAAAAATGCTTGTTTTTATTTTGGGTTGTTTTTAGGATTACCATTTTCTGAAAAACGAAAAGTGAAAACAGCAATAAAATGCAGGAATTCAGAATGACATTATTTATTCATGATTTGTTGATTATTGAAATGCAGCCCTATAAAACAAAACTTTTTCGCTTTGGGATAAGCGAAGAGGGATATTTACAAAAAGGTGAGCCCTATAAAAACATCCGTTTCACCTGGGCAAGGTGAAAGGTTAAAACAAAGATGGTAATTACTTAGACTTATGGACGACTTTCGGGACATCGACATCAACCCAATGGCGACGAACGCCTATGTGAATCACAAAGTCTGGTATCTTCTTTCTTGGTTTGTCTTTAGAAATAACATTGATTTTCGGCGGAGTAGGATCATTGGAGTCTTCTTCCCATGTAGAGTTGTCATAGAAGAATTCTTTTGTCGTATTTTCCATAGGGGTTTCACTTTCAATGGGATCTCCCCAACCAGTTGGCTGGATGTCCTCGTATCGGATGCGAGAGCTTTCGGGAGCGTTGTATTTGACTAGGAAGTTATACTTGCCGCTTGGCTGTCCTAAGGTGCCCCATGTTTCTGTGGGACTGGATGAGTCATCTTCCTCGATGACGTTGATTTCAGGAAATGCATAGTTAATGAATTCTTGTCTTGCAATTTTTGTAAATTCATCACTGTGGTGTTGGACATCTTCGGAGTGTCCTGAGAATAGATTCCATGACTTTGTGGGGACATAGGTATTCTTTTCAATGTTACTCAGCTGATAGGCATTGTCGGGTTGACTCTTTTGCCCCAAGTCTTCTGTATACAGCTTCCAGATAGGCAAGTCATCTAGGGGATCATAAGAATCGTAGTCAAAATCATCTTTCATCAGAGTGTCCTCCTCTAATGAGTTGGGTGGAGCATGGCATCCTTCAGGATCACAATCTCCATAGATCATCCTGATGTCTGACCTCAATATATATCTTGGGCTCTGCTTGGGAAAACAAAATGGCATGAGCGCCTCTCCCTGAGATATATAACCATCATCATTGAGATAAGACTTCCACTCCTCATCTGTATCAGAGGAGTCGCTCTCATTGATGGTGGTACTTCTTGAGACACTGGGTGGAGGAAACTCCGTTGTGGAAGAAATCCTGAATGGGACGAAAACTTTCGTCCTTCTTTGTAGTCTGGGTACAAGTCGGAGAGAAACTAAGACCTTTTGTTGTTTTGTTATCAGTAGGAGTTACTATCTGTCCCCATCCTTTTATGTCATTACTCCCGATCACTTTGAGAGCATCCTTGTATGAGGAAATCGACGTCCCTCTTTCTAGTTAATTCTCATTGCTCACTGAGAGTGCTTGGAACTGGGTTCCAACAACCTCCTCTGGTTCTACACAGGAGAATGATGATAAATTGCTCACGATTAAGGCTTGCTCTCCACATACTGTGACTAATTTGTCATTCTTGACGAATTTCAACTTCTGGTGAAATGTCGAAGGGACTGCCTTAGCTTCGTGTATCCAAGGTCTTCCTAATAAACAATTGTATGCTGCCCGGATGTCCATGACCTGGAAAATGACTTGGAAAGTGTGAGGACCGATGGTTATGGGAAGATTGACTTTGCCAATAACTGTTTTTTTGGATCCGTCAAAGGCTTTGACGATGATCTCACTACCTCTCATCAGAGCTCCTTGAAATGATAGTCGTATCCGAGTTGATTTTGGCATAACATTCAAAGATGATCATGTGTCCACCAGTACGCTGGCTAAAGCATCGTCTTGGCAGTTGACTGTAATGTTGAGTGCCATATTATGATTCTTGCCTTCTTCCGGCAGTTCTTCATCACTGAATCCCAGGTTGTTGCAGGAAGTGATGTTAGAGATGATGCTGTCAAATTGTCCTACTGTCATATCTTGTTCCACAAAGGATTACTCTAAGACTTTCTGTAGAGCTTTCCTGTGAGCTTCTGAATTAAGCAGGAGAGATAGTACAGAGATTCGAGACGGAGTTTGCAACAATTGGTCCACAATGTTGTACTTGTTTTTTGGATGAGCTTCAGCATCTCATCATTGTTTTTTACAAGTTCTGAATTATTGGATTGACCGACTTATTGATTTGGAACTTCCGTTTGAGGTTCCTTTTCTTTGGCAGGCTCTCCAACTCCTCTATTGAAGATCCGACTGCTCCGGGTAACTCGACTGATGTCATCAATATTTATAACGGAAGGTAATGGAGTTTCTTTTTCGTTCTCGATGGTCGTCGCACCATACTTGTAAGGGACAGCCTTATCTGACTTGTACGGTATTGGACCTGGCAGGTAATAACCATATGAGCTTTTTTATTCTTCTGGCCATCGTAGGCAACCTCGATTGGTTCTTGATTGAGAACTTTTCTACTATCAAAAGGGATATTTGATTCGTTGAGCAGAGGGATTATGGCGCAAACGTCCTTGGTTATTCCATGATTGGAGATTACGATAGCGCTTTTGCTTTGACTAGGGAGGTAATCTTGTATCATGTTGATCGACCAGAACTTGAACATGGTCGAATCTTCTTCCGGTCCAACTGATTTTGGAAGGCAGTTCGTACGAGATAACATCCTTGGTTATTTTCCGAGCATACTCTACAACGCTCATAATTGTGCGGTGGTACCTGACCATATCCGCTTTGTACGCAGTGTATCTTTACTAGATCTATTTTTGTTGAGCGGATATCACAACTTTGATGTCTATTGGGATTCCCATCAGTTATTCCTGTTGTGTAGCTTCATCCAGGTAGATCGGAAGCCACCAGTGGTCCAACAGATGTTAAAGGGTTCTTTGCACAAGCGCATACCCTTGGTCATCTTCGCAACATTCTTTACAGTTTTGATAATCATGTGAAGCCAAAAAACCGAGTCTGATCTGCTTAGCAAGTAATTCTACTAGACTGGTATTCACCAAGCGTATGTCAAAGATCTGAACCATATTGACTTGATGGTCCTTCCTTTCACAGTAGTCTTGGATCCATCCGAGATCCATCTGACATTGGAGGGCCTCTTATATAAAAGAGCATCCCTGATTGTCTATTGATCAGATTGGACAAGCACTATAATTATGTCGCGGCAGGTTGTAATACTGACTTTGTCTCGAATGCATCACCACTAAGTTGACGTTCATTGCACGGATGTCGTGGTTCTGAACAATGTTGGGATATGCACGGGCCATGTTTACTTCACGAATCCTGTGATCCTGAATCCCGCCCAGATCCATTTGTTCTTGCAGAGCTGTTTGTACCATGGAACACCCTTGGTTGTCCTTTGAGCAGATATCACACTGGTGATAGTCGTGAGATGGCACATGGCCGTACCCGCTCTACTTGCAATGCATCCTTATCAGGTTTGTTTCCAGTAAGCGTATATCATGAATTTGATAACTGCAGCTAGATTCCTCCTCTATTAAATTCATTGCAGTCTTCTCATGTTGCGGTAATGGGTTCGTCTGAACATTCGGGTTAGTATCTTTGAAAGATAAGATCCCATTCCTGACAAGCTTCTGTACATCAGACTTGAAGTTAAGAAAATTCTCAATGTTGTGTCCCGATCATCCTTGATGGTAAGGGCAAGTTTGATCGGCTTTGAACCAATAAGGTGGATTTTCTGGTACTGCGAGAGGGGTATTGGTTTGGACATGCCCCTTGGCCAGTAGAAGTGGAAATAGTTATGCGTACAACATCGGGTCGAACCTTGATGGTCGTGTCGTACGATTGTTGTTGTTGTATTGTGGATGAGCCTGTTAAAAAGTTTGTTGCGGCCTCTGCTAATACTGTTGTTGATTTGGTTGGCTCTGAGCAACCTGAGGTTGATAAGTCGGAGCTAGCGCTGGGTTGATAGCGGGAGTTACCGCTTCTACTGGTTGATACCTTCACCTTTGCTTTCCTAGAGAGATATTACTGATATCTTGCTCTTTCTTCTTTTGAAAAGCACTACCGTACCTCTTAGTACCGCTAGATGGCTCTGCATCTTTAACCAGTTGTCCTTCTCGGACTGCCTCTTCAAGGCGTACTCCCATGTTCACCATTTCAGTGAAGTCACTGGGCGCACTGGCGACCATTCGGTCGTAGTAAAATGGGCTTAAGTTTTTCAGGAAGATCTTTGTCTTTTCCTTTTCCTCGAGAGGGGGACAAATCTAGGTGGCAATTTCATGCCATCTCTAAGCATATTCTTTGAAAGTTTCTTTATCCTTTTGTGACATTGCTCTGAGCTGATCCATATCTGCTGAATGAAGGCTGCCCCGAGATCTCTGAAAGTATTGATCTTGGTGCAGTTTAAACCCATGTACCATTTGAGTGCGACACCGATTAAACTGTCTTGGAAGTAATGGATCAGTAGCTGTTGATTATCTGTCTGGGTAGACATTTTTCACGCGTACATCACCAAATGACTTTGAGGGAAAGAGTTACCTTTGTAATTTTCAAAGTCAGGCACCTTGAATTTGTGCGGTATCTTTACATTAGGGACCAAACAGAGGTTTGTGGCGTCCTTCCAGAATAAGTCTTGACCGTGAATGGCATGCAGTTCCTTCTGCATTTCCAAGAATTGTTCGTGGAACTCATTCATCCTTTCGTAGACGTCTTCGTTTCCACCAAAAATTGCTTGCAGAATCTGTCCTTCCGGGACAGTGTGTACCACTGGTTGTGGTATAGACATTATAGCTGTGACTCTTGGCACTTCAGTGCCCTGAAGTTTGTAACCTTCAGGAGTTGCTGTTGTAACCCTTGCATCTTCACTTTCCTGAAGTTTGTAACCTTCAGGTCCAGTGGTTCCTGTATCGGCTTCTGGGTCTTCAGTGACCGGCGGGATATATCCTTCAGGTATAAAGTTGAAAGGCATGCCCCAGGGGCGACCCTTAGGCATGTTGTACCGAGGATGATTCTCATGTGTCTCCAATATGGGTGTGGATGTAATCTATGAGATCATAGTCCTTTGATGTTGCTGCTCCTTAGCTGCTGCCGGGGTTTGCAGGTTGCTGTGAAGTTTTTCCAAACTTTCCTTTAGAGCGTCGATTTCTTCTCTCAGCTCTCTGTTCTCTTCCTCGAGATCGTCCATTTTCTTTTGTCGATTGGCCTGAATATTATATGAGTGAGACAGTTTGAATCTAGAATTGTGATACATACGTGAGACTCAAAGATAAGAAAAATATTTATGTGAGAATGATGAATGATATGCAAAGACATATTTTTTTAGTTTTTTATTTTATTCAAAAAGAAACTTCAACAAATAGATTGCAAATATCACACAGTGGGGGGGGGGACCCTCTAACACCCCGGTTTATTTGAATTATTTTTCGTAATTAAAATTGAATGATGTTGTGTGTTTGTGTATGATTATGTGTGTTTTGGTTGAGGTTGGGTTGCCCTTTGTATGGGGTAATGACCTTAGAATTGTAGAGAATAAGGTATCGAAGGGTGTGTGACTAATTGTATAGAAACATGTGGTGTGGTTAGTAAGTAATTATTAATTTAAATAATTTAGTGGGAATTATTTAGATTTAAAATAATTAGTTTAATTATTTTATTTATTTAAAATTGGATAATATGAGTGGAGAGATGATAAGGGCAAGGTGGTCCATTCATGGGGATTAGTAAGGATAAAGAAGGAAAAGAATAATAAGGGTCTAAGGGTTATAGTAGTAAAAAGGAGGAAATTGGAAAGAGAATCAGTTTAGAACGATCGTGTTTCTGGAGAAAAGAAGAACGGAAGAGAGAAGTAGGGCTAGGGCTTAGAGAACCTTCGAAGAATCGTCACTAAGGTAAGGGTGGGGTTCTTTAATCTCTAAGGGTTGCATAATATTTGTATGAGGGTAGATAAACCTTTAGGATCATCCCTATGTGTTGTTGTGTTGAATTGGGATTGGGGTTTTTGCGTGTCAGAAGTTTTGTTAAGAGGAAATAATGTATAAACTTATCGGTTGAAATGTGGTTTCTGTATTTCCTACTTGTTTGTATGTTAATATGTGGTTACATGTGTGTTTTTGGACTGATTGTAAGTGAAATCGGAGAAGGATTGAGGTATGAGTCATGAAAAATCGCAATCGCAAGATTGCTGATTCACGCAGATTCGCCAGGCGAAAGGGGAATTCGCCCGGCAAAAGTGACTTCGCTTGGAGGTCGCCAGGCGAATTGAGAGGCGAGCGAAGGGTGAAAAATAGGGGTTTCTAGAATTTGTATGGGGGAAGGAAATTTTCCTCTGCTCCGCCAGGCGAGCATGAGGCAAAAGGGGAATTCGCTAGGTGAAGGGGGATTTCGCCAAGCGAAAGTGGTTTCGCTGGTGCTTCGCTGGGCGAGTATTAGGCGAACAGAGCTGAGACGAACCGAACTTTCTAAAACTTTAAAAATTCGTATCTTTTGATCCGTAGGTCCGTTTCAGTCGCCGTTCGAAGCATTGGAAAGCTGGTTTCATATAATTTTTGTTAAAATTAATTTCAATACCAGAATTCCAACCATTCGACGCGTTAATTGGGTTTTTGTGTATGTTGTTATGTGTTGTATGGTGAAATGGTGATTTCGGTTGTGTGTATGCGTGTTGTGGTTGTGGATTACTGTTGTTGTATGTGTTGGTAGGTATGGACTGCGTGTCGTATAGTTGTAGTATGATGTATTGACCCATTGATAGTCATATGCATTTCGTTGTCGTCGTATGTTGTCGTTGTATGCATGCCCTGTTGCATCAGTTGTGCGATAACTCGTGTGCCCATGTGGGGTGTGAGCGTCTTATCGGGATTCTTTGATAAAGAATCGTGTTGTTGTTGTTGTTGAGGTAATCGTGTGCCCATGTGGGGTGTGAGCGATCACGGATGTCGTGTGCCCATGTGGGGTGTGAGCGACTGTTATGGAAATTCCGACGGGAATTATGATCATGAAAAAGGGATCGAACTGGTACCACATACATTGAGTCGAGTCATGGGTCTCATTGCATTGCATCACATTGTATTGTATTGTGAATCGTATGATTATCTGTTGTATGTGGAAAATGGTAGTTTCGTTGATGTTGTGATGATAGGGTGAACAATATGTGGATTATGTTCTTTCATACTTATCTTATGCATTTTCTTATGATTGATTTGAGAATCTCACCCCTTCTGTTTGAATGTTACCTCTATGTGGGTAACGTGCAGATGATCAAGTTTAGTATGAAGCTGGAGTGTAGTGAAGAAGGAGTCTTCTCTTTTATTTCATTGTGGCGTTAAAATTGTTATATTTTCGTTGAAATTCCGCTGCCGTAGTGAAGATTAATTAAAAATGTTTTAATTGTGACATTTATGTGTTACATGTCATATGCATGAGCTGGTGTAATGTTGACAGTAGCATCCTAAATGTTGTATGTTTGATTTTACTCTGATATTTTGTTATTATTTGTAGCGGGGGTTTAGGGTGTTACATAGTGGTATCAAAGCAGGTCGGTCCGTCTGGCCAAGTTGTCGAGTCGTTGTCATGTGACAGTTGATTACTATCGATGTCGTTTCCTTAACCATTGTGTTCTGTTGTTGTCGTGTAACAGATTTAGAATGGCTGGAAGGAACGATTCTGCTATTGGTGCTGCTTTGCAGGCTGTTGCTCAGGCGGTACAGAATCCGACTCATGCTAGTGAGAATGACGAGTTTTGGAAGAACAGACCGCCTACCTTCAAGGGAAGACATGATCCGGATGGAGCACAGGCTTGGCTCAAGGAGATCGAGAGAATATTTCAGATTATGGAATGCCCTGAAGCACAGAAGGTGCGGTTAGGTACTCACATGCTGGCTGAGGAGGCTGATGATTGATGGGTTAGCACTCGTCAACTGTTGGGAGCAACAGGAGAGGCAATCACTTGGGTTGTGTTCAGCATGGAGTTTTTGAGGAAATATTTTCCTGAAGATGTCCGAGGAAAGAAAGAGATCGATTATTTGGAACTGAAACAGGATAACATGACGGTTACGTAGTATGCTACCTAATTCTCAGATTTGGCCAAGTTTTATCCTCACTACAGTGCGGCAACTGCTGAGTTTTTAAAGTGTGTCAAGTTTGAGAATGGATTGAGGCCTGAGATCAAACAGGCAATTGGTTATCAGCGGATCAGAAGATTTCCAGATTTAGTGGATTGTTGTAGGATCTTTGAAGAGGATAACAAGGCTCGATCGGCTCACTATAAAGGGCTGGCCGAGAGGAGGGGAAAAAACCAATGAACCGTGGGAAGCCTTATGCAGCTCCAGCTGAGAAAGGTAAACAGATACACGCTGATGGCAAGAATCTAAGTGACGGAGTTGCCTTTACTCCTCTTAACTGTTACATATGTGGTGAACTAGGTCATCGTGTCAGTGAGTGCACGAGTGATGTGAAGAAATGCTTCAAGTGTGGACAGGCAGGACATTTGATTGCTGACTGCAAAGTTAATGTGGTAATTTGTTACAACTGTGGAGAACATGGCCATATTAGTACGCGTTGCAGAAACCAAAGTAAGCTTCAACTGGAGGAAATGTGTTCGCTTTGGCAGGGACTCAGACTTCTAGTGATGACAGACTGATTAGAGGCACATGTTATATTAATAATATGCCTTTGATTGCTATTATTGATACTGGTGATACTCACTCTTTATTGCTGCTAATTGTGTGAGAAGGCTAGGCCTTGTTATTTCTCCTATGAAGGGATAGATGGTTGTCGAAACTCCTGTAATGGGATCAGTGACCACTTCTTTAGTCTGTTTGAATTGTCCACTATTGATCTTTGATAAGGACTTTGGTGTGGATCTTATTTGCCTACCGTTGGGAGGTCTCGATGTGATCTTGGGTATGAACTGGTTAGAGTTCAATCGTGTTCATATTAACTGTTTTAACAAGTCGGTGCGATTTCTTGCTCTTGAGGAAGAGGAAGAAGATGATTTTCTATCTGCTAGAGAGTTGAGAAAGCTCTTGGAAGAAGAAGCTCAGGTGCTTGCATTGTTTGCATCCTTGTCAGTGGAGAGTGAGACGGTGATTAATGAATTGCGAGTAGTGCGCGAATTTCCTAAAGTGTTTCCGGATGATATCACCGATGTACCACCAGAGAGAGAAGTAGAGTTTACTATTGATCTTGTCCCTGGTACCAGACCTATTTCTATGGCACCGTACAGGATGTCGGCATCAGAGTTAACAGAGCTGAAGAAACAACTGGAAGAGTTGTTAGAAAAGAAATTTGTGAGACCAAGTGTATCGCCTTGGGGAGCTCTAGTGTTGTTGGTAAAGAAAAAGGATGGTAGTATGAGGTTGTGTATCGATTACAAACGATTAAGAATAAGTATCCGCTTCCAAGAATAGATAACTTGATGGATCAATTAGTTAGTACCCGTGTGTTTAGAAAGATTGACTTGAGGTCGGGTTATCATCAGATACGGGTAAAAGATGAAGATATTTAGAAAACAGCTTTCAGGACTCGATATAGACATTATGAGTATGTAGTGATTTCGTTCGGAGTCACTAATGCACCTGGTGTATTCATGGAGTATATGAATATAATTTTTCATGCTTACTTGGATCAATTTGTGGTTGTTTTTATTGATGACATCCTTATCTATTTTAAGTCAGAAGAGGAACACGCGGAACATTTGCGGGTCGTGCTGCAAGTTTTGAAAGAGAAGAAGCTCTATGCTAAGTTGTCTAAATGTGAAATTTGGTTGAGAGAGGTAAGTTTTCTTGGTCATGTTATCTCAGGTGATGGTATTGTTGTGGATCCGTCCAAAGTAGATGCAGTTCTACAATGGGAGGCTCCGAAGTCGGTGACTAAGATTAGAAGCTTTTTGGGCTTGGCTGGTTATTACCGAAGGTTTATTGAAGGCTTTTCAAAGTTGGCACTTCCGTTGACTCAATTGATGTGCAAGGGTAGAGCGTTTGTGTAGGATGTTGATTGTGAGAAGAGTTTCATTGAACTGAAGAAGAGATTGACTACAACTCCGGTTTTGATTTTACCCGAACCAAATGAACCGTTTGTGGTGTATTACGATGCTTCCTTGATGGGTTTAGGAGGTGTGTTGATGCAGGATGGTAAGGTTGTGGCTTATGCTTCACGACAGTTAAGGGTCCATGAGAGGAATTATCCAACTCATGATTTGGAATTAGCTGCAGTGGTATTCGTATTGGAAATTTGGAGGCACTATCTTTATGGTTCCAGATTTGAAGTGTATAGTGATCAAAAGAGCTTGAGGTATCTGTTTGATCAGAAGGAGTTGAATATGAGACAAAAAAAGATGGTTAGAAGTCTTAAAAGATTATGAGTTTGGCTTGAACTATCGTCCCAGTAAAGCCAATGTCGTGGCTGATGCTCTAAGTCGAAAGTCTTTGCATATGTCTGCTATGATGGTTAAAGAGTTAGAATTAATTGAACAGTTCAGAGATATGAGTTTGGTTTGCAAACAGACACCGCATAGTGTGATGCTGGGTATGCTGAAGATCAACAATGAATTTCTTAATAGTATCAGAGAAGGTCAGAAGTTAGATGTGAAACTGGTGGATTTGATGATTGGAAATGAACGGGAGGAAGGTAATGAGTTCAGAGTGGATGAACAAGGTGTGTTGAGATTCCGTGATAGGATTTGTATTCCTGATGATCTTGAGTTGAAAAGAATGATTCTAGAAGAGAGTCACAGGAGTAGTTTGAGTATCCATCCAGGAGCTACGAAGATGTATCAAGACTTGAAGAAGATATTTTGGTGCCCTGGCGCGATGTGGCTAAGTTTGTGTATGCTTGTTTGACTTGTCAGAAGTCGAAGATGGAACATCAGAAACCAGCTGGTTTAATGCAACCGTTAGATATTCTAGAGTGGAAATGGGACAGCAGTTCTATGGATTTTGTGACCGGGTTGCCTAATACTCCGAGAGGACATGATTCCATTTGGGTAGTAGTGGATAGACTGATGAAATCGGCACATTTTATCCCGATTAATATCAGTTTTTCTTTGCAGAAGATGGCAGAGATTTATATTCAGGTGATTGTGAAGTTGCATGGAGTTCTGTTGAGCATTGTGTCGGACCGAGATCCAAGGTTCACTTCCAGATTTCGGGAAAGTTTGCAAGAAGCTTTAGGGTCGAAACTGAGATTGAGTTCGGCTTATCATCCGCAGACGGATGGACAGACAGAGAGGACTATACAATCTTTGGAGGATTTGTTGAGGGAATGTGTACTTGAGCAAGGAGGTGCTTGGGATAGCCACCTGCCGTTGATTGAGTTCACTTATAATAACAATTATCATTCTAGTATTGGAATGGCGCCTTTTGAAGCTTTGTAGGGTCGGAGGTGTCGGACGCCTTTGTGTTGGCATGAATCTGGTGAGAGTGTAGTACTTGGACCTGAAATTGTTCAGCAGACTACTGAGAAGGTGAAGTTGATTCGGAAAAAGATGAAAGCTTTACAGAGTAGGCAGAAGAGCTACCATGATAAGAGGAGGAAAGATCTTGAATTTCAAGAAGGAGGCCATATGTTTTTGAGAGTCACTTCGGTGATCGGTGTTAGGCGTGCGTTGATGTCGAGGAAGCTTACTCCTCGGTTTATTGGTCCATATCAGATTTCTGCAAGAGTTGGACCTGGTGCCTACAGAGTGGCGTTGCCACCTAATTTTTCGAATTTACCTGATGTGTTCCATGGTCACAGCTTCGGAAGTATGTTCCGGATCCGTCGCATGTGATGCCAATGGATGACGTGGAAGTAAGGGATAACCTTATGGTTGAGGCCTTACCAATATGGTCTGAAGATCGCGAGGTAAAGCAATTGAGGGGTAAAGAGATCACTCTTGTGAATGTAGTGTGGGGAGGCGCTGCCGGTGGAAATATGACTTGGGAGTTAGAGAGAAGGATGCGAGAGTCGTATCCGGAGTTATTCGTATGAGGTAAATTTTCGAGGACGAAAATATTCTAAGTCGGGGAGATTTGTAACACCCGAATTTATTTTAATTATTTTTAGTAATTAAAATTGAATGATGTTGTGTGTTTGTGTATGATTATGTGTGTTTTGGTTGAGGTTGAGTTGCCCTTTGTATGGGGTAGTGACCTTAGAATTGTAGAGAATAAGGTATCGAAGGGTGTGTGACTAATTGTATAGAAACATGTGGTGTGGTTAGTAAGTAATTATTAATTTAAATAATTTAGTGGGAATTATTTAGATTTAAAATAATTATTTTAATTATTTTATTTATTTAAAATTGGATAATATGAGTGGAGAGATGATAAGGGCAAGGTGGTCCATTCATGAGGATTAGTAAGGATAAAGAAGGAAAAGAATAATAAGGGTCTAAGGGTTATAGTAGGAAAAAGGGGGAAATTGGAAAGAGAATCAGTTTAGAACGATCGTGTTTCTGGAGAAAAGAAGAACGGAAGAGAGAAGCAGGGCTAGGGCTTAGAGAACCTTCGAAGAATCGTCACTAAGGTAAGGGTGGGGTTATTTAATCTCTAAGGGTTGCATAATATTTGTATGAGGGTAGATAAACCTTTAGGATCATCCCTATGTGTTGTTGGGATTGGGGTTTTTGCGTGTCGGAAGTTTTGTTAAGAGGAAATAATGCATAAATTTATCGGTTGAAATGTGGTTTCTGTATTTCCTACTTGTTTGTATGTTAATATGTGGTTACATGTGTGTTTTTGGACTGATTGTGAGTGAAATCGGAGAAGGATTGAGGTCTGAGTCGTGCAGAATCGCAATCGCAGGATTGTTGATTCGCGGATATTCGCCAGGAGAAAGGGGAATTCGCCAGGCAAAAGTGACTTCGCTTGGAGGTCGCCAGGCGAATTGAGAGGCGAGCGAAGGGTGAGAAATAGGGGTTTCTGGAATTTGTATGGGGGAAGGAAATTCGCCTCTGCTCCGTCAGGCGAGCATGAGGCGAAAAGGGAATTCGCCAGGCGAAGGGGGATTTCGCCAGGCGAAAGTGGTTTCGCTGGTGCTTCGCTGGGCGAGCATCAGGCTAACAGAGCTGAGACGAACCGAACTTTCTAAAACTTTAAAAATTCGTATCTTTTGATCCGTAGGTCCGTTTCAGGCGCCGTTCAAAGCGTTGGAAAGCTGGTTTCATATACTTTTTGGTAAATGGTGATTTCAGTTGTGTGTATGCGTGTTGTGGTTGTGGATTGCTGTTGTTGTATGTGTTGGCAGGTATGGACTGTGTGTTGTATTGTTGTATTATGATGTATTGACCCGTTGATAGTCATATGCATTTCATTGTCGTGGTATGTTGTCGTTGTATGCATGCCATGTTGCATCAGTTGTGCGATAAGTCGTGTGCCCATGTAGGATGTGATCATCTTATCGGGATTCTTTGATAAATAATTGTGTTGTTGTTGTTGTTGTTGCTGAGGTGATCGTGTGCCCATGTGGGGTGTGAGCGATCACGGATGTCGTGTGCCCATGTGGGGTGTGAGCGACTGTTATGGAAATTCTGACGGGAATTATGATCATGAAAAAGGGATCGAACTGGTACCACATACATTGAGTCGAGTCATGGGTCTCATTGCATTGCATCACATTGTATTGTATTGTGAATCGTATGATTATCTGTTGTATGTGGAAAATGGTAGTTTCGTTGATGTTGTGATGATAGGGTGAACTATATGTGGATTATGTTCTTTCATACTTATCTTATACATTTTCTTATGATTGATTTGAGAATCTCACCCCTTCTGTTTGAATGTTACCTCTATGTGGGTAACATGCAGATGATCAAGTTTAGTGCGAAGCTGGAGTGTAGTGAAGACGGAGTCTTCTCTTTTATTTCGTTGAGTTGCGCCTGCTATGATTGTAACACTGGGTTTCAGAATGCTTGTCGTTGTTTACTTTATTATTTTTTTATCACTCTATTTACTTGATGAGGATTATGTGGCGTTAAAACTGTTATATTTTCATTGAAATTCCGTTGCCGTAGTGAAGATTAATTAAAAATGTTTTAATTGTGATATTTATGTGTTACATGTCGTATGCATGAACAGGAGTAACGTTGACAGTAGCATCCTAAACGTTGTATGTTTGATTTTACTATGATATTTTGTTATTATTTGTTGCGGGGGTTTAGGGTGTTACAAACCCCCTTTTATTGAATTCGAAAGATTGCAGTATTTTACAAAGAAAAGTACAGTATTTTACAAAGTGATGTAAGGAAAATGTCTAAGATCATGGATCCTGAGTTCACTCTGAAGAGAGCTCAGATGTTGGTTCCTGTATTTTCCTTTTCTTTGATCGGGGCTCTTCAGTCATTGTCAGGTTGTCATTCATTTGCCAAGTGAAAGGAGCGAGCAAATTTCTCGGTCTTCCTGACTTTCGATAGTATACTGTTCTAATATTTCAATCAGAGCATCCTTCTCTTTTAACAGTTCCTGAATCTTGATACATTCCAAATTAAGGATTTGGTATTTGTTTTTCCAAGAGCTCTTTTCACGTTGAACTTTGTTGAGAGCTACCTGGAGTTTTTCCGCATCAGGCATGAAATAAAGGACAGACTCCTTTAAGGGAAAAAATTCTTAACAAGGGTAAGGCATCCTCAGCTTGAGGGCTCTAGTTTGTACCTAGTGGAGATAAGGTTCCATGGAGGTACAGTTTGGTCTTCCCAGAGACTCTCTGCCTTTCCTGTGAATATGTTGCCGGGCATGCACTATTTCCTTCTTTAGTGCCCTGTCATTTTCTCCTTCCTTGATGGAAAGAGCTTTCAGATGAACGTTATGTGGGATATTCTTCATCGGGTATCCGAGTTGACGGCGAGATAAAATCGGATGATAGTTGATTCCTCCTTTAGTTCCAATGAGGGGTACGTTAGGGAAATTTCCACATCTGTCGATGATCTCTATCCCTTCATAAATCCTATTGTACCAATCTATGTCAGAATTGGTAAGAGACATAATCCTCTGTGACCAACGTAGAGTACTCTTGTGATCCCAAAAAGCAGCAGACTTGGGCAAGTGGTTAATAAACCATTTGTAGAGTAAAGGCACACAACAGGTGATCATTCCTCCGCTGTACAAATTCCTTAAATGTACAGAATGATAAGCATCTGCGAGCAAGGTTGGTACGGGGTTTCCTATTAAGAATATCTTAACAGCATTGGTATCGACGAAGTTGTCGATGTTGGGAAAGAGGAATAACCCATATATGAGTAGGACAAAGATGTCTTCGAAGTCAGTTATGTTTCCTATACTAGCAAAGTATAGAGCTTTCTCCATCAGGAATTTAGTCGGTAAACCCTGGATTCCTCCCTTAGGGGTTATGTGAGTCCTAAATTTTGACTCATCCAAAGAGATTGCTCTTACAATGGTCTGATCTTTTGGAATTTCTTCCAGTCTAGAAAATGGAGCTTGATTACTGATAGGTAAATGAATCAGGTGGGAGTACTCTTCCAATGTTGGTGCATGTTGGTAATCTGGGAAAGTGAAGCACTGGTAAACCGGATCATAGAACTGTACTAGTGTAGACAGGATCCCTTCAACCACGTTGACCTTTAACAAAGACAACAACCCTCCGTGCTTAGCTCTGAAAGTCTCGGGATTGGTAATCATCCTTCCCAATTTCCTTAAGTCTTCTAGTTTTGAAGCCTTGAAGGTGAACTTGTGCATCTTTCTTCTACCGAAATCCATAATGAAACCTCTGATATTTGCAATTATTATTTTAGTTCTTTTAAAAAAAAGATTTTTTTTGTTTGAAAAGAGTTTTTTAAATGAATGCAGCACACAAAAACATTTGAAAACATGGTTTCAGGGGTTCAACGTCACGAGCATGGAGTTATGGCTCTACCCATCCCCAAAGGCTATACTATTTTGGTCAATTTTTGTACCTGTAGAACGGGTTCTAAGGTTCCCAAAGTCATTGACCCCTCCTAGGGATATCAACAGCAAGCTGATTCACTCGAGCGAGCTGTAATATCCTAGGATGAATCTCATTTGAGTGTAGTATCGCGTATCAACTGTTCCTGATAGTCACCGCACTACAAAATATCCATATGGTTAATGTCTACTAAATCCTCAGGGTCATGTGTACCGCAGTAGGAAAGACGATGCTTTCACGACAATCGGTCGTTCAACATCGATACTTCTGCATGGGTACCTCGACTGATTCGGTGGACCGCCAAGTTAGCTTGAACGGGATTCACTCCCTATAAGTGTTTCCTGGATATGCCACCACTTATCTTAACGTTCTCTTAAACTTTCCACATGTGTATTAATCGCATTCCCAGTTGACAGAAAATTAAACACGGGTATCAAGTAGTATAACAGTACATGATATATATATATTAGAAAGTATAAAAAATGCCAAACAAAGCCTAGACTTCTGTTGAAATACAAATAGAGTTCGGGATTTAGTTATCGTTCCACAGAGATTGTTCGGTGATATCGCAGTCGTTCTACAGTCGTAACGTTTCAAGCTTTAAATTAACAAGGGGTTTTAGGTTGTTTTCATAACGGTTGCATTCACATTTAATTAAAAGCGATAAAGAGATTGTTTTAACAGTTTATAAAAGCATGTCAAGGTTAGGGTTCAACAAACCACTTCGTACGTAAATAATCGATAAGCTAGTGAACTCGGTTAAATGATAAATACAATCACATATCCTCCCAATATGTTTATCTCTAACACATATTGTGAGTTTTGCCATTTTGATCCTTTGTTGATTTCTCACACAAACTATCAAAATGACAACATTAAAGTTCAATATTTGGTGAACATCAACACACATTGCTATCTCTAGCCAATGTACATTGATGATTGACAAACCTAGGTAAAGAGTTGGAGCATATTTCTCAATCATGAACCAACACAAAGAATAAACATAAAAACAAGGTTTATCATCATACATTCATCATCCAAGAGTTCACAAGATAGGATCAATCCATATACATACAAAGTAAAGGTTTACTTACATCTAACCTTGACACAAAAGAGAAATTAGCTACACATATTCATGGTAGCTTGATCAACAAGAATCGGGAGAAGAGAAATGAGCATCAACGACGATTTTATCGACAAAATGATGCTTTTTATCTTCCACAAATGAAGTGCTACAGTGTAATATACTTTGATCTCAGAATGTAATAGAGAGAGAGAGAGAGAAAAATCTGATCAAAACCACTTTATAAAGGGGCTGAGTGTCGCGAAGCGCGCTGAGCGCGCAGTCGCCCGCTGAGCGGGCTCCACTTAAAAGTTAAACCGCCTAAACGCGCGCTGAGCGTGCTTAGGAGCCCGCTGAGCGCGCAAGCTCCTGTAATTCCTTCCATCATCGCGCTGGGAGCGCGCTGAGCGCGCTCAAAGCATGCTAAAAAAATCCAAATTTTGCCAAACTATTTTTGTGGGATCCTCAAGACTCCATTCCACACCCTTCCATGTAAAAATCTGCAATACAAACACAAAAGATAAATAGATACGACAAATAACGAAATTAACTAGAAAACGATTATAAACGGAAACAATGGAAAAAGGCATGGATTTACAAATAAAGCTCACAAAAAGGTGCTAAAAACTAATCTAAATATTAACACTTTTTAGCACCTAACAACTCTCCCCAACTTGTCTCTTTGTTTGTCCTCAAACGAAGATAATTTAGAATAGAAGCAAGTGGAAAACAGGGAACAAACACCAACAAAACATAATGGTTTAAACCAAATAAACACGCACGCAAGTACCGCTCGTCCTTACGAAGAATGAAAATATGTAAATGAACTAAATTCTAAACATAATTAACAAGCACAAATCATAAGCAAACAAATGTTCAAATTAGAATCACCTAATTTATTCAAATGAGCCTAGCTCAATATATCCAAGGGACAAAACACACTCACAGCAAAAGTGTCAGCATCCAGAACAATTCATGCATTCATCAAACCAATTCAACAAGAAAACCAAGGAAACAAAGATCACTTAAGGGCTTCTAAAGGTTGTAACTAGGCAAGGTTAAACAAGAAAGGGATATTTGTAAAAGGCCAATGAAACAAAGTGGTTAACAAAAATTATCAACAAATGAAGAACATGCCAATAACCCACTTAGACAAACCTCATAACAATTCAATTCAAACCTTTCTTTTCTTTTCTATTCTTTTCTTATGGTGCACTCTTTCAATTTTTTTTTTCAAACAACTCCCTTTGGAGTGCAAAGCATAGCACAAAATAGTGCTTCAAGTTTCTTTCTTTCTTCACAAGAGGCACCAATTCACTACTCCATTTTCTTTTTCACAAACTCGCACAACTCTCCCCAACTTTAAACCATACTATAATTAATGGGCAATGTTCTTCAAAAGTATGTTCAAACAAAGGGTTAAGTGTATAAATAAAAGAACTAGAATGAATCACAATGATTTTCCTTTAGCATCAACAACCCACTATAAAGCACATTCTTTTGATTATATGACGGGTAGATACAAGATTCATTCCAATTCAAGGCTCAACATGGCTAGCAAGTGCTCACACCTCTCATAAGGTAAAATTGAAGGTTATATGGATTGGTGGTTTTTCTCATAGTCAAAAATTGCCTAGATCATTTCAATGTTTCCACGGTTTGCACATGAATAAAAGATTAAACATGAATCATACGAGCTAAACAACAATTACAAAATCACTCAATATTTATGAACAATGGAGGGACTCACATTTGTGGTTGTGTCCTAATTGATTCCAAAATGAACAAAAATGCAAAATGAAGAAAAGCTTGAAAATCATGTGAAGCACAAAATTCAAAAACATACTAACATTCTACCAAGCACAAAACAGAGTACCTTTGTGTGCACCAACTTAGACTTATATCATCGCCATCAATGAAAGGTGAAGTGCATCACTTAATGTTCAAAGAAACAAACTTGCTTCAACCATCCATTACCTTAAAAAAAATAAAGTTGGCAAACAACAAAAAATTTCTGTACAAACAAACCATATAAACATAAAACAACATCCACCCGGATGTTAAATTCATTAAATCAACCAAAAAAATTTTTTAACACCAAATTCAAACTCACATCCGCCCGGATGGAGAATACAAAATTCCTAGTAGTCAATACAAAATCCAACCATAATAGTTATACCAAGTAAAATAATAATTAAAAAAAACAAAATATCATAAAAGACTAGTCAAACCCCAACATCAGTCAGAACGAGAGCTAGATGCTCCACGATCCGCTCCATCATCACCGTCATCGTCATCAAGGTCTCCTTCCTTTGCCCCCTCCGGAAAACCAGGTCTGCCCTCAGGCCAACGAGCATAAGCAATGAGTTCTTCGCGAGTCCTCAGCCGGTGGTCCACATGTGGCTCCCGAATCTGCAGCTGCAACTGCATCATAGAGTCATGCATAAATAATAATGCTCGCTGATGAGCCTCGTGCATGGCCCAATTGGCCTCAGCACTTGGATCAAAAGCGTGCCCGCGTCCGTGCCCACGGCCATGAGCAGGAGCAGCAGCAGCTACAGGGACAGCCTGCTCAAAATCAATCGCCCCCATACAATGACGAGTGATATAGTTATCATCTACAATCTGGAGCTTCACATTCGGGTGGGAAGGTAATGCAACTTGCGCCTCATGGCATAAAGCCATAATCAAACCTGGATAAATAAGAGCGCAAGCCACACGATCTCCAAGTGGTGTACCACTGGTGGCAGTTCTCTTCAATTCATTAGAAATAATCCGCCCAAAGTCCACGGTATGTCCCTCTGTGCACAAATGAAAAATTAGAGTTGCGGTCTCCATGGGAATAGATGAGGTGTGGCTTCTAGGTCGAACGTTGTATAGAACAACCGACATGACAAGTTGAGTGACTGAATCCAACACCCTCCTAGCAAACTTTATCGGCGCACCAGCAGCACTTAGAGTGTAAGTGCCCCCCTCTCTGCACAAAGACTCCCTAAGTTGGTCGGCATTCCAGTTCCGCCGAGCCAACGTCCGTCCAAAATCACATAAACCATCTTCCCCCAGCTGAGGTGGGTTCCCAAGGTAGGTATTGATGGACTCCCTCGAGAAATTGATTACTTTCCCCCGAACCCATGTTTGAAAAGTGAACGTCTCTCCAACGGCCGGCAATGCATTAGCATAGAACTCCCTAACAATGTCAATGTTGTACTCAGGGAAGGGAGAACCAAGCTTATCCCATGGCCCACCCTACACAAAATGACTCATGTTCCTATGTGGACCATCTGGATCAACCATAATTAACCTGTCTGGCCAAATTGATCTTTTTTCAAGCTCCACGTATCTTTGTTGTTGCTTGAGGCCAACAAAACGCGTTGAATCAAATTGGCCAGCGGGAGCTCTTCTGTTAGGATTCGACGTCGAACCAACACGTTGCTTTTTTCTTCCTGACATCTGAAAAATAAAAAAGAAAAACAACGTACAAACAAAATAGTACCACAAGTTAGTGAAAACAGCAAGTTAAAATTCCTAAATTATTTAAACAATAATAAGAACAATGACAATATAGCAGAACAGAATTGGGAAAAGGGGGAATTTTTCTGCAAATCTCAGAGCGTGCTGAGCGCGCAGGAGCACGCTGAGCGGGCTCTGCGAAATGCAGAAAAACCCCCCTCTGCACAGATGGTTCAAACAGATAAACACAACCCCTAATTTCACTACACAGCCAGTTACAGAGAACTAAAAATCAAAAATCAAATCAAATTAACCTTTCCACAAACCCTAAGTCTAAAATTTCATACCCTAATTTCCACAATTCTAACTTCTAACAACATGTAAGCATACTCAGTAAACACTTACACAGAATTTCGTCATTACAGAGGCAAAGGAAAGAAGAAGAACATGAACATCCAACAATTACTAACAATGTCCCAAAAATGGGTTTCTAATTGAAAAATGAAAATATTGCTAAAACAAAGACTTACAATGTTTGATGATGATGATGCTCAGCAGAAAATGAAAGGGAGATGATGTAGAGAATTGAAAATCCAAGGAAGTTTTTGAAAAATTTGGAGGAGAGAAAATGAGGGAAAGTGAGGGAAATGAGAAAAAGAGGCAAGGTTGTAAAACCCTAGCCACTTTAACATTTATCTGGGTCGGGTACACCTTTGTGGGCCCAGAAAATCAAATATATTTTTTTCAAAAATTCACAACCCGCGCTGAGCGGGCAAAGAGCGCGCTGAGCGCGCTAGCTTCTGGAAGTATAGGTTCATTTTTTTCAAGAGCGCGCTGAGCGCGCTGAGCGCACAGAGCAACATCAAAAATTCTCCCAGCAGCAAAAAGACATCATCCACACGTTCAAAACATCACCCTAAACATCATACAACATCAATTTTTCACAAACCATGTCTAAACAGCAAATTCACTAGTAAAAACGATAAAAACTTACAGTGCTGGGGTGCCTCCCAACGAGCGCTTGTTTAACGTCGGCTAAGCTCGACGGTCCAAGATGCTCAATTAAGAACATCAAGGAGAACAGTACTGGAAGCTCGATCGAAATTCCGTAGAAGGTAAATTTTTAGACGCTGACCGTTTACGGTCCAAGAGTCCTTCATTTCCAAGTCTTCGATAACAACCGCTCCAAAGTCCTTCACTTCCTTCACACGAAAAGGCCCGGACCACTTGGACTTTAATTTTCCCAGAAAGAGTCTTAACCGATAGTTAAACAATAACACCAATTGTCCAGCCTTGAAGTCCTTTTGCCAGAGCTTCTTGTCGTGGTATTTTTTTACTTTCTCTTTGTACAACCAACTTGAGTGGTATGCGGCATTACGCATTTCTTCCAGCTCAAGAAGTTGCACTTTTCTTTTGGTACCGGCCAAGTCCTTGTTAAAATTTAGCATTTTTAAGGCCCACAAGGCCTTGTGCTCCAATTTAACCGGTAGATGGCAAGTTTTACCATAAACCAATTGAAACGGAGTTAGACCTATTGGAGCTTTATAAGCCGTACGATATGCCCATGAAGCCTCATCCAATTTTTGTGACCAATCTTTTTTTGAACTAGACACGGTTTTTTCAAGGATTCTTTTTATCTCACGGTTGGATACCTCAGCCTGACCATTTGACTGCGGGTGGTAAGGGGTCGCCACCTTATGTGATACACCATAGTGTTTTAAGACATTTTCGAGAGGTGTATTACAAAAGTGCGACCCACCATCGCTAATGAGCACCCGAGGAGTGCCAAAACGGGAAAAAATGTATTTCTTTAAAAAATTTATCACCGTTTTGCCATCAACCCTCGGTGAGGCAATCGCCTCAACCCACTTCGAAACGTAGTCAACGGCTACCAACATGTATTCATTACCAAAAGATGGTGGAAATGGACCAACAAAATCGATACCCCAACAATAAAAAATTTCTACCTCTTGTATGTTTTGGAGAGGCATTTCATCACGTTGTCCAATTCCACCTGTTCTTTGGCACATGTCATAACTTTTGGCATGGAGATGTGCGTCTTTAAAAAGAGAAGGCCAATAGAAGCCCGATTGAAGGACCTTAGTGGTCGTCCTCGCACCATTAAAATGGCCTCCATACGGCGAGTTGTGACAATTCCAAAGAATGCTTTGAGCCTCATCACTCGTGACACACCTTCTCAAAAGGTTGTCACTTCCTAACTTAAACAAATACGGGTCGTCCCAAACGTAGTAACTAGCATCCGAAAGGAACTTCTTTTTTTGGTTCCAAGTTAGGTCTTCGGGCACCCAACCAGTAGCCTTATGGTTAGTAAAATCTGCAAACCAAGGCCTAACTTGGACTTTAAAAAGTTTTTCATCAGGAAATTCCTCTTGGATTTCCTTTTCAGCAATGGTGACCTCAACATTCACAAGGCGAGACAAGTGATCCGCCACCAAATTTTCCGAACCCTTTTTATCTTTTATTTCTAAATCAAACTCTTGTAATAAAAGGATCCATCGGATGAGCCTTTGCTTCGAATCCGGTTTGGTTAGCAATGAGGTAGGATCTAAATTTCTCAAGCGCATACACAATAACAAGTAATTCTTTTTCGGTTGTGGCATAATTAACTTGTGTCTCATTTAAAACTTTACTTGCATAGTGTATGGCATGGAAATTTTTTTCCTTCCTCTGGCCAAGTACCGCTCCAACAGCATAATCGCTCGCATCGCACATAAGTTCAAAAATTTTGGTCCAATTTGGAGCAATTATTATTGGAGCGGTAACTAACTTTTCTTTTAAAATTTCGAAAGCGCGAAGACATTCATCGTTAAAAAGAAATACATGTTCCTTGCTTAGCAAGTTGCTTAATGGTTTAGCCACCTTTGCAAAGTCTTTGATAAAACGCCGATAAAATCCTGCATGCCCAAGGAAACTACGGATCCCTTTTACGTTAGTCGGAGGAGGCAACTTCTCTATCACTTCAACTTTCGCTCTATCAACCTCAAGGCCTTTGGATGAAACTTTGTGGCCGAGCACAATTCCCTCCGTCACCATAAAGTGACACTTCTCCCAATTTAGCACTAGATTTGTCTTCACACACCTCTCTAAGACGGTTTCCAAATTTGTCAAGCATAAATCAAATGAGCCTCCAAAAACCGAAAAGTCATCCATGAACACTTCCATCGTCTTTTCTATTAGGTCGGAGAAGATAGCTTGAACGCACCGTTGGAAAGTTGCCGGCGCATTACATAAACCAAAAGGCATCTTACGATACGCAAAAATGCCAAAGGGACAAGTAAAGGCCATCTTCTCATGATCCGTCGGGTCAACCGCAATTTGGTTATACCCCGAATATCCGTCCAAAAAACAATAGAACTGCTGCCCGGATAACCTCTCTAACATTTGGTCCATAAACGGTAATGGAAAATGATCTTTTCTTGTCGCGGTGTTGAGCCGTCTATAATCAATGCACATCCTCCACCCCGTCACTGTTTTTGTCGGAACCAACTCATTTTTTTCGTTACGAATCACGGTCATACCTCCCTTTTTTGGCATAATATGGACAGGACTAACCCAAGGGCTATCGGAAATCGGGTAAATCATACCGGCTTCCAATAGCTTAACCACTTCTTTTCTCACCACCTCTTTCATTGTTGGGTTCAAGCGGCGTTGCGGTTGGGCTACCGCCTTGAAATCTTCTTCCATCAAGATACGATGCATGCAATAAGCCGGGCTAATTCCTTTTAAATAGGAAAGGACCCAACCTATAGCATCTTGGTTTTTCTTCAAAACATGAATTAGACGACCTTCCTCTTTTTTGGACAACACGTTACTAATGATAACCGGCTTGTTACCACCGTCATCAAGAAAAGCGTATTTTAAATTGGAAGGCAAGACCTTCAATTCAAGTGGTGAATTCTCAACTTTCACATCCTTTTTTAACTCTTCCGGTTCTACCTCCCAAGGTTGCAACTCTTTGAGGGATTCAAGCTCTTTTAAGCACTCTTCAAGAGCTCTTTCTTCTTCTTCGGAAAACACTTCAAAAGAATCATTAAGAGCCATTTCCAAAGGAGAAATTTCATGGACATGCTTAGAAACCTCCAAAGTTGCCTCTTCAATCGCATCGATCCTAAAGCTATCATGTTTATCTTTTGAATGTTTCATAGCTTCGAAAAGATCAAAACAAACCTCTTCATTTTGAACCCTCACCTTCATTAAACCGTCATCCACATCGATCATCATTCGGGCGGTTTTCATGAAAGGTCGGCCAAGAATTAAAGGTGCATCTTCATCTTCCTCCATATCGATAACAACAAAATCAACCGGGAAGAAAAATTTGTCAACTTTTACCAAGACATCTTGAGCTAACCCATGAGGGTGAGTTGTTGACTTGTCGGCCAATTGCAAAGTCATACAAATGGCTTTCATCTCAATGTTCCCAAGCTTCTTTACAATGGACAATGGGATAAGATTAATGCTTGAGCCCAAATAAATTAAGCCCTTTCCAACATAGACGTCACCAATGGTAACCGGCAAAGTCACACGCCCCGGATCAACTTCTTTTTTAGAAAGAGTTCTTTGGATGATTGCACTACAACTCGCGTCAAGAACAATAGTTTTCGGTTCCGAATACCTCCGCTTCTTTGTGAGAATGTCTTTCATGAACTTTGCATACTTTGGCATTTGTTCCAAAGCTTCGGCAAACGGAATGTTAACTTGTAATTGCTTGAAGATGTCCATGAAACGCGTATAGTGCCTCTCATTTTCCTTCTTTGAAGGAGCATGAGGATATGGTAAGTTATGGATCGGAATAGCGCTCACTAGTTCCTTTCCCTTCTTTACTCTCCTAAGTCTCTCTTTTTTCTTCAACTCCTCACCACTATTATTTTCAACTTCAACCATGTCATTACTTTTATTTTCAACTACACCTTCACTTTCACGTTTATTTTCAACTACTTCCTCATCACTACGATCCTCCACAAGACCATCAAGTTTTTCTTCCTCCACATTTTTCTCCTTTTCTTTCTCCAACTCCTTCCTACTTCTAGTAACAATCGCCTTGCAATGCTCCTTAGGATTCACTTGAGTATTCGCGGAAAAGGAAGGACCCGATTGTTGTTTGGAAATTTGCTTGGCATGTTGCCCCACTTGGTTTTCAAGATTCTTAATCGCCGCGTCACTACTCTTTTGGTTGGCCATTGACATTTGCATGAATTAGTTTAAAGTGTCTTCCAACTTTGAGCTAGCAACCGCAGGTGGTGGAGGTTGATACGGATTTTTCCGGTTTGAAGGACCGGCACCATAACCTTGATTATTTTGATAATTTGCTCGCGGTTGAAATCCTTGATTTCCTTGATAATTTTGTTGAGAATTGTGTTGTTGTTGGTAAGGTTGTTGTTGTCTACCTTGATAATCCCTTTGATTTGCCATATAGTTCAGTTCTTCAAAACCCGGAGGAGGACAAAATCCGGTGTCATGCTCCCCTTTACAAAGTTCACAACAAGCTACTTGCTTACTTTTGCTCGGCTCCTTCATTTCTTTGATTTGTTGAGTCAAAAGCTCCACTTGTTGAGAGATAAGCTTGTTTTGCGCGAGGATTGCATCGTTACTTCCCAATTCAAGGATACCGGGCTTCTTTTGAGAGTTACCACGGCTCTGACTTTGAAGATCGTTTAGAGCCATTCTATTTATAATATCAGTTGCCTCCTCGGCATTCTTTGCCATCAAACTTCCTCCCGCAGTGGCATCCAACAAAGTCTTACAATTCGGTTGGAGACCATTCTTGAAGATATGAATTTGTGTTAACTCATCAGACCCGTGACCTTTACATTTGCGAAGCATGGACTTGAATCGTTCCCATGCTTCATTGAGGGATTCATTGGTGCCTTGAGAGAACACTGAAATTACGGTTTTTGACTCCATGAAACGGTTATGAGAGAAGAACCGTTCAATAAATTTTTCCTCCAAAACATTCCAATCGTTCATCACGGCTGGAGTTTGATCGAGGTACCAATCCTTTGCCTTGCCAAGCAAAGCATGCGGAAATAATCTTTTAAAGAGAGGTAACTCTTGTGCTGGATCTACACCGGCCACTAATGCAATCTCATAGAATTTTGTGAGAAATGCAAAAGGGTCTTCATGGTCCATTCCGGTGAATGGACTTCCATACAACAAGTTCAAAGTTCCAGTTTTTATCTCGGCTTGCCTTCCTTGATTGTTGTTGGCAAACTGAGCGGTATGTCGTGGACTGTTCACACAAGGTGTGGATGCGGGAGGTGGAGGTGGTTGCGCCATGATTGGTGTGAATGGTGGTGGTGTTGTAGTAGAACTTCCTTCTTGCTCTTGTCTTTGTCTCGCAAGTTGCCTCCTCCGTCTAGTTCTGCTGTTGAGTCTACGAGTGGTTCTTTCAATCTCAGGATCGAATAGAAGTTTGTCCGCCGGTAGTTGCCCTCGCATAAACAAAGTCTGCACACTTAAACAAAACAAATCAACAAGCACAAGAAAATTTGTAACAAGTCTAAAACTTCACAACTATTGCAATGCTTGCAATATCAAATAACAATCCCCGGCAACGGCGCCAATTTGTTGAAATACAAATTGAGTTCGGGATTTAGTTATCGTTCCACAGAGATTGTTCGGTGATATCGCAGCCGTTCTACAGTCGTAACGTTTCAAGCTTTAAAGTAACAAGGGGTTTTAGGTTGTTTTCGTAATGGTTGCATTCACATTTAATTAAAAGCGGTAAAGAGATTGTTTTAACGGTTTATAAAAGCATGTCAAGGTTAGGGTTCAACAAACCACTTTGTACGTAAATAATCGATAAGCTAGTGAACTCGGTTAAATGATAAATACAATCACATATCCTCCCAATATGTTTATCTCTAACACATATTGTGAGTTTTGCCATTTTGATCCTTTGTTGATTTCTCACACAAACTATCAAAATGACAACATTAAAGTTCAATATTTGGTGAACATCAACACACATTGCTATCTCTAGCCAATGTACATTGATGGATGACAAACCTAGGTAAAGAGTTGGAGCATATTTCTCAATCATGAACCAACACAAAGAATAAACATAAAAACAAGGTTTATCATCATACATTCATCATCCAAGAGTTCACAAGATAGGATCAATCCATATACATACAAAGTAAAGGTTTACTTACATCTAACCTTGACACAAAAGAGAAATTAGCTACACATATTCATGGTAGCTTGATCAACAAGAATCGGGAGAAGAGAAACGAGCATCAACGACGATTTTATCGACAAAATGATGCTTTTTATCTTCCACAAATGAAGTGCTACAGTGTAATATACTTTGATCTCAGAATGTAATAGAGAGAGAGAGAGAGAGAGAGAAATCTGATCAAAACCACTTTATAAAGGGGCTGAGTGTCACGAAGCGCGCTGAGCGCGCAGTCGCCCGCTGAGCGGGCTCCACTTAAAAGTTAAACCGCCTAAACGCGCGCTGAGCGCGCTTAGGAGCCCGCTGAGCGCGCAAGCTCCTGTAAGTCCTTCCATCCTCGCGCTGGGAGCACGCTCAAAGCATGCTCAAAAAATCCAAATTTTGCCAAACTATTTTTGTGGGATCCTCAAGGCTCCATTCCACACCCTTCCATGTAAAAATCTGCAATACAAACACAAAAGATAAATAGATACGACAAATAACGAAATTAACTAGAAAACGGTTATAGACGGAAACAATGGGAAAAGGCATGGATTTACAAATAAAGCTCACAAAAAGGTGCTAAAAACTAATCTAAATATTAACACTTTTTAGCACCTAACAACTTCTTAGGAACTCTAATCCTAAACTTTCCCCGGTAGAGTCGACATTTTTCTGTAGCGTGCGATTTTTGTCGGTGACGCGACCACCTTACCGCAATGGTTGGAATTGGGTGCTACTTTCTGATTTCTTATTTATCATATGAAGCTGGAAAGGAAAGGGAAGCTATCTAAAACTAACCTTGCACGCAAATGTTTTATTTAACAAATGCTAAGAGATTGGGGGGTCCGGGGTCAGATTATACAAAGGGAAGTTGTCAATTACCCAGTGTATATATGGTTATCCATAGATCTTCTTTGGCATATTTTTACACTTTCTAGTGTTTATCTGTTATAGGTTGGGAAAGTTTCTCCTTTGGGAGTGTTGAGAGAGTGTTTTTTGTTATTTTCGGGTTTTCTGTTTGTTTTTGGTAAGGTACTGGACCTAAAGTTTTTGATTTGTATGCTCGCTAAGATTTCACAATCTTATGCCTACGTATTCCCGTAAAGGTAACCGGGAAATCAGAGCAATCGTAGTTCCTCCTATTCTATGGGAGGAAAGATGTTTGGTGTCTTGTTCAAAGCCCAAGATTGAAGCTAGATGAGTATTTGTGTCTTGTTCAAAGCCCAAGATTGAAGCTAAAGGGGTATTTGAGAGAGAATTTGTCATTTCTAAAGGGAGATATCTCACATATTCATCACAGCTGTTAGGTAATCGATTATAAAGGGGAATTAGTTTAACTGGAATTTATGGAATCCAGTAATGCCATAATTTCCTTTATAAGGGAGATGTCCTGAAGGAATAAACTTTAACTTAGTGTAGAGCAATGCTATTTTTCCCTAGGAGTCTTCCATGCTAAGAGAGGGACATTGGCTTAGATGTAAATAATCCAGAGGCTTGCCACTTACAGCTGTTAGATGAAAGAGGAATTTTACCAGGATAAAAAAGGGACCGCAGCTTGGATTTTTGAATCAACAAGTGTGCCACTTACAACAATTATCTGGGATTGGGTTTTTTTTATTGTCTGTTTTGATGTGTGATGTACAGCGAAATGCCTTCCTACAGAGAGAACTTTTGATTTCCTCTGAGGGGATATTGATTTTTGTGTGCCTTGATCAAAGCCAAAGGTTGAAGCTAAAAGGTTGATTCTGTTTAGGGAGTTTTATACCTGTCTTGTACAAAGCCCAAGATTGAGGCTGAAAAGAATTGACCCTTCCGGGGAAAGTTTTTATTTGTCTTGTACAAAGCCCAAGATTGAGGCTAAAGAGATTGACTTTACTGGGGAGAGGTTTTGTCTGTCTTGTACAAAGCCCAAGATTGAGGCTAAAAGTTATTGACTCAGTTGGAGAGTATAATCTGTATTGTATAAAGCCCAAGATTGAGGCTAAATCTGCTGAGGAAAAATATTTATACAAAGCCTAAGAGGAGGCTGGTTGGGGAAATTCTTATATGAAGCTTAAGAGGAGGCTAGCTTCTGCTGAGGATTATTGAGATCCAAAGGTAGGTCCAAATTGGGGAATTAACTCGTGCTGAGGAATTTAGAAGAGTTGAAATATCAGATGCCTTGAGGTTCTGATTCTACTGAGGATTTATTGGTGGTAATTTGACCATAGCCGAGGAATTTAGAATGAAAGCTTAAAGATTAAGTTGGAAAAACCTATGGAGGTTTTAACTTTGCTGGATATTGATGAAATGATCAGATTTTTTTTTGTGTTTTTAGGAAACTTGAGGGTTTTTCTTGGTGAGGTCCAAGAGGAAATGAGACTTTGCAAGTCTAATGGTATGAAAACTTTTGATTCTTTACTGGAGAATGATCTTTGTATGATGCCCAAGAGGAGGCTAAGACTATCCAAGTCTACTTGTATGAAGCCCAAGAGGAGGTTGAGGTTTTAAGGGATGAGAATCAACCCAAAATTGGTCTGATGTTTTGACTCTCTGAAGGATTGAACTAGTAGAGATGACTAAGTTCTGTCCTATACCTGTAGGAGGTCTTCGGGTCCTTGTACTAAGCCCAAGAGGAGGCTGAGAACTTCTAAGAAGCCTGTGGGTCCTTGTACGAAGCCCAAGAGGACGCTGGGGATGCTTTTAGGAAGCCTGGTGGGTCAAAGCCTAAGAAAAGTTCAAGAAAGGTTTCACCAGGAATAAGTCCTTTCTCTGCAGAACAGTTCTAAGGTTTGAAGAAATTCAAGAGAGGTTTCACCGGGAATTAATCCTCTTTGGGGGAATGAATTTCTTGTACAAATATTTCTAAGTTGTGACAGTCTTGAGAAAAGTTTCACCGGGAATAATGCCTTTCTCTGTTCCATATTGTATAAGCCCAAGAGGAGGCAAGACTGTAAATGGAATTTCCTATGGGGAACTAGTTTTGACTGTATTGAAAGAGTAACCATTGGTTTGATCTAGACCTATACCTAATTGCAGGGGAAAACTCTAAGCAGATATGTACTAGCATATATATATATATATATATATATATATATTATATATACAGATGAAATATATGAACAAGTATATATTAAAAAGATAGTGGAACTTACAGTTATGCAAGCCTAAGCATAGCAACTACAGTTGTATGGTTAGTTATTCGAGAAATTGAAGAAAGTTTTGATAAAACTTAGAATTTGAATATAGATCCAAAGGAAAGTTGTTTTAAAAGGAAGTTTGGGGCTTATACTCAAGGAGAGGCCCAGATGAATTCTTTCGAAAAGGCGACGATCGCGTCGTAAATTTTGAAAACCACCGAGGGACTTATACAATGTATGAGGCCCAAATTATTTGTATTTACAAAGAGGATGGGTTTTACACTCTGTTAGAGGCCCAAGAGTTTATTTTTATACAAGATATGGGGCTTACAACTCAAGGAGATGCCCAGATGAAAAAACAGCAATCACACTGTTATTGTATCGGGACTTATACAATGACTGAGGCCTAAAAATGGTTTATTTACAAAGGGATGGGACTTACACTCTATCAAGAGGCCCAAAAGTTTTTAAAAAGAAGAGAGAATGAGACTTATAACTCAGAGAGAGGCCCAGATGAAAAACAGTGATCACACCGTTGTTTTGAAAATCGTATCGGGTCTTAAACAATGATTGAGGCCCAAAAAGTTTGTGTGTAACAAGGGATGGGTCTTACACTCTATTAGAGGCCCAAAAGTGTTTGAAAAAAGAAGAAAAATGGGACTTATAACCAAAGGGAGGCCTAGATGAAAATTGTTTTGAAAACGGTGACCGCGCTGAGATTTTTAGAATCGTATCGGGACTTATACAATGACTGAGGCCCAAAATTATTTATATACAAAGGGGTTTGGGTCTTACACTCTATTAGAGGCCCAAAAGTGTTTTGAAAAATGTTTGTGAGGGTGAAAATAATCAAAACCCTAATTTGATTAAAAAAATGCATTTTAATTTGAATAAAAATTAATACAATTATCAAAATTATCAAACATGTGTGAAAAACAAGTTGTGACCTTGGATTAATGTTTGAAAAATCATGTTTTATTCATAGAATGATTTGAAAATAATTTGAATTTGAAAAATCAAGAGAAAGAAATATTTTTAAATGCTTAAAAACAAATAAAAAATAAATTCTTTACAAAAATATTAAATATATAAAATAAATAATATTTTTGTGAAATTTTTGTAGAATAAAATATTTTAACATTTTTGTGAATTTTGAAAAAAGAATCAATTCAAAAACACAAAAAATCAGAGAGAAATTAATTTTTGAATCAATTAACAAAATAACTTAAAATTTCAAATATTTGAATATTCAAAAAAAGGCGCCAAGAACAAAGGGGAAGAACACGCGCGCACTCTATTTCCCAGATTTGCAAAAGCTATGATATCTCACAGATTAGGCAATGAAATTGGATGAAACCAGCCCCAAACTTGTTAGATTTTAACCCACGTACATGATGGTGGTGTTTAATTTCATTTATTTTCAGTGTGGAGTGAGAAACTCGTGATGAACACTGAAACCCTAGAATTTTGCATAAAGCTCATGAAATCTTAAACATGTAATAGATGAAGCAATTGATTGAGGGTTAGCACCCTATAGACTACCAGAAACACGTTGGTAACTTGCAACTGAATTTATGATGCATGCAATATAGAGTTTGATAGGTTCAGGCTTACTTGAACTTGCTTGTGCAAGAGACTTTCGAATTTGGAGTTGGAGGTGTTCCAGATGTGTTGTGATGACTTGAACAGCTTCACTATACCTTATGGAGTGTGTTGGGAAGCTTAGACTTGATTGGAGATGTTTGGATCACTTCATGGCATCTCAGCTGCATATGAGCTTCAAGTGGATTTGGAGCTTTGAGATTTTGGTGTTACAGGTGAGTGGGGAGTGTTTGATCAGCTCACATATGATGTATATGAAGTTTTAGAACAATTGGTTATGGTAAAATTGCTCTCTATCTCAAAATTTGATAGTAACTTGAAAAAGAAGGCATTTCTGCATAATGAGAGAGATTTTGATGAAAGCAAGTGTTGTTGTGCTTTGGTGTACTCAAACTGACCACAAATGAGCTCTACTTATAGTGTGTCAAGTTTTTTTTGGCAGCAATAGTGAATGGTGGCTGGTACACTCCATTATCCAATGGTTGGATAAAGGAATCTCAAGTCTCCTCTAGCCATTGACTTGGGTCAATCTTGCAGGCCTATGGTCTTCTGTTGCTTGAGTTTATCTTGACTCATTTGATTGATCATGGACTGATACATGCTAGCTCTATGCATCCTTTAAATGCTCCATGACAAATTTGAAAGTTTTGGATTTTGAACTTTGAATGCTACTTGCCAAATGATGAGGTTTTTGACTTGCAAGGTTCTATGGTGTTGTAGCTCTGCAGAGATCATGTTCATTGCACTTTAGAAACTTATCTTGTATGGTAACAATGCTTTCCAAGTGTAACACCCCACTTTCCCACTTTAGAAAAATATATAAATAATACGAAAATAATCAGAGTTGAAAACCAAGAGTGGAATGTCACTTAATAAAACCAACAATGAAGTCTCAATTACTTTATTTGCCTCCTTTCTCATAGATAAGTCAAAACAGCGAAATTAAATATTTTATCAAAAATAACGGTAATTTGCCAACATAATAAAAAATCCACATAAACTCGTGGTTCACAACATTTTGAAATGGATAATGATACGTAACAAAATAAAATAAAGAATAACAAATGATGAAAACTCTCAAATCCCGTGTTACGTATCAGAGCGACTCCTAAGACTCGATCAGGCAACATGCACTCCATGCACTACTCAAGTACCTGGATTGTCTGTACTTCTCAAGAAGCACAGACACAAGAAACAACAAAGGGGTGAGAGCTACATTCAATAATTAAGGTGTACAATACATGTTAAGAGTAGTAATCACACATTCACACAAAACAACACACAGTCACGGCATATTTGTCACTTTCATTTACACTTCACCAAACACATAATAATGCAATGCGACTCAATGACATGGACACAATGCATGTGGTACCACCACACCATGGTTCATTCAATCAAACCCGATTCCTAATAGAATCTGGATAGGATCGCTTTCCTTAATTCATCATTATCCGGTACACAAATTATACCCCGGAATCTCAATACACCAACACTATCCACCTTAAATTCACTATCAGGATCATCTCCTCCTGTAGGCATCAAGTCCACTAGCTTCACATCAAGTCTCTGATTTTCCTTAATTACGTCCAAAAAGTCATTATTCACTTTAAGCATGCCCAATCTAACACTCTCAGGTGTAGTTTCACAAACCATACTCAAGTCTCTGAACTGTTCAATTAATTCCATTCTTTTACCATTAATGCCGACATATGAATTGTCTTCCGGCTTAGAGCATCTTCTACAACATTAGCTTTCCTCGGATGGTAACTCAAATTAAAATCATAGTCTTTCAAGAACTCTAACCATCTTCTCTGCCTCATATTCAATTCCTTCTGATCGAACAAATACTTCAGACTCTTGTGATCACTGAATACTTCAAATCTCGATCCATACAAATAATGCCTCCAAATTTTCAATATAAATACCACCATAGCTAATTCAAGATCATGAGTGGGATAATTCCTCTCATGCACCCTCAATTTCCGTGAAGCATATGCCACCACCTTGCCATCTTGCATTAACACTCCGCCTAATCCCATCTTAGACGCATCACAATACACCACACAAGGTTCACTTGGACTTGGTAGAATTAATACTGGTGCTGGAGTCAATTTCTTTTTCAACTCTTCGAAACTTTCCTCGCACGCTGCATCCCAAACAAAATCTTGATTCTTTCTAGTTAACTGAGTCAACAGTAGCGCCAAATTAGAAAATCCTTCGATAAATCTTCAGTAATAACCTGCCAAACCCAAGAAACTTCTAATTTCCGTCACTGTCTTCGGAGGTTCCCACTGAAGTACCGCACTTACTTTAGATGGATCCACTGCTATGCCATCACCAGAAATAACATGACCCAAGAAACTCACAGTCTTCAACCAGAATTCACATTTCGAGAACTTTGCAAATAATTTATTATTCTTCAACACCTGCAATGCAATTCTCAAGTGTTCTGCATGATCCTCTTCAGACTTAGAATAAATTAGTATACCATAAATGAATACCACAATAAACTGATCCAAATAAGAATGAAAGATACGATTCATATATTCCATAAACACACCCGGCGCATTAGACACTCTGAAAGGCATCACTGAATATTCGTAATGTCCATAGCGAGTTCTGAACGCAATCTTCTTAATATCATCTTCCTTCACTCTAATCTGATGGTAACCCGACCTCAAATCAATTTTGCTGAAAACACGAGCCCTCACAAGCTGATCCATCAAGTCATCAATCCTCAGAAGTGGATACTTATTCATGGTCACTTTATTCAACTGACGGTAATCAATGCAGAGATGCATACTACCATCCTTCTTCTTCACTAACAACACTGGAGCTCCCCAAGGCGACACACTCGGCCTAATAAACTTCTTATTAAGCAATTATCTAATCTGAGATTTCAATTCTGCTAATTCTGATGCAGACATCCTGTATGGTGCCATAGATATAGGTCTGGTACCAGGAACAAGATCAATAGTAAATTCAACTTCTCTCGGCGGAGGTAATTCTGTAATATTATTCGGAAACACTTCAAGAAATTCACTCACCACTGGTAACTCACTAACTGATGTCTTGTTTTCAACAGATAACGAGGCAAACACAGCAAACATCTTAGCTTCATCTTCTAACAAGGTTCTCAATTCTTTGGTAGACAAAGAATTAGTCAACGCTTCCTCTTCAGGAGTAAGGAACAACAACCTCTTCCTAAAGCAAACAATGTAAACTCGGTTGAATTCCAACCAATTCATTCCCAAAATGATATCTAGATTACTGAGTGGCAAACAAATTAAGTCCACTCCGAATTCTCTACCAAAAATAGTCAACGGATAATTCAAGCATGCTAAAGAAGTAAAAACAAAACCAATAGATGGAGTCTCAATAGTCATCCTCCGATCTAGAGTAGACGACACAATCCCTAATCTCTTCACACAATCAACAAAAATGAATGAGTGGGTTGCACCCGTGTCAATGATAGCAATCAAAGGAATGTCATTAATAAAACAAGTACCTTTGATGGAATGCTCCTCATTGGTAGACAGGGCTCCCACCAATGCGAACACCTTTCCACTCGTCTGAGATTTCTTTGGCTTTTGACAGTGAGTGGTGATATGACCCTGTTCTCCATAGTTGTAACAGGTAGGTATATTAGTCCTACAATCTGCCACAACATGACCTGGTCACCCACACTTGAAGCACTTCTTCACCTCATTCAGATAATTGTTAGCACGGTGACCCGTGTCACCACATTTAAAGCACTTAGTAGTATCGGGAACCACCCCCCTCTTTTGGCTTCTTACCCACAACAGCTTTCTGTTTTTCTTTGTCAGCTGGAGCACTATAAGGCGTACCCCCATACCTCTGCTTACCCTTCCGGTCACTCAAGGCCTTGTAATGAGCAATCCGAGCCCTGTTATCATTATCATAGATCCGACTTCTGCTTACCAGTTCTGGATAATTCCTTATCTTCTGACAAGCAATGCCCTGTTTGATCTCGGGACGCAGCCCATTCTCAAACTTCAAGAATTTCGAATTCATAGCCTCATCCGTATTGTAGTGAGCACAGTACTGCACCAATTCTTCAAACCGAGCAGCATATTCAGCAACAGTCATGCTACCCTGTTTCAGTTCCAGGAACTCAATCTCCCTCGCACTGCGAACATCTTCTGGAAAATACTATTCCAGAAACTCAGCCTGAAACACTGCCCAAGTAATATCAGTACCTGCAGCTTCCAACCTCTGACGACTATTATTCCACCAGGCTTCAGCTTCACCTTCCAGCATATGAGTGCCAAACTGAACCTTCTGAGCCTCATTGCACCCCATGGTCCTAAAGATCTTCTCAATAGCCTTCAGTCATTTTTGTGCAGCATCAGGATCAAGAATACCACCCTCATATGTAGGCGGCTTATTGCTCTGGAACCTCTCTAAGTTACAGAATTGCGCATCCCCAGCAATCTGATTGTTGTTCTGCACTGACTGTGCCATAGCCTGCAGTGCAGCAGCAAGAGCAGCATCATTCCTCCCTACCATACTGGTCAACAATCAAAACACGGTTAGAAGAACACACAAATTTACTCCTATTCTAAGGACAGACTCTACTATAACACCTGGCCAGATGGACCGACCTGCTCTGATACCAATTGTAACACCCCACTTTCCCACTTTAGAAAAATATATAAATAATACGAAAATAATCAGAGTTTAAAACCAACAGCGGAATGTCACTTAATAAAACCAACAATGAAGTCTCAATTACTTTATTTGCCCCATTTCTCATAGATAAGTCAAAACAGCGGAATTAAATATTTTATCCAAAATCACGGCAATTTGCCAACATAATCAAAAATCCACATAAACTCGTGGTTCACAACATTTTGAAATGGGTAATGATACTTAACAAAATAAAATAATGAATAACAAATGATGAAAACTCCCAAAACCCGTGTTACGTATCAGAGCGACTCCTAAGACTCGATCAGGCAACATGCACTCCATGCACTACTCAAGTACATGGATTGTCCGTACTTCCCAAGAAGCACAGACACAAGAAACAACAAAGGGGTGAGAACTACATTCAATAATTAACGGTGTACAATACATGTTAAGAGTAGTAATCACACATCCACACAAAACAACACACAGTCACAACATATTTGTCACTTTCATTTACACTTCACCAAACACATAATAATGCAATGCGACTCAATGACATGGACACAATGCATGTGGTATCAACACACCATGGTTCAGTCAATCGAACCCGATTCCTAATAGAATCTGGATAAATTACATACACTCCCACTGAGCAATGATTTATCTCCATCACGACTCTACATTACTAGGCATCCACCAAGGATTCCCACCTAGATGTCTCCACCTGACACATCATGAAATACATGACACAGATTATGCATAAACACAAGTATAATGACAATTAGACATCTTCACTATCCTCCTGATAACACCTGATACACATACTCACCGTAATACACAATAGTATTACCACACATATCCAATCAATTCAGCATAACACCCACAATTAAGGAAAATACCTCACGCGGCCTTAATTAGATGATTGTCTAATTAGTCCACCTAAATTCAATTTTTAATTATTCCCACTACCATTCTTAGGTTCCACAAGTTCTGACACCCATCCCAACCTCTCGGACCCAAACGGAACTGCATCAGACGCGAAATCGGGAAAGAAATCGCAAAACAGTGAGATTCTGCACTCTCGCTGGTCATACGCGTAATGCCCACACTCATACCTGTAATGCCCAGCTCACTCGCCCAACCTGCTGGGTACCAGACATGTACTGCCCCTCTGTTGGCCTTGCCATACGCGTAATACCCTACATGTTACGTGTATGGGCAAAGGCTGATTTCTCTCAAAATTTCCATTCCCAGATTTCCTACGCGTATCACTAGCATATTACGCGTATTGCCCACATGACCACCCTTGCCATACGCGTATCGCCTTGCCAATACGCGTAATGGCTCTCTGACATGCAATGTCATACGCGTAACGCCTCCTCTGTTAAGCGTATGGGCAGAGACTGTGAAAAATCCCAACTTTTCATATCAGTCCGAATTCTACCATTATGATCTCACTTCTAACATCCAAATATGTCCTAAAAATCGTTTCTACATTGATTTTAAGACCCATAACTTCACATTACCTCATTCTCCTATTATTACTAATTAATTCATTGTTTCCTAGATCTAAATTTGTCCCTCTTAACCTGCAACAAAATCAGATCTGCAACACAGTTCATTCACACAGCCACAACAGTACAAATTATACACGAAATTAATACTATCATCAACAAATTCATACAAATCAACAACAAAACATCCATATCAGATTCAAAATTTATCAACAGCACATACATACGAACATTCTATGAGGGAAAGGACCCCTCACTACCCTCTCATGTTATTAACACCTATATTGAGCCCATTCTCTCCCCTTACCTCGAATTTGGTCAGAAAATCCTGCGAAAATTGATGGAGAAGAATGCCCTAGCTTTTCCTCTTGTTCTTCCTTCTCTAAACCCTTTCTTGGAGAAAAGTACAGTTATGATTAATTCTGTCCCTAATCTCAGATTAATGAATTAATTTCTTTATTTTCCTCCCACTAAACATTATTATTAATTAAATTTGATATTATTTAATAATAATAATATTAATAGTGATAATAATAGTAATAATAATAATAATAACACTACCCATAATAATAATAATAATAATAATAATAATGTTAATTGTAACGCCCCGATTTGTTTAATTGTATTTATTTATTTCATTTATGTGAATTTTGTGAAATGTGTGAATTTATTGTATTTTACCTACTAACTGAGTTAATTGGCTAATTTTCCTGATAGGTAAAATATTTGCAATAAATTATAATTTCTTTTCAACTTTTATTTCCCGAAATATATTTCATCGTTGTTTATGTTTTATCGCGTTTTGAGAGCGTATGCGAGATATTTGAGCTGAGGGGTAAAATGGTCATTTAGGGGGCTAGATATTTTAGAAAAATTAGATATTTTTATAAATAGAGATTTGAGAGAAAAAGAGAGGAAAGAAAGAAAAAGGAAAGAAAGGAAAAGGAAGGAAAAGAGGAGAAGAGGAAATCTTCAATACTCCGTTTCAAGCGCGATTAATAAGGTAAGGGTGAGAAGTTTCGATTATATCTTGCTTGTGTATGTATATGTGTTGTTTGTTGTAATTGTTTTGGTTGTTTCACAAATTTTTCTCATTGATAAATTGATGAACAATTGTTAGAAATCGAGGTTTTCACGGTTGAAACTCGATATAAACTGCGTAGAATTGTGATGTGGAAATGTTTGGATTGGAAAAGATGAATTTTTGGGTGTATGGAACCCCAAAAACGCAGCAGAGAAATTCTGCATCTGATACGAAGCGTCGGGCGGTGGTTTGAGCGCCGGGCGACGCAGGAGTTGCGCCACTGCTTCGCCGGGCGATGCCCAAGAGGCGCAGCAGGGCACACTTCTGTATCTTTGAGTTTTGAAGAGGGACTTACACCCCTGCTTCGTCGGGCGAAGTAGAGACGAAAAGGGGGCACCGCCGGGCAAAAATTTATACCGCCGGGTGCTCCTGGGAATTTTCAATAATCATGTTTTCTTTAAAAATCCATAACTTTTGATCCGTAACTCGGATCGAGACGTTTTTGGTATCATTGGAAAGCTAATAAAATGTTCTTTCTTATAAAAATGGTTTTGAGATTATTGGCTGATTTAATTGTGTCAGGAATTTAGAAACGTGTTGTTTTGTCGACTTTTACCGTCGTAATTGTGTGCGATTGATGTGTTATCATGCAATATGCTTTTGATATATATCGTATAGCTTGTACGCTGTTATATGATGTGAAAGCATGTGATAAGTTGTTGTAATTATTGTGGCCTTATGGCAAAATACTTTGTTGACTTGAATACAAATGTATGGTATTAATGTATGTTGTTGTGGGTAGCCTTCGTGGCGTGAATCCTAGTGTTGTGAGTATCATTGTATGATTGCAGGATTGTTGTGGTTGATGGTGAGTAACTCTCGATGTGAACTGATATGAGTGTATATCCTAAAATTCTAATTGTTGTGGTTTGTGGATTATGATGAAATGCATTGTTTATGTGAAATTCAATGTGTGTTATTTGGCGGCCTTATGGCAAGTAAATGCATTGTTTGAATTGATTTCCAATGCATGAATAATGATGATGAGATAATTCATATTGTTGATTTGTGAAGATGCATTTGATTGTCATGAGTCATTGTATGCCAAGCATCATGATATGTATCTTGTGATGTCGTGTGCCCTTGTGGGGTGTGAGCGACAAAACGATTCTAGAGGAAATCTGCTGTAACGGTCGTGAGCCTTATACAAAGAGGACCTAAAGCGACGTTATAGACGATCGTGTGCCTTATACAAAGAGGACCTAAAGCGATCGGATCGTGTGCCTTATACAAAGAGGACCTAAAGCGATCCATAAACGTCGTGTGCCTTATACAAAGAGGACCTAAAGCGACGAGGAACATCGTTTGCCCGACGGGGAGTTACACTAAGTAACAAGCGATGATTCCAATAATTCCTGCGTGAATTAATGATGAGAATGATGGATGGATTGGTACCGCATTGCATTGCATAGAGTCGTTGTGTCGGTCTCTGTGCATTTGCATAAATCATGAATGGATTGATTATAAGTGGGAATTTGTGAATTGATTGATTATGTGTTGAGCTCGTGATAGCATTGGTGATTTAATATGCATTCGTGATAAATGTATGGATTATGGATGATATGTTTTATGAATGGACATATGCTATGTTTTGTGGAGACGTTATACATTACAAAGATTATTTGGATGATCGTTGATATGCTATATATGAATATGTGTGATGTGGTGGTGTGTTTCCATATGTCATAATCTTGGTATGTCTTATGTGTGAATATGTGATAATGTTGGTATAATTGATATATGCTATGTTGTTGGATTATTAGAAATATGTATGTATCTGTGGCATGCTTTATGTATTAGTATGGGATGCTTGTGGTGAGAATAATTATGCATGTGAATTTTTATGTGTTGCATATTAATATGCAATCTTGATTTAGATGTTATTTCTCACCCTTCTGCTGTGGTTTGTTGCCCTATGAGGCAATTGCAGATTAGTATCTTGGAGGCTTTTTGTGAAGATTAGTTCTCCATCCTTTTGTCGGGTTGTCTGCTCTGATACGTAAAACGGGTGTCGGGGAACGCTTTTGTTATATATGTATACATTTGTTGGATCTATTTTGTATTACCTTTGTATGAATATTTTGATGTTATAAAATAATTTATTTTGTAAAACAAGTCAGTTATGGATCTTTCCGCTTTATTCCATAATTGAACTTTCCTTTGTTGGAAAAAGTTTCCCTTTTATGTTTATTCCATTTTGGTTATGTATCAAATTTACGAGCAGGGATTGTGTTTTCTTTCTTTAAATGTGGCATCCTTGTTTCTGTCTAAGAATAAAATTTTATTCACTCTGATTTATTTATGTATTATTTATTCGCGATGGGAATTGGGGTGTTACATTAGTGGTATCAGAGCAGGTCGGTCCGTCCGGCCAAGTTGTTGAGTCAGTTGGTGTGACAGTTGAATACTGTCGATGTTTTTTGTTCCTTAGTATGTGATTTGTGTGTGAAACACTGTCAGTACTTCCTGGTTTTCTAATCCTTTGTCGGCAGGATTTAGAATGATATAAGTGGGGGAGAAGCTTGTGCTTCTCCATGTTGCTTCAGGTGTGGAGCGTTGGCTCAATGTGTTGTAGATTGCAAGATGGTAAGTGTTGTTTGGACAGTGTTGTTCCCGGTTCCAGAGGGGATGCGGAGGTAAGGTTTATGTCAACTAAGGATTTGTGCCCTAGGTAGTTTTGTGCACAAGATGCAAGAAATGCTATTATAGTTTGGTGAAGACGGTTTATGCCCCATCATGATTGTCGGCTGTCTATTGACAAATTGAGGAACTGATCACCCTTAATCTCTTGTTGATAGTAGACGAAATTATGTTGGATGGAATAGACGTGTCTTTCCGGCCTTGATAGTGTGTGCAATGAATGGTTTGGAATTAAGAAAATGATTACGGATTGTTTTGTTGAGTCGATGAAGATTCTAATATCGGAAGATGAGACAGATTAGAGGTTTTGGTATGTTGGTCAAGTTGGGAAGTCATTGAGAGAGAACGATTGGGTGTCGTTAATGGTTGTTCTCAGAGAGTAGAGTGTGAACTCAAATTTGTCGAAGGTGAGGATTTGAGGTTTGGATCTGCTAAGTAAGTAGAAGAACTTTTAGGAAGTGAAACTCAGATGTTTGCCATGTTTGTGATGATAGTGTTCTGGAAATTGGCAGGAAGCCACAGTGATGGGCCGTCAGTTGTGCATGGTTTTCAGATGTGTTTTTGGATGAAAAATTAGTGTGTCAACTTGAAGAGGTCCAACATGGTTGGTAAGGAAAAGGATGATAACATGAGGTTGTGTGTTAATCAGTGAGTAGTATGGAAACTTGCGGTTGTGTTCTGGATAGCTTGAGTTTTGAATTGTGACGAATTGCGAACGATTTGAAGTTCCTTGATGGTATTACTTTTGTTATGGGTTGAGATCTCGTGTCAACGGAAACCTTGAGTGAGTTGGAACCCTGTGAGAAGAATTGATATGGAATGTGGTAACCAGAGATTGTTAAGTTATTTTGGATAAATTATTTCGAGCTCATAATGAATTTTGAAGGTTGTATATGTTATGGTTGTGGAGTATATGAATCGTATCTTCCAGACTTGTTTGGATAAGTTTATAGTGATGTTTATTGGATGATATTCTGATTTATTTTAAATCAAAGGATGAGTATGTAGTGTATTTGAGGATTGAGTTACAAGGGTTGAAAGAGAGGGAGCTTTCTGCTAAATTATCGAAGTGAGAATTTTGATTGAAAGAGGTTAGTTTCTTGGTTATGTTATTTTCGATGATGGCATTGTTGTGTATCTATCCAAAATAGATGCAGTTCTACATTGAGAGACTCCAAAGTCGATTAAAGAGATTAGAAACTTTTGGGCTTAGTTGGTTGTTACTGCAGGCTATGGAAGACTTTGCTAAGTTCGTACTTCTGTTATCTTAGTTGACTTGCAAAGGGTAAGTCGTTTGTTTTGGATGTTTGTTGTGAGTAAGTTTTGGTGAGCTGAAGTAGAGATTGATTACGGCTCCAATTTTGATTCTGCTTGATCCTAATAAATTGTTTATGGAATATTGGGATGCGTCCTTGATGAGTGTAGTTAGTGTGTTAATGTGAGAGGGTAAAGTCATTTCTTATGCTTTACGATAATTGAGAATTCATGATTTCAAGATGGCTGCGGTTACTTCTGTGTTGAGAATCTGGAGGTATTATTTTGAGGGTTTTAGTTTCAAGGTGGTTGGTAATCACAAGAGTATTGAGTACTTGTTTGGTCAGAAGGATAAAGTAGGAGACAACGAGGATGGTTGGAATTCCTTATTAGTTATGATCTTGCCTCGAATTATCCTATTGGTAAAGTTAATGTCGTGCCTGATGAGTTAAGTCGAAAGCTTTTATGCATGTCTGTTTTGATGATCAGAGGATTAGAATTATTTGAGCAGTTCAGAGACTTGTGTCTGGTGTGTGAGATAACTCAGTGGAGTGTGAGGTTGGGTATATTAAAGGTGAACAATGATTTTTGACGAATATGAGAAAGAGTTAGACTTTGGATGTGGAATTGGTAGATTTGATTGTTGTGGGTAATCAGAGTGCGCATCGAAAGCGTGATGTGGCACAATTCGTATATGAGTGTGTGACTTGTAAGAGTTCATAGGTTGAACATTGAAAACATGTATGAATGATGAGACCATTAGACGTTTCAGAATGGGAGTGTTAGGTGAAAGGTTTAAATATTATTCATGGGCTACTATGTAGATGGATGTTTTGGTTGTATGTTCGATTGGTGAATTGTAGCATTGTTGTAATATTGTTGGGTGACAAGGATGTTGGTGTTGTGGTTATGAAGAGGTTGTTGAAACAATGTTGGGTCATGGAACTTTATGTTCTTGTGTTTGTTGTTGCCTCGTTTCTATCGTGATGGTTCGAGTGCGAGTAGCTAATTCCTTGTGGGAGATTAGGGGAGTGTTACCTAGGGTGAGGGTAACGATCTTGTTGTGTTTCGGTTCAAGAGTGAACCTGTGTGTTCGTAACTTGGGTATTCTTTGAGTCGTGGGTTGGTCGTCAAGTGCATTGTATGGGCATTGCATCTTACCGTTGTCGTGTCGTTGTAGTAGTTGCTGTTAGCGAGGTGTTTTGTCGGTTTGTGTTATTCATGGTGTGCCTTTTGTTGGCATGAGAGTGGGTTAGTCGGATACGAGAGTCGTATCCGGAGTTGTTTGCACCAAGTATATTTTCGAGGACGTAAATTTCTAAGTGGGGGAGAGTTGTAACGCCCCGATTTGTTTAATTTTATTTATTTATTTCATTTATGTGAATTTTGTGAAATGTGTGAATTTATTGTATTTTACCTTCTAATTGAGTTAATTGGCTAATTTCCCTGATAGGTAAAATATTTGCAATAAATTATAATTTCTTTTCAACTTTTATTTCCCAAAATATATTTCATCGTTGTTTATGTTTTATCGCGTTTGAGAGCGTTTGCGAGATATTTGAGCTGAGGGGTAAAATGGTCATTTTGGGGGCTAGATATTTTAGAAAAATTAGATATTTTTATAAATAGAGATTTGAGAGAAAAAGAGAGGAAAGAAAGAAAAAGGAAAGAAAGGAAAAGGAAGGAAAAGAGGAGAAGAGGAAATCTTCAATACTCCGTTTCAAGCACGATTAATCGGGTAAGGGTGAGAAGTTTCGATTATATTTTGCTTGTGTATATATATGTGTGTTGTTTGATGTAATTGTTTTGGTTGTTTCACAACTTTTTCTCATTGATAAATTGATGAACAATTGTTAGAAATCGATGTTTTCACGGTTGAAACTCGATATAAACTGCGTAGAATACTTGTTGTTATGATTGAAACATGTTTTGGTTGATATAGTGTGATTTGGAAATGTTTGGGTTGGAAAAGATGAATTTTTGGGTGTATGGAACCCCAAAAACGCAGCAGAGAAATTCTGTATTTGATACGAAGCGTCGGGCGGTGGTTTGAGCGCCGGGCGACGCAGGAGTTGTGCCGCTGCTTCGCCAGGCGATCCCCAAGAGGCGCAGCAGGGTACACTTCTGTAACTTTGAGTTTTCAAGAGGGACTTACGCCCCTGCTTCGCCGGGCGAAGTAGAGGCGAAAAGGGGGCACCGCCGAGTGAAAATTTGTACCGTCGGGCGCTCCTGGGAATTTTCGATAATCCTGTTTTCTTTAAAAATCCATAACTTTTGATCCGTAACTCGGATCGAGACGTTCTTGGTATCATTGGAAAGCTAATAAAATGTTCTTTCTTATAAAATTGTTTTGAGATTAGTGGCCGATTTAATTGTGTCGGGAATTTAGAAACGTGTCATTTTGTCGACTTTTACCCTCGTAATTGTGTGCGATTGATGTGTTATCATGCAATATGCTTTTGATATATATATCGTATAACTTGTGTGCTGTTATATGATGTGAAAGCATGTGATAAGTTGTTGTAATTGTTGTGGCCTTATGGCAAAATACTTTGTTGACTTGAATACAAATGTATGGTATTAATGTATGTTGTTGTGGGTAGCCTTCGTGGCGTGAATCCTAGTGTTGTGAGTATCATTGTATGATTGCAGGATTGTTGTGGTTGATGGTGAGTAAATCTCGATGTGAATTGATATGAGTGTATATGCTAAAATTCTAATTGTTGTGGTTTGTGGATTATGATGAAATGCATTGTTTATGTGAAATTCAATGTGTGTTATTTGGTGGCCTTATGGCAAGTAAATGCATTGTTTGAATTGATTTCCAATGCATGAATAATGATGATGAGATAACTCATATTGTTGATTTGTGAAGATGCATTTGATTGTCATGAGTCATTGTATGCCAAGCATCATGATATGCATCTTGTGATGTCGTGTGCCCTTGTGGGGTGTGAGCGACGAAACAATTCCAGAGGGAATCTGCTGTAACGGTCGCGAGCCTTATACAAAGAGGACCTAAAGCGACGTTATAGACAATCATGTGCCTTATACAAAGAGGAACTAAAGCGATCCATAAACGTCGTGTGCCTTATACAAAGAGGACCTAAAGCGACGGGGACCATCGTTTACTCGACGGGGAGTTACACTAAGTAACAAGCGATGATTCCAATAATTCTTGAGTGAATTAATGATGAGAATGATGGATGGATTGGTACTGCATTGCATTGCATAGAGTCGTTGTGTCGGTCTCTGTGCATTTGCATAAATCATGAATGGATTGATTATAAGTGGGAATTTGTGAATTGATTGATTATGTGTTGAGCTCGTGATAACATTGGTGATTTGATATGCATTCGTGATAAATGTATGGATTATGGATGATATGTTTTATGAATGGACATATGCTATGTTTTGTGGAGACGTTATACATTACAAAGATTGTTGGGATGATCGTTGATATGCTATATATGAATATGTGTGATGTGGTGGTGTGTTTCCATATGTCATAATCTTGGTATGCCTTATGTGTGAATATGTGATTATGTTGGTATAATTGATATATGCTATGTTGTTGGATTATTAGAAATATGTATGTATTTGTGGCATGCTATATGTATTAGTATGGGATGCTTGTGGTGAGAATAATTATGCATGTGAATTTTTATGTGTTGCATATTATTATGCAATCTTGATTTAGTTGTTATTTCTCACCCTTCTGATGTGGTTTGTTGCCCTATGAGGCAATTGCAGATTAGTATCTTGGAGGCTTTTTGTGAAGATTAGTTCTCCATCCTTTTGTCGGTCTGTCTGCTCTGATACGTAACACGGGAATCGGGGAACACTTTTGTTATATATGTATACATTTGTTGGGTCTATTTTGTATTACCTTTGTATGAATATTTTGATGTTATAAAATAATTTATTTTGTAAAACAAGTCAGTTATGGATCTTTCTGCTTTATTCCATAATTGAACTTTCCTTTGTGGAAAAAGTTTCCCTTTTATGTTTATTCCATTTTGTGTTATGTATCAAATTTACGAGCAGGGATTGTGTTTTCTTTCTTTAAATGTGGCATCCTTGTTTCTGTCTAAGAATAAAATTTTATTCACTCTGATTTATTTATGTATTATTTATTCGCGATGGGAATTGGGGTGTTACATTAATAATATTGGACATAATAATAAAAATATACCTCCTTCTACTATTACTAAATATGTCCCCACATTATTCATTACTACCTTATTATTATCCCGACATCTCTATTTTCCCCGTTCCGTTAAGGACACTACGCCTACGCGCTCGACTACACCCACCCTAAACAAGGCCAAACAAATAAAATAACACGCGACGATTAAATAAATTAAAATGGGGTGTTACACCTAGTCATGGAAATGCCAAAATCGTGTGGCATGTACAAGACTATCTTGTAAAAAACAGTTTTGGAGGTGCCATGTTTCCATGCTTGTAACTCCCTACTCAAGTTGAATTAGGAGATGATCTGGTACTTGTTGGAAAGCTCTCATGACATAATTTAACTTTGATGTCCACCAATGGACCTAGTTCAGCTTGGATCTAGGTGAAAAATGGCCCTAAAGTTGGTGAAAAACTAAGACAAATTCTGTCCAAAAATTTCACTAAGTGCTGGAAAAAGTGGTCATTTTCATGTTTTTTTTATTTTGATCAATCTATAGCTCAAAATCCATGAGGATTTAGAATCTTGTGTAGTTGACACTTTTGAAGTATGTCATGTGAACTTTCATTTAAGCTTTGGATGGAAGAAAAAGGCCTTAGGGTTTGGTAGTTATGACCTTGCAAAGTTGGTACCAAATCCATTTTGTTCCATAACTTAGAAAAATTTAAGTTTCTTATGGTTTCCCCTTTTGCAAGAAACCTCGCTTTTCTTGATTTTTCTTGATGGATGATGATCAAAACCATACATTAATATTTTTTTTGACTTAGGGGAACCACATTTTTGAAAATTTTCAAAAAGTCAAACTTGATTTTGGGCACAGTTGACTTTTTGTCAGATGAATTCCAATTTGTGTGATCCTCTATGTAATCAAGTTCTTGATCTAATTCAAACCTAATGGATGGATTCCATAGGTGTTTTAGGGTGTCTTGAATCATGTCCCAAGGTTTGGGAACATGTCTTGGTCCAAAGTCAAAGGTACAATTGACTTTTTCTTCTAAACCCTAATTGTGGTCCAAATGAATTTGAAACTTGTGAATTAAGCTTCTTGGATCAATCTATTGTTGTAAATGGATCAATGTGGTGTATATGAGGCCCTCAAATCATGTCTTGAGATCTTGGTTCATGTCTTGCCTCAAAAGTCAACTTAGGGGTAAATTAGGTCTAGAAAGCCTAATTCCTATTTTTGATGAATGCATTCCCTAAGACTATTTTGACTCTATGATTGGACTCACAAGGTCCCTTTGATCTTATTAGATCATTTTTTGAAGTATTGGCTCATGCCCAAATGATAATTTTCATCTAGAGACCTTGGTCGACCAAAACCCTAATTTGGTGACACTATCAATCTCGAGGCTTGATCAGCTTGAGATGTTGCACTCTTGTGCTTGATTCTTGATATGGGAGACCTATTGATCCTTCATGGATGTTTGATAGGTTATACAAGTTAAAGATCATGTCATTTCTTGATTGATCTTTTGTCTGAGTGCTCTGAGAGGGCTTAAAACCCTAATTCTTGATTGTAGTGAATGCTCAATAATCCTTGGGGAGATTGATGAGGTATGAGGGTACATCCATTTTGTGGCAATGATCCTCACAATGATGGGAAATCTTGTGGTAAAAAATTTGGGGAATGACACTTATCATATAGGAGAATGATAATTTGAAGACTGTCTTGGATCATGGGGTGTTTATCTGGATGGCTGACTCTTGCTGAGGTCAAAATACTTGTGGAGATGTGGTTTCTTCTGCTACAAGTCATGCTAGAGAGAAGTGGATCAGTTTCCTGCTTGTGAAGCAAGTAAGCTGAGGATTTCTGGAGCATGTGTTTGATGTCCTTCAAGTGTGAATAACATTTGGGCTAGCTAGCAAACTAAGGGGCTCTGTATGTCTCTTTGAGGAATGTGAAGCATTCCAGATTCAATTGGATTGTATCTCAAGGAACAAGGCTATCTATGGCTGTAAAATTCAAGGTGGATTTGTACAAGGTATGGATGGCTTATGGACGAGAGGGATGAATGGTGATTTTGGTCTCAATCCAAGAGTTTTTTGGTTGTGGTACGAGGATGTGATCCTGGTACTTTCTCACTATATGATCATGAAGTTGTCAAGGGATATCATGTGGTGATTTCGGGGTGTTTCTTGTTGAAGGAGCGTCATTTGTGAAAGATAGGGGGAGAATTCCTGTCTGTTAAATGTACTAGTGTGGTACATGGATTACTTGTGGAACAAGCAGAAAGTGAATGCGTTCAGTGTAACACCCTTAACCCCCCCTTAATATTTAATCGAAATATCAGAGTAAAATGAAACAATTCAAAATAAACGGGTATTACTTTCAACAAGAACTTGCTCACAAATAAGACATGTAACATATAGTAAATATTAATGCAACTTTAATCCAAAAATCATCTTTATTACACAGCGGAAATTCTTCATTGTGACCAACAAAATATAACGGTTTCAATTAATCGAAATATTAGTTTTCAAAAATGTAAAGGCAACTGTAATACTTTAACAAAGTAAAATCATGCATAAAGCGTTCCCGACTCCCAATGTTACATATCAGAGCAGAGTCCAAACTAAAGTGAAGCACCTCCCCTTCACCGGCCACGACCTCCACACTACTCCTGATTACATGCACGTTACCCACGTGGAGGCAACATTCAAACAGAAGGGGTGAGGTTCTCAAATCAAACAAAAGAGAAAGATGATATAAATATAAGAGCATAAATTATTAAGTATATCACCCACAACACCACTTCCAACACAATTCGCACAATTCAACATAACACAGATAATCAATCCAATCACAATGTAACACAACTATCAAAAGAAATACAAAGAGGCACCAACTAGACTCAATGCATGTGGTACCATAATCGATCCCTGTTTCATAATCACAGTTCCCGTCGAAACTCTCGACCCCTGTTTCATGGTCAAGTATGACCCCTATTTCATGATCACACCAACGACCCCTGTTTCATGGTCACGTACGACCCCTATTTCATGATCGCACCAACAACTGTGATTGCTTACACCCCATCTGGGCACACAATCACGCCAACAACAACGATTCCATCAATGAATTCGGATAGACGATAACACCCCACCTGGGCACGCCATCCTACAACTATGCATATGCCATGCACCATCAATGACAACATGCAACAATGACTCATGCATACACATAGCATATTCATCATCATGCCAATACCACTCGACAATCAACACGCATTTATCGAAACATGCATATAGCTCATCAAAACATGCCTACCACATAACATGCCGTAACAACTCAACGTCGTCATCATACCACATCATAAGCAACAACTATTGCATTTACAAGTTATGCCACAACAACTCAACAACAACATCATACTATATCATAAGCAACAACTATGACACTCAACAACAACATACAACAACGACGTAATACATAGGACTAGAACACAACCAATACATTACCTCACAACTGCCCAATATACAGTATACACTTGTTCAAACATGCAAACATTGCAATCCACCACAATAACACGCATCGCACAACTAATTTCCACATTTCACGATTCAATATATTCCCATACAAAACACAAACATACAACACATGTTGAATAGTTGGAATTCTGTCATTGAAAATAATTTTAACAGAAAGTACATAAAACCAGCTTTCCAACGATTCGAACGGCGGCCCAAACGGACTCACGGTTTGAAAGTTATGAATTTTTGAAAATTTACAAAAACTGTCACGTTCAGTGGTAACCGGTTAACACATATGCCGTAACCGGTTACACAGTTGAAAAATGCCCAAAAACTCCAATTTTGAACTATGTAACCGGTTACGTCCCACACGGTAACCGGTTACTTGACCTGCAGAATCAATTCTCTGCTGTTTCTGTTACGAAAATCACTTTTCAACCCCAATCCAATAACCCCAAACCACATATACCACATAATTTGACCCCCAAAATCAGTATGCAACATTATACATATAATATGAACTCTTATAACACAACAAAACACCAATTTAATCAAGAAATTCACATAATTAGAGCATTTTCATTATTACCGACAGGTAACTTCAACTTCTCACCGGAAACATTCAACGATCAACAAAATACGGGAATAAAACCTAACGATTTATCTACCCTCATACATATATCATATATCCCTTAAGAGATTAAAGAACCCCACCCTTACCTTGTATTGATGAGCTTTCCTCTTCCTCAATGGGTTCCTCTCCTTCTTCTTGCCCTAGCCTCATCTCCCTCTTTCTCCCTTTAGCTCTTCAACTTTCTTTCACTTTTACGTATAATGAGAATAACTTTCATTCTCCACTCTTTACATACCCCTAAATATGATTCGCCTCTTTTACCCTTACTTATTCCTACGAATTTACCACATTACCCTTCCACTCCCCACACTTCTAATATTCCAACTTATTCTATTTATTTTATTTTCATTATATTATTATTATCACTTCCACTCATGAAATAATTCTAACAATAATAATTTCCATCACAACTCTAATTAAATATATATTCTACACTATGCTTAACAAATACTAAATTAAAGTAATTGAGTTAGTCTTTACTCTCCACACCACAAATTTCTACATTATTAGCTATACACCCCTACTACCCCCCAAGAATCACTTCTTAAGGCCACTACCCCCTCACTACGGGTACACAAAACACAACGAAAACACACAATCAATTACATCAATTCACAGTTATTTCACAAATAATAATTAAAATAAAAATGGGGCGTTACATTCAGCAGGTGTGTTGAACAGAGGGTGCACTCTTGAAGACATGAATATGAGTCTTATGTTTTCCATTCATTCATGGTGTTCTTGTTGCAAAGGAGCACTGGTTATCTTAGACAGGGGGAGTTGAACTTCTATTTTGGATATATTGCTGCAGTAGTGCAGTGTCTATCAAGATTGTTTATGGTTTCAAGCAGTCTGTGATAGAATTCCTCTGGTGAGGATGTAATGTCAGACGAGATGTCGTGACATTGCGCTACTGGTATAAGTTCTAGATGGAATTAATAGGTTGTTCTGATTCTGTCATTGGGTGTCAATGGATTGAATCAGAGTGATACAAGTATCTTGAGAGTCTTTGTTGCTAACTGGGAGATGTTTGTAGAAATGCCTTAACATCTTGGTCAGTTTTATTTTTCTTCTGGTTGAAAGGATTATTCTTGGGGCTCGTTAAAAAGGATGGTGACCATGCTTCAGAGGGACTAAACAAAGTCTGACAAGGTGTCGGAACATTGGTTAGGATGTTTGGCTGCTTCCTAGTTGATTTTCTTGGACGGTGGAGAGAATGTGTCTTAGGGAACACGTGTTAAATATGTGTTTCGGTAAATGCACATTCCTTGGACAATTCTCTTTAAAATAAGAAATAGTCAATTGTGCCCTGGACGGTGCACAATTGTTTGTGAAGTTACATCCCTCGCTTAATGCGCTTATTGAATGGACTTGCGTTATTTTCAATGGTCCGTTACACCCTAAGGAATTTACTAAATTATATAAAGTGGGTTCTTGGCTTTATCTTGTCTCAGGTTGTCTTTTCTGTTGTGTTGGGTTCTCATGGGATTTATCCGCATTTGGGTTTGTTCAGTTTGGGTATAGGTTTGTCTTGGACATGTTTGTCAATTTTTGGATAAAAAGGGGGAGAAAATTACAAGGGTTGAGTCTTCTTTGCAGTTGGTTTGCAAGGATGTTGGACAGAATGTTCTGACATTTTGTCTGTGTCTCAGGTTTTTCCTCTGTTTTGAGTCCTTCCTTTGTGTCATGTGATCTGAGTTATGAACACTGTCCTGCCCTCTGTTCTGAGTTACCTAGGTGAAGAAGTATAGATTCCTAAGTAAGGGGGAGCTTTCTAGAGGGGGTGTGTTTGAAAGGAGTGTTCTTTGATCAACTCTTTCAGATTTCCTTCTAGCTCCTTTAGGAGTCTCAACTTCCTTTCTTGACCCTTTTTCAACTTCACTCACCCTGGGTTTAATGTGCAAAAGAAGTTTTAGCTAAAATTTGTCAAAAGGGGGAGATTGAAAGCTCATGTGGTATGACTAAATTTTGGTTAAAAATTGATGAAGAACATGATGTACAACATGAAGAATTCTGCCAGAAAGTAAAGATGCTGGATGCAATGTCCCAGCATGAAGACTCGACGTCTGGATTGATATAGCAAGTTTCAAATCTATTCCAAGATTCAAGGCGCAGTTTTGTAGTGGATCAAGGAAAGAAGATTTGAAGCCCAAGGCAGCAGAAGGCTATAAAAGAAGACCTGGTCCTAGGCCAGAAAAGAGAGAGAGAATGACATAGAATTAGGAATCCTATTTTGTAAACTTTTGTAAAGTAGGGTTTAGGGTTTTAAGAGTCGTTGGCTCCTTTGTGCTGTAAGTCTCCCTTTGTATCGATTTGATACATTGTGGAATACATAAATGCTTGTACAGATTCAGAAACCTGTAGGTAATGAATCGTGTAGTGTTATTGGATGAAGCTTTTAAGCAAATCTGAGTTAGCTTGTTAGTCAAGAATGCTTGGATGAACTTTGTATTGAAAAGGGTGTCTTTCAAGTAGGATGATACAGTTATTGTGATTATAACTGTTAGATAATCACAGGTTGTGATTTAGGGAGTGAGATGGGTTTCTCTTATCAATTAGATGTGACTTCTAATGATAAAGTCTCCATTGGGTAGTGATAGGTAAACCAGAGGTTGTTTACTGTAAACCAGCGGTTGTTTACATAAAACTATACTACTGATAGTGGATTCTTCATCCTGGCTTGGTATGCCCCTAGATGTAGGTGATTTGCACCGAACTGGGTTATCATATTCTGTGTTGTTTATCATTCTGCAATTTATCATTTAGTTTTGATTAACATGTTGTAACAGATGTCGAAACATCTGTCTTGCTGCTGTTACTAATATTCTGAATATCAGTTTGTTTGTTCTGCCCTAGTTTTAAAGTTATGCAGAGAACAATGTCTTGACATGTGTTAGGACATCTACTATCTGCTATGCCAGAATTTCAACATGGTATGAACCAAATTTGTCTCAATACGGCACACTTGAATCTCACTCACAAGCTATTTAAAAGGTTTGTAAAAATGTAGTAAATGAAGAAGGAAGGGGAAGGGCTTGACACGAGTTATTTTAATTAAAATTCGTCCAGAGATACATCTCCGTATAACTCACTGAGTGTAAAAACATTGAGTTTTAAAATAAGGTTTATTATAGAGATTCATCTCCAGAAATATTTTTGGGAAAAATGGGGTGGCTCACTCACTAAAGCTTTGAGTGTGTGTAATTTGGGTGCATCTGGAGATGCACCTCCGGAATCTATGGGTGTTTGTGAATTTTCACCATAGTGAACTAGCACCCTATGTGGCGGGAAAAGTAACCTCTTTTACACAATGGAGTTGGGAGCATTAGAATCTTATAACCATTATAGTTTTGGTTTTAGATATTAGATCAAATGTTAATGTTAACACCCTCTCCCACTAATTAAAAACAACCTTTCTTTAGGACTGAAAAAAGCATGATAAATACCTCTTCAAATAAAATCATGACTACTTTTCACTTGAGCCTTTAAAAAGTGATAAATAAAAATATGGGGTTGTTATTCCCACGCTTAGTGGTAAAAAGTCACCTTAATAAAATTCAAAAATATCCACTACTACAAATAATGCTTATAACATTGCACGCGAAAAAGACGTAACATCGGCTACCAAGCCATGTAACAAAGGGTGAGATGAAAATTTGGCACTTAACACCTCGGTTAATGAAAAACTGTGGGGTAAAGTTATATGATCATGGATTTGAACCCCAACATGTGCATTTTTATTATTTACACAAAAAGCACCTTAAACCTCTCGGTTTATTTAAAAACCGAGGTGTTAGATAGTTGTTTAAAAATAAAATTAATTACATTGTTTACAGAGAATATTAATAAATTAATTTGTTTACAAACTACATTATTTACACATAATATTACATTGTTTACATAGAATATTAAAGTAAAAATGTTGTTCTTCATCGTCATCGTTGTCGGTGAAGAACAAATGTTGGATATCTCGGAGAAGAGAAAATGTTGAGGATCCTCGTTTCATAGATCAAATGCAATATATTCTATATGACTTGCATTCATTTGTTTCTGATATAAAACAAAAAAAAAGGTATGTTAAATAAAATAAATATTCAGTTATATGATTATTTAAGACCACAAACCTTGTACCCAAGATAATTTTCTGCACTTGCAATCCATCACATAAATCTTTGGAAAAGTAAATACACTCTCACTAGCCACATATTAAATAAACCTAACTTTTTTCCAGCTCTTGCAATCCATCACATAAAGTTTCACAACAACATTTCTTGTGGATTCACTACTATCTAATTTAAATATTCTTAATTATTTTATAATGAGGGTTTTAGGTTTCACGAGGATCACTAATGGCAGTGTCTTGAGCGTTAATAGTCATTAAATGAACAGTGAAGATTTGTTTAAGGATGGTGAAGAAACCGAAAAAACACGCTAATATGTTACCTCTGTTATTACTTAAAACCGAGGTGAATTTTTTTTATATTTACATTGTTTACAAAGAACATTAAAATAAATTACTTAACCAAATCAAGAGTTTTACAATGGATTCTTCGAGAATTACCCAGAGGAGTTTTTTGTTCCAAACAAGAGAATTGTTTTTTTATATTTACATTGTTTTCAGATTTTTGAGAAGTTATCTGTTCCTACCAAGAGAAATGGATGCATGTGTTTAATAATAAATTTCCCAATGTTGTCAACCAAGGAAAGCAATATTTCTCAATGTTTTCTTTGATTGACAACATAGGAATGTTATTACATAGATACAACAACAACAACACCATTATGTGAGATAGATTGCAAGGAAAAAAAAATTTGTTCAAGATAGAAGAACATTGATTATTTTTCTTCATTGTAATCCATCCCAAAGAATGATACTTGGGGAGGCTTCATATTAGTAAGGATTAGGGTAAAATCTGTTTAACGAGTGCTTTTATAGTAAAATCTTATTATTTTATACCTCAGTTAAATAGAAAACTGAAGGGTTAGAAAATTCTGTTTACACTTATAAACAAATAAAATCATAAACTGCGATAGTTGGGAACCAAAGCTTGTAATGGGTTGTTTTTTCACCTCGGTTATTTTAAAAACCGAGGGAATTTTTTTTTTTTAAATAATAAAAAATAACGCTCACTGCCTTTATACCTCAGTTTTCTATTGTTCGAGGTGAAAGTTTCGTCATCAAACACGTTATTTGTTGTAGTGATCCTTGCCATGATACGCATATACTTTCATATACACCCCAAATACACCACATTCATTCGTAAGTGAGCTACTAATTTCATAGTTATAAAAGGGTGAATTCATATATGCATGCACGTAATAACCCTAGACACATTTTGATTTATTGTAGTGTGTTTATTTCACAATTTTGGGAATAATACATAAGTATACTTCCGTAATAACCTTTGGCAACAAGTTTGTTATAAATTTGACATTTTTTAAAGAAATATTATATTATAGGACATTTATACTGAGTATAATATCAAAAATAAATTTGTTATCAATTAAACCATTTACTAATGTAACTCAATTAAAATTTTATAGATTAAATCAATCAAGAATCCATAATACTATCAATATGGCAAATTATAATCCATAATACAAATACTATCAAAATAGAAGTAAAAGTGAACTAATGAGTATATCTGACCCCAATGTTCCTACTTGGCCTCATGTACTGCAATGTCGTATGTGCCTCAGATAAAATGACATATATAGCAGCTCTCACATGAGTGCCTTTTGGAAAATCTCCCGTTTGTATACTCGCTTGCGCAATTTCCATAATACAACAATATACAGGTAAAACATCAACGACATGATCCACCCTAGCCTGCTCCTTCTCTAATATCTCCTGATGAGTTGACACAGGTGGATCTCAATGAGCATCCAGTGTCATATAAGGATGTGACAATGTGAAATACCATTAGATGTAGTCGAATGCACTACTCCATTGCAGAGGAGCTGGCACACTCCATGCTTTCTCTAGTACAAAATAATTATAGAATTCATCAAGCATTGAATCAACATTTCCGCAGACCATAGCGGTAGGAGAAGACACAGAGGAGTCCCTTGAGTCACAGTGTCAAAACTCAAATTGGTGCATGACTCATGCACACAGATGTGGATAAATCAGGCGTGACCCGCAAGCCAACAATTTGGAGTAGAAGTTTATGTTATCAAATGGACGCGACTGACATTGATCTTTGTAAGATGTATATCGTATATCACCTACTGCAGTGCGGTCAAGAAATACTCTGAATGACTCGGTCACCTGATTTCCTCTGAGCGGGACAAATGCATACATACATGGAAAAATCTTAGAGTAGTCATCCAAATATGACCAGGCAGAGATTCGTGGAAAGTGTTAGAGGATCTATGCCTGAAAATGGTACAGATGAAATATTAGTAATGGCGTAGAACAAGTATTATGAAATGTTAGTAAGAATAACGGTGCATGATAAATCTACCTAACTATGAGTGTAACTACAACCTAATGTACCATAAATAAATTATTTTGTAATGCATGCATCACATATAAAAAATGAGGGAAATGAAAAAACTTACCAAATGTGAGAAGATTAAGCTCTTGGATTGAATGAACACTATTAGTGATTGATAAAGCTCTTAGATTAGATGTAATGCAGTAAAAAGTTGAGCAAGGTTGAAAAATGATGGATTTGGGGGTTTTCACGCACACCTTTTGCTTTGACTTAGATGATGTTTTGCTGGAAATAAGGAAGGGGGAGGTCTGACGTGTTAATATGACTTAAAAACCCGTTCGGATGTATTTATGGCAAAACAAAGTGTCACTCACTTGCGAATGGATGTGGTTTGGACTTTTGGTGCATCCGGAAATACATCTTTATATTTTTATTTATATATATGTTTAACTGTTTTGAATATTTTTTATATTGTAATAATTGGATAGAGATAATCTCTAATTTTGATTTAAATAGAAAGGTTTTTACAAAAATATTTTTGATATCATATTATTATTATTTTTTGTTTGATTAAAATAAGTTAATTGTCTGGACTTGTGTTGCTGTTAGATATTAAAAATATTTTGTATAATATTTGAGAATGTGTAAAAGATGTTTTATGTCTATCATTAAAGATAAGTGTATGTATTTAGAGATGATCTATATTGTTTAAGGGAAATGCTAGCGAGTATATTAAGAACATTCTCTAAGGATTTAAATTCCTTTCAGGATGCTAATTTGTTAGCTATGTGAAAATAACCCCGAAGATGAATGACATTTATTCTTTGGTTGTAGTGAGACTTCCCAGTGTTGGAGAGCAGCATGTTTATCATCTCTTATGGATCATAGTTTAAATTCCTTTCATGATGCTAAGTCCATAATCTTTGATATTTATAGTAAGGAGGATAAGAAGGTTGCTAGTAGATTTGATGTCATGATAGATGAAATTTGATAAAATAGGAACGATCTTATTTGGAATAACGAGGTAGAGGAAGCCTCCAGACTTGGCTGGCTAGCTTTTCCTAAGTGGCGCGAATGGTTTTTGGCTCAGCATCCTAATGGTAATGATAGTGGATAATAACATCCTACGTATTGGATTTTACCTCCTGTAGGGTGGCTAAAATGTAATGTGGATGCAACTTTTAATAAACATCGGGGAACTACAAACAGGGGTGGTGCGTTCGGGATAATCTTGGTAATTTCTGTTTGGTAGGTGTGGCTTGGGACCCTGGTAACCCTCAGTTATTGATGCTGAAGCTTTGGCACTTAAAGAATCTATCCAAGTAGCTATTGATTTGCACCTGAAAATAGTCATTTTTGAAAGTGACTCACAAAGATTAATCCAAGCTATCCATTTTAATCTCATGGGTGACTCCGAGTTCCACTATATCATTAGATCTATTATTTGTTTGTTAAATGTTAATCACAACTTTGAGGTGAAGTTTTTAAAACGTCAAGCGAATGTGGTTGCCCACTCCCTTACTAGGGCGACCAATTCTTGGTCTAGGCGCATAGTGTTTAATTCGGCTCCTCATTGTATTGAACATTTTATTATGAATGAAATGCAGTAAGTTTCCTTTGGTAAAAAAAAGTAAGTTTTTTTTGGAAATGTGTATATTTAATGCAATGAAAATTAAAATAATTGGTTTTTTTTAAAGAATTTTTTTTATTTGCTCCTAGGGCACTTGATAGCATGATTTATTGTTTAATTCTTAAGTTTTTAGTTAATTAATAATGTTGATGGGGTCAAATTTTAGACATTTATTGTTGTCATTATTAAATGTTATAATAATTTTGAAATTAATTTTATATTTAACTAAAATAAATTAATTGTTTAGCTAGTAGGGATGATGATACGTACCCATGGGAATGGTACTAGTCTTTGCTACCCGCTCTGTTTAGTAAAAATATTTTCCATAATTGTCCCATACCAGTGTGGGTATCCGTAGATTTTGAGATACCCGCGGGTATTTCAGATATTCATGGATATTTTTTAAAAAGAAGATTAATTTATTAATTTTTCTTATATGATGTAAATAGAAAATGACGTGTCTAACTTTTGAGAAGACGTAAGGCAAGAAGAAGACGCGGAAGAAAAACATATGCAACTAGGATTTTAAGTGAAAATGAGATTACTAAAAATTAAATTAAGTGGCTATTAATAAAAAGATTTTTTCAAGCATAAATTTTTTTCAAGGATATTTAAGTAATTTTTTAATTATTAACAGATACAAATGCGCACAAATACAGGTACCATCAAATTTGTATCTGTGCCCATATGAAAACGAGAAATTAAACAATCGCTTATTTTATTCGTGGATGCTCATTGATCTATCTAACTAGGGATGACAATTTGACTCATCCCCAATGGGCACCCACAAAATTACCCCAATGGGTAGGGTGAAAACTCGCAAAAATGGGTATGGGTACGAGCTTGGGTAATTACCCACAAAAATAAGCGGGTATGGGCACCTTCGTACCCACCTAGGGGTGGCAAAACGGGTCGTGGCCCGCCGGCCCGACCCGCGCACCCGCCAAAAAATGACGGGTTGGGTTGGGATTTTGGACCCCCCGCCGGCCAAAGCCCTCCCCGCCAAAACCCGCCACCCGCCAAAGCCCGCCCCGCCAAAACCCGCCATCCGCCAAAGCTCGCCGCACCTATTCATTCAGCTTGTCCCACCTTAAATCCGTCATTTTTTAGTTAATTCTAGTAATTCCAATTCTTGATAGTTTTATTTTGTACATTTATTTGATAATATATGCAATACTTTTTGAAGTAAAATTTGTTAAAAAGATCATTTGTAAAAATTATTCTAAAAAATAAGTGAAAAATTTATTTGAAATGTAAAAACAAGCCTATTAATTTATTAAAACAATAAAAAATAAATAAATAAAAAAGTTTGCGTGCAAGCCCGCTTCCCGCCAACCCGCCACCTTGGCGGGGCGAACTAGATTTTTAAGCCCGTTTCTGTTAGCTAGGCGGGTTTGCCCGCCTCGCCTTTTTTTTGGCAGGCTTAAGGCGGGACGGGGCGGGCGGCCCGTTTTGCCACCCCTATACCCACCCCGCCCCATACCCGCACAATATATTTTCGTATTTTAATTTATATTTATATATTTTAATTTATATTATTATATAAAAATGTATGTCTATCAATTTTAAAAAGTATGTAAATGTTAAATCATTACATGTTTAACATAAGTGTTCGTTTATTTCAACAATAAATTTTTTCGAAAACTTTTTAATATTTTTAAAAACTTATAATGATAAGATATTTTATAATTGATCTATTTATTTTTAATAGGAATGCGGGCAATGGGTACGAGTATGGGTACTTACATATCCATAGGGCTAGGGTACAGGTGCTAACTCTGGCGCCCAAGCGGGTATGGTTTCGGGTACGGAGATTTTTCAAATTGCGGGTATGGAAATCAGTACTATAGTACTCTGCAAACCCTACCCATTGTCATTCCTATATCTAACTCACATCCATGACGAATTTTACCTGCGTATATCTACGGGTGCAGATTTTTTTTCCATCCTTATTAGCTAGTGTGTTTTTTTTAATCTAAAATGTATCTTGTTTTATTTATAGACATTAAGAATAATGAATATAATTGAGGAGGTGTAAATATAGTATTTTATGTTTGACACTAATATAAACTTTTATAATAAGAAATATTTTATGCTTTTTTTTCTATAAATTTCCTTTTAATAATAATGTTTATAGTGCTTAATTTAAAATATTTATTAATGTTATTATTAATTTTTGTAAGAATTTCAAATATTTTTAGTGTGATTTTTTTGTTAGTAATTATTTATTTTATTTTACTTTTAAATAGTTGATTTTTTTAATTTATTAAAATAGTGTTGTTATTAGTTTTTTGACATATAAGACTCTAAAAAAAGGGAGAAAGTAAAGGTTTTGCATTAGAGTTTTGTGTAAGGTGAGACGTTTGAATGATATAATTAAAAGAGAGTAAAAATTACAAAAATTAAATAAAAAATTAAAGGGATCATAGTTGTTTTAATTATAGTAATTCTTGTGAGGCTAATAATTACAAAGTTGTTATAACATATGATTTTTTGAATAAACCTTGAATTGCAATTATACTCAATCTCAATTTTAAAAGGGGTCGATTAAATTTTAATTGATGTGATAAATATAAAGATGCATGAAATATGATGTCATGATACAATCTACCACTTTATATGAATATATTATAATAAATATTAAGATTAATATATTATAATGTAAAATTAGTTTTACATTGTCAATTATTTTGACAAATAAAAAGAGAAAAAAATATGAAAAAAGTAATTATTAAAATAATTAATTATAATTTATTTTTTTATTTTTAATTCCATACTTATATTTCAAAATAATAATTCTAATTGGAAGATAATGCAAAATAGTTTTACACTGTCAATGTACAGAAAGTTTACACTGTCAGTGAAGCATAAACGTTAAATTTTTTAGGATGATTGACTTTTTCTTTAATCATATACAAAGTATTGTAATGCACTGATTTTGTAAAATATTTTACATTAACAGTGCATAACAATATTCTTTTCCAATTAATCTCAATTTTTAACAATGTAATTAATAGTATAACAAAATATACATTCAGAGTATAATATAATTCAATTTTTATTGTTCAATTATTTTTTGTGATAAATTCAAAATATTTCATCCGTTTTAAAATGGCTGTTATTCTCACTTTTCAATATAATAATAATTGTTTTTTTTCAAGTGTGTCATATAATTATTACTCTATATATTATTTTCAATACATTAATAAAACTCATTTAGTAAAAGCGCAATATCTTATGACAATATTATTACATTCCTTAATTTTGTACAAAAATATTAAATAATAGTCATTTTAAAAGGGAGGGAGTATATAAAAAGTAACATAGTTATAACTATTGTGATCTAAACCCCACAATTTGTTGTATATTTTTTTTCATTATAAACAATGTGATTGTGGTGTGCTTTCCATCATTATAAATTTGAATTTGCTTCCATCTTTTTCCTTGTAAAAAATAAAATTTTGTTCTATTTAATTATCTCTATTTAATATTTATTTATGAAAAAATATATTCATGACCATGAGTGATATAGAAATTCTATTATTTTAATAAATGAATTCTACTAATTAATGAATGCCACTCATTTATCAATTTTTTATTAAAAATAAATATTCTTTGATTCTTAATTTAAGAATTTTTTTTTTATATTCAATGAATAATAATATATCTTATGGATATAATAAATCAAATAATTTGATTATTTAGTAAATTAAAAAATATATATTAATGACATAGGAGGTACTAAATAGTTGATAAATAAGATTTAATATCCTTTTAGTCCTATATGTTAATCTTTTATTTTAGTCTCTTAATTTAGGTTTTTTAATTTAAATAACTGTTCATATTAGTCTATTAACTATTCAAAACGTATATGTTAGTGTTTTTTTATTTAATTAACGAATAAAATAAAAGAACTAAAATAATACATTTAAAAAAAATTAATAGATCAATATAAATTCTTTTTAAATTAAAGGATCAAAATAAATTCTAAAGTAAACGTACCGAACAAAATGAATATTAAACCAATAAATAAAATAAAAAAATATAAAATAAAGAAGAAGAAAAATTAAACTAATAAAAAAAAAGTTAGAGGCTTATCTAAAGGCAATAAAAAAAGTTAACTGTTTGTAAAGCATTGAGAGAAGCAAGAAAGGCAGTAGTAAATTGGAGATAGTGAAAAGGTAAGATGGTGTGAGGTGTGAAGAAAAGGACAGGAGTTTTGCAGGAAGCTTCTTTACTCTTTCCCAGGTACAGACAGACACTGCCTGTCCAGGAGGGTAAGATACATGTAATTGCATGTGTATATGTTTGTGTGGTAGTGATACTAAGTACCATCCACACACCTCCTGCTACCTATCCTTATTTTACAAGAAAGGTTTATTAGGTTCTGCACATCACAAGAGGCCCTTTTTCTTGTTCTATCTCTATCTCTCCCTTAGAAAATGATTATAAATTTTATTGTGTGGGGCCTGCTATGTACTTATGGAGTTATGGGGGAGAATTTCACTTTCATGATTAATGGTGGATTCACATATTTATGGCATACTCAGGACTTATAAGGAGTCAGAAGCCCCCTCAGGAACTAAAATACCTAGGGTCCTCTCACTCTCACATAATTAAAGAGTATAAATTGGGAACCAAAAATTTAATATCAACTATGTTGCATGTGTAAAGTGTCTATCAATTTTAAACATAACTAATTTCTATTAGAAAATCTTGATGACCTACTTTAGTGAGATAGGATAACCATTACACAAACCATCCAATTGAAAACAAATAAAAACCAAACTTCAAAAAGAAAAAATATATATTGTAGAAATAAATGGAAAGTAGGCTCTTAGGTATTTGGAAAATTCAAATCCCACGTAGAAAATGCATAAGGAACATTCTCTACCTTACGAATCTATATTTTAAGAATGAATTACATCTAATATTAAAAAATAATATTAAATATTATTAAAAATATTGAATTATCAGCTATTAGATTTCCGCAACTAAACTATTTAGATCAGACTCGACTGTCCAATTATAGATATGACATGAGTTAAAAGTCTCAAATCACATTAAATTAAATATAATGTGTGTATGTTTATAAGTGTGATAATTCTTGCCTATTTTTAAATTGGTACTAGAACTTATCAATTATGTCATTCACCATTTATATTTATACGCCAACCTTAATAGTGGTGGACATCAATCGATGTATTAAAAAATCTCAAATCTCAAATTCCATGTAGGAACTTCTATAAAGATTGATAAAATTTTAATAAAAGTAATATTCATCAACTTAAAAGTTAGAGTTATAAGGATGAGTTGGTTGAATATTAAAATCTAATATTTATAAAGATTTGAATGTTAAAAAATAATTTGAAGAAATATTAGGAGTCCTGCTCTGCTAGGGTTGACAACCATGGACAAACGTGGCGTCGGCCGACCAAAATCTCAAGTGGCGGTGCATCGGAAATGAGCTGAACAGACCATCATCTCTCAAGCAATCATCGAGCAACCTACCGTGGATACTGAACAACAAGACACAACAGAAAAGCTGCTAACAAACGAAGGAAACACCACAACCCAACTTGAACAATAGAATCAATCAGAGGAGCCTGAACAAACACACAATGACTCGGATAACAACGACAACACCTCTCCCACCAAGAACAAGACTGAAACCCTACCTAAACCGTGGGTGGATGTAATCAAAGGAATTAGGACTCTCAATAGGGGTTTGGCAGTGGAGTTTGTCGCACTAGAAATCATCAATGGTGAAATAGAGATTAAGATTGATGAGTTAGATGTGGAGGATGAATTGGATTTTTAGAGTAATGCGATGATCCTGTTTGCCCTAGGGGATTCACTCTCAATGAATGCTGTTAGGAAATTCATGGAAAACTCATGGAATTTTGTCACGATGCCGGAGCTATACTACAATGAAGAAGGTTATTTTATCGTCAGATTCAAAAGCGGTTATGTCAAAGGGGCCGTATTTCATCTACGGCAAACCGGTGTTTATCAGAATTTGGAGCCTTGAATTTGAGATGAAAGATGACCTGCTGCGAGTCCTACCACTGTGGGTAACTTTCCCCAATCTTCGCCTCCATTTGTGGGGCGAAAAGAGCTTTTCCAAGATTGAAAGCGCAATTGAAAACCAATTACAATAGATGAGTGCACTGCAAAAAAATTACGTATCTCCTATGTACGAATCTTGATAGAAGTTGACATCACGCAAAGAACTAAAGAGAGTATTAATATCAGAGATCATAAGGGTAAATTGTTGGAGCAGAGAGTTGAATACGAATGAAAGTCAATGTATTGCCAAAGATGCTTGAAAATAGGGCATGATTGTGACCTCAAGAGGAAACCAGAGAAAATTCCAAAACATGGAAACCAGTCACCAATAAACCTCAGATACCCCATCAAACCAACAAGGTGCAACCCCCACAAAAAGACGACATACAAAAGGAGGTACAGGACCAAGAAATCACACACACTACTGCAGAAGAGAAGACACCTACCCAGACAAAACAAGATGAAGAATGGACAAAGAATGTTTCATCAAGTAAAGTGGATAAAGACATACAAGGTATGCATACTCCTCACAAGAGTGCTTTTGTAAAGTTCTAAAATTCATTTACTCCCCTAAGAATTGGAGAATGTTCTAGGGGAGAAAACCACCTTGATCCATGATAGCTACCTGGAACGTTATGGGCATGAATAAAGAGGCAAGGCACAGGGAGATAAGCTCATATATCTCTACTTTCAATGTACCAATTTGTGCCTTGCTGGAAACTAGAGTAAAGAAGCACAAAGCTGACAAGATTATAATTTTTTTTGGGACTAGTTGGAGTTTTGAGGATAACTATGATCAACACTCAAATGGTAGAATATGGATATTGTGGAAGCATAACATAGTTCACTTAAAAGTTATCACCACCAATGCACAGTTTATTCATGTAGATGTTTACAACCTTGATCAAACATACTTGCAAACCATTATTGTCATATATGCATACGATCAACTTGAGCATATGAGAAGGTTGTGGAAAGAATTTAAAATCTTATGTAATACCGCCATGGGCCCTTGGATAGCTACAAGTGATTTAATAATGTGACCTCATGCTAAGATAGGATTGGAGGAAAAATGTGACTGAAGCTGAATTTAGAGATTTGAAAGAAATGATGCATAATACAGGACTGTTTGAAGCTACAACCAAGGGGCCACATTTTACCTGGACAAACAACCACACAACAGGGGTCATATACTCTAGAATAGATAGAGTGTTGGGCAATGCTACTTGGTATCAGAAATTCCACAATACTATGATTGAAAACCTGACCCAAAATATATCAGACCACATTCCTGTGAATATTTGGATACAGGACCAGCAGAATAAGAGAACAACAACAACCTTGTTTAAGTTTTTGAACTGTGTAACTCATAAGGATGGGTTCCTTCAAACTGTGGAGGAGAGTTGGATGAGGGAGACTAGGGGTGGGCCAATGCAAATCATGTGGACAAAATTGAAGAGGCTACAACCTAAACTCAAGGCCATAACAAGAAAAGTCACCAACAACCAAGCACAACTTACTCAATCAAGACAAGAACTTCACCAGATGCAGGAAAATCTTCAAAGAGACCCTTTTAATGATCAACTTATTCAACAGGTGAAAGATTGCACAGGAAAGGTTATGCAACTTAACCAAGTAGAGGAGGAGATTCTAAAACATAAATCCAAAATCAACTGGCTAAAGTTGGGAGACAATAATAATTCCTACTTTCATGCCTCAGTCAGGGAGAAAAACAAGCACAAAGGTCTATACACTCTTCAAGCTATGAATAGAGAGATTCTCACAAAGCATGAGGACATTGAGCATGAAATTGTGGAGTTCTATACTCAACTGGTAGACACTCAGAATCAGAACTTAAGAAGCATAGAGGTCCCTGTTATTAGAGAAGGTAAAACTTTATCAAGACAGGATGCTCAATCTCTCATCAGGCATGTGGAGGATATATAGAGAGATTTGGGAAGCTCTAATCAGTATTGGAGATACCAAAGCACCAGGCATGGATGGGTACAACTCCTATTTTTTCAAGAAAACTTGGCAAATTGTGAAGTATGATGTGAGAGCAGCAGTTAAAGAATTCTTTGAGACCAATCAAATTTACAAACCTTTCAACTGTTCCCTCATTACACTGATCCCTAAGACCCCAGATGCAAAAACCATTAAAGATATGAGGCCCATAGCATGCTGCAGTACTTTTTATTAAATCATATCCAAAATTCTCACCTCTAGGCTTGGGTCAGTAATTGGTAACATAGTCTCATAATCCCAATCTGCTTTCATTCCTGGCAGATTAATTCATGACAACATCATAATGGCTCAGGAGTTGGTAAGAGGTTATGGCAGGAAGCAAATATCCCCTAGGAGCATGCTGCAACTAGACATCCAAAAGGCCTATTACACTTTGGATTGGAAAGCCCTGAAACACATAATGATGGAGATAGGTACCCCACATATTTTTATCAATTGGATAATGACTTGTGTTTCATCTGTCTCATACAGGTTTTCAATCAATGGTAGCCCATCAAAGTTACTTAGAGCAAAGAGAGGCTTGAGACAGGGAGACCCCATCTCACCTCTGCTCTTTGTAATCACAATGGAATACATGCACAAACTGCTTCAAACATTGGCCAGAAATCCTGACTTCAACTTCCACCTAAGATGTGAAAGACTCAATATCATCAACTTATTCTTTGTTGATGACATTCTTTTGTTTACAAGAGGTGATGCTGTGTCCTTGCAATTGATCATGCAGAAAGTGCAGAATTTCTCAGACACCACAGGGCTGTGTATTAGCAGTTCCAAGAGCAAGTTATATATAGGTGGAGTGGATGAAGAAACAAGGAATCATCTTTACCATCTCACAGGCCTGGATGAAGGAGATATGCCTTTCAAATATCTAGGAGTTCCACATAGTAACAAAAAATTAATTGTCAAGGATTGCCAATCCTTGATAGATATGATGCTTAAAAGGATTACTCATTGGAGCACAAAATTCCTGTCCTATGCTGGTAGACTACAACTTGTCAAAAGTGTCCTATTCTCCATAGCCAACTACTGGATGCAAGTGTTTCCTTTGCCCAAGAAGGTGATTAACCATGTTGAAAGCTTATGCAGCATGTTCTTGTGGACTGGTAAGGATGAAAACAAGAGGAAAGCTCCCATTGCGTGGGATCATGTGTGTGACTCAATCTCAATAGGTGGCAGAAATATCATTTCATTATATGACTGAAATAGGGCTACTATAGGGAAGTTGTTATGGAATATATGGACAAAGAAGGACATAGTGTGGATCAAATGGCTCCACACTTACTACATCAAGCAAGTGGATGTTAACCACTCTACCCCTGGCCTGAATTGCTCATGGATAGTAAGGAGCATTTTCAAAAGCAGAGACCTGCTTCTTAACTCTAATCTGTGGCAAGAATTCATAAATGCTGGTACATACAGCACAAGGGAAGCATACAACTACTTGAGAGGGGATAAACCTAAGGTGGAGTGGCGAGGCATGATGTATGGCAACATAGCTAGACCAAGGGTGACTTTTACCACTTGGATGGCTTGCCAGGGAAGACTCATGACAAAAGACAAGGTTGCTCACTTTGGTATTTAAACGGATGGCTTATGCATCTTCTGCACCAAACATGAAACCAATGCTCATATCCTTTTTGAATGTGACTACAGTTACCAAATCTGGCAGCAAGTTATGCAGCTGTTCAACATCCCAATCCCTGATCATAGTAGAATGGATCTGCGATGCCTCATTAAGTATACTAAGGGCCAAGGGCCAGCTTGAATAAATGTGTGGTGGCTGAAACCATATACCACATATGGACTGGTAGAAATAAATGTATTTTTCAAAATGGAAAGATTGATGACCTGAGAAGCAATATGATTAAGGATGTGGTGATGACTAGAATTGAAACTAGCAAGAGAGTCTTAGAGTACTATCATAGGCATTTGTAGGAGTTGGTTTGTTTGTATGTTATCATTAAGTCACTTTGATGCCTGGATCATTTGATCGACTTGTATCACTTGTTTTTTTGGTATTAATATATTCTCATATTCCAAAAAAAATATTTGAATTCTCATAAAACTTGTTCTGAACAGTCAGAAAGGCCAACAACCACGGTCCAGAGAAGGCAATAATTCATCAATTCGCTTGCATTGTAGGAGTGTTATCTTGAGGAAGAAAGTTAGGGATCTAGGTCTAAGATACATCCAATGACTTGCATCCTACATCTAAAGAATAATGGGTTATTGCAACCGCTCAAATATATAAAGGGAAAACACACCATTTTCCAAGTACACACTTTCAAATTCAAACTTCACTCTCATCTTACTCTGATACTGACTTGAGCATTGAAGTGCAAACCTTGCATGTTAGCTTCACTCCATCACTGCGGTGGAAGCTCAAGTATACCATTGCATCTTGCAACCTCTAGTCTCCGATCAACTAAACTGCGGTTCCATAAAAAATAGTGGAACTGTCTATGAGAATTGACTTTCGATTCCCACATTTCCCACGATTGAATACTCCTATTTCAACTCACTGATTCAAAGCTTTCTCAACCTAGCAGATTAAAGTTCCTGAGATTGAATCGCATATCTTCTGTTTTCGATCTACTCTGGTAACATATCAACTCCGATTTTTAGAATTTCCAAATCTCTAATCTCTAGATCTTTCGTCAATAACTAGATCTAAAGCCACTCGCTCCGCCATTTTGCACAAAGCGGCGGTCACTGCTGATGCTGTTCAAGTCACAAGAGATCCAGCGCCTCCTCCTTAAGGCATGCAGATCAGGACGTTGTGAATACATTGTTACATCCATATCTCGTCCAACCCCCTTAAATAGTAGGATTTGTTTTGCAGTTCCAACAAGGACAACCTTCGCTTAGACCTCCAGCACAACCATCGACTTTAAGACTAGAGGCACTTCCTATTATCCAGTTGTTAGAGGCTAGTCTTGGAATAGGAGGCGCGGAGGAGTTGTTGAACGAAATGTATAACATAGTTTGGAAGCAAAACTCACAAACGATGTAAGAAAAATAGTTTGTTTGGAAAGATTTCACAGCGTAAATCCAAAGGGAAACATAATGCATGAAGCTGCTTCTAGAAGAAGCCAAAATATTGCCCCCAATTCGGCCGTGTCACGAAGAGATGCGACTTTAAACTCTCTAAATAACCAAAAGAGCAAGAAGCACCAAACTTCTTCTCACAGTCCTAAGGGAGATCGAGGTAGTCACCTTTCTCCAAAGGAACAAGTAGAGAAACTGCCAATTAAGAATCCGTAGAAACATCCTCTTTGTGCATATATCCTAAACCACAAAATTTTAAATTCGTTGGAAAAACCTCCAAAGATGAAGAAGTACACCAGGAATGGAAATATCGACGAGCATATACAACATGTTAATGGCTGCTTGAAATACTTCCACGCCAACATCCAACAAAGTGTAAACTATTTGCACTAACACTAACAAAATCTGTTAGACTCGAGTTCAAAGTTATGACCTAAGGCAGGATATCTCATTCAGGGGAAATTATGGCATAGGAAGACTCATAGTTTGAAAAAACTATTGAATAGAGTTTAAACATTCACTAACCTTGCGAAGAAACATATATCCCGAATTGACAACCAGGAAGTAATGAATGCATGTTTTGGCCAGTCATCTAAAAAGGACTCCAAAATGAAAATGAAGGAATTCTATCACGGAACCTGTGGCTGGTTTGACAAGTACAGACCTTTGAACACTTCCCGAGAGAAGATATAGCAAGAGTGTTCCAGTATTGGAAGACTTTAATATACACCAACTCACTAGATTCAGCTAAGAAAGAGCGATCATCAAGTGGTTTTAAACCTCTATCTCGAATCTATTGTAGGGCAGGTAAAGACTTAGAATCGAAAAGGTGCACTCATAAAAAGGAATAATGCATTGTCCATACTCACTAAAAATCCTTTTGTCTTTCTCAGAGGTCAATACACCTCAATGTAAAGAAGGAACTACACCCATAGAGGCGCTATCAAAACTACCTTCTCGAGAAAAAGTAGATGCAGTTGTTGAAATGACATGATCAAAATATGAGGAAACATCTTATTTTGATTTTTACTTATGATAGGGACAACTTCCTTCACATACAGAAAGATAGTATATTGTAGAAATACAAATGATAAGGATGCATAGGTAACATCTTAGAAAATTGCATAACTGGCTATGCAAATATAATTTGATGACTTAGAAAAAAAGTAATTAGCATTATTAACACTTCATATCTCCTCGAGAAGACACTCGATTATTTCAATTTCCAAAGATCATTATGATAGAACACACGAAAAGACATTTGTAGTATGTGGCACATTTAAGGCGAGAATTCCCAAAGACATCAAAATCACATATTGGCTTTCCATTCAATCGGGGGCATGGCCTGAATGAAAATGCAAATACTATAAAATCACTCGCACTGCCATGAAAGGGCAAGGTCTTGGGGAAACTATTCCGGCCTGGCTAGAAGTGCCGATGATTGTGGCCTAGAGAAGGAAATAATTTTCCAATTCGCTTGCAGCGTAAAAGTTTTACCCTATGGAAACACATAAGAGATCTAGGTCCAAGATGCATCCAAGAACTTCTTGCAACCTACACTATAAGAATAGTGGAATGTTACAACCACTCCAATATATAAAGCAAAAACACGCCATTCTCCAAGTACATAATTTCAAATTCAAACTTCACTCACTCATCTTACTCAGATACTGAATTGAGCACTGAAGTGTTATCCTTGCTGGTCAGCTCCACTACATTACTATGGAGGAACCTCAAATCTACTATTTCACCTCACAGCCTCTATTGTCGGATCAACTATGGTTCTGATAAGTCCAAGCTTTTGAGGTTGTCATCAATTTTGGTAAAACTAACTTGACAGCAAGATGTTGGACAAGATGTCCTAACATGAAGAATAATCTAAAGAACAAGATGTTGGACAAGATGTCCTATCATGATGATTCGACATCTTTGTCTGTTACTTTACAATTTTTGATTCTGTTATTTTATTTCCATATTTCAAAAGATTGTGGGAATATTTGTTTATCCTAGGTGGCGTTCAAGATTGAGGAATCAGTTATTCTGTCTATATTTGAAGTGTGGAAACATTTTAGGAAACTTTGGATTAAAGAAACTATTCTTAAGGAGAATTAGTTACAGATTCTGTGTAACAGTATTGCTATGTTTTTGAAGCCCAAATCCAGTCTAGTTTATGGTTATAAATAGAATGGATTTAACCTAATTAAGATGCAGAAAATACTTTGTTGCTTAGTGAGTTTTAGGGTGTGTATCTGTGAGCCTCTCTTGTATCGTGTGGATACTAGAGCTGGACTATTTGCATTGAGTTGTAATTTCTGTCACTGTTGTGATTAAAAGGAAATTGAGAAGGGTCTCATACCTAGAAAAAGTCTTAGGTAGAAATTAAGCACGGGTAGTGATTAAGTGATAAGTTGTAAACCGAAGGTTGTTTAGCTTAGAATTAATACTATCTAGTGGATTTCATTCCTGGCTTGGTAGTCCCGAGACGTAGGTGTTGTTGTACACCGAATTGGGTTAACAATTACTGTGTGTTTATTTACTTTCTGCAATTTGTATTGTGCTCCTTATTTTCATTGTGTTTGAAGCAGAGATCAAGTGTCTCGACATCTCTCAGGACATATGAGATCTGCTACCAGAATTTCAATTGGTATCAGAGCAGGCATCTTGCTCTGTATCTGGGTGAGATTCAGGGAAGTTACTTTCTGGTGCAATGGACAAGGAAGGAGGAATATTGAACAGACCACCCAACCTTGATGGATCCAATTATGAATATTGGAAAGTGTGCATGGTGGCCTTTATCAAGTCCATGGATGGTAAAGCTTGGAAGTCTGTGGTCAAAGGATGGGATCCACCAGAGGCCAAAGATCAGGAAGGTAATATTACTGATATGATAAAGCCTGAGGAAGACTGGGATGATGAAGATGACAAGCTTGCTCAAGGTAATTCCAAAGCATTGAATGCCTTATTCAATGGAGTGGATAAGAGCATCTTCAGATTGATCAAGAATTGTATTATTGCCAAAGATGCTTGGGAGATCTTGAAGACTGCTCATGAAGGAACTTCTAGGGTGAAATCATCAAGACTTCAACTTCTCACAACCAAGTTTGAGAACTTGAAGATGAGGGAGGATGAAAGTATTCAAGAGTTTCACATGTACATTGTTGATATAGCTAATACTTTAAGTGATCTTGGAAAAAAAGATTCCAGAAGCTAAGTTGGTCCAAAAAATTCCTAAGATCTATTCCTAAGAAGTTTGACATGAAGGTGACTGCCATTGAAGAAGCCCAAGACATAAATACCATGAAAGTAGATGAACTCATGTGATCTCTTCAAACTTTTGAAATGCCAATCAGTGAGAAATCTGAAAAGAAGAAAAGCATAGCCTAGGTGTCTAATCAAGAATTGTCTAAGGCTGTTGTGCTTCTTGGAAAATAGTATAACCAATTGCTGAAGAGGATGGACGAGGAGTCAAGATCAAATGTCAAGACTAAGACATCTGACAACAACAAAAGGGAGGATTTTGGAAGAAGGTCCAAAACTGAAGACAAAGCTAACAAGGGCAAAGGAATCCAATGCTATGAATGTGAAGGATTTGGACATATCAAATCTGAGTGTCCTACCTTTCTCAAGAAGGAGAAGAAAGGCTTGTCTACATCATGGTCTGAAGATGATTCTCCAAGTGAAGGAGAATCTGCTAAACAGGTTTCATCTCTTACTAGAGTATTTGATTCTGATGAAGACTCAGATGTTGGGGAACTCTCTTTTGATGAACTGGCCAACTCATACAAGGAGTTGTGCATCAAAAGTGCAGAAGTATGTCAGCTGGGAGAGGATCAACATAATGTTATCGTTCGTCTTGAGGCTGAAATATTGAAGCACTTGGACACCATCTCTGACCTAAAGGAGGAAGTTCTATTGGTCAACTCTAAACTTGACAATATGACTAAAACTGTTAGAATGCTCAATAGCAGCTCTGATGTGATGGATGATATTCTTCAATTTGAGAGGGATGCTAGAGATATTAGAGGACTTGGTTACAATGACCAAGTTGTGATGAATAAAGGAAAAGAGCCAGCATTGAGTTCTACTTAGCCTAAAAGAAAGCAGAATTGGAAGATGTCAAAAAGGATGTCCCAACATCAGCAAAGACATCAGAAGAATTCATTAGGGAGCAAGAATCAAGACTGGAAATGTCATCATTGTTATAAGTATGGTCACATTAAACCTTACTGCTACAAGTTACATGGCTATCCCAAATCTGCTTCACAACCCAAAAAGATGCAGGTTATTGGTAAAGCAGAAAAGAAGTGGATTCCTAAGAATGACATTGTTGCTCTCATAGCTCATTCCTCTCTAAGAGCTTCTGCTAGAGAGAGGTGGTACTTTGATAGTGGTCGTTCTAGACACATGACTGGTGTCATGAACTTTTTGGTGGATATTGAATCACATGCTACTAGCTATGTCACCTTTGGAGATGGATCCAAAGGGGAAATAAAAGGTGTTAGGAAGATGGACTATGTTGGGCAGCCTAGTCTTGATAACGTGTTGTTTATCAAAGGACTAACTGCAAATTTGATAAGTATCAGTCAAATTTATGACCAAGGTCTCAAGGTTAACTTTACCAAATCTGAGTGTCTGGTAACAAATGATAAAGATGAAGTTATCATGAAAGGAGCCAGATCTAAGAATAATTGCTATGTGTAGTTTCCTCTAGAGATAGAGTGTTCATCCATGCCAAAAGGAGATGAAGTGAAGCATCAGAAACTTGGTCATCTACAGAAGATGAAGAAAAGTTTGTCAAGTGCAACAGGCAGAGATACCCCAAATCTAAAGATTGATGGTGTAGGAATCTGTGGGGAACGTCAGATTGGGAAGCTAACTAAGATGTCACACAAGAAGCTACAACATCTTACTACTTCATGGATTCTAGAACTACTACATAGGGACTTGATGGGACCTATGCAGGTTAAAATTCTTGAAGGAAAGAGGTGTGTTTATGCAATTATTGATGACTCAACCACAAAAGCTGAATGCATAGCAACTGGGAATAGATGCTCTCAACTCATGCGGTTGAGATAAATGCTGACTGAGCATAATGTCACACAAGATTTCGTGACATTATACTGTGACAACTTGATTACTATTGATAGTCTTAGATCAGCATCCTGTTATCTTGATGTGTGCTGATTATGCAATGAAAAGGGAATCTCTTTTGACTTTGCATTATAAGTTGTTTGCTGGGAAACATGTCCCAGATATTGTTTCAACATCTGCTCAAACATTTGCTCCTGCAACTTCAAAGAATGATGTTATTGCTCAGCTGAAGGAGACTTGTAAGGATCTAGATGCCATCATCAAGTCCAACACAGCTAGAAAGGCAAAGCTTGAACAGTTGATACATGTCTTGACAACTGAACATGACAAGGGAACTGAGGCTGCTGGTGGAACAAATAATGCTGAGAAGAATGCTACTGAAGATGATGAAGCTGATGCTGATATTGATGTTGAAGATGTTGATCTTGATGGAGAAGAAGAAGAGGAAGAGGATGACGAGGCTACTGAAGATGATATCTGATTGTAGTTTTATTCATTTTTTTGTGGTTTTGTAAGGGCTAAATGCCCAGGATATTTTTAGCACTGCATGTGCTTGTTATGTACTTTAAACTATTGTGTTATTGTTTGGTTGTTTAGTTAGTTAACTACCTTTGTCATATTATGGCTAAAAAGGGGGAGTAATACTAACTTAACAAACTACTGCTAACCACTGGCTGGTGCTATTGAGGGGGGGAGTGCTAACCACTTGCTGCAGAAGAAGGAACTAATTGAGGGGGGGAGGCTATGAGTGCTAACCACTTGATGCAGAAGAAGGAACTAATTAAGGGGGAGGCTATGTTATATTTTCCGCTGCTGTTCTGATTTTTTCCTCTGACTGTTTGTGTTTTTGTATGCAATGGTTGTTTAGTTAGTTTTAGCCAAAATTTACCAAAGGGGGAGATTGATAAGTCCAAGCTTTTGAGGTTGGCATCAATTTTGATAAAACTAACTTGACAGCAAGATGTTGGGCAAGATGTCCTAACATGAAGAACAATCTGAAGAACAAGATGTTGGACAAGATGTCATATCAAGATGATTCGAGATCTTTGTTTGTTACTTTACAGTTTTTTATTCTGTTATTTTATTTCTAGATTTTAGAAGATTGTGGGAATATTTGTTTATCCTAGGTGGTGTTCAAGATTGAGGAATCAGTGATTCTGTCTGTATTTGAAGTGTGGAAACATTTTAGGAAACTTTGGATTGAAGAAACTATTCTTAAGGAGAATTAGTTGCAGATTCTATGTAATTGAATTGCTACGTTTTTGAAGCACAAATCCAGTCCAGTTTATGGTTATAAATAGGATGGATTTAACCTAATCAAGGTGCAGAAAATACATTATTGCTTAGTGAGTTTTAGGGTTTGTATTTGTGAGCCTCTCTTGTGTCGTGTGGATACTAGAGACGGTCTGTTTGCATTGAGTTGTAATTTTTGTCACTATTGTGATTGAAAGGGAATTGAGAAGGGTCTCATACCTAGGAAGAGTCTTAGGTAGAAATTAAGCACTAGTAGTGATTAAGTGATAAGTTGTAAACCAGAGGTTGTTTAGCTTAGAATTAATACTATCTAGTGGATTTCATTCCTGGCTTGGTAGCCCCCAGACGTAGGTGTTGTTGTACACCGAACTGGGTTAACAATTACTGTGTGTTTGTTTACTTTCTGCAATTTGTATTATGCTCCTTATTGTCATTGTGTTTGAAGCAGAGATCAAGTGTCTCGGCATCTCTCAAGACATCTGAGATCTGCTACCAGAATTTCAGGTTCCAAAACTGAACACAACTAATCATGTAGTATTCTTTATATATATATATATATATATATATATATATATATATATATATATATATATATTTCTGTACTAGAACCTGAATTTTGATTGAATTATGATGATAAACTTCTGATGTGGTGGTATGGATCTTCCATACGATGGCGTTGGCGTGGACCTGTAAGGTAACACTACAATGTCTAAGTTAGTTACAAAGTCCAAAGTTAAGAAAGTATAAGTTTGAAAAGTTAATGTGTATCTTATCTTTAACTTATGCCACCTATATAAGATGGATAATTTTATTAGGCTTTGTGTCACTAGACTTGATACTTGGATCTTACTTGTATTGAGCCTTTGGCCGGCTTAGAACATTTTTCATAAGGCTTTTTGGGGGTTTTATCGCTCTGAAAGTATTTCAAATTTAAGGTCGACATTTCATAAATAAAGCTGATCATCAAGATATATGAGAAGAAGGTTGATTAGTCACTTGACCACACCCTCAAAGTGTCGTACGACGCTTTTGACCTAGAGGTTAGCCAGCTCGAGGCGTTTTGTCCTAATGTCCAGGTTCTCTGCTTACAACTTAACCCGTAGATTTTTATCTAGAATGGATCTTTAATAGATGATAAGGGTGCCTAGCACCAGGGTGGTGATACATGATTTTCATTTTTGTATAACTTTATGAATAACATTATTTATTTATTTCTATTTTTGTTTGGTACAATTAATGAAGGACTTGATCTATCTCTAACATTTTTCCTTGGTCTCTTCCTTGAGAGGGAACCAGCGTGATCCCTAGGAGTCATCATTACTCGTTCCATTCAATGGAAACTAACATAATTATCAAGCTTTGTAGTTGTTCATCCCTGTCAAGGGGAACTAGCATAATCACTAAGCTTCGTCTTTACATGTCCCAATATATGGGAACTGGTTTAATCCCTAAGCCTGGCCATTACCCGTCCTAGTCTATGGTAATTGATTTAAGTCTTTCGCGTCACAGGGAATTGTCCCTGGTAAAAGGCGGGGTTCTCATCCATGTCCCTAGGTTTTTATCCTAGTTCAATGTGGGCGTCTTTTGAGCTCCACCTCATATGCTCTTGGAGTATATGGCTCCTAAGAGAGCGGTGCATCAGTTGTCTCTTAACGTGTTTTGTCTCGCTGAACCCGTTTTCACAAAGAGAATTTATGCCATATTGGAAAGAAGTATAATATGTACTGTCTTAGACAAGGAATTCATTTATTCGATATTTGAAGAACCTAAATGAATGTATATCTTGTGCGTTGTTAGGATCTTGATGCACTTCTTTGAGAGTCGCTTCTAGGAGGTTCGCAAGTGCTCCTTTGGTAGTCGGCTTGGACGTCAGCCTCACTTTCGGTGAGAGTTACACCACTGCACTTTAGGTTCACGGTATCAAGACTGCTCAGGTAACAAACTTCATCTTTTTAGGGATCACCTTTCTCTTTGCTAAGCCTGCCCAGAGTTTCCCCTTTTACATTCACTCGACCTACGCTCTCAAAATCTACCTTTATGTTTGTCTGAAACTGCCTTTGATTAAGTCTATTTTCCATGGTTGTTTGAGTGTTTTAGCATAACATGGTCTATCACAATGATATTTGAGAATTTTGTATTTAGCGAGAGAGGTTCAGTTTCTCTTCCACGATACCATTTGTTCATAACTTATTTCGATTTAGCTTTTGGATATGATTATATTTGTCGTTCGAGGATCATCATCGTTATGGAGTTTCCTTTCCGATCTCCTTAATTAGGGTAACAAAAATCAATGTTGGAACATTAGGTTTGAGAAGTTCCATGGTGCAAGGTTAGAGACAAATTCCCCTTCCTTTTGTTGTTTAATCACGATCTTGCTTTTGGATGAAACAATATTTGATCGTGAAATTTCATAGGAATCAATTATTGATTCTAAAACACATTGCAATTGTTCCATACTAGAACCAAAATTTTGACTGAATTGCGATGATGGACTCCTAATGCGGTAGTATGGATATCAGATACGGTGGCGCGAGGTTGGACCTGGAAGATTAACACTCTAATGTCTAAGTCAATTACTGAATCCAAATTAAGTAAAGTGTAAGTTTAAAAAGATAGTGTGTTTCGTATCTTTGATATATGCCACATATATAATGTGAAATGAAAATTTTTACAATGAAAACAAAAAATACTCCAGAACAAAGCAACAAGCTAAAATAATGACAAATTGAAAAATAAAAATAGATACACCTAACAAGGTAAAGTTGAACAAACAAGAAGCAGGAACATCCAATTACACCTTAAAATACCAAAATTTGAAGAAACCTTCAACAAATACCAACAACACAAAGCAAGATAAGACGGATAATAAAACTAGATCAAACACAAGCTAACATGTTCTTGTCAACTAAATAAACTCCCAACGACCCCACACAAACAATCTTTTCATACCCATTTATAGTCGGTGTATGGAAAGTCAAAGAACTTACAAAAAAATCACTTTCATTATATGATTTTAATCTTGTTTCCTATTTTCTCACCATTCACCACACAACTATATATCAAACTAATTCCAAAATTATCATAATCCTAGCCCTTTCCCCTATCGGTCCATAAACAACGAAAAAGTCATGGTAAATCTAAGGGAAAACCAACTCCCATTCCCCTCCACCTAAAGATATTATACCAGGCATGCACGCTAAAATAATAAGGCAAATAAACGATTAATCGACCCTGCCACAAAGCATACACATGATCCATAGCCATACCACAAATAATTACATTCAAATAAATGACGCCATCAAGAGTTTGAAGAGAGGGACCTCTTGTCCGAGTATACCAAAGGCTGTAAGAGAGAAAGAGAAGAGACGCTGAAGATATCTTCCCTCTAGTCATAACCTCCATGGTCGACCACTTCAACGTATCATAAATACTTATAGATGGCGGAAGATCTTAATGACATAGTTTATTCAGAGCTGTTTGAAAATATGGACCTGAAGAAAGAAGATTTGTGGCCATTTTAATGGCCATTAGTGCATGCGTTCAATGGCACGACAACCTGCCCATGGGAATACATTGAATCAATGATATGTGTGAGGGAAGGAAGAGTCATTGGGATTGAGAACTCACATCTCCTTGTATCCCATTTCAAGAGCGTCTACAATTGAATTCCCAACATACTTTTCATGGTTTCCCTAGATGTTGTGGCTTCACCAATAAATATCAAACTTAAATTCCACAATCTCTATGGAAAGTCGGTCACAATCAATATTGACCTCAAGGGAGCGAAAAGGATCTACCAAGCACTACAGCAAGACCAGAGCGAGTACGAGGCCATGGAGATCAATGTAGCTTCCCTCATATTTCATCTAAGTGGCATGAACATTCGGCCTCTCGAAGAAAGAACAAGTCATGTCGGCCCAATAAGTAGGTGTGGAAGACTAGACGAGCAACATATAAGGAGAATAATTGGTGGGAGACCCACCTGGTTATGTTTACAACTTTATCTTCGATTTTATTTCATGTATGATTAATTACCTCACAAAGTGTATTATGATCCCTCCATTATTAAACAAAGCATAAGTTCTGAAATATCTCTTTTCTTTGTGATCATGTACGGTAACGACAAGTCCGGGATACGATCGAAGGGATCTAATCCCCAACACAAAGACTCAGGGGTACTGTCATAAATGCTTAAAGCAATCAAAACCCAAAATACAAAGCACACACACATAAAGAAAGTGACAAACCACTAAAATGACTATAATCGTCCAACCCCCTCTACATACCCACTCCTGAGGCCGCGATGGGTCTTCCACACGTCAACCTCGGACCAGGTTTTCATCTAGGGAAAGGAGTACTGACCCTTGACCAGGCACGACCCCAAAGACGTCCAATAAAATTCGAGCACAAACCTCATAAGTTAACACAATGTCCAGAGTAATTCACTCAAAATCAACCACACGCACCTTAAAAAGGTAAAAGAAATATATCAAAGTCAAACTCATTTACTTATGCCTCTCGATTAATGGTATTACATTAAAAAAAGGATAATGTCATAACTAATATCTAAGCAAGAAGACTTTTCCATCTTTAAGAATTTGGTTCAACTATATTTTCTCCCTCAAAATATGTACTGGAGAATAAAAATGACCGACTTGCTGCAAAGCGTTCTCAAAGACTTCAAAATGGTCACGAGACTAGCAATGGATGATTCATTTAATTTATAAGCTATGGAGGTATTTTAAAGGCGCATGTTTTCAAGATCTCCCTGAATGATAGAAAGAGATTCCTTTCTAGAAGATAAAGTAGCTCACGCGTAGGTCATATCTTTATCTTTCCTTGTTTTGTCTTTCAGAAAGAGCTTTACTTGATCAACAAACGATCTAGGAGATTTAAGGTACACAAGGCATCACTTACCCCAGTAATAGAAACAAACGAATTTTGAACTTTATGCAGGTATGTATCTCATTGAAGCGCCAAGTTACGAATACTCTCATCTAATAGTTGTTTCTCCTTACGAAGATTATCAGACAAGAAATCCTCCCAACGACTGGCCCAACCAATGGCTAGAACGAAACAAGCATGTCGGGTGTAATACGCCTGACTTAAAAACTCTTTCTCTAGAGACTCGCCAATTGGGTTGGCAAGGTAACAACAATCCTCCTCTGAAGTAGATGCCTGACGTTCTTTTTGAGTACGGGGGGTATATTCCTAGCCAAGAAGATGGACGATTGAGGACCTAGAATTCGCGATGCCCATCGAGAATCACTAAAGATACTAACACCTCTAGCATGCCCCGAGGAGGTTTATTCTCAAGAATATGGATGACAGGGGCAAGGAAAAATCCTCATTATCCTAGCTAGTGAAGTAATATTGACCAATAATGAAGTGATTAAAGGACTAATAATAGTCAGGGCGACTCAGAGTCCTCATCTCAGTTGTGAAATTGCTTCCTCGTTCTGCATTGAATCGAAAAATAACAATTACCAAAGTTAAGTGCATTATAGGCAACCAACCTAGTGACATGGGGAAAGAGTACCAGAAGATCACAAAAAATGGATTTCCTCTTCTCCTTGGTACGAGTGTGTATCATCAGGCGAGTTTCAACAAGTCGTTTCAAGAATTTCTTTGAAGTTTCATTATAGGGAGTGACGCCCCCGATATGACCCAACTCTTTGAAGAAGGTGACTGTCTGTTTCTTTTGATAAAGCTCCTCCAGAGACATATCACTCTACTTGTAAATGTCTGATCCATTCCCCATTAGAAAATGACTTTTGTTCCAATACTCATGAATTAGACCAGTACACCTTTCTTTTGTACCGATGCCACTAGTGGATAATGTAGCACGGGCCTCTTTGAAGAGAGGAACAACCAAAAAGAACCTATTTTTAAAATTCTTCATCCTCTTTGAAAACACTCTAAAAAAATGAGTAGATTTCACTAGAGTAATCATGCCCTAGCCCAACGTGTACTTTGTTGAGCTATGTTATACTCTGAAAAGATGGAAGAAAATGGACAATTGGGCTTTTTCATATGATATTCGCACAAGTATAAGTAGACTTTAATATATGCTCAACTCACAAGATTATGCTAAGAAGGTGCTATCATCTTTAAACCTCTATCTCAAAGTTTTTGTAGGTCAAGTAGAGACTTAGAATAAAAAAGGTGCACTCATAGAAAGGAATAATGCATCTTCCATACTCACTACAAATCCTTTTGTCTTCTTTAGGAGTCAGTACACCCCAATCTGAAGAAGGATCCACATCCATAAAGGCCCCATAAAGACTACCTTTTCAAGCAAAAGTAAAGGCAGTTGTTAAAATGATGGGATCAAAATAAGAGAAAACATCTTCTTTTGATTTTAGACCCATGATTGGGATTACTTCCTTCACTTATGTCAAAATAGTATGTTGTAGAAATAGAAATGATAAGGATGCAAAGGTAACATCTCAAGAAACTCTATAACTGACTATACATAGATAGTATATTGGTTTACAAAAAGTAATAAACACTATCAATGTTTCATATCACCTCATGAAGACAATCGAGTATTTTAGTTTCCAAAGATAATTATGATAGAACATACGAAAAGATATATGTAGCATGGGGCACATTTAAGGCGCAAATTCCCAAAGACATCAAATTCACCTCTTTATTTTCCATTCAATCTAGGACATGGCCGAAGCAGTTGCATTTCCAAGCATGGACAATTGCTTAGGGGGCAAATGTTTTAGGCTTACTACAAGTACCAATAATCGTGGACCCAAAAAAGGAAATAATTTTCCAAGTTGCTCGCAGCGTAGGAGTGTTACCCTATGGAAGATGATATGAGATCTATATCTAAGATACATCAAATGACTCCCCGCTTCATATGCCTTAAGAATAGTGAAATGTTATAACTGCTCCAATATATAAAAGGAAAACACATCATTCCCAAGGTACATAATTTCAAATTCAAACTTCACTGAATCATCCTACTCAGATACCGACTTGAGTGTTGGAGTGTTAAATATTCTGGTAAGCTCCACTACATCAAAGCAGCAGAAGCTCAAGTCTACTATTGCACCTCGCAACCTCCAGTCTCCGATAAACTCTAGTTCTATAACAGAACAAAACTAATCATATGTTATTCTTTATATATGAGGTAGCTCAAGTCTACTATTTTCCACTCGCAACTTAACTTGCAGAAGGTGATCTAAAATTGATTATCAGTGGATGATGAGGGTGTCGAGCACTAAGGCAATAATGAATGATTTTGTATTTTTTTATAACTCGGATTTGTGTTATGCTTTGATGTTTCCCTGTAATATGTATGAATAACACTATTTATTTATTTATTTCTATTTTTTGGTACCTTAAATGAAGGACTTAAGCTACCTCTAGCATTTTTTCTTAATCTCTTCCTTGGGAGGGAGGTGGCCTGATTCCTAAGAATCGTCATTACCTGTCTAATTCGGTGGAAAGTGGCATAAATATCAAGCTTGTAGTTATCTGTCCCATTTAAAATTAACAGGCGCAATAACTAAGATTCATCATTAGCCATCCTGGTCTATGGGAATTGGTGTAATCACTAGGCTTGGTCATTATTTATCCTAGTTGATGGGCACTGATGTAAGTCTTTCGCGCCATAGGGAACCTTCCCCGTCCAAGTGTAGGGTTCCCTTTTTTTCCCCCTAGGTTTTTATCCCAATTATAGGAGGAAATCTCTTAGGCTCTACCGCCTATGCTCTTGGAGTGGCTTAATCCTAAGAATGTGGTGTATCTGCTGTGTCTTAGCGTATTTTGTCTCGCAGAACCCCGTTTCACAAAAAGAATCTATGCCACACTGGAAAAAGTATAATATTATTTATACTAGAGGTATAGTGTTAATAAGGGATTCATTTTTCCCATTTTTAAATAGCCTCAAAAAATATGTATCTTTTGTGTTGTTAAGATATACATGCATTCCTTTGAGAGTCGCTCCTCAGAGATTCGCATGTACTCCTTTGGTAGTCGGCTCTAACGTCAGCCTCACTTTTGGTGAGGGTTACGATAATGGAATTTATGTTCATGGTATCGGAATTTCTCAAGCAAGAACCTTGATCTTTTCAGGAATCACCTTTTCTCTGCTAATCCGTGGGGAGGAGGATAATCTGGTGCTCATGAGATTCAACTTGTAAAGGTTCTTGTGATTGATGTTTCTATGAGATCATGACCACCTAATCTCCCTTTGAACTTTTAAATTTCTCCTTCCTAATTATCTTTATATGATCATGGCTTCAACATCAAGTCGCAGTAGGATTTGGTTGTTCGGCTTCATAGGTGGGTACTCTATTTGTCCCTTCACAATGTTCTTCCCTATGAGACTGGAAGACGGCTTCCTTCGCCTATTGATGGTATTACACTCAGATACAAAATGCAATTTAACTCCACCAAGTATTAGGAAATGGCTACATTACAAGCTATTCTTTACAAGGCTTCTTATTTCTCCAAAGCTTATTTCATGGTATTTTCTACGTTATAAGTTTATGTTTTTTGCTATTGGACCAATAGTTTATGTTTCTAAATCCAGTTAACATGTTGTTTATTGAAGAAAGCGTTAATGGAGATTATAGAAGTGAAATTTTATTGATTATTGAAGTGTTTGTTCAAGATAGTGTTAATGGAGATTATATAATTGACAATACTACTAGTTTATGGATTAGAGAAGTGTATGGATTAGAAGTGAACTTTCTTCATCTGTTATAATTACAATGTCATACTAATACATTTTAAATTTTAGGTAGGGAAGGTGAATGAAAAAAATTATCTAAAGAAACCCCATACTATGAAGAAAAAATATAAGGAGGATGAAGCTAAAGTTAAAGCTGTAAACTTGTGTAAAAGACCCAGAATGACATTTATTCAAATTTAACACAAGTTTGTAGCTCTTACTTCAAATTCATCCTCCTTTCATTGTGAATTCCATTATGAGATAAGTATATCATTTCTTCATCTTCATTCTCCCTGAATCTTTTCAATAAAAGGTACGTTCGTGAAATGTTTAACGAGTTGATATGTTGTTGTTATTGATAAAAAGTTGTATGTTGTTAGTAATAAAAGTTGTATCTTGTATGTTGTTTAAGGTATATTGTTGATGATTTTTTTGTTGTTAATAAAAGTTGTTTATTGTATGTTGTATGTTGTTTAAGCCTTGTTATTGATGCATGTTGTTGTTAAGGTTTGTTTAATGATATACCTTTTAAATTTTAGCCTCATTACGTTCAGTCAATATGTAATAGAAGATGAGTTTATTATATCGTAGGTGGATTGAGTGTTTTTCCAAACCTTTACCGAATACATAACATTTCAAATTGAATTAGAAAATAAAATATGATATATTAATTTATATTATAAAATAAATAACACTTATCAATATTATACAAGATTTATTCAACCCATTATCAATATTTTGCTCTTTAACGGTTAGAACTTGGTTTAATACTTCTAGTTCTTCAACCGCCCTTTCCTTCACTTCTATTTTTTTTTTGCAAAGTAAATAATATTTTGCAAAATGAACTAGAGCTTAAGGAAGGGGTGTGTCATACCCCAAATTTTACCCCTATATTCAATCATCATTTTCATAACATTCTAGGCCAATCATTCATGCATAGCTAATCAATTATCAAGATATTGCTTTGTTTTGCTTCATCCGTGAATTAGGGTTTGCCTTAAGAGGCTCAAGGGATTAATCAGTCAAGGTTTTGGATGGATCATCATTAAAACAAGTTCTCATACACTCAAGAGATCTCCCTCCATCAATAATCAAGTTCAAAATGGCTTCATTACAAGTTCTTCAAGATTCAAATTCATCTGGTCACAAATTAGGGTTTTTCAACCAAAGTCAACTGCATCTTTGACTTTTGATCAAGACATAATCTCAAGCCTTGGGACATGATTCAAGACATTAAAATACACCCTTGGAGTCAATCCATGGTGTACAAATAGCTCAAGGGTTTGAATTCATTAAAGATCAAGAAGTGGAATTTCATCTGATACACAAGTCAATAACTGTAAAGTCAAACCTTTGACTTTAGGGTTTTTTGGTAAAATATGAGCTTCCCAAGTAAAATTTCATTGGAAACATGTTTTATGATTGAGTTTGATCAAGAAAAATCAAGAGAATTGAGGTTACTTGCAAAAAGGGCAACATGGAAGAAATTGAATTTTTTCGAAGTTATGGATGCACAATGATTTTTGTCCAACTTGGCAAGGCCATAACTTCCAATCCAAGAATCCATTTTATTTGCTCCAAAGACCAATTTGAAGAGCTCATTACATACTACAACTTTGTCCTTGAGGAGGGATTCCCAAAAAGTGCTTAAATTTCAAGTTATGAGGCCATGAAGTTGGTGTTTCATTCAAACGTGAATTCCAACACTTAGAAATTTTATGATGTAAATCTGCCTTGTAAAAGTAACCAACTTGAGAGCCATTTTTCACCATGATCCAATTTGATTCAAGGAAAAATCAAAACATGAAAGTTGTAGAGCATTTTTCAAGATTTCCAAAGAGCCCAAGAACTCATTTTTCCCATGCATGAGCTAGGAGATTCGAAGAGACAAAGTTGGCCTTCCACACATGAACTTTAGGCCATTTTCATGTCATGACCTTGGAGAAAAACCAACTCCATGCTGCAAATCCCTTGATTAAAGGTCTTGTAGCTTGCAAATCCATCTCTAATCATAGGATTACACAAAATTTTGAGTCATTACACAAGGTCTTGAGCCATTATCCAAGAGATCTTTCCACTTATGGAAGATTTGGCAAGAAAGTGCATACTTCCATTCTTGAAAAGTTGATTTAATCACAAAGTCCACTCTCCTTGAGCTTTGTGATTGTTTCTTCTACACAAACCTTTTGCATGGTATCAGAAGTAACCCCTCAACCACCCCACACCCTTGTACTTAGCTTTGGAACTCCACACCTTCATGAAACTAGCATTTTGATCTCAACCAAACCAAATGCTAAACTTTCAAGTTCAGTTTGCCTCCTCGATCTCTCAACTTCTCCTATAAATAGAGATCATTCCTAAGCTTCAAAATACACAAGCAATACACCTAAAAACCTTAGTCATACCTCTACTCACCAGAGTTTGTAAAATCATCATCTTAATCAAGTTCTCAAGCAAAAGCTTCCAAAACCTTTGTTCCCCTCGTGCATTCTTCAAACAAACACCACAAATCTTCCCTAAACACTAATTAGAGTTTGTTCATGCCCTTGAACAAGTTCTGAATCGTCCATATCATCATATACCACCTTCACTTCCATTTTTACAAAAAGGACCGTGTGGAGAAATACAAGGAGTTTCTGGCCAAGTCTTCCATTTAAGCTTTCTCTCCAAGGATCAAGGAGGCCATTAGAGTCTTATTCTTGCTTCTTTAACTACTAATAAGGGGCATTGGACCTTGCTCCAATAGGTATGATTCTTGCACCTCGAAGCTCTTATTTCATGCATCATTCTTGATTGTATTTGGAAGCAAAAATGTATACTTTTTTGTGCTTAGTTGGTTACAATGTTTGGTTGCTTTGTATCATGTTCATATGCAGAGTTTTTAATGTCAAAAACCTAAGGTTTCACTTCTGTTATGGGCCTTCGTGTGCATTGTGTTTTGAGTTTTAGGTCATAAAAATGGTGCCATGTTAATCCTTGTAAAAAAATTGAGTGATTTTGGTTTTTATGGTTTGCAAAATGGTTGAGAAAGGAGTGAGATATTAATGGAGAAAATTTTGGAGAAAATGAGAAAACTAGGGCACGAGAGAGAAAAGAAAAGAGAGAGCGTGTTATTGGAGAAGATGACGACGTGGCCAGAATTCCATTTTATCATGTGTTTTTGTTATATATTTAATTGGGTTCAGTTTAATACACGGATCTATTTTCCACCCAAGTGGCTAGAGCATGCGTGTTTGGAATTGTTATGACCATAGGAACTGGGGTTCGAATCCCCCTCGCCCCAGATCCTTTTGTTTTATTTTTTTCTTAGTTTCTGAAGCCTATTTAAAATATATATTCATGATTGCACTACTTGTACAACCTGTGCGTGTTGGCCCAGTGGACCAATTTTGGACCTGTAACCCTTGTGTCATGGGTTCAAATCCTTGGGATGCCGTTCTTTTTTGGCACTTTGTTATTTTTATGTTTTTTTTACAACTTTGAATGTTCATAACTCTTTGCTCCTTTGGCCTTTTTGGGCCATTTTTTTCCTATTTACTCATTCACTTGCCTATTTTATAATTCTATTTTAAAGTTTCACAAAATATTTATTTTTTATACATTTTTGTATATTTAAAGTAGGCATATTTTTAGGGTTTTATTAAGTCTTTAAATGTTGTTTTTTACTTGTTCCTTGCTTCTAATTGTGCATATTGACTCTTATGAATATAATACACCATGTATAAACCTTGTGAAATGTAAATAACATGTTGTCTTGAGTTTTTATTAAGTTTAAGGTACTTAAATGCATTTGTTTCCATGTATAAATGATTTGTTTCTTCCATGTGTGGTTGTAAAACTTTTCTCTTAACCATTTCCATAATACTTGTGATTCTTGTATGCCTTGTGGAACCATTGTGTGCAATATATGCTCTTGTGCTTGTCCACCTTTGTTTATGTGTTCATAAATGCATTAAACTTTGATAACATGTTTTCACATGATTCCTAACTTGTATGCTTACCATGTTCAAACCTTTGTAATGTTTTAATCTTTGAATGTGACTACCGTGAACCTTAATGTAACACCCTAAACCCCCGTGACATAATAATATTAAAATAATACAATATCCGAGTCAATTTAAAAAAACAAGGGCATTCAGGATGCTACTTCAACAAAACCTGCTCATGAAATAGACATGTAACACATAAATCATTTTTCAAAAATAAAACTCTTTTAATCTGCAGCGGAAAGACGGTCATTTAACATCATAACTAAAACATTAGTTCAAATCCTTCAAATAAACATCAACCAAATAAACAAAACAACTAAGCGTTCCAAAACCCCGGTGTTACACATCAGAGCAGACGCCGACACAACGAAGCAAAGTAGAAGACTTCATCTTCACTCACTTTGACACCGCACTAATCCTGATCACCTGCACGTTACCCAGGTGGAGGCAACATTCAAACAGAAGGGGTGAGATTCTCAATCAATAAAGAAATACATGATATAAACATAAGATCATGTAATCAAATATGGAATCTACCATATCATCAACACATCCACGAATCCACAACATACACATCAACACATAATCAACAACTCATCATACAACGACATAATACAATGCAATGAGACATACAACTCGACTCAATGCATGTGGTACCAATCGATCCCTTTTTCATGACCAGATTCCGGTCAAAATTCCATATACGTCGCTCACACCCCACATGGGAACACGACATCCGTGATCGCTCACACCCCACATGGGCACACGATCACCCATAATTGCTCACACCCCACACGGGTACACGATTACCTCCACAACAAAAACATCATGATTTTACTCTAAGAATCTAAATAAGTCGCTCACACCCCACATGGGCACACGACTTATCCTACAACTAATGTAACATGGCATGCATCGACAACCACGATAATCATAATTATTACATACTCAGCAACATCAACGATAATATGCCATCACAGGCCAGCAACAACACATAACAGCAGCATACATAACAACGTCAGCAACATAAAGCATGACAACAAACATCATCGACAACGATTCAAGACATCACACATAATAACATGTTCAACATGAAATCAACCACGACACATAACAGTGCAGCTTGCCACAGTTGATCCATACACAAACAGTACCTGCTAAACCTGCAAAGGTTCATCATACAACTGCAACACAAGAATACGCGGCCAATTACACGTTTCGGCGCTCAACACAACAAAACTGGACCGAAATAGAATTCTGCGTTGAATAGTTGGAAATATGATTTTCAAAATATTTTTAGTAGAAAGAACACGTTTCCAGCTTTCCAACGGTCCGAACGGCAACTGAAACGGACACTCGAGTCAAAAGTTACGAATTTCCGAAGTTTGGAAATTTCTGCACATGACAACAGAATTCTGCTACCGTCACGTTCGCCACGGATTCGCTGTGCGAACCTCTCAGAGAATTCCTTCGCTAGGGAGTTCACTTAGCGAACTCGCCGCGAAGCCCCGACCCCATACAAAATCCAGAGAGCGTCACTTTTCCACTCTCCATTCGACATCGTCCTCGTTGGGTGAACCACCTCGCTGGCAACCTCGCCGTGCGAACAATTCGGCGAACTTCTCCCTTTAACATCCAGAACTCAACGTCTCCACTGTCTCGTTCGCTGCCTAACCTGGTGCGAACATTGGCCTAGCGAATCTGCGATTCTGCAGAATTGCAGTCGCGGCTCCAACCACCACAGCCACCTCAACACCTCCGATTTACACATCGAATCAGTCATTTATTACACCGAAAATTACATATATGCATACCAATTATCAATATAAACAATTATCATCAAAAATCACCGTAACCTAACGATAAACCTAGGCCTTTTCAATCAGGCCTTCGAAGGCAAACCTTCGAATCCCACATCAATAACTTTCAAGAGGTATTATCATAAACAATTACCCACCCAACATGCAATTATCATAAACCCCTTTAAAGATCGGAGAACCCCACCCTTACCTTAGAGTTTTTCTTCCGGCGGACCTTCGACCTTCAACACGGCGTTATCCTCTTTTTCCTTTTTCTCACCCAAGCTCTGCCTTTTAGGTTTTCACGTACTGAACAAAACCATCCCCTTATTCTTTCTCTTTTATATTTCCATAAAATAGCAATATTATTATTATTATATTTTGATTCAAATATTATTATTATTATTAGTATTATTTCAACTCACTTTATAATAATAATAATATCCCACAAAATAATATAATTAAATATTATTAATCCACATACCCTTCCATCTCATCACCAACACCTCAAGTCCCACAATTTTAAGGTCACTACCCTCTTGAGGGCACTCAAACGCTACAAAAATACCTACAACCACACATAAACCACAACAATTCCTAATTTAATTACGAAAAATAATTAAATTAAATTGGGGCGTTACACTTAACATGTACAATTGGGTTGTTACCTATGTCTTGAACCATGTCCAAACTTGTTTGCATGATTAAAGTAATGCCTTAATTTATTTTTTCATGTTTGAACTTTTCAATTGTATCCATGTTTAAATATTTTTATGACTTATCCATGCTTGTTTGAACTTTTAAATTGTATCCATATTTAAGTATAGTTATGACTTATCCATGTTTTTTTGAACTCTTCAATTGTATCCATGTTTAAGTATTGTTATGACTTATAAATGTTTGAATATTTAAATTGTATTCATGATTAAGTGTTGTTACAACTTGTCCATGTTTGTCTTGTATTCATATTTAAGTGGTGTTAGTAAACCCTAATCCATGCTTACCCTAGTTGTGTACTTAAACTTGTCATCCATGATACCATGTTGGTATTGTTATATCCACCATTGTTTCGAATCCTTGTTTACATCCATGATGCTTTAGTCTTGTTATAACTATGTCTCATGTATGCTTAGGTGTTGTAACATCCTTGCTTGTATGTGTTTACTTTGGTTGTTACCATGTTTATTTTTATCTTCATTAAGTCTTAAATGTTGTTCATGGTTGTTACCTTGATCTTTTGTGACTTTGTCAAGTCCTTGTCTTAGATATTGCAACATTTACCTTCATGCTTTGGTTGTTACCATGACTTTGTTAAGTCATAGATGTTGTCACATCTACTCTCATGTATTTGGTTGTTACCATGTTCATTTTAACTTTGTAACATCTTATATGATCCTTTGATTAACATCATGTTTGAATGTTACCTTTATCACTTATGATTGATATCATGTTTGAATATCATCTTTGTTCATCTCATCCATATTTACTCATATTGTTCGTGCTTACTTTAACTTTGTCAAGTTATCCTTAAGTGATGTTAGCTTGTTAGCTTTCATCCTTCTTTGTTATCTTTTGTTTCCAAATCCAAAGGAAAGGTCTTTTCATTGACTTTATGTCATAGGTAGCTTAGCCTTACTTCAACTTCCCTTTTAACCTTGTTAGAGTCATAAACCTTTTCAACTTAGATTTAGGTTAGAGATTGTAAACTCTATGTAGGTGTTATTGTTATAAACACTTACCTCCCCCCTTGGATCCTTGATCATAATCAAGTGTTCTTCACCCTCGTTTATGTGAACTACAATTGCTCTGATTCCATCCATGTTAGGATACGTAGGCATAAGACCGCGAAGTCTTTGCGAGCATACTTAGTAAAACCTTTAGGTCTTTCCCCATAGACATTCTCAAACATAGCAAACAAATAATAACATAACACAAATACAACAAGAGGTTCCTATAGAGTACTATAGATACTTAGGGTGCTAATACCTTCCCTTAATATAACTAACCCCCGAACCTTTAGATCTCTTTGCTTTGTTGTTACATTGCACAATTAGGATTTTATTTGACCTTTTCCCTTTTCCTTTGGATAAATTAAAGTTCGGTGTTGAACATTCAATGTTTTGTGATTCAAGTTAATATAATAGCTTGATATCCGATTCTCACCGCAAAAGGGTGGTTGAAGAACTAGGAGCATTGAAACAAGATCTATCTGTTAAAGAGCGAAATGTAGATTATGAACTGTAGAAAACTTGTATAACATGAATTAGTGTAGCTTGTTCATGTAATATAACTTCATATCTCATATTATATTTTTCTCAATTTGATTGAAAGGTTATATGTTTAGTAAGAAGTTGGTGAAATAAGCATTCCACATAAGTTATGATAAACTCAAGTAAGCATATCACCACGGTTGTTATCAAAGATCGTGGTGATTTATTATGCGCAAAGTATTTCACCACGGTTGGATTCTAGGACCGTGGTGAAATATGTTGAAATCTGGAAAAAAAATGCTGGTGCTGGGAATCGAATCCCAGATCATAACCTTTTACTATGGTTTTTTAAACAACCATAGTGGTATGTTACGCGCTACAACCTTTTTACCACGAATAGCCGACTGTTGTTGTAGATGGGGCACATACAACCACAAGCTACCTTACCATGGACCATCATCCGTAGTAGAATCTTTCTACCAATCATGGTTATATGTGTATTCCTTAGTAGTGTACCTTTATCATATAAATAGAAGGATTCGTGAAGAGTTTCGTCATCCCATCCAAGAGTGATAGTGGGAAATATAGTTCTATCCACTTTGAGAGAAATAGATTATTGTTTTTATCATAATGAAATTTTATTCTTGAGGGGACAAATGTCGGACACAATGTTGAGACAACTGGTCTAACGTGATATATAATTATGACAACAATGTATAATATACTAACGTATACAAGATGATGAACCAGAAAAGGAATAAAGGAATAAAAAGAACACAAAAAATTGGTAACATAGTTCGATGAAACCACACATATGTCTATGGGGAACTCTACCAAAGAAAGGAAATTTACTACTTCAAATTAGAATAGTTAGTCATATAAGAACCCCAAAACCTATTAAGTTTTATGCCTCTCCATAATCCTAGTGAATTTCTATTTAGGACCCCCCCCCCCCCCCCCCCCCAAATATGAGAACCCCTTTCACTTTCTCTCAATCACTAACCCCTAGTGATCAACTTATCCATTAACACAATGATTGTTGAATTTATAACTCAACTAAAACAATTCATACAATCATATTGCAAAAATATAGAAACAAATATGATTGAATCTTAACCAGATTTTCCCTCCAAAAATGGAACAACATTGGCTTGCTGAACCAGAGATAAGCATTGCACACATGTTGGAACATCGTGTTCCACATGTGTCCCTTCTTCACTATAACACCCTTAACATCTGTCTATTGACAGAGACCAAATGTTGTTGCACAACTTTCTTCACCACAACTGCACTAACATCTGTCTGTTGACATATACCAGATGTTGATGCACACATGTTAAAACATATTGTGTTTCACACGTGACACCAGAACATCCAAAATAACTTTATTCATATAATTTTTATTTGTAGAATAAATCTTGGACCAAATCATACTTCAAGGTACATCCTATCATATCTTTATTGATTGAAATAAATCTAAATATTTTCAAGTTGATTTTGGATTAATACCACAAACTTCTTCCCAAAAGGAGGCCTCTACATATTCTTAAGAAGTGAACACCACAACTTTTCTGAAGGACATCTGAAGATAGTCAGAACCCAAACCTTAAGCATATTGCTTAATTGGTTCTGTCATGCACTTTAGCTAAACATCTCTTGCTTAACTGGTCATGTCAAGCACTTTAGCTACAACTCTTTCTTAACTGGTTATGTCAAGCACTTTAGTTGAACAACTCTTTTTTAGAAATAACCACCATCACACTTAGATGTTGGAACACAATCTACAACATCTTGTTCCTCATGTTGCATAAAATACATCTTCTACATATGTTGTTTTTGTTGGTGTAAGCCCTAGAGGGCAATACTTTGGGTACTTGTATTGAGTTATTTATTAATAAAAGAAATTTCTTTATTATCTTTGTTTTTCCAAATTAAAGTCCCTAGAATAGCTAGTCTTTTTAATGAAATATTAAGTGTGACTTAATCATGAGACCCCATTAAACATAAGGACATTATTCTTAAAGTATACGTAGTCGAGCTTTACTGTGAAGTGGATAACCTTAAAGCATTAAGACTATTATGTAGATAGACAGATGATCACATCTCATGGATCATGGATAAGGAGTTATCAAGTCTTAACATATGTATGAATATTAGGAAATATTTATACTGGATTGACCCTCTATGAGAGTACTACATAGAATGTTATGCAAAGTGTCATAATTTACTCTCATGGTGATAGTGGTGTATACCACCCTTCAACCTGAAACCACCATGGAACCTAGATGTAGAGTCAAGTACTTTATTGCTGATCAAACATTGTCTGTAAATGGATGGCCACAAAGACAATTGACGGGTAATCCACAAAGCATGTTGAGGGACATGAGTGACCTATATGGAATTTGTCCATCCTGCATAACATGATAAATGTCTATGGGCCCAATATTTAATTGGACAAGGATGACACGTCATATACCTTGTGTTCAATATAGACATAAGGGCAAAGGGGTAATTGTACACACAAGTATTATCACAAAAGGTTTTGTCAGATCACATGACATTTTAGTGACTTGGGTAGCAGTAATGTGTTGCTAGATACCTCTCACTATTTATTATGTTAAATGTGAGATTTAATATAATTGCCAACGTCACGAAAACCTACAGGGTCACACACATAAGGACATATTGATAAGAGGTAGAGTAAATAAGGAACACCGTAATGAAAAACGCATTTCCAAACTCCATAAAGATGGACTATTGGACTCTTTTGATTATGAATCATATGAGACATGCATATCTTGTTTAATTTGAAAGATGACAAAATCCCCATTCACATGAAAAGGTGAAAGGGCTGATGGTCTTTTGGCCCTCATACATATTGATGTATGTGGACCACTGAACATACCAGCCATAGGAGGTTTTCAATACTTCATAACATTTACTGATGATTTCAGTAGATATGGTTATGTGTATTTAATGAAACACAAATCTGAGTCCTTTGAAAAGTTCAAGGAATTCAAGAATGAAGTAAAAAACCAACTAGGTAAGAATATTAAAACTCTTCGATCAGATTGAGGCGGTGAACATTTAAGCCTAGAGTTTGATGACCATCTAAAAGAGTGTAGGATTCTATCCCAACTCACTCCTCCTAGAACACCACAATGGAATGATGTATATAAGAGAAGAAATTGAACCTTGTCAGATATGGTTCAATCCATGATGAGTCACACGGATCTTCAATACTCCTTTTGGGGACATGCATTACTAACAGAAGCTTACACGCTTAACCATGTTCCATCCAAAAAGGTTGAGAAGACACCATATGAGATATGGAGTGGTAAGAAACCACATATGTCTTACATGAAGATTTGGGGTTGTGAAGTTTATGTGAAACAACAAATTTCAACTAAGCTTGCGCCCAAATCTGAAAAATGCTTATTTGTGGGGTATCCTAAAGAAACAAGAGAGTATTACTTCTAAAATCCTTCTGAGGGAAAAGTGTTTGTTGCTCGAACTGGAGTTTTCTTGGAAAGGGACTTTATTTCCAAAGGAATCAGTGGGAGGAAAGTAGAGTTTGAAGAAATTCAAGAATCACAAAGCATTGATAGACCTATGGAGGAATTAGAGCATGAATCACAAGTAGTTGTGGAAGAGCAACCTGCTCAAGTAGAACAAAACCAGCGTAGGTCGAGTAGGGTATGTCACCAACCAGAGAGATATGGATATCTCGTAAGTGATCCAGGTGATGTATTACTCATGGATCAAGATGAGTCTGTAACCTACCAAGAGGCCATAACTGGTCTTGAGTATGAGAAGTGGTTAGAAGCCATGAAATCTAAAATGGATTCCATGTACACAAACCAAGTTTGGACCTTGGTAGAGCCTCTTGTAGGAGTTAATCCTATAGGATGCAAGTGGGTCTTTAAAAAGAAGACTGACGTGGATGGTAAGGTACATACCTATAAGGCAAGACTGGTTACTATAGGCTATAAACAAATTCATGGGGTAGACTATGAGGAAACCTTTTCACTAGTTGCAATGCTTAAATCTATTCAGATTTTACTTGCTATCGCTGCACATCATGATTATGAAATATGGCAGATGGATGTCAAGTCTGCTTTCCTTAATGGAAATCTTCTTGAGTATGTGTACATGACAAAACCTGAAGGATTTGACATACCCGGAGAAACCCAAAAGATAGGCAAGTTGCAGCGATCAATCTATTGATTGAAGCAAGCTTCCAGAAGCTGGAATCTTCGTTTTGATGAAACTGTAAAACAATATGGATTCATAAAGAATGAAGATGAGACTTGTGTCTACAAGAATGTTAGTGGGAGCATGATCCTCTTCTTGGTATTATATGCAGATGACATATTACTCATTGGAAACGATGTCTCTACCTTGCAACAAGTGAAAACTTAGTTAGGGAAATGCTTTTCTATGAAAGACCTTGGTGAAGCAGCCTATATATTAGGAATCAGGATCTATAGAGATAGATCACAAAAAATGCTTGGCCTAAGTCAGAGTACATACATAGACAAAGTGCTGAGACGCTTTAATATGCATGATTCCAAGAAAGGATTCATACCTATGCACAATGGCATGTGTCTATCAAAAACACAATCCCTTTCAACTAGGGAAGAAATGGATCGCATGAATAAGATTCCATATGCATATGCAATATGATTTATCATGTATGCCATGCTATGTACTCGACCAGATGTCTCGTATGATTTAAGTGCAACGAGTAGGTACTAATCTGATTCTGATGATGCTCATTAGGTAGCTGTCAAGAATATCCTTAAGTATTTGAGAAGGACTAAGGACTCATTCTTGGCATATGGAGTTTAGGAAGAGCTTGTTGTAATTGGATACACCGATGCTAGCTTCTAGAAAAATAAGGATGACTTCAGATCGCAATCTGGTTATGTGTTCTGCTTAAATGGGGGTGCTGTGAGTTGGAAAAGTTCAAAGGAAGAAACAGTTGATGATTTTACAACTGAGGCCAAGTACATTGCTGCCTCAAATGTAGCAAAGGAAGCTGTTTGGATCAAGAAGTTCATTAGTGAAATTGGCATAGTCCATAGGATTGTGGATCCCATTGATTTCTATTGTGATAACAATGGTGCTATCACACAAGCTAAGGAGCCTAGATCTCACTAAAGATCCAAACACATACTTAGGTGTTATCACCTCATTTGAGAGATAATAGATTGGGGAGATGTGAAGATACATAGAGTACCTACACTTGACAATATTGATGACCCATTAGCAAAGCCCCTTGTGCAGCAGAAGCCTGATGGTCATACTAGATCTATGGATATTAGGGTATGCCTGATTGGCTCTAGTGCTAGTGGGAGATTGATGATGTAAGCCCTAAAGGCCAAAACTTTTGGTACTTGTATCGAATTATTTATTAATAAAAGGTATTTCTTTATTATCTTTGTTTTTCCAAAATAATAAAGTCCATAGAATAGCTAGTCTGTTTAATGAAATATTAAGTGTGACTTAATCATGAGATCCCATTAAACATAAGGAAATTATTATTAAAGTATCTGTAGTCAAGTTTTACTGTGAAGTGGGATAACCTTAAAGCATTAAGACTACTATGTAGATAATGATGATCACATCTCATGGATCATGGATAAGGAGTTATCAAGTCTTAACATAGGTATGAATATTAGGAGTAATATTTATACATAAAATATTATGCAAAGTGTCATAAGTTACTCTCATGGTGATAGTGGTGTATACCACCCTTCGACCTGAAACCACTATGGACCCTAGATGTAGAGTCGAGTACTTTATTGCTGATCAAACATTGTTCGTAACTAGATGAACATAAAGACAGTTGATAGGTACTCCACAAAGCATCTGAGGGACATGAGTGACCTAGATAGAATTTTCCCATCCCGCATGACAAGATATATGTCTAAGGACCCAATATTCAACTGTACAAGGATGACACGACATATGCCTTGTGTTCAATATAGACATAAGAGCAAAAGGGTAATTGTACACACAAGTATTATCACAAAAGGTTTTGTCAGATCACATGACAATTTCGTGACTTCGGTAGCAGTGATGTGTTGCTAGATACCACTCACTGTTTATTATGTTAAATGCGTGATTTAATAGAATTGTCAACGTCGCGAAAACATATAGGGTCACACACATAAGGACAGATTGATAAGAGGTAGAGTAAATAAGGAACATTGTAAGGTACGATGCACTTAAGTAAATGTAGAACACTATAAGGTACGATTCACTTTAGTAGAATACGGATTGTGGTAAGGTACCACACCCTTAAGTGATATACGGTACACCATAAGATATGGTGCGTGTAACACCTGAGGCCGAAGATGGAGGATAGTGGTTACATGTAAACACCCGAGGGAGAGAAAGTGGTTGTTGGTGCACGAGGCATGACAATGAGACACTCCTAGTAGCTTGGTGAGGGAGTGGTTGTCGGTGCACGAGGCATGACAATGAGACACTCCAAGAAGCTTCTAGGTAAAAACCGAATTCACATCAGAATGAGAGGGATCCTAAGGTTGTGCAAGTATGAAACTGCATGGTTAAAGGAAGGCTTATAAGGATTGATGGGTACTACCTATACCAACAAGATACATCTTCTTTTCGGTAGCCCATTCAATAAGAACTCCATAGTTAAGCGTGCTTGACTTGGAGTAGTATTGGGATGGGTGACCTTCTGGGAAGTTTCCCAAAAAGCGTGTGAGTGAGGAAAAAGAATGTTGAAAAAGACCCGTGTTGGTTTGCGGGGTAAGTCGATAATCCTGAAAGTAGTATGGGGCATTACAGTGCGCGTGCAGTTAAGTGGGATTTTTAGATTACAGCCCACACAAGTAGTTATATAAATAGAACCCTTGTGTAGAACCATTCACACTTGATGAAAGTCCGGTATGTGAAACCCTAACCATATTTTCCTTCTCTCTCTCACTCAAATCCTTCATTCGTATCAGCTAGCACTGAGACTGAAGGAATCTGTTCGCGTGGGATGAGTAGAGGCGTCGTTCATTATTCAACGCTCGTGATCACTCCTTTGATTCAACATCAAAGGTTTTATCTCAACAAGAGGTAACCGTTTCTATCACTGACCACGCCCATTCGTAAGGATCACTAAAGGGAATATTTTAATTTTCGTTGCATTTTGGATCGTGATTTCCCTTCAGTTTTACTTATTGTAGCCAAACAAAAGCAACTATATTGACTTCCACAAGGTCATTCTTCTTAATGAGACCATCCTTGTCAGTGAGATGCTTACTAACATCTTGATTGACTTATACCTTCAAAGAAAGGTTCTTTTCACATGTATTTGATAAAAATATGAGCTTAATAATACATGATAGTCTTGGTATCAATCTGATAGCTCCAAGATAGACAATAGGATCAAAAGTTTCAGTATTACATATATTTCCATCTTCTTCACAAGTAGCATAGTGTTTCCTGATTTATCAGTAACAACTCCCTCCATATCAAGATCAATGAGATCAAACTATTCATCATTATAAGGAATCGTATCATATATAGATTATGTGCCTTTGGTAAATAATCCATACATCTTGCTATCAATAGCATAACCCAAAAGTAAACTTGTATCCTTACTTATCAAATCTTCACACAATGTCTCCACATCTACAACATGATCAACATTTTCACGGACATGATAATTATTCTCCTTATGCATTTGAGACTTTGTCAAAATGTTAGACAAGATGTATGGAACATATTTATCAACATCTTGATTTCCCAAATTAGTTTCATGGGTTTATTGACAAACATACATGTGAATGAGATGATGATTTCTCATAGGCCCATCATGAGTGGGACATTAATCACAATTCCACTAGCAGCTAGTACAGTCTTATCAACATATGAAATGTAGTGGAAAGCAATATCTGGGGCATATTTCTTGACAAACAACCTGTAGCTGGACTTCAATTTACTTAGAATACCACTAATCCCAGCTTCACCAAACACACTATCATGTTTTTGGTTAATCAAAACAGTATACATATGAGAAGGAACTCCAATAGTGAGATTTATGCCATACTAACTATTCTTATTTAGATTCTTCTTCTAAACCACTACTGGTTATTCAATGTTGGGAAGACCTCAAATCTGACCATCATTCTTACCTTCAATGACAACTTCTTGTTTGAATCTCATAAATTCCTTATGTGGTAACTCAGAAGTATGAGTAAGATGTTAATCCATCTTGGTTTGCTTCTCAGATTAGCAATATTCATGACAACTTTCTCTATAACAACCCATAAAGCTTTATGTACCATAGTTCACTTTCTAACATGTATTCCATGATGTTTGAAACATGGTCTTCAACATTCTGATTTGTAGTGGAAGTCACCATCTTCATCTTTACCTATTTCTTTTTCTAATGGCTATCACAAGGTGTATCAAGATTTTTTATCCTATCACCTGTCTAATGCAGCTACTTTCAAGATACCAATCTTCACAAGTGAACTCCTCGTGGGAGAAACATGCAACAAGGATATTAGGCTTGACAAGCCAAACTTATCGATGTTGCCTTTGAAACTTCTTATTCCACTGAGGATACAACTGTTGATGGTGTGGTTGTCTATCATACACTTTACAGTAGTACATGGGAATGGAGGAGACACAATTAATGAACTGGTAATCATGTTTGACCAGATGTTGAGACATGTTACCTGGAATTCTACATTCTATTTTTTGAATAGGAACAATAAACTTTTCTTTAAATTTGATGTCTCATCAGTTTGGAAAACCTCTTTTATGTGTTTGATGGCTACAAAAATGTTTGCTTGATTAGATTCACCTTCTTCATCATTTATGATATTGGAGATTCTTCTTTGTCTCCTTGGAAAACTTGTGCATTCATCTTGAATATGTCCAAAATCTTTGCAATCATGACATTGGATCCTTTTGGATATGTAGAAACAATTAAGATTTTGTCTTATACCATCCTTTTCTTTATGCTGAATGTTCTTGAAATTGGTAAGGACTTTCTTCCCAGATCTCTTGCCAAGTTGTATTATGAATTTACTTAAGATCTTAGCAAGCCTAAGATTCACTTCAGAATTACAATCTGCTTGGACATCATAATCTTCATAACTGTCAACAATCTTTAGAGGATTCTAGCACCATAACAAATATTTGGTTGATAAACAGCTCCTCCTTCTTTGAAGTTCTCCATATTAAACAAATTAAGAAGCTTGGAATTCATCCAAACAGAACAGGGTGCCTGCACTGATAACAATTGAAATTTTGCTCTTAGGGGGACGAATGTCTGACGTGGTGTTGAGACAACTAATCAAACGTGATACATCAGTATGACAACAATGTATAATATTATAATTGTACAAGATGATACATCAGTTCGATGAAACCACACCTACGTCTGAGGTGCACTCTACCTAAGAAAACAAGTTCACTACATTGAATTAGAACAATTAGTCATATAAGAACCCTAAACCCTATGAATTTTTATGCTACTCCCTAATTCTAGTGACTTTATATTTAGGTCTCCCCCTAAATATGAGAATCCCTCTCACTTTCCCTCAATCACTAACCCCTGGTGGTAAGCTTAACTATTAACACGATGATTGTTAAATTCACAACTCAACTAAAACAAACCCACAACTATGCCAAGTTACTGAAACATAGAGTGTTGTAGAATAAATAAATTCAACACTAATATACCATTAGCGTGGAATACAAGAAACGCTTTGTTCTCAAGCTCGTAGATTTAGTGTCTTGGAACAAAGCCTTACAACTCAACTAACAAACCAAACTCTATTCCTTAAGATATGAAAGGAGGCTCTAGAGTGGTACACAAAGATAACACAAACAAATACTCAAAAGATAAACCCTAACACTAGGTATCTTCAAAATATGCATCCCACAAAAGTGAGGATCGAGTCTCCTTAAATAGAAATGCAATTCTAAGCTTTCCTCCTTTGGATTTCTGATTTAGTTTCGGCTAGAATAATATAAGATATTGTTGGAATTGATTCGCTCCATAAAGATCTCCAACAAAAGATATGATTTATTAATTCAAATTCAAAGTTATATCTCCATTTAATTTGATTTGATTTTCAATAGATGTCAAACAAATCACACAAACGCATTGCAAAAATATAGCAACAAATCTGATTGAATCTTAAACATATTTTCGCTGCAAAAAGGCAACAACAATGGTCTGCTAAACCAGGGCCAGATGTTGCTCACATGTTGGAACATTGTATTCCACATGTGTCTCTTCTTCACTAAAACACCACTAACATCTGTTTGTTGATAGAGACCAGATGTTTCAGCACACCCTTCTTCACCAAAACTGCACTTACATTTGTCTATTGACATAGACCAGAAGTTGCAACACACATATTGGAACATCATGTTCCACATGTGACGCCAGAACATCCAAAATAACTATTCATATAAGTCTTCTTTGTAGAGTAAATCTTGGACCAAATCTTCCTTCAAGGTACATCTATTCAATTATTCTTTCACAAAAACAAATCCAAATCTCTTCAGGTTAATTTTGGATTAACACCACAAACTTTTTCCCAAAAGCATGTCTCTGCATCATCTGAAGAAGTCAACACCACAACTCTACTGAAGGACATCTAAAGATAGTCAGAACCCAAACCTTTAGCCTAATTCTTAACTGGTTCTGTTAAGCACTTTAGTTAAACAACTCTTGCATAACTGGTTCTGTCAAGCACTTTAGCTAAACATCTTACTTTTATAAAATGGAGATATTTTAATGAATTAATTTTCATGTTTTTCCCTTCTTTTATATTGAGAGGATTTTCCATGTAAAATATTTTGACATGATGTTACACTTCTATCATCTTTATATTTGTTTTGTTTTAATGCACATTTTGAATACACATTTGAGAGAAATTATGCTTGTATTTTAAAACAAAGAGATGGAAAGACCCATCAAATTAACAAATGAAACACTAATTTTTGGTATGTTCAAAAAAAACTAACGTACATAACTAGGATATTGTCAATTAAATTTTAAAATCCTGTTAAAAAAATACATTTTAAAATATTCTTTCATTATAGCACCTTCAACTCCAACATCGCCTGTCAATGAATTAAATTTTAAAATTGTAATTTTCTTTAATTTTAGAATTTTGGTATGTATATATATTGAACAAATTACAAACTAAAAACTCTTTCATAAACTCTTCTTCATATATCAAGTCGTCTTTGAGAGCATACAAAGTGACCTAAAGCACAACAACAACAACAATAATAAGAACAAAGTTTTATCTCACTAAGTAGGGTTGGCTATATGGACCAACTTTCGACATATTATTATATCTAGGACCGTGCTTTTACCTAAATCATTAATCTCGAGATACTTTTTAATAATTTATTTTATAATTTTCCTAGGTCTTTCTCTGTCTCTAGTTGTTTAACTTCTCACTATTTGATATGATTTCATTACCACATAATATATAGGTATTCACTCTACATGCTCAAACCACCTATGTTTATTTCCCGCCATCTTTCCTACTATATAGATGCTACCCTAACACTTTATAATATTTTCATTTCTAATCTTATTTTGTCTAGTATTACCATACATCCAACACAACATCCTCATCTATACTACTCTTACTTTATTCTCGTGTTGGTTTTTAACCTCCCAATATTCTGTCTCGTACAACATCGTAGGTCTTTCCGTAATCCGATAAAATTTTCCCTCCGGTTTGAGCGATACCTTTGTGTCAGATAAAACCCATGAAGTCCTCCTCCATTTTAGCCACCAACTTGAATTCAATAGCTTACATCCACTACTATTTATCCATTTTTTTTTGTATTACAGGCCCAAGATATTTAAACTATGTGATTTGTTGGATGACATGGTCTCCAAATTTCACCTCCGGGTTAAAAACTCTTCTCCTTTTTATTCAACTTACATTCCGTATTGTAGTTGAATAAAATCCATATTTACTTTGTCACAGTTGAACTGTTACTAACTTACATATGTCCTCAAAAAAGTTAGGGCGGACCCCTGCTTACCACAAAAACAAAGTACATAGTTTTCTTATTTTGATTTTTTTAATGATATATAGTTTTCCTAATGAAGTTTTATACCTCTCCCTAATCCTAGTGACTTTCTATTTAGTTCTCCCTCTAAATATGAGAATTACTCTCACTTTCTCTCAATCACTAACCCCTAGTGATCAACTTAACCATTAACACAATGATTGTTGAATTTGACACTCAATTAAAACAAACCAACAATTATTCCAAGTTACTGAAACATAGAGTGTTGTACAACAAATAGATTCAACACTAATATACCATTAACGTGGAATACAAGAAACACTTTGTTCTCATGCTCATAGATTTAGTGTCTTGGAACAAAAATTTATAACTCAACTAACAAACCAAACTCTATGCCTTAAGATATGAAATGAGTCTCTAGAGTGATGCACAAAGATAACACAAAAATATACTCAAAATATAAACCCTAACACAAAGTATCTTCACAACCTGCATCCCACAAAAGTAAGGATTAAGTCTCCTTAAATAGAAATACAACTCTGGGCTTTTCTCCTGTTGATTTCTTATTAAGTTTTGTCCAAGATAATAGAAAATATTGTTGGATTTGATTTGGTACATAAAGATATCCAACAAAGTATATGATTTGTTAATAATTCAAATTCAAATTTATATCTCCATTTAAATTGATTTGATCTTCAACAGTTGTCAAAAAAATCACACAAACGCATTGCAAAAATATAGTAACAAATCTGATTGAATCTTAACCAGATTTTCATTCTAAAAATGAAACAACATTGGCCTCTAAACCAGGGTCAGATGTTGCACACATATTGATACATTGTGTTCTACATGTGTCCCTTCTTCAAACCAACACCACTAACATTTGTTTCTTAATAGAGACCAGATATTGCAGCACACCCTTCTTCACCACATCTGCACATACATCTGTCTGTTGACATGGACCAAATGTTGTAACACACATATAGAAACATCGTGTTCCACATGTGACACCAGAACATCCTAAATAAATCTCTTCATATAAGTCTTCTTTGTAGAGTAAATCATGTATCAAATCTTCCTTCAAGGTACATCCAAACAATTTTTCTTTGACTAAAAAAATCCTAATCTCTTCAAGTTGATTTTGGATTAACACCACAAACTTCCTCCTAAAAGCAGGTCTCTGCATCTTCTGAAGAAGTCAACACCACAACTCTTCTGAAAGACATCTAAAATAGTCAAAACCCAAACCTTTATCTTATTGCTTAATCGGTTCTGTCAAGCACTTTAGCTAAACAGCTCTTGCATGATTGGTTCTATTAAGTACTTTAGCATAACATCTCTTGCTTAACTGGTTCTATCAAGCACTTTAGATGAACAACTCTTTGGATCTTTTTATGTACCACTGTTAAGTGTTAAGCACAAACCATGCACTGATGCCAACTGATGGTGAGAAATATACACAAGAAAGGGGAGGGGTTGAATTGTGTTCTCCAATTTGAATTGCTTCTGAACAGAGTTCAAATTCTAAACAATCTGTTCAGATTCTAATAACATGGATGCAGCGGAATAATTAATCAGAAGCAATTAAATGACAAATGAACACACAAAATTTATCCTGGTTCCTCTCAAACCGAGAGTAGTCCAGTCCCCTTGCAGCACAAGAGATTTTCCACTATAATCAAACAATGATTACAATGCATATGCCCTCGAGCATAAGACTTGCCTGTTCAATCAGCACCTAATCAAGACTTCATGCTTAGATACTAAGACTTTCCTGCTTATACCCTCAAGTACAAGACTTCCTGCTCAGACTCACAACCTAAGATTTGCCTGCTTAGATTCCATGAAACCAAGACTTCCTGATTAAATTCCACGAATTCAAGACTTCCTACTCATACCCTCAAGTATAAGACGTCCTTCTTAGATCCTTAGATCCTAAGACTTTCCTGCTTAAATCTCATGAATTCAAGACTTTTCCTTATACCCTCGAGTACAAGACTTCCTTGCTCAGATTCCACGAATCCAAGACTTCCTTGCTTATACCTACAGTCCAGACTCCATTTCTTAATCAACAATTTGATCAAGGCTTAAATGCTCAAGCACATAGCAAGAGACTTACTTGGCTCAAGCTCATAGCAAGAGACTTTAATGCTCAAGCACACAGTAAGAGACTTTCTTTATAAACCACTTAACAACTTGTTTAGCAAAATAGACAACAAGGTGTATTGATATACAATTAGAGATACAGGGAAATAACTATAACAAAGATCATAGCTCTTAAGATTTCTAAGATATTCATTGTTTAAGAAATTTTAAAGCTTTGTACAATTAACAATAGATAACATAAACTTTGAATACTCGATGTTGTTGTTGATCTTGTTATTCTTCCATTTTGATAGAAGCGTGAAACACTCCTATTTTTGTTATGGCCCTCTTTCTTTTTTCCATGTTCCTTGTTGATTCTTCAGATTGAATATTCATCTACTTAAATAGCAGATACAAAAGAATAGTCGTTGGAAGAGATAACTTGCACAAGTGTATTTTTTACTCCATAGTACTAAGAGACATTGAAGATAGATACACAAAGAGATCTTTATCCATTGTGAAACTCGTTTAACCGTAGCATCTTCCTTGTGAGATGTACTATAGATCTATTGAGAGTGGATATTTGTAAACCATGCCAACTCTTCTTGAGCCATGTGAACACAGACTCTATCTGACAAACTAATTTGACATTGTAGCTTGCTTTATGCAGTATGAATCACTTAGCTTTGTCTATGGTTCTGAATGATTACTAGAAGCTGATACATTCAATAAGTGTAGAGATAATATATCGCTCTTCTGATGTTGATACGTTCAGCTTCAAAGTCTACGCAATCCTATATCATCAGACTTCACTTAAGAACTTCCTTCAGTTCTAAACCATCAGAAGCCAAGAACTCAGATTCTCTCAAATGCATTCTCTTATCAGATTCTAAATAGATTCTCTTTAAGCTTTGGAACCTGCATACTTAGAACACACATTAGATAACACCATTGGTATTTCAATTCTTTTTTATCATCAAAACCTAAAGGATATATGTCATGAACAAATCTTGTTCTAACATGTTTAACTTCTCTTAATCTGATCTACTCTCATTACCACGTAATATATAGATATTCTCTCTACAGGCTCAAACCACCTATGTTTATTTCCCACCATCATTCCCACTATAGATGCTACCCCAAAATTTTATAATATTTCCATTTCTAATCTTATTTTGTCTAGTGTTATCACACATCCTACACAACATCCTCATCTCTACTACTTTTACTTTATTCTCGTGTTGATTTTTAACCTCCCAATATTTTGTCTCGTATAACATCTTATGTCTTACCACAATCCGATAAAATTTCCCCTCTAGTTTGAGTGATACCTTTGTGTCACATAAAATCCTTGAAGCCCTCCTCCATTTTAGCCACCAAATTGAACTCAATATTTTACATCCCCTACTATTTATCCATTGTTTTATATTACAGGCCCAACATATTTAAACAGTGTGATATGTGGAATGACATGGTCTCTAATTTTCACCTCTGGGTTAAAAACTCTTCTCCATTCTATTGGACTTACATTCCTTATACTCCGTCGCACTTCTGCTTAGGGAAATCCATGTGCTTCTAAATCTCTTCTATAAGTTTCCAAACTCTCAATTAAATACTTCTTTGACTCTCCAAGTAGGACTATATCATATGCAAAAAGAATGCATCTCAGTGCTAGCTCTTTGATGTGTTTCATGAGTACTTGAAAGATTAAAATAAAAATGTAGGGAGTTTAAGTTAAACCTTGATGCTAACCTATTGTAATAGGAAAATCATTTATTTCTCCACCCTTTGTATGCACAATACCCCTTCATACATATCTTGGATAGCTCGAATATATGCAATTTTAGCCCTTTTCTTTTCTAAAGATTTCAAAAAATATCTCTAGGAACTCTATCATACGCCTTCTCTAAGTAAATAAAAATTAAGTGCAAGTCTTGTTGGTCCATACGACACTACTCCATCACAGGCCGTAGTAGATATATCGCTTCTATGGTCAATCTCTCAGGCATAAAACCAAATTGATTCTCATTGACTTGACCTTTTTTCTTAGACTCTGTTCAATAACTTTTTCACATAACTTCATGGTATGACTCATAAGTTTAATCCCAATATAATTTGTACAATTTTTATATCCCTCATTATTCTTATAAATTGGAAATAAAGTTATTCTTCTCTATTCATCTAGAATTTGTTTTGACTTTATAAATTCATTAAAGAGTTTGGTGTGCCACTCAATACCTCTATCTCCAAGAACTTTAAACACTTCATTAGGATGTTGTCTAACCCAACCGCCTTACTATTACTCATTGTTTTATAAACTTTCTTTACCTATTATTTTTGAATATGATGGTAGCAATTATAGTTCCAATCTTTTTCTCTAATATTGATCGTGCTAGAGTCCGATGAGATATCATAGCCTTCATTAAATAAGGTGGCATAATACACATGATTAAAAATTTGTCTTGGATAAGACACGACTAAATAGAATTCATAAAATACTTGTTACGATTAAATTATAGTTGAATAAAATCAATATTTACTTTGTCACAATTGAACTGTGATTAACTTACATATGTCCTAAAAAAGCTCAAGGCAGGCCCCTGCTTACCACAAATACAAAGTACATAGTTTTCTTATTTTGATATTTTTAACTATATATATATGGGGAGAGAGAGAGAGAGAGAGAGTCAACATAATACAAAGAGTTACAAAAGTATTCCCAAAATAATGAAAAACCTAGAAGAGATGAAAAAACTACACAAGCATAACAATCAGCTTACCAACCCATCACAAACAAAGAAAAAATCAAAACAAAAGAAGTACAACTGAGCAGAAAACCCCTCGTAGAAGCAAGCTGAGGGAAGGCAGCAAAAATATCATTGGAATCGAAGAGATATTGAGCCAGACAACATTACCCTACAAGCCAAAGCACAAAAGTGTGTCCTGCTCCTAGTCCAAAAGAGAGAGGTCATTGATTCACGAACGTGTGCGAGCCGAGTTTCAAGAAAGGCAAATAATTGTAGTTGCTCAATGATTAATAGACAAGCTTTCCTTGCAAAAAATAATTTTATCACGTATATTCCAATTAGTCTAGACCACTGCACGTGAGATCGTAGCTAAAACTAAGGTCACACTTTTACCTCACCTAACCCCTGTAAATCCTCTAAAACCTCTCAAACAGACTATGGAATAGGCATCGACTTTTCCCCCCACTTAAAAACCCTATACCAAATTGTGCACACTACATCACACAGAATAAACAATTAATCCCCAGAATCTACATGGCCTAGCACGGGGAACACCCCACCTTATTATCCCCCTAAATAATATCTCACATTCTAAGATTAAGCCTAATAGTAAACCTATCATGTAACAACAACCCAGAAGAAACTATCACTTTGTACGGCACACGCCTCTTCCAATCTCTAGATAACACCTTTAAAAGACGAACCATCGTACTCTCTTCCCCAACAAAAGAGTTTGAAAGACAATCATAAGTCAAACTCACTAAGAACTTGACAATGGGGTCAGGAATCCAAGCCCAATCATCCTTCTTACCCTACTTAATCACCCATTATCAAGTATATCCATACCCATAACTAGTCTTACTCCAAAACAAGTAGCCTACACCTCCACCTAAAACCCTAAACTCGAACATCTCCCACCTACACACATATCCTTCCCACATCAAGGGACTTATGCTCTGATATTAGAAACAGCATCTCAAAAGACACACATAGGTGATCCTTTCCAACCTACAGATCAATCCAAAACTGAGCTAGTAACTTTTTCCCCAACATCTTGCAAATCGAACAATTAAACGAATCAAATGGCTCCACAACCTTTGAGTCATTAAGGGAGGGATATATCCATCAATGATAAACCCTACTAAGGCTTCATTTCCTTTCCCACAGATGGGACATTGCCACTGAGGAACTACACCTCTAAAATATGATATCCCACCAAAACAAAGGTTGGTCATCCAAAAGCCTCCAATTCCATTTTTTAAGTAGGGAGAAATTAACAAACCTTAACTCTTTAATTCCTTACCCACCCAAATTTTTGGATTTACACATGTCCCCCCATTTTACACATGAAATCTTGAAATCACATTTATAACCCCCCAAAGGAAGCTTATTTTTATCCCCACAAGCTTTTTCAATATCAACACATGCATCTTCATAAAAGAAAGGAAGAGAATTAGAATAAAGTTCGAAACCGAGTTTAAAAGGACCACTCTTACCCCTATGACTCACAAACGTATTATTCCAAGAAGATATCCTCTTAGTAACCTACTTAAACAAGGACTCCCAAGGTGTCTCCCTCCTAGAATTAAAGTCCTAAGTACTTAAAAGGAAGTAACCCAACTTTACAGTGCAAGATGTTCTCATTAAACACTAAAAACAACCCTCGAATATTAGTACCAAAGATACAGTTCTTAGAGAAATTCACCTTAAGACCAAAGTCTAACTTCAAAATCCTAAGAATAGCCTTAGTGGTCCACAGATTATCCTTATTCAGTTATCCCAAAAGAACAGTATCATTAAAATAGTGAATGTGAGACACCAATAACCCTTTTGAATATACTTTGAACCTAATTAAGGTCCTAACAGTGATCTTCCTCTTCACTACAACGTTGAACCCCTCCACCATAAGAAGGAAGAGAAAAGATGCCAAAGAATCCCCTTATCTGAGCCCCCTATGGATATTAATTTTCTCTATCGAGCAACCATTCACCAAAACAAAAAAGCTACTAAAGAAAATGTAAGCTATGATCTAGAAGTTCCATATACCATCAAACCCAAATATCCTCAACATATAATCTAGAAATAACCAGTTAACAAAACCATAGGCCTTCTCAAAATCCACATTAAAAATAAAACAATCGTTCTTTGAAACTATGTCTAAATCAACTACATCATTCAGAGCCACCACACTACAAGAAAATTGGGCTCCAGCCACGTGAAAATTACGTCGCTAAAAAGGTATGTTGCCACTTGAAAATTACGTCGTAAAACTTTTAAAATAATAACAAAATGAAATTCAGCTTTTCACTGGGGAGTTTAAATTTTTTGAAAACTTCATATTGACGTGCAAAAACATGTTGCTACCTAAAATTTAAAATAGTTAAAAAATAAAATGCAACTTTTCACGTGGGGGGAGTTTAAAATTTTTGAAAACTTCGCAGTGACGTGCAAAACCGGTCGCTACCTAAAATTTAAAATAATTAAAAAATGAAATGCAACTTTTCACGTGGGGGGAAGTTAAAATTTTTTTAAAACTTTGTAGTGATGTTTAAAACACGTTGCTACCTAAATTTTAAAATTTTAAAAATTTCAGTGGAAAAAGTTTAGTAGTGACCATTCTGTGACAAACTGACATGGCAGGTGTAGCAACGTGTTTTTACGACACCTAAGTTTCAACTTTAGCGACATGGTAAACACGTAACTACCAACAATTGTTACTTTATTAGCATAGTGTTTTTCACAACACTGAAGTGTCTATTTCTTTCCCCGGTCTCTCACCTTCTTCTTTCTTTCCCTAATCTGTCACAATTTTTGGAAAAGCCATTGTGTTCTTCACTCAAATTGGAGGCAATGAATAAGAGACAATTTGAGATGAAGGAGCAAATGAGGAGGATGAGGATGAAGATGACGAGTATAATCTTAATTGCTGAAAAAGAAAAGAGTCATGACACCTAAGGAGCACTCTAGGCTATTGAGAAACTCATAACCTATCTTCCAACTCACTCAAAGTTATAAAATTAGACTTAAATTGTAGCTCCGAAAACTCAATCTGATCCATATTCACCTTTTGATTTTATAATCTATGTTATCAAACACATCTTTATTCCAAAATTTAAGTGATACTTTGAGGGATTTTAACTTATCCCTAAGAGAACAAGTCATCCACCCCGCCACTAAAGGAGAGACCCAAGAAGCTCGAACCACCTCAGTAAAATTAATATTACCGAACCAATAATTATTAAATCTAAACGACTTAAGCCCTCAGTGTAACACCCGAGGCCGAAAAGGGAGGATAGTGGTTACATGTAAACACCCAAGGGCGGGGGAGTAGTTATCGATGCAAGAGGCATGACAATAAGACACTCCTAACAACTTCTAGGGAAAAACCGAATCACATCGGAATGAGAGGGATCCTGAGGCTATGCAGGTATGGGACTGCATGGTTGAAGGAAGGCTTATAAGGATTAATTGGTACTACTTATACCAACAAGATGCATCTTCTTTTCGGTAGCCCGTTCCATAAGAACTCCACAGTTAAGCGTGCTTGACTTGCAGCAATTCTGGGATGAGTGACCTTCTGGGAGGTTTCTCGAAAATTGTTTGAGTGAGAACAAAGCATGCTGAAAAGACCCGTGTTTGTTTTTGGGGTCGGTCGATAATCTTGAAAGTAGTCTAGGGCATTACAAATGGTATCAGAGCCAGACTTCTCTCAGTACGATGTGGTTCGGGGAAGAACCAAACAGAAGCTAGTGTGCATGTAACACCCGAGGCCGAAGAGGGAGGAAAGTGGTTACATGTAAACACCCAAGGGCGAGGGAGTGGTTGTCAGTGCAAGAGGCGTGACAATGAGATACTCCTAGAAGCTTCTAGGAAAAAACCGAATCACATCGAAATGAGAGGGATCCTGAGGCTATGCAGGTATGGGACTGCATGGTTAAAGGAAGGCTTATAAGGATTAATTGGTACTACCTATACCAACAAGATACATCTTCTTTTTGGGAGCCCGTTCCATAAGAACTCCACAGTTAAGCGTGCTTGACTTGCAGCAATTCTGGGATTGGTGACCTTCTAGGAGGTTTCTCGGAATGTGTGTGAGTGAGGACAAAACATGCTGAAAAGACCCGTGTTGGTTTGTGGGGTCAGTCGGTAATCTTGAAAGCAGTATGGGGCATTACAAATGGTATCAGAGCCAGACCTCTCCCAGTACGATGTGGTTCGGGGACGAACCAAATGGAAGCTGGTGGGCATGTAACACCCGAGGCCGAAGAGGGAGGAGAATGGTTACATGTAAACACCCAAGGGCGAGGGAGTGGTTGTCGGTGCAAGAGGCATGACAGTGAGACACTCTGTCGTGGTGAGAATTGGAGACCATAGCTATTGAGTTATCTAGGATTCTTAAAATTATAGATATCACCACCGATCTTTAATTTATCCGAGGGAAGGGAAAAAGAACGAATAAACCCATAAATATGAAATGCAATGCAATAAAGAGAATTTAAGGCTCGGGGTTGGTTATACTAAGGGAAGGTATTAGCACCCTAAGTATCTATAGTACTCTATAGGAACCTCTTGTTAAATTTGTGTCATTTGTTTGCTTGCTACTTGGGATTGATTGGGGAGATGAGAATAGAAATGTTTTTTATTGTTTTTTTTAGTGTGTTTGGCAAGACATAAAGTTTTGTGCCTATGTACCAATAAAGGATCAAAAGCTTGTAGTTCGGGGTAGAAATTGAAAATTGTTTGTTATGGTGGATTTTAATTGAAGAAGAAACAAGTTGTCATCTAAGGGAAAATACTCATCTAAACCACCATAAACATGTGGAAAAGGGATCTTTGCTTCACATTAAGAGAAGAGCTCCTAACTTGGATATTGAATCAACAAGCTTGCCACATACCTCTCTCAAGTGGAAAAGAATCAAGCTCTTTCTCAACATGTTATGGGATAGGAGATTTATATCTCAACTAAGGATGACTAATGTCTAGTCTATTTTGAAAAAGTTTTAAAGTTTGAAAAGCCAAAATGGCATAAGGTTTGAATAAAGTTTGTGTCTTTTAGTCTTGTGAAAAAGTTTGATATGCTTAAGATGTCTTGAAGCACTTAATTAAGAAAAAGAAGTTTGAAAAGATCAATGACCAAGGGTCAAAGTTTTTTATAAAAGTCGTTTTGAGTTGTAAAAGGGGAAACCTAATTGAAAATATCTAAGTTTAAAAGGTAATCCTAAGGGAGACTTCCTAAGGGATAGCAAGTTCTAGGATTACAAGAGGTATATACAAAAAGATGCAAAATGCAAATTAAAATGACTAAGAAGTCAACAAAAAGCCCTTCCCTTGGAAATCATGCATAACAAAGATTACATGAACATACTTTGAAATGATAATCATGATGAACAAAACATAACGTTAAACAATGAAACATGATGAACATGTACAATAAATAAACATGTTAAACATAGTATACAAACACAACATGGTTAACAAGATGGTACAAGAACAATGCCTAAGATAAGAGACAATTTTCATAAACAAATATGGGAAAACAAGTCACTTTTTCGTGAGAAAACCACACATTTAAACATCTCACATTTAGGCAAACAAGAAGAGCACATTATCAACATTCAAAGAAGTCCTAACATGATACATCATACATATAAAAATCATTTTGAACAAGAAAAAAACAAGGAGTAAGGCAAAGGAGAGCAAAAGATGACCTAATAATCACATTAAAAGTGTCATACTTTGACTTAAAAAAGCACCAAAATAAAATATTTTTGGAGTTTTTTCAAGGGTTTTATAAAAAAAAGGCAAGGCCATGGGAAAACAGAAAAAAGAAGGGCCCAAAAAGGTTAAAGGGAGAGCAAGTTATGGCCTTTTGAAAATGTGAAGAAAACATGAAAATATTAGTGATAAAAAAGATACTTTGCACCAGCCAGGATTTGAACTCACGCTGCAAAGGTCATATGCACAAAACATAGCCACTGAACCACACGCGTGCGTTTGAATAAGGAAAGCAATCATGAATATATATGTGAAACATGCTTCAGAACATAGCAAAAAAATAAAATAAAAGGAACTAGGGCGAGGGGGATTTGAACCCCAACTTCAATGGTCACAAGGATACATAACAAGCACGCTTCAACCACTGGGGTGGCAAGTACATCCATTCATAAAACACAAACATGAAATAATATATTAAAACAACATATTAAATGGAACTTACCACATCATCACCATCTTCTTCCCATGCACACTCTCTTTCTCTCCTGATTGCCTCGTGTTATTCTTCTTCATGCTATTTTTCTCTTTTTTTTTTAACTTCCAACACTCATAACTCTCTCAATTTTTAACGAAATTAAAAGATGTAAAAAGAAAATTGCTTGGAAAAATCCCAGGAATCTAATGGTAATATTATCACATACTAAAACTCAATGGTTAAGGCATACCAAGGTAAAAACCATAACTGAACCAATAAGGTTCAAACATTATAAACTCCACATACAAGCATGACAAAATGCAAACAGTTAAATGGTCATACTTAGCACATTAATGTCTACTTTTTTGCTTCTAGAATCAATCAATAATGATGCATGAATAGGGAGTTTCAAAGTGTAAGAACCTTACCTATTGGAGCAAGGTCCAATGCCTTTTCTCAAATCTTTCAAAAGCAAGATATTGATCCTCTTAGTCTTCTTGACCCCAAAGGAGAGATTTTAAATGCTTGGTTTGTTCTGCAACTGCTTGTAATCCTTCACACGGTTCTTCTTGTAAATGGAGGAAGTGAGGTATGGTGGATGATGGTATTGATGTTACAGAACTTGTTTAAGGGTTCAAACAAGTTCTAATGGATGTTTAAAAGATGTTTGTATGGTTTGGTTTAAGGAATGCACGAGCAAAACAAGTTTTGAAAGTTTTAGGTTTTGAAGTTTTGCTACAAAGGTGGTTTTTTTTTACAAATCTTGGTGTCTGTTGTATTGTGGCTTGGATCTCTCTATTTATAGAGGCTCCAAGTGGTCTTGGTAACTTTCATAAGTTGCATTTAGTTCACTTGGAATGGTAGTTTGGATGCTTGGTTTCATTTTGCACAAAAAATTACATTTGATCATGATGGAAAAGGTGGAGTGAAAGGAGGAGAATAGCAATGCTTTTCTGTGGTCTAGAGGTTGCTTCTAATCACTAAAGATAGTTTGTGTGCAGAAGAAACATCTTGGAAGCTCAATGCAAGAGTTGTTGGAAAAGTGGATCTTTATGAAAATGGATATGGAGCTTTTTGCAAAATGCTCTAGAAATGGAAATAAAAATTGGTTAATGGCTCAATTATGTGTGTAATACACTAAGGGTTTGTGTAATTCTCTAATTAGGGTGAGATTTACAAGTTAAAAGAACTGAAAAATCTAGATCACATAGCTTTAGCTCAAGATCACATGAAGAACTTTCCATGAGAATGACCAAAAATTCAGATTTGGAAGGCCAACTTCACTACTTCGAATCTCCTGGCTCATAAATGGTACCAATGAGTTCTTGGACATTTTGGAAAACTAGGACTCTACAACTTTCATGTTTTGAGTTTTCATTGAATCAAAGTGGATCATGATGAAGAGTGGCCTTAAAGTGAGTAACTTTTACATGGAAGATTTACATCAGAATTTTTCTAGGTGTTGGAATTCACATTTGAAAGAAACACCAACTTTGTGGCCTTATAACTTGAAATTTAAGCACTTTTTGGGAAATCCTCCTCATTGACAAAGTTGTAGTAGGGAATGAGCTCTTCAAATTGGTCTTTGGATCACTGAAAAATGGATATCTATATTGGAAGTTATGGCCTTGGCAAGTTGGGTAAAAATCATAGTCTTCCATAACTTAGAAAAATTTTCAATTTCTCCATGGTTGCCCTTTTTGTAAGTAACCTCCAATTTCTTGATTTTTCATTGATTTATCATGATCCAAACCACATGTTATCATCACCCTTGACTTGAGGAAGCCATGGTTGACCAAAATTCCCAAAAGTCAAACCTTGATTTGGAGGAACAATTGACATTTTATCAGATGAATCTTCACTTCTTGATCTTCAATGAAATCAATCTATTGGCCTATTTGAACACAATATATAGACTCAAAGGGTGTATTTTAATGCCTTGAGTCATGTCCCAAGGCTTGAGATCGTGTCTTGCCTCAAAAGTTAACCCAGAGATAAATTAGGTCAAAAACCCTAATTTTGGATGATCAGATGAACTGTGCCTTGTAGAACTTGTAATGAAACCACACTGCACTTAATTATTGATGAAGGGAGGTTTCTTGAGTGTATGAGAGCTTGCTTGATTGATGATCCATCTAAAAATTTGATTGATCAAGCTTTTGAGCCTCTTAGGGCAAACCCTAGTTCACAGATGAAACAAAACAAAACAAAAACTTGAAAATTGGTTAGTTATGCATGACTGATTGACCTAGAATGTTATTAAAAATGATGCAAATGAGATGGGATCTTAGGGTTAAAAATTAGGGTGTGACAGATGCCCCTATTTAAGGTTCTTCTATCCGGAGATATGGAGATTGGAATATTTGTCTCAACGAGATAGGAGAGACTTAAATACAAACATGCATAATTTTTGGCCATAAGATACCACAATGTTGCTTATGATATGCAAGACAAAGATCCCGTGAGGAAAGGACGTCACAGGAGGAAAATACTGGAAAAGATTGCAACTCCACTGGGGAAAATAAAAGGACAACTTCACTGGAAGAGTCAACTGACTACTACTGGGGATGAGACTACGCAGGGCAGCTCTAAGAAGTAAACTTTAATGAGAAAAATGATTCAGTTGTAATAATGGGATAATACATTGGAAAAGGTAATAAATCTCCCCACGCTTCGAACCATAAGCGGTTGATATTGTTACACAAACTGTGATTGATAAGCGGGAGTATTGATGACTAGTGAGACAGCTGCAATGTGTTGATATTGCTGGTACTTTCTTCTGGATCGACCATGGTGTACAACACTCACTTCTTGCTCTTTCTTCTTCGCAAAGCTACTTCCATGTTTCTTCACACTGCTAGAAGTACTTACTTCTTTGGTCAGCCTACCCTCACGAACCTCTTCTTCCAAACGCATCCCCATGTTTACCATCTCAGTAAAATCATTGGGTGCGCTAGCTACCATCCTTTCGTAGAAAAATGGACTTAAAGTATTCAAGAAGATATTGGTCATTTCCTTTTCCTCTAGAGGTGGGGTGATCTGAGCAGCCACTTCGCGTCAGCTTTGGGCATACTCTTTGAAATTCTCTTTATCTTTCTGGGTCATGGCTCTCAACTGATCCCTGTCAAGTGCCATATTAATATTATACTTGTATTGTTTGGTAAAAGCGTCATAAAGCATACATAACGAATAAGCAGTTGATCATTGTCGGTCTGAGTCGACATCTTGCAAGCATACATAACGAATAGCCCCATGTATCACTTAAGGGATGCCCCTGTCAGACTATCTTGGAAATAATGAATAAGCAGTTGATCATTATCGGTCTAAGTCGACATCTTGCAAGCATACATAATGAGATGACTTTGAGGGAAAGAGTTGCCTTTGTACTTCTTAAAGTCTGGAACTTTAAACTTGTGAGGAATCTTGACGTTTGGGACTAGACAAAGGTCGGAAGCACTCTTCCCAAATAGATCTTTCCCATGAAGGACCTTAATCTCTTTCTACATCTCCAAAAATCGATCTTGGAATTCACCCATCCTTTCATCAATTCCAACACTATCACTAGGTGCAATATAGAACACTGGCTCTTCAAGATTATAAAGAACTGAATTCACCAAGGGCGGTGGCATAGTCATTACAACTGTCACAGCAGGGGCTTCAGAAATTTGTGGGTGGTATCTAGCTGGAACGAAGTTATCAGGCATACCCCACGGATAACCGGGAGGCATGGTGTACTGTGGTTCACTTGTTGGCGCCCTTGGGATCGGCGTAGATACAATCTCTAAGATTACAATCCTCTGGATATGTTCTTGTGAGTTGTGTGACGACTGATTCTGGGCAGCCGCCAACGCTTCCATCATACCATTGAGTCTCTCCAAGCTATCTTTTAGTGTAGTCACTTCCTCACGGAGTACCTTGTTTTCTTGTTCTAACTGGTCAATTCTTCGTTGATGGCCTGCTCGAGTATTGTATCAGTGATTCAACTTGTCTATTGGAGAAAAAGTAAAAGTGAGAACCTTGAATGCAAAGGATGCAATGCTAATGATGTATGCGAGTGCATAATGCAGATGAATATCAAGGAACTCAAAATTTATATTTGCAAACATCCAAAAGAAATAACACATGTTGGAATAAAAACTTCATTCGTTAATAATAGGAAGAGTTACAATTTGAAGTACAAAACAAGATACACAAAAATAAAAGAGGGGAAAGTAAAGCCTAATGGGTCCTAAGGAATCCCATCTAAGAAGGTCTTATTCCATGCATCCTCTTTTGCCTCTTCAACTCGTTGTTTTCCAATACAAGCTTGTCAACGATCCCTTTCCAAGCACCTGACGTAGGAGGGATGTTTGAATATTCATGAGTACTACGAACTGGCTGCACACTAGAGAAAAATAAATTCTCTTGCGCCACATGTCTTTCCATAACAGGCCTCTCAAGTAGCTTGATCATGTCGTCTTTTTCTCTTAACTGCTTCTTCATCTCTATCTGTTCGGCATGGATGGAATGGTACTTCCCTTCCCAAGTATCTCGCTCTAACTTCATGCTTGCCAACACTTCTTGATATTCCTCCATATGCTCAATGGGAATAATGGATGATGATACGACAGATGGTTGTGAAGGTCTTTCAAGAAGATATGGCATCTTGAGGTCACGAGCTCTAGATTGGACCCATTGAACAAAAGGATCAAAGGCTACACAATTCATCTTCCCCAAATCATTCTTAGTCTTCCTATGAATTGTTCCCCAAGCGTGCACGATTCTGTCCTTAGATTCTGCACTAGCTTCCTCATTGAGACAAAAGAAACCGACCAACATAATGTTCCTAAGTTTCTCCTTTATAGGGAACCCAAATTGACGCCTTACAAGAATAGGATTATAAATGATTCCCCCTCGGATACCAAGAAGAGGTACGTTAGGAAATTGGCCACAACTATCAATAATGACTCCCTTGTCGTAGGCTGGGTCATACCAATGCACATCGGTGTGAGTAAGAGACACGAGTCTTTGAGACCAACGAAGCTTGTCTGGATTTTCCTAGAAGAGTTTAGTTCGAGGCAAGTGTGAAATAAACCACTTGTATAGTAGAGGAGCACAACGTAGAATAACTCCACCTCCCTTGAGGGTCCTATGATGAATGGAGTGGTAGGTGTCACCAAGCAGTGTAGGTACAAGATTTCAACTTAGAATGATTCAGATGGCAATAACATCAACAAACTCGTCAATGTTCGAGAATAAAACTAACCCATAGATGAGTAGATGAGTAGCGCGAGGATAGCTTCGAAGGCATCCATATTGTTCTCCTTAGCTAAGAAAAAGGTTTTCTCTATCAAGAATTTGGAAGGCAAACCCTTGATTCCTCCTTTGGTAGTAAAGTTGGCTTTGACCTCGGATGCTTCTAAGTGAATGACATCTGCAATATCCTTAGGTGATGGAATCTTCTCCAAACTAGTGAAAGGTTTCTTATCCAACACTAGTAGACCGACCTAATATGAATACTCTTCCAAAGTAGGGACAAGTTGATAATCAGGAAATGTAAAGCACTGGTAGAGTGGGTCATAGAACTGCACAAGTGTGTCGAGAACTCCCTCTTCCATCTTGGTCTAGACAATACCCAACAGTCATCCATGACACTTTCTGAAATCCTCAGGACATGAAACCAAAGCTCCTAGCTTTCTCAACTCTACTAAATCAAGTTTCTTGAAGTTATACTTCTTGGTGTTTCTCTTCCCAAAATCCATTATACCTATTGATTTTTGCAAAGGAAAAGACAGCTGAGTACCTTGAAACCAAAAACGTTTCCATGAATGCATGAATGTATGGATGGATGCAATGCACAAACACACATATACACATATTCACATATATACAAACATGGGGTTTAGGCTTTAGAGCTCATGAGTATGGAGTTATGGTCTACCCATCCTAAGAGGTATGTACTATGGGTTTATTTGTACCTGTACAACAGGTTCTACAAAGTTCCCAGAGTCATTGATAAATCTTTCGGATATTATCGGCTTGCACGACTACTCATGCAGGCTAATAATATTCTCAAGATAAACTCGTGTGAGTGTAGTATCGCACGACAACCATCACAGGTCTACACCTGGATAATCACTACACTACGTCCTAAAAGGCTAAGAGGGGTGTAGGGATACTAAGGTCCTCAGCTTCACGGAATCTCAGGTCAGAAAACGTAATGCCAATACGACTACTCGTATGACATTAGTAATCCCAAAGGGGCCTCCAATGAGCGTGGTTATATCATATGTTAATCATGTTAGGACTACTCCCAACAGTTTGTAAGAACAAGATTTGGTTCTACATCTGGCCATTGAGTTTTGATGATAATTGTACATATAATCTAAGAGAACAATTCTGTATGATATGATTTCTCTCTAGTGTGTGACTGTATTCAATATGATTCTGACTTTTATAAGAAGGTGTGTGATGTCATCAGACTCCATTATCAACACTCTGGAAGAAAACATATGTGTGTGTACAAAGTAAAGTCAAGATTCATGAATGTTTCTAAGACAACAGTTCTAATGAACGATAGTTCTGGACATTCTAATTAAGACTTTATGAGAAAGGTCTACAAGACTTTATAATGAAGACGCGCTTCTAATGGTACAAGTTCTGAGTATTCTGAAGACGTTGTTCAAGTGAATAGGCTCTGATGATTCTGAAGACACATTTTGTGAAGATCAAGTTTTGAAGAGTTTCTGAAGACAAGATTCTAATTAGACAAAGTGCAGAAGACTCTGAAGACAAAGGACATGCTTAATGAAATCTAATGACTCTAAAGATAAGGTTCTGAAGACTCTGAAGATTATGCTTCTAAAAGAACGAGTGCTGAAGATTCTCAAGATAGATTCTGCTGAACAAAGATCTTGGAATTCTGAAGACTGAGTTTTTGAAGACTACACAAAGAATGACTCTTCTACAACACGCTTCATCAAGTCAATATCTGAAGCCTCTGAAGATGCTAGAAGACTGAAGATCAAAATGGTTTTAAGCTGAATATAATAGTATTAAAACTCTGTATCCTCTACCTCACAGTGATGTTGACCATTCCTTCACGTGAACATTGGGATATTTCTATTGGAATATGTTTCCAAGAATACCCCTCAACGGATCTATTCTCTCCAGCTCTATAAATTGAAGACTTCGAAGCTTAAAGAAATGTTGCTCATGGCTAGAAGCTCATAGTTATTGCTGAAGTAGCCATTGATCACAAGAGAGAAAGATAAAAGATTGTTGATTGCTATTTATACAAAAGATTATCACTCAGCACATCAAACAAATCAACATGTAGCAAGCAAAGATGAAGCTGCTACTACAAGTGTGCACAAATAATGAATATGCCAACACCATATGAAACTACTCAAGTGAGACATTATAAGTGAAGCATATTAGCTTAGTTGAACTTGATGGTTGAATTGGAAAAAGCATTATATGCTCAAGAAAGGAGTAAAACATGTTGCAAGCTAAAGCTTAAATGAAGAATGCTCAATAGAGAAGAAGCTGAAGCAGAATGATGAAAAATGCATAACGATACAACATGCTAAAGCCATGTGAAACTCATCAAGTGAAACATCAATAAGTGAAGCATAGTAACTTAGTTGATCTTGATATTTAAGCTGGAAGAAGCATCATTTACTCAGAAAAGAGTATATAAGCTTAAAGCTAATGATAAGAACCCACAGTGCTCATAAGAAAGCTTTTAAGCCAATACAGAACCAGTGAGCTTTATAATCTGTTAGAGCTTTATTTTTAGTTAGTTTCTGTATTAGAAAGCAAGGAGTTGATGCTCACAACTTGATATGTACTTCAATTGTGTAATCAGCTTGTAAGAAGCATATATAATGCACAACGAAAATCCTTGAAAAGGGTAATGTTCCTTGAGCGGTCGAATGGTGCCCAGAATGTTCGAGAGGGCCAAGTCGTTGTGTAACGGCTTGGAGGATGTTTCCTTGAGAGGCGAATGAATTCCAGGATTCTCAAGAAGGCAATGGAGGGTTTCTATTGTGATTGTAATCATGTTGATGATTAGTGGATTAAGTCCTTGGGATAAGGCGAAATCACCTTGAGGGGTGGACTGGAGTAACTTCGTTAACAATGAACCAGGATAAAATAATTGTGTTCATTTATTTTATTTACTTGTTAACGTAATTGATTTAAATTCCATAAATGGGGACAAAATATGAAACCCAATTGAAACCCCCATTTCTTATGTTTCTCAACCTTCAATTGGTATCAGAGCTCCGATTCTATTATTGATGTTTATCAAACACTTAACAGTATCAGATAAAGATTCGGACGAGCTTTGAGAAATGCTCTGGTTATAGTCCACCATGTACAATTTCAGTCTCATACAATGATGAAAAGATTGAGTACTGAAATGACAAACCAGAAAGGTTCATTCTGGATTATGTCACTGATTCTTAGATCTAATTGCTATTGAATATAACCCTCTCTTATGATGCTTGCAAGAAGATTGAAAGCAAATTTGATGAATTAGCTAGTAAAAGGATAATAGACACAATCAGATAATTTGAAGAATCTGATAAATACTATTCTTGGGATACGTTAGTTGAGAACTATGTATCTTCTCAAGGTGATGCCTAGACAAGGCTTAAGAAGGATCAATAAGAATCATCAGAAAGCAAGAAATATTGTTTACTGAAAGTTATTCTTTCTGAGTATGGGATGTTTTCAACAATCAGATTCGGTCTACCATTGACTTTCTCTGGATTACTCATTAGGAACTCTTTCATGTAAAGAAGAGAAAATGCTTGAGTCATGATATTGAGGCATGAACACTTCAAAGTGAAGTATACTGAAGATGTTATAAATCTTGTTATTAAGATTTTAAATCATGAATGCAGAATTTAAAATTCTAAATGATGATTTCTTCGTTAGGATTCTTGAAGAAGATGATCAGAAGCTTGTTATTTGAATAGAAGCTAATGATAACTGATCAAGCCTGGAAATTAGCTTTGGAGCTTATTATCAGGATTCTAACTTTCTTCACATAATGAAGACGTCTACTCCGATTCTGGAAAGCTTTACAAATTTCTAAAGTAATCAGAAAAGAAGATTATCAAGCTGTCAGAAGTTTGGAAGAACAACACATGCATGATCAATTTTCTGAATTATTGACATATGTGTTCATATGGAAAATTGGCGTGACATAAGACAAGCGAGTTGTTAGCTTGAGAAAGGTATCTCAGTTGAACAAACTTAAGTCTGTCAGAACGTTATTCTCAGAAGCTTTAGGTACATGAATGTATCCTTCTGAACTCACCACATTCTGGACTCATGCAAATGAGTGAAAGTATGAGCTTAAGAAGATATCTGGTGAAAAGAATATTCTGATGTTCTAAGTTCTTCACAATCAGATACAAATGATTGAAGAATAAAACAAGCTTGAAAAGAAATGGCTAAAATCATGATACTTAAGAAATCATAATGATAAAGCATTTGTAAGAAGCAGCTAGCATGTTTATTCAGAACAGAATATGATTCAAATCTATTCTGAGAAGATTTCTCTGAATATCCAAAGGTTACTGAAGCACCTTCATCAGAAATCAAATCAATGTTAGATTTGATGGTAAGATTGGAAGTTAGAAACTAAAGCTTAGTAGAAGAATACAAATCTAGAAATTATCTTCTCTATGATGAAGTAAACGAAGCTGTTTTACAAGTATTAGAAGATGCTTAAATCAGAAGTCATCAAAGTTCACACTTTCTAAGAAAGGAAAGGCAGACCTTCTGATTAATTGTTTATGGTTCATAAAGATACCTTCTGATGAGTTGTTTCTAATAAGAACAAGATTATCATTCAAACTTTCATAGGAAAGAGATTTTGGTTTGATGATATCTGCATCTGGTATCAGCATCTGCTCAATGATTGAATTTTGATGATGCGAGAAGATTCTAACAAGTATCTTTAGCACATAAATACTTATTGGTTTATGTTTAAGCTGAGAAACTTTTGGTCTTCTAGAAATAAGCCTTCTTGAAGAAGTTGTTTTCTGATCTCTGTTGAAGATAGAAGATGAACGATTCTAAGGTGAAGATTAGAGAAAGATTTTGTTCTTCTTCCCAACAATCAAAGGCGAAACCAGCGTCAGAAGAGATGTGCTCACCCTTCAGAAAGGAAGCCATGAAGATGAACGTGACTTTGCTCAACGTTAAAGATTCCTATGAAGATTGAAGCTGAAAGAAGACAATGGAAGAAGAAATGATTCTAGTGATCTAGCTAGAAATAATGTCAACAAGTCAACTACCGCAGAAGCTGAATGCTTGGTGATTCTAAAGAAGTCTCAACATCAGAAGCTGGATTCTACAGAAGCAATGAGTAATGTATTTCTAACCTTTACTATTTAATTTTTAAATAGTATAGAAATTTATTCTTATATTATAGAGAAATACGTTTCAATAAACAATATCAGAAGGAATTTAATTTCTAAAAATCTCTAAGATAAAATCCTTGCTTGGATAATATCTTTTTTAAAAAACTTCCTTACTGAAATTAAACTTGTTTCCATTTCGCATGAAAATTTAGTTCTACATAAAATAGAAAGAGCCATCTCTAAATGCAACCTCCATAATAGAAAATTAAATTTCTAGTGCTTAGTGACATTTGCTATACTACTGAGATATGAGATACTTGTGACTAGCAATCTCCCTTCATTTCTTAAGAAACCAAAATAAAACACTTGTCTATCGGTAAATGTTTTTAACCATTGGAAATTGAAACATGGTGCATTTACTGATCATCATGATACGAAAGGTTGATACGTTAACAAAACTTCTTGGTATTACTTGTATCACACCTAGTATATAATGGGACATCTCGGGTAATGAGAATATCTTTGATACAAGACATTAAAATCATGTCACCTTACCTTTTGTCAGATATCCTGAACTCATTCCTCTTTGAGTGTCTTCTCTATTTCTCCCTTAACCTAGTGTCTGTATAGGTCTCCTATTCTTGTCCTCTATTAAGTGTATTAATTAATCGCTTTGAAAATAGCAGTAGTCAAGATTTCTCTTTGTTTCACATGTTACGAGTCTCATCATCTCCTCTAATTTTCTTTAACTCTTTGTCTCCCTTCTCTCTATTTTAATCCTTCTTCATCATCCCTGGCCAATTCATCCTTTCTCTAAATTGTGCTACCTTCATAATCTTCGTCTCTTCCTCTTCTTCAATTCTCTTTATCATGTCTTCAAAAACCATTAAAGGAGAGATTTCTAACTTAGAAATTCGGAAAGAAAAATCTCTTGATTTCAACACCTTACTGGAAAATAATCTTTTCAAAATCCATTCAGATATATACTTCCAGAAATGGGAAAAATATTTTGAAATGCTTTCTGGACCAATTTATCTGATTCTTGTAAAAGAATTCTAGGAAAATGCCAGTGTTCTTCATCCTGAGTCTAATGATTGTGTTATCTTATTTGTTGTCTCTGGCCTTACTGTCATGATCAACTCCAAAATCATCTCTCAATCTATTGAGTGCAAAGAAGATGGAAAAACAGTTGAAGAATACAGAAGAGACAATATCTTTGCTAAACATGTTCACATTATATATGGACATGAAGGACCTGCTGCCAGTCCCTCTACTTTCTCCTCTAATGGTAAAGGTATGGTGCCAAATCATGTGAACAAATCTAAGGCCGAGAGAAGAAGGAAAAGGATGGCTCTCTGCAATGGATAGGCTTTTCATCTTCTTCTTAATATCCAAGATCAAGATCAACCTGCCTTAATCCATGTTCATCTATCTGAAAGAACAAATTCTTTCATCCAGAGAGAAGTTATCGTTTCAGATTCCCTTCAGTAGAGTCATCTCTCATATTCTTAAACTACAAGGAATCGTTGCTAAAATCAAGCAAACTTGAATGACGGAAAAAATTGCTCTTGGATGGTGTTCCTCTATTAACTACTAAGGAACCATCAACAATCAATAGAATATCATGGTTTTCTGAATACAAATAGTGATTCTCCTTATCAACTAGTTCCCTTGTTCTTAGGTTTTTATCATTAGGTCTAAGCTTTTGTTTTGTGTCTTTCGTCTTTAGTTGTAATTTCCTTGAATATTAATGATATTTTCTTTTTTCATATCACTCTGTCTTATTCGTTCTACACCTTTTTGATTTCAGACAAAAGGGGAGAAAGTGATATATGATTTTGATATCCAATATAAAGAATCTTATTCCAAATATAATTAAATATGTTGAATATGTTTTACTTCTAACCACGTGTTTAAGAATTGATTAGGAACTTCGCAAAAGTTCACTGTATGTTAGAACAGGTTATCAAAAGACAGAAGTTAAGACATATCAGAAGCTATGATATATCAAAATACATAATTTGTATTTGATAAGATATCAGAAGATATGTTATATCAGAAGACATGTACAAGAAAGAAGAATATCAAACAAGCTTGATCTGATAATATATCTAGTATTTATTACTAAGTTATCAGAAACAAGAGATGTCTATGAATTTCGTGCTGATACCCAAAACTTGTCAGAAGTTGTTAACTTTCTGAAATGATGATTCAATTGGTATTTAAAATTCAATGGTATCCAAACCTCACATGGTATCTAAACTTCAGCGTTGAAAGAATGTGAACTCTTTGTAGAAGAAATCAAGTCATAGTCATAAAAGAAAATATTTGGTTTCTGAACCATAAAATGACATAAGGATATATGCGCCTGTTGATGATCTGTGCTAAGTTATTGAAGATTTGGTTTTGATACATGATGTGTGGCATCTAAGAAAGTATCTACCAGTTTCTGATATACATAATGCAAGAAATCAAGTCTGACGAGACAAATCAGGTTCTGATACGTCTACAGCATTCTGATAGTAAGCTTGGTTCTGAGATGAAGACCAGTCAGATCTAGTCAGATTCTGATGAGACGTCACTAAGAAGTAATCCTTCTGTTTTGGACATGATTCTACTTCAAAATCATTTTATGAGTCTTGGGGTCAGGGGGAGACTCTAAACAAGCATAAATGAATTTTGAGAGTAACAGAATCAGGGGGAGCCTGTTAAGCTTATCTCTGACTCTGTGGATTTATGGTGATTACCCTATACGAATTGCTCTATCAAAATGCATTTTTTGTCATCATCAAAAAAGGGGAGATTGTAAGAAAAAGATTTGGTTCTACATCTGGCCATTAAGTTTTGATGATAACTGCACATACAATCTAAGAGAATAATTCTGTATGATATGATTTCTCTCTAGTGTGTGGCTGTAGTCAATATGATTCTGACTCTGATAAGAAGGCGTGTGACGTCATCAGACTCCATTATCAACACTCTAGAATAAAACATATCTGTGTGTACAAAGTAAAGTCAAGATTCATGAATGTTTCTGAGACAACGGTTCTAATGAACGTTAGTTCTGGACATTCTAATTAAGACTTTATGAGAAAGGTCTACAAGACTTTCTAATGAAGATGCGCTTCTAATGGTACAAGTTCTGAAGATTCTGAAGACGTGGTTCAAGTGAACAAGCTCTGAAGATTCTGAAGACACATTTTGTGAAGATCAAGTTCTGAAGAGTTTTTGAAGACAAGATTCTAATTACACCAAGTGCAGAAGACTCTGAAGATAAAGGACGTGCTTAATGAAATCCGAAGACTCCGAAGATAAGGTTCTGAAGAAACAAGTTCTGAAGACTCTGAAGATTATGCTTCTAAAAGAACGAGTGCTGAAGATTCTCAAGATAGATTTTGCTGAACAAAGATATTGGAATTCTGAAGACTGGGTTTCTGAAGACTACATAAAGAATGACTCTTCTACAACACGCTTCATCAAGTCAATATCTGAAGCCTCTAAAGATGGTAGAAGGCTGAAGATCAAAATGGTTTTAAGCTGAATATAATAGTATTAAAACTCTATATCCTCTACCTCGAGAAGGTGGCGCAGAAGCAACTTTTTATACAGCGATGTTGACCATTCCTTCATGTGAACATTGGGATATTGCTATTGCAATATGTTTCCTAGAATACCCCTCAACGGATCTATTCTCTCCTGCTCTATAAATTGAAGACTTGGAAGCTTGAAGAAATATTGCTCATGGCTTGAAGCTCATAAATTATTGCTGAAGCAGCCATTGATCACAAGAGAGAAAGATAAAAGATTGTTGATTGCTATTCATACAAAAGATTATCACTTAACACAACAAACAAATAAACATGTAGCAAGCAAAGATGAAATTGCTACTACAAGTGTGCATAAACGATGAATATGCTAACACCATATGAAACTACTCAAGTGAGACATTACAAGTGAAGCATAGTAGCTTAGTTGAACTTGATGGTTGAATTGGAAAAATAATTATATGCTCAAGAAAGGAGTACAAGATGCTGCAAGCTGAAGCTTAAATGAAGAATGCTCAATGGAGAAGAAGCTGAAGCAGAATGATGAAGAACGCATAACGATGCAACATGCTAAAGCCATGTGAAACTCATCAAGTGAAACATCAATAAGTGAAGCATAATAACTTAGTTGATCTTGATAGTTAAGTTGGAAGAAGCATCATCTACTCAGAAAGGAGTATAGAAGCTTAAAGCTAATGATAAGAAGCCACAGTGCTCATAAGAAAGCTTTTTAGCAAATACAGAACTAGGGAGCTTTATAATCTCTTAGAGATTTATTTTTAGTTAGTTTCTATATTAGAAAGCAAGAAGTTGATGCTCACAACTTTCTATGTACTTCAATTTTGTAATCAGCTTGTAAGAAGCATATATAGTGAACAACGAAAATCCTTGAAAAAGGTAATGTTCTTTGAGCGGTAGAAACGGTGACCAGAATGCTCAAGAGGGCCAAGTCATGGTGTAGCGGCTTGGAGGATGTTTACTTGAGAGGCGGATGAATGCCAATATTCTCAAGAAGGCAATAGAGGGTTTCCATTGTGGTTGTAATCATGTTGATGATTAGTGGATTACGTCTTTGGGATAAGGCGAAATCACCTTGAGGGGTGGACTGGAGTAACTTCGTTAACAGTGAACCATGATAAAATTATTGTGTTCTTTTATTTTATTTACTTGTTAATGCAACTGATTTAAATTCCATAAATGGGGACGAAATATGAAACCCAATTCAAGCCCCCCTTTCTTGTGTTTCTCAACCATCACAGTTAACTATTGGTTATACCACAATCTTATCATAAGTGCACTGAAGTCTGGGTTAGGACTTATCTCACCACAATATGATCACCCAATGTAATCCAAGCACATATAGCAAACAAATATATACACAAGTATACAAATAACACATATAAAACAAGTTAGGTGTAACCCTCTTAGGGAGAAACCTTCCCCAGTGAAGTCGCCATTTCTGTCGCGGTGAGAATCGGAGACCATAGCTATTGAGTTTTCTAGGCTTCACAAATCATAGATATCACCACCGATCTTTAATTTATCCAAGGGAAGGGAAAAAGAACAAATAGACCCATTAATATGCAATGCAATGCAATAAAGAGAATCTAAGGTTTGGGGGTTGGTTATACTAAGGGAATGTATTAGTACCCTAAGTATCTATAGTACTCTATAGGAACCTCTTGTTGAATTTGTGCCATTTGTTTGCTTACTACTTGGGATTGATTGGGGAGATGCGAAGAGAAGTGTTTTTTTATTGTTTTTTTTTTTTTGTGTTTGGCAAGACATAAAGTCTTGTGCCTACGTACCAATAAAAGATCAAAACCTCGTAGTTCGGGGTAGAAATTGAAAAGTGTTTGTTATGGTGGATTTTAATTGAAGAAGAAACAAGTTGTCATACAAGGGAGAATACTCATCTAAACCACCATAAACATGTGGAAAAGGGATCTTTGCTTCACATTAAGATAAAGCCTCCTAACTTGGATATAGAATCAACAAGCATGACGCATACCTCTCTCAAGTGGAAAAGAATCAAGGTCTTTCTCAACATGTTATGGGATACTAAGGATGACTAATGTCTATTCTATTTTGAAAAAGTTTTAAAGTTTGAAAAGTCAAAGTGGCAAAAGGTTTGAATAAATTTTGTGTCTTTTTGTCTTGTGGAAAATTTTGATATGCTTAAGATGTCTTGAAGCACTTAATTAAGAAAAAGAAGTTTGAAAAGATCAATAACCAAGGGTCAAAGTTTTTTATGAAAGTGGTTTTGAGTTGTAAAAGGGGAAACCTAATTAAAAATATCTAAGTTGAAAAGGTAATCCTAAGGGAGACTTCCTAAGGGATAAAAAGTTCTAGTATTATAAGAGGTATATACAAGAAGATGCAAAATGCAAATGAAAATGACTAAGAAGTCAACATCAAGCCCTTCCCGTGGAAATCATGCATACCAAAGATCACATGAACATACTTTGAAATGATAATCATGATGAACAAAACATAACTTTAAACATTGAAACATGATGAACTTGAACAATAACTAAACATGTTAAACATAGTAGACAAACACAACATGGTTCACAAGATGGTACAAGAACAATGCCTAAGATAAGAGACAATTTTCATAAACAAACAGGGGAAAACAAGTCACTTTTTCATGAGAAAACCACGCATTTAAACATCTCACACTTAGGCAAACAAGAAGAGCACATTATCAACACATAAAGAGGTCCTAACATGATACATCATACTTATACAAATCATTTTGAACAAGAGAAAAATAAGGAGTAAGGCAAATGAGAGCAAAAGATGACCTAATAATCACATTAAAAATGTCATACTTTGACTAAAAAAAGCATCAAAATAACATATTTTTGGAGTTTTTTCAAGGGTTTTACAAAATAGGCAAGGCCATGGGAAAATAGAAAAAAGAAGGGCCCAAAAAGGTTAAAGGGAGAGCAAGTTATGGCCTTTTGAAAATGTCAAGAAAGCATGAAAATATTAGTGATAAAAAAGATATTTTGCACCAGCCAGGATTTGAACTCACGCTGCAAAGATCATATGCACAAAACATAGCCTCTGAACCACACGTGTGCATTTGAATTAGGAAAGCAATCATGAATATATATGTGAAACATGCTTCAGAACATAGCAAAAAAATAAAACAAAAGGAACTGGGGCGAGGGGGCTTTGAACCCCAGTTCCAATGGTCACAAGGATACATAACAAGCACGCTTCAGCCACTGGGGTGGCAAGTAAATCCATTCATAAAACAAAAACATGCAATAATATATTAAAACAACATATTAAATGGAATTTGCCACGTCATCACCATCTTCTTCCCATACACACTCTCTTTCTCTCCTGACCGCATTGTGTTCTTCTTCTTCATGTTATTTTTCTCTTTTCTTTTAAACTTCCAACACTCATAACTCTCTCAATTTTTAACGAAATTAAAAGATGTAAAAAAGCAAATTGCTAGGAAAAATCCCAGGAATCCAATGGTAATATTATCACATCCTAAAACTCAATGGTTAGGGCGTTCCAAGGTAAAAACCAGAACTGAACCAATAAGGTTCAAACATCATAAACTCCACATACAAGCATGACAGAATGCAAACAGTTAAAGGGTCATACTTAGCACACTAATGTCTACATTTTTGCTTCTGGAATCAATCAATAAGGTTTGGAAGTTTTAGGTTTTGAAGTTTTGCTACAAAGGTGTTTTTTTTTCAAATCTTGGTGTCTGTTGTGTTCTGCCTTGGCTATCTATTTATAGAGGCTCCAAGTGCTCTTGGTAACTTGCAGAAGTTGCATAGTTCACTTGGAATGGTAGTTTGGATGCTTGGTTTCATTTTGCACAAAAAATCACATTTGATCATGATGGAAAAGGTGGAGTGAAATGAGGAGAATAGCAATGCTTTTCTGTGGCCTAGAGGTTGGTTCTAATCACTAAAGATAGTTTGTGTGCAAAAGAAACATCTTGGAAGCACAATGCAAGAGTTGTTGGAAAAATGGATCTTTATGAAAATTGATATGGAGCTTTTTGAAAAATGCTCCATAAATGGAATTAAAAATTGGTTAATGGCTAAATTCCTTTTGTAATACACCAAGGGTTTGTGTAATTCTCTGATTAGGGTGAGATTTATAAGTTAAAAGAACTGAAAAGCTAGATCACATAGCTTTGCCTCAAGATCACATGAAGAACTTGCCATGAGAATGACCAAAAATTCATATTTGTTAGGCCAACTTCACTTCTTCGAATCTCTTGGCTCATAAATGGTACCAATGCGTACTTGAACTTTTTGAAAAGCTGGGAACATGCTCTACAAATTTCATATTTTGAATTTTCCTAGAATCAAAGTGGATCATGATGAAAAGTGGCCTTAAAGTGAGTAACTTTTATAAGGCAGATTTGCATCAGAATTTTTCTAGGTGTTGGAATTCACATTTGAAAGAAATACCAACTTTATGGCATTATAGCTTGAAATTTAAGCACTTTTTGGGAAATCCTTCTCATTGACAAAGTTGTAGTAGGGAATGAGCTCTTCAAATTGGTCATTGGATCACTGAAAATGAATATCTAGATTGGAAGTTATGGCATTGGCAAGTTGGGTAAAAATCATAGTCTTCCATAACTAAGAAAAATTTTCAATTTCTCCATGGTTGCCCTTTTTGTAAATAACCTCCAATTTCTTGATTTTTCATTGATTGATCCTGATTCAAACCACATGTTATCGCCACCCTTGACTTGAGGAAACCATGGTTGACCAAATTCCCAAAAGTCCAACCTTGATTTGGAGGAACAGTTGACTTTTTATCAGATGAATCTTCACTTCTTGATCTTCAATGAAATCAATCTCTTGGGCTATTTGAAAACCATATATAGACTCCAAGGGTGTATTTTAATGCTTTGAGTCATGTCCCAAGGCTTGAGATCGTGTCTTGCCTCAAAAGTCAACCCAGAGATGAATTAGGTCAGAAACCCTAATTTTGGATGATCAGATGAATTGTGCCTTGAAGAACTTGTAATGAAACCACACTGCACTTGATTATTGATGGAGGGAGGTCTCTTGAGTGCATGAGAGCTTGCTTGATTGATGATCCATCCAAAACTTTGATTGATCAAGCTTTTAAGCCTCTTAGGGCAAACCCTAGTTCACAGGTGAAACAAAACAAAACAAAAACTTGAAAATTGGTTAGTTATGCATGATTGATTGACCTAGAATGTTATTAAAAATGATGCAAATGAGATGAGAGATCTTAGGGTTAAAAATTACGGTGTGACACACTCGTAGCAGCTTCTAGGGAAAAACCAAGTCACATTGGAATGAGAGGGATACTGAGGCTATGCAGGTATGAGACTGCATGGTTGAAGGAAGGCTTATAAGGATTAATTGGTACTACCTATACCAACAATATGCATCTTCATTCCGGTAGCCCGTTCCATAAGAACTCCACAATTAAACGTGCTTGACTTGCAGCAATTCTGGGATGGGTGACCTTCTGGGAGGTTTCTCGGAAAATGTGTGATTGAGGACAAAGCATGCTGAAAAGACCTGTGTTGGTTTGTGGGGTCAGTCGGTAATCCTGAAAATAGTCTGGGGCATTACACTTAGAGCTAGGTAAACTATATTTTCAAATCCTAATAAACTCTTTAGAAACAAATCAATTTCACTTCAAAATATATAGGGCCTGTTTATTTTGCCTTTTTTAAAAATGATTTTTATAATGTAACATAACTTTGTGTAAAAAAAAAATTTACAAAGAAACTTTTCATAAAATCATTGAATGAAAATTTGATTTGAATAGTTATTCGTGAAATGCTATTTTAGATATTTCATCATTTTATTGAAACTTTTTTTGGATATCAAAATTTCAAAAAATCACTTAATTTTGAAACTATTTCGAATAGATTTTCATAAATATCATTTTTGAGATGCAACTTTTTGAAACAATTGCGATTTCGACTATCTTTTGATCTTCAATAATGTATGTTTATGTTATAGGATGTCAAAATTAGTCTTTCAATTTAGAAAAAAAACAAATATAAAAACACTTGTAATATTTTGAAAAACAGTTTTGTAAAATCTATTTTTTAAAATACAAAGAAAAAATCCATATTTTTAAAGCTGAAACAAACTAGCGCTTAAACATGTCAAAATCATTAGAGCTTCATCGGTAAATTGATAAATTGAAGAGCTTCAGTATAGTTGCTCTCTTAACTAACATTAAATTAATGATATTTTTTATAAATGTTGTGATCACAAACGATACCTTTTAACAAATAAAGATTGAGAAACGAAGTTCTTGGGTGAACAATGAAAATGGTTAGAATAAAGAGAGAAAGAAAGGATAAAGAAGAAAGAAGAAGGATTAGGGCGAATTGTTTACTATTCACTTTCTCATTAGGGTTTACAAATGAATATCACAATTGCCCTCATTCAACAACTTGAGTGATCTAGTCTATTTATAGGCTAACTATCTAACTAGCTAACTTACATTACAAGCTAACTAAACAATTGGATCCTTAACACAAGGTCCAATTCGACATAATAAGTCAACATTATATTTCGACATTACATAGTAGAATTAGCTTCGACTACAGTATATAATCCGTTGACATCAGCATGTGACCCAGCTTCGCCTTCATGCTCGTCTCCTGTCAAAACACATGATAGATACTCCTCAGCAAAGTTAGAGTTTGACCCAAAATCTCACAATAAAAGAGTTATGACTATATTTTTCTTACTCTATAAAAAACCATTTTATAAGGAAAAATCATCATTTAATTATTTTTAAGTATTATACTTTTCTATATTTTTTCTTGACTTGACCTGCACTCCTCATAATAGGGACACAATAGAACACCGTATCATTTCAAGAAAAAAAAAATAGTTGAATACGCTAGAAATAAAAGTTGTAAACTTTATTTTCAAATCCTAATCAACTCTTTAGAAACAAATGAATTTCACTCCAAAACATTTAAACATGTCAAAATCATTAGAGCTTCATCGGTAAATTGATAAATTGAAGGGCTTTGTTATAGTTGCTCTCTTAACTAACAAATTAAATCAATGATCATTTTTTATGAATAAAAGACTTATTTCTATATTTTTCTTACTTTGATAAAAAAATCATTTCATAAAAAACCATCATTTAATTATTTTTAAGTATTATACTTTTCTATAATTTTTCTTGACTTGACTCATACTTTAGAAATCCTTCAAAATAGTTTATACACCTCTAAAAATCAATTTTTTTTTCTCTTTCTAAGAATGGAGCCATACGGAGAACTCAACACAGCTGTAAGGAAGAGTGTAAATGCATTGGTTTGGTTCCATTATAAGTACACAACTGCAACTGAGATTTTACACACGCACACACAAGCATATGTATTTGTAACATGGTCTATCTTCTTTGATGACATAGTGTACTGGACATGAAATAAATTCATGAGTATAGTGTTACCAAATTTGTGCACGATCAATCAATATCATACAGCAATGCATTGCAACACATGTACCCAAAAAAACCATACATTGCATCTCAGCAATTCTTCCTCCAGTGGCACACTAGACAGTTATATATGTAAATTATGTGGTCCTTGCTAGCTAGTTGACTGTGATCTATACCAGAAGCGCATCATATATATGAAGTTCTATACATGTTTAGGGTTAACAATGAATCAATGTTTTTTTATCTATCATCAAAGTTTATTATTTGTTAATTTGTGTTCTAGTAATTAGTGCAAAAAGAAACTTTTATTATGATCGATAAATTCAACCATTGGGGTGTGTGAGGTGGACAAACTCGTATGTGATGTGTAAATTGAGTTAAATAAGTATAAAATGATAATCGTTTAATCTCTAACGACAATATATATATATATTTATATTTATTTATTAATGTAAACAAATTATTGATATTTATAAATCAACAACATTAAAAAGAATTCAATCGTTTGATTAATTGAGATATTGCGAGAATTATTGATCTAATGGTTGGAAAAATTCATGCATTATACAACAATTAATATCTTATTTGTGCACCATAAAATTAGTCTAATCATGGTAAACAATTTTAAGTGTAATGTTATTTTGTTGTATAATACACATTAAGAAATTTTCTAGCAATTTTTAGTTGATTAAAGATTTCTCTGAAAATTGAGCATAATTAAGTATTAATCTAATATAAATCTCAAAAGAAAATCTAAAATGGAGTTATAAGTTTTTTTAAAATAAAATATCACTTCTCTTCTTCACATTTTATTATAAATAGACCTAATGTATATGAAATATCACTTCTCTTCACATTTTAACTTAAACTTCAAATTTATCAGTATATAAAGTTTATGTTTAGATTAACATTATATTTATCAAAATCACATTATGTTACCTTAATTTTAAATACTAATTGAGTATAATAAATAAATAAATAAAGGAAAAATAATTTGGTTCCTTATACCATTAATACATGTACACAGAAACCAATAACCGCATGCACTGTAAATGTTTAACCCAAACAGCACACAAAAGAAACATGAAGGGAAAGGAGAAAAACAGTAACCAAGTGATGTAAACATAATTGAAGGGACAACATACTAAGTAGAATTAATATTAATAATAATTATACAATTTTCAATTCCATCTTCATGCATAATAAATGTATACAAACTCACCTCATTTGGTGTCAACAACATATTCCAATAAACCAGGTGAACTTTTCCACTTCTTCTCCATCTCTAAACATCATGAACACATTATTTTTCTCCTAGAATATTTCCCTTAAACACATCAAGATTGATCACTTAGTAACCATCAATCTCTATAAATAAACCTTGATCAGTTAGCATTATGCATATTGTATACATAATGTCAAAACCTCTATGCTTTCTAACTAATCAACCAACCAAACATAGCAAAGTTACAATGACATTGTGATTTTGTTAAGCTCTTCGAAGTTTAGCTTTTGTCAAAATCACGTAATTGATACCTGGATTTTGTCAAACTCACTGTCAATCTGCCTATGAACTCAGTTGTTTTGGTTTGCTTTATTGATCTTCAAGCCGAAATTCTCCCACAAACTTCCACCTTCATTAATCAAGAACGGAAAGCAAGCATCACCATTAGGAACATTACCGACATTAGAATCGGAAGGTGAAGAACCATGATCAACATTTCTTTGTAGCTTCACAATCTCCTCTCTTTGATGATTAACATCAATATAACCACTACCTTGATTATACATAGAACATTGTTCATTATTGTTGAAGTAAAAATTCTCCTTTCTCTTCTTGTTGCCTTCTTGTAAAGATAAAGAATCCCTTTGATAGTTATTATCAGTACCTCTCACAGTACTATTCAATATTTCACTCCCATCTTCATTTTGGTTTTCATTGTTGCTTTGATGAATCTCACCTTCAGTTATTACATTTATACCCTTATGATTATGACCTTCAAGTTCAACCTTCATTTCTCTTCCACCTATATTCTTTAAAGCTTCCATTAAAGCAGCATCCCTTGCTTCAATCCATGCTCTCTCTTTACTCCAAAACCTTTGTTCCTTTTCTACCCTTTTCGCTTCTTGTGCCCTCCACTCTTCCTCTCTCAAAACCCTCTCCTTTTCCTTATCCTCAAGTGTCTTCACAAGTTTACTCAACCACTCCTCTTGCTTATCCACAAGCTTCTTCATTTGTGAATCAATGAACTCTTTTATCTTCACCTTCCAACTCCTCCTCCTTCCACTACTCTTCCTCTTCCCCTTCTCATCATCCGACGACGAAGTATCGATCTCAAAGTCAGTTGAGTTAGTAGTGAGACTCAAGCTATGATCATTATTATTAAAAACCTCTTGGTTAGTAGTTTTTGAAGGGTTTTGAAAATTGAAGTTGCTGACACAATTGGTTTCTGGTATAGAAGTTTGGTTACTGTTTTCACCATATAAAGCTTCAAGTTGACGAAAGAACCTGTAATTCTTACCATCATGCCTTCCTGCTTTACCTTCTTTTGTCTTCTTGTAATATTTGTATAGATTCTCAAATTTCTCCCTGCACTTTTTTCCATTCCTTTGATATCCATGTTCTTCACACATTATCCTAACCAAAATCATATAAAAAAAATATTTTCAAACAACTTTCATATTAAAAATCAAATGTTTACTAGACTATATGAAACACTGACACAGCTTTTTTTGCAGAGATATTGATGCAATAGAGTTAGTATATCTAAAACACCACAAAATATGAAAATAAAAATGATGACATTATTGTAGTAGTGAAGAAAAGAGAAATAGAATGTATAGAACCCTAGGTAGCTAGATAGAGATGAAAAGTGTGTGAAGAGAGAGTTTAGTTCCTAAAGAAGTCTCATCAAGTGATGTGACGATGAGGTATGAAAGTTAATAATTTTATGCAAAGCCATGCAATGACGTTTTGGTGTTCTTTGTTACCTAGTTATGGAAAACATTAACTAAGAATAGGACAAATCAATTCCTATAGAAAGAGAGTAGTTTTTGAAGAAAGAGCTAGCTAGCTATAGCTTGCCTCACCTTGATGTCATTTCATACAGATTCAAAGAGTACAGGTGCAAGCAAAAACCAACACATTGGAATGGTCAATGAATTTTTTTTTTAATAAAGAAAATTTCTAGGATGATGATGATAAAAAAATGAAATTTAATAATGTGAAACAAAATTTGCACTTAAAAGAGGGGTACAAAGTTTCAATGTTGAAAAATGAGACAGTGGTAGAACCTTACTAAACTTGGTATGTAAACTTAAATGTTGTCTAGCTAAGTACAATAAAAACAAGAATTAACTCATTAATCATGTTCAATATAGTGATTTTTAAGCTTAAGAAAATTGCATACAACATCTTTTCATTGGGCTTTTCTCGAATCCCCAGCTAAGAAATTAACGCCAGGTGCAGTCGTGTCATTTTAAATTTAACCAATCCCAATATCTATATAGAATCTTCAATCTAAAACTATCATTTTGTCTTTTTTTTTTTTAAGTTAAGAATCAAACAAAAGATACAAAACTGTCATTTTGAAATGATTAATATATTAAAAAAAATTAGAAAAAAAAAACATTCTAGCCACAGTGTTGTTGAGTTGAATATGAAGAAGATGAAGAGAATAAAAATAAAAGTTTGTTGTATTTGTACCTAGAAACTTCATCCCATAAGGGACCCTTTTGATTAGCTTCTTTAAATTTAGGGTCAAGACGAGATCTGATTTCAAGAAGAGTAAGAGTTTCTTGTCTGGGCCATCTTCCGGTGGAGGCGTCTCCGCCGATGCATCCAGTGGTTTCAGGAGTAGAGACGCTAGCGGTGGTGGTTGTGGCTGTTGTTGGAGGAGGTGGTGGTTGAATATGAGTGTTGATGTTATTGAAGTCTTCAAGAACATTAACGCCACGACCCAACATCATCATGTCGTACTGCTGTTGTTGGTCGTTTTGATGAGTTGTAGTTAATAACGCAGTCAGATTCCGGTGACCGGTGAAAAACTCGTCCGAGGACGGTATTGAGGAGAAATGGGTTGACCTTGGTCCGTTAACTAGTTGTCTTAGATCAGTTGACATGCCGTTGTATTGTTGTTGATGATGGTGGTGGTGGTGTTGGTGTTGGTGGTGGTTTTGGTGGTGGTGGTGATTATTATTGTTATGGTGGTCTTCCATTTTTCATGTATATATGAGAAAAGAGAAAGCTAGGGTATTAAGATGAGATAGAGAGAAAGAAAAGAAGAAGATGAAATAATAAGTGAGGGAGAGAGTGTGAATAAGCGGCAGAGTCGGATCCTGTCTTGCAGGAAAAAAAGGCTCAAATTTGAAGTTAAGGACAATGGTATGGTCCCATGTCTGATAACAAGTGTGTAATGAGAGAATGAGACTGTATGAGTGAGAGAGAGAGAGAGAGGAATAGAGGAGAGTAGAGAGAGTCTCTCTTTCTCTCTCTGTTTGTTTATACTATAGTAATTAAGTATAGGATGTATGTGTGTATTAGTGAGTGTGAGAGTACATTAGTCTCTCTATTTGGCTTTTTTGAACATTAATATGCTGCTTCCTTCTCTGTCTTTGTGTCCGTACTGTGGGGGTATGAGGTTGGACTTTAGACTAGTGCTTTTTGGAGAGGGAGTGAGTGACTTTAGGGTAGGCACCCAAAAGGGCCAAAGCCCTAAGGGTTTTATTATATTATAGTTCATGTATTTATAATTGTTTTTATTTCTTCATGTATTTATAATTGTTTTTATTTCTTCTTATATAAGTAAATGTTAGTATTAGTTAATTTATTAAAGGAAATTATTTTATAGATACGCATCTAGTATGTATAGTGTATATGGATTCTCTAGTATGTATTTGGTTTGTAGATACACAAATTATGTATCTGAATTTTCTACAATTTATTTGACAAGAAACGTTCTTATCGGTCAAAGACTCTTTAATAAGGCAAACAAAGGATTGAAATTAATACAAATTGAATAGCATAAGAGAAAAGACATTAGATGATTTGTTTCTCGTCTAATATATGTTTTGAGAGTAAGAAATAGAGAATTTGTTTTTTAAGGCAAAAACTCAAAAATAATATATGAAAATAGGTAAAAAATGAGGGAGCAAAAACTTGACATCAAACCTATCTAGTTCTAAAGGAAGATAAGCCTAATTTGTTTTTATTAAAGTCAACTAGGATCGCTGAATGAACCTCATTCCACAGAGTAAATGAGTTAACCGAAAAACCAATGTTAGCTAATATATTTGCACAAGAATTTTCTTCTCTAAAAATGTGGGAATCAAAAAACTTAAAATGACTTATCCTAGACAAACAAAGATCCCATCGACTTCTAATACACCAAGGAACAATAGCTGAATTAGCAAACGTTGAGACAACCAAAGAAGAATCAGATTCCAACCACAAGAATTGCCAATTCCTCTCCAAAGCGACTTCCAAGGCTAAAATGGCTCCCAAAAACTCAGCTTGAATCGCATTCACAGACCCCAAAAAATAACCAAAGCTACCTAAATGATTTCCAACACTATCGCGGAAAATTCCGCCGCACGCAGCCTGCAAAGGAAAGCCACAAGACGACCCATCAACATTTACTTTTACCAAACCCTACTGGGGGCGACCACAGGACCTCAAACACTTCTAGAGGACGAGGCAGATGAATCTCAACCTTGAACTTTTTTAACAAAACAAAGTCTCTAATGTTAGAGCTAGCCCTATAACGAGAAATGTTACCCGAAGTAGAAGTTAAAGAGAAAATTTTAGCACAAACAGAATTCATATGAATAAGCATGCAATGAAATCTAGCTTGATTTCTAGCATTCCAAATACTAGCTATGGAGTTCAAAACAGCAGCAATATGCACCACATGACTCTGGTAAGAATGGTGATCATCAATAATCTTCAAACAGTTCACAAAATTAGAAACCAATAAGTAATCTAACATGTCACCCAACCAGCTCCAAATAGACTTAGCAAAGGAACACTCAAAGAAAAGATGAAATAGAGATTCATCATGCTGCCAACAAAGGTTACAAACTGAGGGTACATACATACCGCGAGCCTGAAGCTTATCGTCCGTTGGCAGCTTACCATGCACCAGCCTCCAGAACAGAAGAGATTTTGAAGGAGGAATAGCCGTGTGCCAAACTTTACTTCCCCAATTACGAACAACAATTTTGCTGCACCAATTATAAGCATCCTTGATTATAAGCTGACCGTTATCTGTAGCTTTCCAGATTAACATGTCAGCTTACTGAGGATTCACAAAAACATGATCAACCATAAGAGATAATGAAGGGCAGTGAGGGAAAACTCAGTTGGGAGCACTATTTTGCCATCTTGAATAAACTCCTTTAAAGTGGAATTTAAGGTCTCCGCATTAGCCCTTGTAGCCGGGATAATATCTGTCAACGGAAGGTCACACCAGTTATCTCGCCAAAGGATAATATTCTTGCCATCGCCAACTAACCACTGAGAATTAATCTTAACTGTCTCTTGAAAATGTTTACTGCCTGTCCAGATTAAGGAGAAAATATGATATTTAACTTGCCTTCCACCTTTGAAGACCCTGGATTTAAGAAGATAAGCCCAGACCTCCTTACTAGAAAACACACTCCAGCACTGCTTAAGATTCGAAGCTTCATTAAGCACTCTAAGGGACTTAATGCCCAGCCCACCATCTTTAATGTGTTTGCAACAATGTTTCCAAGGCACCGTCACCATTTTCCTCTTGTTAATGTATCCACTCCAAATAAAATTTCTGCACCAACTTTCCATCGTTTGAATAATGCTAGCTGGCCAAGAATACACCATCATTGAATAAACTATCATGCTATGAATAACTGACTTCACAAGTTGCACTCTGCCTGCAATAGATTGCAAGCTAGCTTTCCAGACAGCAAATTTACATTTGATTTTGTTAGCAAAAAGGTGAAAATAAATCGCTTTTGGCCTGCCCTTAAAGATAGGAACTCCCAAGTAGTGAAAAGGAAGTTGTCCCTGAGAGAAACCAATCTTATTCTCCAGCATAGTATGTCGCTCTCTAGACATCGAACTGGCATACATAATAGACTTGTTGGGATTACAGAGTTGACCAGAACAATCAGCATGAATACGAAGCAGCTCAACAATAGCGTCTACAGTGGAGGAACTTCCCCGAGAGAAGATAATAATGTCGTCCACATACAAGGTGTGACAACGAACTTTAAATCTCCTGGATGCATTCATGAGCTTCACTTTGTTATCCAGAACAAGTTTAGAGAGACCCCTGCTGAGGACATCTTTAGTAATACAAAAAAGCAAAGGGGATAATGGTTCCCCTTGCATAACTCCCCGTTGACACTTGAAAAAACCGAGTTGCTGCCCGTTTAGAGAAATAGAGACAGAAGCTGAAGAAAGAATGACCTTAATCCACAAACAAAAGGTATCACAAAACCGAAACAATTAAGAACTTTTAGAATAAAATTCCAACTTAAAGTATCAAAAGCTTTCGCAATATCGACTTTCAAAATGATGTTCCCGCCAAGCGATTTCCTATGTAACAGATTAGTCACTTCAGAAGTTAGGCTAATGCAGTCCTTAATACTTCTTCCTCCAAAAAAACCCTTCTGCTCTTTTAAAATGATATGAGGTAGTACCTTGGCTAGCCGATCCGCGATAACCTTGGTGATAATTTTGAGTTTGAAATTAGCTAAAGCAATGGGTCTGTAATGCTCTATATTGTCAGCCTCCTTGATCTTAGGAATGAGAACTAGAGTGTTAGAATTATAGTCATGAGTTACCCAACCGTCTTTGAAAAATTGTAAAGTAGCGTTAATAATGTCAACGTTGATAAGCTTCCAGAAATGTTGATAGAAGATAAAACCAAACCCATCAGGCCCAGCGGCACTATCCCTTCTAAGAGTGAAGACGACATTATGAATCTCTTGTTCCGTTGGCAGCATGGTGAGCAGGTTGCTAGTTTGATCGGTCACAAGATTTGGAATGACACTTTCCACAAGATTATTATCCTGCAAAATAGAAAAATTATCATATAAAGCCCTAAAATGTTGCACTACATTCTCAACAATACTGTTCTGACTGTCGTACATAACTCTATCAAACTTCATGGAGTGAATAACTTTAGTAGCATTTCTGATTTTTGTAACTCTATGAAGAAATTTAGTATTTTGGTCCCCCTCTGCATGCCTTGAACTCTGTCCTTTTCTTTCCAAAAGGCCTCTTCATAATTAAGGGCCTGGTCCAAATTAGCTTGAGCTTCCCTTTCCTTGGCCGCCAAAAAGTCATTGTAACCCTGTTGCGCAATATCATCCTGAATACTGCTTAACTCCTTCTCCGCAGACTTAACCCGGTCATGCACATTCCCAAAAACATTTTTGTTCCAGGCTTTGAGATTTCCTTTGAGAATTTGCAAATTTTTTTACAGAACATACATAGGACAACCCACAATTTTAACCTTCCAAGAATCTTCTACCACTCTGTTGCAATCTTTGTGTAGAGTCCAAGCAAGAAAAAATTTGAAATATGATTTAAATCTGATCTATTGGCTATCAAAATTAAGAAGCAGAGGATAATGATCTGACCTGTTACGAATTAGAGTGGAACAAGCAGTTATAGAGCAAGCATCCAACTAGTTCTGATTACAAAAAGGCTTGTCCAGCCTCTTTTGCGTATGCCCTGCACCGCATCTACCATTGGACCAAGTCAATTTTATGCCGCTAGTTGGAATGTGCACTAAGTGATTGCTATCAGACCAGTCACAAAAATCCACCATGGGGCCTCTAGCAGGTGAATTAGAACTGCTATATTCATGAGTGCCAATAATGGTATTGAAATCACCAATTAAACACCAAGGTAAGCATGCCTAGTTCATGACATTTTGAATGTCACTCCATAGATTTCTCTTAGCAACATAAAAAGTAGAAGCATAAACCACCGTAATACCTAGAGTTTGCTCCTTCAACTTGAATGTGAAAGAGATGTACTGATCTCCAATGTCCACTATGTCAGGATCAATGTTATTATCACATAAACACCACAAGTTATGAGGAAGAACTCCTTTACTATTAACAACAAAGATCTTAAGATTAAGTCTATTAAGCCAAGAGAGAGGAAAAGATTTTACGTCCATCCAAGGTTCAGCTATGAAAACGAACTGAGGATGGTTATTTTGAATCAACATTTTAAGAGCCAATTTTGTAGGAGAGTTGGCTAATCCCCTCACATTCTAATAAATGCAATTCATGGAGAATTTTGAGCACTACCAGGCCTAGACCTTGTTACATAGTTGCTCCGAGCAGAATGTTTCTTGCTTGACTTAATTCTAGCTCTTCTTTTGACCATCTGAAAACCATTAGCATCTACATTGATTCCATCATCTTTTTTTACTCCTATACCCTGCCTGCCTTGCTCCATTTCCAACATATTAGACCAAGAAGAGTTCAAGAACACCACATAGTTATCCATCTTATTAAAATTGGTTTCAGGAATTGCTTCTTCATTAATATCTTGTGTTGCAGCAATGAAACTAGATTCACCTCCAGAACATACTACATCTCCAGCCCCAACAAAATTCTGTTGAGGACCAATACCTCCCTCTACTACTTCAACTAAGTCCAGAATAGGGTCTTCAACCAATCTAGCCTGAACTGCCAGTAAAACATCATCAACTTTATCAGCCACGACCTGTTCAGTAGCATCCCCTTTATGTAAATTTTCCCCGCAATGATCTTTGCCAGCCACTTCTATGTCATTTCTCTTATTAGTTACCTCATCATGCGCATTATTTTTATTGACTTTTTTGTACACCTTCCTTCCATTATTTCTTTGATGCCCCAAAATTCCATCAGTCCCATCACTCTCCCCCTTCCTTTTACAGATACTAAGCTGTGCCCAATAGTATTACAAGTTATGCAAAACTCAGGTAGATTTTCATACTCCAACTCCACAAAAAAACATATCCTTTCTTCTTAACCAATACTTTATGTTGGTTTAAGCCCTAGAGGCTAACACTTTTGGTACTTGTATCAAATTATTTATTAATAATAAAAGGCATTTCTTTATTATGTTTGTTTTTCCAAAATGATAAAGTCCCTAGAATAGCTAGTTCGTTTAATGAAACATTAAGTATGACTTAATCATGAGATTCCATTAAACATAAGGACACTATTCTTAAAGCATCCATAGTCGAGCTTTAATGTGAAATGGGATAGCCTTAAAGCATTAAGACTATTATGTAGATAGACTGATGATCACATATCATGGATTATGGATAAGGAGTTATCAAGTCTTGACATAGGTATGAATATTAGGAGTAATATTTATATTGGATTGACCCACAATGAGAGTACTACATAGAATATTATGCAAAGTGTCATAAGTTACTCTCATGATGATAGTGGTGTATACCACTCTTCGACCTGAAACTACTATGTATCCTAGATGTAGAGTCAAGTACTTTATTGCTGATCAAACATTATCCGTAACTGGATGATCATAAAGACAGTTGATGGGTACTTCACAAAGCATGCTGAGGGACATGAGTAGCCTAGATGGAATTTGCCAATCCTGCATAACAGGATAAATGTCTAAGGGCCCAATATTGAACTGGACGAGGATGACACAGTATATGCCTTGTGTTCAATATAGACATAGGGGCAAAAGGGTAATTGTACACACAAGTACTATCACAAAAGGTTTTGTCAGATAACATGACAATTTTGTGACTTGGGTAGCAGTGATGTGTTGCTAGATACCGCTCACTGTTTATTATGTTAAATACATGATTTAATATAATTGCCAACGTCGCGAAATCCTACAGGGTCACATACATAAGGACAGTTGGAGAAGAGATAGAGTAAATAAGGAACATCGTAAGGTACGGTGCACTTGAATGGAATACGGAAAATGGTAAGGTACCATGTAATATAATAATAGTTATTATAATAATATAATAATATTATTATTGAGTTGGGCTTTTTAGCTTGTAGCCCACACAAGTAGTTCTATAAATAGAACCCTTGTGCAGAAGCTCAAAGGTTGTTGTGGTTGAAACCCTTGCCGTATTCTATTTTTCCTCTCCCTCACTCAAAACCTTCAATCGTAATCAGCTAGCATTGTGACTGAAGGAAGCTGTTCGTGTGGATTGAGTAGAGGCGCTGTTCATCGTACAACGCTCGTGATCATCCATAGATTTGGAATCAAAGGTTTCATCGCCACAAGAGGTAACCTTTCTATCACAGATCATGATCTTTCGTAAGGATCTCTAAAGGGAAATTTTTGTTTTCTGTTGCGTTTAGATTGCAAATTTCCCTTCAGTGGTATCAGAGCCACTTACGAAACCATGAGTCTGGTAATTGTTTATTTTCTGTCATTTTTGTTTTAATTGGATTAAAACACGTAAAAATTAAATCAAATCCAGATATTGAATTTTTTGGCATCAAACTATGTACGGTTTGGATGATTGATATTGACTATGCTTCGAAATCCGACAATAGTATGGTGAAGCAGCGATATGTCAATCGTCCATAAGTTACACATATATGATCGATCTAATTCATATGTGATATGATTAACTTTGATGAAAAGATGGTATATTGGATATACTATTTTATTTCGTTAGCTCAAATCATGTAATGATTATCATTTGATTGAGCGATCTGTGGTTATCTACTTCGGAATACGACTTTAGTATGGTGAAGCGATATCATACGGATCAATCATACTGAATTATTGATCATGGTGTTTTGATGGTATGAAATTGTTGCATCAAGGTTTATGACGGTACAAGGGTTGCGCCGTCAAAGAGGTCTATGATCAAAAGTCACGTGTTCTGTTAGTGTGACGGTCGCCATAGCTTTGTGACGGTCGTCATGGGCTGATGTGTGAAGGTCGCCATAGCAACTATGACGGTCGTCACAAGCAGTATGACGGCGCAAATGTTGCGTCAATGCAGTCTGCGCTTTAGGTCATGCATTCGCCGAAAATTTAATTTGATTTATTTAATAAACATGATATAAATTAATAATAATAAAATTTATTTATTATTTTTCTTGTGGTGATTAGTTATGGCCTTAGTTTATTTTTCTTTGCTTTGGATTTTATAAATACGACCTGCGTGTCGTGCCTCTCTCTTATTCTCATCATGTAACTTCTTTTCTCATCTCACTCCCTCGTATGTAAAACGAGTTTCCTTTATGTAATGTATTATTATGAAGAAAGAGAAGACTACAAAACAAAGAAGGACAACCTTGGAGATCTTGCTTGGAGAAGTGAAGATCGTTATTAGGTTTAGCTTAAGTTCTCTCATTGGCTTGGGAGAACAATTGCGCTAGGGGCCATAACTGTTTCATTTGTATGTATGTATGTTGATATATATTGTATGTATGTTGATGCATGTGTGAGGAACGATTTATATGATAAATAAGCCGGTGAGATCAAACTAATTAAAAATCCCTCAAAACTAAATATTAAGTTTTTGCTTTCCAAGTTTTAGAACTCATCAAGACTAGTATCGAATATTGTAGGTTTCGCCTAACGCGGGGTGCATGTTCCATATTAGTAAGGTGAGATGGGATAATTGTAATATCCAATTTCTAAAATAATGGGTCAAACTTAACTAAACAAAATATAATAAGATTATATGCGTTTAGAAGCAAGAGTTGGGAATAGTCCATATGATGGATTGGAATAAGGAGTTATTCACCCAACTGAAATATTCGAGAATTGTATTGGATACAATTGGAAGGAGTTCCTACCTAAATAGCTAAGTTTTGTGTAATCAGCCCAACGTTGACTTAAAACAAAGTGAAATATGGATCTCGATCCACTAGAAAATCTTCCAATGGGATTTTCTGAATCAAATGATGAGGGTCATTTGGTTTGAGTAAAATAGTGGGAGCATATTTAATTAAAGGCATAATTGAATATGTTATGATACTTATATTTTTCCATTCCATTTTGTAGATTACCATGACAACAAACACATCTAATAACATTTTGCGAACAACCCTGGATAAGGAAAAATTGTCTGGGACAAATTTTCTGGATTGGCACCGAAATCTGAGGATTGTCCTCAAACATGACAGAAAGTTGTATGTCTTAGAGACACCTGTTCCTGATGATGAACCTCCTAGTTCTGCTCCTAAGGCTGAAAGAGATGCTTATAAGAAGCATGTCGATGATGCCAATGAAATTGGTTGCCTCATGCTGGCTACCATGAATTCTGAATTGCAAAAGCAACATGAAAACATGGCAGCGTTCGATATGATCGAACATCTAAAAATGCTCTATCAAGAGCAGGCAAGGCATGAAAGGTTTGAAATTTCAAAAGCCCTTTTTCAAGCCAAGCTTTCAAGGGGAACCCCGGTAGGTCCCCATGTACTCAAGATGACTGGGTATGTGGAGAATCTTGAAAGATTGGGATTTGCCCTAAAAAAGGAGCTTGCGACTGATTTGATCCTGCAATCATTGTCGGAAAGCTTCGGTCAATTTATCCTTAATTTCAACATGAATGACATGGACAAAACTCTTCCTGAATTGCTAAGCATGTTAAGAACTGCTGACCAAAACCTGAAGACAAAAGGGAAATCCATTCTGATGGTCAGTAATGGAAAGAAACAGAACAAAAGGCCCACCAAGCAGGTTGGTAAATGGAAAGGCAAGGAAGTTGCCAAACCCAAACATACTACCCTTGTTTTGAAGCCTAGTGGAGGTATAGCAAAGGAGGGCACTTGCTTCTATTGCGGTAAGACCGGACATTGGAAGAGAAACTGCCCAAAGTACCTGGAAGATAAGAAGAATAGAGTGGTGACTTTGACTTCAGGTATTTTTGTTATAAAAATAAATTTATCTACTTCTGCATCATGGGTATTAGATACTGGATGTGGTTCTCACATTTGTACCAATGTGCAGGGACTAAAAAGGAGTAGAGATTTGGCAAAAGGTGAAGTCGACCTACGAGTTAAAAATGGAGCAAAGGTTGCTACTTTAGCCGTAGGAACTTATGTTTTGACTTTACCTAGTGGTTTAATAATTCAGTTAGAGAACTGTTATTATGTACCTGTAATTAGCAGGAATATTATTTCCGTTTCTTGTTTGGACAAGTTTGATTTTTCATTTATAATAAAGAACAATTGTTGCTCTATTTATTTGAATGATATATTCTATGCTACTGCACAAATGAACAATGGATTATATGTCCTTGATCTTGAAATGTCAATTTATAATATTAATACTAAAAGGATGAAACCTAACGAGTTAAATCTAAGTTACCTTTGGCATTGTCGCTTAGGCCATATAAATGAGAAACGCATCTCCAAACTCCATAAAGATGGACTATTGGACTCTTTTGATTACGAATCATATGATACATGCAGATCTTGTTTAATTGGAAAGATGACGAAGTCCCCATTCACAGGAAAAGGTGAAAGGGCTAATGATCTTTTGGCCCTCATGCACACTGACGTATGTGGACCACTGAACATACCAGCCAGAGGAGGTTCTCAATACTTCATCACATTTACCGATGATTTTAGTAGATATGGTTATGTCTATTTAATGAAACACAAATCTGAATCCTTTGAAAAATTCAAGGAATTTAAGAATGAAGTACAAAACCAACTAGGTAAGAATATTAAAACTCTTCGATCAGATCGAGGCAGTGAATATTTAAGCCTAGAGTTTGATGACCATCTAAAAGAGTGTGGGATTTTATCCCAACTCACTCCTCCTGGAACACCACAATGGAATGGTGTATCTGAGAGAAGAAATCGAACCTTGTTAGACATGGTCCGATCCATGATGAGTCATGCCGATCTTCCAAACTCCTTTTGGGGACATGCACTACTGACAACAGCTTACACACTTAACCGTGTTCCATCCAAAATGGTTGAAAAGATACCATATGAAATATGGAGTGGCAAGAAACCACATATGTCTTACATGAAGATTTGGGGTTGTGAAGTTTATGTAAACCGACAAATTTCAACTAAGCTTGAGCCCAAATCTGACAAATGCTTATTTGTGGGGTATCCTAAAGAAACAAGAGGGTATTACTACTACAATCCTTCTGAGGGCAAAGTGTTTGTCGCTCGAACTGGAGTTTTCTTGGAAAGGGACTTTATTTCTAAAGGAATCAGTGGGAGGAAAGTAGAGCTTGAAGAAATTCAAGAATCACAAAGCATTGATACACCTATGGAGGAATTAGAGCAGGAACCACAAGTAGTTGTGGAAGAGCAACCTGCTCAAGTAGAACAAGACCAGCGTAGGTCGAGCAGGATACGTCTCCAACAAGAGAGATATGGATATCTCATAAATGATCAAGGTGAAGTATTACTCATGGATCAAGATGAGCCTGTAACCTATCAAGAGGTCATAACTGGTCCTGAGTCTGAGAAGTGGCTAGAAGCCATGAAATCTGAAATGGATTCCATGTACACAAACCAGGTTTGGACCTTGGTAGAGCCTCCTGTAGGAATTAATCCTATAGGATGCAAGTGGGTCTTCAAAAAGAAGACTGATATGGATGGTAAGGCACATACCTATAAGGCAAGACTGGTTGCTAAAGGTTATAAACAAATTCATGGTGCAGACTATGATGAAACCTTTTCATCAGTTGCAATGCTTAAATTTGTTCGGATTTTACTTGCTATCGCTGCATATCATGATTATGAAATATGGCAGATGGATGTCAAGACTGCTTTCCTTAATGGGAATCTTCTTGAGGATGTGTACATGACACAACCTGAAGGATTTGACATACCGGAAGAAGCCCAAAAGATATGCAAGTTACAGCGATCAATCTACGGATTAAAGCAAGCTTCCAGAAGCTGGAATCTTCGTTTTGATGAAACTGTAAAACAATATGGATTCATAAATAGTGAAGATGAGCCTTGTGTCTACAAGAAGGTTAGTGGGAGCATAATCGTTTTCCTGGTATTATATGTAGATGACATATTACTCATTGGAAACGATATCCCTACCTTTCAACAAGTAAAAGCTTGGTTAGGGAAATGCTTTTCTATGAAGGACCTTGGTGAAGCACCCTATATATTAGGATTCAGGATCTATAGAGATAGATCACAAAAACTGCTTGCTCTAAGTCAGAGTACATACATAGACAAAGTGTTGAGACGCTTTAATATGCATGATTCTAAGAAAGGATTCATACCTATGCAACATGGCCTATGTCTATCAAAAACACAATCCCCTTCAACAAAGGAAGAAAGGGATCGCATGAATAAGATTCCATATGCATCTGCAATAGGATTTATCATGTATGCCATGTTATGTACTCGACCAGATGTCTCGTATGCTTTAAGTGCAACGAGTAGGTATCAATCTGATCCTGGTGATGCTCACTGGGTAGCTGTCAAGAATATCCTTAAGTACTTGAGAAGGACTAAGGACTCATTCTTGATATATGGAGGTCAGGAAGAGCTCGCGGTAATTGGTTACAGCGATGCTAGCTTCCAGACAGATAAGGATGACTTTAGATCGCAATCTGGTTATGTGTTCTGCCTAAATGGTGGCGCTGTGAGCTGGAAAAGTTCAAAGCAAGAAACAGTTGCTGATTCTACAACCGAGGCCGAGTATATTGCTGCCTCAAATGCAGCGAAGGAAGCTGTTTGGATCAAGAAGTTCATTAGTGAACTTGGCATAATCCCTAGCATTGTGGACCCCGTTGATCTCTATTGTGATAACAATGGTGCTATCGCACAAGCTAAGGAGCCTAGATCTCACCAACGATCCAAACACATACTTAGGCGTTATCATCTCATTCAAGAGATAATAGATCGTGGAGATGTGAAGATATGCAGAGTACCTACACTTGACAATATTGCTGACCCACTAACAAAACCTCTTGCGCAGCTGAAGCATGATGGTCATACTAGATCTATGGGTATTAGGGGTATGCCTGATTGGCTCTAGTGCTAGTGAGAGATTATTGGTGTAAGCCCTAGAGGCCAACACTTTGTGTACTTGTATCAAATTATTTATTAATAATAAAAGGCATTTCTTTATTATGTTTGTTTTTCCAAAATGATAAAGTCCCTAGAATAGCTAGTTCGTTTAATGAGACATTAAGTATGACTTAATCATGAGATTCCATTAAACATAAGGACACTATTCTTAAAGCATCCATAGTCGAGCTTTAATGTGAAATGGGACAACCTTAAAGCATTAAGACTATTATGTAGATAGACTGATGATCACATCTCATGGATCATGGATAGGGAGTTATCAAGTTTTGACATAGGTATGAATATTAGGAGTAATATTTATACTAGTTTGAACCACTATGAGAGTACTACATAGAATGTTATGCAAAGTGTCATAAGTTACTCTCATGGTGATAGTGGTGTATACCACCCTTCGACCTGAAACTACTATGTACCCTAGATGTAGAGTTAAGTACTTTATTGCTGATCAAACATTATCCGTAACTGGATGATCATAAAGATAGTTGATGGGTACTTCATAAAGCATGCTAGGGATATGAGTAGCCTAGATGGAATTTGCCCATCCTGCATAACAGGATAAATGTCTAAGGGCCCAATATTGAACTGGACGAGGATGACACAGTATATGCCTTGTGTTCAATATAGACATAGGGGCAAAAGGGTAATTGTACACACAAGTACTATCACAAAAGGTTTTGTCAGATCACATGACAATTTTGTGACTTGGGTAGCAGTGATGTGTTGCTAGATACCGCTCACTGTTTATTATGTTAAATACATGATTTAATATAATTGCCAACGTCGCGAAATCCTACATGGTCACACACATAAGGACAGTTGGAGAAGAGATAGAGTAAATAAGGAACACCGTAAGGTACGGTGCACTTGAATGGAATACGGAATATGGTAAGGTACCATGTAATATAATAATAGTTATTATTAATTTTATAATAGTTATAAAATATAATAATAATAAAATTATATTTATTATAATAAAAGTTATTATAATAATATAATAATATTATTATTGGGTCGGGCTATTTAGCTTGTAGCCCACTAAAGGAGTTCTATAAATAGAACCCTTGTGCAGAAGCTCAAAGGTTGTTGTGGTTGAAACCCTAGCCGTATTCTATTTTTCCTCTCCCTCACTCAAAACCTTCTATCGCAATCAGCTAGCACTGTGACTGAAAGAAGCTGTTCGTGTGGACTGAGTAGAGGCGTTGTTCATTGTACAACGCTCGCGATCATCCTATGATTTGGAATCAAAGGTTTCATCGCCACAAGAGGTAACCTTTCTATCACAGATCATGATCTTTCGTAAGGATCTCTAAAGGGAAATTTTTGTTTTCCGCTGCGTTTAGATCGCAAATTTCCCTTCAGTGGTATCAGAGCCACTTACGAAACCATGAATATGGTTATTGTTTATTTTCTGTCATTTTTGTTTTAATTGGATTAAAACACGTAAAAATTAAATCAAATCCAGATATTGAATTTTTTGGCATCAGATTGTGTACGGTTTGGATGATTGATATTGACTATGCTTCGGAATCCGACAATAGTATGGTGAAGCAGCGATATGTCAATCGTCCATAAGTTACACATATATGATCGATCTGATTCATATGTGATATGATTAAATTTGATGCAAAGATGGTATATTGGATATACTATTTCTTTTCGTTAGTTCAAATCACGTAATGATTATCATTCGATTGAGCGATCTGTGGTTATCTGCTTCGGAATTCGACTTTAGTATGGTGAAGTGATAGCATACGGGTCAATCATACTGAATTATTGATCATGGTGTTTTGATGGTATGAAATTGTTGCATCAAAGTTTATGACGGTACAAGGGTTGCGCCGTCAAAGAGGTCTACGATCAAAAGTCACGCGTTCTGTTAGTGTGACGGTCGCCATAGCTTCGTGACGGTCGTCATGGGCTGATGTGTGACGGTCGCCATGGCAACTGTGACGGTCGTCACAAGCAGTATGACGGCGCAAATGTTGTGTCAATGCAGTCTGCGCTTTAGGTCATGCATTCGCCGAAAATTTAATTTGATTTATTTAATAAACAGGATTTAAATTAATAATAATAAATTTTATTTATTATTTTTCTTGTGGTGATCAGTTATGGCCTTAGTTTATTTTTCTTTGCTTTGGATTTTATAAATACGACCTGCGTGTCGTGCCTCTCTCTTATTCTCATCATGTAACTTCTTTTCTCATCTCACTCCCTCGTATGTAAAACGAGTTTCCTTTATGTAATGTATTATTATGAAGAAAGAGAAGACTACTAAACAAAGAAGCACAACCTTGGAGATCTTGCTTGGAGAAGTGAAGATCGTTATTAGGTTTAGCTTAAGTTCTCTCATTGGCATGGGAGAACAATTGCGCTAGGGGCCATAACTGTTTCATTTGTATGTATGTATGTTGATATACATTGTATGTATGTTGATGCATATGTGAGGAACAATTTATATGATAAATAACCCGGTGAGATCAAACTAATTAAAAATCCCTCAAAACTAAATATTAAGTTTTTGCTTTCCAAGTTTTAGAACTCATCAAGACTAGTATCGAATATTGTAGGTTTCGCCTAATGCGAGGTGCATGTTCCATATTAGTAAGGTGCGATGGGATAATTGTAATATCCAATTTCTAAAATAATGGGTCAAACTTAACTAAACAAAATATAATAAGATTATATGCGTTTAGAAGCAAGAGTTGGGAATAGTCCATATGATGGATTGGAATAAGGAGTTATTCACCTAACTGAAATATTCGAGAATTGTATTGGATACAATTGGAAGGAGTTCCTACCTAAATAGCTAAGTTTTGTGTAATCAGCCCAACGTTGACTTAAAACAAAGTGAAATGTGGATCTCGATCCACTAGAAAATCTTCCAACGGATTTTCCGAATCAAATGATGAGGGTCATTTGGTTTGAGTAAAATAGTGGGAGCATATTTAATTAAAGGCCTAATTGAATATGTTATGATACTTATATTTTTCCATTCCATTTTGTAGATTACCATGACAATAAACACATCTAATAACATTTTGCGAACAACCCTGGATAAGGAAAAATTGTCTAGGACAAATTTTCTGGATTGGCATCGAAATCTGAGGATTGTCCTCAAACATGAAAGAAAGCTGTATGTCTTAGAGACACCTGTTCCTGATGAGGAACCTCCTAGTTCTGCTCCTAAGGCTGAAAGAGATGCTTATAAGAAGCATGTCAATGATGCCAATGAAACTGCTTGCCTCATGCTGGCTACCATGAATTCTGAATTGCAAAAGCAACATGAAAACATGGTAGCGTTCGATATGATCGAACATCTGAAAATGCTCTATCAAGAGCAGGCAAGGCATGAAAGGTTTGAAATTTCAAAAGCCCCTTTTCAAGCCAAGCTTTCTGAGGGAACCCCAGTAGGTCCCCATGTACTCAAGATGATTAGGTATGTGGAGAATCTTGAAAGATTGGGATTTGCCCTCAAAAAGGAGCTTGCGAATGATTTGATCCTGCAATCGTTGTCGGAAAGCTTCGGTCAATTTGTCCTTAATTTCAACATGAATGACATGGACAAAACTCTTCCTGAATTGCTAAGCATGTTAAGAACTACTGAGCAAAACCTGAAGACAAAAGGGAAATCCATTCTGATAGTCAGTAATGGAAAGAAACATAACAAAAGGCCCACCAAGCAGGTTGGTAAACGGAAAGGCAAGGAAGTTGCCAAACCCAAACATACTACCCTTGCTTTGAAGCCTAGTGGAGGTATAGCAAAGGAGGGCACTTGCTTCTATTGCGGTAAGACCGAACATTGGAAGAGAAACTGCCTAAAGTACCTGGAAGATAAGAAGAATGGAGTGGTGACTTCGACTTCAGGTATTTTTGTTATAGAAATAAATTTATCTACTTCTGCATCATGGGTATTAGATACTGGATGTGGTTCTCACATTTGTACCAATGTACAGGGACTAAAAAGGAGTAGAGATTTGGCAAAAGGTGAAGTCGACCTACGAGTTGGAAATGGAGCAAAGGTTGCTGCTTTAGCCGTACGAACTTATGTTTTGACTTTACCTAGTGGTTTAATAATTCAGTTAGAGAACTGTTATTATGTACCTGCAATTAGCAGGAATATTATTTCCGTTTCTTGTTTGGACAAGTTTGGTTTTTCATTTATAATAAAGAACAATTGTTGCTCTATTTATTTGAATGATATATTCTATGCTACTACACAAATGAACAATGGATTATATGTCCTTGATCTTGAAATGCCAATTTATAACATTAATACTAAAAGGGTGAAACCTAACGAGTTAAATCTAAGTTACCTTTGGCATTGTCGCTTAGGCCATATAAATGAGAAACGCATCTCCAAACTCCATAAAGATGGACTATTGGACTCTTTTGATTATGAATCATATGATACATACAGATCTTGTTTAATTGGAAAGATGACGAAGTCCCCATTCACAGGAAAAGGTGAAAGGGCTAATGATCTTTTGGCCCTCATACACACTGACGTATGTGGACCACTGAACATACCAGCTAGAGGAGGTTTTCAATACTTCATCACATTTACCGATGATTTCAGTAGATATGGTTATGTCTATTTAATGAAACACAAATCTGAATCCTTTGAAAAGTTCAAGGAATTTAAGAATGAAGTACAAAACCAACTAGGTAAGAATATTAAAACTCTTCGATCAGATCGAGGCGGTGAATATTTAAGCCTAGAGTTTGATGACCATCTAAAAGTGTGTGGGATTCTATCCCAACTCACTCCTCCTGGAACACCACAATGGAATGGTGTATCTGAGAGAAGAAATCGAACCTTGTTAGACATGGTCTGATCCATGACGAGTCATGTCGATCTTCCAAACTCCTTTTGGGGACATGCACTACTGACAGTAGCTTACACACTTAACCGTGTTCCATCGAAAAAGGTTGAAAAGACACCATATGAAATATGGAGTGGTAAGAAACCACATATGTCTTACATGAAGAAATGGGGTTGTGAAGTTTTTGTAAAACGATAAATTTCAACTAAGCCTGAGCCCAAATCTGACAAATGCTTATTTGTGGGGTATCCTAAAGAAACAAGAGGGTATTACTTCTACAATCCTTCTGAGGGCAAAGTGTTTGTCGCTCGAACTGGAGTTTTCTTGGAAAGGGACTTTATTTCTAAAGGAATCAGTGGGAGGAAAGTAGAGCTTGAAGAAATTCAAGAATCATAAAGCATTGATGCACCTATGGGGGAATTAGAGCAGGAACCACAAGTAGTTGTGGAAGAGCAACCTGCTTAAGTAGAACAAGACCAGCGTAGGTCGAGCAGGATACGTCACCAACCAGAGAGATATGGATATCTCATAAATGATCAAGGTGAAGTATTACTCATGGATCAAGATGAGCCTGTAACCTATCAAGAGGCCATAACTGGTCCTGAGTCTGAGAAGTGGCTAGAAGCCAGAAATCTGAAATGGATTCCATGTACACAAACCAGGTTTGGACCTTGGTAGAGCCTCCTGTAGGAATTAATCCTATAGGATGCAAGTGGGTCTTCAAAAAGAAGACTAACATGGATGGTAAGGTACATACCTATAAGGCAAGACTGGTTGCTAAAGGTTATAAACAAATTCATGGTGCAGACTATGATGAAACCTTTTCACCAGTTGCAATGCTTAAATCTATTCGGATTTTACTTGCTATTGCTGCATATCATGATTATGAAATATGGCAGATGGATGTCAAGATTGCTTTCCTTAATAGGAATCTTCTTAAGGATGTGTACATGACACAACCTGAAGGATTTGACATACCAGAAGAAGCCCAAAAGATATGCAAGTTACAACGATCAATCTACGGATTAAAGCAAGCTTCTAGAAGCTGGAATCTTTGTTTTGATGAAACTGTAAAACAATATGGATTCATAAAGAATGAAGATGAGCCTTGTGTCTACAAGAAGGTTAGTGGGAGCATAATCATTTTCCTGGTATTATATGTAGATGACATATTACTCATTGGAAACGATATCCCTACCTTGCAACAAGTAAAAGCTTGGTTAGGGAAATGCTTTTCTATGAAGGACCTTGGTGAAGCAGCCTATATATTAGGAATCAGGATCTATAGAGATAGATCACAAAAACTGCTTGCTCTAAGTCAGAATACATACATAGACAAAGTGTTGAGACGCTTTAATATGCATGATTCCAAGAAAAGATTCATACCTATGCAACATGGCCTATGTCTATCAAAAACACAATCCTCTTACACAAAGGAAGAAAGGGTTCGCATGAATAAGATTCCATATGCATCTGCAATAGGATCTATCATGTATGGCATGTTATGTACTCGACCAGATGTCTCGTATGCTTTAAGTGCAACGAGTAGGTACCAATCTGATCCTGGTGATGCTCACTAGGTAGTTGTCAAGAATATCCTTAAGTACTTGAGAAGGACTAGGGACTCATTCTTGATATATGGAGGTCAGAAAGAGCTCACGGTAATTGGTTACACCGATGCTAGCTTCCAGACAGATAAGGATGACTTTAGATCGCAATCTGGTTATGTGTTCTGCCTAAATGGTGGCGCTGTGAGCTGGAAAAGTTCAAAGCAAGAAACAGTTGCTGATTCTACAACTGAGGCCGAGTATATTGCTGCCTCAAATGCAGCGAAGGAAGCTGTTTGGATCAAGAAGTTCATTAGTGAACTTGGCATAATCCCTAGCATTGTGGACCCAATTGATCTCTATTGTGATAACAATGGTGCTATCGCACAAGCTAAAGAGCCTAGATCTCACCAACGATCCAAACACATACTTAGGCGTTATCATCTCATTCAAGAGATAATAGATCGTGGAGATGTGAAGATATGCAGAGTACCTACACTTGACAATATTGCTGACACACTAACAAAACCTCTTGCGCAGCTGAAGCATGATGGTCATACTAGATCTATGGGTATTAGGGGTATGCCTGATTGGCTCTAGTGCTAGTGGGAGATTGTTGTAGTAAGCCCTAGAGGCCAACACTTTTGGTACTTGTATCAAATTATTTATTAATAATAAAAGACATTTCTTTATTATGTTTGTTTTTCCAAAATGATAAAGTCCCTAGAATAGCTAGTTCGTTTAATGAAACAATAAGTATGACTTAATCATGAGATTCCATTAAACATAAGGACACTATTCTTAAAGCATCCATAGTCGAGCTTTAATGTGAAATGGGACAGCCTTAAAGCATTAAGACTATTATGTAGATAGACTGATGATCACATCTCATGGATCATGGATAAGGAGTTATCAAGTCTTGATATAGGTATGAATATTAGGAGTAATATTTATACTGGATTGACCCACTATGAGAGTACTACATAGAATGTCATGCAAAGTGTCATAAGTTACTCTCATGGTGATAGTGGTGTATACCACCCTTCGACCTGAAATTACTATGTACCCTAGATATAGAGTCAAGTACTTTATTGCTGATCAAACATTATCCATAACTGGATGATCATAAAGACAGTTGATGGGTACTTCACAAAGCATGCTGAGGGACATGAGTAGCCTAGATGGAATTTGCCCATCCTGCATAACAGGATAAATGTCTAAGGGTCCAATATTGAACTGGACGAGGATGACACGGTATATGCCTTATGTTCAATATAGACATAGGGGCAAAAGGGTAATTGTACACACAAGTACTATCACAAAAGGTTTTGTCATATCACATGACAATTTTGTGACTTGGGTAGCAGTGATGTGTTGCTAGATACCGCTCACTGTTTATTATGTTAAATACATGATTTAATATAATTGCCAACGTCGCGAAATCCTACCGGGTCACACACATAAGGACAGTTGGAGAAGAGATAGAGTAAATAAGGAACACCGTAAGGTACGGTGCACTTGAATGGAATACGGAATATGGTAAGGTACCATGTAATATAATAATAGTTATTATTAATTTTATAATAGTTATAAAATATAATAATAATAAAATTATATTTATTATAATAATAGTTATTATAATAATATAATAATAATATTATTGAGTTGGGCTTTTTAGCTTGTAGCCCACACAAGTAGTTCTATAAATAGAACCCTTGTACAGAAGCTCAAAGGTTGTTGTGGTTGAAACCCTGGTCGTATTCTATTTTTCCTCTCCTTCACTCAAAACCTTCAATCGTAATCAACTAGCACTGTGACTGAAGGAAGCTGTTCGTGTGGACTGAGTAGAGGTGCTGTTCATCGTACAACGCTCGTGATCATCCATAGATTTGGAATCAAAGGTTTCATCGCCACAAGACGTAACCTTTCTATCACAGATCATGATCTTTCGTAAGGATCTCTAAAGGGAAATTTTTGTTTTCTGCTGCGTTTAGATCGCTAATTTCCCTTCACTTTGTACCTCAGCTCCTTGGTCAACTCCATGTCAACAAGGACTCTGACAAAATGCCCAAAAGGCCGCTCAAAACAACAAATATTTGAAGTTAAATCCGCGCACAAAGGCGTACCTACACTACTCGCAATAACGAAGACAATGCGTGGCCTCCAGTATTCTTGAGCCAAGCCATGAATCCGAACCCATACCTGAGCAGAAGTTTGTTTTAAAAGGGTTGGGTTGAAATCCTTGCTCCAATTGAAGAGCTTTAAGTTGCCTGAGCCCAAACTCCATGAAGCAATAGACCTAACATGTCGCATATCTTCCAAGCTAGAAAATGAAAATTCATAATACCCTTTCCCCAGAGAGGTGACTGCCGACTTCCCAATTGATTTCCAAAGCTAAAGCAACTTCATCTTAAGACTTTGAACCGTAAGAGGAGAAGTTCCATTTGACCAGATAATTCTGCCGTTCAAATTGTGCTTGCAAGCTTCAACTCCCTTTTGACATTCTTCCTCCGGTATAACAATGGCAAACCGATCCCCTTTAACACAAGGAGTTGAAAGTTAACTCAGGGATATGTCACATACATTGTTCACAGCTTCGACAAATGACTTGGGTTGTTTTGGAATGTCTTTCAAAATCGAGGTTTGCTCACAAATAAGGATGTTTGGTATGTTCGATTTGAAAGGTTGAAAGCGTTGGCCTTTTCCAAAAGATAGAGAATAATGTAATACATAATATACATTTCTGATGTAAAAAAAAACAGCTAAAGAGAGATTCTCAAATATAAAAAGTTGAATTTACGCATATTTTCTACTTCTTATTAATTTATTAATTGAGTCAACATTTGTTGTAAAAAGAATTAATAAAAAATAATTATTATATTACCAATATATTTCTTAATTAAATTATTATAATTACATATGGAAAATATTATTAAATAAAAAACCTTTTTTTTTTTAAGTTTATGATTTATTATTTTGGCTTTCATGTAATATGTTTCTAGGCTTTGTCCTTTTCTTCTTTGTCAATACACTTTTAGTATTTCAACCAATATCTTTTATATGTAATTTTTTAGATACATTGACTTAAATATTTCAAGATCAAATATTCATTTTTCCTTCAAATATTATCATATTATATTTAACTAAAAAATATTTAAATAACTAGTACTAATATTTAACTTTTTAATACTTACTGGTGTTAATTTGTCACGTTAATATCTAAAAAACAATTGAGACACGTGGATAAATAGACACTCCAAGAAGATGGTGTGAGTCTAATCCCACTAAGAGAATGACATCTTCTTGCAATTTAGATATTATGGATGAATTGCAAAGTTACAATAAAAATTTACAAACGTAAGTTCAAGCAATTCAATAAGAGGGGGTTAGGAAAGATAATTCATAAGGATAATTAAAGGATCCTGAACTCCTGTGTCTAGAAATTTAGGATAACTCATTTATGTTGTTGCACAAGGAGGAAGAAGATGAAGATGATGGAAGAAAAAAAATTGTAACTAATTTTTTAACTGAAAAATTAAAACAATGTGTATATTCTAAAACTGAAACTAACATTCAGTTTAAATACAAGTGATAAATCTGAAATGTAATTTAAATGTAAACCAAATTAATTCTAAATGAAACTGAAATGAATTACAACTAACACCATCCCTTAATTCATATTCAGCTAATCAAAATCAACAACACCAATTTCATTCTCAAATGAATAAAGTGTTTAGTCTTGATAGCCTTAATCAGTACATCTGTCATCTGCTTCTGAGTGCTAGAGTGCAGAACTTCAAGCACTCCATTCTGAACTTGATTTCTCAAAAAATGGAACTTCGTGTCAATGTGCTTGCTCCTTCCATGCAACATTGGATTTCTGGCAAGGCTTATAGCTGATATGTTGTTAATTATCAACTTCACATACTTGCTTACCTGGATCTTCAGATCCTGCAGCAAGTTTAGAATCCACACGGCTTGACAAGCAGACAAAACACCTGTAATGTACTCAGCTTCACAGGTTGACAATGCAACAACTGGTTTCTTTTTGAAGCACCAAGAAATAAGACCTTCCAGATACTCGAAGAAATATCCATAAGTACTTCTTTTGTCAACTCTGTCTCCACACCAATCAGAGTCTGAATAACACATCAGCTCTGAATCAAATTCAACATCAGAAGGGAACAAAAATCCATACATTAGAGTCTCTTTAATGTACCTCAGTATCCTGATAGTAGCTTAGTAATGTTACCACTTTGGTTTGTTCATAAACTTACTCACCCTTCCAACTGCATATCAAATATCAGGTATGGTATTACAGAGGTATCTCAATGATCCTATCAACAGTTTCAAAGTTATAGTGTCCACATCATCACCTTCAACATCAAAATCTAGCTTGTGGTTTGTTTTAGCAGGTGTGATTGCAAACTTGCAATTCATTAGCTCAAATCTCTTCAAAAGCTCAAGTTCATACTTCAGCTGATGCAAGATTATACCCTTGTCAGAATACTAAATCTCCATCCCTAAAAAATATGTCATCTTTCCTAGATCAATCATCTCAAACTCATTCTGAACAGCTTCATGTTAGCAATATGTCATCAACATAAAGACACCCTAGAATCATATTTCAATCATATATACGTTGAACATAAACGTCATACTCCATCTCACATTTTCTAAATCCTTGAAGCTTGGAAAATGAATCAATTTTCAGATTCTAGGCTTTAGGAGCTTGTTTTAGTCCATACAAGGCTTTAGGCAACTTGTACACCATCCCTTCCTAATTCTTTTTCACAAATCCAGGAGGCTGTGACACGTAAACTTCCTCTTGTAAAATACCATTCGAAAATGCAGATTTCACATCTGAATGCATCAGAGGAAAGTTTCTATTAGCAGTTATAACAATCACCAATTTGATTATTTCATGTATAGCTACAGGTACAAACACTTCAAAGTAATCTAAACCATATTTTCGTAGAAATCCTATAGCTACTAACCTTACTTTGTGTTTGCCAATTGATCCATCTAGCATTAGTTTAATAGTGTAAACCCATCTCACACTGATGGCTTTCTCGTTCCTTGGAAGCACAGTCAACTCCCAAGTCTTGTTTCTTTCTATAGCCTCAAATTCTTCTTTCATGGCCTTCAGCCATACTTTCTTCTTGAGAGCTTCTTCGGTACTCACTGGTTCAGATTCTACCAACATGGCACACTAAATGACTTCCCCTTCAGAGTCTATCTCAGTATCTCGCAACATGTCAAATACTGTAAATCTTCTTGGTATTTGTCTGATTCTTTGTGGTCTATGAACTTATTTAGAATCTTCTTCAGATGCTGGAACATTATCAGATGCTGGAATACCTTCACAGTCTGGTCCACCTTAAGAGGCATGATTACCACTAGAGTCTTGACCATCATCAGAATCTAGATCAGAATCAGAGCCACCCTCAGAGTAAGACTCGACTTCAGACTCATCATCCGTATCAGAGTCACCTTCAGACTCTGACTCATCTTCAGAGGCGGAATCTCCTTTAGAGTCTGAAATATCTTCAAAAATTAACTCAAGTGTTAACACTGAACCATGTAAGTCCTATGGTTTTTGGATTGGCTTCATTTTGGTAAAACAACATGTTGTTAGCAAGATGTTGAACCAGATGTCCTACCATGTTAGTCAGACATCATGTTCTACATGATGTTGTGACATGTTCCAGGACATGTTATACCAGGTAGTTAAGGCATGACTATTTTGGTAATTTTAGTGTGATTTTTGAGTGTGTTATAATGCACACACGGGCGACTGTTATGGGAGAATATTGTGGGAATTTTTGTTATTACAGATTCTGTTACTTTTCATAAAAAGGATCCTTGAGCCTTTTTAGGAAAGTTTGTATTTTTCTCCTATTATTATGTAGGTTGATTTGCATCCAGTTTATACTAATTGCTGCTATTTGTCTGCCTCAAGAAGCCTAAGTCCAGTAGGTCTGAAGGCTATTTCAAGAGAAGAAAAACCCTATTGGAGTAAGAGAGCATATCGTGAAGAATTTAGAGAATTAGCATTAGCTGTTGTTTTGGTTGGTCCTTAGGGTTTTCGTTTGTTAATTGTATGACACTCATGTATCTTCTGATGCATTGAGTTTGACTGATTGTTCATTGTTCACTTTAAGCTTTTAAGCAAAGGGTGTATTATTCTTGATTGAAGCTTTTAAACAAAGGGTGTATTATTCTTGATTGAAGCTTTTAAGCAAGATCAAGTATTATTTTGGAAGTGTGATCGTCTATTGGTTGTTTTGTATACAGTCACTGGGATTGTGATTGTTTGATATCATTGAGGTGATTTAGGAAGTGAGAAGGGATTCTCATTTCTAGATGGTGATTTCTAGCTAGAAGTTACGCTGGGTAGGGATTAAGTGAGGAGTTATAAACTGGGATTATTTAGATTTGAATTAATACTACTAATAGTGGATTTCCTTCCTGGCATGGTAGCCCCCAGATGTAGGTGAGTTGCGCCGAATTGTGTTAACAACTTTGGTGTTATTTATTTTCTGCAGTTTACAGTTTTTTGGTTGGTATGTGTTCAAGATGTATTTTGATCCTAGTGGTGTGACATCTGTCTCGACCTCTGTATTTGAGTTCTAGAATTTCAATTGGCATCAGAGTAGGACACCCTGTTCTGTTTTTGGGTGAGCTCCAGGGAGTGTGTATTCTGGCACTATGGACAAGGCAAGGGATGAAGAAAACTCTACTCAAGGTAAAAGGACTCAATGTCATGGATGTAAAGGTTTTGGTCACATTAAATATGAATTCCCTACATACCTCAAGGAACAGAAGAAGGGGTTGTTTGTATGTTGGTCTGATGATGACTCTGAAAGTGGGGCTGATAATGAGTATGACAAGCATCTAAATGTCCTGACTGAAAGGTGTGATTCTGAAGAAGACTCACGTGATGAAGAAGTACCTTATGATGAGTTGGCTGCCTCATACAAGGAATTATGTATTAAAAGTGAAGAAGTCTGCAAAATAATAGAAAAATAAAAGAAAATAGGCTTAAATGCACTTTTGGTCCTCTTAGTTTAGATTTTTTGCACTTTTGGTCCCCCTATTACAAAACCTGCGATTTTGGTCCCTAAATTTTGATGGTCTTTGCAATTTTGTGGTCCCCTTCCAATTTTGATCCAAAACCATACATGAACAGTACATGACCGTACATGAACAGTGCATGACCGTACATGAACAGTGCATGAACAGTTGGATCAAAATTGGAGGGGACCACAAAATTGCAAAGACCATCAAAATTTAGGGACCAAAATCGCAGGTTTTGTAATAGGGGGACTAAAACTGTGAAAAAACCAAAACAGGGGGACCAAAAGTGCATTTAAGCCAAGAAAATAATATCCAAATTGCAGACTGAAAAGGAAAAGCACATGCTAATTATCTCTGAGATGGAAAATAAAGTGGCATTGCTGTCTTCAAATCTTGACAACGTGACCAAGTCTGTTAGAATGTTGAACACTGGCACTGACACATTAGATAAAATTCTAGGCTGGAAAAGTGGCTGGAATAAGTTTTGATAATTAAACTGAAAAAGGGAAAGATCTTACTACATAATTTATTCATGCTAAACCTAAATCTAGGATGTTGAATCAAATGTATCAACATCATAGAAGAAACCAACCTGGAGGCAAAGTCCATCGCTGGAAATGTCATTATTGTGGTCGTTTTGGTCATGTAAAACCTTTCTGCTACAAACTATATGGATATCCTAAACCTGTTCTGCAACCCAGACCCAAGAAGGACTCTACTAAATAGTGGATCCCCAAGGTTGATAATTGTCTGGTGGCTCACATATCTCTCAGAGAAGACCGAAACTTAGACATTGGGTGCTCCAGGATGGTGACAAGTGAGAAGAATTTCTTGGCAGACATTGTGTCTTGCTCTTTTGGCAATTTCACTTCTGGAGTTGGGAATAGAAAGGGAATTGATATGCTTGTGAAGGATGCTAGATCTAAGGACAATTGCAACTTGCAAGTTCCTTAAGATATGAGTTATCACCCCACATGTCTTCTTCTCAAAGAAGATAAATTGAAACTATGGCACCAAAGTCTTGACCACTTACATCAGAATGGTATAAAGAAGGTCATCTCAAATGGAGTTCTCTGAGGGATTCCAAAACTCAAGGTTGAGCATGATGAGGACTGTATGAGTGTGGATCAAAGTATGTACAAGAATGCTCCTAGAGATAAGAAGATCACATCAGGAAGTTGTCTCTCCCTTGGGAACACTCTTATATCTTGGTTCAACAAGAAGGAAAAAATGTCACCTTGTCCACTGATGAGGATGTAGGAAGCAGTTGTTGTCAGCTGGCTTGCATAAAACAAATGTTTATAGAGTATAATGTCAGAAAAGATGTCATGACATTATATCTGAGTGCCATGATCATGTCAAGTATGTTTATTTAACACTACCATGATATTTGTCATCACTTCTTAAGAGAACCTGAAGAGAACAAGATTTGTGTCCATGAACACATGACGACTAATCAGCAACTGGCAGTCATTGTCGGTAAAGTGTTAAATGCTAATCAGTTTAGAAGACTGAAGGGTAAATTTTGAATATACACATGTGAAAATTTATGTCAATTAATGTTGATCAAGCGTGCCAATAAAATTTTCTCTTTCTTCAATCAAGAGGCACACGTTTATTTAGGGAAATCATTTCAAATTTGTTCTCCCTCTTGTTATCCCCTGTCTGTGTTTTTGTTCTCCAGTTCATTCTTCTCCCAACTCAACAACGATATTGTGTTCTATTCTTTTCACAACTCTTACAAGATGTCTCAACATCATGTTTCATCCTCCAAAAGTTCTCGTGAAGATGTGTCCCCCTCAAGGGTTAGGGCTGACCCTATCTCACCAATGGAAACTGCAAAAGAAGAAGTGCTTGATGTAATGCCCCTATCAATGGTGCATTGTGATGATAACATCCAAAGGAAAGATAGAACCCCAACTTTCAATCCTTTGAAGAGCCATACAAAAGGTAAGTCCTTTACAGCTTCTTTTGTTGTAAAGAAGGTTCACACTATGATGAGTCTATATATAGACCCTACTAGAACTGAGACCACTAAAGTGGATTCTAAGAAACTTTCTGCTCCTGTGACTGATAACCCTAATCAGGATGAATTGGAAAAAGGGATATTGATAGGAATATCCGTAGGTTTGTTGATTCAGTGTTGAGAGGGGTTAGGGCAGAAAGTGCGTCAGATGTTGAAACATCGATGGCACATGAAGATGCCACTGCTGGTACCACCATTATTGGCCCTGTCAATAATGTACCTGATGCTTCTGAACACCAGGACCCAGATTGTATAAAGGATCAGGGTAAGTTTGAGAAGGAAAAAAGTCCAAGTAGGAGAAGGGATGTGCCTACTGATGTCGTCAATATTGATGAAATGATATCTGATGAAGAGGTCATCACAAAAAATCTTGCCCCAGGAATTTCCAAAAGGCTAAAGAGTAGGAAAGGTAAAGTTGTTAAGACCACACCCTCAAGGAGCCTTAAGGAGAAATCAGTTGTTGGTCCTACCAAAACTTGGTGTAAAGTGGATACTCCTTCTAAGAAGAGGAAGGTTGTCTCTGTCAGTGAGTCAGACTATGATTTCGAGGATGGTGTCTAGGACATCACAGCTGCTAAAAGATATGTGGTCAAGAGAACATATGTGAATGTGCCCGATGTACCCTTGGGCAACATCTCTTTTCACTCTGTTGAGAATGTGGAAAGATGAAAATATGTCAGTCAGAGGAGGATATAATTTGAAAGAGAACTTGGTTAGGGTGCTCTTGAGCTCAATGAGGTAATGAGTCTCATTGAACATGCTGGATTGATGAGAAGTGTGGCTGGGTTAGGGAAGTGCTATGAGATGCTGTTAAAGGAATTTATAGTGAATATCCCTACTGATTGTGATGACAAGAGAAGTAATGCATACAGGAAAATTTATGTGAGGGGTAGGTGTGTTGAATTCTCTCCACAAATCATCAATAGATTCCTGGGAAGTAGTGTGGAAGAACAAGCTGAAGTAGAAGTATGTGATAATGTAATCTGCAGGGAAATCACTGCTAATCAAGTGAAGAGCTGACCTAGAAAAGGAAAATTGTCTGTAGGAAATCTAAGTGTCAAGTATGTTATGCTGCACAAAATTGAAGCTGCAAACTGGGTACCTACAAATCACTCTTCTACCATTGCTACTGGGTTGGGTAGATTCATCTATATCATTGGTACTAAAACACCATTTGATTTTCGTTCTTACATGTTTGATCAGACAATGAAGCATGCAGGCACTTTTGCTGTTAAACTGCTAATTATTTTTCCTTCTCTAATATGTGGAATTATCTTAAGTCAGTATCTTGGTATTCTGACAAGTACTGATACAACCTGCAAAAGGGAAGTGCCCTTGTCCTTACATTACAAATTGTTTGAAGGGACACATGTCCCTGATATTGTCAGAACATCTGACACAAAAGTTGTTGCTGCAACATCCAAAGGGAGTTTACTATCTGAGTTGAAGGAAACATGTAAAGAGTTGGAAGCAACTATAAAGAGCTACACAACTAGAAAAATCAAGCTGGGGGGACTTATTAAAGCTTTGTCTAAGGAAGGTTTAGGTGAAAAATTGGCTGAAGAGGAAAACAATGATTATCAAGACCCCACCAGTGAAGATGAAAGCTTTGATGATTAGAGCTAGTTGAAGTTTTCTTGTACTGTTTGGGAATATACCCCTTTGTGAGTGTGTTTTGTTTCTGTTTACACTTTTGTGCCTTTTTGGTGTTTTTCTGGACAAAGTCATGAACCTTTTGTGTTTCCAATATGAGGTTGCTTTGTGGTTGTTTTTGTTTCCATATGATTTTTAGTGTTTCCATCTGAACTTGTTCTGTATGCATTTTGTTTTTTTTATGTGCTTCCATGTGTGTGATTCCATCTGTGTTTGTTTACATTTACTCTATTTTTTTTGTCAATTTTTGGCTAAAAAGGAGGAGCAAAGTGTTGTGTTTTATTTGCTATTTTTTATTGTTAGATCATATGTCATGACTTTATGTCATGTGTGTACTACTGCTTTGGAAGAGTAATTATGTTTTTTTGCAACCATTTAGGGGGAGCATGATAGTCTGTCATGCTTGCTGCTGCTGCTGCTGAAAAGAGGTGGAACTCTTTGCTGTGTCTGGGAGAAGTTATTCTCTACAGTAGGTTGTAGTCTTCAGGGGGAGTGAGGCTGAGGTGGTTGTGGCTATTACTGCACTTTATGGGAACTTGAATTGTTCAAGTTTTTTTTTGTGTTTTTGGTTTTCTTCTTCAGGGGGAGAACTGATTATGTGTGACAGGGGGAGTGGTGTACCTGTCTGTTTTGTTGCTGCAAGATTGTAGTTTGTACAGAGCTTACATGTTTTCATGTAGCTTGTGTTGGTTTGTGATGTCAAACCTAATGTCTTGACATTATATTGTCAGATGTTTTTTTTTCATGTGGGACAACATTGTGGTTCTTGGGTTTCTGTTTTTGTTTCCACTATGTGTATCTCTGATGTGGTGTAAGGTTGTTTTAGCCAAATATTTCCAAAGGGGAGATTGTAAGTCCTGTGGTTTTTGGATTGGATGCATTTTGGTAAAACAACATGCTATTAACAAGATGTTGAACCAGATGTTCTGCCATGTCAGTCAGACATCATATTCTACATGATGTTGTGACAAGTTCCAGGACATGTTATACCAGGTAGTTAGGGCATGACTATTTTGGTAATTTTAGTGTGTTCTGATGCACACATGGGCGACTGTTATGGGAGAATATTATGGGAATTTCTGTTATTACAAATTCTGTTACTTTTCATAAAAATGATCTTTGAGCCTTTTTAGGAAACTTTTTATTTTTATCCTATTATTATACAGGTTGATTTGCAGCCAGTTTATACTGATTACTGCTATTTGTGCGCCTCAAGAAGCCCAAGTCCAGTAGGTCTAAAGGCTATTTAAAGAGAAGAAAAACCCTATTGGAATAAGAGAGCATATCGTGACGAATTTAGAGATTTTGGATTAGTTGTTGTTTTGGTTGGTCCCTAGGGTTTTCGTTTGTTAATTATATGTCACTCATGTATCTTCTGATGCATTGAGTTTGACTGATTGTTCATTGTTCACTCTAAGCTTTGAAGCAAAGGGTGTGTTGTTCTTGATTGAAGCTTTTAAGAAAGATCAAGTATTGTTTGGGAAGTGTGATCTTCTATTGGTTGTTTTGTATACAATCACTGGGATTGTGATTGTTTGATATCACTGAGGTGAATTAGGAAGTGAGAGGGGATTCTCATATCTAGATGGTGATTTCTAGGTAGAAGTTGTACTGGGTAGGGATTAAGTGAGAAGTTGTAAACTGTGATTGTTTAGCTTCGAATTAATACTACTAATAGTGGATTTCCTTCCTGGCTTGGTAGCCCCTAGATGTAGGTAAGTTGCACCGAACTAGGTTAACAACTTTGGTGTTATTTATTTTATGGAATTTTTTAGTTTTTTGGTTGTTGTGTGTTTAAGCTGTATTTTGATCCCGGTGTTGTGAAATCTATCTCGACATCTGTATCTGAGTGCCAGAATTTCATACCAGAGTTGGATTGAGACTCGTTCCAATCCCACGTTTTTTATTCTTTCACAATGACATCTCTGTTGAATTCAACCTTGTCAGTGACATGATAGTAAAGCTTATAAGCACATGTCACTACTACAAAAAACCCATTTAACAACGGTTGGGAATGACATATAATGACGCGGGCGAAGGCGTTGTTATGTAGATTATTGTTGTATCTTCGATGTTTCTACAACGGTCTGGAAACCGTTGTTGTATTCTGGAAAATACGTTATATATTGCAACGGTTAGTTGTATCAACGGTTGTGAAATATATTATTAATCACAACAGATATTAGTTTCAACCGTTGTGAAATATATTATCAATCACAACGGATATTAGTTTCAACCGTTGTTACATGTACCCTTAGTTTATTATATACAAATGTATATTGCTTGTTTTACCATACACCTAGTTAAAGAATTACAACCATTAAATTGGTAAGGAAATATATAATCTGAAAATTAAAATATTCTTGAAAATCAACTTAAACATACCACTGTTTTTCGAATTTCATCCATTTCATTCCGCACATTTTATGTTCCTTAACACATAATATATGATTCAATGGTCTGATTCACTCTACTCATCGATATTTTTAATTATATAATTTACCTCTTCATCGCCCAAAATCATCGCGATTTTATCATCATAGCAATCATTATCATAAAAACCACGATGATTTTTGGCGATGAATAGGTAAACTATATAATATAAAAGATATCGATGTGTAGAAGGAATCAGACCGTTGAATCGTATATTATGCGTTAAGGAACATTTAATGTGCGGAATAAAATGGATGCGATTTGAAAAACATTGACATGATAATGGTTGGTTTTCAAATACATCTTAATTTTCAGATTATAAGTTTCGATACCAATTTAACAGATCGCATTTTCATTAAAAGGATAGTAAAACAAACAATATACATAGTATATAATAAACTAAATTTCATATGTACAATATCAGAATAATAAACTAAATTTCATATGTACAATATCAGAATGAATTCATATATATGTACCTTATTAGAATGAATTCATATATATATGTACCACCATCATCATCACCATGTGAAACAAACCTAAGAAGTGGGAAAGCAATGAAGAAAATTAGTTATTATTCAAAACAAGACAAGCAAAATTAGAAACAAACCCTAAGAAGTGGGAAGCAATGAAGAAAATTAGTTAGTATTCAAAACAAAACAAGCAAAAGTTGAAAGAAAACGCTAAGAAGTGGGACTGTACCATAACAATGAAGTTCACCTTGCTTGTGAAGCATTGAAGTCGAATATGCGCAAAAAGAGAACAATCAACAAAAACATCATGAAGCAAACGAGATAATGAGTACTATTTAACAAAAAGATTGAAGTGGAAGACTACCTTATTTTCCATAAACAATATGTACATTACGCTTGCTACCGCCAGCATCATCACCATGTTCATCTAGTTTTAGATTTTGCAAGAAAAACTACAAGGAGGAAGAAGCTTAAATCAAAAGCTTCATACTTCTTGTATTTCTTCTCGCAGATTCTAAAAAAAGATGAAGTTTGGGTGCTAGGGTTTCGCTGTGAAGGAAACGGCGCGACTGTAAAAAAGGAAAAGTTAATTCCCTTATATAGGTAAATTTTTCACAACAGTTTTCTTAAATAACCGTTATGATAGATTATATATTAATTTAATAATATCACAACGATTAGTTATAATAACCGTAGCGATACCCCTTATACGTGGTACAAGGTTCGACACCAGGCAACTACATTTTCCTAAAATTACGCCTGGATTATAAGTGATATCGCTACGGTCATTACTTATAACCGTCGTAATATTATTAACCATTGCACTTCCCAACATATGAACGGTTTACAAGAAAATATCGTTCCAGAATATTAACGGTTTACAAGTTATCATCATTACAAGCATTAAACTATCAGTCTTTTCATCTTCAACGTCATCTATAAATAGACAATTTTACATATCTAAATAATATATTCTTCGTAACGATGAGTTCAACAAATGAGAATCCTAGAAACCTCAATGAGGAACGTCAGGCGCCAATCCAAGAGGTCGTCCAACCAGCAACTGCCAACTTCAGGGATGACTTAAGGGTAAGGAAGGATAAGAAGAAGAAGAAGAAGCCGAAGAAGAAGAAGATAAAGAAGAAAAGGAGGCCTATATATTATGATTCCGATGAGGGGAGTGAGGAGAGATGTCTAGATTATGAAGATGCATTTTATGCTATGGGCTCTGACAATGATCTTGATATGTAATATGTTTATCAATGTACTCTCAATGGAATATTAAAAAAAAAATTATCTCTATATATGTTCATCTCTTACAGTTTTATTTTTTAAGTTATATATATACTCTATTGCACTTAAAAATACTAAAGAATACATTGCTGGGAATATACATCATACATTACATGGCGTTAGACATGTTTAAAAAATTAATACATGTTTAAAATCTAAAAATATGACAAAAAAAATACATTGCTGTGAATCGAAGCGTGATACATGTATTAGAACGGTCTTCTAATACAAACATGTTAAAATGTAAAAATATGGAAAAAAATATAGTATATGGGAATCGAAGCTTGTTACACAGCTTGTATTACAACGGTTATGTATTACAACCGTTGTTAAACATGGCGTTATAAATTTTTAGTCCTTATACAACGGTGGGATACGAAACCGTGGTAAACCTGGCGTCGTTAAATGGGGTTTTCGTAGTAGTGTGTACTGTGGTACTCTACAAGCAACATAACTCTGCTTCTGTCATCTAGCTTCATTCTCTTAGCATCTAGAACATGTTTATAACAAACAGAACCAAACACCTTCAGATGGCTCACACTTTGCTTATCTCATGTCCACTTCTCTAAAGGAACAATTTCCTTTAGCTTCTTAGTTGGACACCTATTGAGCACATATGATGCAGTGGCAATAGTTTCTCCCCACAAGGTGTGAGGGAACTTATTCTCCTTCTGCATGCTCCTTGTCATATCTAGCAAAGTTATGTTTCTTTTTTCAGCAAGAACATTGTGTTAAGGAGTGTATGGAGCAGTAACCTCATGCTCAATTTCATTCTCCACACAGATATTCTTGAACTCTGTAGATTTGTACTCACATCCACCATCAGTTCTGAGAATTTTTAACTTCTGACCCCTTTATTTTTCAGCATTCACCCTGAATCTTTGGAACTCAGCAAACACCTCATGCTTAAACTTGATGAGTTCTACCCATGTCATCCTTGTGAACTCATCCACAAAAGACACAAAGTACTTGTTTCCTCCAAGTGAAGGTACTTTAAATGGTCCACATACATCATAATGCACTACTTCCAAAACATGTTTTGCTCTTGGGGCTACTTCTGATGCACATGGAAATCTTGGTTGCTTGCTTTCATGCATATCTCACATGACTTCTCAGGCTTCATAATCTTAGGAATGTCATGTACCAGCTTCTTAAAGCTCAGATGCCATAATCTCTTGTGCCACAACTCATTGTCACCTTCAGTACCATCTAAAGGTAACGAGAAACACAAGAAAGGAGGGGTTTGAATTGGGTATCTAAAAAACAAATCTTTTTTCTCAAACAAATTCAACAAACAAGAACAAGAATAATAAAAATAACAAGTTATTTTTATCTTGGTTCACTATTAAGGAAGCTACCTCTAGTCCACCCGCTAAGTTGATTTCTCCTTTTCAAAAGGACTTAATCTACTATATTAAAAAAGATTACAGACACCACAAAGATCATTGTCCATCTCTTCTCGAGTATACAGACTAAACCCTAGTCACTTAAGGTAATCACTCAAACAAATTTGAGGTTTACAAATTGTGTTTTACAAGATTGCTTCTACAAAGCAGATTAGCACAAATTTTAAATACAATGGCTCAATCACACACACGAACAAAAGTTTTAAGTGTGTTTACAATATTCACAATAGTATCATAGAAATAAAGCAGCTTAAAAGCGTTGATTAGCGTGTGAATATTGATCAAAGTAGCAGCTTGATCCATTCTTCCTTATCTTCCTTTTATAGCCAAACAAAGATCCGCTGGAGGGTAGAATGGGAATGTTCATGCGTGAGCTGACACCTTGAGTAACTGTCTTCAATGATGGGAGACAAAGATCGTACAACATAAATGTCCTTACTCCACGAAATCCGCGTAGTGGAAGGAATGTTTTGATTTGTTACGATGTACTATTTATTTCACGTAACGATTTGCTCTTATCTTCTTCTATTTATCAGAGGCTTCTGAATGTAAGGTTGTTGAAGCATGCATGGAAGAGTCAAGGGCCTAATAAGAGTCTTCAGAACTACAGTCTTCAGAGTCTTGACACTGTTTCTCAGAACCTGATCTTCAGAATCTCCAGCACTCTGTTCTTCAGAGTCTTCAGCATGAGCTTAGAGTTCCAAAGGGAGTCAGACCTTGAGAGTTTCTTCAATCAGAGTCAGAGTCAGAAGTTTGAGCACGAACATTCTTCAGAACCGTTGTCTGCGAGCTTTTCTCTGACTTGATCTGAATTTTATATTATTAAACATTATTTTTAGATTAGAATATCAGGGTTAGATTTGCAAGCTCGCCCTGAATTCACCACTTAAAATAACTTTAACAAATACATTTTGTAACTCAGAATGAAAGAAATAACTTCTCTTGCAGCAACAGCCAAGTTTTTACAACTTTCTCTTCAGATAGAAGTCTGTTAACTATCTTCCATTATGGCAGTAGTCTGGTTGTAGTGATTATGGCAGTAGTCTGATTATAGTGATTATGGTCAACACACGTTCTTATAACTCTTTAAACAATTGAAATTAATACAGATGAATAACATAAGAGAAAAGACATAGATGATTTGTTTCTCGTCTAATATATGTTTTAAGAGAAAGAAATAAAGAATAATATAATAAATAATATAGATTTTTGATGTGATAAAAGAACATGTAAAGATAAATTCTCAAATAGAAAAAGTTGAATCCACGATGATAAAATACGATTTTGCATGTAAAAAAGAATTAATAAAAAGAAATTGACATATTATCAACATATTTCTTATTTAAATTTTTATAATTACATATGGAGAATATTATTAAATAAAAAATTATTTTCTTGTGAAGTTTATGATTAATTATTTGTGCCTTCATGTAATATGTCTCTAGGTTTTGTCTTTTTCTTCTTTCTCATTAATACTCTTGGCATTTCAATCAATATTTTACCTCTATATCTTTTTTTTTTATACATTGGCTTAAATATTTCAGAACCAAATATTCATTTTATCCTTGAAATATTATCATATTATATTTAACTAAAAATATTAAAATAACAACTAATATTTAACTTTTTAAGACTAACACATGTCATTTTTTCACATTAATATTTAAAAAACAATTGAGACATGTGGACAAATGGAAACTATAAGAAAATGGTGCCAGTCTAATTCCGCTAAGAGAATGAGATCTTCTTGCAATTTAAGATATTATGAATGAATTACAAAGTTACAACAAAAATTTACAAACGTACGTTCACGCAATTTAATCAAAGAGAGTTAGGGAAGACAATTCAAAAGGATAATTAGAGGATCCTCAATCCATGTCTAGAAATTTAGGATAACTCATTTCTAAAGAATTTCAAACCACCCACATGGAGACTTAGATAGAAAACAAGACCCACAAGACCACTTTGACGATAGACAATACTCCCGACCACACTTCAAAACATAAGAAGAAAGCATGAGCTCAACCTCCCCTCGAGTAAAATTGTTAGAATTCAACCATGATCTATGGTGAATTCTTCTCAATCATGATCTCAAGATTGTTATGTAATGACAATAAACAAAAACAACAACACGTTTAAAGAAGATGAGTTTGAACTGCAGAGTAACTCGCTGTCCCCAACTGCGGAATTTTATTATCACTTTGTAACTGCAAAACTGTGATTATCAAACTTTATTATTACAATGAAAAGGGTTCCTCCCTATTTATAGATTTAGGATAACTTGCATCTCAAGCTAAAGCTCAAACTATAAAAGCCCAAAAATATCTAATCTAATCTTTCTAAATCAAATCTGATCTTATGGTTCAAAATGATTATGGTGAAAGTAGATATTATAGATTGTGTACCTGAAAACCCTTTGTCAAGGCATTTATACCTTGGGCTCAACGGAGCAGGCAGAGTAAGTGGGCCTTATCTTATAAGACCTTTGGACGACATAGAACAGTTTCCCCCAAGACTCTTCTGGCACTCTGGAAGTCAGAGGAGTCTTTTAACAGTTGTGGACAACCCTCATGAATAGTTGTTTGTTCGTTAGCGAGCATGTATCACTTTGGTTTTGCCAAATAGTAATGGAGAACATGAGCATTAAATGCAGTCCCATCATGGAAATGTTTCACTATTTTTCTCTTGATGTGTGACATGAAAAGGTAGAGTGTAGTGTGGCACTACTTATTGTGCACTTGGGTGCGCTTAAGTATGGTTGTGTTTCCAAGATGAAATTTTACCATTGATTGACACATGCTTCTTACTTTAAGTCCAATCCGCTCGATTTCCTTTGCCTATGTAAAGATAGAGGAAACTCGGGGAATTTTTGCAAATTATTAGATTGAATATCCCTTATTTCCTTTGAGTTTTTCCTCGTTCTCTAAGAGTGTTTTTCCAGGAGTACACGTCTACACGCATTCAAAGCTTTCAAGATCCAACCTTAAGTCTTCACATCTTCGTTTTTGACCTCCCACTTTTAAGGTACTATCCTCCAACTCAAGCTTTTTGCTTTAAGCATTTGTTGTTTCTTTATAGAGATGAGTGATATACCTATTATCATAGACAGTGATTTGGAAAGTAGTACTTAATTCTTCTTCGATAAGGGAAATGGATTATGAATCTCATTCCCTTTCTTCTGCCAGTGGGGATTTTAAATCGGAGATCGTCTCTCTAGTTGGTGATTCAGAAACGGATGGAGTTTCTAGAGATTCCTATTTAGACGAAGCTCCTTTCAGAGATCCTCAATAGGTTTTCTTTTCAAAGAGAGTCGACGGGGCTAAGAGTTATGTTGAGAAGTCTTTGCCTCCCCCTGTAATGACCGAGGCTGAAATAGATGTTTCCCATTGAAGGAAGGAATGTGCTTGTAGCTTCGTCCAACTATATGTGCGAATGAATAGCCGTGATCCCAACGATGTTGAAATCCCACGCCACTTAGAGCACCAGGGGCAGTCTAACATTGTATCTTGGATCAGTCCCGATGATCACTTTATAGCCGATGAACTGGCCTGCAGGGGACTTTAATTAATTAACTTAGAAAACTCCAATAAATACCACTGGATGGCAGCCGAAGTTGTAGGGACTCCATCCCTGAACATTTTTAAGTCTATGGCAAATGCTACCATTAGGGTTGGAAACCCCTCAGGCTGGTTAATTCTCCTAGTAGGCATGGCGGAGAGGATATGTAGCTCTTTTGAAGCTTGCCCAGTTTCTCTGTATAAATGCCTTTTCACCAGGTTAGGTATATATTTTCCCTTTTCTAATTTTTTAACTTCATCCGGGAGCTTGGGCTTATATAAAGGTGTTCCAAATCTGCGTCGAGCATAAATCTTGGAAATCTTCTCTAGATCTCTTTTTCGATCTTTTTTTATGCGGCTCATACCTCTCATGATGATGCCCGAGATTAAGGATTGATCTTTCTTCTCCCTTAGGTCCCTTGATTCAATTTTTCACCAATGCCTGGGGTAATTTCCTTAAACGTTTCATGTTGGTGAAACTTGTTACTCCCTTGGCCCACATTTCTTTCTGTTTGTCTCTGGCCCCAATATGACGCGCTCGTTCTTGTAAGAGTGACTTTTTAAAGTATTGGGCTAAAGCTTATTTTCCCCGGCTTCTTTCTTCTCATCACTCTTGGCTATATCCTCTGTCTTCTGAGGAAGTGAAAATGAAAGAGGATATGTGCTTTTGGTATCAAAGTCTCGACTATAATGAAGGATTTAATCTTGGAAAAGTACCCAATTATTAGTGGAAGAAAAAGTAGATCAATACGTTTGCGATTATCAGTGCCCCCGATCTTGTTGAGAAGCATAAATTCTTTGTTGAAGAATGGGACTTGGGGCCTCCCCCCATTTTTTGACAAGTGTAGCTTGTGTCTTGGAGATAACATTGATTAGTTGCAGAAGGTTCTCGGGCTTGCCAAGGATGAGGGTCTAATGACCAGATTATCTGGTCGAGTGACTGCGACTTTTGGTGCTACAGTTGTTTTTGCTCCGGTGGTTTAGGTTCTAGATAAGGTTCCTTCCTCATCAGTAGTTGCAAATATTATCCCAGGTATGACTCATGAGGTGGAACATCTGACCATTACGGTGGTTGGTTTCTTTGTTCGTGATATTTCACCATGTCATTCTCTTGTTAAGAGAATCCGGGGTGATAGCTCGTCCACTCCTTTTGAAGGAGGTTCTCTCAAGCGGGCTTGTTTGATGGAGGATGCTGAATAAGAGGCTCTAACCCCTATCTTTTGGCTTCTTGATATTCTTCCATCTCGGTTACCCACCACCCTAGATGAATTTGCTACTGTTGTGGCCACCGAGGACCTAGATTTCGTCTGGAGTTTATTTATAGTTGAGAGGAGGGTTTTTTTTACAGATGCTTCTCGTGCCCTATTCTTGGTCGGATCTATGGTTTCAGTGGTAGCTGTTGAAGAGTGTGATAGATTAGTTCGGTGACCTTTCTAGGGAGCAGGATGAGCTGAAAAAAAAGTGTGAGACCCTTAAGCGGGAGAATTTTGCGTCTAAGAAGGAATTGGATGAGATGTGGATAAAGCCCAAGCTTGCTAACTCTTTGCAAGAAGAGGTGGAATGATATGATTATCTGTCTACTTTAGTTTCTTAGATAACAAATTTGATGGCATCTCTTGCCGAGGAAGAGAAACATTGGAAAAAGGCTTCTGAAGATGCAGCGAAAGCGTGCCATGAATTCAAAGTGGATCGAAAAGCTCTTCAGCCAAAGAAGGATGATTAGGTCAACACTCTAAAAGGCCTTGAGGAAGAGGTGGTTACTACGTAGAAGAAATATCGGGAGTCTCTTCATCCAGATGTGGATTCCGTGTATCGGGTCCGATATCAAATGTTAGAGTAGGCGCACAGGTTTTGTCCCAGTCTTTCTTTCACTGCCGATCAATTAGATCTTTCTAAATTGTTCCTGGAGATGAAGCTGAAGGTGTTTTGGGTACTTCAGAGTCGGATGTTTATGTTTGAGGGTTTTTTGTTTCCCATTTACTTTTATTATTTCTTGTAACAACAAGATTTTGCTAGGATTTGTGCATCAGTTTGTAAATAATATTTACATGTATCAATATTATTACCTTTTGCATGCTTGTGCTTCTATTTTATATTGTGCTCTTTTTTACCGTGGTTTCTAAACGGGTGGGAGCTGAAGAGAGCTAGGCTTTGCTTTTGAGCCATATACTTTGCATAGTTTGTCTGCTACAAAGAGTGGTAAATAAAATTTGTTTAACGTGTAAATAACATTAATTCTTTTATGGAGCCATGTATGAATGTTTTGTCTGTGAGCATGTGATAATTTCTTCGCAAGTGTACCGATAGTGTCGCATTAATAAAAGATTGAATTCACAGGGACTGTGTTCGAACAAGAGAAAAGTTGTGCAAAGTAAGGAAAACACTAAATAAGAGGGGGGTTCAGGTGGTAGAGCGAAAAACAAAGTAAGAGATTTGAACAGAATAACTAAGATGGTCTAGTTGTGTATCAAATCCCCTAATTTTATCTTGTTGATGTTTGATGCCTTGTATGAATGCTATTATCCCTATAATCCCACGGTGAATTAAAAAAATCGCTGTAAGCGATCCCTTGCGAAATAACTCACTAATCACTACTCGGAGTTTCCTATCCCTAGTACACCAGCGTAAGCCGGATTAGGCGATGCATAGCACATTAATTCCTTATGCCACTGCTCGGTGTCTCTTATTCCTTTTCAACTAGTATAAGTAGATTAATTACCCTAGGACCAACACATAGGCTAAGGGTCGGTTATCCCTATGTGCCCAATATTAGTTTAACAGGGTATCTCAAATAAAAAGCACTAAGAACGACAAGCAATTGAATAAGGTTCATCACAAAGGATTCATACAAAGTCAAATCAACATATAATCAACAAGATTGAATAAGGTTCATCACACACAACCTAACATAGAAGCGTTTAGCTACCCATAGTTAAAATTATAATACCAATTGAAATAAAGATAATAACATATGAATTCCATTGAAGGATTGGTCTCCAATGGCTTCCAATGCTCTTATAGTCACCCTATGATGCTGTAAAATCGTGTTCCAACTGATAAAATTTGTAACCCTTGTAAAAGTGTAGAAATTCCCCTTAAAAATAGCTCAGAATGGGTCAGAACATATCAGAAAAAGCCCAGAAAAAGTCAACATCACGAGCATTATGCATGTATTGCGCACACGATGTAACTAGTACATCCATATCACGCGCACGATGTTGCACGGTACTGCACGTGATTATTACAGTAGACGCACCAAAAAGCTCCCTTTTCACCTGAATTTTCACTAAGTCTAATTCTTCCATACTTAGCTATTTTTTCCTCATTCTTGGGTCTTTCTTCTTCCTTTTGGCTCATCTTTCGCTTGTTTTTCTCCGATTATTCGCCAAATTTCATGCAATGATAGACTATCATCACAACCAAAAACGTGAATCATTACTTGTCCTCAAGTAACGCACCTGCAACTGCACATTTCAACAGAAAACAAGTCGCATATTAACAATTGAACATCACCATATAATATATTTTTTCATTACCTGACCATTGTTCTAGCTTCCAACTTCCATTCAGCAAATTTTAAAAACATCCTCAAACATTGACAAGTACTCAACTTGTCTCTTAACTCACTATGACTCACTGAATGGATATAGGTCATCTCTGAATCAACATACAAAATAAATTATACTTAGCTTGATCATGTTCTAAAATAATTCATCCCAGAATCAGAACACACACATTATAGGTCTTTTCAGGTTGTAACTTGGCTTATTTTTTGTTAGGATATTTTTAGGAAAGTATTTCTAAACCTTTAGAGTTAGGTTCCTAGTTCTCCTTTTATCTTCATACCCCTTTGTTCCTTTTTTTCGTACTAGAGATTTGGTTCTTATTTTTTATTCTTTTTTTTTTAAGAAGAAGTGTCTTTTTCCAATTTTTGTTTCCTCAAAAACTTTTATTTTTAACCAAGAGCAACCCCAAAATTAGAACTTTGCTCACTTCCAAGAGCAACCCCAAACTTAATCTTTTTCATACACTTTAAGACTAAACTTCTACCTAACTCCAAAGAGAGGATGGAAAAAAAAAATCTTTCAAGCCATATGACTAAGAATTTTAGGCTACGCCACCGAAAGAAATGCTAGGCTCAAAGTGGTTAGCAAATGGATATTCCTATTACTACATGGTGGTTACAAAGCTCAAAGTTATAACAAAGAACTGCCTCAATGTGTGTCAATCAAACTAGATAAATTTAATTAGAATTAGATCAAACTAGATAAAATAATAATGCATGGATACACTCAAAAAGAAAGAAAATGAACACAGGAATATATTTAGGCTCAAACCTTACTAGATGAGGTATCTGAAGGTTGAGTACAAGTCTGTTGATTCTTTTCTTATCATTTACCTACTATTGCAGTGAGAATCGGATATCAAGCTACTGAATTAACTTGAATCACAAATCTTGGAATATTCACCACCGAGATTTGATTTATCCATAGGAAAGGGAAAAGATCGAAAGAAAACCCTAAGCGCGCTATGTAACAACAAAGCTAAGAGATATAAGGTTCGGGGGTTGGTTATACCTAGGGAAGGTGTTAGCATCCTAAGTATCTATAGTACTCTACAAGAACCTCTTGTTAGTATTTGTGTTATGCTAAAGTTTCTTCGCTAAGGAGAATGTTCTAAGGGAAAGCCCTAAGGTATTTACTAAGTATGCTCACCAAGACATCGCATCTAGTGCCTACGTATCCTAACTAGGATGGAATCAGAGCATTCGTAGTTCACCTCACTAAGGGTGAAGAACTATTGACTGTAGTCAAGGTTCCAAAGGGAAGTAAGTGTCCATGACCATGGCACCTACATAGAGTTTACAAACTCTACTAAGTCTAAGTTGAAATACTAACTAGGTTGACTCTAATAAGGTCAAAGGGAAAAGTGAATACTCATAACAATGGTACTCACATAGAGTCTACAAACTCTGCACTTAATTCTAAGTTGCAAGATCAATTGTCTCTGACAAGGCCAAGAAAGGAAGGTAAGTACTTATAACAATAATACTTATATAGGGTTACCAAACCCTAACATAAGGCTAGGTTAAAGAGGGGAAAATAGCTCTAACAAGGCCAAGGGAATGACTCTAACAAGGTCATAAGGTAGGGTAGGAAATATACTAAGTTATCCTAAATGTGACATGTCAGTCAACAGAGAAAGCATTTCCTTTGAACATAGGGGACATGCAATTTGTAACAACAGGGAGCTAAAAGATAGAGCTTAAACCCAAAATGATAATAAATCAAGAATGAGATGGCATTATGAACAAGGCATGTGCTAAAGGGGGTGATCAACTCAAGATGTAAACAAAGTGTCAAATATTATAACATGTCAAGAGTTTTTTAGCAAACAGACAAAGTACAGACATGCAATATTATGGAACCCTAATCACCACCAATCAAAGCATCAAATCTAAATGCACCAAGTAAGATAACAAACAAGGAAAGTCAGTAGCTAAGCCATATCATGTTCAACATACTCAAATGATCAATAAAAGATTACAAGCCTATCAATCATGCATCAAAACATAAGCATATTTGTCACAAACTAGCTCACACAAAGATAAGTGCAATGATGGTTCAAAACAAGGAAGTTAGAACTCAAAACCCAAGTGGGAAGTAGCATAAACATCATATAAAAGTCATATATCACAACGTGATGTCAAGAAAAGCATTAGCAAAAATCATATAAGGCATCAACAAAGCAATAAGCAAAAATTAATCCAAATTATCCATAAAAGGCCTCAAACATTCAAGACATGTAAGGAATATTAAATGAACAAGCAAACAAACTTAAAAACCATAAAGTTAGAATTCAAGACATGCCATTCAAGTCACATACAAGCAACAAACATCAAGAAGATTTATACAAAGGACAAGCCTAAAAACTAGGTCAAAATAAACATCAAAACATGTTCAAAATAAACCCTACTTTATGCATCAATCAAAAATAGGAAAATGGTCAAATAAAATCAAAATAAAATCTCTAACTCATGTTCATACATCCAAGAATATGTGTACAAAATATCTTCAAAAGATTAGAACAAATGATCATTCAAAATCAATTAACAAGCTCATGGTATCAAATTAATTGAGGCTCAACAAAATCAAATCAAAAGATATCCAAACAACATCACCAAAGCTCAAAAAAAATACTCAAACATCCTACATTCATATATTAAAAGTTGGCAAAAAAGAAGCTCAAGAATACATGTCTAAGGCATTCAAATTCAAAATCCTAATTCAAGGGTGTTTTGGTAAACACACTACACAAAATTATTTTAATAAAATAGTAAAATAAATTCTAAAAATAAATAAAAAATACTAAAAATAACTTAAGACAACAAGGTATTGAAAATAATTTTTGTGGATTTTTTAGATAATTAAAAGATTAAAAATAAAATGCTAAGTTGAAGTGAAAAAATGAAATGAAATAAAAAATATGAAGGAATAAAAGGGGGTGTGGTAAGCAGTTCCAGAAGCAAAGGGAAATAACTACAACACGTATTGGGCTGAAAGTGGGGACGTGAATAACAATTTAACAAAGCCCAGTCCAAAATTAAACAAATCAGAAAAAGGAACAAAAAACAACCACATGGGTGCCACGCAAGACTCACTTATAGATATGGCGCTGACTGGGATGGACGTGGCAAGGTCAAAGGGTTTGACCTGAAGGATGACATGTAGACGTCGGAGACCTAGTTCCGGTCGTCTTCTACGGTGAGTCACCGGAGTTGCAGAGGGAAAACCTCATAAAAAACTCACAAACCTTGCATCATTTTTAAGGATTTTTCATGTAGAATCCATTTCCACCATTATTTTACACATTTGATGACTCTAAGCTCATGAAAACATGACACAAAAAAATAGCCATAAAACTAGACATGCTCAAAAGAAAACAAAAACAAACCAGAAACAATCCTCTACCCTTCATACATTCAAAAACATATAGAAATCAAAAGTTTGCACGTGGAAACAAGGAGAAAGGACTGAAGAAATCGTTACCAAATATGAAGCTTCACGAGCTCGGTTTGAGGTGATTATGGCCTTCTAGATGCTCCAAGCAGCCTCTTTGTGTCCTTAGGATGATGATGGAGATGAGGAAATGATGGGAAAGTTCAAGGGGAGAGCGATTCTGAATTCTGAATTTTGAGTTCAAGTATGATGTGTTTTTGGCTCGGGTTTGCCCTCCCTCTTGCTCTCTCTCCTTCTATCCTTTTTGTTGGTTCTCTCTCCTCATATATTGTGAGCCAAATGAATCTTTTTGTGGCTGAAAACTTGAAACTCGATTTTTAGTCAAAGGTGGAAAAATGAAGCATGAGAGGTATGTCTCATGGACTGCACAAGGTCATATGCTTGGGTAGAAGTGTTTTGTTGTGTTATGGAAGACAAATGCAGCCTGAAATGAGAGGGAGAACTCCAAGGATACGCTGCAACAATGTTGACTATCAAAGGTTCATGTTATGTCACTTTTATGCTTTTTGTTGTGTCAAAACAAAGCAAGCTCAAAATGGTAAGTTTTGGGATCATAATTCTGCAGATTAGGTGCACTTAGATTGAGGTATGGATGCTGCAAAAGTGTGATTTGCATTAGGTCATGAAATTTGGTCATGGTGGCAAGAAGTGAACATGTGCATGAGGCTAACTTTGAGACACCATAACTTCATGGTTCTTGGCTCAAATGGTGAGGTTTTGAGCTCATTGGAAAGTAGGCATGTAACCCTACAACTTTCGTGTTGTTGGCAAAGCCAAATTAGGCTTGTAACCTTAAGGAAAATGGCATTGAAAATGATTCAAATATGCTGAATTCTAGTACTTAGAAAAATTTCTAAGTGTAGAAAACCAAGTCATGATTTTTACCAACTTTAACCATTCATAACTCCAAATCCAATCATTTTTTGAACTTGATTCCTTCTACAAACTTGTAGTATGGGAAGTCCTATTTAAAATGAGCATTGGTTTGCTCCACTTGGCTCAAGGATGAGTGAGATATGGTTCTTGCAAGATAGCTAAAATTCTTGATTTCCACACTTAGAATTTTCACCAAAAACCCTAATTTCCCAAATTTTCCTGATTTTACGATTCCATTTGATTTTTCTTGATCAATCCTCATGAGATCATGGAATATCACTTGAAATGTTCATGGTTGACCAAAAAACTCAAGGGTTGACTTTCCTAGTGCCTCAGTTGGCTTTTCAATCAGATGAATTCAAAACCTCTCCTAATAGCTTAGGAAACCCTTGAAATGAATTGTATTGAACCAAATGGCACCTTGGGAACTCTTGAAGTGTGTGAGGACTTACTTGGTTGATCCCTCTTTCAAATCTTAATTAATCAGTGTTTTGTACAAAACCCTAATTTCACAAAAGAAATAAAACAACAAAGCTTGATAGTTTGGTTAGTTATGCAAGGATAATTGACCTAGAATTCTTATGCAAATGATGATAACATCTAAGGGGTAAAATTTGGGGTATGACAGTTGCCCCTATTTAAATAAATTTACCGGATGATATGAGTGATGACGATCCTCATAGAATCAGGGTGAAAGGTATTTAAATATAGCAAACTGAAAATTTTGCCCTTAGATGCAATGCAATGCTATGCTAAGGACGAGAAACTATGCAAATTCTGACATGCCATGAACTCTATCATGATGATATGATGATGTAAAATACAGACAAAAACAGGAAACAAAAGGGATAAAGGTCAACAACCAAGGGTAACAACACACTAGGGATGACTAAACAACACTGGGGAACAGAAACAAAAGGAGAAATCTAAAGTGATTTATCAACAGGTTTATATATGACCAGTTGACACTTTAGAAGAAGAGATTCTCGCTGGAGATAGAACCAAGACATATGGTCTCCACTGGGGCATATCCAGAGTAGTTACAACAGGTTCAGACATGACCAGGTGACACTCTCGAACAAAAGGCAAGCAAAAAAGCTCTTTACTGGGGATAAAACTAGAAAGAAGTATGATCTCCACTGGGGATCAAGTCAAACGAAGGATTGATCTTCTGACAAGAGAATCAAACAAAATAAGAAATGATCTTCTAATAAGAGATTACACACACGGAAAATGACCTTCTAACAAAAGATCAAAGAAACTGAGAAATGATCTTCTGACAAGAGATCAAACAAACATTGGAGTTTTCACAAGGGAATAAACATCCAAACTTCTGGAAATTCCTTAAAATGAAGAGTTCAAACGGGATCTTCAGGAAACGTCAAGAAGAGACAGGGTAATTACAAACCCTATAAGTGCCAAATGAATTGGACTTAGACCACAAGCAAGGGTAACAACCAACCTCTGACAGGTTGATTCCAGTAACTACTAGATTTCCAAGGGGACGTTGGTGACAACCAAACTTCCGATACCAAGCAAAGTTGGATAAGAGTGCCAATAAAAATTGGAATTTATGTACCAATAACAATTGGATTTTAAACAATGCCAGTAATGACTGGACTTTGAGAAGGGACTGGTGACGACCAAATTACCAATACCAATAACAATTGGATTTTAAACAATGTCAGTAACAACTGGACTTTATATACTAATGACAATTGGATATTAGCTAACGGCAGTAACAACTGGAATTCAATGAGAGGATTGGTGACAACCAAAGACTCCAATACCAATAACAATTGGATTTTAGATAATTCCAGTAACAACTGGACTTTGAAAGAGGACAGGTGACGACCAGAGACTCCAATACCAATAATAATTGGATTTTAAACAATGCCAGTAAAAACTGGAGTTTAGGATACCAATAACAATTGGATTTCTGAAATGATACTAGTGACAACCGGATTTTAGGATACCAATAACAATTGGATTTTAAACAATGCCAGTTACAACTGGACTTTACAAGGATATTGGTAACAACTAGATGAACAAAAACTAATAACAACAAACTTGAAAATGCCAATGACAATTGGACTTGCAAACAGCTGTGTTAGTAACAACTAATCTTCACGGGAGCACTGGTGACGACCAAACAAACAATATCAAAAGGGAACTAGTAAAAACTAGACTTCAAAGGGGAAACTGGTGACGACTAGATAAACAATACCAATAATAATTTGATTTGTAATGAGTGCCAATAACAATTAGACTTTCATTGGAGATTGCTAGTAACAACTAGACTTCGGAGACGTAGTAACGACCAGATTCAAAAAGACGATTGGGTTCAAAAACAAAGATGCTAGTGACAACTAGGCTTCAAGGGGATACAGGTAACAACCAAAGTTTAACAAAAAGTGAGTGACAACTGGACTTAGGAAGGAAATTGGTGACAACCAATGATCTCAACAAATATGCCAATTATAACTGGGCTTGAGGAAGAAATTGGTGACGACTGAAGATCTTAACAAAGATGCCAGTTACAACTGGACTTGGGGTCAAAGGGCTACAACCAACAACAAAGACCTGAAAAATGCTAAATGCACATGATAAGGCATGATGCAGATGCTCACACTACTACAAAACGCGTAAACAACGACGCCATGCTCACAACGCTTCATCCCTACACCGTTGTGACATATCTAAACTAAGGCGCAGTTGTATTTTATTTGTTTATTGAATAAAAATCATCTGTATATAACAATGGTTGATAAACCAACCGTGGTGATTATCTGTATATAACAACGGTTGATAAATCAACCGTGGTGATTATCTGTATATAACAAGGGTTGATAAATCAACCGTGGTGATACCATCAAGCTTTCATATGTTTGAACCTCAGCGCCATCATATATATTATTCCTTTTATGTTAAAGCGCGCCTTTTCTTTTTTATTTACTTTTAATTAAAAAAATTAAAAGTTATGACTACAGTTGTTTATATACACCGTTGTGATATATTTTGTATGTTTTTTTAATTTTTAATTCTAAAAATAACTCTGGCGCTTTAATATGAAATTTCATTATGAAAATAATATATCATAACGGTTTAAATTGTTGACCGTCGCATTATTTTTTCAATATTCTCCAAGCTAGCTAGTTTCATTGTCTCTTCAGTATCCTTTTTTCCATTGAAAATAGAAACCAGACGAAACGTTAGACGATTTCAACCCTAAACCCTAACGTTCAATACTGTGAAACAATACACGATTTCAACCAAAGCTTGCATCATCAGTATCCATTTGTTGTCATTTTCATCATCATCGTCACGATCGTGAAGAAAATAGAAGATTACGCACATACCAACACCGTCGTCATCATCGTCACCGTCGAGAAGGAAGATAACAACAACACCGTCGTTGTCGTAAGGAAGGAAGACAACAACAACAACACCAACACCAACATCGTTTACTTCGTCGTCACGTTTAGGGTACGTAAAATATTTTCCCCATGCATATACAGTAAACTCTTTTGCCATTGTTGTTCATGTTGTTGTTGTTGTTGTTTTTGAACTTAGATGTCGACCTTGTCGAGTTCTTCATCAGAAACCAGCGAAGAAACTCAAACAAATGAAAGGTTAGCCAATGAAACTCAAACAACTGAAAGTCAAACGAAAAGATCACAAAGAGGTGTCACAATAATGCCCATATTCACATCAGTCCGCAACTCATCTGGTGTAAAAATTTCGATAGAGTTTGATTCGCACTACAGATTAGTGGATTGTCCACGTTACGCTACTTTTAGGAGTTATGTTGTGTTCCTTGCACGTAACAAAGTAGTATACTGATTTATGATTGGAGAGAAGTGGATGTTAATGTCAAAGACAACATATGGACAGACGTTAAGGTATTTCATACTATAATTTTCATATATTTGATATCACTACCTATAGTTTCTAATTCATACTTATATATTGATTTAATGTAGTTGAATTTTGAGTTTACCGATGACTCAAAATTGAAAAGAAAGTGGATAACTTATGCCAGTGTTTGGTGGAGGGGATTTAAGTCACGGCTGACTACATTACGAAGCCTAAGAGCGGTCTTCAACCTCCATGGATTCAGTATAGTTTTTTATCGAAGAAGGTGTGGCACAAGTTTGCGAAGAAACGCCGTTCTGAGGAATTCAAGGTTAGTACTAGTCTTATGTAACCTATAATGTTATGCTAATGAGTTATAGATACTAATCATACACATTTTTCATTATGTTAATAACAGGCTAAAAGCGAAGTAGGAATTCAAAACAAGGCGAAAAACATGTACCCCCACAGATTGTCTCGTGGGGGTTACAGGAAACTTGAGAAGAGGATCCTGCAGGAAAAACTACAAGAAGGAGGAGACGGTGTCATTCCATCTCCACCTTCAAGACATGAGAAATGGAAGAGGGCTTGATTAAGACCTAATGGAGAGTACACCTCTGAGGCTTCAAGAGTAGTTGCTGAAAAAATTGTAAGTATATGTTCTGTTTAAATGCGTTTGCTTATGTAAGTTGCTCACGAGTTGTTATTTAAATGTGTTTGCTTATGTAAGTTGCTCATGTTGTGTAGGATAATTTGGTTGTGGCAGCCCGTGAAGGTACATTTGTTCCGGAAGTACGACATAACATATTAGTCGAAGCTATCGGAACAGCTGAGCATGGAGGTCGTGTCCGTGGTGTTAGAGATGGTGTCGGCTTGAGATCATACTTTGGATCTCAAAGAAGAAGCACCGAAACCGCTGAATTTCTTGCTCAACGACAAAAGATTGAGAATGTTGAGAAGAAATTGGCTGAGCAAAGGAGGCTGTTTGAAGAGGAGAGGGAAAAAAGGGAGAAAGAAGTGGAAAGGTTACAAGAGTTGTATTCGGTATGTGTCGTAAATCGCGCTTATTTTTGTATGATATATATTGTATGTTCTAATTGAATATATTGTGCTTATTTTTGTTTTATGTTCTAATTGAATGTTATGATGTAGAGATTAAGTGAAAGCCTCGAACAACGAACTAATGAAGATCATCGTTGCATTGGTGATGATCAAACTCCAAGTAGAAGTGTCGTAAATCACACTTCTACAAAAGGGAGTAATTGTACAGCCCCTCCCCCCTGTAGATAACCGCAATGGGATATTGGACCCTAGTCCAAATGAAATAACAAGTTTATACTTGTCTATTTCAACAACAGACCTTGCGCAAGCTCTCCCGCAAGAACATTGCCCTAAATTGGATTTAGTGTATTACAGTCCTGAAGATGTGAGGGATTTTCTCGCAGGATATAAGTGGCTTGACATAGCTATTTTTCAAGTTTGGTGCACGTAAGTATATAGTCGAATATACATGTCATTATAGAACATTATAATTTTTTGTATTTTCTCCCTTAATTTATTCATTTTCTTTGACCATTTAGGTACATTCACCGTGTTTGTATAGAATTGAATAAATCAAGTACCTATGGAATCTTGGACCCAAGTTTTATTGCTTGGGCGTATAATGATAAAAATATCAGAGAAAAGTACTTGAAAAGCCGGCTAAATGACGGAGGAAAAGAATGTTACCTTGCACCATTCCTATGTGGGTTAGTATTGTTGTAATTTATTTCTATATTCTATATTTAGTTTTGTTTTAGTAACAACTATATATATATATATATATATATATATATATATATATATATATATATATATATATATATATATATATATATATATGTATATATTCTCGTGTTCATTCAGTGGTCATTAGCAATTGATCGTAATATCGTTTAGGACAAATATGGTGACATTACTATGTTCCTTGCACGATCCACTCCACAAACCAATGAAAGATCTTGTATTAACGTAAGTTTCTTTGTTTAATATCATTTTCTTTGGCATTAATTGTAATTAGTTTATCATGTAATATGTTTAATTCAATTTTCAATGTGCAGTATTGTGGAGCAAGTTAATATATTGAACAATGTTAGAAAAAAGCCCACATACCTTGCTCCTAAAGTAAGTGGCCCGATTACCTATTTATTTCATTTACATTCATGCATGTGTGGTTGTATTCATGTTTTTATATTCATGTAATTTGTAGACGAGGAAACAACGCGGGAGTTACGAGTGTGAGTATTTTATCATGAAACACATGTTAAACATTGTCCTTGCCGACACTGTTGATTCATGGGATACGGTAATATATGCCATAAAATGTTTACATATATTAATATATAAGTTGACTATTGAATTATTATCATGCATGATCTTCAATTTTTTGCTCTTATGTAGATGTTTAACGATGAAACCCCATTCCCCGTTGAGGACTTTGTGGATCTTCGTAAACGTTGGGCGTATATACACAATGCGCTTAAGGGTTCTGCTCCCGCTGTCTGATATATCAGCAACATTTTTTGATGCACATATTTTTTGCTTTTGATGCACATAATGTGAACAATAGTTTTGGCTTTTGATGCACATAATGAAATCAATAATATTGGCTTTTGATTTAAACAATGTTAGCAGTTTAATTCTCTGATTCATTTAGCTTTTGATGTAAATTTCTTTTGATGTAAATTCTATGATTCATTTATAAGGATAAAATATAGGAAGAATTGTGTTTGATGCACATATTGTGTTTGCATGTAAATAGAAGCTGTTTTGACAGGATAAATTATAGGAATAATTTGATAAGCAGATAAATTTTATATTTAAAACAGGCTGTTTTTGGCAGCGGTTATAATCCTATCTTTAGTTGTATGTCAAACGCTAATATAAATAAAAAATGTTGTTGCTGAGAATCGAACCATATCACAATTTAGTTATATCACAACGGTTGACTAAACTAACCGTCGTGATATGGTGCACGCATACTGGAATACAACAACGGTCCCAGGACCGTCATTGTACATACCTCATATACAACAACACTCTACATAACAACGCCTTAGCCCCCGTCATTATATGTCATTTCCAACCGTTATTAAATGGTTTTTTCGTAGTAGTGTCAATGATATACAAGAACTGACTCTAAAGAAAGACAAAGAATCTAGAGACTCAAGGGGAAATAGATAAACATATCCACTTTGCTGGGGAAACAAAGAATCATACTGAAACTAGGGAATAAAGTGAAAACTCCTATGGTTTGACAAAATTTTGGTAAAACATATAGTTGATAAAGATGATGAAATATGGCCATGAACAAAGATGTCGAAGAAGATGTCCCAACCTGAAGACACGACATCCTAGAGTAATACACTGATTTAGCAGGTTTTAAATCTGTAACAAATCTGCCCAAGATTAGATGCGCTTTCTAGGAATGGATCAAGAACCAAAGATATGAAGCCCAAGACTGCTGAAGCCTATATAAGAGGACTTAGATCTAGGGTTTCGATATTCCTTTTGTAACCTAGTTCTTGTATGTAATATAAGGGTTTAGGGTTTTGAGAGTCGTTGGCTCTCTAGGCTTTGTAAGTCTTCCTTTGTGTCGTTTAATGCGTTGTGAAAGGCATAGGTATCACACAGATTCATAAGCCTTTAGGTAATGAATTGTGTATTGTTCTTGGATGAAGCTTTGAAGCAAATCCAAGCTAGCTTGTTGGTCAAGTATGCTTGACAGAACGCTGTATTGACAGAGATGAATCAGTTACTAGTGACTGTAACTGTTAGATGATCACAGGTAGTTAGAGTTAGATGATCACGCATTTTATATGAGTACATATTTTGTTTGAGTTCTGCATTCTTTCTGATTTCCCTCTTTCAATCAAAATCATTATATTTCTCCCCCTTTTTGACATCATCAAAAAGTGCTAGAACATAAGGGCATCTAAGCATATAATTCCTCTTTCCAATGAACATCATATATTTCTTCCTCATTTGAGCATTATAGCATTTTATTTATGAACAATCAGATAGAAGCATCAACATAAAATAGTTTTAAAATTCAGAGCATAAGTTGAGCTTAATCTTGAAAAGTTCAAGATAATCAAAACATAGATAATTTAAACACAGATTCCTAATTAGAAATGTTTTAAGTAATCGTAGACTTAATAAAACTGAGTTTTCATGGGTCCTTATGAGTTATACTAGAGTGAGCCTAAGGATGATGAATAATATGAGAGAAGGTTTTCAGAATCATCATTTCTTGAGACATGCAACCTCTCTTCTACTTGAGTAATTCCCAACCTCTTGCTCTTCACAATTTCTTCTGAGATCCATTCGTGGAACTCAGTCTAGATACTTCTTATTTCCATGGAGTCCATACAGTAATTGAAAGCTTCTACTAAGCTTTGAATCTTTTAGATTGCATTATCCTTGAGGGATGCTAATGCATTACTGTTTGATTCTATCAGTTATTATGATGTTTTAGGTATTTCAATCATTTGTTTGAGTAAAGTAAGCGTCTCATATTATTATGAATTTGATGTTGGTATAGGCATAGAACACATAAGACATCATATTTTCATTTATTAAAAGAGAGATAAAAACGTCAGCACAAAATAGAACGATAAACAACAAGACATATCACTATTTGACACTACATCAGGATTTGAAATTTTAGTCATCAAAATCTTCAACGTTGTCCACCCTATCACATCTTGTCTCAGTTACTGAAAGTTCTGGTCCGAGTCTGCTTACTAACCTCCAGAATTTCTCTTTCAGCATAATTTCAGATATTATTCTCCCGTAAGGAACGTAAGAGTTCAACTGAGTTCTTGAAACTCTGATAGAATGTTTCAGGTGATTGAAAATAGTTTTGGGAAGATTGATCCTAAAGTGGTGTGTTAGGAGGAATACGAATACTCTGTCATCTTGGGATAATGTGCTCCTTGCAGTTGCACGAGGTCGAAGATTGGTTAGAGAGAATCTGAACCATGTTCTGGGTGAAGGAAGAAGTTTCTCAGGGTTGTTTGGTTCATAAGGAACTGGATCATCAAATAAAACCTTGCAGCTCTCTACTAAGCTCAGGTCAGATTGAAAGTCTTCAACAGTGACTCCAGAGGCGACACAATTTATGATATTTTCTAATGAGGGAATGGAGATAGTGATTGGAAGGCGATATACTTCAGACCAGATAGTGTTGTCATCATTACTGATTTTGGCGTATTTCCAAAATTCTTTCACAATAACTGGAAAGACAGGGCCATTTAGCAGTGAATAATAGCCATTCCAAGATTGAACCTGCATGCTTCTTACAATTTCCAGACGATTATTTTGAAGTCTAGCTAGATTTGGTCTTTTCTCTGGGATAACTTCTAGGGTTTCTACATTCCCTCTAAATGTTGGAGAAGCCATTTGTTAACACACAAAAGATTTTAAATGAAGATTAGGGAGGATGAGCGAGGATGAAGCAGAATCCTATTATTTATAGGCGAATGAGAGTGAGGAGTGTGATGACTAAATTGGTACACAAGGATTTGGGTTTACTATTTCCTAGGTGGTCATGATTAATTAGGATATGCCAAAAGGCGTGATCGTGTGGGAAAAAAAAGGAAACAGAGCAGTTACTAATTTATTTGGGAAGAGTTAATGTGTTAACAACTATTTTACAGCAAGTGGCCAAAGGGCTGGTAAGTTAATAATGACGATTTCTTGAGCCACTAAAAGATCTTTCAAATATCTTTTGATAGATAATATCAATTAATGCTTTGTCAGATACTTGATTTTCTTAATTCCAATTAATAGTTAGTCATGAGAGAATCTCATATTCTTAGAATAACAAATTCTTAGAATAACAAAGAAGAGACATTTCATTAATTTAGATGATAGGCTTGACACTCCATTTACTATAAATCGTTTAGAAACAACCTGAATACAACTACCTAGACAAAATACGATTAAACCAATACATAATAAAATCTAGACCTAGGTTAAACAGAGATAGTTTTTCTAGTTGCTAAAAATTCCACATTTAGTCTTCAACAAGCAGTTATCTGGAAGGCTTTAAGGACCATCTTCTTCAATTTTCTCTTTGATTATGTCCACAATTCCATCTCTAAAGAAAATCTCAGACAAAACTCTTTCATAAGGAATGTAGGACTTTGTGAGGTTTCTAGACTCAGAGATGGTTTTGCAGAGACAGTTGAAGATAGTGAGTGGTAGATTTATTTGAAATTCATTCATTAGTAAATAAATGAATTCATGGTCATGAAATCTAAGTAAGTCATGACTTTCTCCTCTGGGAAGAAAGTTGGATAGCATGAGCTTGTACCAGGCTTTGGGAATGGGTATGAGATTTTTTGGATTGAAGAGTATGTATTCTAAAGTTAGGTCATGAAGGGATGCAAAATTTTTAGCAGCAAAAAAAATTTGTTTTTGTCAAAGTCAACAGGGATTCCAACATTCTCACACCCGATCGCAAGCGTGACTGAGAACGGATTGATGGTGATTGGGATTTCAAAAACAAAGGAGGTGATACACTTGCTTTCAAGATCAAGATCAGCATGTTTCCAGAAATCCTTAACAAGATTTTCGTAGATAGGTTTTTCTAGCATCATGGAGTACCTAGTCCATTGTTGAATGTACAACGCATCTGCTAGACTGCAAGCAATGAGACTCGGAAGAGGAGGGGTGTTGATTACAAACTGTTTTTCAGGAATGAGTTCAAGGAGGTCTTGGTTTCCTAGAATGATTAGTGGAGGCATGATGATGGATGGACACATAAATAGATAGGATGAGTTGTGCCTAGTCTAGAGAAAAACATAGATCAAGAACAAGAAAGATTTTATTAAGATTTATAAAGAGCTAGTGTTGTCAGAGATATGTTATGATTAAACCTAAGATGTGCAATTAAAGTTACTTTTGAGTGCACGTATAGTCAAAAGATTTTTCTTATAAGACAGAAATATTTCAGATTATATATATTTTTAGTTTTAAGTGAAAGGAGTCGTACCTTGGACATTCTGAAATCTCTATCATCATACTTGTGTTTATTCTGACTCAGAACTGCCAATCATTGAATTTATTTGCATCTGAGTGACTTGCTGCTGGTTTCCACGTTCTTCAGGAGTTTTCCTTTGTATTCTGCTTTTGATTATCACTTTCTGCTTCCTTCTGAGTGTCTTGTTGAGCACTTGCTGATTCTCTCAAGGATCAAAGTTTGAAGTCGATAGACATTTGACATTTCTTCCATTCTGATCATATTCCAGACGATTCTGTAATTTTCTATTTATTCATCTGACATTTGAGAACAACCAATCAGAGATTCTGAATCTTCATTGTCAAAACAGCAAGCTTCGATCAAGATTTCTGGTTTTTAGAAGATCAATAGGTTTTTAGCTTAATCATGAACTATTATGAGCTAAGGAAATCGATTGCCATTTCATAGCTTCATTTGACTTTGTTTCTCCAGACACACACCGAGTTAGTTCAGAACCAAGTATCATGAAACATGTGGTTAACATGTAGCATAGTTTGCATGATATTTTCTTTATCTCACAATGCTGATATTTCTTGTCACAGAAATAGTCCATCATGAATTAACAACATATCTACTTCTGAATAGAATGTTGACTGATTTCTTCTTTCTTAAGGACATCAGTAACTTAAATCCTTTTGACTTTAGGTAGAAGACTTTAAGTGTTTGGACATGCTTCTTCTGATTTCAATGTATGAGAAATTCTGAGACACTTATCAGAAGATAATTTGATCAACAAGGTTTGATTCATCTGTGAGAATGTCTCAAGTCTTTAGAACTTGGTTATACTGATTAAATCCACACTTAAGAGATCATTTTTGGTCAAGTATTTGATGAATCCTTGACATTCTTCTTCTTCTTGAATTTTCTTTCGGATTTCTGCATAGCTCTCCATGAAAATAGTATTCAGTTCTTCATTGAATCTTTTAAACTTCTAGATCGTTCAAGATTCAAATGTTGAATCATTTCTAAGAGTTTGAATTCTTCAGATTTGCTGACTTCAACAGACTTCACTCTGAAGTTCAAGATTATGGAACAACAATCTTTCTTCTTTACATGAAGAAGTTCTGAATGAGTTTCTATATGAGAAAGTCAAGGGTGGACCTAATCCGTTTCTTGAAAACATCTCAAAAACTTATAAAGAATTGATCTTCAACAAACACGACTTCTTGTTTTCTGATGATTCAAGTTTGAGCAAATACGTGGTTCATCCACACGTATCTTCCAAGATAAGCTTTCAAAAGATACTACTGCTTATCTGATGAAGTTATCTTACCAGCTGATTCTCCAATCTTTATTAAAACTTTAGTAAGGAAGATTTAGTTGTTTGACAGCTGCACAACTTCCAGAATCAGTGATTTTCTCAAATACTTAGATTGATTACAATTTTATACACGGTCATCTTCTGAATTGTTACAGAAATTGTAAGTGGATTTCAATCTCACCCAGAGTATTTCTGCGCACCGCATACAGATCTTTTTCTGACATTGTTAGGTGTTTGATATCCATCAATAACAAAACCAGAGCTCTGATACCAATTGAAGGTGCGAGAAAGACACAAGAAAGGGGGGTTTAAATTGTGTATTTACTCTTTTGTAACTTTTCGCATCTTGTTAAAGAGACGCTCAAGAACCTTCAATGTTCGTTGAGAGATTCTGATCTCTTAACTATGGAGCATGAGAACTGGATAGGTTCTGATCATAAGATACGATACTCAGAACTTGTAGTGCGGAAGCTTATCAGAGATATACTGCAAGGTTTTGACTTTGCTTAACATGAGGTTCTGATATTCAATGCATAAACATAAATAGAGATACTAAGCAAGAGAGTAAAGGACACACGATATATCCTGGTTCACCACGCGGGCTAATCCAGTCCACCCTCCTCAGGTGATTTCGCCTTGAACACAAGGACTTAATCCACTATGACCAAATCATGATTACACTTGCACGGGCCGCGCCGATGACTAACAACTTGCACAACCGCACTGTGACTAACAACCCAATGAACTATTCAGGGATCCAACAGGATATAACGTTCATTGACCGAGCAGACCCACTACTGGGATTTCACGGCTAGACGTTCAGGGATTCATCACAATGAATATAACTCTACTGGCCATATTTCAGGATTTTCCACAATGACCCTCAGCCATTGTCATCTCAAGTATCTAATCACCTCGTGATCTACTCAAGGGCCTCAACTCACAACTGAACCGTTCAGGGATCCATTCTGGATATAACGTTCACTGGAGGAGTCTCAATTCCTTTAGTTGAATTGGCAAACCGGAGATTACAAATTGTGCTTCTTAATAAGCAAGTTTCTCCTAAGTTTAAGTATAAAAGAACACACTCATGTGTTCAAGCAAGATTTGAGCAATAACTCCTTGCTTTCCTAAGAAACTACAAGAATGTATTTTTGAATATTGCATTTGTTGACATCTTGTAGATCTTCTTCTTCTTCGTCTTCTTTGTTGAGCAAGCTTTGAGCAGCAACTCCTTGCTTCAGATCTTCAATGTAGTCCTGACGAGAAGGTGAGTTGATGACTTGACAGATCTTCAATGTTGTTTTCTTCATCAACAGCTTCTGTTCTTGATTGTTGTTGTTGTGTTGATTTGTCTTCTTGAGTTTCAACAATAATTGCCATTAGTGAAGTAATGATAGCTTTTGAATATTCTGAGTATTACAACGAGAACTCATCGTTGTGTCTATCTTCACAATGACTTGGTCAATTTTGTAGATGAACATTCAGTTTGTGATTCTACAAGTGGAAATATAGCCGTTTGAGAATATTGTTGGCTGTTTGGAAAAGAGACGTTGTGATATAATGAGTTGTACTGACACATCTCCTTTTTGTAGAGTGAGAAGTGACCGGACATCTTTTCTTGGGCAGTGTGTACATTTAACTCACAACGGTAATATTTATACTTCAAAACGCCAGTGGCTTCTGATGTTAATTTGATGAAGCATGAGTAGAGTCTTCATAGCAGAATGTCTGATGCTTCAAGTCTCTAGTCGATTGAAGAAGTCCATTAGGAATCAGTCTTCAGAACTTCAGCACTTGGTCTTTAAGAACGTTATTCTTTTCTGCTTCAAGTCTTCCGAATCTTCAGAACCTGTCTTCAGAGTCTTCAGAACTTGATATTTGAAACCTTGATCTTCAGAACCCATAAGTCTTCAGATTCTTTCTGCACTTGGTCTTCAGCGCCTTCAGCCATCAGAACTTCAAGTCATAGGAGTCTTTCGCACTTTGGTTCTTTCAGAGTGTACTTTTTCAGAAGCTTCGCTATCTTCAGAATCTCAATCACTTTCAGAGAGCATCCACAAGAGCATTGCAACAACAATCTTGGCATCCTTGGATCTGGCTGATCATGACTAGATAAAGAAGCGTTCTTGCTTCTCGCGACTTTAGTTACACATAGTAACTTTGCATATATATATATATATATATATATATATATATATATATATATATATATATATATATATATATATATATATATATATTCAATTATAGTACATCTAGCTGGTGCATGTTGATTCTGATGTCTTTAGTTCTTATGATCTGCACACAACACACGTTAGACCATAAAATGGTTCTTTCACAATTACTTATTGTTATCATTAAAATATAGATTGACTTGTAGAGACAATTCTTGCTCTCACAGATCTTGCTTCTTCAATCTCTTCCAAGGTTCAAAGATGACCTCTAAGGATGTTTATGAACATATGGAACCATGTCCCAAGGCTTGGAAACATGTCTTGATCAAAATCAAAGGCAATGGTTGACTGGTGCTGATAAAACCCTAATCTTGAGTCATGGTGATTCTTGTGGCTCAAGGCACTTGTAATAGTAACCAAACACACTTGATTTCTTGTAGAGTAGGATATCTTGAATGTAGGCAAGTTCAATTGGTTGATGAACCAATCAAACCTTGACTGATCATGATAAACTTCTTCAGTGATTCTTCAGGTCAAAACCCTAATTCCTCAACTTTGGTCTGATAATCTCTTGTTGACTTGATTTGATCCAGAGTCTTGAGATCCCAAACTGGTGAACACTTGTGATGATGTATGGAGCCAGAGGCTGTCTTAGGGGACCTTGATTCATGTGAGAGCCTGGTTCAGGAGACTTTGCCCTCTTCCTGGTGTAAACCCTAGTTTTTAAACAAAAGAAACAAACTTGCAAGGTGAAGTGGTTAGTCAACACTGCATAGATGATTGATCCCTAAATGTAAGTGCAAGATGTTATGACATCTATGGGGTAAAATTTGGGGTATAATGTTGAAGCTAGAATAGCAGGAAGCAAAAATATATAAGTAACCCAATTTTATCGTTCTCCACAGGGATCAGTGCGAGGGAAAGAATGCCACTCAACGGTTTCTATATTTCTAAACTTATGGTTCAAAAGTTCTGGTTTAAAGACGAACCAAAATCAAATACGGAAAATGTAAAGACGGAAAATATAAAGTAAAGACAGAATTATAACGGAGCCTTGTTGGAATTGGAGCTCATCAATTGATAACACATGCATTCTTCTAATCAAGTAAATACAAATCAATCATTCGCCTAATATCCTCACGTATCACTCACAACAGAGGTTATGTCTAATGCAACGTCGAGAGAACAATCGTATTGTCTCATTGGTGATGTCTCACGCAACTCAACAACACAGAGAAGTAAGAACTGATACTCACGCAAGTGTTCAGCCTAAATCTATGTCTAGAGTTCAGTCCAAACAGATATTACTATAACATCCATATCAAATAAATGATTTCTTTGTATTTAAGCAAGATCAAAATACGTACACACGCTTAACCTTTTTTACATGTATTCAACTAATTTACCCAATGAACGTGAATATCCTTCTTCATCACTATTATCACGTATCCTCGCGATACCGTGTCGATCCTACGCATGCTAGCCATGCTACTTAATCAACACAATACAACAAAAGATAAAATGAATATCAATTCACAAAACCATGTCAAAATTTTTACTCATTGATAGATGAAAATCTAAGACCAAAGAATTGTAAAGGTTTTGTCAAGACCACAAATAATCAATCAAAGACAACAACAATAGAAAATCAGAATTAATTCACAAACATACATTAGATGAAATACATAAGGTATCAAAAGATTACATCCCTCTCCAACAAGAAATCAAAGCTCTTACCTTTTCTCCCTTGGAAATGAAAAATGTAATGTACTATGCTGAAAACTACAAGTTCTCACTCTCCAGAACTAAAACATAAACCTAAAAAGTGTGAAAATTCTATTTATACAATTTAGGAATTTACACGTTCGCACTGCGAACCATTCATTCGCACAGGGAATGGTGAAAAATGGCACTTCAAGTGCCTCTGAACAGTTAAACCGCCCCAGAAATCATCGCTACTTCGCACTGCGAAGGATTTGTTCCCAAAGCGAACACTCGCTTTCAAGTTCGCAAAGCGAACTTTAGCTCCTTTTTCCTCTGTCCAATTCTGGGACCATCTCCAGAGTTCGCAAAGCGAACCTTCGCTGGCACTCGCCTTCCCATTCGCAAAGCGAACCAACTGATGCATTCCTCATTTCTTTGACAACTTGCACCATTTCTTGTGTCTTACCACTTTGATCTGTTAGTGGACTTTCCTGCACAATAGCACACATATTACAACACCAAAGGTATATTCTCAATGTTTAGAAGAATAACATCAATCAAGAGTAAAACAAATGAAAACATGAGAAAAGAGTAGAAAAAGTGCAAAGAATGATATGTCATTTTTAGGTCAAATCTGCACCTAACAACTTTCCCCAACTAAACTTTTGCTTGTCCTCAAGCAAAGCACCCCTCATTGAAAACAAGAGTATTTTCTCAAGCATAAGAATCAACCAAAACAAGATAAATACGGACAAGCATGAAAATGCGCACAAGCAACGTTCACCACTCAATAGAATCGAACAATGATAAATAATTAAGTTCTTAAACAAATATCATAATTGGTTCAAAGAACAACTAAGTTTTCATACTTGAATCACTCTAACACTCCTCTTCAAAATAAGAACAAAGAAATTGTCGCGTTTGTAACCGCGGGGAAATTTCACTCACCCGACAAACAATGCAAATAACAATCAAATTCGTACAACATCTAACAATCAAACATGAAAATATGGAAGCAAAAAGATCACTAAGGACTTTAAAGGTTATAGCCTGGTCAGGTTCACAACAAAGGGACATTTCTAAAGGCCATTTAATCGAAATTTCCAATAAATGATATTTACTCATTACAACTTCAATCACCATTCTCATTCCTTTATCACAAACCTTCCTAATTTCCTTTTTGCACAATTATTTCGCTCTATTTTTCTCATCAAACAAGCATTATTTTTCTTATGTTTTTCACATTCATATTTACACTTTTTCATTTCATGCTTGTTTGAAATTTTTCAAAAGTTGAAAGCCACCTACCATCTTCTTTTTCATTCTCCCCCAACTTGAATTCAACCAAACCTCGAGTGAATGAACCTTACTTTTTAAGGCAAGGAAATCAAATTATACCAATGTTCAAAGGTTAAAGAAGAAATTTTTAGAAACTCACAAAATTCAATGATGAACCATACTTTCAAATTATGTACATAAACAAGTTCATCACTAAAATGATATCTAAATTGTTTAGGCTCAAAAAGGCTAAGGAATTCTCACAACTCACGGGTAAGATACTTTTGGATACGGTTGTGCTCAATATAAACAAATGCCTTGATCATTTCTAATGCTTCCACAAAATCACAATAATCAAAAGATAAAGCATGAATCAAACGAATTTAACAAAGTTATCAGTCGTCCAAGCATTTAGTAAACAATTGAGGTTTCCTCACAATTTATGGCTTTTGGACCTAAGTGAAACAAGCATTCCAACAAGTTGAAAAATGAAACAAGAATACACATTTGCACAAAGCACAAAATTCTTAAATAATTCTAACATTCTATAAAGCAGTACAATTTACCATGCATACTTTCAACGCTCAACATCCATCCAGACTCGGTCGAAGCTTCATTGAATACTTTTATACACAAAGCAACCAATCTAGGAGTTCTCATCATTCCTGATTCACACTAGAGAAAAACATAAAAGCAAACAAAGATATACAATATAAACAAATGTATAAAGCTCAAAAATATAGAAACTATGCGATGCGATTCAATATCTAAACACCGATCCCCGACAACGGCGCCATTTTGTTGAAGCTAGAATAGCAGCAAGCAAATATATATAAGTAACCCAATTTTATCGTTCTCCACAGGGATCAGTGCGAGGGAAAGAATGCCATTCAACGGTTTCTATATTTCTAAACTTATGGTTCAAAAGTTCTGGTTTAAAGACGAACCAAAAGCAAATGCGGAAAATGTAAAGACGGAAAATATAAAGTAAAGACAGAATTATAACGGAGCCTTGTTGGAATTGGATCTCATCAATTGATAACACATGCATTCTTCTAATCAAGTAAATACAAATCAATCATTCGCCTAATATCCTCGCGTATCACTCACAACAGAGGTTATGTCTAACGCAACGTCAAGAGAACAATTGTATTATCTCATTGGTGATGTCTCACGCAACTCAACAACACAGAGAAGTAAGAACTGATACTCACGCAAGTGTTCAGCCTAAATCTATATCTAGAATTCAGTCCAAACAGATATTACTATAACATCCATATCAAATAAATGATTTCTTCGTATTTAAGCAAGATCAAAATACGTACACACTCTTAACCCTTTTTACATGTATTCAACTAATTTGCCTAATGAACGTGAATATCCTTCTTCATCACTATTATCACGCATCCTCGCGATACCGTATCGATCTTACTCATGCTAGCCATGCTACTTAATCAACACAATACAACAAAAGATAAAATGAATATCAATTCACAAAATCATGTCAAAAGTTTTACTCATTGATATATGAAAATCTAAGACCAAACATTTGTAAAGTTTTTGTCAATACCACAAATAATCAATCAAAGACAACAACAATAGAAAATCAGAATTCATTCACAAACATACATTAGATGAAATACATAAGGTATCAAAAGATTACATCCCTCTCCAATAAGAAATCAAAGCTCTTACTTTTTCTCCCTTGGAAATGAAGAAATGTAATGTTCTATGCTGAAAACTACAAGTTCTCACTCTCCAAAACTAAAACATAAACCTAAAAAGTGTGAAAATTCTATTTATACAATTCAGGAATTTACACGTTCGCACTGCGAACCATTCATTCGCACAACGAATGGTGAAAAATGGCACTTCAAGTGCCTCTGAACAGTTAAACCACCCCAGAAATTATCGCTACTTCGCACTGCGAAGGATTTGTTCGCAAAGAGAACACTCGCTTTCAAGTTCGCAAAGGAACTTTAGCTCCTTTTTCCTCTGTCCAATGCTGGGACCATTCGCTGGGACCTTCTCCAGAGTTTGCAAAGCGAACCTTCGCTGGCACTCGCCTTCCCATTCGCAAAGCGAACCAACTGATGCATTCCTCATTACTTTGACAGCTTGCACCATTTCTTGTGTCTTACCACTTTGATCAATTAGTGCACTTTCCTGCACAATAGCACACATATTACAAGCACCAAAGGTATATTCTTAATGTTTAGAAGAATAACATCAATAAAGAGTAAAACGAATGAAAACATGAGAAAAGAGTAGAAAAAGTGCAAAGAATGATATGTCATTTTTAGGTCAAATCTGCACCTAACATATAACAGTTGCCCCTATTTGAATAGCTTTACCAGATGGCACGAGGAATCGAAATCCTCGGGACATCAAGGTAAAAGGTATTTAAATATAGCAAACCGAATTTTTTCCCTTAAATGGAATGCAGATGCTAAGGACAAGCAACAGACATGCAAATATTGACATGCCATGAACTTCTAGTATGATGACATGATGCCATGATAGTGCAAAGATGCAGGCAAACAAGACACCAAAGATTAAAAGCAAACAAACACAAGTGAGCTTTACTAGGGAGGGATGAAGGTTAGTATCCACAAGGAAGACTCACTGGGGGATACAGATTGACCAAGAAAAGAACTCATTGGGAAGACTCTGAGGAAACATTGGGGATAGAAAAAGATAAAAGGGGGAAAATCCCACAGGTCCTCACTGGAGATAGGAGCCAGAGAGGTGTTCTCCACTGGGGAAGGATCCAGGGAGATGGACAACAGGTTCATAGGTGACCGAACAACATTGGGGGGGATAAAACACATTCTTACTGGGCATAAAACTAGCAAGAAGACATGATCTCCACTGGGGATCAACATGAAATAAAAGGATAGACATTCTACAGAGATTTTCTGGGGGATTTCTTATATTGAAGAGTTCAAATGGGATCTTCAAGAAAATCCAGAAAAGACAAAGACAAACACAAGCTTTGCGTGCGCCAAATGATGAAAATCACAAGGACTTTTAAAGAGATATTGTTAATGACCGATCCTATGCTGGGAATAAGATCAAAGTGCCAACAACTGATTGGACTTGGGCATCAATATTGTTTAGGATAAGATACCAATTTGATTTGGTTTACCAGTAAAGACTAGACTTAAGACACCAACATGAGTTGGGCCTAGATTGAGGTTCATAGTTGACCTGATGTTTTGGTTCACAGCTGACCAAGAAGCAAACGATGCCAGAAATTACTGGACTTTAGGTTCATAGATGACCTGAGGTTTTGGTTCATAGGTGACCAGAGATTTTGGGTTCATAGGTGACCAAGAAATAAGCAATGCCAAGAATGACTGGACTTTAGGTTCATAGCTGACCTGAATTTTAGGTTCATTGGTGACCAAGGTTCATAGTTGACCTGAGATTTTGATTTATAAGTGACCGGAGGTTCATAGTTGACCTGAGATTTTGGTTCATAGGTGACCACGTTTTTTGGTTCATAGGTGACCAAGGTTTCGGTTCATAGGTGGCCTGAAGTTTAGGTTCATAGTTGACCTGAGATTTTGGTTCAAAGCTGACCAAGGTTCATAGTTGACCTGAGATTTTGGTTCATAGGTGACCAGGGTTCATAGTTGACCTGAGATTTTGGTTCATAGGTGACCAGGGTGAAGTTTAGGTTCACAGTTGACCTGAAACAAACAATGCCAGTAATTATTGGACTTTAGGTTCATAGGTGACCAAGGTTCATAGATGACCTGAGATTTTGGTTCATAGGTGACCAGGGTGATGTTTAGGTTCACAGTTGACCTGAATCAAACAATGCCAACAATTACTAGACTTTAGGTTCATAGGTGACTAAGGTTCATAGATGACCTGAGATTTTGGTTCAAAGTTGACCAAGTTTTGGTATCTGATAGGTCAGTATCGGGGTTGCATAAACGAAGTTTAGACTTCCTGGGGAATAAAGATAACGAGCAAAATCTGGCACACGCGGGTGAAGACCGAACGCAAGCTGGACACAGATCATAGATCAGTAAATGAAGTAAAGGGAGGTAAAGACCCATAAGAAAAAGCAAACCAGGTGCAAATATGCAGAATGATTTGGTATGATGTGAATGCTCAATGATATGCATGAAACGACTCTAACGAGAGACGACAGATTGGGGAGAAGCGAGTGGATGAACAACGCATCCACTGCCAGGAGTCACACTGAATCTGAAGAGAACGGTCCCTCTGGGGTTTGAATAGGGAATAATCTTCTTTCACTGGGGAAATAAAATCTTCCACAAACATATGTGAAGATACTGGGGAGAAGTCCTCTGCATCGTAGTAGTCAGTCATTACTGAGGTGTCCGATTCAGGAAGCATTGTCAATTTTGAACTTGTATCATTGGAGAAACATACGCCATATGGTTTAACAGTGTTTTCGTCATAACCAAGATTTTATTAAGGAGAGCTAATGATTTCATTAGATCGTCCCTAATGCCAAAGCAAATTGTATTTTCATTGTGTTTTCTCAAAATATTTTTTTTTCAAAACATTTTCCCCTTTCAAAGCCTTTATTGATGAATAAGTGAAGTTTTGCATAACAAGAAAAGTAATATAGCAATGGTAAATGTCAAACAAAGAATGGTCCAAAATCTGATTTTATTAGAATGGTAACTTGCCAATGGCGAAGCTCCATGGAGCATTACAATTGGAATAATGGCAATTTGGGAAAAGGTTACATCGTATTCAATGACCACTACCATCCCTAATGACTAAGAGTCCCAAAGATGAACTTTGCTGCTGATGAGGGCAGATGAACTTGAACTTCTTTCATGAATCTTTTGACGTAGGTGACAACCCCGTCTGACACAGTGAAACGCCTTTGTTCCTAACTTTTTCCTGGACCGCCTTTTTAGGTTTTCAGTCCACCGGGACACTCTTTTTTGCCTAGGCCGCCCTTTCAGGTTTTCAACCTAGCGAGCTCCTTCTTTTTATTTTATTTTATCCCTAACTTTTGCCTGAGTCTCCTTCATAGGTTATGACCCACCGGGATACCCCTTTTTGTCTAAGTCGCCATTTCTGGTTTTCGACTTAGCAGGCTTTTTAGGCGTAATATTTTGGTACTGAGTCAGCATTCACAGGGTGTGCAAGTTGTTCACCATCCATCGTTGTAAGGAATAAGGAACCTCTTGTGAACACATTTTTTACCACAAATGGACCCTCATAGTTGGGTGCCTATTTTCCGCGAGCATCCCTTGGAGATGGCAAGATCTTCTTGATTACCAGTTCTCCTTCTCGGAATTCTCGAATACGAACCTTCTTATCAAAAGCCCTCTTCATCCTTCTCTGATACAAATGACCATGACACATGGTAGTCAATCGTTTCTCATCAATGAGGTTCAGCTGATCATATCTTTCTCGGACCCACTCCGCTTCATCAAGCTTGGTCTCCATCAGAATTCTTAACGATGGTATCTCTATTTCAATGGGGAGAACAACATCCATCCCATATACTAGAGAAAAGGCAGTTGCCCCTGTCAAAGTTCGAACCAAAGTTCTGTATCCATGTAAAGCTGCCAATCCTTATAAGTTTTGACCATTTTCTGCAGGATCTTTTTGATGTTCTTGTTAGCAGCTTCGACAGCTCCATTCATCTTTGGACGGTAAGGTGAGGAATTATGATGTTCAATCTTGAAATTATCACACAACTCTTTCATTGTTTTGTTGTTCATATTGGTTCCATTGTCCGTTATGATTTTGTTAGGGATTCCATAACGACAAATGATATTATTCTCGATGAAATGAGCAACCACTTGTTTGGTCACATTGGCATAGGACGCAACTTCAACCCATTTAGTGAAGTAGTCAATGGCCACTAAGATGAAATGATGACCGTTGGAAGCTTTCGGCTCAATAGCCCCAATCATATTAATGCCCCACATAGAGAAAGGCCAAGGTGAAGACAAAACATTCAACAATGTTGGAGGTACATGCACCTTGTCAGCATAGATCTGGCATTTGTGACATTTTATGGCGTATTGGATACAATCAGCTTCTATAGTCAGCCAATAATAGCCAGCTCTCAAGATTTTCTTATCCGTGGCATGCCCACTGGTGTGAGTACCAAAGGCTCCTTCATGAATATCATGAATCAACAGGTCTGCTTCTTGTTTATCAACACATCTTAGCAAAACCATGTCGTGATCCCTTTGGAAGAGTACATCATTGCTGAGGAAAAACTTGGATGATAATCTTCGCAAAGTTTTCCTATCAAGACTAAAAGCGTTAGCATGATACCATGGTTTCCCATCTACCTCTTCTTCAATTGACTGACAGTAGGCTGGTTCAGTTTTGCGCTCGATGCTGATGAGCGGTGCTTCATTAACAAAGTTAACTCTCCACATTGGAGCTAACATGGCTAGGGCATCAGCTATGTGATTCTCTGAGTGAGGAATATGACAAAAAGTAATCTCATCAAAATATTGGATCATTTTCACAATGTAATCGCGGTACGGGATCAGTTTCTCATCTTTAGTTTCCCATTCACCCTTGACTTGATAAATGACTAAAGCAGAATCACCAATGACTTCTAGGATTTTGATTCTGAGATCAATTGCAACTTCCAAGCCTAAGATGCATGCTTCATACTCGGCAACATTGTTCGTGCATACAAAGTCTAACCTTGGTGTGAAAGGAGTATAACCACCATTAGGTCTTATCAACACAACACCCACACCATGTCCTTTGTAGTTGGAAGAACCATCAAACATCATTTTCCATCGCGAACCAGGTTCAGGACCTTCATCAGGGCCTGGTTCTTCACAATCTTTTACCACCATGATATCCTCATCAGGAAAATCAAACTTGAGAGGCTCATAATCTTCAACAGGATGATCGGCAAGGTATTCTGATAAGACGCTTCCCTTGATAGACTTCTGAGTGGTATATTGGATATAATATTCTGACAAGAGCATGTGCCAATAGGCAAGTCTTCCGGTTTGAGCAGGCTTCTCAAAGATATACTTTATTGGATCCATTTTGGAGATCAACAAAGTAGTGTGACATATCAAATACTACTTCAAACGTCTGGTGGCCCATGCTAGAGCACAACAGGTCTTCTCAAGCAGTGAATAACGGCTTTCGCAATCAGTGAACTTTTTGCTAAAGTAATAGATGGCATGCTCTTTGCGACCAGTTTTATCATGTTGACCGAAGACGCAGCCCATTGATCCTTCCTACACAGTCATATACATGAAGAGGGGTCTCCCAGGAACAGAGGGAATCAAGATCGGTGGTTCTTATAAGTAACTCTTGAGTTTGTCAAAGGCCTGTTGGCAGTCGGAATTCCACTATACAGTCTAGTCTTTGCGAAGCAATTTGAAGATTGGCTCATAAGTGGGAGTCATGTTGGAGATGAATCTGGAGATATAATTCAGACGGCCCAGAGAACCTCTTACTTGAGACTCAGTCTGCAGAGCTGGCATTTCTTGAATATCTCGTACTTTGTCAGGGTCTACCTCAATTCCTCGTTGGCTGACAATAAAACCAAGCAGCTTTCCTGATCTGACACCAAAAGTACATTTGGCAGGATTCAACTTTAGCTAATATTTACGGAGTCTCTTGAACTATTTCAGAAGATGGTCCAGATGTTCCTCTTCACTCTGAGATTTAGCAATCATATCATCCACATACACTTTATTTTCTTTATGGATCATGTCATGGAATAAGGTCACCATAGCCCTCTGATAGGCTGCCCCTCCGTTTTTTAAACCGAAGGGCATGACTTTGTAACAATAAGTTCCCCATGGAGTGATGAATGTAGTCTTATCCATATTGGCTGGATCCATTCTAATCTGATTGTAGCCTGAGAAACCATCCATAAAGGAGAAAACTGCAAAACTGGCTGTATTATCCACAAGAGTGTCGATATGCGGTAGAGGGAAATCGTCCTCTAGACTGGCTTTGTTGAGGTCCCTATAATCTACGTACATTCGTACCTTACCATTCTTATTCATCACTGGCACAATGTTAGCTACCCATTCAGGGTACTTGGAAACTGCTAAGAAACCTACATCCAATTGTCGCTTTACCTCATCTCTAATTTTGAGAGCCATGTCGGGTTTACTTCTTCGAAGTTTCTACTTTACTGGTGGGCATTCGGGCTTGAGCGGTAGTTTATGAACTACAATATCTGTATCCAACCCAGGCATGTCCTGATAAGACCATGCAAACACATCAGCATATTCTTTAAGAAGCTGTATTAACCGTTGTCTGATCTCTGCCCCTAGCATTGCCCTAATCTTGACTTCCCTCTTATCTTCATCAGTACCAAGATTGATGGTGTCAATTTCTTCCTCATGCGGCTAAAGAGCCGTGTATTCGTACTCACACATTTTTACCAACTAATTCGGGACCTCATAATCTTCTTCTTCCTCATCCTTAGCTTGATAGATGGGTGAATCAAAGTCAATAGTGAGAGTAGGGTCATTGAATACAATATGTTTGGGATTTATTCTGCATGATGGAGGGATTTATTTTATTAAAATGCACAAAGATCAAATGCAAGAAGAAATTTTTTTTGTAGTTTTGAAAAGATTTCCATTTTTCCTTAAAATAAAAAATAGTATATAAAGGCAAAAGAAATTAACAAAACATCCACTTCATTGATTAATAAGAATTAAAAGCGGTGGCCCATACAAAATAATCTGATAGCCTCGGGCAAGGCTACGAAATTGAAAACAACAACAAAAGCAAGCAAATTACTCTAGCATGGGGTACAAAACAGGGATTTCAATAGCTTCCCAATTACTCAATGCGGCGTCACACTGAAAAACCAAGTGGCTAATGTCCTCGTCTTCAGCGTCTTCAATGATGGCATGAACTTGATGTCCTCCACGGACAAATACTTCCTGAATCGTCTTCAGACTTCTTGTTGTAGCAGCAGTCTTCCCATCAAGAGTTGGTTTGTAACCCAACCCTTGGTACTTTTCTCTCTCTTGAAACTCGATGACTTTTCCCCTGCCTTCTGGTACACCTTCTTGTAGGGCAGATTGGATACTCTTGAAAGAAGCAAAAGATGGATTATTCGAGGCCATTGGCTCTTCATTGTCAAGCATAACAACATTAGCTATCTCAAGAGCTTGGAAAGAAGTTTCCAAAGCGTCTTCATCAACTTCAATGTATCGGAAAGAGGACAGATTACTGACCATTAGATCTTCTTCACCATGGATAATGACCAACTTCTCATCAGCTACAGATTTCATCTTTTGATGTAAAGTTGATGTTACGGCACCAACTTCATGAATCCAAGGCCTCCCAAACAGACAATTGTAAGCGGGATTGATATCCAAGACTTGGAAAATAATGTTGAACACATGAGGACCAATCAGAATAGGTAACTCAATCTCTCCCATTACTGATCTTCTCGAACCATCAAAGGCTTTGACAACGAGTGAAGTAGGCTTCATCCCAACTCCTTGATAGGTCAACTTTTCTAGAGTTCGATTCGGCAGAACGTTCAGAGATGAACCAGTATCTACAAGTACTCTGGCTAAAGTATCCTCTTGGCACTTTATGGATACATGCAAGGCGAGATTATGGTTTTGGCCTCCTCGAGGTAATTCTTCGTCACTAAAACTGGGCGTATTGCAAGCTATGATGTTAGCAACGATGTGGTCAAATTGTCCAGTAATAATATCTTGGGCCACATGTGCTTGGGCTAGAATTTTCTGCAAGGCTGCTCTGTGGATAGGAGAATTCATCAGCAGAGACAAAATTGAAATCTTGGAAGGGGTTTGGTGAAGCTGGTCCACCACTTTGTAATCACTTATCTTGATAATTCTCAGAAATTCATCATCATCCTCCTTCGTAACCACCTTTTCTTTATCTTTGGAGGGTACAGGAACAACAGTCTCCTTAGGCACAGTTTCTTTGAATAAAGGAGTGTAAACTCTACCACTGCGAGTCATTTTTCTAGTCCCTACTATATTGGTCACCTCTTCATTAGTGGTTCACACCTCATCCCTTGGAACCACTTCTTCATTTCTTTTATCACCCATAATATTCTCATAAATCCATGGCACAACTTTTGACCCTCTGAAACGGAATGGAACGGGTTGTCGGATGTTTCTTGGCTTTGAATGATTAGTAGTGGAAGCAACAACGGGTTCAGATTTGTTGAAGATTGGCACTGGCTTGTTAAACACGGGAATCACAAAACCATACTTTGGTATGTTGAACACAAGTACTTTTTCTTTTGGCTTTGGCAAGTTAAACATAGGCTCAATTGCTGCAACTTCATCCTTCCTCTCTTTACTGAACACTTGCAAAAATCCTTCATCGATCAAAGTCAGAATGTTGGCTTGGATCAAATGGCAACCCTTGACACTGATATTACAATCTTCACAATCATCATGACAGAGTTTTACCAATCTAGCTTTGAACAGTTTAGCATGGAAGACCTTGATAGGAGTTTTGATCTTTGATGCGTCCACTATTAACACCTCGTCATTCTCATCCTCAATAACATTTGTAGTTCCGTGTATGGGCAATGGGTTACTTTTCACATTTGGCTGATTGTCTGCGAAAGATAGGATCTTCTTTTCCATCAACCTTTTCACTACATGTTTCAATGCTAAGCAACCCTCCAAATCATGGTCGGCTCCCCCTTGGTGAAAAGCACAATTAACATTTAGATTATGGAACGGCAAAGATTTATCAATTGGCGGGCCCAGAGGTCCAGTAACAATTAGTCCCTGTTGTACTAATGAAGGATAGAGTTCAGTGTAAGACATTGGTAAAGGCAGAAATGGGGTCGTTGCCCCTTGTCTTCTGTAAGGAACATTCTGCTGAGGAGCTTGTTGTCTCTGTTGTTGTTGATAATTCTGAGCATTTGGCACTTGTTGATAAGCTGGCTGTTGCTCATAGGTCAGCGATTACTGCACCGATTGATGATTAAAGGTAGGTGTCACAGCTGCTACATAGTGTTGGAGAGCATACTGCGTGAGGCAGATAGGTTGTTGAGTAAAGTTCAGAACTGACTGTTGTTGATACATTGGTTGTTTCCATATTGGGTTCCTTTTCTTCCCTGTCATGATGGCATTAGTCTCTCCTTCTTTCTTTTTGTGGAAGTGGCTAGGAGCTTTCTTGGTATTGGTATTGGTTGAACTGCTTGAGGAACTGACTACCATTCCACTTTTCAACACAACTTCTACTTTTACGCCTACAGCAACAATGTCAGCGAAGTTAGCGCTAACACTGACAATCATCCTCTCATAGAACTTTGGTCTCACAGTATCCACAAGCCAGTCAGCTAATTCTTTTTCAGACAAAGGTAGTTCTACATGTGAAGCTAGCTCTCTCAATCTCTGCACATACTCCTTAAAAGTCTCGGAACTGTTTTGTGACATACTCAGAAGTTGTCTACGATCTAGCGCCAGGTCCAAGTTATATTTGTAATACTTTACAAAAGCATCAGATATATCTTGAAAAACAACGGATTCTAGACTGGTCCAAACTTAAGTACCACTTGGCAGCAGCCCTTTTCATACTATCCTGGAAACAGTGGATCATCAACTTATCATTGTCCATAAATGTAGCTATTCGTCGCTAATACATGACCAAATGCGACTTCTGACACGTTGCACCAGAGTATAAGTCGAAATTGGGTAGTTTAAACTTGGGTGGAATCACCAAGCCTGAAACTAAGCACATGTCTTTAGCATCAGTACTAAATACATTGCTTCCTTCCATTGCCTTCATTTTCCTCTGTATTGTCTCTACACTCTCTTTCAGTCTTTCATGTCGTTCATCACCCTCTTCAGACATTTCAGGGTAATTATAAACCGGAGGCGAGTTATGAAAAATAGGGCGCATTTGAGTTTGTACTGCCGCTGGAGTAAAGGTAGGAATAGCTTAATGATTCTCGTTACCTAAAGGAACAGCTTCTTGAGTAGAAGTGGGAACCGGTGGACGTATAAAATCAAAAGGAATACCCAATGTGGGGTTCAAAGTAGTGGTAGGAGGCTCCACAGTTGGAGTGATAATCTCGGAAACCACAGTGGCCTGTGTATCCATCTTTGCTTTTAAGACCTGAATAACCTCCAGAATCTTCCCAATTCCTCCTCGTAGCTCATTCATCTCATTGTTAACCCTATCCATTTCATAATTTTGTTCTGACATCCTTTTACGAGCTTGGGCTCTTGTGTTGTAGCGACGTCAGGGACTCAGTGTGATGATTCTGAAGAGAATATGGTGACATAAGATAAGACAGGGTAGAAAATGCACATGTTATGACATGATGCAAATGAAAATGCAGATGCAAATGCAAGCTAAACTATCAAGAAGACCAAGAAATTTTGCAAACATTGTAGATAATAGGATGTTCATAAACTTCTTCATTAGAGATTCTTGAAAATTATACATCAGAGGTAGTACATCTTCATAATTCAAATACATAAGCGAAAATGGAAATTATAACATAAGGGAAACTAAGCATATGGTCCACTGGCGGATGGTTCCTCTCCTTCATTGATCTTTCTCAAAAGCTTGTTGATTCGCCCCTTGACTTTTGCCTTTTCAAGGGTCAATTCTCCTAGCACATTTTTCAACTTTAGCCCTTCTTCTGCAGCTGCCCCGTGACAGGGATAAGGAATCCTCATCACAAGAGCTATTTCGTGAGACCACTGCAAGCAACCCTCGGTAACGGAACAATCAGGGTTTGCCAGAACGGTCCACCTTTGTCTGTTGATTTAGCTCCAAGCATGCTCCACTCTGATCCTCAGCTCAAAACCTTCATCCTCCTCAAGAAAAAGCATTTCAAGGTCGTTGAAATCAGGAATCTCCTCCATTGGATGGCCTAACTGACGGCGAGCAAGCACAGGATTGTAGTTGATACATCTATTTCTTCCCATGAGAGGCACATTGGGGAAGTCCCCATAGTTGTGGATCATCAGGATCCCTCCATAAACCGGATCATACCATTCAATGTCGGTGTGGCTCAATTCCATCAGCTTCTTGGACCAAATTGTGCTATCTTCAACTTCCCAAAAGGTCGGCGTCTTCGGTAAGTACGAAATAAACCACTTATAGAAGAGGGCGACACGACAAACAACTGGCCCACTATTCCGCATGTATCTGGTATGAACAACATGATAGACATCTGCCAACAGTGTTGGAACTGGGTTGTTAAGCATGAAGATTTGGATAGCTTGAACATCGACGAAGTACTTGGCATTAGGAAACATGAATAGTCCATAGACAAGTAAAGCAAAGGTTGATTCAAACAGTGCGGAGTTTCCTCTTTCAGCAAAGTAGAGAGCCTTTTCAAGCAAAAATTGAGCGGGCAATCCACGACGTCCTCCCTTGTTGTTAAGTGAGTTCTGATGTCAGACAATCTCAGCCTCGTTCCTCGTGCGATGTCTTTGTCAGTGAGTTCCGCCTCTAATCTAGAGAACGGAGGAGAGTCATTGATAGGGATGCCCATCAGAGTGGGGTACTCCGTCAAAGTTGGCATTAGTTGATAGTCTGGGAATACAAAGCAGTGGTAAGCAGGATGGTAGAGTTGGACTAGAGTCTCGAGCGGTCCTTCAGTTACTTGGAGTCTCAGCAATTGTAGGATTCTCCCATACTTGTCAGTGAAATCCGATGGGTCTTCAATAATCTCTCCCAGTCCCAACAACCATTCTAACTCGGGAACCCCAAAAGTATATGGCCATGTTCTTTTAGCATCCATTTCTACAAAATCTGCAAAACAAGGTTAGTTTCTTGATAGCTTAGCAAAGAATGCAAGATGCAATGCAAATGCGATTAGTTTTAAGGAGCTCGAGAAAGACAATTTTTCAAAATAAGCCTCATTTTATTAAATATTGAGAAGAGTTACAACTTTCATAGTACATTTCGAAAAGCTCAAAAGGCTCAAAATACAACAAGATAAGAACAACAGCTAGGCCTAGAAAAGGACCCTATCTAGGAGTGCTCCACTTCACGCCTCCTCTTCTGTCTCTTCGGCTTGTCATTCTCTATGATCAACTTGTCAACAATCCCTTTCCAAGCGCCAGATGTTGGAGGAATGTTGGCATACTCATGGGTGCTTGAAGTAGGTTGCACGCTAGAGAAAAATAAATTCTCTTGCGCCATAGGTACGTCTATCACACGTCTTTCCAGCCATTCAATCAGATCATCTTTTTCTTTCATCTTTTTCTTCAACTCTTCTTGTTCAAGGCAGACAGTATGATACCTCCCTTCCCATGTGTCTCTTTCAAGTTTCATTCTCGCCAGAGTTTCTTGGTACTCCTCCATGCGCTCAATAGGAATAACAGATGGAGACACAATTGTAGGTTGCGGAGGCTTCTCGGGAAGATAAGGCATCTTAAGTTTACGAGCTCGAGATCGAACCCATTGAAGGAATGGTTTCAAAGCTACACAATTTCTTTTTCCTAGATCATCCATGGTCCTCTTGTGGAGTGTGTCCCAAGTGTGCCAAACTCTGTTCTTGGTTTCATGACTAGCCGCTTCATTGAGATAAAAGAAACCTGATACATGAATACTCTTGGGCTTCTCCTTCATTGCAAATCCAAACTGACTTCTAGCAAGGACAGGGTTATAGCTAATTCCACCTTGGATACCAAGGAATGGTACATTGGGAAATGGGCCACAACTATCAATGATCACTTCTTTGTCATAGGCGGGGTCATACCAAAAGATGTCATCGTGGGTAAGAGAAATGATTCTTTGAGACCAACGCAGCTTGTCAGGGTTATCTCTAAATTGAGATGTTCGAGGCAAATGCGTTATGTACCATTGGTAAAGTAAAGGTGCACAGCATGAGATAGTACCCTTCCCTTGGAGAATCCTATGATGGATGGAGTGATAAGCGTCACCAAGTAGGGTAGGTACAGGATTCCCACTGATAAAGAGCCTTATGACATTGATGTCAACAAAATCTTCAATATTGGAGAAAAGAAACAGACTTTAGACGAGTAAAGCAAAGACCGATTCAAAGGCAGCTATACTATTCACATTGGCGAATTAACATGCCTTTTCAAACAAGAAATTAGATGGTAGGCCTTTGATACCATCCTTGGTAGTGAGGTGAGGGTTAACTTCTAACATTTCTGAATGGATACTGTAACACCTCAAAATTTGCCCTTTCTTTTTCCAACCTCTAACCGGCTTATGTTTCGTTTCATTCTTGCATTATCATTTTTGCATATCATTGGTTCTTAGCATGGGATCAGGGCATCTAAACCAACTCAAGGGAGGAAGATGTTTTCCAGGGTTTCAGGCAAAGTTCATGTGGCCTGTCTTAGAAGCTAAGGGAGAGGAAGCTTCTTGATGCCATCAATAGTTGAGCCACAAAGGAGCCTTGGGTCTTAATATATCTTAAGGGATCCATCACCTCATCATATGATCAAGCTTGGTAAGAAATTCCAAGGGAATCACACTCTCCTAGCATGATGGTTCAAATTAGGGTTTTGAGATTCCTGAGTTTAACACCACAATGGGCATGTTCTTTGAGTCTTTATCATCACCAAATGGCACATCTCATCATTGTTTGACAGGATACACTTCATACTCAGAGGAATTTGGATTTGGAGGATGTGCTGATTCCTTCTAGACTGAAGGCACCAAAACTGGGGTTTGCCATAAAATCAGTTTATTTCTTATTTTTTGGGCAAGACTTGATCCCATGGTATTCATCATGTCCCTAAGTGTTTAGGATTGGAGAATTGTCCACCAATTTGGTTCAGAAGGATTTCAATTGATCAGAAGTTTCAAAATCAGGAAAATTGGGGATAAAGTAAGCTGTGCAGTGAAAAAGTCAACTCCTGACTTTTTGAGGTCAACATCATGATTTTCAAGTCAAATATGGTCCATGTATGAGATTTGATAAAGAAATGTTCAAGGATTCATGGAAAATCAAGAGTGTGAGAAAGTTACTAAAAATGAAATTTAGGGTTTTAGAAACATACTATTTTTAGTAAGTTTTTAGGCACTTTCAAGGCCACTTTTCACCATGTTCAAGGCTTCATTTGAAAATCTCTTCCATATGAAAGTTGTAGTACGAAGCATTCCCTTCAAAATGGGCATAAGAACCACACCATTTGGACCATTTTTGAAAGAGTTATAGTATCCTAAAATTGGAAGTTTTAAGTTGTAACATGACTAAAACTTTGAATTTTTTCTAAGTTAAGTTGGGCAGTTTCAAGACCATGTTTTTAAAGCCAATTTTCACATGATTCTAAGCATTATCTCAAGGTGATTTGAACATCAAAATTGTTCCTTGCATTTCCTAGTTTCATGCCATCCCAAGTTTTCATCATTTGGATCATTGTAGTACAAGTTATGATGGTTCAAAAATCAAGGTTCCAAGTTGCTAAATTCAAAAAAACTTAGAGTTATTTTCAAGTTTGTTTTGGAAGATTTTGGGGACATCTTTTCATGGTCATTTCCTCATGGATTCAAATGTTATTTTAAGATCTTTCCAACATGTCTTTCATTCTATGATCTCCTTAGTTTGATTTGAGCTCGAGACTTCATGAATTGGTGGAGAATTCATCAACTTATGGTTCTTTGAATGTGCTCCCATGATGGTTGTAATAGCTTTGCATGCCATGACCAAAAGTGTACCAAATTCTATATTGTACCTCACCACTTGTACAAGTAATTACTCTTTGATTCCAAATGCCAAAAACATTGTCAATAAGGACCAAGCATGTAGCCTGCCATAAGAGAGAGGTACCATACCAAGAGGGTGCAAAATTAGAAAGTTGGAAAAGTGGATCAAAGAGAATTTCATAATGTCAGCCCATTATCACACGAGTACACGCCTCATTTCATCAACATTCTCACACTCCATTCCACTGAAAATATCACAAGGAACACACTCTTCCCATGTGCTGCTCGTGTGTATCTTTTTTCCACTAAAATTTGTAAAATCACACAACAAACTTTTGAGCAACTTCCATCAACTTTCTCGCGTGCCAAGTGGATATATAAGTCACACAAACCCTAGAAATGAGACACACACTCTCATTTGGCTAAAATTCAGATATGCAAAACTCATTTTCTCTCTATTTTTCATCACCTTCGAGTTATTGGTTTTCTGAGGATTTTGGAAGTTCTCTTGCTTGAATCCTCATCAATCAAGTGAACCTTCATTTATGTACGCATCATTCACCCTCTGTAGTCATCAATGGAAGCTCTACAAGCTTGGTTTTATTCATCATCAGTTTGAACTTATGTGAAACACTTCAGCAACTTTCTGGACGGATTAAGCTTGTGTTAGTTCTTGTATTGGCTGGAATTTTGGTAAAACAAAGTTGAACAATGTTGATGTCATATGTCTGATGTCATAACATTGGTTCCTAACATTAGCTGTTGCAGGGTTGAAGTTTTATATGCTGATGTTGTAAGTGATGTCTTGACATCACTATATCAGAACATCAGAACATCAGATTGTGATGTTTTAGGGCTGCGCGTGTTAGTGAGTTTTGAGGAGATCTGTTAGAGTGATTGGATGCGAATATCTTGGAGAAGTGATTTTCAATCAGATAAATTTGCAGATTATGGAGCAGATTCTGTAACCAACATTAGGGCTGATTTGGAGAGATTTAAAAAGATTTGAAGATCAAATTTGTTTTTTAATCAGATATTTTTGGAAGAGATCCAAGCCCAAGTCAGAATGATATAAAAGCAGCCTCAACCCTTATTGAAGACATAACGAAGAAAGAGAGCTAAAGACTGAGTGTCATTTGTTTCTTCGTGTGTATTTTGTAAACCATTCATGTTGAATTGGTGTTATTGTTTTTGAGTTGTAATTGATATCTCCAGAGCTGTTAAGCAAGAGAGTTTATGTTCTTGATCAAAGCTGTAAAGCAGAATCAAGGTGTGTTTAAATTGTATCACTGAGGTGATTTAGGGAGTGAGTGGTTTCTCATATCTAAGTAGTTTCTTAGGTAAAAGGTTCATTGGGTAGTGATTAAGTTTAGTAGATGTCAACTGGGAATGTTGAGTTTATAAATTAATACTACTAATAGTGAAATTCCTCCCTGGCTTGGTAGCCCCCAGACGTAGGTAGTTAGACCGAACTGGGTGAACAATTCATTGTGTCTTTTACTGCTTGTTATTGCATTGTCTATAGCAGATTGTGTTGTTGTGACATCACACATCTGATACCAGAATTTCAATTGGTATCAGAGCAGGCATCCTGCTTTGCATTTGGGTGAGATCTAGGGCTGATACTTTCTGGTAAGATGGACAAGGAAGTTGGTGGATTTGTGAATAGACCCCCTATTCTGGATGCCTCTAATTATGATTATTGGAAACCAAGGATGGTTACCTTTTTGAAGTCCTTAGACAGCAGGGCTTGGAAGGCTGTGTTAAAAGAGTGGAAACACCCTGTTATTACTGATAAAGAAGGAAACACCAAGCTGAAACCTGAAGAAGAGTGGACCAAGGAAGAGGATGAGCTAGCACTTGGCAATTCTAAGGCCTTGAATGCCATCTTTAATGGGATTGATAAAAACATCTTCAGGTTGGTAAACACTTGTGAAGTGGCAAAGGATGCTTGGGACATTTTAAAGACTACTCATGAAGGAACTTCAAAGGTTAAGATGTCAAGACTTTAACTTCTAACATCAAAGTTTGAAAGTCTAAAGATGAAGAAAGATGAAACTATTCATGATTTTCACATGAATATTCTTGAGTTGTCCAATGCATCTAGTGCTCTTGGAGAGAAGATGACTGAAGAAAAGCTGGTGAGGAAAATTCTTAGATCCCTTCCCAAGAGATATAAGATGAAGGTGACTGCAATTGAAGAAGCTCAAGACATCAGCAAAATGAGGGTTGATGAGTTAATTGGATCTCTTCAAACTTTTGAGTTAGGGTTGAGTGAAGAGGAACCTGAAAAGAAGACCAAGAGTATAGCTTTGGTATCTAATACTCAAGAAGAGAAGAAAGGGAATGATGTTGAGTCTCAGGAGGAGCTGTCTCAGGCTATTGTTCTGTTGGGAAGACAGTTTAACAACGTGTTTAAAAGGATGAATAGAAACTACAAACCTAATGTTAAGAACATCTCCTCTGACATCAACAAGTCAAAAGATAAGGATGAAGAGAAGAATGTTCAAGACAAAGGAGTTCAATGCTTTGAGTGTGAAGGCTATGGTCATGTCAAGAAAGAATGTCCTACATTCCTTAAGAAGCAGAAAAAGGGCATGGCTATTTCCTGGTCTGATACTGACAGTGAAAGTGAAGAAGAGTCTGCCAAGCATGTTAGGGCATTGACAGGAACATGTATTTCTGATGGAGAATCTAGTGATGAGGAATTGAATTTTGAGGAGTTAGCAGCATCCTATCAAGAGTTATGTCTGAGGAGTGCAGAGGTTTGTCAAGAAAGTGAGAAACAAAAGAAAAGAATAGTCTAACTTGAGACTGTTAAAGCTGATCTTGAAAATGAAGTCTTGTTAGTTAAATCTCAACTTGATCAAATGACCAAGTCTGTCAGAATGTTGAACAGTGGGTCTGATACTCTTGATAAGATTCTTCAGGCTGAAAAGGTTGCAGGAGACAAGTCTGGCTTAGGATTTGTGGTTGAGGAGAAGGTCTCTGGTGAAGCTAGTACTTCTGGAACCAAAAAGGACATGTCTCAACCAATGTCTCAACATAACAGAAGAAGACATAATCCTAAACCTAAGCAGGTTGTTCATCAACTTCCTCAAAATGTTGAGAAAGGGTATGCTCATGGTCCTCATCATGGGAAGGCACATGCTTCTGGAGCTAGGCAGTATATGCCTCCACAATACCATAGGAGTATGCAAGCTTCTAGGTTTAACATGTTCCATCAGATATCTCAACATCAAGGGAATATGTATGGCTTTGGACCTAATAATGCAGTGCCTCATTATTATGGTAGAAGAAAGCCACATCATCATGGTAGAAGACAGCCTATGAGACAGAATCATCACTACAGAAGACAGGCTAACTATGGAAGAAGACAGCCCCAGTACTTTGGATGGCAGCCACAACAGTTTCATCATCAAGGTGGCAGGAAGTTTAATCACTTTAGAGAAGAGGTTAAAAGAGTTAGGTGTTTCTATTGTGGAAGTTTTGGCCATATGCAATATTCTTGCTTTAAACTGCATGGCAATCCCAAATCTGTCCATCAACCTAGACAGAATCAGAACAGGTCTAAGGTTGTTAAAAAATGGGTTCCTAAAGCTGCTGTTACATGTCTATTGGCCCACACATCTGATAGACATTCTGTTAAGGATGGTTGGTACTTTGACAGTGGCTGTTCAAAGCATATGACAGGGTTCAAAAATCATTTGGTGGATATCAAGACTTGCTCCACAAATGATGTTACTTTTGGTAATGGAGAGAAAGGGGAAGTAAAAGGAATTGGAAAATTGAGGTGTCATGATGGACCAAATTTGGAAAATGTTCTTCTTGTCAAAGGATTGACTGCTAATTTGATTAGCATCACTCAGCTATGTGATGAAGGATACAAGGTCAGCTACACTAAAGATGAGTGTTTAGTGACTAATGGGAAGAATGAGGGTGTTATGAAGGGAGTCAGATCCATAGATAACTGTTATCAATGGGTACCTCAAGAGTCCAGCTCATCAAGTGATGTTAAGGTTGATGTTGTGACATCAGACTGTAACATTAGCTGTGAAGACTTAAGCAGAAAATTAAGCATATTGAAGCTAGTGGCTTATGAAGTGAATTTATTAAAATTAAAAAATTTAAAAGGAAATGTGTTTTGGTGGGGAAATACATTTATTGGCTTTTAAGTGATCCACAAAATCAGGCTCCATACTTTAGGCTATCAGTTCCTATTGTAGCTATCACACGCTTCATCAAACACCATACCCCTAGATTGTTCATCTCCTTCTCCATTAACAGAAGTAGCAATCCTTCCCTGATCCTCAGTTGCTTCTCTGAAACAATGTCAAAACAAGTATCATCCCCTTCAAAGAAGTCTGCTTCAAAAAGTTCTTCTCTTGAAAAAGCTAGGGTTTTGACGAAAGAGGGTTCTGCTGAAGAAGCTTTGAATATAACACCCATCTCCATGATGGTTCCTGAATCTGGTAAGTCAAGACCTTCCAAACTTCAACCCAAAAGGCCTACACCTAAAATTGATGATAGTGAAACTAGGAGGTTAGTCACTAGTATTCTTTTTAAAGAAAAATATGCATCTGGGTCTTCCACCCCTCAAACTGTTGAAGAGAGGGTTGATGTTGATCGTAGTCTTAATCAGATTACAACCAAAATTTTGGATAAGGGTTTATCTGTAAAGGAATTTCTATTCCCCTTAGACAAATGTCAACTGAAAAGGATGACATGCAGAATACGGATACCAATCTTCACAGATTGGCTATTTCAGTCATTGAAGATGCAGAAGTGGAAGTTGAAGATGAAGGTGTTCATGTTGAAGAAGAAGTTGAAACCAATGTCAGAACATCGCCTGATAGGGATGTTGGAGCTAGACCTAGTGAAAAGAAGAATACTGATAAGGTGGATGTGATTGATCTTTCTGATAATGAAGTGATTGGAAAAGCTGTCCCTGGTATTGCCAAAAGAATGAGGTCTAGAAGAGGGAAGCCAGCAGAGTACTCACCTAAGGAGAGACCTGAGAACAAAAAGAAGAAGTCAACTATGGTGGGACCTGCTAAGACTTGGAGCAAAGTTGCTGTGAATTCCAAAAAGAGAAAGGTGAGGGAGGATTCAGAGTCTGAATTTGATGTTGAGGATGATGTTCAAGACATCACTCCTGTGAGAAGGTCTATATTAAAGAGAATTGCTGATAAGATTCCTGATATCCCTGTTGACAATATTTCATTCCACTATGCTAGTAGTGCATCCATGTTGAAATTTGTCTGTCAGAGATGACTAGCGCTGGAAAGAGAACTTGGTGGAGATGCTTTGGATCTTAAGGAAGTCATTGAATTGATTAGATTTGCTGGGTTAATGAAGACTGTGTCTGGACTGTCCAAGTGTTATGATGGATTAGTCAAGGAATTTATTGTAAACATTCCTGTGGCTATTAATGACAGTAGAAATATGGATTTTAGGAAGGTTTATGTAAGAGGTCAATGTGTTAATTTTTCTCCTAAGTTCATTAAGACTTACCTAGGAAGGGATGAGAAGGAGTATAGAGAGTTAGAAGAAACAGACAATGTTGTGTGCAAGGAAATCACAGCAGGACAAGTGAAAGTCTGGCCTCTGAAAGGAAAATTGTCTGCTAGTTTGTTAAGTGTCAAATATGCTATTCTGCACAGAATAGGAGCAGCTAATTGGGTCCCTACCAATCACAAGACAACTATCTGTGTTGGATTGGGAAAATTGATTCATGTTGTTGGGAGAAAGAGGTTATTTGATTATGGGGCTTATATATATGATCAGACTATCAAGCATGCTGCTACAAATGCAGTGAAGATGCCTATTGCCTTTCCCTCTCTCATTTGTGGGATCATCTTGTCACAACATCCTAGTATTCTTCATCAATCTGATGTGGTGTGTAAGAGGGAATCTGCCTTGTCAATCCATTATAAGCTGTTTGAAGGGAAGCATGTTCCTGACATTGTCAAGACATCAGCTTCAAAATCACAACAGCCACCTGCCAAAACTGGGTTGATTTCAGAATTGGAGGAGGCTTGCAAGAAGTTGGATGAAGTCATCAGAGTGAGTACTGAAAGAAAGCTAAAATTTGAAAAACTTCTCATGACTCTGAGATTGGCAGAAAAAGAAGTTGAAGCAGTCAATACTAGCCAAAATGATGATGATTTCCAGGACAATGTTGAAGGTTCAGGTTCTGAAGAAGGTGACCCTAGCACTGAGGATGAAGATGTTGCAGCTAGTTCTGATGGCTCTGATGCTGATGAAGATTAAATTGCTGTTTCTTTAGCTATTTTATATTTTTGTTGTTTATTTTTGCTTCTGCACTTAGTGTGCTTGCTATGTATTCTAAATATTGTTGCTTTTAAGTACTTCTGGTTTATGTTATGTGATTTGTCTTGTCACATAATGCTGACTTTTGACTGACAATGAGAGCTAGCTTAGGACTATTTGGTAGTTTATAGGACTAACAGGTTAATGTTTGTCCAATTATGGCTAAAAAGGGGGAGAGAGTTGCCAAGGCGTGGTTGTGAAGCCTTTTTCTAATATGGTGCAGAAGTTGAGGGGGAGAGTGTATGAACAGCTTTTTCTGATATGATGCAGAAGTTGAGGGGGAGAGTGTATGAACAGCTGTGAGCTGGTTCTTGTTTTGAGGGGGAGTTTGCCCTATGCTGCTGTGAAGGCGATTTCTGCAGCTTGTTGAAGTGGTACTTGAGTGTGTGCAGTCTGTTATGTGACTGCTGCTGGTTTGGAGTTTGAAGTTTTTTTCGCTGCAGGTACCTCTGATGATGGCAGAGTTTGTTTTAGCCAAAATTAGCCAAAGGGGGAGATTGTTAGTTCTTGTATTGGCTGGAATTTTGGTAAAACAAAGTTGAACAATGTTGATGTCATATGTCTGATGTCATAACATTGGTTCCTAACATTAGCTGTTGCAGGGTTGAAGTTTTATATGCTGATGTTGTAAGTGATGTCTTGACATTACTATATCAGAACATCAAAACATCAGATTGTGATGTTTTAGGGCTGCGCGTGTTAGTGAGTTTTGAGGAGATCTGTTAGAGTGATTAGATGCGAATATCTTGGAGAAGTGATTTTCAATCAGATAAATTTGCAGATTATGGAGCAGATTCTGTAACCAACATTAGGGCTGATTTGGAGAGATTTAAAAAGATTTGAAGATCAAATTTGTTTTTAAATTAGATATTTTTGGAAGAGATCCAAGCCCAAGTCAGAATGATATAAAAGCAGCCTCAACCCTTATTGAAGACATAACGAAGAAAGAGAGCTAAAGACTGAGTGTCATTTGTGTCTTCGTGTGTATTTTGTAAACCATTCATGTTGAATTGGTGTTATTGTTTTTGAGTTGTAATTGATATCTCTAGAGCTGTTAAGCAAGAGAGTTTCTGTTCTTGATCAAAGCTGTGAAGCAGAATCAAGGTGTGTTTGAATTGTATCACTGAGGTGATTTAGGGAGTGAGTGGTTTCTCATATCTAAGTGGTTTCTTAGGTAGAAGGTTCACTGGGTAGTGATTAAGTTTAGTAGATGTCAACTGGGATTGTTGAGTCTGTAAATTAATACTACTAATAGTGAAATTCCTCCCTGGCTTGGTAGCCCCCAGACGTAGGTAGTTAGACCGAACTGGGTGAACAATTCATTGTGTCCTTTACTGCTTGTTATTGCATTGTCCATAGCAGATTGTGTTGTTGTGACATCACACTTAACATCACACATCTGATACCAGAATTTCAGCTTGGATCTACCTTCTACGAGAGATTTTAAGGTTTTCCATGTCATTTTCTGGTTTTGTTTGTTGCTGAGAAAAGCCAACGGAGCTTCTCCGTTAGGTAATATTATCCTTCTTCGAATCTCTCATATTAAGTGTGTTATGAGCATATTGTGAGTTCCTCTGAAGTCCTATGAAGTTATAGGCAATGTTTGGATCATTTTGAGTGGTTTTTGAATTGCTTCAGTTTTGTGACCAATAACTTGTTTGCTTCGATTCATGGTGTTAATGTGTTTGAAAATCGTTTTTGAGTGTGGATTTAGTATCAGCATGAAAAACCCTACAAGATGGGGTCCTTTTTTATGCATTTTGGTGTTGTTTTATTTCTGAACTCCGGTGAGCCTCTCGGAGAAGACGACCGGAGCCCTAGCTCCGGCGTCTGATGTGTGTTGCTGATGTGTGTAGGCTGACCTGTTGACTGGCGAATGTCTTCCCTTCATTTTGCCAACTCATTTATTGAGTTTCCTGCGTGGATTGAAACGCAACGTTTCACTTAAATTGTTGTTTTTTTTTGTTTGAACCTGATTTGTTTCTTTTGATTGGGCTTAGTAGTTTTTGCTACTCACACCACCCTTTTTATGGCCTACTGCGCGTGCTGAACTGTTTCCTTGTGCAATCAGAATTACTTATGCACCCCCTATGCTTGCTCTCCCTTTTATTTTATTTCATTTTTATTTGTTTTGTTTTAATTTTATTTTTAATTGATAAAATCATGATAAAAATACCAAAAAATATACTTCTGATTCCTTGGCATGATGACTTAATTTTCATATTTTTATTTTTATTTTTCATTTTATTTTCATATTTTATTTTGATTTAATTTGACAATGAGTTTCCAAGGATGCCCTTCATCTAGGGTTAGGGACTTTTGTGTTTTTTCTTAGCCTTTTGAAGCTAATATTTTAGCCACTTTTAGGCCATCATATGAGGGTGTTTTGTTGCTGGTTTAGGGATGGTTTGAGTTGCTTTGGGTGACTTGCCATCCAAGTTTTATGGACCCTCGATTCTTGCTCGATTGTGTGCACACCTTGTCTAGTTTGTCCATGTTGAACATGTTCTTGATCTTAATTTGATCCCATCTTTTGTACATACTTAGTTGGATGGTTGAAAATACTTTTGGACATTTTTTGGGATTTTATTGAATCATTTTACTATTTTTGGTCGTAGCTCTCATTTGATGATGTTTTGAGCTTGCTAGTGCACACATCTTGACCTAACTTTGTGCTCTTGAATGCCATGAACTTTCTTGATACTTGGTGATCTCTCTTTGATTGATAAGACATGTTTAAGATTCTATTTTACCTTGGCCCTTGGTGCATGATCTTTCTTTTGTATGGCTTTACTTGTGTGGAAGCATGTGAATCATTTTGAGCTTTATTTGGTTGCATACTTGCATAATTGTGTTGCATGCTTTGGGTATGATACTTGAGGGTTCTTCTTGATTAATTGGAGTTTGATTTTGGTTTGTGAATGATGTGCTTGCTGCCCCATCTTATTTCTCATCTTATACCTCTCTTTCTTCTTCATCTCTTTCACTCTTTCTCTTCCCATGAGTCTCAAGACTTGTTTAAGTCTTGGATTCACTCCCTTTGAGCTACCTAGTCCAACTTAATTTCCGATTAATCTTGGAGTAGGATTAGCATTAGGCTTCTGCTTTGCATGCTAAATTAGGTAGATGTTTGCCTTTTTAACTCAACTATAGGGCCACCTTTGCATGACAACATTAGGAACATTTAGTTTCCCCTTAGTGTTTTCTTTTTCTTTGAGTATTCTCTTCTCATCTCATAAAACTTCTAAAACACTTAATAAATATAAAGAACATTGCGCTCGAGCCTTAAGTGTAGGAAATGAAGAACGAGGGGTCTCCCCTCCTCTTCTAGAGTGTTTAGCATACGTCCCATTTGGGGACGACCATGCAATTCACTCGTTCCCGCATGGTAGACTTTAGTGCAATGTAAGTTACGAACTAACTTCAATCCACTTCTGTCTAAAAAACACAAAAAACAAACTCAAACCTTTTTCATCCTTCGGGATCATTAATCTCAAATCATTTTCAAGAAAAGGCATGTTATTTTCCGTCTCGTCGCAAACAGGCATCGACCCTAACTGCCGGACGTGAATCTAACGTCGCTCATAAAAAACACTAACCGACCTCGTTAGGTCGAACTTCGACTGCTCTGATTTCCTCTCTCTAGTCCGATTAAGGACACGAGACAGTGATGTTTTGGCGAGAAACCTCCCCCTTTTAGTTCGTGTCCGAACTACGTCGACTCTGACTTTCCCATTGCACGAGGGAATACGTAGGCATAGGACGAGCGATGTCCTATCGAGTCACTTATTTTTCTTTTCTTCCTCATTTCTTCGTTCTTTTCTGTTCCCGTTCCTTCTCCCTTCCAGTAGCAACGAAGCTCCAGATGACGACACCCTTTGATCGAGACAGCAAGCGTGGATCCCATCGAGTATGATGGACTCATAGGGGTGCTAATACCTTCCCCTCGCGTAACTGACTCCCTTACCCATTTCTCTTGGTCGCGAGACCATGCTCTTTCCCTTCCCTCGGGTTTACGCAGTGTTTCCTTTCCCTCTCTTGGGATAAATACACATTGCTGGTGACTCTGTTTTCCATGCCACTTTCATGTTTGTACCTGGATGAAAATCCCGGGAGCGACAGCTGGCGACTCTGCTGGGGACAGGATGACCTCTTGCTGGTCCATCCCTTTTATGAGTCAATCCTAGTGCTTGTTTGCTTGTTTTCTTTGGGTGTTTACTGTTGTGCTTTATTTTGTTGTATATTACTGTATTACTGTATTACTGTATTTACCATTTTTTTTTCATTTCATTTCATTACTGTCATATGCTGTACTGTTATACTGCTGGATTTTCTATTTGTAAGGTGGGTTGGATTCATGAGAGAAAAGCCCAATACCCAGGCTTGAGCATACACCTTTGATTAGCGTGGAAAGTAGTGTGACTTGTTTGGCATTTGGCCAGACTTAGTATACATGAAAACTCCACATCCGGACGAGGTTTCCTTGGTAATATTCTATCCTGCACATTTGGGGCAGACTATGGAGTATAACCTGGAAAACTGTCGACTCTGGCGACCGTCTCCCGAGGACTCAGCAACGCCTCTCCTCCCGAGATGTGATCATGGCAGCCCAGAAATGGCAAGTCTATTATGCTTCTCGATCCGAGGACCCAATGCTGGGAACTTATATAGGATGACCTTTTTTAGGGGAATCAGTTGAGACCTCCTCGATTGGTGATGATGCCAAACCAGAAATGGTGAACGTATCATCATTTCTCGACCTGAGAGTCCGTGATATTGAGGATCCTCGGTTTTCAAGAACCCACATGTGAGAGGGGATGGGTGTTTGCAGGTTTGCAGGTGACCTTAACTTTCAACCTACCCGGTTTTCTGGATTTCTTGTTAGTGCAGTTATCAATCTGGTGTTCTGGCAGTTTGAAAGGGTCGTTATTCTGGATTTCTAATATCTGGGCTCTTATTTAGTCAGCAGAACAACAACAGTTTTGAGCATCATGGATACCTTGATCCCGTGTTTGCATTTGCATCATCATTTTGCACTCTAACATGTTTTTTCATTTGTAGGGTTGCATTTTAACTTTGATTTCGGTTGCCCAAAGACTGTCCATGATGAATAGTAGCACTGAAGAGAGAAAGAATATCATCCCGTACAAGTTCCCTGAGCTTTATTAGATGCTGTTCACAAGATCTCGGCTATGGCAAAACCTGGGGTATTGACAGATTTTAGAAGAGAATATGGGAGGATTCTGAGTTTCGCCCGTGATGCTACCAACTATGAGTTTAGGGCTCTGCACACTCTGGTGTAGTTCTATGACCCGCACCTGCGATGTTTTCTGTTTGCTGATCATCTTTTAGCTCCGACATTGGAAGAGTATGCTCTCATTTTGGATGTTTCTGTCAAAGAAGAAGTTCCCTTCTATCCTTCTAAGGAGTTTCCCGATCTGGAAATGGTTGCTGCTGCTTTACCTTTGGATTAGTCTTGGCTGAAGAAAAATGTTGCTAGTAAAGGAGGTTGTAAAGGCTTTCACACGAAGTTTTTGATCGAGCAGGCTGCTATTTGTGCTAAGGCTAAGTGTTGGTCGGTGTTCAATGCAATCCTGGCTATGTGTGTTTATGGAATGGCGTTGTTCCCTAATGTGAAGGATTTTGTAGACGTGCACGCTGTCTGGATATTCACCACGAAGAATCCGGTACCTACCTTACTTGGGGATTTGTACTATTCGATGCACTATAAGAATGAGAAGAAGAGAGGAGGACCTCTTTACTTTTGTGCTCCAATTTTCTACAACTGGTTTGCTGATCGCCTTCCCAAATTCGGGGCATTCGTAGACACCAGAGAAACATTGGATTGGTCCAAGAGATTGATGGGATTAAGAGCTGACAATTTGATTTGGGTCAACCGTGATTTGCTGGGCCAAGAGATCCTAATTAGTTGTGGAGGTTACCCAAACGTACCTTTAATAGGAAGAAGAGGGGGAATTAATTACAACCCTGTTCTTGCTTTTAGGCAATTCGGGTATGCTTTGAAAGAGCCGCCAAAGGACCAAGATGTTCAAGAGTCTCTATATGTGAGTGGGGAAGCCAACCTGGAAGTGTTAAAAGAAGCTGCAAATACTTGGGGAGATCGCCACAAGAAAGGAAAGACTTCTTTTGGAAAGTGTAACAACAAAGCTTTCCCTGCATATGAGGATTGGATTCAGATGAGGGTAGAGAATGTACTTTTACCATTCTGCAGAGAACCTCCATCTTATCCCCTGCTGATAGAATCTCGGACCGCAATTGAGATAGAGAAGTATAATAAGCTGTGGACTGAAAAGGAGAAGCTGCGAGAGGAGAACAACGAGCTACACAAAGAAATTTACCAGCTGAAGCACGAGCGAGGTGAAGCTGTTCATATTGCCAAGTTGAAAATAGAGTTGCTCGCTGAGAAAGAAAAGGAGTTGGCCGATGAAATCACAGCTAGACAGAAGGTAGGACAAGCCCTAAAGGGTGTTAGCAGGGTTCTGAAGTCCAAGAAGGAAGACTTAGCCAAAGCTTCACTAAGAATTCACAGGTTCAATGCTTATCGAAATACTGAAATCACAACCAACAAGCAGAAGGAGGATAAGTATTTGGAGCAGATTGAGAGTCTGAAGTTGAAGATCAGGAAGAAAGACGAGGAGATCTTATCAGGAACATTCTAGAGACACACAGTTGAGGAGCAACTGAATGAGGCCATAGCAACCATAGAAGAGCTAAAGATAAGAGCTGAAGTGAAGAGGCCTAGGGGTGAAGGCTCTAGCTCAGGCAGTGGATCTCAAAGGGTGCAAGACCATGATGTTTGAAAAGAACTCGCGCATTGATGATACTCTGTAGTTTGCTTTCTTTGTTGAATTTTGGGTCACCACCAGAATTGTTGGCTGGGACTTTTGTTTATTTTACTTCAGGCTTATTATTATCTTGGGTTGTAATCTCTGACAGTGATTTTTCTCTGATTTATACACGAGCAGAAGTCTTATTCCATCTTGTCTTTAAACTGGAATCAAGGGGTGGATTGTCCTGCAAATATCCAAGCATGTTCATTTACATTTGCATAATCATAATCATTTTTGCATAGCAGGTGCTCGTCCCAGGTTTTTCTAACCTTTATTTGGTTGCAGGCAGGATTGATAACCAGTCAATTCACCGGTATTCTACTAGATCAAATCAGAGGAGAATTATGGAGCAAAGGTAAGCAGAAATAGCTGGCATGCAAGCTCGCATGGACCAGTTCATGGAATTGATGCAGGGTGTTGCCCAAGGGAAAGAGCAATTGAGGACTCTGGTCCAACCCTTAGCGGCAAAAGTGGATGAAGACGGGGTTCTTCATGGCGGAGTCCATAATGGCGTTGTTGGTACGGTGCTCAGGGAGGTCCCGTGGGCGTAGAGATCCCCATTCCTGGTGTTGTGATACCTCTGGGCGGAGGAGAGCAGGTGGTGATTCCCTCTGTTGTCGGAGGAGGAAATAGTGTTTGCGCTGTTCATGGCCGTCATTATGAAGACCAACAAGACGGCGTTTTTTCTATGCAAGGTGTTGATGTTATTCCTCAGGTGGATAATGATCAAAGGTTCAGCCTCATTGAAGAACAACTAAGGGGAGTGGTGAATCAGAATTCTGTAGGAATGGATTTGGAGGATTTGGGGCTGGTTCCCGGTGTTGTAATTTCGCATAAATTTCAGGTGCCCACTTTTGAGAAATACAATAGTACCACTTGTCCCAAGACGCATGTCAGGGCATACGCAAGGAAGATGGCCGCGTACTCTAAAGATGAGAAATTGCTGATGCATTTCTTCTAGGACAGCATGTCTGGAGCATCCTTGGAATGGTATATGCAATTAGAGAGATGCCATGTCCATAATTGGAGAGAGTTGGTCGAGGCCTTTATCAAGCACTACCAATATAACACTGATATGGCTCCCAACAGGACCCGGCTACAGAATATGTCTCAGAAGAATAACGAAAGCTTTAAGGAATACGCGCAGAGATGGCATGAACTAGCGGCAAGGGTGCAGCCACCCTTGTTGGAGAAGGAGATGTTGAACCTGTTTATGGATACTTTGCCGGGACGTTATTATGAGAAACTGTTACCTTGCATGTCAGGCAAGTTTGCTTATTTGTGGTTGGGGAGATGTTAGAAAGTGGAATCAAAGCTGGGAAAGTACCAGGTAATGATGGGCCGTCTTCTGGTCAAGGGAAGAAACCCTATGTGAATTATAAGAAGAAGGAGGAAACAAATTCTGTGTCGTTTTACCGAAGTAAAGGAAAGCAGCATCAGAGTTATAACCAGCAGGTAGCTTCAGTGACAATCCCTGCAGCGCTTCCACCTCAGTAGCGACAGAATCATGCTCCGCGCCAGCAACAATTTAAGCCTAAACAGAACCGACATTTTGATACTCCGTCGTTGCCATATTCACAGTTGTTTCAGCATTTGCTACAGTTGCAGTTAATCCGAAAAAGGACTCTAGCTCCTCCCACCGGTAATCCACCTCCGGGTTATAATCCTAACGCCCACTGTGACTTTCATTCTGGGGCACCCGGACACTATATTGAGGACTGCAAAACTTTTAAGCATATAGTCCAAGACTTGGTGGATTCAAAGGCCATAAACTTTTCAAATGACGTGCCGAATGTCATTCAAAACCCAATGCCAAACCACGGTGGGCCGAGGGTTAATGCTGTGTTAGAGAAGAATGAATCTTTGAATTTGTTTATGGATGTTAATAAATTAAAGACTCCTTTGATGGTGGTAAAGGAGAGGTTATTGAAGGGTGGGGGTGTCCCCCTGATGTGATGAGAATTCTTCAGATTGTATGTCGCAAATGAATGGTTGTGGTTTGTTGAAATCCGGAATTCAAAAGTTGATAGATAAAGGTCGATTGCAGTTTGACCGGTGTGACCAACAGGAAGAAATTGTTAGCAGAAAAATGAGGTTGCTACCATTACTATCCCTTTCAAAACAATCACTATTTCAGGGCCGGTAAGACAAGCACCGATTATTATTACAGCTCCCGGACCCGTGCCATATGAGAGTACCAAGGCCATTCCTTGGAATTATGGTGCTGAAGTGTTTGTTAACGGGTAGAAGCAAGAACTGGTGGGAACTTCTGTGGTGAACTCTTGTGTTGAGAATAATGAGGAAGCAGGGGCTATCACGAGAAGTGGTAGAGTCTTTATCCCCTCTGATGATCAAGCTGGTAGTTCTAGACAAGACAAAGGAAAGCAGGTTGTAGATAATTCTGTGCAAGCGCCAGTAGTGAATGATTCCACGACAAGACCGATTGATAATTCTTTTTTAGAGAATGTAGAAAAGTTTATGGGACTGATTCGGAAAAGTGATTATAAAATCGTGGATCAATTGCATCAAACTCCGTCCAATATTTCTATCCTGTCCCTGTTATTGTGTTCTGAGGCACACCGAAATGCACTGCTGAAAGTACTAAATGCTGCTTACGTACCCCAGGAGATCTCAGTTAATCAGTTGGAGGGGGTAGTGGCCCATGTTAATGCAGTTAATGGTTTGGGTTTTACTGATGTCGACTTGACTCCAGCTGGGAGAAACCGTAATAATGCCTTGCATATTTCTGTTGAGTGTCGTGGATCGTTGATGTCTCATGTGCTTGTGGATACTGGATCCTCTTTGAATGTTCTGCCTAAGAAAGCCTTGATGAAGCTGGACACTCGGGCGTTGATATGAACACCAAGTGATTTGGTGGTGCGCGCTTTCGACGGCTCGAAGAGGTCTGTTTCGGTGAGATTGTGCTACCAATTAAGGTTGGGCCAGAGGTTTTCGATGCTACCTTCTATATCATGGACATCCAGCCTGCTTACAGTTGTCTGCTGGGTCGTCCATGGAGTCATAGTGCTGGGGCTGTGACGTCTACATTGCATCAGAAGTTAAAGTACACGGTAGACGGACATGTGGTGATGGTTTGTGGAGAAGAGGATATCATGATAAGCCAGCTATCTACTTTCAAGTATGTGGAGGTAGATGGCGAAATACATGAAACTTTATGTCAGGCTTTTGAAGCAGTGAAGATCCCTAAGGAATCTCTCAAGGAAGTCAGCCAGCCTGAAGTGGTAGGGCAGCCTACAGTGGTACATCAGCCGGAGATTTCTATGTCTTCCTTCAAGGATGCACGGGTCGTAGTTGAAGCCAGCAGTTCACAAAAGTGGGGTCAGATTATTGATGTCTAGGAAAAGTGGAATACTCATGGACTGGGTTATAAGCCACCTAGGCGTCCTGAAGAGCCTCCTAAGTTCTATGGTCTAGTTCGTTTCACCAGTGTCGGTGTGTTCTTTGATAGGATCAATGTTATTGATGAGGATGGGGATAGTGATTGTGATATGGATAGTTGGATCTACCCCTGTATCCTAGGTCAAAGTCTTCGCAACTGGTCGTCAGAGAAAGCCATTCAAGTGACCGGACCAGAGTAATTGATTATGTTCGTCATCTATGTTAATCCTACGTTCTTCCCAAGACGTAGTGACTCTTGTTTGTAGGGCTTGAATGTTTTTGTATGCTTTTTCTTTATCATTAATAAAGGACGTTTTCGCATTCAAATGTTTTGATCCCTGTTTTTCTGTTTTTTTTTATTTTTACATTAAAACCACAGCAAAATGGCAATGTGTTTTTGTTTGATGCATCCATAATAAACATAAATCATCAATCATGCAGGTTTTCTTGTTCAGATTCCACCCATCATGATTCAGCTATGGCTCGATATGACTTCGATAATCCCATATATCAGGCTGAAGAGGGGACTGATGAAGATTGTGCCTTACCAGAGGAATTAGCCAGGCTATTAAAACAGGAGGAAAAGGTCATTCTGCCTCATCAGGAGGAAATCGAGGTTGTTAACTTGGGAACCGAGGACGCAAAGAAAGAGGTACGGATTAGGGCTGCTTTGGAAGACACTGTCAAGGGAAAGATTAATTGAAATGCTCTGAGAGTATGTGGATATCTTCTCCTGGTCTTACCAAGACATGCCTGGGCTCGACACTGACATCGTGGTACACCGGCTGCCACTCAAAGAAGGATGTGCTCCGATTAAGCAGAAGCTGAGAAGGACGAAACCGGATATGGCTGTCAAGATTAAAGAAGAGGTTCAGAAACAGTTAGATGCTGGGTTTCTTGCTGTAATAAATTATCCTCCGTGGGTTTCTAATATTGTGCATGTACCTAAGAAAGATGGAAAGGTCAGGATGTGCGTTGATTACAGAGATCTGAATAGAGCAAGCCCAAAAGACGAATTCCTGCTTCCTCTCATTGACGTGTTAGTGGACAACACCGCTCAGTATTCTGTGTTTTCCTTCATGGATGGCTTCTCTGGGTATAACCAAATCAAGATGGCCCCAGAGGACATGGAGAAAACGACATTCATAACACTGTGGGGAACATTCTGTCACAAAGTGATGCCCTTTGGATTAAAAAATGCTGGGGTAACCTATCAGCGGGCGATGGTGACTCTCTTTCATGATATGATTCACAAAGAGATCGAGGTCTATGTTGATGACATGGTTGCGAAGTCACAAACAGAGGAAGAGCATCTGGTGAATCTCCAGAAACTATTTGAAAGGTTGAGAAAGTTTAGACTGAGGTTGAATCCGAACAAGTGCACCTTCGGGGTGAGATCTGGAAAGTTACTGGGTTTTATTGTTAGTGAAAAGGTATCAAGGTTGACCCTGCTAAAGTAAAAGCCATTCAAGAAATGCCTGATCCAAGAACAGAAAGAGAGGTTTGTGGTTTCCTAGGGAGGTTGAACCACATTGCTAGATTCATCTCTCATCTTACAGCCACGTGTGAACCGATATTCAAGTTGTTAAGAAAAGATCAAGCGGTCAGGTGGAACGAAGACTGTCAAAAGGCGTTCGAAAAAATAAAAGAATATTTGCAGGAACCTCCGGTCCTTATGCCGCCAGTGCCAGGAAGGCCATTGATTATGTATCTTACGGTTCTTGAGAATTCAATGGGGTGTGTGCTCGGCCAACATGACGAGTCAGGTAGAAAAGAGCATGCCATCTACTACCTGAGTAAGAAATTTAATGATTGTGAGTCAAGGTACTCGATGCTGGAAAAAACATGTTGTGCACTCGCTTGGGCAGCTAAGCGTTTAAGGCAGTATATGTTAAACCACACAACCCTCTTGATTTCGAAGATGGATCCGATCAAGTATGTGTTTGAAAAGAAGGCGCTTTCTGGAAGGATAGCCCGTTGGCAGATGGTTCTGACAGAATACGATATTCAATATGTTTCCCAAAAAGCCATCAAGGGAAGTGTTTTGTCAGAATATCTCGCGGAACAACCAATTGAGGATTATCAACCAATGAAGTTTGAATTTCCTGATGGACACATTATGTATCTGAAGATGAAAGCTTGTGAAGAGGCTCTACCTGATGAAGGATCAAAAATTGGATCCCAGTGGAAGCTGGTCTTCGATGGGGCTGTTAATTCATACGGTAACGGAATCGGGGCGATCATTACGACTCCAAAAGGTTCTCATATACCGTTTACTGCCCTGTTAGCGTTCGTATGCACCAACAATGAGGCGTAGTATGAAGCATGCATCATGGGGTTAGAAGAAGCAATTGATTTGAGAATCAAGAACCTCGATGTTTATGGTGATTCCGCGTTGGTAGTTAATCAGATCATAGGTGAATGGGAAACTCGTCAAGCGAACTTGGTGCCTTATAAGAACTATGCTAGAAGGTTGTTACCTTTCTTTGACAGAGTTGATTTCCATCATATACCCCGGTTAGAAAATTAGATGGCCGATGCGTTGGCAACGTTGTCTTCGATGTATCAGGTGAATCGTTGGAATGAAACTCCTTCGATCAGAATCATGCACTTGGATAGGACAGCTTTTGTGTTTGCTATTGAAGATGTGTCAGATGGCAAACCTTGGTATCATGATATTAAGGTTTTTCTGAAGAGTCAAGAGTATCCAGAGGGTGCATCTTCCAAAGACAAGAAAACTCTGAGGAGGTTGGCAAGAAATTTCTTTCTGAACAAAGATGACGTGTTGTACAAGAGAAACTTTGACATGGTCTTGCTACGTTGTGTTGATGAGCACGAGGCAAACCTGTTAATGGAAGAAGTTCATGAAGGATCTTTCGGTACTCATGCCAATGGGCATGCTATGGCCAGAAAACTGTTGAGAGCGGGGTATTATTGGATGACTATGGAATCTGATTGTTTTAAATACGCCCGGAAATGTCATAAATGCCAGATTTATGCCGATAAGGTGCACGTACCGCCTACTCCACTGAATGTGTTGTCATCACCTTGGCCATTTTCCATGCGGGGCATTGATATGATTGGAAAGATTGAACCGACTGTTTCCAATGGGCATCATTTCATTTTGGTTGCCATTGATTATTTCACGAAGTGGGTGGAAGCAGCCTCGTATGCCAACGTCACCAGACAAGTGGTAGCTCGGTTTATCAAGAAGGACATCATCTGTTGGTATGGAGTCTCGGAGAGAATCATTACTGATAATGGTTCAAATTTGAATAACAAGATGATGAAGGAGCTATGTCAGAGCTTTAAGATTGAACATCACAATTCTTCTCCCTATCGTCCGAAGATGAATGGGGTTGTTGAAGCGGAAAATAAGAATATCAAGAAGATCGTGCAGAAGATGGTGGTAACGTTAAAGACTGGCATGAGATGTTGCCTTATGCTTTACACGGTTATCGTACTTTGGTGCGCACATCAACTGGGGCAACTCCTTTCTCATTGGTATATGGAATGGAAGTAGTTTTACCATTAGAGGTTGAGATTCCTTCTTTGAGAATTCTGGCAGATGTAAAGCTTGATGAAGCTGAATGGGTGCGTTCCAGATTGAATCAGCTGAACCTTATTGAGGAAAAGAGATTGGCAGCCATTGAACATGGTCGGTTGTACCAGAGCAGGATAAAGAAAGCCTTTGATCAGAAAGTGCATCCTCGGTGTTTTCAGGCTGGTGAACTGGTTTGAAAAGGATCCTTCCTCCTCAAACAGATCACAGGGGCAAATGGACTCCAAACTACGAAGGGTCATATGTAGTAAGATAGGTTTTCTCTGGTGGAGCCTTATTACTCTCAACTATGGATGGCGAGGATTTTACGTCCCCTATGAACGCAGACGTAGTCAAAAAATACTTTGCATAAAAGAGACTCGCTGTATATAAAAAGAAAGTCCAGGAAAAAAAGGGGCATCCCGGCGAACCATAAAAAGAAAAGGGTTCGGGAAAAAGTTAGGGATAAAAGGAAAAAAAGAATAAACCCGCAAAGTTGAAAACCTGAAAAGGCAACTTTGGCAAAAATGGGTATCCCAGTGGATTGAAAACCCGAAAAGGGTGATCCAGGCAAAAATTAGGGATTCGAAAGCAAAAGGCTATGATCTGCGCTCGATCTGTGAGCATTCTTTGATACATGGAAATTTCGAAGGAAAGGAATTAGTCCAGTCAGTCTCTTCTAAGGTCAAAGCATCTGCGGATAAGAAAGGCATATTGGGTCATAGCTGAATTGAATCATGGTGGATATCTGTTCCCCACATTGCCAACATGTGTATTTTCTTTTACTTTTTGCGCAATTACCTATTTTTAGGAATTGCTTCCAGATGTAAATGCCTATTTACAGGCCAATTCATTCAATAAAATTTCCATTTCACTCAAAAGCTTTCCATTTGTGTTTTTACTTTTACTGTTTTATTTGTGAAAACGTCCGATATTTTGATAAAACATTGCATGCGGAAATGTTAAGCTTTGCGAAGCATATCAGAAAACAGTAGAAATTGCTTAGGTAACGGTCGTTGTGGTGGTAATAGAAGTAGCCTTTTTGCATATAGAACTTTCTGTTAATTCTGTTTGCAGGGTAACAGGTTTGTCCTTCCCCAATAGAGCTACTCTTCTCGATATTGAAAAGTTCATCCTCCTCAGCAGGTTGTTGTTTTCCCAGCCAGAGTGTCGAGGATTATCTTCCTCAGAAGAATACAAAAGATTAATTCCCCAGCTAGAGTTGTGATCGATTACTCTCTCCGCAAGCAGTCAGAAGTTAATGCTGACGCATCCCGAGCAGAAGAATTGTGAAATATTTTCTTTGGACAAAGATCGTATTCTCTCCACAAGGTCTGAGCACTCAGCTAGTCAAGAAATATTTTTCTCATCAGCAACGGTATGAGTTAATCCCCTTAGATAAGTAAGCTTGATGTTATCCTCTAGCAGAGTTGATGTCATCATCTACAGTTCCCCAAGCAGACTTGTTGGTATTGGCTGATATTCCCCAGCAGGGTAAAGGTAAGAGCATCTCCCAGGAGCAAATTGAGTTCGGTAATATCCCCAAGTAAGTTTGGAATTATTGACTTGTTTCCCCAAGCATAGTTTGGTGGTGATCTTCTCAGTGGTTTGTTCAACAGCGGTCGATATCCCCAGCAGGTCTTAAGTCCAATTGTTATTGGCATTCTTTCAGATCCAGGTAGAAGTCATTGGTAATCCCCAGCGGAGAGAATTTCTCTTTGGGTTCCATCTTCAATATTCGTTTTTATCCATCCCCAACAGAGTGGGTAGTCTCTCGGAGTTTTCATCTCCAGCAGAGTTTGTGATCAATGTCTTCCTCAGCAGAGTGAAGTCTTTCTCAGCAGGGTCTCTTATTTCAGAGGACAATTCAGTCTGTCATCCCCGATGGAGTTGCCTTTGTCATCAACATATATTTTGTTGAGATGTTTCTTTTGCATTTCATAAGCATTATTGCATGGCATCCTCCCAAACGCGTAGCACTTCCATTTCGTATGGAGCATTACGCCATAGAAAAATTCAAACATATGCATTCGAAGCATAAGCCAGGTTTGATATCCTTTACCAGTTTCTTTCCCCAGCAGAAAGTAACATGATTCAGAAGATGTTGTTTAACATCACACCGCAACCAGTGGATTCGTCCTTCTTGTCGGTCCTTCCTACACCCCCTCGCAGAGTTGTCTGTTTAGATTTCTCTCTTTCCTAGCGGAGTTATCTTTGTAGACACGTTGATTCTACTTTTCTTGGGTTGGAAAGAGCGTTTTCGGCCGGTCTTTTTGTTCGAGTCCGCTTTAGGTCGTACTCGTTTATTATTTTCGAGTCCGCTTTCGGTCGTACTCGTTTACTGTTGAAATAGCGTTTTTGGCCGGTCTTTCTTTTCGAGTCCGCTTTCTGTCGTACTCGTTTTCTGTTGAAAGAGCGTTTTCGGCCAGTCTTTCTTTTCGAGTCCGCTTTCGGTCGTACTCGTTTATTCTTTTCGAGTCCGCTTTCGATCGTACTCGTTTGCTGTTGAAAGAGCATTTTCGGCCGATCTTTCTTTTCGAGTCCGCTTTCGGTCGTACTCGTTTATTCTTTTCGAATCCGCTTTCGGTCGTACTCGTTTGCTGTTGAAAGAGCGTTTTTGGCCGGTCTTTCTTTTCGAGTCCGCTTTTGGTCGTACTCGTTTATTCTTTTCGAGTCCGCTTTCGGTCGTACTCGTTTGCTGTTGAAAGAGCGTTTTCGGCCGGTCTTACTTTTCGAGTCCGCTTTTGGTCGTACTCATTTATTCTTTTCGAGTCTGCTTTCGGTCGTACTCATTTGCTGTTGAAAGAGCGTTTTCATCCGGTCTTTCTTTTCGAGTCCGCTTTCGATTGTACTCGTTTATTCTTTTCGAGTCTGCTTTCGGTCATACTCGTTTGCTGTTGAAAGAGCATTTTCGACCGGTCTTTCTTTTCGAGTCCGCTTTCGGTCGTACTCGTTTGCTGTTGGAAGAGCGTTTTCGGCCGGTCTTTCTTTTCGAGTCCGCTTTCGGTCGTACTCGTTCTTTCTTTTTGAGTCTGTTTTCGGTCGTTATCGTTCGTTGTTGAAAGTCCGTTTTTGGCTGGTCTTTCTTTTCGAGTCCGCTTTCGGTCGTACTCGTTCGTTCTTATATCCCTAGTGGGTCCACCTTTGGTCGATCTTTTATCCCGAGTCTGCCTTCGGCCGTTCTCATATTCATTCTATTTACTACCCCCACAGGTTGCAAATTTTTAGGTTATTTTGGTATTCCATCTCCGTGTATCCCGGTTGTCTGAAAGCCTTTGTTTCCATACCCTCGGATCCAAGAAGTTTGAATAGAGGCAGCTGTAACACCTCAAAATTTGCCCTTTCTTTTTCCAACCTCTAACCGGCTTATGTTTCGTTTCATTCTTGCATTATCATTTTTGCATATCATTGGTTCTTAGCATGGGACCAGGGCATCTAAACCAACTCAAGGGAGGAAGATGTTTTCCAGGGTTTCAAGCAAAGTTCATGTGCCCTGTCTTAGAAGCTAAGGGAGAGGAAGCTTCTTGATGCCATCAATAGTTGAGCCACAAAGGAGCCTTGGGTCTTAAGATATCTTAAGGGATCCATCACCTCATCATATGATCAAGTTTGGTAAGAAATTCCAAGGGAATCACAGTCTCCTAGCATGATGGTTCAAATTAGGGTTTTGAGATTCCTGAGTTTAACACCACAATGGTCATGTTCTTTGAGTATTTATCATCACCAAATGGCACATCTCATCATTGTTTGACAGGATACACATCATACTCAGAGGAATTTGGATTTGGAGGATGTGCTGATTCCTCCTAGACTGAAGGCACCAAAACTGGGGTTTGCCATAAAATCAGTTTATTTCTGATTTTTTGGGAAAAACTTGATCCCAAGGTATTCCTCATGTCCCTAAGTGTTTAGGATTTAAGAATTGTCCACCAATTTAGTTCAGAAGGATTTCAATTAATCAGAAGATTCAAAATCAAGAGAATTGGGGATAAAGTCAACTGTGCAGTGAAAAAGTCAACTCCTGACTTTTTGAGGTCAACATCATGATTTTGAAGTCAAATATGGTCCATGTATGAGATTTGAAAAAGAAATGTTCAAGGATTCATGGAAAATCAAGAGTGTGAGAAAGTTACTAAAAATGGAATTTAGGGTTTTAGAAACTTACTATTTTTAGTAAGTTTTTAGGCACTTTCAAGGCCACTTTTCACCATGTTCAAGGCTTCATTTGAAAAGCTCTTCCACATGAAAGTTGTAGTACGAAGCATTCCCTTCAAAATGGGCATAAGAACCACACCATTTGGACCATTTTTGAAAGAGTTATAGTATCCTAAAATTGGAAGTTTTAAGTTGTAACATGACAAACTTTGTATTTTTTCTAAGTTAAGTTGGGCAGTTTCAAGACCATGTTTTTAAAGCCAGTTTTCACATGATTCTAAGCATTATCTCAAGGTGATTTGAACATCAAAATTGTTCCTTGCATTTCCTAGTTTCATGCCATCCCAAGTTTTCATCATTTGGATCATTGTAGTACAAGTTATGATGGTTCAAAAATCAAGGTTCCAAGTTGCCAAATTCAAAAAAACTTAAGAGTTATTTTCAAGTTTGTTTTGGCAGATTTTTGGGACATCTTTTCATGGTCATTTCCTCATGGATTCAAATGTTATTTTAAGATCTTTCCAACATGTCTTTCATTCTATGATCTCCTTAGTTTGATTTGAGCTCGAGACTTCATGAATTGGTGGAGAATTCATCAACTTATAGTTCTTTGAATGTGCTCCCATGATGGTTGTAATAGCTTTGCATGCCATGACCAAAAGTGTACCAAATTTTGTATTGTACCTCACCACTTGTACAAGTCATTATTCTTTGATTCCAAATGCCAAAAACATTTCCAATAAGGACCAAGCATGCAGCCTGCCACAAGAGAGAGGTACCATACCAAGAGGGTGCAAAATTAGAAAGTTGGAAAAATGGATCAAAGAGAATTTCATAATGTCAGCCCATTATCACACGAGTACATGCCTCATTTCATCAACATTCTCACACTTCATTCCACTGAAAATATCACAAGGAACACACCATTCCCATGTGCTGCTCGTGTGTATCTTTTTTCCACTAAAATTTCTCACGTGCCAAGTGGATATATAAGTCACACAAACTCTAGAAATGAGACACACACTCTCATTTGGCTAAAATTCAGATCTGCAAAACTCATTTTCTCTCTATTTTTCATCACCTTCGAGTTACTGGTTTTCTGAGGATTTTGGAAGTTCTCTTGCTTGAATCCTCATCAATCAAGTGAACCTTCGTTTCTGTACGCATCATTCACCCTCTGTAGTCATCAATGGAAGCTCTACAAGTTTGGTTTTATTCATCATCAGTTTGAACTTGTGTGAAACACTTTAGCAACTTTCTGGACGGATTAAGCTTGGATCTACCTTCTACGAGAGATTTTAAGGTTTTCCACGTCATTTTCTGGTTTTGTTTGTTGCTGAGAAGAGCCAACGGAGCTTCTCCGTTAGGTAATATTATCCTTCTTCGAATCTCTCATATTAAGTGTGTTATGAGCATATTGTGAGTTCCTCTGAAGTCCTATGAAGTTATAGGGAATGTTTGGATCATTTTGAGTGGTTTTTGAACTGCTTCAGTTTTGTGACCAATAACTTGTTTGCTTCGATTCATGGTGTTAATGTGTTTGAAAATCGTTTTTGAGTGTGGATTTGGTATCAGCATGAAAAACCCTACAAGATGGTGTCATTTTTTATGCATTTTGGTGTTGTTTTATTTCTGAACTCCGGTGAACCTCCCGGAGAAGACGACTGGAGCCCTAGCTCCGGCGTCTGATGTGTGTTGTTGATGTGTGTAGGCTGACCTGTTGACTGGCCAATGTCTTCCCTTCATTTTGCCAACTCATTTATTGAGTTTCTTGCGTGGATTGAAACGCAACGTTTCACTTAAATTGTTGTTTTTTTTTGTTTAAACCTAATTTGTTTCTTTTGATTGGGCCTAGTAGTTTTTGCTACTCACACCACCCTTTTTATGGCACACTGCGCGTGCTGAACTGTTTCCTTGTGCAATCAGAATTGCTTATGCACCCCCTATGCTTGTTCTCCCTTTTATTTTATTTTATTTTTATTTGTTTTGTTTTAATTTTATTTTTAATTGATAAAATCATGATAAAAATACCAAAAAATATACTTCTGATTCCTTGGCATGTTGACTTAATTTTCATATTTTTATTTTTATTTTTAATTTTATTTTCATCTTTTATTTTGATTTAATTTGACAATGAGTTTCCAAGGATGCCCTTCATTTAGGGTTAGGGACTTTTGTGTTTTTGCTTAGCCTTTTGAAGCTGATCTTTTGGCAACTTTTAGGCCATCATATGAGGGTGTTTTGTTGCTGGTTTAGGGATGGTTTGAGTTGCTTTGGGTGACTTTCCATCCAAGTTTTATGGACCCTCGATTCTTGCTCGATTGTGTGCACACCTTGGCTAGTTTGTCCATGTTGAACATGTTCTTGATCTTAATTTGATCCCATATTTTGTACATGCTTAGTTGGATGGTTGAACATACCTTTGGATATTTTTTGGGATTTTATTGAATCATTTTACTATTTTTGGTCATAGCTCTCATTTGATGATGTTTTGAGCTTGCTAGTGCACACATCTTGACCTAACTTTGTGCTCTTGAATGCCAAGAACTTTCTTGATACTTGGTGAACTCTCTTTGATTGATAAGACATGTTTGAGATTCTATTTTACCTTGGCCCTTGGTGCATGATCTTTCTTTTGTATGGCTTTACATGTGTGGAAGCATGTGAATCATTTTGAGCTTTATTTGGTTGCTTACATGCATAATTGTGTTGCATGCTTTGGGTATGATACTTGAGGGTTCTTCTTGATTAATTGGAGTTTGATTTTGGTTTGTGAATGATGTGATTGCTGCCCCATCTTATTTCTCATCTTATACCTCTCTTTCTTCATCATCTCTTTCACTCTTTCTCTTCCCATGAGTCTCAAGACTTGTTTAAGTCTTGGATTCACTCCCTTTGAGCTACATAGTCCAACTTAATTTCCGATTAAGCTTGGAGTAGGATTAGCATTAGGCTTCCACTTTCCATGCTAACTTAGGTAGATGTTTCCATTTTTAACTCAACTATAGGGCCACCTTTGCATGACAACATTAGGAACATTTAGTTTCCCCTTAGTGTTTTCTTTTTCTTTGAGTCTTCTCTTCTCATCTCATAACACTTCTAAAACACTTAATAAATATAAAGAATATTGCGCTCGAGCCTTAAGTGTAGGAAATGAAGAACGAGGGGTCTCCCCTCCTCTTCTAGAGTGTTTAGCATACGTCCCATTTGGGGACGACCATGCGATTCACTCGTTCCCGCATGGTAGACTTTAGTGCAATGTAAGTTACGAACTAACTTCAATCCACTTCTGTCTAAAAAACACAAAAAACAAACTCAAACCTTTTTCGTCCTTCGGGATCGTTAATCTCAAATCATTTTCAGGAAAGGGCACGTTATTTTCCGTCTCGTCGCAAACAAGTATCGACCCTAACTGCCGGACGCGAATCTAACGTCGCTCATAAAAAACACTAACCGACCTCGTTAGGGCGAACTACGACTGCTCTGATTTCCTCTCTCTAGTCTGATTGAGGATACGTAGGCACGAGACAACGATGTCTTGGCGAGCAACCTCCCCCTTTTAGTTCGTGTCCGAACTATGTTGACTCTGACTTTCCCATTGCACGAGGGAATACGTAGGCATAGGACGAGCGATGTCCTATCGAGTCACTTCATTTTCTTTTCTTCCTCATTTCTTCGTTCTTTTTTGTTCCCGTTCCTTCTCCTTTCTAGTAGCAGCGGAGCTCCAGATGACGACACCCTTTGATCGAGACAGCAAGCGTGGATCTCATCGAGTACGATGGACGCGTGGGGGTGCTTATACCTTCCCCTCGCATAACCGACTCCCTTACCCGTTTCTCTTGGTCGCGATACCATGCTCTTTCCCTTCCCTCAGGTTTACGCAGTGTTTCCTTTCCCTCTCTTGGGATAAATACACATTGCTGGCGACTCTGTTTTCCGTGCCACTTTCGTGTTTGTACCTGGATGAAAATCCTGGGAGCGACAGATACAATCAGTAATCTCTTTTGGTGTGGGAACCTTTTCCTGACCGCTGAAGGGTTTTTGTTTTTTCATAGGTAAGCCAAACCAATGAGAATATTCTTCCAAGGTTGGAACAAGTTGGTAATCAGGGAAAGTGAAACAATGGTATAGAGGATCATAGAACTGAACCAATATGTCAAGAATACCCTCCTCCATCTTAGTTTTAAGAAGGCCAATCAATCTCCCATAACGTTTTCTGAAATCTTCATGGCAAGTCACCAATGTTACTAACTTCTTCAACTTAACCAAATTAGGCTTCTTGAAATTGTACTTTTTAGTATTTCTCTTCTCAATATGCATGATACCTATGATTTACAAAGGGAAAGATGACTGAGTTCCTTAAAACCAACAACGGATGCAATAAGATGTATGCAATGCACAAAACATGGGCACACATATGCACACACAATATAGCACACAAGTCCTAGGTTTAGGGGTCTCATGAATGGGGTCATGGTCTATCCATCCCAACAAGGTGTGTACTATAGGTTCATCAACCATAGAACAGGGTTCTAAAGGTTCCCAGAGTCTACGTAAATCCTTCGGATATTATCGGCCTATGTGACTACTCACGCGGGTTAATAATATTCTCAAGATAAACTTGTCTGAGTGTAGTATCGCGTGACAACTACTTGGGACTACTCCCTCATAGCCACCGCACTACATCCTAAAAGGCCAAGTGGGGTGAAGGTAACTATGGTCCTCAGAATCCCCGGCTCTCAAATCGGGAAGAGTGACATCAATGCGACTACTCACATCAGACATCAACAATCCCAAAGAGCCTCATCTGAGTGTGGTCATAATATGCCATAAATTGTTAGGACTACTCCCAACAACCGACTATTGATTACACCACGATCCTATCATATGTGCTCTCAAGTCTGGGTTAGGACTTATCTCACCACTCAATAGTAGCAACCCTGCCAAACAGAAGATCCAAGTATAGATAGATATATACAGATATGTACAAGTATAGCAAGCAAAACATGTAATAACACGAATAAAACAAGGTGGGTTTAACCCTCAAAAGATTTCCCCAGTGAAGTCGCCATTTCTTCTGTGGTGAGAATCGGATAATAAGCTATTTAATTAACTTGCATAAAAAAACTTTAAAATTCACCACCGAGCTCTGATTTATCCGAACGAAAGGGTAAAGATCGAAAGAAAACCCTTTTGCGCCATGTGAAGACTGTAGCACCCCAAAATTTGCTCTCCTTACTTTAGTACTAACTGGCTTATGTTTCATTTCATTTTTGCATTATCATGTGTGCATATCATTTGGCTTTGTGGTTAAGGATCAAGGTTCTCTGTTCAAGCATCGTCAGGTTGCAACAGACGTTTATTTCGTCACTCGACATATGCGCAAAGTATTTCTCCGGGTTACGTAATCAACGGGTCAGCAAAGCTCTTATCAAACATAATTTTTCATGTCAAGAATCTCAGAGGAAGTTGAAGTTTTCAGCCGATTCAGAACAGTTTGAGCAGAAAATCAGTTTGCTGTGCAAATTTGCAAAATTCATAACTCTTGCTCTGGAACTCGTTTTGGCTGGATATTCAACATTTAGAACCGTCTTGGTATTCTCTACAACTTTTATGTTCGGCTCGGAAGTCAATTCATCAAGGAAAGTGGTGGGAATTATTTGTTTCTGGAATTTCGGTTTCGCTGGATAATTGCGTTAGCGGTATTCAAAAGGGCTTAACTTCTGATTGGATCATCATTTCTGAGCTATTCCTATGCCAAAAAGTTCCACATCAAAATTATCTGCGACTTTTGTGTTTGGACCGAGGACTGATTCTTTGAGAAAGATCTCTGAACACGCGAGTTTTCAGAGTCGATACAGTGCAAAAAACAGTTAAAAATAGTGCTGAACCGGTGTATTTCGGACACTAAAAAATTCATAACCCTCAGTTCGTTTATCGGATTGATGCCGTTCTGGTGCCTAAAATTCTGTTTAGATGTTATCTTCGTGCCGTGAATTAAGTTTGGGTCAGGTCCGAGCGGAAGGACCCCGAAAATGTGAATTACCAGTGGGGTTCTTTGATGCAGTGCACTGTTTGTCAGATTTTGTAAAATTCATAACTCGGTCAATTTTCATCGGATTGCGTCCGTTCTCGAAGCGTTGGTTCACAAATTTTATCATCTTCAAGTTCCAAGACAAGCTCAAGTTCGAACGATGGTCCGAAGATCATCGTTTTGGTTTATTTCGCAAAACGAAAGTGCTGAACCGAATAAAAAGGCTGAAAGTTGTTTCACGGGAAAATGCATATCTCGCTCGTTTTTTGTCCGATCGCACTAGTCTTTTGACACGAGGTCACTGACTCATATATCTACAACTTTTCTGACAAAGTCGAGTCGAGATTATGCTCCGAAGAGGTTGACCTCGTCACGTTTTCGAGTAGCGGACACGAAATAAGCTGAAAAAACAAGTTATTCAGTGACCTCTTGCAGCTTAAACATATCGATCGCACTCAATTTTGATCGTATGACGTCCGTTCTTTTTGCGTTGCAACCGTGATTCAGAGGCGGACGATGTTGTGGAAGGCTCAGAGTCGAAATTTCTTGCCGAAGACGGTGTTATTTTCACTTAAGCCAAAATTCTACCTTTTCCCCTTCATTTTAGACTCCACTATATATTCAAAACTCTCTCTCATTTCCCATAATTTCACTCATTCTCACAAACACCAAAAACTCTCTCAAATTTTTCTCTCAACTCTCACAAGATAAAAAAAACCAAAACTCATACACTCATTGGATAGAACACACGTGATTTTGAGGAGAACAAAGTTTGGAACCCTAAAGCTTGATTCATTCGAATCTCACAATCCAGAAGAGCTTTTTCAAAACTTCTTTCACCATCTGAACCCTTGGGATCCCTAGAGCACGAAGCAATCATCATTTGCAGCTAATAGCAAGGGCAAAGGTTGCGTGATCTCAGGTTAGTGCAATTTTGCATGCTCTTAAAACTCCCTTTTTTGATGTGCATAATGATGTGTGACATTCACTGATGATTCTGATGTATTTGGTTTGGAGTTTGGACGCATGGTTTGGTTGTATGATGAGTTTTATGTTTTGGAACCATAACTTGTTCCGTTCGATTCTCTTCGTGTGTTGATTATTTGCTATTTTTAATGTGATATTATTGATCCTGGTGAAATTCTGGTCAAGAACATATATTCGCTTGCGTGTTTTGGTGACTTTTTGGTTGCAGGTGAACGGAGAAGACGACCGGAACCCTAGTTTCGGCGTCTGGTTCAGTCTTCGGCGAGTTTAGGGTTTGGAGGTAGGAGACGAAATCTTGACCGTCCAATTGTTTGATCCCACGGTCCATATGATGCCACATCTTTTAATTTTTGTTTTTATTTTATGATTTACATATGTGTCATTCCACACTAACTACTATACACCCTATGTTTCTATTACTTTTTATTTTCTTTTTTTTTTCGTTTTTGTTTTAATAATTAAAAATACTTCCGGTTATTCAAAAATTCCAAACAAAATCATGAACGTATTTTAATGTCTTATTTAATTATTTTTTAATTTTATTTTAATTTTTCATTTGTTTTGATAATTAATTCTGATTTTCTTTTCCAAAGTGTATTCCATGTTTACCCTTGTGGTTAATGCTTGTGTTTGATGACTTTGCCATGCCTTCTTGAGCCGATTTTTTTGCCATGTATTTACACTTAAATTATGAATGTTTGAATGTCATGTTTCTGTCTTGGTGATCAATTTTTGATTATTTTCCATGTGGTTCTCTTCGCTCCTCGATTATTGCTTCGTTAGCTTGATACGTGTGATGTTTGGATCCATTTGGTGATGCAATTTTGTGGTTCTTGGTGAGACCTTTTTCACATGAATTCTTGATGGATATGAAGTGATTTTCAGAATTTATTCAGATTTTTATAAGGCATGCTTCTATTTTTGGTTGATATTCACATGTGACTCAAACTTTGAATGGAATGTTTTGGGTACGTGACCTAGTTTGGATCTTTTTGACCCTTTGTCTTTAAGTGAAGCTTAGAATGATTATATGTTGTGATCATATACTGACTTGGTTTGTTTTTGGCTTTGGAATCATTTTCATTTAATCATTTTTCTCTTTATGGTGGATTTTCCAAGTCGACAATGTTTTGACACAACTCTTTGGATGTTTTGAACTAGTTTCTTTGAGATGCCTTCTCATAAGATCTCATAAATGTTCGGTGACTCTTATTTGCTTTGAATGACATGTGTGAGGTTTTGATCCTCTTGATATGGTTTCCATTAAATGACATTTCCTCACTTCTTGCCTCACATGATCTTTTGTTGCTTGCATGAATGACATAAGTGAATGTTTTGCCTAGTTTTGGCACATGTTTTGAGTATGACGGATGATGTTCCTTCTTTGATGATTTGAGCTTACTATGACATGAAGTGCTTGCTGCCCTACCTTGTTTCTTATCTCTTGTGTCATCTTCTTCTTCATCTCCCTCACTTCTTTTCTTCCCTTTTGGATCTCAAGACTTGTTTAAGTCTTGGATTCACTTTTGCGTGTTCCCTTAGGGTTTCCTAGTCCAACTTAATCCTTGATTAAGCTTGGAGTAGGATAGACATTAGGATTCAAACCATGCATGCTAACTTAGCTAGATGTTCCCCTTTCAAACTCAACCTTAGGGCCACTTTTGCATGATAACATTAGGATAGATTTCCCCTTAGTGTTTTCTTTTCTTTTGAGTCCCTCTTCTCATCTCAAAACTTCTTGAAAACACTTAATAAGGATAAAGTGTATTTCGCACGAGCCTTAAGCGTGGGGAATGAGAAATGAGGGGCTTCCTCTCATCTTTCTAGAGTGCTTAGCGAGCGTCCTGTCTTGGGACGATGCGTTAAGTATTCGCCCCTGTGCCCTAGACTTTGGTGCAATGAAAGTTATGAACTAACTCAAGTCACTTCTGTCCTAAAAAATACAAACAAACTTCAAACCTTTTCGTCCTTCGGGATTGTCAAACTAAAGGCTACTTTCAAATAGGGCATGTTACCTTCCGTCTGAGTCGCAAACAGGCATCGACCCTAACTGCCGGACGCGAACTTAACGTCTCTCATAAAAAACACAAAAAGAACTTGGTCCGAACTACGTTGATTCTGAATTCTCCATTGTACAAAGGGGGTACGTAGGCCTAGGACGTCGACGTCCTACCGAGTCTGTCTTTGTCTTCCCCTTCCGTCTTAGTGCAGCCATAGATGATAGGATAACTCACCCTTAGAATAGACAACAAGCGTGGATCCCATCGAGTACGATGGACGCGTGGGGTGCTAGCACATTCCCCTCGCGTAACCGACTCCCGAACCCAGGCTATGGTTGCGATGACCATTCCTTTCCCCCTTCCTCAGGTTTATGCGGTGTTCCCTTTCCCTCTCTTGGGATAAATTTACACGGCTGGCGACTCTGTTTTCCGCGCCACTCTCGCATTTTGACCTGGATGAAAATCTTGGGAGCGACAGCTGGCGACTCTGCTGGGGACTCTGGTTGACCTATGCTGGTCCATCCCTAAGCGAGTCACTCCTAGCACTTGCTCGTCTTTGTTCTCTTTGGGTGTTTTGTGTTTGTTTTGCTCTATTTGTTGTATTTTATTTTTACCGCATTTTCTGCATTGCATTTCATTTTTATTACTGTCATACTAGATATTGCTGTGTTGTGCTGGCTGTTTCGGTTTTGCAGGTTGGGTTGTTCTGAGAGATAAGCCCAATACCCAGGCTTGAGTACACCCTAGGACTAGAGTGGAGAGTAGTGGGACCTACGTGTCCGCTTGGTACGTTTGTGTGTTCACGAAATTCACAACCAGACGAGGCTATCTTGGGACGCATTCTAACGTGTGTGTCTTGCGCATGTTAGGGTGTTGATCTAGAGAGCTGTCGACTCTGGTGACCGATCATCGAGGACCTTAGTGGAAACATCCCTCTTTAGTGGTGACAGTGGCAGACCACATCCTGTGGCAAACCCATTCGCACCCGAGGGCCCACTTTGGAACTCGCATAGGATGGCCCCTATCTTTTGAAGAGAATCAGTGGAGGCACTCCTCGATTGACGATAGTATTATACCCCGAGGGATGAATGTACTATTGTTTCTCGACCTCAGTGCCAAAGCTGAGGACCTTCCATTTTGGAGAATCAGTTGAGGCCTCCTCGATTGATGATGATGCCAAACCAGAAATGGTGAACGTATCATCATTTCTCGACCTGAGAGCCCGGGATACTGAACATCTTAGTACCCACACGTGAGATGGGATGGGTGTTTGCAGGTTTGCAGGTAACCGAAACCTTCAACCTACCCAGTTTTTCTGGATTTCTCATCAATGTTTGATTATCTGGGTTCCTGGTTATCTCATTGGTTCGGTATTTTGGAATTCTGGTTTTCTGGGTTGTGGTTCTCGTTCAGTTAATAGCACAGCACATCCAGCAGTGTTGCCTTGATCCCATGTGTGCATTTGCATCATCATTTTGCATCCTAACATGTTTATTCATTTGCAGGGCTGCATCCTAACCTTGATTCTAGTTTCTGAAGACTATCGAGGATGAGTACTGAGAAGAAAAAGGATATCATAGGATACAAGTTCCCGTCACTTATTCTGGATCTTGTTCACAAGGGTGTTTCTATGGCAGAACCTGGGGAATTGGCACTTGTGGACTTTGATGACATGCCGTAGTTCTCTTTCTCTCTATTGTATTAGGATCACCACCAGGCTTGTTGGTTGGGATCCATGATTATTGTGTTCAGACTTATTATCTCGAGCTGTGATCATTGACATCTGGTTTTCTTAATATATGAGCAGAAGTCCCGTTCTATCTTATTGTTAAACTGGAATCAAGGGGTGGATCGCCCTGCGAATTTTTAAACATGTTCATTTGCATTTGCATATTCATAATCATTTTGCATAACAGGTGTTCATCTCTGGCGTTCTTACTTGGTTCTCCTTCGCAGTACAGGATTGCAGATCAACACATTCACCGGTATTCTACCAGACAAGATCAGAAAAGACTCATGGATCAACTACAAGCTGAGATGACTGAGATGCGGACCCGCATGAACCAATTCATGGATTTAATGCAAGGGGTTGCTCAAGGCCAAGAGCAGTTAAGAACCGTTGTCCAACCACTGATTGCAAGGATTGATGACGAAGTTGTCCTTCATGGAGGAGTCCATACTGGTGTTACTGGTACTAACGTTCAGAATGGCCCTCCGGGCGGAGGTATTCCTGTTTCTGGTGTTGTGATCCCTCCGGGCGGGGCTGAAAATGTCGTGGGAGGTGGTATTGGTGTCTGTGCTATTCATGGCCGTCAGTTTGATGGTATTCAAGATGATGCATTCTCTGTGCCAGGTGGGGACGCTGGCTCCCAGATTGACACTGATCAGAGATTCAGGTTGATTGAGGAACAACTGAGGGGTATTGCCAATCAAGATTCTGTGGGTATGGATTTAGAGGATTTGGGGCTGGTTCCGGACGTTGTTATCCCGCACAAGTTTCAGACTCCTACCTTCGAAAAGTACAATGGTATGACTTGCCCAAGGACTCACGTAAGGGCATACACGAGTAAAATGGCTGCTCACGCAAAGAACTAAAAGTTGATGATGCATTGCTTTTAAGATAGCCTATCTGGGGCATCCCTGGAATGGTATATGCAGCTAGAGAGGAAAGACGTTCGTAGTTGGAGAGAGCTGGCAAGGGCGTTTATTAGACACTATCGATATAACACTGATATGGCTCCCAATCATACACAGCTGCAGAATATGTCTCAAAAGAGCATTGAAAGCTTTAGAGAGTACGCCCAGAGGTGGCGTAAATTGGCTTCTCGAGTTCAACCTCCGATGTTGGAAAGAGAGCTCGTTGAGATGTTCATGGATACGCTTCAGGAGCATTATTATGAGAAATTGGTTGGATGTATGTCAGCTGGATTTTCAGGTCTTGTATTGGCAGGGGAAAGAGTTGAAAACGGCATCAAAACGGGAAAGATTCAAGTTGCTCCCGGTTATTCTGAAAATGCGAAGAAACGTTACAGTGAAGAAGAAGGAGAGACTAATGTCGTTCAGTACCAATGACCTTATGCTCCTCAACAACAGAAGTATCAGCGTCAGAACCAGCATAGGCCGCGCAACAACTTGGAAAGAAGGAATGCTGCTCTTCATCCAGTTCCCATGTCGTACAGTCAACTATTGCCACACCTGGTTCGAAACTCATTGGTGGAGCCTAAGACTCTAAAGCCTGTTCCAGAACCATACCCTCCGGGGTACAATCCCCATGTGCAATGTGGATATCATGGAGGATCTATGGGGAACACAACCGAAGATTGCAAAGCCTTCCAAGCCAAAGTGCAACAATTGATCAACAAAGGGTACATATCATTTCCGGAAGGAGACTTGGTTATGCACGTCGACCTCTCATCTGTTTGAAGACTTCAAGGGTAGTCTCCTAAAGCCAGTAGCCCAAGCGGAGTCAAGTCTTCTCAACAACGGTAGTCATCAGTTTCTTTACTGCATTTTTATTTGTAGTTTTTCATTTCTCGTTAAAGCATTATATGCATGTAGAAACTTGTTTGTTTTTAATGACGATCATAATACAATGAGCATGTTTTCCTTGAAGTAATCCATTCGTATTCACTCTTAAATGTTTATATGCACTGCAATACCAATTTTCTAGTCTAGAACTCTCGAGGGAGGATGACGAAATAAGAGCGCAGATTTCTAATGGTACGCTTTAGGATAGAACCCTGTTGAGGATATACAGGCATTGTTTCAAACCCCTAAACACTGGAGATATAAGGGAGATAGACCCTCGTTAACCCCTTTGAGCCTTGAAGTAGGAGTTTCCTTCATACGAAAAAGTTCTCATACTTAACCCAGGGGCAGGGTAGGCGTCAGTTAGTTTGACCGAGCGTTCAAATTTCAAGGAGAGTGTGCATCTGAGGATCCATTACCCTCTATCCCGCCGTCAAGAGGTCAAGAGATGTGAAACCACAATGGTTATCCATCAACAATCAAGGAGTGAGGCAGTCACAACCCTTTCAAGCAAGTAAGACAACCAGTGTCACACGCTTTGTTCAAAAAGGGGAATTAAAAAAAAAGAAAGAAAGAAAAGCCCGCTAAGTCGAAACTTGAAAACAAGTGACTTAGGCAAAAGTTAGGGCATCCCGCTAGACTTAAAAATCGAAAAACTCAAAAGAGTCAGTCCAGGCAAAAATTAGGGATAAAAAAAAACAAAAGAAAGAAAAAGCGAAAGGCGAAAAGGATTACAAAAGAAAATCCTCGATAAGAACAAATTCGTGTGATTACAGACACAAAAGATAAAAAGGGGTGGCTATCATTCCAAACTCCCTTAGGTGCCAAACCATTAGTGGCATAGGTTCCTTAAAGATCATAAACCTGTTGGGAGATGAGCGTTTGGGTCAGATTAACTGAACATAGGACTGGAGAACATCACGAAGAGTGGGTGGGCACCGATAAATTTTGAGCCATAAATCCTTTTTCTGAAACCGCGAACCAGACCACGTTACAACCCTTAAAAGTCCTAATTGAAACAGGGTTTATTCCGAAAGCGTACTTCAACAGGATAGCGTTCCTGACTCCTATGAGTTGTGCTAATAAGATTTGATGGTATTTTTGGTGCGCATTGTTTTGCCATTCAAAAATCAAGGTCGCGTCCCAGCTAGTGATTCGTTCACAAAGCTTGGCGACGTATTTTCAATAAAGCTTCAAGGTTAACATGAGTGTTGCATTAGAATTGTCATTCTCATAATAAACATTTTCTGCGTGCATGTGTTTGATATCAAAGAAGCTTACACAGTGAACGTCAGTCAAGAAGCTTGATCCGGCCAAGTTGGGATGGTGAAAACTCCGAAGGACAATCATATCAAAGGGCATGCTGCCAAGAGACTCAGTGTAGAGCGGGCTCTCCCTAGTAAGTCGTGTTAAGATGTAGCTAATCTGGGGCAGTCACGTCGAGAAATCTCTCCGAAATTCAAATTATGAAGACTGGGGCAGTTATGTCGAGATATGATAAATCTCTCCAAGAGTTTGAAGACCCTGGGGCAGTGCGAACGCCCTATCTTCTATAAAATCCTCTTGAGATGATTTCCTCCATTAGACCTGGTGGTCTGGGGCAAGTGAAAAGTTCAAAGAGCCGCTTATGACCATAAAGACAAGTCAGGTTGCAGGGCAACAGGATTGTACATCCCCAGCAGTTGGCTCTCCCCAACATTGAGATTGCTCCTTCCCCAGCAGGACAAACTTTCCTCAGCAGAGCAGACCTTCCCCAGCAGGACAAACTTTCCTCAGCAGAGCAGACCTTCCCCAGCAGGAGACCTGGAAAGTATTTTCTCTGAATCAAGACGTTATCTCCCCACAGAATCAGGGTTTTCACTTCCCCCATCCAGTCAGGAAGCGTGTTTTCGCCGACAATGTCATATCCTAGTCCCCAGCAAGGTGGGAGTAAAGTCATTCTCCCCACCAGCAGGCTAAGTTCAGCAGTATCCCCAAGCAGGATGGTATTATGGGCTGGAATCCCCCAGCAGGTCCTGAGCCCAATTGGATATTAGCAATCTTCAGTAACAGACTTTCGGTCCCGTTATTGGCATTCACTCTCAACTCCTCAGCAGAGGAGAAATCTCAGGTTTGGATGTTACCTTCAGTAGAGGACATGTGTAATCCCCAGTGGTATGGATGTTCTTTTGGGATTTCATCCCCAGCAGAAGTTGTTGATCCGAAGAGTCGGTCAGTGTGATCCTTCTCAGCAGAGTTCCTGGATTCAGAGGACAATTTATTTTTGTCATCCCCAGTTGAATTCGTCTTTTCTCTCCAGCATTTATTTTGCTGGAGGGACCCCTTTTACATATCATAAGCATTGGCATTGCATCCTCAAAACGTGTAGCATTTCCACTTTGTGTGGAGCATTACGGCAAAATTCAAACATTTACATTTGAAGCATAAGCCAGGGTTGATGCTTTCCTTGCCAGTTCTCTTTCCCAGCAGAGATGGCATAACTCAGGAGATTTTGGAGGGATGCCTTCCTCATACTTGTGCCCCCGGGCAGGGTCTTTTATTTAGACTTCTCCTTCCCCCGGCGGAGTCATCTTATATGTGGATCGTGAGTCCATTAGAAGTTTGCCTTGGATTGGCCAATCTCCTTTGTAAATCCAGTTCTCGTCTGGTAGTCAGTTCTCGTCTGACTTACTTGGTGAAACCCAATTCTCGTCTGGTAGTCAGTTCTCGTCTGACTTATTTTGTAAATCCAGTTCTCGTCTGGTAGTCAGTTCTCGACTGACTTATTTGGTGTAAACCCAGTTCTCGCCTGGTAGTCAGTTCTCTTCTGACATCTCTTTTGTAAACCCAGTTCTCGTCTGACATCTCTTTGGTAAATCCAGTTCTCGCCTGGTAGTCAGTTATCGTCTGACCTATTATTGTGGTAGTCAGTTCTCGTCTGACTTATTTCGTGAAACCAGTTCTCTTTATCAGCAGAGATAGCAATCTTTTGAAGATTTTCCTCGTCAGTTCCCTTTATCAGCAGGGATGGCATTTATTCCGCTAGTTCTCTTTATCAGCAGAGATAGCAGTCCTTTGAAGATTTCCTTCGTCAGTTCCCTTTATCAGCAGGGATGACATATTTCGAGATTCCATTGTCAGTTCTCTTTATCAGCAGAGATGACATAACCTGGGAGAGTTTTATTTCATGTTATCCCCGGCGAAGTCCACTTTATGTCAGTTATCCTTGGCGGATACAATTGAGGTTGTATTCGTTTTGTGGGTGCGATTGAGGTCGTATTCATGTTTTCTTTGTGGGTAGAGTGATCGAGGCCAGTCTTCCTTTGAGGGTACAATTGAGGTTGTATTCGTTTTATGGGTACGATTGAGGTCGTATTCGTATTTTCTTTGCGGGTGGAGTGATTGAGGTCAGTCTTCCTTTGCGGGTGCAATTGAGGTTGTATTCGTTATGTGGGTGCGATTGAGGTCGTATTCGTCCTTTCTTTGTGGGTAGAGTGATTGAGGTCAGTCTTCCTTCGCGGGTGCAATTGAGGTTGTATTCGTTTTGTGGGTGCGATTGAGGTCGTATTCGTATTTTCTTTGTGGGTAGAGTGATTGAGGTCAGTCTTCCTTTGTGGATACAATTGACGTTGTATTCATTTTGTGGGTACGATTGAGGTCGTATTCGTATTTTCTTTGTGGGTAGAGTGATTGCGGCCAGTCTTCCTTTGTGGGTACAATTGAGGTTGTATTCGTTTCGTGGGTGCGATTGAGGTCGCATTCGTATTTTTCTTGTGGATCCATTTCGTTATTCTCACCATTAGCAAATTTCTGGGGCTCTTTCGGTATTCAATCCCCGTGTATCCTGGAATGTCTGAGAGCCGTCGCTACTATACCTTCAGGACCAAGTTGATTGAATAGGGGCAGCTGTAACACCCCAAAATTTGCTCTCCTTACTTTAGTACTAACTGGCTTATGTTTCATTTCATTTTTGCATTATCATGTGTGCATATCATTTGGCTTTGTGGTTATGAGATCAAGGTTCTCTGTTCAAGCATCGTTAGGTTGCAACTGACGTTTATTTCGTCACTCGACATATGCGTAAAGTATTTCTCCGGGTTACGTAATCAACGGGTCAGCAAAGCTCTTATCAAACATAATTTTTCATGTCAAGAATCTCAGAGGAAGTTGAAGTTTTCAGCCGATTCAGAACAGTTTGAGCAGAAAATTAGTTTGCTGTGCAAATTTGCAAAATTCATAACTCTTGCTCTGGAACTCGTTTTGGCTGGATATTCAACAGTTAGAACCGTCTTGGTATTCTCTACAACTTTTATGTTCGGCTCGGAAGTCAATTCATCAAGGAAAGTGGTGGGAATTATTTGTTTCTGGAATTTCGGTTTCGCTGGATAATTGCGTCAGCGGTATTCAAAAGGGCTTAACTTCTGATTGGATCATCATTTCTGAGCTATTCCTATGCCAAAAAGCTCCACATCGAAATTATCTGCGACTTTTGTGTTTGGACCGAGGACTGATTCTTTGAGAAAGATCTCTGAACAAGCGAGTTTTCAGAGTCGATACAGTGCAAAAAACAGTGAAAAATAGTGCTGAACCGGTGTATTTCGGACACTAAAAAATTCATAACTCTCAGTTCGTTTATCGGATTGATGCCGTTCCGGTGCCTAAAATTCTATTTAGATGTTATCTTCGTGCCGTGAATTCAGTTTGGGTCAGGTCCGAGCGGAAGGACCCCGAAAATGTGAATTACCAGTGGGGTTCTTTGATGCAGTGCACTGTTTGTTAGATTTTGTAAAATTCATAACTCGGTCAATTTTCATCGGATTGTGTCCGTTCTCGAAGCGTTGGTTCACAAATTTTATCATCTTCAAGTTCCAAGACAAGCTCGAGTTCGAACGATGCTCCGAAGATCATCGTTTTGGTTTATTTCGCAAAAAGGAAGTGCTGAACCGAAGAAAAAGGCTGAAAGTTGTTTCACGGGAAAATGCATATCTCGCTCGTTTTTTGTCCGATCGTACTAATCTTTTGACACGAGGTCACTGACTCATAGATCTACAACTTTTCTGATAAATTCGAGTCGAGATTATGCTCCGAAGAGGTTGACCTCGTCACATTTTTGAGTAGCGGACACCAAATAAGCTGAAAAAATAACTTATTCAGTGACGTCTTGCAGCTTAAACATATCGATCGCACTCAATTTTGATCGTATGACGTCCGTTCTTTTTGCGTTGCAACCGTGATTCAGAGGCGGACGATGTTGTGGAAGGCTCAGAGTCGAAATTTCTTGCCGAAGACGGTGTTATTTTCACTTAAGCCAAAATTCTATCTTTTCCCCTTCATTTTAGACTCCACTATATATTCAAAACTCTCTCTCATTTCCCATAATTTCACTCATTCTCACAAACACCAAAAACTCTCTCAAATTTTTCTCTCAACTCTCACAAGATCAAAAAAACCAAAACTCATACACTCATTGGAGAGAACACACGTGATTTTGAGGAGAACAAAGTTTGGAACCCTAAAGCTTGATTCATTCGAATCTCACAATCCAGAAGAGCTTTTCAAAACTTCTTTCACCATCTGAACCCTTGGGATCCCTAGAGCACGAAGCATTCATCATTTGCAGCTAATAGCAAGGGCAAAGGTTGTGTGATCTCAGGTTAGTGCAATTTTGCATGCTGTTAAAACTCTCTTTTTTGATGTGCATAATGATGTGTGACATTCACTGATGATTCTGATGTATTTGGTTTGGAGTTTGGACGCATGGTTTGGTTGTATGATGAGTTTTAAGTTTTGGAACCATAACTTGTTCCGTTCGATTCTCTTCGTGTGTTAATTATTTGCTATTTTTAATGTGATATTATTGATCCTGGTGAAATTCTGGTCAAGAACATATATTCGCTTGCGTGTTTTGGTGACTTTTTGGTTGCAGGTGAACGGAGAAGACGACCGGAACCCTAGTTCCGGCGTCTGGTTCAGTCTTCGGCGAGTTTAGGGTTTGGAGGTAGGAGACGAAATCTTGACCGTCCAATTGTTTGATCCCACGGTCCATATGATGCCACATCTTTTAATTTTTGTTTTTATTTTATGATTTACATATGTTTCATTCCACACTAACTACTATACACCCTATGTTTCTATTACTTTTTATTTTCTTTTTATTTTCGTTTTTGTTTTAATAATTAAAAATACTTCCGGTTATTCAAAAATTCCAAAAAAAATCATGAACGTATTTTAATGTCTTATTTAATTATTTTTGAATTTTATTTTAATTTTTCATTTGTTTTGATAATTAATTCTGATTTTCTTTTCCAAGGTGTATTCCATGTTTACCCTTGTGGTTAATGCTTGTGTTTGATGACTTTGCCATGCCTTCTTGAGCCGATTTTTTTTCCATGTATTTACACTTAAATTATGAATGTTTGAATGTCATGTTTCTGTCTTGGTGATCAATTTTTGATTATTTTCCATGTGGTTCTCTTTGCTCCTCGATTATTGCTTTGTTAGCTTGATACGTGTGATGTTTGGATCCATTTGGTGATGCAATTTTGTGGTTCTTGGTGAGATCTTTTTCACATGAATTCTTGATGGATATGAAGTGATTTTCCGAATTTATTCAGATTTTTATAAGGCATGCTTCTATTTTTGGTTGATATTCACATGTGACTCAAACTTTGAATGGAATGTTTTGGGTACGTGACCTAGTTTGGATCTTTTTGACCCTTTGTGTTTAAGTGAAGCTTGGAATGATTATATTTTGTGATCATATACTGACTTGGTTTGTTTGTGGCTTTGGAATCATCTTCATTTAATCATTTTTCTCTTTATGGTGGATTTTCCAAGTCGACAATGTTTTGACACAACTCTTTGGATGTTTTGAACTAGTTTCTTTGAGATGCCTTCTCATAAGATCTCATAAATGTTTGGTGACTCTTATTTGCTTTGAATGACATGTGTGAGGTTCTGATCCTCTTGATATGGTTTCCATTAAATGACATTTCCTCACTTCTTTCCTCACATGATCTTTTGTTTCTTGCATGAATGACATAAGTGAATGTTTTGCCTAGTTTTGGCACATGTTTTGAGTATGACGGATGATGTTCCTTCTTTGATGATTTGAGCTTACTATGACATGAAGTGCTTGCTGCCCTACCTTGTTTCTTATCTCTTGTGTCATCTTCTTCTTCATCTCCCTCACTTCTTTTCTTCCCTTTTGGATCTCAAGACTTGTTTAAGTCTTGGATTCACTTTTGCGTGTTTCCTTAGGGTTTCCTAGTCCAACTTAATCCTTGATTAAACTTGGAGTAGGATAGACATTAGGATTCAAACCATGCATGCTAACTTAGCTAGATGTTCCCCTTTCAAACTCAACCTTAGGACCACTTTTGCATGATAACATTAGGATAGATTTCCCCTTAGTGTTTTCTTTTCTTTTGAGTCCCTCTTCTCATCTCAAAACTTCTTGAAAACACTTAATAAGGATAAAGTGTATTGCGCATGAGCCTTAAGCATGGGGAATGAGAAATGAAGGGCTTCCTCTCATCTTTCTAGAGTGCTTAGCGAGCGTCCTGTCTTGGGACGATGCGTTAAGTATTCGCCCCTATGCCCTAGACTTTGGTGCAATGCAAGTTATGAACTAACTCAAGTCACTTCTGTCCTAAAAAATACAAACAAACTTCAAACCTTTTCGTCCTTCGGGATTGTCAAACTAAAGGCTACTTTCAAAAAGGGCACGTTACCTTCCGTCTGAGTCGCAAACAGGCATCGACCCTAACTGCCGGACGCGAACTTAACGTCGCTCATAAAAAACATAAAAAGAACTTGGTCCGAACTACGTTGATTCTGAATTCCCCATTGCACAAAGGGGGTACGTAGGCCTAGGACATCGACGTCCTACCGAGTCTGTCTTTGTCTTCCCCTTCCGTCTTAGTGCAGCCATAGATGATAGGATAACTCACCCTTAGAATAGACAACAAGCGTAGATCCCATCGAGTACGATGGACGCGTGGGGTGCTAGCACCTTCCCCTCGCGTAACCGACTCCCGAACCCAGACTATGGTTGCGATGACCATTCCCTTCCCCCTTCCTCAGGTTTATGCGGTGTTCCCTTTCCCTCTCTTGGGATAAATTTACACGGCTGGCGACTCTGTTTTCCGTGCCACTCTCGCGTTTGTACCTGGATGAAAATCCTGGGAGCGACAAAGACACAACTAAGAGATCAGGGATCAGGGGTTGGTTATACTAAGGGAAGGTATTAGCAGCCTAAGTATCTGTAGTACTCTACAGGAGCCTCTTGTTTGTAAGTGTGTTATGCTATGTTTACTTGCTAAGGAAAAACTGCTAAGGGTAAGGTAAAGACCTAAAAATGCCAAAGGTAAGGACCTAGGGGGTATACTAAGTATGCTCGCCAAGACGTCGCATCTTGTGCCTACGTATCCTGACTAAAGAATCAGAGCAACTGTAGCTAAGGGTGAAGGAGGAACCATTGACTATGCCAAAGTTCCAAGGGGAATGAGTATGATACTCATATAGAGTTAAAGAACTCTCTAAGTCTAAGTTATAAGGGTAAGTGAATACTCATGAGGATGAGAATCATATAGAGTTGAGGAATTCTAACCTAATTCTAAGTTTGAAGGTAAATGGCTCTAAGGAGGCCAAAGGGGAAGAAACATCAAGATGATGATGCTCACATAGAGTTGAGGAACTCTGGGTGAAACTTAAGTCATGAGGTAAGTGGCTCTAAGGAGGCCAAGAGAAAAGTGAGCAACTATGAGGATAGTGCTCACTAGAGGGGAACCTAATGAGGTTTAAGGGAGAAGAGGCTCTTAACAAGGCCAAGGGTCAGTCCTTATGAGGATAAGGAATGGCTCTAAGGGGACCAAGGTGGTATATGAGCTATCTATGACTTAAAAGTCAATAGAGAGTCTTTCATTTAGAAGGAGAGGAATGATGAGGGTTAAGGAGTGGAAGCTAAAGAGCTTGCCTCTCTTGGGGGAGACTTAATAAAGTTATAAGATAACAAACATAATAAACAAGATGAAAATAAGAGCATGGTAGAGACTAAGACACTTCATGGGGATAACATGTGAAAATGTCTTAACAAACATAAGTGATATAGGTAGACCAAAGAATATGACAATATCTTTAAAGTTCATGTAAACAGAAATGACAATCCAAGGCATACAAGCACTTTAAAAATGGTTCCAAACATGGAATTCAAGTGTCAAGACATAAACATGTCACATACTTGATCAAACAAATTCATGTTACAAGTCAAATGATCTAAAGAGATCTCATGGTATTTCAAAGGATATTTTCATGTAAAACACAACAAACATCAAGGAATCAAAGTGAAACACAAACATGCAAAGTCATAACATCATACAAGGTTTGGACAACATGCATTAGGTCTCATTTCATGAATATGAACAAGGAAACATGGCAAGGAAATCAAGAGAAAATCAAAATGTTCTTTATGAAAACCCTAAAAAGGCTTTCTCTTTCAACATTAACAAATGTTTCAAAAATAGTTATTTTCACCAATTTCTTTTTACAATCAGAAAATAGACATGTTAAGGAACATTTTGCAAAAAGAATGGATCAAAAAGGGTGAAAATGAGCAAGTTATGAAGGTTTAAAATCAAGTTATAAACCATAAAAAACAAGAACAAGTGATAAAAAGAAATGGAAATGTCCCACATGGGACTTGAACCCACGCCATAGGGCTTCAGAGCACAAAACCCTTACCAACAGGGCTGCGCGCGCAGTGTGAACATAGTGTACAAACATTCAATAAAATAACATAACAAGTGATTCAGGTTGAAAAAATAAAAAGGAAAAGGTTTGGGGCGAGGGGGATTCGAACCCCAGACCCTTCGCTTGCCAATGCCTATAACCTCCTCCATGGACCAACGGTGCTACGCTCTCATCCAAACATATAATGCTTAAAATCATTTTTATTTTAAATTAACCCTTCAAAGGCCACCTCAGCGCCACATGGAATAGACTGGGGGCCACCACTTCTTCTTCCTCGTTCTCACTCTCCTCTCTCTCGAACCCTAAACATGCAACCATGGCCAAAATTTCCAGCCCACAGATCTCTCTCATTTCTCCATCAAATCAAGTGAAACAAAAATCAAAGTTGGAGTAAAAACTCCCAAGATTCTAAATATGTTCTTAGTTTTCATTAACAATCATCGTATGATTCAGAAATCAACACATAACAGTGCAACATCATAAGATTTCAACAAGTTATATCATGCAATATATCAACCAAACATGGCAAACTTTTATTCGGAATCACAAAGTCATAAACACACTATATTTTAACGTTCAAACAACAATGATATCATGCATGAATATGTGAGTTTCAGAGATAGAAATGCTACCTCTTGGAGAAAGTCCAAGGCCTCTTCTATAACACTTGTAAATAAGAAACACCACCTTCTGGGAACTGGTTGGACCTTGGAGAGGAGCTGCAGATGCTTTGAAGCTTTGGAAAATGCTTGGAATATGGAACCCAATCCTTTATGCAAACTGAAGTTCAAAAATGGAAGGTGATGATGGAGGTGTTACAGTTAGGGTTTGAGTGTTTGGAGCTTCTCCATATGGTGTTTAGAGAAGGTTTGTGGAGTTAGAGAGAAAGTGCACGAGCAAAACTTGTGTTTGGGGAGTTCTTGCAGATTTGCAAGAACTTGTGAATGGGAGGATAGAGTGAGCAATCAACCTCTTTGTGGGGTGATTTTGGTGTATCTTGGGGAGTAGAACAAGGCTCTATTTATAGGAAAGGCTGAGGGTTTGAAGCATGGCCAGAAATGGAAAATGCTAAGTTTGTCCTCTTGAAAAGCTTCCATCGTGTGAGCTGGTTTTGCTGAACCAAAAGTCTTCAAAGCTAAGGTCATAGGCTCTGTTGCAATGTGGGCTGATTGGATTGGTTCAGGCTCCAAGTTTCAATGAGAAAAAGAAGTTGCCATGCCTTGTGTAAAGTTTCTCTCACCTTGGATGCCCACTTGATCCACTTGTATAATACTTCAATATTTTAATGTCTCATCTTTGGCAAAATCGTGGCAGAGGTTTGTAGCATGCTAACCTTGTGTTTAAACATCAGAATAGTGAGGCATTTGGTGATTAGAAGTGTAATGCATCATTATGCATAAGTTGGTTACTTAAAATTCAAGAAATGGACCTCAAACTTCTTTTAATCGAATCTCTCAGCTCACTCAATGGATTGAGAAGTTCTTGTACTTTTTGGAAAGACCTAAATGTCCTCTAAAAATTTCATGTTCAATCCAAATTCTGAATCACAAGGGATCTTGGTGAAAAATGGAGTTGAAGTCAGCTGGTTTCTAAGGCAAAAAGTAGTGAAATTTAACTAAGTCCTTAAGTGTTTTGAACTTCCAAGCCTTGTAACGTACAAACCAAGCCTTAACTTGAAAAGGGTCCTCTAATATGTTTTGAATTTCATGATGAGAGCTTCAATTTAAGCTTTGGATCACAAAATTTGGATGTGTGGTTTGGAAGTTATGACTTTCCCAATTTTGCACAAGAAGTGAATTCTTCCTTAAAAAAATTTAAGAACAAAACTCTGCCCTTCTTGCAAAAAACCTTTCAAATGGTGGTCTCTCATGCTCTAATTCATGGATTGAACATGTTGAGATGGAGCGTGACTTGAATACCTCATTTTGGGTCAATATCAATAAAATCAGAGGCTTGACTTTGTCCATCAAAACCCTAATTTTCTCAGGAGTTCCATAGGATGATCTTTGAGGATATTGCTTCTTCAATCTCTTCCAAGGTTCAAATATGACCTCTAAGGATGCTTATGAACATATGGAACCATGTCCCAAGGCTTGGAAACATGTCTTGATCAAAATCAAAGGCAATGGTTGACTGGTGCTGATAAAACCCTAATCTTGAGTCATGGTGAATCTTGTGGCTCAAGGCACTTGTAATAGTAACCAAACACACTTGATTTCTTGTGGAGTAGGATATCTTGAATGTAGGTAAGTTCAATTGGTTGATGAACCAATCAAACCTTGATTGATCATGACAAATTTCTTCAGTGATTCTTCAGGTCAAAACCCTAATTCCTTAACTTTGGTCTGATAATCTCTTGTTGACTTGATTTGATCCAGAGTCTTGAGATCCCAAACTGGTGAACACTTGTGATGATGTATGGAGCCAGAGGCTGTCTTAGGGGACCTTTATTCATGTGAGGGCCTGGCTCAGGAGACTTTGCCCTCTTCCTGGTGTAAACCCTAGTTTTCAAACAAAAGAAACAAACTTGCAAGGTGAAGTGGTTAGTCAACACTACATAGATGATTGATCCTTAAATGTAAGTGCAAGATGTTATGACATTTAAGGGGTAAAATATAAACTGATGATTTGAGGGTATTTTGTGAATCGATTATTAAGGGTTGAATTGAATCAGATTAAATAGACCTTGAGGGCGATTTTCCCTATCGATGTTGTTTCGACCTTGTGGTGAAAGGGATTTATGGGGTTTATGGGAATCTTGGGAGTTTGTGAAGGTTTAGGTGATTTGAGGTTTTGAATAGTGTAATGAATCGACCTAATAGACGTAGGTTTTATGCCTTTGATTTCCACGATGCATTAGGAATGTTGTAGGGATGTTTTTGGGGTAATTATGGTTGAAATCATAAGGGGTTTTGGACCTGTTGTGCTACTGGTGCGTAGCAGTGATTTCCTAAAATCGCAAAGAGAACCATTCCTTCGCAGGGCGAACACTCACCCCAGACTCGCAAAGCGAGCAGCGCAGGGAATGCGCGATAATTTGTGTGATGATACTGGGATGGATTCTGAAGGGTGGTTTTTAGCTCGCACGGCGAATGTCCAGGCAAGTGGATTCGCAAAGCGAATGGAGGTAGTGAGGAGGGACAGAGGAGAAGCCTCTCTGGGGATGGGGATTTGCTGTTAGCTTCGCAAAGCGAAGGTCCCAGCGAACAGGCTCGCACAACGAACTCTGTAGCGAACGGCTGCTGTTTGCGAGCTATTTTATGATTTTTTTTGTTGCTGTGATTTTTCTGATAATTTACCATGGTGTTATTGATGATTTCATGATGTTTTGATGAAATATTAATGACATGAATTACATAAAATTTTGATGAATGATGATGCACATTATGATTTTATTGATGATGATGATTATGACGTTGTGTATCATGCATTCATAGCATTTCAGTGATGATGTTAGACTTCGGTCTATTGTGGCTTCCATCCCATTGTGAGGATTTGAGGTGGTTTTCGACGTGCTCCGATTCTTGTGTGGAACCGATCCTAATGACGGGGATCTTTGGAGGGTGATGACCTAAGTGTCCATCGACTGTGACGATTGGTACCACATGCATGAGTTTTGTTGTGCATTGCATTTATGGGGCATTTGTTGATATTTATGATGTTGTGTTTTGATGTTTGCCTTGTGATGACTCTGATGATGTCGTATATGATTATGACGCCATTTTATGCATATCTTATTTTTATATTGATTATAATGAATTGTGATTACTCACCCTGCCTGTTTGAATGTTGCCTCCACTTGGGTAACGTGCAGGTGACCATGTTTAGCTGTGGATGTCTTCGAGGACTTTTGGAGTTTATCTGCTTTTGGTCGATGTAAAGGGTCTTGCTTTGATAGTGTAACATCAGGTTGGGTCGTTGAGTCGAACCATGTTGAGTCGTTATTTTGTTGTTATTTTGATGGTTATGATTTGATTTTAAAACCTTTTTATTTTGGATTTATTGTGGTTATGGTGGTTTCGCTGCCTATTGATGGCTTTTGATTTATTTTGAGGAAACCCGTTGTTTACGGAGCAATTTGTGTTATTTGAATTTATTGAGAAATGTACACCCATTGAGGCGGATCTGATTTTGACTATGATATTTATGAATAATCTGCTGTGATATTTGTAGGGTAGAAAAGGGTGTTACAGAGAGAGAGAGAGAGAGAGAGAGAGAGAGAGAGCATGAGAAAATGTTGTTGTTACTGTCTGAGGAAAAAGAAAAAAGTAGTTGTGTATGTAGTCTTATGAAAGTGTATGTGGGGAAAGTATTGTCTCGAGAGTAGCAGTAGTGGAAGTATAAAGAGAAAGGTGGCGTGTTGTTTAACGTGGTGCAAGTGAGTTGTCATATGTACTATGCCTATGGTTTGCAAAGTAAGAAAAGAAAGATCAGACAATAAAGAGAGAGTACATGCTATGTGTGCGTACTGTATGCGTGTGTATGTGTATTGTGAATCCCTTTTTTCTGCAAAATTTAAAAGGTAAAAAGTTGAGGGAGATATAGTGATGGGAGATTTCAAGTGGTAGTTTTGATTTTACGCATTTCTCAAGCAATGCGTGCACTAGAAAATAAAGAGATCACATACCTTTTTCTTTTTTTTTTCCAGAAACTTATCCAATAAGTCTTACAAAATTAAAAGTATAATAATAATAATAATAATAATAATAATAGATAAACTCAATAAAACAAATCAGATCAAATAAATTAAAACTATAAAGTATGATTAAATAAAAATATTAGTTAATTAAAAATAAAAATCGGTTTAAAACGAGTAATTGGACTGGTATCGAAGTGCTTGAAAAAATAAAATGAATACATCAAAATGATCAGTGAGAAATAAACGTATTGGAAAAATACCACGTTTGGTCAAATTTTGAAATAAATTTTACCTGGTTAAATGACTTAAATTGTCCAAAATGCGACCGAAAAGTAGTCCAGAAATAAAAATGAGCACGCCAGGTTAAACAACGTTAAACGCAAATTAATATGACTGACGTTTGCAAACTCGATTTTAAAATTCTCCATCCACTGATTTTACGCACAATTGGCTTTTATTTTAACCGAAACGACTGTAAATTCAACAAGCTTATTACAGCTGATAAATTGGGTATTATGCGAGATGAAATGCATGGTATACTATGTAGATGATGCCAAGCGAAAATACGGTCAGACGAATAAAAATATTAAAAAAGCCTAGTCAAAATATTGGGTATGACACATATAACATTTCCCTTAATGTTTGAATGAACCTTGTTGTAATTCGAAACATATGCATTCTCCCAAAATTCTTTGACAAGCTTCGAATATATTGGCCCTTTTAGAAGGTCAAAGAAACTTTTCCAACCTTGGGTTTTCAGTGTTTCCGAGAGAATAAAGCCATAAACAGATAGATCCCTGAAGTCTATTATTAACTCAGATAGAGAGAGTCAAGAAATCTATTGAGAGTGCTAAAGTGATTTGAGGAGAGTCATCTCCTTGATGGTTTTCCAACCGTTGTTTTTGTAGAGCCATGATTTCTGTAGTGGACATGTACTCAGCCATTTGTTCAGGGAGAGAAGAGAACAAAATCTGGGTTTTTAGAGGTAGGAGAGCGTAGGTGTGTGATGTGAAGTGAGTGAGTATTAATAAGAGATTTTGCAATGATTACAAAAGATTATAGAAAAGGAAAACGGTTTAACAAGGAGAAAACTGAAGATATTTTTCACATAATCCTAATAAAATATCGATTCCCAAGGTGTTATGAAGACCACGAAGCGACGTGAAAACTAAGCGTGGTTATCAAAAGACAACTGTCTTATAATAATATCACAAACTCTTCACTTTTCCTGAAAACGTGTTAATGAAGTAAACTATTCAGTTTCAAACAGTCAAAAACTTAATAGAGCATTTTGACCATGGAATATTCAGACACATGAGAACTTCACTTGTCAGAAGCTTCACATCTCAGAAGTAAAACATAATAAATCAAGCATCAGATTTTTCTATTCTCGAGAATATATGTATTCTGAGATACTTCTTTTCATTCAGAAAATAGAATAGAGTTCACATGTGGGGATGAGAACAAGTTTATCTTTAGCAAGGAATTTTGAAAAGATAACAGCCATAACAAAAGATTGTATCAAAGGTTTTAATAAAAATGGTTCCTTTTTTAACATAGTCCTAAAATTTTAATCCTAGAATACAAAAATAGATTCTTAGATAATTAAAAATAAGAGTTAGAAAATGTTACTAAAATATCTGGTAGACTTCCAGCTTCTGTTTCTTGAGAGTGTGCGTTTCTTCAGAATCACTGCTCAATTTGCTTCTGCTTTAGAGATCATTGTTGATGATGTCTCTAGCTGGACCACTAGAGCAAATTATTCTTAGAAACTTTCTTCACAAAATCTTCTTTCTTTCTTGAATGAGATGCATAGGAGCCTTCATTGCCTTCTGTAAAGATAAGCTAGAACATCTTCATGGATTCTTTGGTCTTCTCATTCTAATGGATGAAACATTTCTCCTGATGTTTGTTGTATCCAGATCATTGGAGGGTGTAGCATTTGTTTTTTATCGGTGACACGACCACCTTATCGCCATGGGTTTCTCCTCACCACAATGGTAAGAGTGGGGTGCTACTTTTTGATTTCTTATTTATCCCGTGAAGCTGGAAGAGAAAGGGAAGTTATCTAAAACTAACCTTGCACGCGAATGTTTAACTGAACAAACACTAAAGAGATTCGGGGAGTTCGGGGTCAGGTTATACAATGGGGAGTTGTCAATTACACATCCTATATGTGGTTATCCATAGGTTGTTAGCAATTATCTTTACTGCTTTCTACTTACCGGCGTTTGTCTGTTATGGGTTTGGGAAAGTATCCCCTTTGTGGGAATGTCTGAGAGAGAGTATTTTGTGGATGTCGGGTTTGCCGATGTTTTTTTGATGAATATGTGAGGGTACTGGACCTAGAGTTTTTTATTGGTATGCTCGCTAAGATTTCTCAATCTTATGCCTACGTATTCCCGTTAAAGAAAAACAGGGAAATCAGAGCAATCGTAGTTCCTCCCATTAGATGATGTTTTGGTGTCTTGTTCAAAGCCCAAGATTGAAGCTAAAAGAGTATTTGTGTCATGTTCAAAGCCCAAGATTGAAGCTAAAATGTTTAATTGAGAGAGAATTTGTCATCTCCAAAGGGAGACATCTCGTCTATTTATCACAACTATTGGGTGACTGATTATAAAGGAGAATTACGTTAACTGAGATATGTGAATCCAGCAATGTCATAATTTCCTTTATAAGGGATGTTATCCTGTAGGAGAAAAACTTAACTCAGTATAGAGAAATTCCATTTTTCCTTAGGAGTTTTCATGCTAAGAGAGGGACAGTGGCGTGGATGTAAATAATCCAGAGGCTTGCCATTTACAGCAATTAGATGAAAGAGGAGTTTTACCAGGATAAGAGATGGATTGTAGCTTGGATTTTGAATCAATAAGTGTGCCACTTATAGCAGTTATCTGGGATTTAGGGTTTATTTTGGATGTGTGTTTTGATGTGTGATATACATAGAAGTATCTCCCTACAGAGAGATTTTGGTTTCCTCTGAAGGGAATGTTGATTTTTGTGTGCCTTGATCAAAGCCCAAGGTTGAAGCTAAGAGATTGATTGACTCCATTGGGGAAGTCCTTATACAAAGCCTAAGAGGAGGCTAGAAAAGACTGACTCAACAAGAGAGTGTTTATCTGTCGTGTACAAAGCCCAAGATTGAGGCTAAAAAGAGACTGACTCTTTGGGGGGGTATCATTATACAAAGCCTAAGAGGAGGCTAAAAGTTGACTTTTCGGGGAAATATTTTGTCTGTCTTGTACAAAGCCCAAGATTGAGGATAAAATGAGACTGACTCTACTTATCTGTCTTGTACAAAGCCCAAGATTGAGGCTAAAATGAGACTGACTCTACGTATATGTCTTGTACAAAGCCCAAGATTGAGGCTAAAGGATATTTGACTGACTCAGCTGAAGATATTTGTGGGTGTCTTGTACAAAGCCCAAGATTGAGGCTGAAAAGGGTTGACTCAACAAGAGAGTGCTTTTGTATGGTGTCGTGTACAAAGCCCAAGATTAAGGATGACTTTTGCTGAGGAAAAGAAGGATCATTATACAAAGCCTAAGAGGAAGCTGAAAAGATGATTTACTCAACAAGAGAGTGTTTTAAAAGGTGATTGACTCAACAAGAGAGTACTTTTAAAAGGTGATTGACACAACAAGAGAGTGCTTTAAAAGGTGATTGATTCAATAAGAGAATGCTTTAAAATAATAAGATTGACTCAGCAAGAGAGTACTTTGTTTGTCTTGTACAAAGCCCAAGATTGAGGCTGAAAGGGGTGACTCAACAAGAGACTGGGGAAAACATCTTTATACAAATCCTAAGAGGAGGCTAGAAAAGGCTTGACTCAACAAGAGAGTTCTGGACTCAACAAGAGAGTGCTGAAAAAGTGATGGTCTCAACAAGAGAGTGTTTTTTAGGCTAACTCTTCTGAGAAAAGTCATTATACAAAGCCTAAGAGGAGGCTGGCTTCTGCTGAGGATTATTGAGATCCAGAGGCAGGTCCAAAATGGGGAATCAACTCTTGCTGAGAGTTACAGAAGAGTTGAGGTATCATATGCCTTGAGGTTCTGATGATAAGCTGACCCTAGCTGGGAAATTTAGGATGAAAGACTGAGTTTTAGAACCTAAGGGTTTTAACTCTACTGGAAATTGGTTCAATGACCAGGGTTTTTTCCTGTGTTTGTAGGGAACTTAAGAATGTCTTTGAGATCCAAGAGGAGATTAGACTGTCCAAGTCTACTGGTATGGAAGAGTTTATCTTTGTATGATGCCCAAGAAAAGGCTGGTGTTTTAAGGGACGAGAATCAACCCTAAAATGGTTTGATGTTTTGACACTTTGGAAAGACTGCTCTAGCAAAAGATGCCTAAGTTCTGTTTTATACCTTTAAGAGGTCTTCAGGGTCCTTGTATTAAGCCCAAGAGAAGGCATGAGAACTTCTAAGAAGCCGGAGGGTCCTTGTACGAAGCCCAAGAGGAGGCTGGGATGCTTTTAGGAAGCCCGCGGGTCCAAACTTAAGAAGAGTTCAAGAAAAGTTTCACCGGGAATAATCTTTTCTTTAGTGAACAGTTCTAGGGTTTGAAGAAATTCAAGAGAGGTTTCACCAGGGATTATTCCTCTCTGTGGGAAATGAATTTCTTTGACAATTTCTAATAGTGACAGTCTGAGAAAATTTTCACCGGGAATAGTACCTTTCTCTTTGTTCCATATTGTATAAGCCCATGAGAAGGCAAGATTGTATCTGGAATTCCTATGGGGAACTAGTTTTGACTGTTGAAAGAGTGACCACTGGCTTTATCTAGTTCTAGACCTAATTGTCGGGGAAAATTCTAAGCAAATAATATACAGGCATATATATACAGATGAAATATACATTGTATGTAAAAGAGAAGGTAGGAGGACTTACAGGTGAGCAAGCTTCCAGCACAAACAAATATATATATATATATATATATATATATGTGTGTGTGTGTGTGTGTGCGTGTGCAAGTATGTAAAAGAAAGTCGTTTAAAACTTACAGGCGAGCAAGCTTCCATTATAACAGCTGTATGGTTAGTTGTTCAAGAAATTAAAGAAAGTTTTGATAACAACTATGAGTTTGAACCTAAATCAAAAGAAAGTTATACTCAAAAGAAAGTTTTTGAAAAGAAGATTGGGGCTTATACTCAAGGAGAGGCCCAAATATAACAATGATCGCACCGTTGTTCTGAAAATTGTATCGGGACTTATACAACGACTGAGGCCTAAAAAAAGTTTTCTGTACAAAGGGATGGGTCTTACAACTCTAGGAGAGGCTGAAGGGTTTGAAAAAGAAAAGAAATGGGACTTACAACACAAGGGTAGGCCCAATTAATTTTTGTTTTAAAACGACGATCGCGTCGAGGTTTTGAAAACGCAGTGGGACTTATACAGTGACTGAGGCCCAAAAAGGTTTTTATGTACAAGGAATGGGTCTTACACTCAATTAGAGGCCCATGAGTGTTTTGAAAAAGATTTGTGAGGGTGAAAATAATTAAAACCCTAATTTGATTTTAGAAAAGTATTTTAATTGAATAAAAATTCAATTAAAATGATCAAAATTATCAAATATGTGTGAAAAACAAGTTGTGATCTTGGATTAATGTTTGAAAAATCATGTTTCATCCATAGAATAATTTGAAAATGATTTGAATTTGCAAAATCAAGAGAAAGAAATATCTTTAAATGTTTAAAAACAAATAAAACATAATTCTTTGCAAAAATACTAAATATATGAAATAAATAATATTTTTGTGAAATTTTTATGGAATAAAATATTTTAACATTTTTGGGAATTTTCAAAAAAAGAACCAATAAAAAATAATTTAAATTGAGAGAGAAATTAATTTTGGAATTAATTAAACAAAAACCATAAAAAATGAAAACTTGCAAAACATGGCAAAATGATAAAATGGTCTGGGTGGGTGTTGAACCCACGACCTCAACAACAAACACACATGCGCGCTACCACTGGGGTGGTGATACATCCGTGTATCAAAACCACCCCATGAACATATATGGGGTGCCAAGTTCTAGGCCTGGGCAAGGCACCATGGCCTGGCCCTTGCCCAAGGCAAGGCCTAGTTTTGGAAATTTGCATGAAGGCTCTAACTTTCTCATTTCTCCATAGATTGGGACAAAATTTAGGTGCATCTGACCTAGAATTTCATGAGGACACCAATGGTGCCCTTGGAATTTTCAGAAAATGTTTCCATTTCAAAATCCGATAGTGATTTTAAAATAGGCCAAATTTTGCATGTTATATGCTATCTCATGGTACAGACAATAATAGCATGATAAATTGGTTCAAACACATGACATATGATATGTGTGAGAAGTCCATGATCAATGGACCTCAAAGTAATGCATGATTTAGAGAGTTCAAGTTATGATGCACTTACCTCTTGAAGCTCCTTATGATATCTGTCAAATTCCTTGTCCCAGAAGTAATTCAATGCTTTGAACACTTTTAATTGATCCCTTATAAGCTTTTAGGATGATCAAAACCAGCTGGAATCCTTAGGAACAAGTATAGGCCTTTTCTTGCAAAAGGGGCAAAAGTGATCAAGATAGTAACTCTCTCAAATGGTGTTCCAGATGAGGGAAACCAATTAGTACAGGCCTTTGGCCAATGTTGATCCAAGGGAATCTTTAGTCTCCTCTAGCCATTAACTTGAGGTTAGGGCACAGGCCTATGGTTCTTTGATTCAGAGCTGAATCTTGACTCATTTAGTTAGGAATGTGTCAGTCCATGCCACCTTGATGCATCCATTAAATGCTTGGAAACAAAATTGGAGTCTTTTGCACTTTTAAGCCTTTTTAGGTTTGTTATGGCTATGTGTAGATTCTTGTAGTTGGGAGGCTTGGGGATCAGGTCATTCCCCTTGAATTTTATCCTCTGATGTGTCCAAATGAATGACAAGGCTTCGAGTTGTCCAATTTTGGCAAATCGAGCAAAATGCCAAAATCTGCCTTGTACAAGACAATTGGAAATGGTGATTTTAAGGGAATCATATCTCCTTGCTCAGGTTAATTTATGGGAGGCTCTTGTGCTTTTTAAAAAGCCCTCATATGACACAATACATGTGTGATCATAGTTTGTCTTGAAACTATTTGAATCCAACTGAAAAATCCTCATGAACATTGAGGTCCAAGGCTGGTAACTTAGGGAGATTTTCACTAAGTGTTGGAAAAGTGCCATTTTCTTCATTTTTGTCATTTTGATCAGTCCATAACTCAAAATCCATGTGGAATTGGAGTTTGAGGTAGTTGAAGCTTTTGTAGAGTGTAGGAAAATCTACAAATCAGGCTTTGGTTCACTCAAAATGGTTGCTTGGATCAGAAGTTATGGTCCTTGGAAGTTGGTACTAAAACCATTTTTGGTTTCTCATGGTTGCCCCTTTTGCAAGAAACCTCACTTTTCTTGATTTTTCTTAATGAATGATGATCAATACCATACATTAACATTATTTTTGACTTATGGGAACCATATTTGTGAAAAAATCCAAAAAGTCAAACTTGATTTTGTGCATAGTTGACTTTTTATTGGATGAAATCCAAACCGTGTGATCCTTTGTGAAATAAAGTCCTTGACCTAAATCAAACCTAATGGATGGATTCCATAGGTGTTATAGGGTGTATTGAATCATGTCCCAAGTGTAGCGCGATTTTTGTGGTTTCGAATCACTATCTCTTTGGTACTACAATTCGATTCATTTTTTATCCTGTTGAGCTGATTAAGGAAGGGAAATAGATGTCTCCAATTAACCCTGCTTGCATACTGAGGTTAAACAGCCAAAACTGTTGGTTTACAGATTCTATCAAAAGGGGGTCTGTCTTAGGTTATTTGCTTAAAAACAGTGTTTAGACTATTTGCTAGGTTTCTGGTAAGGTGTTAGGTCTGGTGCTTTGTATGAAGGTACGGGATTTTGGGTTTTTGATTAGTATGCTCGCTAAGATTTTGCATTCTTATGGCTACGTATTCCCGTTTAACAAAACAGGGAAATCAGAGCGATCGTAGTTCCTCCTATTCAATGGGAGGAAATGGATTGTTTTGGTGTCTTGTTCAAAGCCCAAGATTGAAGCTAAAAGTGGGTTGTATCTTGTTCAAGGCCCAAGATATGAAGCTAAAGGTTTGACTGAGAGAGAATTTGTCATCTCTAAAGAGGAATTGTTGATGTTTGTATGTTGTGAGCAAGGCACAAATTTGATGCTAAAAGGTTGATTGACTCCACCAGGGTTTCTTTATACAAAGCCTACGAGGAGGCGGGAAGTTTGACTTTTCCGGGGAAAATGTTCTTTCTGTGTTGTACAAAGCCCGAGATTGAGGCTAAAAGGGATTTTGACTCCGTTGGGGAGAAGGTATCTTGTATAAAGCCCAAGATGGAGGCTGTAATGGTTTGACTCAACAAGAGAGTACTTTTATCTGTCCTGTATCAAGCCCAAGACGGAAGCTAAAAAAGGTTGACTCAACAAGAGAGTCTTGAATAGGTGATTGACTCAACAAGAGAGTCTAAAGGTTGATTGACTCAACAAGAGAGTCTTTTATACTCAACAAGAGAGTGATTGACTGTCTCGTACGAAGCTCGAGATTGTGGCTAAAAGGAGATTGACTGAACAAGAGAGTTTTTTATATTCAACAAGAGAGTGTTTTTTCTATCTCGTACAAAGCCCGAGATTGAGGCTAAAAAGAGATTGGCTCGACAAGAGAGCCTTTTATACTTAACAAGAGAGTGTTTTTTCTATCTCGTACAAAGCCCGAGATTGAGGCTAAAAAGGGATTGACTCAACAAGAGAGTCTTTTATACTCAACAAGAGAGTGTTTTTCTGTCTCGTACAAAGCCCGAGATTGAGGCTAAAAAGGGATTGACTCAACAAGAGAGTCTTTTATACTCAACAAGAGAGTGTTTTTCTATCTCGTACAAAGCCCGAGATTGAGGCTAAAAAGGGATTGACTCAACAAGAGAGTCTTTTATACTCAACAAGAGAGTGTTTTATCTATCTCGTACAAAGCCCGAGATTGAGGCTAAAAATGGATTGACTCAATAAGGGGGTCTTTTATACTCAACAAGAGAGTGTTTTATATGTCTTGTACAAAGCCCAAGACAAAGGCTAAAAGTGGTTGACTTAACAAGAGAGTCTGAAAAGGTTAGCTCCGCTTGGGAGAATCATTTGTACGAAGCCCAAGAGGAGGCTGACTTACTGTTGAGGATTATTGAGATCCTGAAGCATGTCCACGTGTGGGGAACTCTCATGAGAGAGATCGGTTTCTGCGGGAGATTGATCCAGAGTGATCGGTGTTTTTTCCTATTGTTTGAAAGGAACTTGAGAATGTCATTGAGACTCAAGAGGTTTAGACTGTCCAAGTCTAGAGTTTTATCTTTTATACAATGCCTAAGAGGAGGCGCGGGCATTAAGGGATGAGTATCAACCCTACAACGGCTGGAGTTTTGACGCTGGAAAGACTGCTCTAGCAAAGGATGACTAAGTTCTATCTTATACCTTTAAGAGGTCGTCAGGGTCCTTGTATTAAGCCCAAGAGAAGGCATGAGAACTTCTTAGTAGCCGAAGGGTCCTTGTACAACGCCCAAGAGGAGGCGCGAATGCTTTTCAGGAAGCTTGTGGGTCCCCAAACCAAGAGAAGTTCAAGAAATTCAATTCACAGAGAAGAGATCATTCCAGGAAAGTTCAAGAATTTGGAAGAAACTCAAGATATGCTATTCATGGAGAATAGATCATCTCTAGGGAGTTAGAGTTTCTTTGACAATTTCTAAGAGTGACAGTCTAAGAAAAGGTTCACCGAGAATACTGGCTTTCTCTTTGTTCCATATTGTTTAACCCCAAGAGAAGGGATGATTGTATCTGGAATCCTACGGGGATCTAGTTTTGTTTGTATTTAAGAGTGACCAACAAGACTTTACCTAGTGCTAGACGTAGTTGCCGGGGAAAACTCTAAATAACTATACTAGTATTACACAGTGGATATGTGACAAGTATATAAAAGGATGTGAAAGAAGACTTACAGTGAAACAGCCCCACAATACAGTTATATACATATGAAAGCGGTAAATGAAAGCGGATAAACACTTACCCGTTGTAGAGCTTCCATGTTGTTTTGTTAGTTGTTCAACAAAGAAAGTTTTGATAACAACATATATTTGAATTCAAAATCAAAGGAGAAAGTGCTTTGAAAAGATTGTTGGGGCTTACAGCTCAAGGAGAGGCCCAAGTTTTAACGATGATCGCACCGTTGTATTGAGAACTATACAGGTGGGCTTATACAATATGTGATGCCCAAGATTGTTTTTATGTACAAGGGGATGGGTCTTACACTCTATTAGTGGGCCAAATATTTATTTTTGTACAAGATATGGGACTTACAACTCAAGGAGAAGCCCAAGCTTATTGGTTTGAAAACGACGATCGCGCCGAGGTTTTTGAAAACACAGTGGGTCTTATAGAACATCTGAGGCCCAAATCATTTTGGTTTCAAAAAGGGGTTGGGTCTTACACTCTATTAGAGGCCCAAAATGTTTTTGTTTTTGAAAAGGAATGGGACTTATAGCTCGAGGAGAGACCCAATTGGTTTGTTAAAAAGGCGACGATCGCGCCGTTGTTTTTGAAAATACAGTGAGACTTATACAATGGATGAGGCCCAAAATTGTTTTATTTATAAAGGAGCTGGGTCTAACACTCTATTAGAGTCCCATGAGTGTTTGGAAATGATTGATGAGGGTGGAATCGATCAAAACCCTAATTTTATCATTTTTAAAAGTGAATTCTTAAAGAAAATTAATAAAAAATGATAAAACACCAAATAAACTTGAATAAAAAACTTGTGATTTTTGGTTAAGGTTTGAAAAATGAGGTTTTAATCACAAGATGAATTAAAACTCATTTGGTTTTGATTGTTCAAGAAGAATATTCACTTTTAAAATGTTTAAAAAACAATAAAAAATGAATTTATTCATAAAAATATAAACCATATTAAATAAATAATATAAATTTTATTTTTTTGTGGAATAAAATATTTCAACATTTTTGTGATTTTTTGCAAAAAGAACCAATAAAAAATAATTAAAATTGAGGGAGTTATTAATTTTTCAAATCATTAAAAATAATAGGAAAAATAATAAAAAATGAAAAAAAAAATTAAAAAGGGGTCTGGGGCGAGGGGGATTCGAACCCCAGTCCTCTTATGTGCAGTGCGCGCCTCCTACCACTAGGGTGGTGATACATCCATGTATCAAAGCCCACCCACAAATATACAAGGCTTGCCTTATTTTTGACCAGGCCAAGGCAATGCAAGGCAAGGCTTTGGCCAAAAATGTGAAGCTTGTAACTTTCTCATTTCTCCATGGATTGGGACAAAATTTAGGTCTATCCTACCTAGAATTTCACAATGAATCCAATGGTGGTGGTGGTTTTTTCAGATGAGGTCCCCATTTTAAAACCCAGTAGTGGTTTTGAAATAGGCCTTCATTTGCATTTTCTGTGCTACCTCATGGTACAGGCATGAATCACATGATGAATTGCTCCAAACACAACATATATAACATGTATGAGATGTGTATGATCAGTGGACTTCAAAGCAATGCGTATTTCTAAGAGTTCAAGTTGTGATGGTTACCTCTTTAGGAGCTTTTTGGGCAATCTGTCAAGTGCTTTGTTCCAGAAACAATTTGATGCTTTGAACACCCTCAAATGATCCCTTGGAAGCTTTTAGCATGATTGGAAACAGCTGGAAACCTCAGGAATGGAAACTGGCCCTTTCTTGCAAAAGAGGCAAAAGTGACCAAAATAGCAACTCTCTCAAATGGTGTTCCAGATGTGGGGAACCATATGGGAAAGTTCAAGGATGATATTTGGAGTGTGTTTGAGGCTTTATCTGGTTTTGAAAGTGACTGAATCAAGACATGGCTTGAAAAGTGCAAAAAAGTCCTATTTTGAGGTTTTGAGAAGGGACTTTGAGATTTTGGGGTTACAGGTCACTTGTGAGAGTTTGGACAGCTTAGATATGACATATTGGATGTGTTTGGATCATGAGATGTGATGGAAATGCTCTCTAACTCAAAAACTCAGAGTTACCATGCTAAAGAAGACATTTTTTCCTAGAGAAAGAGATTTTAAGAAAGGCAAGTGTTGTAGGCCTTTGGTGTCCTCAAACTGATCCGAAATGAGCTCTATTTATAATGGAGCAAGTTTGTTTTGCAAGCAATAGTGAATGAAGGCTGCTGCAGACCTTTGTCCAATTGGAGCATTATGGAATCTCAAGTCTCCTCTAGCCATTGACTAGAGGTTAGAGCACAAGCCTTTGGTTCCCTAGTTCAGAGATCATCCTTGACTCATTCAGTTGGAAATGGCTCAGTTCATACCACCTTGGTGCATCCATTGAATGCTCCAAAACAAAATTGGAGTCTTGTCCCCTCTTTAGGGTTTTTTAGGTTTGTCATGCTATTTTTAGTACCAAAGACTTGGGAGGCCTATGGATCAGTGTTTGTCCCTCCTTGGTCTCTCCCTAAGGTGTTCAGATGGATAAACTTGTTTGTCATTTGCACAAATTGCTCAAATCGAGCAAAATGCACAAATCTGCCTTGTTATGACAGTTGCAGCAAGGCATATTGCCACTGTCATAACTCTTAGCTCAGATGGGATTTGATGGGGTTCTTGGACATTTTGGAAAGCCCTTATATGATACAACACATGTGTGATCATAGTTTGTTTTGAAACTTTTTGGATCCAAGTGAAAAATTCCCCTACATTTTGAAAAAACTAAAACAGATTCTGACTTAGTGAAAATTTCACTAAGTGTTGGAAAAAGTGACATTTAATGTTTTCAGCCATTTTGATCCAACCATAACTCAAAATCCATGATGAATTGGAATGAGGTGTAGTTAACACTTTTAAAGTATGACATGAGAGCTACAAATCCATCTTTGGATCAGCCCAAATGGTTACTTGGATCTCAAGTTATGATCCTTGGAAGTTGGTACCCTAGCCACTTTGTTCAATAACTTAGAAAATTTCTAAGTTTTTTATGGTTACCCCTTTTACAAGTTATCCCACCTTTCTTGATTTTTGTTGATGAATGATGATTCCAATCACACATTAACATCATTTTAGGGTTAAGGAACCTTGGTTGACCAAAAAATAAAAAAGTCAAACTTTGACTTTTGGGCACAGTTGACTTTTTATCAAATGAATTCCAAACTGTGTGATCGTCTATCAAGTTAAGTCCTTGACCTAAATCAAACTTTATGGATTGATTTCATAGGTGTTATAGGGTGTATTGAATCATGTCCCAAGGTTTGGGAGCATGCCTGAGTCAAAAGTCAAAGGCACAGTTGCTTTTTTCTACGAAACCCTAACTGTGGTTCTGATGAACTTGAAACTTGTGAATCAAGCTTCTTGGATCAATCCATTTTTGTAAATGGATCAATGTAGTGTATTTGAGACCCTCAAATCACGTCTTGAGGTCTTGGCTCATATCTTGCTTCAAAAGTCAGCTTATGGGTGAATTAGGTCAAGAAACCATAATTCCTAATTTTTCATGAATGAATCCCCTGAGGCTAAAATGACTTAATGATTGGGTCTATGTGGTCCCTTGGAGTATCTTGGGTTGTGCTTTGAAGCATTGGCTCATGCCCAGAGGAAAAATTCCATCTGAAGGCCTTGGTCGACCAAAACCCTAATTTGGTGACACTGGCGATCTTGAGGCTTGATCCACTTGGAGTGTTGCAACCTTGTGCTTGATTCTTGATGTGGAAGTCCTCTTGATCCTTTATGGGTGTTTAAGAGGTTTAGACAAGTTGAAGATCATGTCATTACTTGATTGATCCTTTGTCTAAGGGCTCTGAGAGGGTTTGAAACCCTAATTCTTGTTTGTAGTGAATGCTCACCCATCTTTGAAGAGGCTAATGAGTATGAAAGTTCATCCACATTGTGGTGATGATTTGCACAATGATGGAAAATCTTAGTGGTCAAAATTTGGGGTATGGCAGATGCCCCTATTTAATCTTCTTAGACCCAAAGGTGTGGATGGCGAAGGTATTCGGGCATTCGGGGTGCAAGAGGATTAAATATCGGAATACCCAAAATTTTGATGGTGGTTATGAATGGCAATTTGCGCATCCATCTTCTTTTTCTAAGCGTTAATACTTAGAAAAGGAAAAACTTCCCCTTGATCCTGGTTTCCTACCAAGGAACTGGTCTCAGTTTCTGGTGTAAACTTCCCCTCAATCCTGGTTTCCAGCCAAGGAACTGGTCTTAGTTTCTGATGTAAACTTCCCCTCAATCCTGGTTTCCTACCAAGGAACTGGTCTAATTTTTTGATTTAAACTTCCCCTCGATCCTGGTTTCCTACCAAGGAACTGGTCTAAGTTTCTGATATAAACTTCCCCTCGATCCTGGTTTCCTACCAAGGATCTGGTCTCGGTTTCTGAAATAAACTTCCCCTCGATCTTGGTTTCCTTCCAAGGCACTGGTCTCAGTTTCCTTTGTCAATAAACCTTATTAACAAGGGACACTATTCGTAGCGGTTTTCCTCAAACTTCTAGCCGAATTTTCCTGGGGAGATGCCATTTGATGGAAAAACTTTTGATATCAGACTTGCTGGGGAACCCATTGGTTTGAACTGTAGAGGTGCATAAACTTCTCTGTGGGAGACGCCATTTGTCGACTCTGTTGGGGAAAGCAGGTCTCTTGAGAGACTGCTGTCGCTTGGGGATATTACATCACACTTTTCCTCATGATCTTCTCGGAGGAATGCTATGTGATGCAATCCAATCCTGAGGTACTGATGACCTTTTTTGCCATCGAATTTTCCGAAGGAGAACTGCTGTATTGCCGAATCTTTGATTAAGAGGCTTTCTCTGGGGATTTTCCTTAATCCGGGAAAGCGAAGATATCATCTTCAATGGCGAAGAGTGACGTTTGTCGAAAGTTCTTTGGCTTTTCAGAGGTTCAAGTTATCAAAGTGGTCAAAGAACCACCTATAATCCAGAAATAAACTGGAGGAGAGGTTGTTCAGACACAACGCTTCCTGACAAGATAAGAACTGACAACTCAATTGAGTGGACTTTTATCACTTGGGAACAAGACCGGCTAGAGTGATAGTGATGTAATATAAGTATGAATGTAAATCAATAATGCATGATGTATGTATATATATATATATATATATATATATATATATATATATATATATATATGCTGACAAAACTGACGCGACATACAGACTAATAGATGAACATGACTGGATACTCGGCCACTGTGGGGGACGAAAAATACCACGAGTCAAAAGTAGAAATTCTGCCTTTCTTAGGAGAGATGATCCCTGCGAGGAACAACATTGGTCGGGCTTAGGAGATAAGAACTCTGTCGGGGGTGTCGGATGGAATGTTCGCATCTGACACAGTTGATCCCTCATTCAAACGTACTGGTTTAGAAGGAGTACTTTGATTCTACACTTTGACGCTCGATTACTTCTGGAGAAGCGATCGATGCTCTTTCGATGTTCAACAGTCAAAAGAAATTGCCATCTTTATTTTAAAAGCAGAAAAAGTTTGACAAGTAAATTCATTTTTGTTTTATTTCAATAATTGTTAATCACATTAAAACGTCATTCTGTAAAGCTAAAACAAATGAGAATTGCAAACAAAAGCACTAGGGCTCAAATTTTATTGATAGGATGGAAATCAGCCAAACGCGTGATTCCATGGAGTATTTACAAAGTTAGAAAATGGTAATTTGGGAAAATGGCTACATTGAAACATAACGACCCCTATCCTTCTACCAACTTTGAATTCTGGACATCCTAAGCTTCCGTCGAAGATGACCTTGACTGGAGTTTTTCTGATGGATGGCATGACTGCTGCTGAGGGATTTGCCCCTTTGTTGAACATAGTTACTTGCCATTATCCCTAATTTTTTCCTGGATTGTACTTTGATATTTCCAATCCACCGGGATGATTTTTGATTATGTCTCTAATTTTTTCCTGGACCGCCCTTTCGGGTTTTCAATCCACCGAGACGTTTTCTATTTTTTTAATAATTTTATTTAGGCGAAGTATTTCTTGACTACGTCAATGTTTGTGGGGTAGGCAAATTCCTCTCCATCCATGGTTGCGAGTCTTAAGGCGCTGCCTGAGAAAGCTTTCTTGACCACATAGGGGCCGTCATAATTCGGAGTCCATTTGCCCCGAGAATTAGTGAGAAATAATTGTATCTTCTTGAGCACAAGGTCTCCTTTTTTGAAGACACGGGGTCAGACCTTTTTGTCAAACGCCTTCTTTATCCTTTACTGATACAATTGACCATGGCATAGTGTCTTCATTCATTTTTCTTCTATCAGATTCAGTTCGTCGTGTCGACTTTGACACCATTCAGCCTCTGTTAGCTTAGCTTCCATCAATACCCAGATTGATGGGATCTCTACCTCTATGGGGAGCACTACCTCCATGCCATATACTAGAGAGAAAGGGGTTGCCCCTGTTGAAGTGTGGACAGACATGCGATAACTGTGAAGAGCAAAGGGTAACATCTCATGCCAATCTTTGTAGGTTACAACCATCTTTTGAACGATCTTCTTGATGTTCTTGTTAGCCGCTTCTACTGTTCCGTTCATCTTAGGTCGGTTGGGAGATAAGTTATAGTGTTCGATCTTGAACTCAGCGCACAACTCTTTCATCATCTTGTTGTTCAAGTTGGATCCATTATCAGTAATGATCTGGCTCGGAACACCATAACGGCAGATGATATTGTTTTTGATAAATCGGACCACGACTTGTCGGGTTACATTGGCGTATGACGCTGCTTTGACCCACTTGGTGAAGTAATCAATGGCCACAAGGATGAACCGATGTCCATTTGAAGCCTTGGGTTTAATCATGCCAATCATGTCGATTCCCCATATGGAACAAGCCCATGGGGAAGAGAGAATTATGAGATGCGTTGGCGGTACATGGATCTTATCTGAGTATATCTGACACTTGTGACAGGTCCTCAGGTACTTGTAGCAATCGGATTCCATTGTCAACCAATAGTGCCCTACTCTCAGAATTTTTCTCGCCATTGTGTGCCCGTTGGCATGAGTGCCAAAGGATCCTTCATGAATTTCTTTTATCAGCATGTTTGCTTCTGGTATGTCTACGCATCGGAGCAAGACCATGTCAAAGTTTCTCTTATAAAGTGTATCACCGCTCAGGAAGAAGCTGCCATCCAGTCTTCTAAGGGTCTTTCTGTCCTTTTTAGATGCCCTAGGTGGATACTCTTATTTCTGAAGGAAGCATTTGATATCGTGATACCAAGGTTTGTCGTCTATGACTGCTTCAATCGTGAAGATGTAAGCGGGCCGTTCAAGGCGTATTATGTTAATCTTAGGTAAGTCGTTCCATTGACCTACACTAATCATGGAAGAGAGAGTGGCTAATGCATCAGCCATGTGATTCTCCTCACGAGGGATATGGTGAAACTCGATTCTGTTGAAGAAGGGTAACAACCTTCTCGCGTAATCTTTGTAAGGGATCAGTCCTGATTGGTATATGTTCCAATCTCCTTTGATCTGATTGATAACCAGGGCTGAGTCGCCATAAACATCCAAGTTTTTGATCCTTAAGTCGATCGCTTCTTTGAGACCCATGATACAAGCTTCGTATTCGGCCTCATTGTTTGTGCACTTGAATGTTAGTCGGGCGGTGAAAGGAATGTGGGTACCCTAAGGTGTTATGATGATTTCCCCAATTCCGTTTCCATAATGATTGACAGCTCCGTCAAAGATTAGTCCCCATTGGGAACCTGGTTCTGGCCCTTCACTGGGTAGCGGTTCATCGCAATCTTTCATTTTTAGATAAATGACATCTTCGTCGAGGAATTCAAATCCGATTGATTCCTGATCGTCGATCGGGGTTATGAGCCAAGTGATCGGCTAAAACATTTCCCTTAACGGCTTTCTGAGTGTGGTACTCGATGTTGTATTCTGATAACAACATCTACCAATGGGCAATCCTTCCCGTGAGAGTAGGTTTTTCAAAGACGTACTTGATTAGATCCATCTCTGAGACTAACCAAGTAGTGTGATGAATCATATACTGGCGAAGACGTTTGGCTGCCCAAGCCAAAGCGCAACAAGTTTTCTAAAGCATAGTGTACTGAGTCTCGCAGTCTGTGAATTTCTTGCTCAAGTATTAAATGGCAGACTCTTTCCTTTTTGTTTCGTCTTGTTGGCCAATCACACAACCCATTGAGACTTCCAAGACTGTTAGCTAGATGATCAGTGGTTTTCCTTCCACTGCAGGTGACAGAATCGGTGGGTTCAACAGGTATTTCTTGATACTATCGAAGGCAGTTTGGCAGTCTTCTGTCCAAATGCAGTCTTGATTCTTTTTTAGTAATTTGAAGATCGGCACGCATGTCGCGGTCATGAGGAATATGAATCTGGAGATTTCGTTCAAACGTCCCAGGAATCCCCTGACTTGTTTTTCAGTCTTTGGAGAAGGCATTTCTTGAATGGCCTTGACCTTGTCAGGATCAACCTCAATTCCTTTCTGGATGACGATGAACCCTAAGAGTTTCTCTTAACGGACACCGAATGTGCACTTATTGGGATTCAAGCAGAGTTGGTATTTTCTCAGACGCTCGAATAGTTTTGACAGGTGGGTCACATGCTCCTCTTCGGTCTTAGATTTGGCAATCATATCATCGACATATATCTCGATTTCTTTGTGTATCATGTCGTGGAACACAGTAGTCATTGCCCGTTGATGGGTTTCCCCTGCGTTCTTCAAACCGAACGGCATTACCTTGTAACAAAAGGTACCCCATGGGGTAATGAATGAAGTTTTCTCCATGTCTTTAGGCGCCATTTTGATTTGATTATAGCCCGAGAATCCATCCATGAAGGAGAAAACTTTGAATTTCGCTATACTGTCTACTAGTATGTCAATGTATGGTAAAGGAAAATCGTCCTTTGGACTGGCTTTGTTCAGATCCCTGTAGTCTACACACATTCTGAACTTTCCATCCTTTTTCGGAACTGGTACGATGTTGGCTAACCATTGAGGATATTCTGATGTAGCGAGGAAACCCGCGTCAATCTGTTTCTGTACTTCCTCTTTGATTTTGATGGCCATGTCTGAATGAGTCCGTCTCAACCTTTGTTTTACTGGCAGACATTCTGATCTTAACGGTAGATGATGTTCCACGATGTTGGTATCCAACCCTGGCATGTCCTGGTAAGACCAAGTAAATACATCGGGAAACTCTTTGAGAAGCTTTATCAAACTCTCTTTGACAGTTGGATTGAGCAGTGCCTCAATCTTGACCTCTTTTCTCTCTTCTTCTGAGCCCAAGTTGACCGTTTCCAACGGCTCTTTGTGAGGTTTAATGGACCTTTCCTCTTGTCTGAGTAATCGGGAGATCTCCTCTGGAATGTCTTCGTCATCTTCTTCTTCAGCCTCAAATACTGGGAATTCAAAGTTGGGAGAAGGCATTGGATCGTATGTTCCAATGGGGTTTAAAATAAGCAATCTGCATGACGTAATGATTGTTTTTAGAAGAGATAGAGAGAATGCAAGAGTGTGTGCAGTGTATTTTTTTAAAACTGCTTGTTTTTATTATTTGTTATTTTTTAGGATTACCATTTTCTGAAAAAGCAAAAAGCGAAAACAGAAATTAATGCGGGAATTACAGAATAACATTATTTTATTTATGAACTTGTCGATTCTTGAAACTACAGCCCTATAAAACAAAAACTCCATCGCTTTGGGCGAAGCGAAGACGGATATTTACATAAAGTGAGCCCTATCAAAACATCCGTTTCACCTGGGCAGGGTGAAAGGTTAAAAAAAATATGGCCATTAATTTGACTTATGAACAATCTTCAGAACATCGACTGCAAACCATTGGCGGCGAACTCCTCAGTGAATCAGAAAGTCTGGTACCTTCCTTGATTTGTCTTCAGAAATAATACTGATTTCTGGCAGAGCAGGATCGTTGGAATCTGTCTCCCAGGCAGAGTCGTCGTAGGAGGATTCCTCAGTTGTATTTTGCATAGTATTTGTGCTCTCAGGTATATCTCCCCATCCAGTTGGTTGGATGTCCTTGAGCCTGATACGAGAGGTTTCAGGAGCAGTGTACTTGACCATAAAGTCGTATTTTCCACTTGGTTGTCCTAAGGTGTCCTATACTTCTTTGGAACTAGAGGAGTCATCTCTCTCGATGACGTTGACCTCAGGAAAGGCATAGTTGATGAATTCTAGTCCTGCAAGTTTTGAAAATTCATCGTCGTGCTGGATATTTTCAAAATGCCCCGAGTGTTGATCCCATGACATGGTGGGGATGCAGGTATTCTTTTCAATGATGCTCAGCTGATTTTCATTGTTCGCCTGATTTTCTTGCCCCGAGTCTCCTGGGTACGGCTGCCAGATAGGAAGACCATCAATCGGGCCATAATAGTCGTGGTCAAAGTTGTCTTTCATCAGAGTGTCTTCCTCTAATGAGTTTGGTGGAGCACGACATCCTTCTAGATCACAATCTCCGTATATCATTTTAACGTCTAACCTTGGTATAAATCTCGGACTCTGTGCGAGATAGAAAAATGGCATAGGCACTTCTTCTTGAGACATATAACCGTCCTCGTTAAGATATGACTTCCATTCCTCATCTGTGTCGGAGGAATCTACCTCGTTGATGGTATGTACTTCTTGAGTCACTGGGTGAAGGAAACCTCCACTACGGAAGAAGTTCTGAATGGGATGAAGACTTTCACCGTTAACGGAAGTCTGGGTACAGGTTGCAGAAAAACCAAGGTCTTTCTTTGTTTTGTTATCAGCAGGAATGACAAGTTGTCCCCATCCATTTGCATTGTTACTATTGATTACCTCGAGAGCATCATTGTACGAGGATATTGATGTTCCCTTCTCTGACTGGTTTTCGTTGCTCATCGAAAGTGCCTGGAACTGAGTTCCAACAACCTCCTCAGGTTCTACACAAGTGGATAATGATAAGTTTCTCACGATCAAGGCTTGTTCTCCTCAGACCGTGACAAGTTGGTCATTCTTGACAAACTTCAGCTTCTGGTGAAGTGTCAAAGTGACTGCCCCAACCTAGTGTATCCAAGGTCTTCCCAACAAACAACTGTATGTTTCCCGGATGTCCATGACCTGGAAAGTGACCTGGAAAGTGTGAGGGCCAATAGTCATGGGAAGGTCGACTTCGCCGATAACTGTTTTTCGAGATCCGTCGAATGGTTTGACGATAACCTCACTACCCCTCATCGGGGATCCTTTGAATGATAGTCGCATTATAGTGGACTTCGGCATAACATTGAGAGCCGATCCGGTGTCTACCAGTACGCTGGCTAAAGCATCATCCTGGCAGTTGACTGTGATATTGAGCGCCATGTTGTGGCTTTTGCCTTCTTCTGGCAATTCCTCATCACTAAACCCCAAGTTGTTGTAGGAGGTGATGTTAGAGATGATGCTATCGAATTGTCTTATTGACACATCCTGTTCCACAAAGGCCTGCTCTAAGACTTTCTGTAGAGCCTCCCTGTAAGCTTCGAAACTGAGTAACAGTGATAACATAGAGATCTTCGAAGGATTTTGTAACAGCTGATCAACAATGTTGTATTCACTCCTTTGGATGAGCTTCCGCATCTCATCAGCATTCTTTGAAAGGTTGGGATCACTGGATTGACAGACTGGTGGATTGGGAACTTCCGTCTGAAGTTCCTTTTCTCTGTTAGGTTCTCCAACTCCTCTGTTGAAGATTCGACCGCTCTGTGTTACTCGACTGATGTCTACAATATTCACGACGGAGGGTAATGGGATTTCCTTTCCATTCTCAATTGTTGTTGCACCGTATTTGTAAGGGATCGCCTTATCGGATTTGTACGGCACTAGTCCCGGTAGATAGATAACTATAGGAGCCTTCTGATTTCTCTGATTGTCGTAAGTAACTTCAATCAATTCCTGGTTAAGAACCTTTGATTCTTCAAGTAGAGGGATGATGGTGCAAACATCTTTGGTCCTTTCGTGATCAGAGATCACGACAACATTCTTAATCTGATCAGCGAAATAGTCTGGCGTCCAACTGATATATCCAGAACTTGGACATGGTTGAATCTCTTTGCGGTCCAACTGACTTTGAAGAGCTGCACGCATGAGGTAACCTCCTTGATTATTTTCCGAGCAGACTCTACAACGCTCGTAGTTGTGCGGTGGCACCTGGCCACGTCCGCTTTGGATGCAGTGCAACCTTACTAGGTCTATTTCCATAGATCGAACATCCTGACTTTGATGTCTAGTAGGGTTCCTGTTTGTCACACTGATTTGTTGCATGTCTTCGTCTAGATAGATCAGAAGCCACCAATGGTTTAACAAGTGTTGTAAAGTTCTTTGAACGGGAGCGCATCCTTGGTTACTCTCACAACATACTTTACAGCTCAGATAATCATGTGAAGTGAGAAAACCAAGTTGGACTTGCTTGGCGTCTAACTCCACCAAGCTGGTATTCATCAAATGAATATCGAAGATTTGAATCATGTTGATCTGATAGGGATTTCTATCATGGTAGTCCTAAATCCACCCAAGATCCATCTGACGCTGGAGGGCCTCTTGTACCAAAGAGCATCCCTGTTTGTTTACCGAGCAAGTCAGACAGGAATTGTAATCGTGCCGCGGCAGATTATGATACTGGTTTTGCCTTGAGTGCATTGCCACTAAGTTTGCATTCATTGCATGTATGTCATGTTTCTGAATAATGTTGGAATTCATATAAGTCATGTTGACCCCACAAACTCGGTGCTCTTGGATCCATCCGAGATCCAATTGTTCCTGTAGAGCTGATTGCACCACAGAATATCCTTGATTATTTTTAGAGCAGATATCACACTGATGATAATTGTGAGGTGGCACATGGCCGTATCCACTCTGTTTACAATGCATCTTGACCAAGTTGGCCCTTAATAAGAGTACATCATGAATTTGATAGCTGTTGTTAGACTCTCCCTCTATCAAATTTACTGCAGCTTTCTCATGCAGAGGCAGTGGGTTTGTCTGAACATTTGGATTCGTATCTTTGAAAGATAAGACCCCGCTCCTAACAAGCTTTTGCACATCGGATTTGAAACTGAGACAATTTTCTATGTTATGCCCCGGTCCTCCTTGATGGTAAGGGTAAGTCTGATCCGCTTTGACCCAAAAAGGCGGATTTTTCGGTATTGTAAGAGGAGACCTGGTTTGGACGTGTCCTTTGACCAGTATTAGCAGAAATAGTTATGCGTACAACATTGGTATAGGGTCGAACCCTGGTGGTCGCGTTGTACGGTTATTGTTGTACTGAGGACGAGCCTGCTGAAGAGGCTGTTGTGTCCTTTGCTGATATTGTTGTTGATTCGGTTGACTTTGAGCAACCTGAGGCTGATACGTAGGAACAGGCGCAGAGTTAATAGCAGGAGTTACAGCTGCTACTAGTTGGTACCATCGCCTTTACTTTCCGAGAGAGATATTGCCAATATCTTGCTCTTTTTTCTTAGGGAGAGCACTATCGTATAGTTTTGTACTACTTGATGATCCAGCATCTTTAACTAAATGTCCTTCTCAGACTGCTTCCTCAAGACGAACTCCCATGCCCACCATCTCGGTGAAGTCACTGGGCACACTGGCGACCATTGGGTCATAGTAGAATGAGCTCAAGGTCCTTAAGAAGATCTTTGTCATCTCTTTTTCCTCAAGAGGTGGACAAATCTGGGCGGCAATTTCACGCCATCTCTGAGCGTACTCCTTAAAGGTTTCCTTGTCCTTCTGTGACATGGCTCTGAGTTGATCTCTGTCCGGTGCCATGTCCAGGTTATACTTATATTGTTGAACGAAAGCAGCTCCAAGATCTCTGAAAGTGCCGATCTTAGTGCGATTTAAACCCATGTACCATTTGAGCGCGACACCGGTTAAACTATCCTAAAAGTAGTGAATCAGTACCTCTTGGTTCTTTGTCTGAGTTTACATTCGTCGGGCGTACATCACCAAATGGCTTTGAGGGCAAGAGTTGCCCTTATACTTTTCAAATTTGGGCACTTTGAACTTGTGCGAAACTTTCACATTGGGGACCAGACAAAGGTCTACGGCATCCTTTCCAAATAAATCCTGACCGCGGAGGGCTTACAGCTCTTTCTACATCTCCAGGAACTATTCCTGGAACTAATTCATTCTGTCGAACATACTTTCGTTTCCACCAGAAGATATCTGTGGAATCTGTTCTTCTGGGACAGTGTGTACCACGGGTGGTGGTATAGTCATCATGGTAGTGACTCTAGGTCCTTCCCTCTCCTGAAGTTTGTAACCTTCAGGAGTTGCTGTCATGCCCCTGGCATCTTCGCTTTCCCGAAGTTTGTAACCTTCAGGCCCAGCGGCTCCTGTTGCGGTTCCCTGATCTTCAGTGATAGGTGGAACATATCCTTCCGGGATATGGTCAATAGGCATGCCCCATGGACGATCTTTAGGCATGTTATACCGAGGATCATACTTCTCCACTATGGGCGTTGATGTGATCTCTGAGATCACAGTCCTTTGTCGTGGCATTTGACCTTCTGCTAGAGCTTGCATGTCGTTATGAAGCTTTCTCAGATCCTCTTTTAGAGTGTCGATCTCTTCTCTCAACTCTCTGTTCTCTTCCTCGAGATCATCCATCTTTTTCTGTCGATTGGCCCGAGTATTGTACAAATGAGACAGTTTGACTCTAGAATTGAGACGCAAACGTGAGATTCGTAGGTAAGAAGAATGCGTTACGTGAGAATGATGAATGATTTACAATGATTATATTAATAATTTTTTTGTTTAATCAAAAGAAACTTCGACAATTGGATTGCAAATATCATTCAATGGGAAAACCCCATTTTATTGAATTCAAAGATTGCGGAATGGAAATACAGTAATTTACATAGTGCTATAAAAAGAAATCTAAACTTATGGGTCCCGAGTCCTCTCTGAGGAGAGCTCAGATGCTGGTTCTGGTACTTTCCTTTTCTTTGACCGGGGCTCTTGAGCCGTTGTTTGGTTGTCATTCCTTTGCCAAGTGAAAGGAGCGAGCAAATTCCTTTGGTCTTCTTGATTCTCTACAGCATGTTGCTCTGAAATCTCAATCAGAGTGTCCCTTTCTTTTAACAGTTGCTGTATTTTCTTGCACTCCACATTGAGAATACGGTACTTGTTCTTCCAAGACTTCTTCTCCTGTTGAACTTTGTTGAGAGTAACCTGAAGTTTTTCCGTATCAGACATGAAATAAAGGGCAGGGTCCCTTAGTGGAAGAACTTCTTGACGAGGGTAAGGCATCCTCAGTTTGAGAGCTCTAGTTTGTACCCAGTGGAGATAAGGTTCCACCGAGACACAGTCTGGTTTTCCTAGAGACTCTCTTCCTTTCGTGTGAACATGTTTCTAGGCATGCACTATTTCTGTCTTTAGTGCCCTGTCGTTTTCTCCTTCCTTGAAGAAAAGACCTTCCAGATGAGCATTACGCGGGACATGCCTCATCGGGTATCCGAATTGACGACGAACTAAAATTGGATGATAATTGATTCCTCCTATAATTCCTATGAGGGGTACATTTGGGAAATTTCCACAACGGTCAATGATTCTGATCCCGTCATAGATTCGATTGTACCAATCGATGTCAGAGTTGGTAAGAGACATGATTCTCTGCGACCAACGTAAAGTACTTTGTTGATCCCAGAATGCAACAGACTTTGGCAAATGGGAAATGAACCATTTGTATAGCAGGGGTACACAACATGTGATCATTCCTCCGCTATACAAATTCCTTAAGTGTACCGAATGATACGCATCTGCGAGCAAGGTCGGTACAGGGTTTCCAATCAGAAAAATATTAATGGCGTTGATATCTACAAAGTTATCGATGTTGGGAAACAAAAATAACCCGTAGGTAAGCAAACCAAAGATGCTTTCGAAAGCGGCAACGTTCCCTATACTAGCAAAGTACAGAGCTTTCTTGATTAAGAACTGGGCTAGCAAACCCTGAATTCCACCCTTAGTGGTCATATTAGTCCTGACTTCTGACTCGTCCAAATAGATTGCTCTTGCAATGTCTTGATCCTTTGGAATTTCTTCCAGTCCAGAAAAGGGAGCTTGGTCAGTAATATGCAAATCAGTCAGGTGAGAGTATTCCTCCAGTGTTGGTGCTAGCTGATAATCTGGGAATGTGAAACAGTGATAGACCGGATCGTAGAACTGGATTAGTGTGGATAGGATTCCTTCAATTACATGGACCCTTAACAGAGATAACAGTCCTCCATACTTGGCTTTGAAAGCCTCACGGTTGGTTATCATCCTCGCCAACCCTCTCAAATCCTCTAATTTTGGAACCTTGAAGGTGTACTTATGAGTCTTCCTTCTACCGAAATCCATTAGCAATCTCTTTATCTGACATTTGCAATCATTGTCTTAGTTTAATTTGAAAAAGAGATACTAGAAGAGAAGATTTTTATTTGTTTTAATGTTTTTTAAATGAATGTATGAATGCAGCACACAAAAACATAGAAAAAACATGGGGTCAAAGGGTCGGTGTCATGAAGTCAAGGCTCTACCCATCCCCAAAGGTTTATACTGGTGATTTTTGTACCTGTCCTCAAAATCACTGACCCCTCTTGGGATAACGATGGCAAGCGGATCGCCAGCGAGCTGTAGTATCTTAGAGTAGTCTCAAATGAGGGTAGTATCGCGTGACAACTATTTCCGATAGCTTCCGCACTACAAAATGGTTTCAGTCTACTAAAATCCTCAGCTTCTTGGATAACCCAATGAAACAATCTGCTTTCAACAACCTAAGTCGTATAGGAATTGAATCCGCAAAGGGCTTCTCCACTGATTTGATGGTCGACCGGGACCTCTTATCTGGGATTCACTCCCCGTAAGATTACCCGTATAATGCCATCACTTATCTTAGGTGTATACTCAATCTTTCCAGATGCGGCATCACACGCATTCCCATTAGCAAAAAAATAAACACGGATATCAATTAGGAAAAACAATATATATATTTGTCCTAACATCCTAGACCTCTAGTCTTATGATCCTATACAGACAATGACTCCCCAGTAGAGTCGCCATTTCTGTGGTATTCGGTGAATTTAAGGCCTTCTACCTAAGCCTGTAACAGAGAATGCCTCCCACTGTGGTCGCCATATTTCTGTAACGCGATTTTTGTGGTTTCGAATCACTATCACTTTGGTACTACAGTTCGATTCATTTTTTATCCTGTTGACCTGATTAAGGAAGGGAAATAGATGTCTCCAATTAACCCTGCTTGCATACTGAGGTTAAACAGTCAAAACTGTTGGTTTACAGATGTTATCAAAAGGGGGGTTTATCTTAGGTTATTTGCTTAAAAACAGTGTTTAGACTATTTGCTAGGTTTCTGGTCAGGTGTTATGTCTGATGCTTTGTATGAAGGTACGGGATTTTGGGTTTTTGATTATTATGCTCGCTAAGATTTTGCAATCTTATGCCTACGTATTCTCATTTAACGAAATAGGGAAATCAGAGCGATCGTAGTTCCTCCTATTATATGGGAGGAAAGGGATTGTTTTAGTGTCTTGTTCAAAGCCCAAGATTGAAGCTAAAAGTGGTTTGTATCTTGTTCAAAGCCCAAGATATGATGCTAAAGGTTTGACTGAGAGAGAATTTATCATCTCTAAAGAGGAATTGTTGATGTTTGTATGCTGTGAGCAAGGCACAAATTTGATGCTAAAAGGTTGATTGACTCAACCGGGGTGTCTTTATACAAAGCCTAAGAGGAGGCGGGAAGTTTGACTTTTTTGGGGAAAATGTTCTTTCTGTCTTGCACAAAGCCCAAGATTGAGGCTAAAAGGGATTTTGACTCTGTTGGGGAGAAGGTATCTTGTATAAAGCCCAAGATGGAGGCTGAAACGGTTTGACTCAACAAGTGAGTACTTTTATCTGTCCTGTATCAAGCCCAAGACGGAAGCTACAAAAGGTTGACTCAACAAGAGAGTCTTGAACAGGTGATTGACTCAACAAGAGTGTCTGAAGGTTGATTGACTCAACAAGAAAGTCTTTTATACTCAACAAGAGAGTGATTGACTGTCTCGTACGAAGCCCGAGATTTTGGCTAAAAGGAGATTGACTCAACAAGAGAGTCTTTTATACTCAACAAGAGAGTATTTTTTTCTATCTCGTACAAAGCCCGAGATTTAGGCTAAAAAAAGATTGGCTCGACCAGAGAGTCTTTTATACTCAATAAGAGAGTGTTTTTTCTATCTCGTACAAAGCCCGAGATTGAGGCTAAAAAGGGATTGACTCAACAAGAGAGTCTTTTATACTCAACAAGAGAGTGTTTTTCTATCTCGTGCAAAGCCTGAGATTGAGGCTAAAAAGGGATTAACTCAACAAGAGAGTCTTTTATACTCAACAAGAGAGTGTTTTTCTATCTCGTACAAAGCCCGAGATTGAGGCTAAAAAGGGATTGACTCAACAAGAGAGTCTTTTATACTCAACAAGAGAGTGTTTTTTCTATCTCGTACAAAGCCCGAGATTGAGGCTAATAAGGGATTGACTCAACAAGAGAGTCTTTTATACTCAACAAGAGAGTGTTTTATATGTCTTGTACAAAGCCGAAGACGGAGGCTAAAAGTTGTTGACTCAACAAGAGAGTCTGAAAAGGTTAGCTCTGCTAGGGAGAATCATTTGTATGAAGCCCAAGAGGAGGCTGACTTAATGCTGAGGATTATTGAGATCCTGAAGCATGTCCAAGTGTGGGGAACTCTCATGAGAGAGACCGGGTTTCTGCGGGAGATTGATCCAGAGTGATCGGTGTTTTTTCCAATTGTTTGAAAGGAACTTGAGAATGTCTTTGAGACTTAAGTGGTTTAGACTGTCTAAGTCTTGAGTTTTATCTTTTGTACAATGCCCAAGAGGAGGCGCGGGCATTAAGGGATGAGTATCAACCCTACAACGGCCGGAGTTTTGACGCTGGAAAGACTGCTCTAGCAAAGGATGACTAAGTTCTGTCTTATACCTTTAAGAGGCATCAGGGTCCTTGTATTAAGCTCAAGAGAAGGCATGAGAACTTCTAAGAAGCCGAAAGGTCCTTGTACAACGCCCAAGAGGAGGTGGGAATGCTTTTTAAGAAGCCTGTAGGTCCCCAAACCATGAGAAGTTCAAGAAATGCAATTCACAGAGAAGAGATCATTCCAGGAAAGTTCAAGAATTAGGAAGAAACTCAAGATATGCTATTCACGGAGAATAGATCATCTCTAGGGAGTTAGAGTTTCTTTGACAATTTCTAAGAGTGACAGTTTGAGAAATGGTTCACCGATAATACTGCCTTTCTCTTTGTTCCATATTGTTTAACCCCAAGAGAAGGGAAGACTGTATTTGGAATCCTACGGGGATCTAGTTTTGTTTGTATTTAAGAGTGACCAACAAGGCTTTACCTAGTACTAGACGTAGTTGTCGGGGAAAACTCTAAATAACTATACTATTATTACACAGTGGATATGTGACAAGTATATAAAAGGATGTGAAAGAAGACTTACAGTGAAACAGCCCCACAATACAGTTATATACATATGAAAGCAGTAAATGAAAGCGGATAAACACTTACCCGTTGTAGAGCTTCCATGTTGTTTTGTTAGTTGTTCAACAAAAAAGTTTTGATAACCACATATATTTGAATTCAAAATCCAAGGAGAAAGTGCTTTGAAAAGATTGTTGGGGCTTACAGCTCAAGGAGAGGCCCAAGTTTTAAAGATGATCGCACCGTTGTTTTGAAAACTGTACAGGTGGCCTTATACAGTATGTGAGGCCCAAGATTGTTTTTATGTACAAGGGGATGGGTCGGACACTCTATTAGAGGCCCAAAGATTTATTTTTGTACAAGAGATGTGACTTACAACTCAAGGAGAAGCCCAGGGTTATTGGTTTGAAAACAACGATCGCGCCGAGGTTTTTGAAAACACAGTGGGTCTTATACAACATCTGAGGCCCAAATGATTTTGGTTTCAAAAAGGGGTTGGGTCTTACACTCTATTAGAGGCCTACAATGTTTTTGTTTTTGAAAAGGAATGGGACTTATAGCTCGAGGAGAGGCCCAATTGGTTTGTTAAAAAGGCGATGATCGCGCCGTTGTTTTTGAAAATACAGTGGGACTAATACAATGACTGAGACCCAAAATTGTTTTATCTATAAAGGGGTTGGGTCTTACACTCTATTAGAGGCCCATGAGTGTTTGAAAATGATTGATGAGGGTGGAATCGATCAAAACCTTAATTTTATCATTTTTAAAAGTGAATTCTTAAAGAAAATCAATAAAAAATAATAAAACACCAAATAAGCTTGAATAAACAACTTGTGATTTTTGGTTAAAGTTTGAAAAATGAGGTTTTATCACAAGATGAATTAAAACTCATTTGTTTTTTATTGTTCAAGATGAATATTCACTTTTAAAATGTTTAAAAAATAATTAAAAATGAATTTACTCATAAAAATATCAACAATATTAAATAAATAATATAAATTTTATTTTTTTGTGGAATAAAATATTTCAACATTTTTGTGATTTTTTGCAAAAAGAACCAATAAAAAATAATTAAAATTGAGGGAGTTATTAATTTTTCAAATCATTAAACATAATAGGAAAAATAATAGAAAAATGGAAAAAAACATTAAAAAGGGGTCTGGGGCGAGGGGGATTCGAACCCCAGACCTCTTGTGTGCAGTGCGCGCCTCCTACCACTGGGGTGGTGATACATCCGTGTATCAAAGCCCACCCACAAATATACAAGGCTTGCCTTGTTTTTTACCTGGCCAAGGCAAGGCAAGGCAAGGTTTTGGCCAAAAACGTGAAGCTTGTAACTTTCTCATTTCTCCATGGAGTGGGACAAAATTTATGTCTATCATGCCTAGAATTTCACAAGGAATCCAATGGAGGTGATGGTTTTTTCAGATGATGTCCCCATTTTAAAACCCGATAGTGGTTTTGAAATAGGCCTCCGTTTGCATTTTCTGTGCTACCTCATGGTACAGGCATGAATCACATGATTAATTGGTCCAAACACAACATATATAACATGTATGAGATGTGTATGATCAGTGGACTTCAAAGCAATTCATATTTCTAATAGTTCAAGTTATGATGCTTACCTCTTTAGGAGCTTTTTGGGCAATCTGTCAAGTGCTTTGTTCCAGAAACAATTTGATGCTTTGGACACCCTCAAATGATCCCTTGGAAGCTTTTAGGATGATTGGAAACAGCTGGAAACCTCAGGAATGGAAACTGGCCCTTTCTTGCAAAAGGGGCAAAAGTGACCAAAATAGTAACTCTCTCAAATGGTGTTCCAGATGTGGGGAACCATTTGGGACAGTTCAAGGATGATATTTGGAGTGTGTTTGAGGCTTTATCTAGTTTTGAAAGTGACTGAATCAAGACATGGCTTGAAAAGTGCAAAAAAGTCCTATTTTGAGGTTTTGAGAAGGGACTTTGAGATTTTGGGGTTACAGGTCACTTGTGAGAGTTTGGACAGCTTAGATATGACATATTGGATGTTTTTGGATCATGAGCTATGATGGAAATGGTCTCTAACTCAAAAACTCAAAGTTACCTTACTAAAGAAGGCATTTTTGCCTAGAGAAAGCGATTTTGAGAAAGGCAAGTGTTGTAGGCCTTTGGTGTCCTCAAACTGATCAGAAATAAGCTCTATTTATAGTAGAGCAAGTTTGTTTTGCAAGCAATAGTGAATGGAGGCTGCTGCAGACCTTTGGCCAATTGGAGCATTTTGGAATCTCAAGTCTCCTCTAGCCATTGACTAGAGGTTAGAGCACAGGCCTTTGGTTCCCTAGTTCAGAGATCATCCTTGACTCATTCAGTTAGAAATGGCTCAGTTTATGCCACCTTGGTGCATCCAGTGAATGCTCCAAAACAAAATTGGAATCTTGTCCCCTTTTTAGGGTTTTTTAGGTTTGCTATGCTATATTTAGTTCCAAAGTCTTGGGAGGCTTATGGATCAGTGTCTGTCCCTCCTTGGCCTCTCCCTGAGGTGTTCAGATGGATAAACTTGTTTGTCATTTGCACAAATTGCTCAAATCGAGCAAAATTCACAAATCTGCCTTGTTATGACAGTTGCAGCAAGGCATATTGCCACTGTCATAACTCTTAGCTCAGATGGGATTTGATGGGGTTCTTGGATATTATGGAAAGCCCTTATATGATACATCACACGTGTGATCATAGTTTGTTTTGAAACTTTTTGGATCCAAGTGAAAAATGCCCCTACATTTTGAAAAAAGTGAAACAGATTCTGACTTAGTGAAAATTTCACTAAGTGTTGGAAAAAGTGACATTTCATGTTTTCAGCCATTTTGATCCAACCATAACTCAAAATCCATGATGAATTGGAATGAGGTGTAGTTGGCACTTTTAAAGTATGCCATGAGAGCTACAAATCCATCTTTGGATCAGCCCAAATGGTTGCTTGGATCTCAAGTTATGATCCTTGGAAGTTTGTACCCTAGCCACTTTGTTCCATAACTTAGAAAATTTCTAAGTTTTTTATGGTTACCCCTTTTACAAGTTATCCCACTTTTCTTGATTTTTCTTGATGAATGATGATTCCAATCACACATTAACATCATTTTAGGGATAAGGAACCTTGGTTGACCAAAAAATCAAAAAGTCAAACTTTGACTTTTGGGCACGGTTGACTTTTTATCAGATGAATTCCAAACTGTGCGATCCTCTATGAAATCAAGTCCTTGACCTAAATCAAACTTGATGGACTGATTTCATAGGTGTTATAGGGTGTGTTGAATCATGTCCCAAGGTTTGGAAGCATGCCTGAGTCAAAAGTCAAAGGCACAGTTGACTTTTTCCATGAAACCCTAAATGTGGTTCTGAAGAACTTGAAACTTATGAATCAAGCTTCTTGGATCAATCCATTGTTGTAAATGGATCAATGTAGTGTATTTGAGACCCTCAAATCATATCTTGAGGTCTTGGCTCATATCTTGCTTCAAAAGTCAGCTTAGGGGTGAATTAGGTCAAGAAACCCTAATTCCTAATTTTTCATGAATGAATCCCCTGAGGCTAAAATGACTTGATGATTGGGTCTATGAGGTCCCTTGGAGTATCTTGGGTTGTGCTTTGAAGCATTGGATCATGCCCAGAGGAAAAATTCCATCTGGAGGCCTTGGTTGACAAAACCCTAATTTGGTGACACTGGCGATCATGAGGCTTGATCCACTTGGAGTGTTGCAACCTTGTGCTTGATTCTTGATGTGGAAGTCATCTTGATCCTTTATGGGTGTTTAAGAGGTTTAGACAAGTTGAAGATCATGTCATTCCTTGATTAATCCTTTGTCTAAGGGCTCTGAGAGGGCTTGAAACCCTAGTTCTTGTTTGTAGTGAATGCTCACCCATCTTTGGGGAGGCTAATGAGTATGAAAGTTCATCCACATTGTGGTGATGATTTGCACAATGATGGGAAATCTTAGTGGTCAAAATTTGGTGTATGACACCAAGGTTTGGGAGCATGTCCTGGCCAAAAGTCAAAGGTACAATTGACTTTTTTCTTCAAACCCCTAATTGTGGTCCAGATGAAATTGAAACTTGTGAATCAAGGTTCTTGGATCAATCCATTGTTGTAAATGGATCAATGTGGTGTATTTTAGGCCCTCAAATCATGTCTTGAGATCTTGGCTCATGTATTGCATCAAAATTCAACTTAGGGGTGAATTAGGTCAAGAAACCCTAATTCTGGATTTTTGGTAAATGCATCCCCTGAGGTTAAATTGACTTGATGATTGGGTTCATGAGGTCCCTTGTAGTATCTTGGGTTGTGCTTTGAATTATTGGTTCATGCCTAGATGAAAATTTCATCTGGAGGCCTTGGTCGACCAAAATCCTAATTTGGTGACACTGTCGATCTTGAGGCTTGATCCACTTGGAATGTTGCAACCGTGTGCTTGATTCTTGATATGGGAGTCCTCTTGATCCCTTATGGGTGTTTAAGAGGTTTAGACAAGTTGAAGATCATGCCATTTCTTGATTGATCCTTTGTCTAAGTGCTCTAAAAGGGCTTGAAACCCTAAGTCTTGATTATAGTGAATGCTCAACCATCTTTGAGGAGATTGATGAGGCATGAAGGTACATCCATATTGTGGTGATGATCTTCACAATGATGGGAAATCTTGGTGGTCAAAATTTGGGGTATGACAGATGCCCCTATTTAATCTTCTTGGACCCAAAGGTGTGAATGGCGAAGATATTCGGACATTCAGGGTGCAAGAGGATTAAATATCGGAATACCCGAAATTTTGACGGTGTTTATGAATGGATGTTTGCTCATCCATCTTCTTTTGCTAAGCAAGGATACTTAGAAAAGGGTAAAACTTCCCCTCGATCCTGGTCTTTAGCCATGGAACTGGTCTTAGTTTTTGACATAAACTTCCCCTCAATCCTGGTTTTCAGCCATGGAACTGGTCTCAGTTTCTTCTTCTCGCCGAATTTTCTTAGAGAGATGCCATTTGATTGAAAAAGTTTTGATGTCAGACTTGATGGGGAAACCCATTCGTCTGAGCTATAGAGGTGTGCAAACTTCTCTGTGGAAGATGCCATTTGTCGACTCTACTGGGGAAAAACGAGTCTCTTGAGAGACCGTTTTTCGCTTAGGGATATTACATCATACTTTTCTTTGAGATCTTCTCGGAGAAATTCCATATGATGTAATCCAATTTTGAGGTGCTGATGACTTCATTAACATTGACTTTCTGGAGATAAAAACCAATATGTTGCTGAGAGACTTTAGTTGCAAGGCTTTCTCTGGGGATTTTCCTTAATCCAGGAAAGCGAAGATATCATCTTCAATGGTGAAGAGTGATGTTTCAAAGGTGTCGGTCGAATGTTTTCTTGCCTTTCAGAGGTTCAAGTTACCAAAGTGGTTGAGGACCGTCTCCAATCAAGAAATAAACTGGGGGGAGAGATTGTTCAGACAAAACATTTCCTGACGAGGAAAGAACTGACAACTTGATTGATTAAGAGGACCTTACCACTTAGGAGTAGGACTGACCAGAGTGATAGTGATGCAATATGATTATAAATGTGAATCAATAATGCATGATGTATGTATGTTTATGCTGACAAAACTAACACGACATACATACTAATAGATGAACACGACTGGATACTCGGCCATGATGGGGGTTGAAAAGTATCAATGGTCCAAAATAGCAATCCTTCCTTGCTTAGGAGAGACGGTCCTGTTGGGAGAAAGAATTTCTCAATCGGTCTTAAGAGGTAGGAAATTTGACGGGGATGTCAGATGAAACATGGTCTCTGACACAGTTGATCCTTCATTTAGGCGTATGGGTTAAGAAGGAGTACTTTGATTCTGCACTTTGAGGTTCAATCACCTTCAGAGAAGTGATCGATGTTCTTTCGATGTTCAATAGTCAAAAGAATTGCCATATTTATTTTAAAAGCAGAAAAATTTTGACATGTAAATTCATTTTTGTTTTATTTCAAGAATCATTGATCATGTTAAAAATGTCATTCTGTAATGCTAAAACAAATAAGAATTGCAAACAAAAGCATTAGGGCTCAAATTTTATTGATAGGATGGAAATCAGCCAAGCGCGTGATCCCTTAGAGTATTTACAAAGTTTAGAAAATGGTAATTTAAGGGAAAAGGGCTACATTGAAACATAACGACCGTTTTCCTTCTACCAACTTTGAATTCTGGACATCCTGAGCTTCTGTCGAAGATGACCTTGACTGGAAGTTCTCTTCATGGATGGCATTACTGCTGGGGATTTAACCTTGTTGGATGTAGTTACTTGCCATTAATCCCTAACTTTTGCCTGGATTGTACTTTGAGATTTCCAATCCACCGGGATGATTTTTTGCTTGTCTCTCTAATTTTTGCCTAGACCGCCCTTTCGGGTTTTCAATCCGCCGAGACGTTTTTTTTATTTAGGAGAAGTATTTCTTGACTATATCAACATTTGTTGGGTAGCCAAATTCCTCTCTATCCATGGTTACGAGTCTCAAGGCGCCGCCTTAAAAGGCTTTCTTGACCACATAGGGGCCTCCATAATTCGGAGTCCATTTGCCCCGGGAATCAGTGAGAAATGATTGTATCTTCTTGAGCACGAGGTCTCCTTTCCTGAACACACGGGGTTGGACCTTTTTGTCAAACAATTTCTTCATTCTATGCTGATATAGCTGACTGTGGCACAAAGCCGTTATTCGTTTTTCTTCGATCAGATTCAGTTCGTCATGTCGACTTTGACACCATTCAGCAACTGTTAGCTTAGCTTCCATCAATACCCAGATCGTTGGGATCTCTACTTCTATGGGAAGCACTGCCTCCATCCCATATACTAGAGAGAAAGGGGTTGCCCCTGTTGAAGTGCGTACAGATGTGTGATAATCTTGAAGAGCAAAGGGTAACATTTCATGCCAATCCTTGTAGGTTACAACCATCTTTTGAACAATCTTCTTGATGTTCTTGTTAGCCGCTTCTACCGCCCCGTTCATCTTAGGTCGGTAGGGAGATGAGTTATGGAGTTCAATTTTGAACTCAGCACACAACTCTTTCATCATCTTGTTGTTTAAGTTAGATCCATTATCAGTAATGATCTGGCTTGGAACACCATAACGGTATATGAGATTGTTTTTGATAAAGCGGACCACGACTTGTCGGGTTACATTGGTGTATGACGCTGCTTCGAGCCACTTGGTGAAGTAGTCAATGGCTACCAGGATGAACCGATGTCAGTTTGAAGGTTTGGGTTCGATCATGCCAATCATGTCGATTCCCATATAGAAAAAGGCCATGGAGAAGAAAGAACTTTGAGATGCGTTGGCGGTACATGTATTTTGTCTGCGTATATCTGACACTTGTGACATCTCCTCATGTACTTCTAGCAATCGGATTCCACGGTCTGCCAATAATATCCTGCTCTCAGAATTTTTCTTGCCATTGTGTGTCCATTGGCATAAGTGCCAAAGGATCCTTCATGAATTTCTTTCATCAGTATGTTCGCTTCTGGTATGTCTACACATCGGAGCAAGACCATGTCAAAGTTTCTCTTATAGAGTATATCACCGCTCAAGAAGAAGTTGTCTGCCAGCCATCTGAGGGTTTTCCTATCTTTTCTTGATGCCCCAGGCAGGTACTCTTGTTTCTGAAGGAAGCATTTGATATCGTGATACCAAGGTTTGTCGTCTATGACTACTTCAATTGTGAAGATGTAAGTGGGCCTCTCAAGGCGTATTATGTCAATCTTAGGTACGTCATTCCATTGACCCACACTAATCATAGAGGAGAGAGTGGCTAGTGCATCAACCATGTGATTTTCTTCACGAGGGATATGGTGAAACTCGATTCTATTAAAGAATGGTAACCACCTTCTCACGTAGTCTTTGTAAGAAATCAGTCCTGATTGGTATGTGTTCCAATATCCTTTGATCTGATTGGTAACCAGGGCTAAGTCTCCATACACATCCAAGTTCTTAATCCTTAAATCAATTCCTTCTTCGAGACCCATGATACAAGCTTTGTATTCGGCCTCGTTGTTTGTGCACTTGAACGTCAGTCTGGCAGTGAAAGGAATGTGGGTACCCTGAGGTGTTACGATGAGTGCCCCAATTCCGTTTCCATAAGTGTTGACAGCTCCATCAAAGATTAGTCCCCATTGGAAACCTGGTTCTGGTCCTTCACTAGGTAGCGGTTCATCGCAATCTTTCATTTTCAAGTACATGACATCTTCGTCTGGGAAGTCAAATCCGACTGATTCTTGATCGTCAATCAGTTGATGAGCCAAATAATCGGCTAAAATACTTCCTTTGACGGCTTTTTGAGCATGGTACTCGATGTCGTATTCTGATAACAACATCTTCCAACGGGCAATCCTTCCTGTGAGAGCAGGCTTTTCAAAGACGTACTTGATCAGATCCATTTCAGAGATTAACCAAGTAGTGTGACAAATCATGTACTGGCGAAGACGTTTGACTGCCCCAGCCTGAGCACAACAAGTTTTCTCGAGCATAGTGTACAGTGTCTCGCAGTCTGTAAATTCCTTGCTTAAGTAGTAAATGGCAGACTCTCTTCTTTTAGTTTCGTCTTGTTGGCCAAGTACACAACCCATTGAGTCTTCCAAGACTGTAAGGTAGATGATCAATGGTCTTCCCTCCCCTGGAGGTGACAGGATCGGTGGATTCAATAGATATTCCTTGATACTGTCGAAGATTGTTTGGCAGTCTTCTGTCCATACACAGCTTTGATTCTTTTTGAGTATTTGAATATCGGCGCGCATGTTGCGGTCATGAGGGATATGAATCTGGAAATGTAATTTAGACGTCCCGCGCATGTTGCCTTCTCCAAAGACTGAAAAATGCTAGAGAGAAATGCAAGAGTGTGTGCACTGTATTTTCTGAAAAATGATTGTTTTTATTTATTTTTGAATTGTTTTTTAGGATTACCATTTTCTGAAAAAGGGAAAAGTGAAAACAACAGTAAATGCGAATATTATAGAATGACGTTATTTTATTTATGATTTTGTCGATTCTTGAAACTACAACCCTATAAAACAAAACTCTGTCACTTTGGGCAAAGCGAAGAGGGGCATTTACAGAAAGCGAGCCCTATAAAAACATCCGTTTCACCTGGGCAATGTGAAAGGCTAAAACAAAGACGGCAATTACTTAGACTTATGGACGACTTTCGGGACATCGATAACAACCCATTGGCGGCGAACTCCTCGGTGAATCACAAAGTCTAGAACCTTCTTTCTTGGTTTGTCTTCAGAAATGATGCTGATATCTGGCGGAGCAGGATCGTTGGAGTCTTCCTCCCAAGAAGAGTTGTCATAGACAAACTCTTCTGTTGTATCTTGCATAGTGTTTTCACTCTCAGGCGGATCTCCCCATCCAATTGGTTGGATGTCTTCGAGTCTGATACGAGAGCTTTCAGGAGCAGTGCACTTGACCAAGAAGTCGTACTTGTCACTCGGTTATCCTAAGGTGTCCCATACTTCGGTGGGACTGGAGGAGTCATCCTTCTCGATGACGTTTACCTCGGGAAAAGCATAGTTGATGAACTTTTGTCCTGCAATCTTCGCAGATTCATCGTTGTGCTGGATATCTTCGGAATGCCCTGAGTAATGATCCCATAATTTGGTGGGGACACAGGTATTCTTTTTAATGATGCTCAGCTAATATGCATCGTTTGGCTTACTCTTTTTCCCCAAGTCTTCTGAGTACGGTTTCCAGATAAGCAAGTCATCCACCGGGTCATATTAGTTATAGTCGAAGTTGTCTTTCATCAGAGTGTCCTCCTCTAATGAGTTGGGTGGAGCACGACATCCTTCTGGATCACAATCTCCGTACATCATCTTGATATCTGATCTTGGTATATATCTTGGACTCTGCGTGGGAAAGCAAAATGGGATATGTGTCTCTCCCTGAGACATATAATAGTCCTCGTTGAGATAAGACTTCCACTCTTCATCTGTATCAGAAGAGTCACCCTCATTGATGGTATGTACTTCTTGAGACACTGGGTGGAGGAAGCCTCCATTGTGGAAGAATTTCTAAATGGGATGAAAACTTTCATATTTCTTAGTCTGGGTACAGGCTGAAGAAAAACCAAGACCTTTCTTTGTCTTGTTATTAGTAGGAATGACAATCTGTCCCCATCCCTTTACGTCGTTACTTTTGATTACTTCGAGAGCATCTTTGTATGAGGAAATCGACATCCCTCTCTCTGATCAATTCTCATTGCTTACCGAGAGTGCTTAAAACTGAGTTCCAACTACCTCCTCGGGTTCCACACAGGATGATGATGATAAGTTACTTACGATTAAGGCCTGTTCTCCATAGATTGTGACTAGCTTGTCATTCTTGACGAACTTCATCTTCTGGTGAAGTGTCGAAGTGACTGCCCCAGCCTCGTGTATCCAAGGTCTTCCTAATAAATAGTTGTATGCTGCCCGGATGTCCATGACCTGGAAAGTGACTTGGAAAGTGTAAGGACCGATAGTTATGGGAAGATAAACTTCACCGATAACTATTTTTCTTGATCTGTCAAAGGCTTTGACGATGACCTCGCTGCCCCTCATTGGGGCTCCTTGAAATGATAGTCACATCAGAGTAGATTTTGGCATAACATTCAGAGCTGATCCTGTATCTACCAGTATGTAGGCTAGAGCATCATTCTGGTAATTGACTGTAATGTTAAGCGCCATGTTATGATTTTTGCCTTCTTCTGGTAGTTCTTCATCACTGAATCCTAAATTGTTGTAGGAAGTGATGTTGGAGATGATGTTGTCAAATTGTCTTATCGTCACATCTTGTTCCACGAAACCTTGCTATAAAACTTTCTACAGAGCTTCCTTGTGAGCCTCGGAACTAAGCAGGAGGGATAATACAGAGATTTTAGATGGAGTTTGCAATAGCTGGTCCACGATGTTGTACTCACTTCTCTGGATGAGCTTCACCATCTCATCATTGTTCTTTGAAAGGTCGAGATTACTGGATTGCCCGGCTGGTTGATTAGGAACTTCTGTTTGAGGTTCCTTTTCCTTGGCGGGTTCTCCAACTCCTCTGTTGAAGATATGGACATTTCGTGTGACTCGACTGATGTCGGTAATGTTTACGACGGAGGGTAATAGAGTTTCTTTTCCATTTTCGATTGTTGTTGCACCTTACTTGTAAGGGATAGCCTTATCAGACTTGTACGGTATTGGTCCCGGCAGGTATATAACCACAGGAGCCTTTTGATTTTTCTGACCATCGTAGCTGGCCTCAATTGGTTCGAGGTTGAGAATTTTTCTACTATCAAGAGGAACTCTTGATTCATGGAGTAGAGGGATTATGGCGCATACGTCTTTGGCCATTTCACTATTAGAGATTAAGACAACGTCTTTGCTTTGATCAGGGAGATAGTTGGGTATCTCGTTGGTTGACCCAGAACTTGAACACGGTTAGATTTGTTTCCGGTCCAACTGATTTTGAAGAGCCGCTCGCACAAGGTAGCATCCTTGGTTGTTTTCTGAGCAAACTCTACAGCGCTCATAATTGTGTGGTGGCACCAGGCCACGTCCGCTTTGTATGCAGTGCAACTTCACTAGATCTGTTTCCATCGAGCAAACATCCTGACTTTGATACCTATCAGGATTATTGGCAGTCATACTGATCTATTGTGTAGCTTCATCCAAGTAAATTAGAAGCCACTAGTGGTCCAACAAGTGTTGAAGTGTTCTTTGGACAAGCGCACATCCTTGGTCGTCTTTACAACATACTTTATAGTCTTGATAATTATGTGAAGCCAGAAAACTGAGCCTGACTTGCTTAGCGTGTAATTCTACCAGGCCGGTATTCATCAAGCGGATATCAAAGATCTGAATCATATTGACTTGAAGAATATTTCTATCATGGTAATCCTGAATCCATCCGAGATCCATCTAACGCTGGAGGGCCTCTTGTACCAAAGAGCATCCCTGATTGTTTATTGAGCAGATCAGACAGGAATTGTAATCGTGTCGTGGCAGATCATGGTATTGACTTTGCCTTGAGTATTTTGCCACCAAATTGATGTTCATCGCCATAATGTTGTGGTTCTGAACAATATTGGGATTTGTGTGAGCCATATTGACCTCATGGATTCGATGATCTTGAATCTATCCGAGATTCATTTGTTCTTGTAGAGCTGATTGCACTACAGAACATCCTTGATTATTCTTTAAGTAGATATCATACTGGTGATAATTGTGAGGCGGTACATGACCGTACCCACTTTGTCTGCAATACATCCTGACAAGATTGGTTCCCAATAGGAGTACATCGTGAATTTGGTAACTGCGGCTAAATTTTCCCTCTATCAAATTTACTACAGTCTTCTCATGTTGAGGCAACGGGTTCGTCTGAACATTTGTATTAGTATCTTTAAAAGATAGGACCCCATTCCTGACAAGCTTCTGTACGTCAGATTTGAAGCTGAGACAGTTTTCAATGTTGTACCCCGGTCCTCCTTGATGATAAGGGCATGTTTGATCCACTTTGAACCAAAAAGGCAGATTTTCCGGTACTGTAAGAGGAGACCTGGTTTGGACGTGCCCCTTGACCAGTAGTAGTGGAAACAGTTCTGCGTACAACATTGGTATAGGGTCAAACCCTGATGGTCGTGTCGTACGATTGTTATTGTTGTACTGAAGATGAGCCTGCTGAAGAGGCTGTTGTGTCCTTTGCTGATATTGTTGTTGATTTGGTTGGCTCTGAGCAACCTGAGGTAGATAAGTCAGAGTTGGCATTGGGTTAATAGCAGAAGTTAATGCTGCTACTTGTTGATGTTAGAACAAGAATTGATTCTACATTCCAAATAGTTTTGATGATAACAAACACTATATTAGTTAGAACTTGCTGCTTCTTAATTCATTCTTTTAATTATGTAGGGAAGTTCTAATGTAAAGAAGTTCTGATATAGAAGCATCACAAAATCCCATCTGAGCGAAGTTCTAATCAAGCGAAGCAAACAAGATCTAAGCAAAGCGAAGTTCTAATCAAGCGAAACTCTGATATGGAAGAATCACTAGATCTAAACTAGGTAAGTTCTGATGAAGGATGTCTGACGCTTCAGCACCAAAGTTGTATCAAGCCAGAAACTCTGATATTGCATCAAATCAACGTGGACTCTGATACGCTATCCTCAAAATTTATGAGTATCACAAAGCAACGAATTAAATCAGACAAGATCTGTATTTTTGGAAAGAAGCATTCAAAGGCATTATTGTCAATCTCCAAAAATAACTATCACATCTCCAACGGATCAATCACTCTCATCTATTTAAAGGAGCACCTGCAGATGACGAAATACACACTTGCGCGCATACTTTCACAATTCATCAAGTATTCTCATTTGTTTTCATTATTTGATAAAAATATTGTAAAAACTCACAGTTGTGATAAAGCTTATTAGAAGCATAGTATTTTAAGTTGAAATTCCTTGAGAAAATCGAGTTGTGGTTAAAACTCAAGAAGACAGCGACGGTTGTCCCTGTGTCTGTGTAATCTTAAGTGATTAGTGGATTAAGTCCTCAAGAGAAAGAGACGAAATCACCTTGGCGGGTGGACTGGAGTAGTTTGAGTTCAAACGAACCAGGATAACCAACGTGTCTCCTTTTTGCTTTAATTTTTTTTTAAAAACCCCAATTCAACCCCCTTCTTGTGTTTTTTCGTTTCTTCAATTGGCATCAGAGCGCCTAGTTCTGGGTGCTAACACTTAACCGTGTCAGATAAAAGATCCTTCAAGAAAAACACTATGGCGGAATCCGTTCAGAACTACGATGACAAAATTAGTGGCAAACCACCAGTGTTTGACGGAGAAAACTTTGATTACTGGAAAGACCTAATCGAAAGTTTATTTCTGGCTCACGACGGCGATCTCTGGGATATGGTGACTGATGGTTACACTCACCCTGTTGGAAAAGACGGTCAGAAGATCGAAAGGAAAAATATGACGGATCAACAGATGAAAGATTTCAGAAATCATCACAAGGCAAGAACTATTCTCCTTAGTGCAATCTCTCACACAGAGTACGAAAAGATCACTAACAGAGAATCAGCCAAACACATATTTGATTCGCTGAGAATGACGCATGAAGGCAACACTCAAGTAAAAGAGACTAAAGCTCTGGCACTTATCCAGAAGTATGAAGCCTTCAAAATGGAAGATGATGAAACAATTGAGAAAATGTTCTCAAGGTTTCAAATTCTGGTTGCTGGACTGAAGTTTCTGAATAAAGGGTACTCCACATCAGATCATGTCAAGAAGATCATCAGAAGCTTACCTAAAGTATGGAGACCCATGGTCACGGCACTAAAGCTCTCCAAGAACCTCAACGAAATATCTCTTGAAGAACTGATCAGCTCTCTGAGAAGTCACGAAATAGAACTAGAAGAAGATGAGCCTCAGAAGAAAAGTAAGTCTGTTGCTCTTAAATCTAAATATAAATATGAAACTAAAGCTTTTCAGGCAGAAGAAGAAAGCTCTGGCGGCTCCTCAGAAGAAGATGAACTATCGCTCCTTTCCAGAAGAATCCAACAACTATGGAAAAATAGGCAAAGAAAATTCAGAAACTCTCGAAGATCAAGTAGTCATTCTGAACCATCCTCTGGACACAAAAAGTCAAAGAACAAAGAAGTGGTGTGTTACGAATGCAAGGAACCTGGACACTACAAAAGTGATTGTCCTAAGCTGCAGAAAGAAAATACAAATAAGAAGTTTAACAAGGAAAGAAAGAAAAGTCTTATGGCTACCTGGGATGACTCAGAATCTTCTGAAGCAGAATTCGAATCAGAAAATGAACACGCCAACATTGCCCTAATGGCCAACATATCAGATGATTCAAACTCATCAGAATCAGACTCTGACTCAGAAACTAAAGAGGTATTCTCTAAATTTTCTAGATCTCAATTAGAAGAAAGTCTGTCAGAAATTCTTGAAAACTATCAGAAACTTCAGCACAAATATAAGAATCTGAAACACGATCTTGTATCTGAGTCTGAAGAGAACAGAAAGCTGAAAGCAGAAAATTCTGAGTTAAAAGAAACCATTTCAAAACTCAACTCTTTTGAATCTCAAAAATCTCAGAAACATTCTGATTCAGTTGTTTCCACTAGTTCTGAAAATATTCTAAAACATTACGACTATAACTTTAAAAAATTTCTAGCTAAAAACATAGACAGAAGCAAAATGGTTTCAATGATCTATGGAGTTAGTAGAAATGGGAGAAAAGGCATAGGTTATGTTAATCCTAAAGGTGAAGCTCCATATAAACCAAAACAAGTTGATGATATGATCATAAAATACTCTCCTTTAAACTCTCACTTCACGTATGGACACAAACATGACATAAAATATACCAGTGAATCTTACTCTTCAAATTCTATTGAGAAACCAAAACTCAATCAAAATTCTGTGAACACTAACAAACAAGGACCCAAAGAATTGTGGGTACCTAAGGATAAAATCCTATATGCTGCAGATGTCTTTAACAGCAAGATTGAAACACCAATCATGGTACCTGGACTCTGGATGCTCGCGACACATGACGGGAAGAAAGCATATGTTCCAAAGTCTGGAACTTAAAGCTGGAGGGTATGTAGGTTTCGGAGGCAATCAGAAAGGTAAAATCATTGGCTCTGGAACCATAGATAACGGTACTCTACCCTCTATATCTAATGTCTTATTAGTAGAAGGATTAATGCATAACTTGTTATCCACAAGTCAATTAAGTGATAACGGTTATGATATAATCTTCAATCAAAAGTCCTGCAAGGCAGTTAGTCAGAAAGATGGAACAATCCTCTTTAAAGGAAAGAGAAAGAACAACATTTACAAAATAAAACTTTCTGAACTAAAAAGTCAGAATGTAAAATGTCTTTTGTCTGCTGACGACAAACAATGGGTCTGGCACAGAAGATTGGGGCATGTTAGTATGAGAAGAATATCTCAGATTAACAAACTCAATCTGGTCAGAGGACTTCCTAATCTGAAGTTCAGCTCAGATGTTCTGTGTGAAGCATGTCAAAAAGGCAAGTTTTCCAAACCCTCTTTTAAACCAAAAAATGTCGTTTCTACCTCCAGACCATTAGAACTTCTTCATATAGATCTGTTTGGACCAGTGAAAACTGCATCCATCAGTGGCAAGAAGTATGGATTAGTGATCGTAGATGACTATAGCAGATGGACATGGGTAAAGTTCTTAAAACACAATGACGAGTCACTCTCTGTATTCTCTACTTTCTGTAACCAAATTCAGAATGAAAAAGAGTTTAGAATTGTAAAAGTCAGAAGTGATCATGGTGGGGAATTTGAAAACAAAAATCTAGAAACATTTTTTAATGAAAATGGCATTTCTCATGATTTCTCTTGTCCTAGAACTCCACAACAAAATGGAGTTGTAGAGCGCAAGAATAGAACTCTACAAGAAATGGCCAGAACCATGATCAATGAGACTAACATGGCTAAACACTTTTGGGCAGAAGCAGTTAATACAGCGTGTTACATTCAGAATAGAATCTCTATAAGACCTATTCTGGAAAAGACTCCATATGAATTGTGGAAGAACAGAAAGCCCAACATTTCTTACTTTCATCCTTTTGGATGTACATGCTTTATCTTAAACACTAATGATCCTCTGAACAAGTTTGATTCTAAGGCACAAAAATGTTTCATGTTAGGATACTCTGAACGTTCAAAAGGATATAGAGTATATAACACAGAAACACGAAGTGTGGTAGAATCCATTTGTGTCAGATTTGATGATAAGCTTGGCCTTCAAAAGCCAAAGCATGATGAATCTCTTGCAGAAATAGAAGTTCAAATAACAGGCACTGAAACCAGATCATCAGAAAAAACAGGCGAACACAACAGAAGGAAACTCTAATTCTGAAGAACCCATCCAGAAAAGACAATCTAGAAGTTCTCTAACTCATCCCGAAGACAAAATTCTGGGAAAGAAGGATGACCCAATCAGAACAAGATCCTCATTCAAAAAGACTAAATAATCTCTAGTAGGATTAGTCTCTCTGATAGAACCCACTACTATTGACGAAGCACTCACAGACAATGATTGGATCCTCGCAATGCAGGAAGAATTGAATCAGTTCACCAGAAACGACGTATGGGATCTAGTTCCTAAACCCAAAGGCTTCAACATCATTGGATCCAAATGGGTCTTCAGAAACAAACTAAATGAACAGGGAGAAGTTGTCAGAAACAAAGCACGACTGGTTGCACAAGGTTATAGTCAGCAAGAAGGGATAGACTATACAGAAACCTTTGCTCCAGTCGCAAGGTTAGAATCTATCAGACTTTTAATTTCATATGCTGTAAATAATGACATCACTCTTTATCAGATGGATGTCAAGAGTGCGTTTTTAAATGGTTGCATTGATGAAGAAGTTTATGTGCATCAACCACCTGGTTTTGAAAATACAAAACATCCAGAATATGTTTATAAACTTAAGAAATCGTTATATGGTCTAAAACAAGCTCCCAGAGCTTGGTATGAGAGACTAAGTAACTTTCTCTTAAACAATGATTTTACCAGAGGGAAGGTGGACACAACTTTATTCTGTAAGTCATTTAAAAATCACATTCTGATCTGTCAAATTTACGTAGATGATATAATTTTTGGATCCACTAAAAGCTCTTTGGGCAAAGAATTTGCTAAGACTATGCAGGAAGAGTTTGAAATGAGCTTAATGGGAGAGCTCAAGTTTTTCTTGGGAATTCAAATCAATCAAACTCCAGAAGGAACTTACATACATCAAAGCAAGTATGTAAGAGATCTTCTGAAGAAATTTGAAATGTCAGAAAGTAAGCCTTCTAAAACTCCTATGCATCCCACATGCATTCTGGAAAAAGATGAGGTTAGTAAGAAAGTAGAACAAAAGCTCTACAGAGGTATGATTGGTTCCCTCCTTTATTTAACTGCTTCAAGACTTGATATTCTCTATAGCGTTTGTCTTTGTGCTAGATTCCAATCAGATCCTAGAGAATCCCACTTAACAGCTGTTAAGCGGATTTTCAGATATCTGAAAGGTACTACTAATCTTGGTTTTTGCTATAGAAAGTCCAGAGAATACAAATTGGTAGGATACTGTGACGCTGACTTTGCTGGAGATAGAATAGAAAGAAAAAGTACCTCTGGAAGCTGCCAGTTTCTGGGAGACAACCTAATCTCTTGGTCCAGTAAAAGACAATCCACCATTGCACTATCAACTGCTGAAGCTGAATACATAGCTGCAGCTGGATGCAGTACTCAGATGCTCTGGATGAAGAATCAGCTTGAAGACTTTCACATTTACGAGAGTAACATCCCTATCCTCTGTGACAATACTTCTGCCATCTGTCTTTCTAAAAATCCTATTCTGCATTCTAGGGCTAAACATATAGAAATTAAACATCATTTCATCAGGGACTATACTCAGAAGGGAATTCTTTGTTTAAAATTTATAGACACAGACCATCAATGGGCTGATGTTTTCACCAAACCCCTTGCTGAAGATAGATTTAATTTCATTCTGAAAAATCTCAGTATGAAAGTTTGTCCAGAATGAAAAATGTAATTACTATATTTTTAACTCTCAGAACTTCTTTTCTTTTGTGAAAATCTGACCAATAATTCTTCAGAAGTGAGAAGAAAGATTGCATCAGAATCTATTTAGAAGATCTGAACTTTTTATTTCAAGGATAGATCATTAAGTTCACTCTAGCAAACACTTGTCAACCTACGCTCCAGATTTTCTTTGATGATGAACGCGTGTCAAAATCTGGCAAACTGAAACGTCTGTGTTGACATATCGAGGCGCCAAGTCACATCGGTAACTGTTCCCAAAATTTCTCACACTATCTCCCTTGTCAGAAATCATTACGGCTATTAATCATTATGTTTATTGTTTTTAATTGCTATTTAATTCTTGGTCTCTCTTATATAAATGTCAATTCTAACACTCTCACACGTTCACTATCACTCACTTGCTCTCTTTCGCCTTCTCCGTATTATTTGCATTTCTTGTTTTGCTGCCTACATTTCTTGTTTCTGTGTTCCCAAAACCCTAAGTCTGTGAATAATGGCCTCCTGCTCTCAACAAAGCTCTCAACAAGCAATGTCTCAAGAATCAGCTGACCAAGTCATTGAAGAAAGGTACGTTGAACCCTCAAGAACTCTCCTCACCCCCTTTGCCTCTCTTGAAGTTCTCTGTGAGCTCATCGTTGATTTTGAAAGCATGAAAGACAATGGGTATGACCTTACTCCTGAGGTTGAGTTTCAAGGATGGAGCAAATACTTTAATCGCTTAATGGGTCCAGTTTTTCCCCAACTCGTTAAGAAATTCTGGATTTTTGCATCGGTCTCAAAACATCAAGTAACTTCGTATGTTATGGGAAAGAAGGTTATCATCACTGAAGATCTTATTGGTAAGCTGATTGATCATGATGGATCAGGAATTAGATGCAGTGAGATGGAAAAGGGCACTGATCTAAATACTATCTCAAAGGAAATCTTCACCACCGGACAACACTCTAACAAAATCAAAGACCTAAAGGATCGTCACAGAATTTGGGCCAGAATCATTCTTGGGTGTATCTATCACAGGAAACCTTCAAGCTCGTCTGACTACATCAACAACGACCAACAGTATCTTATATACCTCATCTCCACCTTTACCAAAGCAAATCTTCCTCACTGTTTATTTAATCATCTGAAGAACAGTGTGAAGGAAACAAGAGAAGACGAAAGAACCAAGAGAGATTGGATTCCTCTAGGTAGACTTATATCAGATATTCTTATAGAGAATAAGCTGATTGAACACCTAACTGAAGCTCAGGAAATCTCTGATCTAGAAACTATTGCTGGAAGACCTCTCAATGCAAAGAATCTCAAGAAGATGAAAATCATTGAGACCATCAAGAAGGATCCAACCCTAATCTCTAAGGAAGTCATCACCACCAGGAAAATTCCTCTGAAAGATTTTCCTCTTTTCTCATCAGATACTCATCCAGAAATTGTCCTCAGATATTTGGATGCATGTAAAGCTGATGGAACCCTACCAGAAGTTTCTCTGCAACAGCTCAGGCAAGCACCTCTAGAAGTTGCCCCCAGAACTTCAAGAAAAAGGAAAGCCTCTGAAGGAACTCCTCAGAAAACTCCAAAAGTTGCTAAAGCTGCTAAGAAGAAATCTAACTCTGCTTTCATTTCTATCGTCGAATCCATAATGGTATCAATATCTGAAACCCCATCGTCTCCTAAACCCTCTGAAAATCCACCACCATCAGCACAAACTCAAAATCCACCACCATCACCACAAACTCTTGAGGACTTTGACATTGACATTGACCCCACTCCTTCTGATTTTATTGAACCACAACCAAAACTTGCACAAGTTCTGTCTGACATTGTTCATGAACCTTTCTTCACATCTTCCCAACCAGAACATCACACTCTAAACCCTGACTCCTCCATACCTGGCATCAACTGTCCTCTTAACTTCTTTCAACCATCACCAAATTTCACCAGTCCCCCTCAAATCACCTTAGAAGTTACATCACCTACCTCTCCTATTCTTATTTCTGACTCTCCTCCAACACATCTCTCAGATGATCCCCTCAGAACTATAATTGACCTAGAAGCTCTAGACAAGCTTACCTCAACCTCTCACAAATTAGCCATTCCCAAACCAAAACCACCTGTATCCAAATCAGATGTTGGTAACTCTTTATTGGCATTCGAGGTAAAAATGCAGGAATGGATTAACTTTCTGAAGCAGGGTTGTTTGGAGAATCTAAATCCAGCTGCCTCTGACTATCTTTGGACCAAATTCAGAAAGTGGTTTAACTCTGAAGCTCAGAAAATGAAGGAACTAAGCTATGACATAGCCCAACAGAACTTCTGTGACCATATGAAGATCTTCAATGAGCAAGTTCTAAGATTCTGGGAAAAGAAACCTATTCTTCCTCTAGGCTGGAAAGATCCTATGGTTTCAGAACATCAGGAAGAATTCTCTCAGCATCAAACTCTAGTCATCACTGAAGTTGAAGAAAAATCACCTGAAGTCTCTCCAAAGAAAGTTTCTGCTAAAAGTTCTGAGGATTTGGTACCTTCTGAAGGGTCAACTTCATCTGCTCTAGTGCTGAAAACTCTGGATGAGTTAAAGAAAGAGAATGAAGCAGTAAGAAAAAGGTTGGACAAACAAGATGAAACTAACGCAGAAATTAAAGGGATGCTTGGCAAACAAGAAGAATCCGCTAATCAGATCAAAGTCCTTCTGGAAGCATTGTTCACAAGACTGCCACCTGCCCCTCAACCTTAGACTTTTTGTTGCCTTGCTTGCTTTGTGTTTTACCTTGCTCTTTTTGATTATGGTCTCATGTATCTTTTCGCTTTTTGATTAATGACAAAGGGGGAGAACGTAGAATATTTTGAAATATAACAGTGCACCATGACTATGTCTCGAACATTTTAACCTCTGCTTCCATATTTTTTAACAAAACAGGAAAATGGCAATCAGAACTTCTTGGGAGTCTTAAATCAAAATATTTTCAAGGAAATCTTCAATTCAGGGGGAGTATTCTCTACTCCATACTCTATTAATTAATCTTCAAAATATAAGTTTTTGTCATCATCAAAAAGGGGCAGATTGTTAGAACAAGAATTGATTCTACATTCCAAATAGTTTTGATGATAACAAACACTATATTAGTTAGAACTTGCTGCTTCTTAATTCATTCTTTTAATTATGTAGGGAAGTTCTAATGTAAAGAAGTTCTGATATAGAAGCATCACAAAATCCCATCTGAGGGAAGTTCTAATCAAGCGAAGCAAACAAGATCTAAGCAAAGCGAAGTTCTAATCAAGCGAAACTCTGATATGGAAGAATCACTAGATCTAAACTAGCTAAGTTCTGATGAAGGATGTCTCACGCTTCAGCACCAAAGTTGTATCAAGCCAGAAACTCTAATATTGCATCAAATCAACATGGACTCTGATACGCTATCCTCAAAATTTATGAGTATCACAAAGCAACGGATTAAATCAGACAAGATCTGTATTTTTGGAAAGAAGCATTCAAAGGCATTATTGTCAATCTCCAAAAATAACTATCACATCTCCAACGGATCAATCACTCTCATCTATTTAAAGGAGCACCTGCAGATGACGAAATACACACTTGCGCGCATACTTTCACAATTCATCAAGTATTCTCATTTGTTTTCATTATTTGATAAAAATATTGTAAAAACTCACAGTTGTGATAAAGCTTATTAGAAGCATAGTATTTTAAGTTGAAATTCCTTGAGAAAACCGAGTTGTGGTTAAAACTCAAGAAGACAGTGACGGTTGTCCCTGTGTCTGTGTAATCTTAAGTGATTAGTGGATTAAGTCCTCAAGAGAAAGAGGCGAAATCACCTTGGCGGGTGGACTGGAGTAGTTTGAGTTCAAACGAACCAGGATAACCAACGTGTCTCCTTTTTGCTTTAATTTTTTTAAAAACCCCAATTCAACCCCCTTCTTGTGTTTTTTCGTTTCTTCAATTCTAAAACTGGATCAAGCGCTTACCACTAGGCTAAAAGCAATTGCTGATAGTCATGGCGCAACTTAATTTCATTATAGCGAACCCTTTTTCAAGGAGCCTACCTTCGATAGGCGCTCATGGGTGGGATGTTAAGCCCATCGAATCCCAAAGGGAGACGCTGGAATTTTATCCAACAAACTCCCCCCCAGTGTCAGCGGGGGGGATTCGAACCCATGACCCTACTCTGATACCACTAAAACTGGATCAAGCACTTACCACTAGGCTAAAAGCAATTGCTGATAGTCATGGGGCAACTTAATTTCATTATAGCGAACCCTTTTTCAAGGAGCCTACCTTCGATAGGCGCTCATGGGTGGGATGTTAAGCCCATCGAATCCCAAAGGGAGACGCTGGAATTTTATCCAACAGTTGATACATTTGCCTTTGCTTTTCGAGAGATATTGCCGATATCTTGCTCTTTTTTTCTTTTGGAAAGCACTACCGTATCTTTTGGTACTGCTAGATGGCTCTGTATCTTTGATCAAACGTCCTTCTCAGACTGCTTCTTCAAGGCATACTCCCATGTTCACCATTTCAGTGAAGTCACAGGGCGCACTGGCGACCATTTGGTCATAATAGAATGAGCTTAAGGTTTTCAAAAAGATATTTGTCATCTCTTTTTCCTCAAGAGGGGGACAGATCTGAGTGGCAATTTCACGCCATCTCTGAGCATATTCCTTAAAAGTTTCCTTGTCCTTCTGCGACATTGCTCTGAGTTGATCTCTGTCTGGTGCCATGTCTAGGTTATACTTATACTGATGAAAAAAAGTTGCGCCAAGATCTCTGAAAGTGTTGATCTTAGTGCGGTTTAAACCCATGTACCATTTGAGTGCGGTATCGGTTAAACTGTCTTGGAAATAATGGATCAGTAGCTGTTGATTCTCTGTCTAATTGACATCTTTCGAGCGTACATCACCAAATGACTTTGAGGGCAAGAGTTGCCCTTGTATTTTTCAAAGTCAGGCACCTTGAATTTGTGCGGGATTTTCACATTGGGGACCAAACAAAGGTCTATGGCGTCCTTTCCGAATAAATCCTGACCGCGAATGGCATGCAGTTCCTTCTGCGTCTCTAGGAATTGCTCCCAGAACTCATTCATTCTTTCATGCATGTTTTTGTTTCTACCAGAAATTACTTGTGGAATCTGTCCTTCCGGGACAGTGTGTACCACTGGTTGTGGTATAGTCATTACGGAAGTGACTCTTGGCGCTTCTATGCCCCGAATTTTGTAACCTTCAGGAGTTGCTGTCATCACTCTTGCGTCTTCGCTTCAGGCCCAGCGGTTCCTGTTGCAGTTTCTGGGTCTTCCGTGACCGTCGGGATATATCCTTCAGGGATAAAGTTGATAGGCATGCCCCATGGGAGATCTTTAGGCATGTTGTACCGAGTATCATATATCTCCACTACGGGCGTAGATGTGATCTCTGAGATCACAGTCCTTTGTTGTTGCCTCTGAGCTGCTGCCAGAGATTGCATGTCACTGTGAAGTTTTTTCAGATCTTCCTTCAGAGCGTCGATTTCTTCTCTCAGCTCTCTGTTCTCTTCCTCGAGATCGTCCATTTTCTTTTGTCGATTGGCCTGAGTATTGTACGAGTGAGACAGTTTGACTCTAGAATCGTGACACATACGTGAGATTCGAAGATAAGAAGAACGCGTTATGTGAGAATGATGAATGTAATGATATATATATTTGTTTTTTTTAATAAAAAAGAAACTTCAACAAATAGATTGCAAATATCATACAGTAAAGGGTGGAGACCCTGTTTTATTGAATTAGAAAGATTGCAGAAAGGGAAATACAGTATTTTATAAAGTGTTATAAAAGGAAATGTCTAAGTTTATGGATCCTGAGTCCTCTCTGAAGAGAAATCAGATGCTGGTTCTGGTATTTTCCTTTTCTTTGACCGGGGCTCTTCAGGCGTTGTCGGGTTGTCAGTCCTTTGCCAAGTGAAAGGAGCGAGCAGATTTCTTCTGTCTTCTTGACTTTATACAACATGTTGCTCTAATATCCTAATCAGAACATCTTTTTCTTTTAATAGTTGCTGAATTTTGGTACACTCCACGTTGAGGATTCGGTGCTTGTTTTTCCAAGAACTTTTCTCCCGTTGAACCTTATTGAGAGCGACCTGGAGTTTTTCCATATCAGACATAAAATAAAGGACAAATTCCTTTAATAGAAGAACTTCTTGATGAGGGTAAGGCATCCTCAGCTTGAGAGCTCTAGTTTGTACCTAGTGGAGATAAGGATCCACGGAGATACAGTCCAGTTTTCCTAGAGACTCTCTTCCTTTCTTGTGAACATGTTGCTAGTCATGAACTATTTCCTTCTTTAGTGCTCTGTCATTTTCTCCTTCCTTGAAGAAAAGACCTTCCAGATGAACATTACGCGGGATATGCTTCATCGGGTATCCGAGTTGACGGCGAACTAAAATTGGATGATAGTTGATTCCTCCTTTAGTTCCTATGAGGGGCACATTGAGGAAATTTCCACAACGGTAGATGATCTTTATCCCCTCATAAATCCTATTGTACCAATCTATGTCAGAGTTGGTAAGAGACATGATTCTCTGTGACCAACGTAGAGCACTCTTACGGTCCCAAAAAGCAGCAGACTTGGGTAAATGGGAAGTGAACCATTTGTAAAGAAGGGGTACACAGCATGTGATCATTCCTCCGCTGTACAAATTCCTTAAGTGTACATAATGATAAGCATCTGCGAGCAAGGTTGGTACGGGGTTTCTAATCAGAAATATCTTAATGGCATTGGTATCGACCAAGTTATCAATGTTGGGAAAGAGGAACAACCCGTATGTGAGTAGAACAAAGATATCTTTGAAAGCAGTAACGTTTCCTACACTGGCAAAGTATAGAGCTTTCTCCGTCAGGAATTTAGCTGGTAAACCTTGGATTCCTTCCTTAGTGGTCATGTGAGTCCTGACTTCTGACTCGTCCAAATAGATTGCTCTTCCAATGGTTTAATCTTTTGGAATTTCTTTCAGTCCAGAAAATGGAGCTTGGTCAGTGATGGGTAAATCAGTCAAGTGAGAGTACTCTTCTAGCGTTGGTGCTAGTTGATAATCTGGGAATGTGAAACAGTGATAAACCGGATCGTAGAACTGAATCAGCGTAGACAGAATTCCTTCAACTACATGGACCCTTAACAGAGACAGCAGTCCTCCATGCTTAGTTCTGAAAGCATCAGGGTTGGTGATCATCCTTGCCAACCCCCTTAAATCCTCTAGCTTTGGAGCCTTGAAGGTATACTTGTGCATCTTTCTTCTACCGAAATCCATAATGCAATCTTTCTCTCTGATATTTGCAATTATTATTTTAGTTTATTTTGAAAAAGAAGAGAGGAAGAAGAAGATATTTTTCTTTGTTTAAGAGTTTTTTAAATGAATGCATGAATGCAGCACACAAAAACATTGAAAAAACATGGGTTCAAGGGTTCAACGTCACAAGCATGGAGTCATGGCTCTACCCATCCCCAAAGGTTGTATTCTAGTAAATTTTTGTACCTGTAGAACGGGTTAACGGTTCCCAAAATCATTGACCCCACTTGGGATAACAACAACAAGCTGGTTCACCCGAGCAAGCTGTAGCATCCTAGGGTAATCTCAATTTGGGTGTAGTATCGCATATTAACTATTTTCGATAGTCACCGCACTACCAAATGTCCACATGGTTAATGTCTACAAAATCCTCAGTTTCACAGCTAACACATTGGGACAATCTACTTTCACGACGATTGTCGTTCAACATTGAATCCGCAAAGGGTATCTCCACTGATTTGATGGTCTACCAGGATTGCTTATTCGGGAATCACTCCCTGTAAGACCACCCGTCTATGCCATCGCCTATCTTAGGGTTCTCTCAAACTTTCCACACACGACATCACTCGCATTCCCATTGACAGAAAAATAAACACGGATATCAAGTAGGAAAAGCAGTATATATATAATATAGTATGTAGAAAATTTCTAACAACCTAGACCTCTTAGGAATTCTAGTCCTAGTCCTAGTCTGGCTCCCCTGCAGAGTCGCCATTTTCCTGTAGGAAAATGGTGACAAATGATGACTAAGGTAAGACAGATCCTAATGGCACTCCCCAGCAGAGTCGCCATTTTACTGTGGGGAAATGGTGACGAATGATGACTAAGGTAAGACAGATCCTAATGGAACTCCCCAGCAGAGTTTCCATTTTACTGTTGAAAAATGGTGACGAATGATGACTAAGGTAAGACAGATCCTAATGGCACTCCCCAGCAGAGTCGCCATTTTCTTGTAGCGTGCAATTTTTGTCAGTGACGCGACCACCTTATCGCCATGGGTTTCTCCTCACCGCAATGGTAGGAGTGGGGTGTTACTTTCTGATTTCTTATTTATCCCGTGAAGCTGGAAGGTAAAGGGAAGCTATCTAAAACTAACCTTGCGTGCGAATGTTTAACTGAACAAACACTAAAGAGATTCGGGGAGTTCGGGTGAGGTTATACAATGGGGAGTTATCAAATACCCATCCTATATGTGGTTATCCACAGGTTGTTAGCAATTTTCATTACTACTTTCTACTTACCGGTGTTTGTCTGTTGTGGGTTTGGTAAAGTTTCCCCTTTGTGGGAATGTCTGAGAGAGAGTATTTTGTGGATGTCGGGCTTGCCGATGTTTTTTTGATGAATATGTGAAGGTACTGGACCTAGAGTTTTTTATTGGTACGCTCGCTAAGATTTCGCAATCTTATGCCTACGTATTCCCGTTAAAGAAAAACAGGAAAATCAGAGCAATCATAGTTCCTCCTATTCTATGGGAGGAAAAAGATGATGTTTTGGTGTCTTGTTCAAAGCCCAAGATTGAAGCTAAAATGTTTAATTGAGAGAGAATTTGTCATCTCCAAAGGGAGACATCTCGTCTGTTTATCACAACTATTGGGTGACTGATTATAAAGGAGAATTACTTTAACTGGGATATATAAATCCAACAATGCCATAATTTCCTTTATAAGGGATGTTATCCTGAAGGAGAAAACTTTAACTCAGTATAGAGCAATGCCATTTTTCCTTAGGAGTTTTCATGCTAAGAGAGGGACAGTGGCGTGGATGTAAATAATCTAAAGGCTTGCCGCTTACATCAATTAGATGAAAGAGGAGTTTTACCAGGATAAGAGATGGACTGCAGCTTGGATTTTGAATCAACAAGTGTGTCACTTACAGTAGTTATCCGGGATTTAGGGTTTGTTTTGAGTGTCTGTTTTGATGTGTGATATACAGAGAAGTATCTTCCTACAGATAGATTTTGGTTTCCTCTGAAGGGAATGTTGATTTTTGTGTGCCTTGATCAAAGCCCAAGGTTGAAGCTAAGAGATTGATTGACTCCACTAGGGAAGTCCTTATACAAAGCCTAAGAGGAGGCTGGAAAAGACTGACTCAACAAGAGAGTGTTTATCTGTCTTGTACAAAGCCCAAGATTGAGGCTAAAAAGAGACTGACTCTTTGGGGGGATATCATTATACAAAGCCTAAGAGGAGGCTAAAAGTTGACTTTCCGGGGAAATATTTTGGCTGTCTTGTACAAAGCCCAAGATTGAGGCTAAAATGAGACTGACTCTACTAGTGAGAGGTTTTATCTGTCTTGTACAAAGCCCAAGATTGTGGCTGAAAGAAGATTGACCCTGTTGGAGAGTATGATTTGTCTTGTACGAAGCCCAAGATTGAGGTGGAAAAGAAGATTGACTCTACTTAGGGAAATTTATATGGTGTTTTTTACAAAGCCCAAGATTGAGGCTAAAGGATATTTGACTGACTCAGCTGAAGATATTTATGGGTGTCTTATACAAAGCCCAAGATTGAGGATGAAATGGTTGACTCAACAAGAGAGTGTTTTTGTATGGTGTCTTATACAAAGCCTAAGATTGAGGCTGAGTTTTGCTGAGGAAAAGAAGGATTATTATACAAAGCCTAAGAGGAGGCTGAAAAGATAATTGACTCAACAAGAGAGTGTTTTAAAAGGTGATTGACTTAACAAGAGAGTGCTTTTAAAAGATGATCGACTAAACAAGAGAGTGCTTTAAAAGGTGATTGACTCAACAAGAGAGTGCTTTAAGAAATAAGATTGACTCAACAAGAGATTAATTTGTTTGTCTTGTACAAAGCCCAAGATTGAGGCTGAAAAGGGTGACTCAACAAGAGAGTGGGGAAAACATCTTTATACAAAGCCTAAAAGGAGGCTAGAAAAGGCTTGACTCAACAAGAGAGTGTTGGACTCAACAAGAGAGTACTAAAAAAGTGATGGTCTCAACAAGAGAGTGATTTTGAGGCTAACTCTGCTGAGGAAAGTCATTATACAAAGCCTAAGAGGAGGCTGGCTTCTGCTGAGGATTATTGAGATCCAGAGGCAGGTCCAAAATGGGGAATCAACTCTTACTGAGGGTTATAAAAGAGTTGAGGTATCAGATGCCTTGAGGTTCTGATGATAAGCTGGCCCTAGCTGGGAAATTTAGGATGAAAGGCTGAGTTTTAGAACCAAGGGTTTTAACTCTACTGGAAATTGGTTCAATGACCAGGGTTTTTTCCTGTGTTTGTAGGGAACTTGAGAATGTCTTTGAGATCCAAGAGGAGATTAGACTATCCAAGTCTACTGGTATGGAAGAGTTTATCTTTGTATGATGCCCAAGAGGAGGCAAGTGTTTTAAGGGATGAGAATCAACCCTTAAATTGGTTTGAGGTTTTGACACTTTGGAAAGACTGCTCTAGCAAAGGATGACTAAGTTCTGTCTTATACCTTTAAGAGGTCTTCAGGGTCCTTGTATTAAGCCCAAGAGAAGGCATGAGAACTTCTAAGAAGCCGGAGGGTCCTTGTACAAATCCCAAGAGGAGGCTGGGATGCTTTTAGGAAGCCTGTGGGTCCAAACTTAAGAAGAGTTCAAGAAAAGTTTCACCGGGAATAATCTTTTCTTTAGTGAACAGTTCTAGGGTTTGAAGAAATTCAAGAGAGGTTTCACCGGGAATTAATCCTCTCTGGGGGAAATGAATTCCTTTGACAATTTCTAATAGTGACAGTCTGAGAAAAGTTTCACCGGGAATAATGCCTTTCTCTTTGTTCCACATTGTATAAACCCAAGAGAAGGCAAGACTGTATCTGGAATTCCTATGGGGAATTAGTTTTGACTGTTGAAAGAGTGACCACTGGCTTTATCTAGTTCTAGGCCTAATTGTCGGGCATATATACAGGCATATATATACAAGAAAAATATACACTGTATGTAAAAGAGAAGGTATGAGGACTTACAGGTGAGCAAGCTTCCAGCACAAACAAATATATATATATATATATATATATATATATATATACATATATACACACACACACACACACACACACACACACACACACACACACACACACACACATATATATATATATATATATATATATATATATATATGCAAGTATGTAAACGAAAGCCGTTTAAAACTTACAGGCGAGCAAGCTTCCATTGTAACAGGTGTATGGTTAGTTGTTCAAGAAATTAAAGAAATTTTTTATAACAACTATGAGTTTGAACCTAAGCCAAAAGGGAAGTTGTTTTTGAAAAGAAGATTGGGGCTTATACTCAAGGAGAGGCCCAAATATAACAGTGATCGCACCATTGATCTAAAAATTGTATCGGGACTTATACAACGACTGAGGCCCAAAAAAGGTTTTCTGTACAAAGGGATGGGGTCTTACAACTCTAGGAGAGGCCCAAAGGTTTGAAAAAGAAAAGAAATGGGACTTACACCACAAGGGTAGGCCCAATTAATTTTTGTTTTAAAACGACGATCGCGCCGAGGTTTTGAAAACGCAGTGGGACTTATACAATGACTGAGGCCCAAAAAGGTTTTTATGTACAAGGAATGGGTCTTACACTCTATTAGAGGCCCATGAGTGTTTTGAAAATAATTTGTGAGGGTGAAACTAATTAAAACCCTAATTTGATTTTAGAAAAGTATTTTAATTATAAAAAAATTCAATTAAAATGATCAAAATTATCAAACATGAGTGAAAAACAAGTTGTGATCTTGGATTAATGTTTGAAAAATCATGTTTCATCCATATAATAATTTGAAAATTATTTGAATTTGCAAAATCAAGAGAATGAAATATTTTTAAATGTTTAAAAACAAATAAAACATAATTCTTTGCAAAAATACTAAATATATGAAATAAATAATATTTTTGTGAAATTTTTATGGAATAAAATATTTTAACATTTTTGGAAATTTTCAAAAAAAGAACCAATAAAAAATAATTAAAATTGAGAGAGAAATTAATTTTGGAATTAATTAAACAAAAACCATAAAAAATGAAAAATAGCAAAACATGGCAAAATGATAAAATGGTCTGGGTGGGTGTTGAACCCACGACCTCAACAACAAACACACATGCGTGTTACCACTGGGATGGTGATACATCCGTGTATCAAAACCACCCCATGAACATATATGGGGTGCCAAGTTCTAGCCCTGGCCAAGGCGCCATAGCCTGGCCTTTGCCCAAGGCAAGGCCTAGTTTTGGTAATTTGCATGAAGGCTCTAACTTTCTAATTTCTTCATGAATTGGGACAAAATTTAGATGCATCTGACCTAGAATTTCATAAGGAATCCAATGGTGCCCTTGGAATTTTCAGAAAATGTGTCCATTTCAAAATCCTATAGTGATTTCAAAATAGGCCAAATTTTGCATGTTCTATGCTATCTCATGGTACAGACAATAATAGCATGATAAATTGGTTCAACCACAACACATATGATATGTGTGAGAGGTCCATAATCAATGGACCTCAAAGCAATGCATGATTTAGAGAGTTCAAGTTATGATGCACTTACCTCTTAAAGCTCCTTGTGCTATCTGCCAAATTCCTTGTGCCAGAAGTAATTCAATACTTTGAACACTTTTAATTGATCCCTTAGAAGCTTTTAGGATGATCAGAACCAGCTCGAATCCTCAGGAACAAGTATAGGACTTTTCTTGCAAAAGGGGCAAAGGTGACCAAGATAGTAACTCTCTCAAATGGTGTTCCAGATGAGGGAAACCAATTAAGATAGTTTGAGGATGATATTTGGAGTGTGTTTGAGGCCTGGTTTGGTTTTGGAAGTGACTGAATCAAGACATGGCTTGAAAAATGCAGAAAAGTTAAATTTTGAGGTTTTGGAGGTTGACTTTCTGATTTTGGTGTTTCAGATCACAAGTGAGTGTTTGAACAGCTTAGATATGATATATTAGATGTGTTTGGATCATGAGCTTGGTGGAATTGCTCTCTAACTCAAAAACTCAGAGATGACTTGCAAACGAAGGCATTTTGGCCTAAAGAAAGAGATTTTGAGGAAAGCATCAGTTGTAGTGCTTTGGTGTACTCAAACTGAGCACAAATGAGCTCTATTTATAGTGCAACAATAGTGAATGGCAGCTGGTACAGGCCTTTGGCCAATGTTGATCCAAAGGAATCTTTAGTTTCCTCTAGCCATTGACTTGAGGTTAGGACACAGGCCTATGGTTCTTTGATTCAGAGCTGAATCTTGACTCATTCAGTTAGGAATGTGTTATCCCATGCCACCTTGATGCATCCATTAAATGCTTGGAAACAAAATTGAAGTCTTTTGCACTTTTTAGTCTTTTTAGGTTTGTTATGGCTATGTGTAGATTCTTGGACTTGGGAGGCTTGGGGATCAGATTATTTCCCTTAGATTTTATCCTCTGATGTCTCCAAATGGATGACAAGGCTTGGAGTTGTCCAATTTTGCCAAATCGAGCAAAATGCCAAAATCGGCCTTGTACAAGACAGTTGGAAATGGTGATTTTGAGGGAATCATATCTCCTTGCTCAGGTTGAGTTATGGGGGGCTCTTATGCTGTTTAGAAAGCCCTAATATGATACAATACATGTGTGATCATAGTTTGTCTTGAAAATATTTGAATCCAACTGAAAAATCTTCATGAACATTGAGGTCCAAGGCTGGTAACTTAGGGAGATTTTCACTAAGTGTTGGAAAAGTGCCATTTTCTTCATTTTTGTCATTTTGATCAGTCCATAACTCAAAATCCATGAGGAATTGGAGTTTGAGGTAGCTGAATCTTTTGTAGAGTGTAGGAAAATCTACAAATCAGGCTTTGGATCACTCAAAATGGTTGCTTGGGTCAGAAGTTATGGTCTTTGGAAGTTGGTACCAAAACCATTTTTGTTCCATAACTTAGAAAAATTTTGGTTTCTCATGGTTGCCCCTTTTGCAAGAAACCTCACTTTTCTTGATTTTTCTTAATGAATGATGATCAATACCATACATTAACATTATTTTTGACTTAGGGGGACCATTTTGTGAAAAAATCCAAAAAGTCAAACTTGATTTTGTGCACAGTTGACTTTTTATCGGATGAAATCCAAACTGTGCGATCCTTTGTGAAATCAAGTCCTTGACCTAAATCAAACCTAATGGATGGATTTCATAGGTGTTATAGGGTGTATTGGATCATTTCCCAAGGTTTGGGAGCATGTCCTGGTCAAAAGTCAAAGGTACAGTTGACTTTTTTCTTCAAAACCCTAATTGTGGTCCAGATGAAATTGAAACTTGTGAATCAAGCTTTTTGGATCAATCCATTGTTGTAAATGGATCAATGTGGTGTATTTGAGGCCCTCAAATCATGTCTTGAGGTCTTGGTTCATGTATTGCATCAAAATTCAACTTAGGGGTGAATTAGGTCAAGAAACCCTAATTCCTGATTTTTGGTAAATGCATCCCCTGAGGTTAAATTGACTTGATGATTGAGTTCATGACGTCCCTTGGAGTATCTTGGGTTGTGCTTTGAAGTATTGGCTCATGCCCAAATGAAAATTTCATCTGGAGGCCTTGGTGGACCAAAACCCTAATTTGGTGACACTGTCGATCTTGAGGCTTGATCCACTTGGAATGTTGCAACCTTGTGCTTGATTCTTGATGTGGGAGTCCTATTGATACCTTATGGGTGTTTAAGAGGTTTAGACAAGTTGAAGATCATATCATTTCTTGATTGATCCTTTGTCTAAGTGCTCTAAAAGGGCTTGAAACCCTAAGTCTTGATTATAGTGAATGCTCAACCATCTTTGAGGAGATTGATGAGGCATGAAGGTACATCCATATTATGGTGATGATTTTCACAATGATGGGAAATCTTGGTGGTCAAAATTTGGGGTATGACAGAGGGATCTGAGTAATCCATTTGGCTTCCTACTTCTGATCAACTGCTTTTTGTCCTCATTATGACTTGTTTCCAAAAAGTCAATTGCTTCAATCAACTTATGCTTAATTTCAGATTTAGAAAGCCAGATGCCATATGTTGAGAGAATTAGTTGAATTCTTCTTGTGTCATCGGAGTACGGTAATTGATCAGATACTTTTATTCTTCAGATGCAGATACCATTATGAACATCAAACCACGAAATATTTCTTCAGAGGGTTTAAGGGTTGATCTTATTCTTATTGGCTTAGTTTTATCACCTAGAATCAGTACTTCATAAAGTAAAGACTTCTGTCTAAGCTTTCTCAGGTGAGTAAGAACTGTGACGGCTTCTGATAGAGCAACTTCTGATTTCTTTATCTTGTACTCTTTCAGCAGCTCTATTACCTTCAGCTTCTGAAAAGGTAATTTCCAGATTTAGGATCTTCCAATCATCTTTGGCTTTCAACTACCAGGCTTATCATCAAATCTGACATCAAATAGATTTATCTGCAGAAGTACTTTAACTCCAAGTATTTATAGACATTGAGCAATCTAATTACGATGCAATAGAAGTGATCTGAAAAGAGATCTTGTTCAGATTGACATGCTACTCTCCTTAGAAATGCTTTGTCATGATAATCTCAGATATCATGCATTAGCAATTCTTTTTCAAGATCCTGTTCTTTTCTTTACATCTGTATCTGGTTATAAAGAACTAGGATATCAAAGACTCATTCTCAACAAATAGTTTCTCAAGCTATTTGTTCTTAACCTGTTGACAAATATTATTTCTAACCATGAACATTTTCAGACAATCACTTTTGAGTTGAGAGAGAGAGACAGAGAGAAAGAGAGAGAGGAGAACATAGAAGGATTCATCCTTGTGTCAAGATCCATTACCAAGGTTTATTCTATAGATACTTATTGTGACTGAATCAATACTTCATACTATGGTATTTCATTGGGTTAAATATGTCAATGTATAGAAATTTTGCAAACAGTCAGAATCCTGGTGTCAAGGCCAAAGTTTTAACTGAGCAACTGAGAACTTCTGCAACATAGATAGTTTCTGCTAAATCAGAGACAGACACTGCTTCATCTTCTGGAGGAATCTTCTTCATCATAGATTCTAACAGTTAGAAAATGGTGCCACGTAGCACATTCTTCACATACATTATCTTCTGAGAACTCAAAATTATTCCATATTGATAACTGATTATCAAATCATTTTAGATCTATTTCCATGAGATCTTCTTCCAAAGTGATCAACTCATCTAAGGGAGTAATAGTACATCTTCTTCTGTACTGGTTAATAATTTAGACTTGAAACTGCTTTGATTTTCTTCTGACAGAGATGTTGTTCAGATCTTTTGCAAGCTTGAGAGCAATTACCAAGAGTCTTTATCTGGTCATCAAACATCTATTACCTTTCTTCTGGTGTTCTAACGAAGAGTAGCCTTAGTTCATAACTCAGAGTTCTGCAACTGAAGTCTTACAATTTTGAGAACATCGTCTCAACAGTTTTAGCATTCTTCATCCTTGAAGTCTTCATGCTTCTGAATCAAAACAGGAGCAATTGTTTTCTTAATTTAAAAGAGTTCTTAATAAGTTATTATGAGAAAGTCAAATAGACATAGCAGTCTGGTTTTGAAACATCTCAAACTCAGTAAGAATTAACTTTCACCAATCAAGAAACTTTTTGCTTCTGATGATCCTTGTGATCCTTTTCCAACTGATCATTCAGATTTACTTTCAGTCTTTTATAGGCTTCATCTAAGGGAGATATGTAGTTATCAACTAAAATATTCAAATGATCAATATCACCTTTTAGAAATAACTTTCTAAACAGCTTTTCGAGTACTCAACCTTATCACCAACGATGGTGAAAGATAGAACTAAGATCTTCCAAGACTGGAGTAACAGGTGGTGGAGTAAAAAAACCATCAAAGTGTTTCACAAAGCACATATGGATCTTTATATGACACAGTTATGTGTTTGATAAACATCAATAACAGAACCGGAGCTCTGATACCAATTGAATGGGTGAGAAACAGAAGAAAAAGGGGTTTGAATTGGGTTTCACCAACAATGATATTTTCTGCAGAATTAAACATCAATGTTAACAAGACAATAAAAATAAATTGAAACAATTATTTTTATCTTGGTTCACTGTTAACAAAGTTACTCCAGTCCACCCACAGAGGTGATTTTGCCTTAGACAAGGACTTAATCCAATAATCTCAACAAATTATAACCTTTAAGTGTTAGAAAACAACTTAGCCCTCTCAAGTATCCAGACTAACGACTTAGTCACTTGAGGAATCTACACTTTGAAAAGTGTTTACAAATGTGTGTACATGAATTTCTTCTAAACAAGTATATGACACAATTGAAGTACAATAATATAAAAGTTTTTCTAGCAAGATATGAGCAACAACTCCTTGTTATTTTACAAGACTATGCTTCTCTCATTTCTTGTAGAGCAGCGCTCTAATTTATTGAGCTTGCGCATCTTCTTCTTGAGCTTGTAATTTGGTGCTTGCCTCCTCCTTGCACACTTACTGTCGTGTATTCTTCAGCTTTAAAACTTCTTGTTCTAGTTACTCTATCTTGATTTTCTTTCCTGCTCTTGCAGCATTTTGAACTTCGGCATTGTGTATTTCACTTGGCTTATAGCAGCAGCTACAACAACTTTGAAAGCAACTCAAGCACATCCAGCTTGTTAGCGACATACACAGACTTGTAAGCAACTCAGCTTTCGCAGTTTTCGCAGCATTCTTCAAGTCTTTAGATCTTCAAGAAACAGGACTTCAGAATAGATTCGTTGGAGGGTATAATAGGAAACATATTCCAACTGTAATATCCCAACGTTCATATACCATAATGGTCACATCATAATACAAAAACCTGTCCTTCCGCCACCTATTATGGGTAGAGGTCAAAAACTACTTTGTATTATTATATTCATTGAAACATGCAAACCATTCTTCTGTTTTCTAATCTTCAAAGGCTTCAAATGTGTATTTTATGAAGCATGTAGAGAGATCAATACTTGGAACTTCAGAACCTTCGTCTTCAGAATCTCAGATCTTCGTTCAGCAGAACTAACTTAATAGCCTTCAATACTTGGTCTTTAGAAAGATGTCTTCAGAGACTTCAGAAGTTATTCAACAAAACCTTGTCTTTAGAATCTTCAGAACTAGTTTAGCGCATTTTTGTCTTCAAATTCTTTAGAACTTCATTCAACAGAACCTTGTCTTCAGAAACTTCAGAGCTTGATCTTTTCAAAATGATGTCTTTGGAATCTTCAGAACTTCGATCAAAAGAACCTTGTCTTTAGAAAATTCAAAGCTTGATCTTTAGAAATGATTTCTTTAGAATCTTCAGAACTTTGTGTTAGAACAAGGTTTGGTTCTACAATAATACCTCTGAGTTTTGATGATAACAAACAAGTATGTTTATATGAACAATTTTGGTATTCTAACGTTTGTTATTTTTGAGAATTTAACAAACAGGTTCTGCTTCTGATAAATAGCGTGGCTAAGTCATTAGAAGAGAATTGTTCAGCTTCTGCGATACATTTGTTCTGCTGAACAGTACAACGATGTGATGAGGATGCTTTGCTCCACTCCGAATAGGGCGGAGGCAAATGTACTATTTGCCCCCCACGTTCTTTCAAGCTGCCAAAATTCTGAAATGTCAGAAATATCCTTTAACGGTCATATCACATGCATGGCTATATAAAGGCTTGAAGACTTCAAGAATGAGTTGTTAATCTTCACTGCTCATATGCTTCATTGTTCATATCATTCTTAAGTCATTTTGTTCTTAAATCTGTTTACATATCAACTTGTGTAGAAGCAATTTTCCGTAAACAAATTATTTTTCAAACAGTTGTTTGATTTCCGTAAGAGACCGGTTAGGTCAGAATTCTTGAGAAGTCTAGGACTAGTGTGTCTTAGAGATTGTTGTTAGTCACTTGCATTTTGGCTTGTGCATTGTATTAATCAGTTTGATTAGTGGATTAAGACCTCGTTTGAGAGAGGCAAAATCACCTTGGCGGGGGAACTAGACTAGCTTTAGGGTTTCTCAAGTGAACTAGTATAAACATACTGTGTTCTTTCTTTTCGGTTTCTCTTGCTTTATTATTAAGAAGTGGATGTTATTTGTAAAGGGGATTATTTTTAAAGAATAGTTTTTTATTGTAAAAACCCAATTCAAACCCCCCTTATCTTGTGTTTTTCACACCTTTAATTGGCATCAGAGCTCCGGTTCTGAGAAGGTAAAATGTTTGAATTTTTATCAAGCACCTAACAGTGTTTAGTACATATCCAAAGTGTGAAAAATAATGGTTGTCGAAAGTGCTTCTAATGTCACTTCTGATAATAATGAAAGAGACTCATATAGTGCAAAACCTCCTATCTTTGATGGCGAGAAATTTGACTATTGGAAAGATAGAATCGAAAGTTACTTTCTGGGATTTGATTTGGATCTATGGGATCTGGTAGTTGATGGCTACAGTTATCCAGTAGACTCTGAAGGCAAAAAGATTGCCAGAAGCTCATTTTCAGAGGCTCAAAAGAAAACCTACAAGAATCATCACAGAGCGAGAATGATTCTGCTAAATGCTATTTCATATATAGAGTATGAAAAGATTACAGATAGAGAGACTGCAAAGTCTATCTTTGACTCTCTTCGGATGACTCATGAAGGCAACGCTCAAGTCAATGAGACAAAAGGCTCTGGCCCTAATCCAAAAGTATGAGGCCTTCAGAATGGAAGACAACGAATCTATAGAAACTATGTTTTTAAGATTCCAGATGCTTGTTGCAGGACTCAGAGTTTTGGACAAAGTTTATTCTACTGCTGATCATGTCAAGAAGATTATCAGGAGTCTTCCTGGAAAATGGAGACCAATGGTAACTGCTTTGAAATTGGCAAAGGATCTGAACAACACGAGTCTTGAGGAACTGATTAGTTCTTTAAGAAGTCATGAGATAGAACTTCAAGAAGATGAACCTCAGAGAAGATGTAAGTCTGTTGCTCTGAAGTCTAAGTCTGAAAAAGATTCAGAGAAAGAGGATAACTCAGAAGCATCTGAAGAAGATTCAGACAAAGATGAACTGTCTCTCATATCAAGAAAGATAAATCAGCTGTGGAAACACAGAAAGAGCAAGTTCAGAGGGCCAAGAAGAAAAGGTAGACCTGAGTCTACATCTGGTCAAAGGAAAGCTTCTGAAAAAGAAATTACTTGTTACGAATCCAAGTAGCCTGGACATTATAAGAACGAGTGTCCAAAGCTCAAGAAAGATAGAAAACCTAAGAAGGTTTTCAAATCTAAAAAGGGTCTTATGGCAACATGGGATAATTCAGAGTTAGAAGAAGAAGATTCTGATGAAGAACATGCCAACGTGGCACTCATGGCAAAGACCAGCATGAGTGAAGCCATATCAGAGGATGAACTGACACTTGATGAAGAATCATACTTTGATGACGACAAAGAGGTACTTTCTTCCTTATCTCGTTCTGAACTTGAATTAGGTTTATCAGAACTTATGAAAAGGTATCAACTTCTTCTAAGTAAATACAAAACTCTGAAAAAGACTTTTGTGGTTGTTTCTGAGAACTCTACTAAGAGCGAGCCAAATATTTCTGATTTAAATGAAAAAAAATTCTTTAGAAAAATCTAATGCTGCTCTAAAAAGTAAAGTCTCTAAGTTAGAAGAAGAGATTACTTCTAACATATCTGTTACTGATAAATTAATCAGATATGATAGAGCTTTTCAGCACTTCCTTGCTAAAAGCATAGATAGGAAGCAAGATGGCTTCAATGATCTATGGAGTTAGAAGAAACGGAAGTAGAGTTCTGGGATATTCGGGACCATCAATACCATTTGATGAGACTCTGAGTATCAAACTAAAACCTTTGTCTGAATATTTTGTGCCTACTGGCATCGAACTGAAATGTTCAGAACTAGAAGGTTCTGATTCTATTGCACCACAATCACAGACACAGAAGGAAACTTCTAAGCCTAAATATCATGCACAAATTCCACTTGATTATCCTGTTGCACAGAAATCCAAAGGTGTCAGAACCTCTAGAAAGACTAACAAGAAAGGACCCAGAAAATGGGTACCTAAGAGTGAGATAATCTATGTTGCAGACATCCTTGATGGCGTCACTGAAACACCGGTCATGGTACCTAGACAGTGGATGCTTGCGACACATGACGGGAGAAAGGCATATGTTCCAAGATTTGGAACTTAAGTCTGGAGGTGTCGTTGGTTTCGGAGGAAACCATAAGAGAAAGATCATTGGCTCTGGAACTGTTGGTAATGGTAAACTTCCTTTAAAGCAAAAACGATTGTTTCTACCTCTAAACCATTAGAACTTCTTTACATTGACTTATTTGGACCAGTGAAAAATGCTTTAGTCAATGGAAAGAAATATGGACTAGTCATCATTGATGATTACAGTCGTTGGACATGGGTAAAATTCTTAAGACACAAGGATGAGTCAAATTCTATGTTTGCTTCCTTCTACACCCAAGTGTAAAATGAAAAGAATTGCAAAATTGTCAGAGTCAAAAGTGATCATGGTGGAGAATTTGAAGACAAAGATTTTGAAAAACTTTTCGATTCTTATGGCATATCCCATGATTTCTCCTGTCCCAGAACTCCATAACAGAATGGGGTTGTAGAAAGAAAGAATAGGACATTGCAAGAAATGGCTCGCACCATGATCCAAGAAACTGACATGGCTAAGCACTTTTGGGCAGAGGCAATTAACATAGCATGTTATATTCAAAATAGAATCTCAATAACACGTATTTTGGGTAAGACTCCTTATGAATTATGGAAGAATCAATTCATGTCAGATTCGATGATAAGCTTGACTCTGAAAAGTTAAAGCTAGTTGAAAAGTTTACATATTTGGAGATCGGTTTTTCAGAACCTAAGGAAAAGGAAAAAGAAATCAAAGACTCAGAAGCTCCTACTTCTGATATTGTTGTTGCTCCCACTGATCCCCCACAACAAAAGAAAAGCAGAGTTGCAATGTCACACCCTGAAGAATTGATTCTGGGAAATAAGGACGCTCCTATCAGAACCAGATCATCCTTCAAACCTTCTGAAGAAACACTTCTAGGTTTAGTGTCTTTTATCGAGCCAACATCTGTTGATGAAGCTCTACTGGACAAAGACTGGATTCTGGCAATGGAAGAAGAACTTAACCAGTTTTCAAAGAACGATGTTTGGGATCTTGTTCAGAAGCCTAAAGGTGTCCACGTTATTGGAACTAAATGGGTATTCAGAAACCAGCTCAATGAGAAGGGTGAGGTTGTTAGAAACAAGGCACGACTAGTTGCACAAGGTTATAGTCAACAAAAAGGAATAGACTATACAGAAACCTTTGCTCCAGTCGCCAGGTTAGAAGCCATACGCCTATTAATTTCCTTTTCTGTAAATCATAACATCATCTTATATCAGATGGATGTTAAGAGTGCATTTTTGAATGGTTATATTTCAGAAGATGTTTATGTCAAACAACCTCCTGGATTTGAAAACTCTGAGAAGTTAGATTTTGTTTTTAAACTTAAAAAATCTCGCTATGGTCTGAAACAAGCTCCCAGAGCTTGGTATGACATATTGAGTAATTTTCTTTTAGAAAATAACTTCACCAGTGGCAAGGTTGACACTGCCCTCTTCTGTAAAATGTTCAAAAATGATATGATTATAGTTCAGATCTACGTTGATGATATTATTTTTGGTTCTGCTAACCCCTCTCTTTGTGAAGAGTTTTCTAAGCTAATGCAGGCAGAATTCGAGATGAGTCTGATGGGTGAATTGAAGTTCTTTCTGGGAATTCAAATTGACCAAAAATCAGAGGTTACTTACATTCATCAAAGTAAGTACACCAAAGAACTTCTTTAGAAATTCAACATGATGGATTGTGTAATGCCCCAGTTTTTGTTAGATTTATTTAATCGAGTCAATTTAATTATTTTTATTATTATATTATTTTATTCTTGACTTTTATTTGGCAATATATTATTTTTCATCGTGATTATGTTTTATCACGTTTTGAGAGCGTTTGCGAGATATTTGAGTGTAGGGGTATTATGGTCTTTTGATGGGTAGATATTATGTTTTTCATTTAAAATAGAACTTAGAGAGAAAAATAGAGAGAAAGAAAAAGAGAAGAAGGAAAGGAGAAAGAAAAGAAGAAAAGGAGAAAAAACTTGGAGTGAAAGAAATTAAATCAACCGACTTTTGAAAGCACGATTAATCGGGTAAGGGTGCGAAACTCGGTTATGTTATGGTTGTGTATGATCATGTAAGTGTTTGTTGGGGTTTTTTTTCTAGTTTCGATTCTAGGTCGATTGAGAGAAAATGAGAGAAATCGAGGTTTTAGCGGTTGAAGATCGGTATAAATGCGGTAGAACACTTGTGGTTATGATTTTAATATGTTCTGGTTATTATGATATGGTTTGGTTGGGTTTTGATGAGAAAATGGTGAGTTACGATGAGTAACAGCGCTGCTGCAAATCCCAGAATTTGCAGGCTCGCAGTGCGAACAAGCAACGAAGAGGAAAGCGAAGGCTCGCCAGGGCTTCGCAGTGCGAATGGGTGGGCGAATGTTCGCCAGCAGTTTGCAAAGCGAACTTTAAGCTATTTTTTCTCTACCACGGTTCGCTGGAGCTTCGCACGGCGAATGAGGAAAGCGAATGCTCGCTGGGAGATTCGCATAGCGAACATGACAGATAGTTCCATTTTGTTTTCTTCATAACTTTTGATCCGTAAGTCGGATTGAGGCACGATTGGGTGCGTTAGAAAGCTAATGAGATGTTCTTTCTTATAGAAGTGGTTTTGGAGATTGTTGGCCGATTTAATTATGTCGAGAATTTGGAATGTGTCATTTTGTCGACTTTTACCATTTTAATGGAGTGTATTTAATGTGTTATCATGCAATATGTTTTTGATATATATCGTATGACTTGTGTGATGCTATATGATGTGAATGCGTGTGATGAAATGTTGTGATGATGGTTTGTGGCCTAAGGGCAAGAAAATGCATTGTGTTGTATTTGATTATATATGCATGATTATGGATGTGTATATGGGTGCATTTGAATGTCATGAGTCATTGTATGTCAAGCGTCATGATATGCATTCTTGTGATGTCATGTGCCCAAGTGGGTGTGAGCGACGAAACGATTCCAGAGGGAATCCGCTATAACATCATGAGCCTTATACCGAGAGGACCTAAAGCGATGATTATAGACGATCGTGAGCCTTATACAAAGAGGACCTAAAGCGATCGGATCGTGAGCCTTATACCGAGAGGACCTAAAGCGATCCATAAACGTCGTGAGCCTTATACCAAAAGGACCTAAAGTGACGGGGAACATCGTTTGCCCGACGGGGAGTTACACTAAGTAACAAGCGATGATTCCAATAGTTCCTGAGTGAACTAATGATGATAATGATGGATGGAACGGTACCACATTGCATTTGCATAGAGTCGTTGTGTCGGTCTCTTTGCATTTGCATAAATCATGAATGGATTGATTTTGTGTGGAATTGATGAGTTGAGATACATATATATGTTGGTGATAAATGTATTGTGCATGATTGATATGCCTTGTGATGGATGTATGAGATATGGATTGTGTTGTTTTGCATTGAATTATGGTGTGAGTTGTGGTGAGAATGTTTTATATGCGTACTTTTGTGTTATTATATGATTGTATGCAATTATATTATGATTGTGTTTCTCACCCTTCTGCTGTTTTGAATGCTCTATGAGGTATTGCAGATTAGATGCTGGAGGTCTTTTTGTGAAGCTAGGTCTTCATTCTTTTGTCGGTCGACTCTGATATGTAGCACCGGGTAGTCGGGGTGATCATTTGTGATTATGTGTATATGTATATGTTCTTTTTGGATTGGATTATATATATATGAGATTCAGTTGCAGATTTTCCGCTTTTATTCTGTAACTGAATAGTGGGTGTTAGGAACTGAGTTCCTCTGTTATGTGCTACATGATTGTTGCATATCTATATGAGCAGGTGGTTGTATTTTGTTTCAATTGATGTGACGCCTCCGTCTATGCCATGAATGTTTTAATTATACTTTGATATATTTGTTATCGCTTTATTTAATTGGGGGATAGATTGGGGGTGTTACATTAAGTGGTATCAGAGCCAGTCCGTGTCAGTTTGTGTCAGTTCGTGCCAGTCCGTGTCGGTCTTTGTGTTTGGGGTGAGCTGTTTGTTTAACCATAGTTGCTATTATTGGAAATGAATAGAATATGGCTGGTAGGAATGATGCTGCATTGGCGGATGCTATGCAAGCTATGGCTCAGGCTGTGCGGGGTGCACCTAATGCTGGTGGGAATGATGAGTTCAGGAAGAACAAACCGCCTGTCTTCAAAGGGAGACATGATCCTGATGGTGCTCAGATTTGGCTTAAGGAGATTGAAAGAATCTTTCGGGTGATGGACTGTGCTGAGGAACATAAGGTGAGAATGGGTACTCACATGTTGCAGGAGGAGATTGATGATTGGTGGGTTAGTAAGCGTCATGTTTGGGAAGCTGCAGGTGAAGAGGTCACTTGGACTTTGTTCAGCAGGGAATTTTTGAGGAAGTATTTTCCTGAAGATGTTAGAGGAAAGAAGGAAATAGAGTTCTTAGAGTTGAAACAAGGTAACATGTCTGTTGTGGATTACACTGCTAGGTTTGTGGAGCTTGTTCAGTTTTATCCACATTATGCTAAAGCAACTGCAGAGTTTTCCAAGTGTGTGAAGTTTGAGAACGGATTGCGTCCTGAGATCAAGCAGGCAATCGGTTATCAAAGGATTAGAAGGTTTTCAGACTTGGTGGATTATTGTAGAATTTATGAGGAGGATAGCAAAGCTCGTTCTATTCACTATAAGAGTGTGAACGAAAGGAAAGGGAAGCAACCGTTTCGTAGTGGTCCTTATGTGTCACCAGCTGACAAGGGTAAACAAAGGGGTAGTTTTGATAAAAGGCCAAGTGGGGGAGGTATGTATAATCCTCTGAGATGTTTTAGGTGTGATGACTTAGGACATCGTCAGTTTGAATGTAGAAAGGATATGAGGAAGTGTTCCATTTGTGGAGGTTTAGGACATGTCGCAGCTGATTGTAAAAAGAATGTGGTGAAGTGATTCAACTGTGGTGAATCTGGTCATATTAGTACGAAGTGTCCGAAACCAAAGCAAGCTCAGGCTGGAGGGAATGTATTTGCATTGGCAGGAACTCAGACTACTAGTGCAGACCGTCTGATCAGAGGTACTTGTTTTATTAATAGTACGCCTTTAGTTGCTAGTATTGATACCGGAGCGACTCGTTCGTTTATTTCGTCTGAGTGCGTGAAGCGTTTGAATCTTTTGTTGTCTTCGATGGGCGGAGAGAAGGTTATTGATACTCCAGCAATGGGGTTGGTAACTACTTCTTTGGTTTGTTTAAGTTGTCCTTTGACCATTTATGGTAAAGATTTTGAGATGGATTTGGTGTGTCTGTCGTTGGAGGGTTTAGATTCTGTTATGGGAATGAATTGGTTGCAGTTCAATCGGGTTCATATTGATTGTTATCATAAGCTGGTAAGATTTCCTTCTCTTGAGGAAGACAAGGAATCGAGTTTCTTATCTACCAAAGAGTTGAAGAAACTTTTGGTAGATGAAGCTCAGTTGTTCAGATTGTTTACATCGTTGACAGTGAATAGTCAAGTTGTACTAGATGTGTTTCCAGTTGTGTGTGATTTTCCAGAGGTGTTTCCATAGGATATTTCAGATGTGCTGCCAGAAAGAGAGGTGGAGTTTTCTATAGATCTAGTTCCTGGTACTGGACCTGTGTCTATGGCACCATATCGTATATCGGCATCTGAGTTGGTTGAGTTGAAGAAGCAGTTGAATGAATTGTTAGAGAAGAGGTTTGTGGGGCCGAGTGTATCGCCTTGGGGTGCTCCAGTTTTGTTAGTGAAAAAGAAAGATGGAAGTATGCGATTGTGTATTGATTATCGCCAGCTGAATAAGGTGACAATTAAGAATAAGTATCCTCTTCCGAGAATTGATGATTTGATGGACCAGTTGGTAGGTGCGTGTGTGTTTAGTAAAATTGATTTGAGGTCAGGTTATCATCAGATTAGGGTGAAAGAGGAAGATATTTAGAAGATGGCTTTTAGGACATGCTACGGACATTACGAATATTCTGTGATGTCGTTCGGGGTTTCTAATGCGCCGGGTGTGTTTATGAAGTATATGAATCGTATTTTCCATGAGCAATTGGATCGATTTGTTGTTGTGTTTATTGATGACATCTTGATTTATTCTAAGTCTCGGGAGGAACATACGGAACATTTGCATGCTGTATTGAAAATTTTGAAGGAAAAGAGACTTTTTGCCAAGTTGTCCAAGTGTGAGTTCTGGTTGTCAGAAGTGAGTTTTCTTGGGCATGTGATTTCAGGTAATGGTATTGCTGTGGATCCATCTAAAGTAGATACTGTTCTACAATGGGAGGCTCCTCGGTCTATTACTGAAATTAGAAGCTTTTTGGGTTTAGCTGGATACTATCGGAGGTTCATTGAAGGCTTTTCCAAGTTAGCACTTCCTTTGACCCAGTTGACTTGTAAAGGTAAAGCATTCATTTGGGATATTCAGTGTGAGGAAAGTTTTAATGAGTTGAAGAGAAGATTGACTACAACTCCAATTTTGATCTTACCTAATCCTACTGAACCGTTTGTGGTGTATTTTGATGCGTCTTTGATTGGTTTAGGTGGAGTGTTGACGCAAGAAGGTAAGATTGTGGCTTATGCTTCGAGGCAATTGAGGATTCATGAGAAGAATTACCCTACTCATGATTTGGAATTAGCGGCAGTGGTTTTTGTATTGAAAATTTGGAGGCATTATCTCTATGGTGCAAGATTCGAAGTCTTTAGTGATCATAAAAGTTTGAAATACTTGTTTGATCAGAAAGAGTTAAATATGAGGCAACGGAGATGGTTATAATTTTTGAAGGACTACGATTTTAGCTTGAATTACCATCCTGGTAAAGCTAATGTGGTAGCCGACGCGTTAAGCCGGAAGTCTTTGCATATGTCTGTTTTGATGGTTAAAGAGTGGGAACTTTTGGAAGCATTTAGAAATTTGAGTTTGGTGTGTGAATTGACATCTGATAGCGTGAGGCTTGGTATGTTAAAGGTTACTAATGATTTTTTGTTAACCGTTAGCGAGAAACGGAAGTTGGATGTAAAATTTGTTGATTTGATGACGGTTGGAGATCAAGGTATGAATGGTGACTTTAAAGTGGATGTTAAGGGTGTATTGAGATTCCGTGGTAGAATTTGTATTCCTGATGATTCGGACTTGAAAAAGATGATTTTAGAGGAAGGACACCGGAGTAATTTGAGTATACATCCGGGAGCTAATAAGATGTATCAGGATTTGAAGAAGATCTTTTGGTGGTCCGGATTGAAGAGGGATGTGGCTCAGTTTGTTTATGCGTGTTTGACGTGTCAGAGGTCAAAGGTAGAACATCAGAAGCCTAATGGATTGTTGCAACCGTTGGATATTCCCGAGTGGAAATGGGACAGCATTTCTATGGATTTTGTGACAGGGTTTCCGAATACACATAGGGGACATAATGCCATTTGGGTGATTGTGGATAGGCTGACTAAATCGACACATTTCATTCCGATTGACATCAGTTTTTCTTTGGAGAGGTTGGCTGAGATTTATATCCGTGTGATTGTGAAGCTACATGGTGTTCCGTTGTGTATTGTTTCAGATCGAGATCCGAAGTTTACTTCCTGATTTTGGGAAAGTTTGCAAAAGGCGTTAGGATCCAAGTTGAGATTGAGTTCTACTTATCATCCGTATATGGATGGTCAGACCGAGAGAACTATTCAGTCATTGGAAGATTTGCTGAGAGCTTGTGTTCTTGAGCAAGGTGGTGCTTGGGATGTTATCTTGCGTTGGTGGAATTCACGTATAAAAATAGTTTCCATTCGAGTATTGGAATGGCACCTTTTGAAGCGTTGTATGAAAGAAGATGTCAAACACCATTGTGTTGGCATGAATCTGGTGAGAGTTCGGTGGTTGGACCGGAGTTAGTGCAACAGACTACGGAAAAGGTGAAACTTATTCGTGAGAAAATGAAGGCTTCTCGGAGTAGGCAGAAGAGTTATCATGATCGAAGGAGGAAAGATCTTGAGTTTCAAAAAGGCGATCATGTATTTTTGAGAGTTACACCGGTGACAGGTGTTGGGCGTGCATTGAAGTCGAAGAAGCTTACTTCTCGGTTTATTGGTCCTTATCAGATATCCGCGAGAGTGGGTGCTGTGGCTTATCGGGTGGCGTTTCCGCCAAATCTTTTGAATTTTCATGATGTGTTCCATGTTTCACAGCTTCGGAAGTATGTTTCGGATCCGTCGCATGTGATTCCGATGGATGAAGTTGAGGTAAGGGAGAACCTTACGGTTGAGGCATTACCAGTGAGAATTTTGGATCGCGAGTTAAAGCGGTTAAGAGGCAAGGATATTGCGCTTGTGAAAGCAGCGTGGGGAGGCGCTGCTGAGGGCAATTTGACTTGGGAGTTGGAGAGTCGGATGCAGGAGTCGTATCTGGAGTTGTTCGTCTCAGGTAATATTTTCGAGGACGAAAATCTCTAAGTGGGGGAGAGTTGTAACGTCCCAGTTTTTGTTAGATTTATTTAATCGAGTCGATTTAATTATTTTTATTATTATATTATTTTATTTTTTACTTTTATTTGGCAATATATTATTTTTCATCGTGATTATGTTTTATCACGTTTTGAGAGCGTTTGCGAGATATTTGAGTGTAGGGGTATTTTGGTCTTTTGATGGATAGATATTATGTTTTTCATTTAAAATAGAACTTAGAGATAAAAATAGAGAGAAAGAAAAAGAGAAGAAGGAAAGGAAAAAGAAAAGAAGAAAAAGAGGAAAAACTTGGAGAGAAAGAAATTGAATCAACTGACTTTTGAAAACGCGATTAATCGGGTAAGGGTGCGAAACTCGGTTATGCTATGGTTGTGTATGATCATGTATGTGTTTGTTGGGTTTTTTTTCTAGTTTCAATTCTAGGTCGATTGAGAGAAAACGAGAGAAATCGAGGTTTTAGCGGTTGAAAATCGGTATAAATGCGGTAGAACACTTGTGGTTATGATTGTAATATGTTCTGGTTATTATGATATGGTTTGGTTGGGTTTTGATGAGAAAATGGTGAGTTAGGATGAGTAACAGCGCTGCTGCGAATCCCAGAATTCGCAGGCTCGCAGTGCGAACAAGCAGCGAAGAAGAAAGCGAAGGCTCGCCAGGGCTTCGCAGTGCGAATGGGTTGGCGAATGTTCGCCAGCAGTTCGCAAAGCGAACTTTAGGCTATTTTTTCTCTGCCACGGTTCGCTGGAGCTTCGCACGGCGAATGAGGAAAGCGAATGCTCGCTGGGAGATTCTCATAGTGAACATGACAGATTGTTCCATTTTGTTTTCTTCGTAACTTTTGATCCGTAAGTCGGATTGAGGCGCGGTTGGGTGCGTTAGAAAGCTAATGAGATGTTTTTTCTTATAGGAGTGGTTTTGGAGATTGTTGGCCGGTTTAATCATGTCGGGAATTTGGAATGTATTGTTTTGTCGACTTTTACCGTTTTAATGGAGTGTATTTAATGTGTTATCATGCAATATGCTTTTGATATATATCGTATGACTTGTGTGATGCTATATGATGTGAATGCGTGTGATGAAATGTTGTGATGATGGTTTATGGCCTAAGGGCAAGAAAATGCATTGTGTTGTATTTGATTATATATGCATGATTATGGATGTGTATATAGGTGCATTTGAATGTCATGAGTCATTGTATGCCAAGCATCATGATATGCATTCTTGTGATGTCGTGTGCCCTAGTGGGTGTGAGCGATGAAACGTTTCCGGAGGGAATCCGCTATAACATCGTGAGCCTTATACCGAGAGGACCTAAAACGATGATTATAGACGATCATGAGCCTTATATAAAGAGGACCTAAAGCGATCGGATCGTGAGCCTTATACCGAGAGGACCTAAAGCGATCCATAAACGTCGTGAGCCTTATACCAAGAGGACCTAAAGTGACGGGGAACATCGTTTGCCCGACGGGGAGTTACACTAAGTAACAAGCGATGATTCCAATAGTTCCTGAGTGAACTAATGATGAGAATGATGGATGGAACGGTACCGCATTGCATTTGCATAGAGTCGTTGTGTCGGTCTCTTTGCATTTGCATAAATTATGAATGGATTGATTTTGAGTGGAATTGATGAGTTGAGATACATATATATGTTGGTGATAAATGTATTGTGCATGATTGATATGCCTTGTGATGGATGTATGAGATATGGATTGTGTTGTTTTGCATTGAATTATGGTGTGAGTTGTGGTGAGAATGTTTTATATGCGTACTTTTGTGTTATTATATGATTGTATGCAATTATATTATGATTGTGTTTCTCACCCTTCTGCTGTTTTGAATGCTCTATGAGGCATTGCAGATTAGATGCTGGAGGTCTTTTTGTGAAGCTAGGTCTTCATTCTTTTGTCGGTCGACTCTGATATGTAGCACCGGGTAGTCGGGGTGATCATTTGTGATTATGTGTATATGTATATGTTCTTTTTGGATTATACATGTATGACTCTGTAGATGACAGACAGACTTTTATGTTATATATATATGAGATTCAGTTGCAGATTTTCCGCTTTTATTCTGTAACTGAATAGTGGGTGTTAGGAACTGAGTTCCTCTGTTATGTGTTACCTGATTGTTGCATATCTATATGAGAAGGTGGTTGTATTTTGTTTTAATTGATGTGACGCATCCGTCTATGCCATGAATGTTTTAATTATACTCTGATATATTTGTTATCGCTTATTTAATTGGGGGATAGATTGGCGGTGTTATAGATTGTACACCAGCTAAGACTCCAATGCATCCAACATGTATTCTGGAAAAGGAAGAGGTAAGTGGAAAGGTTTTTCAGAAGCTCTATCATGGTATGATAGGCTCTCTTCTGTACTTAACTGCTTCTAGACCTGATATTCTTTTCAGTGTTTATTTGTGTGCTAGATTTCAATCAGATCCTAGAGAATCTCATTTAACTGTTGTTAAAAGAATTTTAAGGTATCTTAAAGGAACTACTAACCTTGGCTTGATGTATGAGAAAACATCAGAGTACTCTCTTTCTGGTTATTGTGATGCAGATTATGTAGGAGACAAATTGGAAAGAAAAAGCACCTCTAGAAACTGTCAGTTTCTCGGGAAGAATCTGATCTCATGGTCAAGCAAGAGGCAATCAACAATTGCTCTCTCAACAGTAGAAGCAGAGTACATATCCGCGTCTCTATGCAGTACGCATATGCTGTGGATGAAGAACAAGCTAGAAGATTATCACATACATGAGAGTAACATTCCTATCTTTTGTGATAATACTGTTGCTATCTGTTTAAGTAAGAATCCAACCTTACATTCTAGGGCTAAGCACATAGAAATTAAACATCATTTTATTAGAGACTATGTTCAGAAGGGAATCTTATGTTTAAAATTTATAGATACAGGCCATCAATGGTCTGATATTTTTACAAAACCCTTTGCTAAAGATAGATTTTTATTTATTCTGAAGCATCTGAAAATGGACTACTGTCCAGAGTAAGATTTCATCAGAATTAGATGTATTTAGTCAGAGTCTGAAGAAATTAGATTTTCATTTAAACTAAGAAGCATTTGTTTTTAACCTTAGTATTCAAAAGATGCTTTTGTCAGAAGTGTCTCTGATCAGAAGGAAACCTTTTGGTTTTCCAGACTCTGAGGATATCAAAACGTGTCATTTAATTAAAAGGTGATTAACGCGTGTAACCGCTGTTACATCTTAAATCACTACATCTACTTAGAGTACACAATGAGCAGTATTTTTCTTGGAAATGGTTAAATCATGATTACGTTCATTTATTAATCCCCGTTATTATATTTAATTCTTCACTCCACTCATACGTTATATACCCGTTCATACCACTTCACTCCACTTTACACTTTAGAAACCCTAAAACCTCTTTTTCTCCAATCCGCTTTTTGTGCTTTCTTCGTCTTCAACAACAAACCTCATTTTCATCCTTTCTACCTCAACAATCATCATGATGACTACCTCTCAACAAGAAGCCATTCGATTCCCCGCTGAAATGGAAAAATCCTTGAATCCATCCACTGGGTTATCACCCTCATCAGCTCCTCCGTCTACAACTTCTGCAACCACTGCAACTGTCACTTCAACTTCATTGTCACTTCCTTGATGAAAATCATATCACTCAAAGGGCTGCTTCAGTTAGTTGTATTATTGATGCAGATAATCTGGTTATTCTTAAAGAACTAGATGTAGAATTCAAAAATCTTTCCTTGAATGGACATGATCTCTCTGCTGAACTAACCGTTCAAGGTTGGAATCACTATTTTCAAAGGCTTAAAGGTCCTATTTTTGAGGCACTTATGAAAGACTTTTGGAGACAGGCAGACTACGACCGTCTTCATGTGGTTTCTAATGTTCTGGGAAAGAAGATAGTCATTACTGAGAAATCATTCTCAGATCTTCTGGGGATGAAATTTTTGGAAAACAAGCGAATTTATGGAATGAAAGAAAACTCCAAGTTTGTGAAAGAGACCATCGACAAAGCTATCTTCTCTACTTACTCTCCTAAGAAATCAAAGTATAAGAGTAAGGATTTACTTGATAATCTGAGAATTTGGCACATGATCATTCTTAGTTGCATCAATCCAAGACCTTCAACGAGTTCTTCTGACTACTTCAATGCTAATCAGAAGTATATGTTGTACTATCTGCTTACAAATCAGAAGATGTGTTTGCCCTCCATTCTGTTTTAGTATTTATGGGATATGGTGAGCAAGACAAGGACAACAGCTTCGGTAGATAAGATTGTCCCCACATACATTCCGTTTGGAAGGTTGTTTTCTGATATTTTCGTTGAAAGTGGTCTGGTGCAATATCTAACTGATGAAGCCATGTATACAGAAGATTTGACATCAAGCATTGGAGAAACTTTCAATGCCACGAAACTTAAGAATATGGGATTGATTAAGGAATTAAGTGTGAAACCTCCTTATGTATCCCATGATTATGTGATTGGTCACAGGATTCCGGTGGATAACTATCCTCTCTTTCACAAAGGCGACAATCCTGAAGTAATCGCTTCTTTTGTTGCTTTGATGATGGAAGAAGGACATGACATGTCTGGGTTCAGATTTAAAGACCTTGCTCCTGCACCAACTCTTGCTGATCCTACCAGAGGCAAAAGGAAGCAAGTTGAAGAGGCCTCTGAGCCTAAGAGGAGAAAGAAGGATGACAAGTCTGGAACTTCCAAAAATCCAGTTCTGGCTTCTCACTCAGAGAAACTTAGTAAGTCTGTTCCTGCTCCCTCTGTTTCAATAGCTGTTAAAAAGCCGATTAATGCTTCATCATCATCACAAAACACTTCTGATCCAAACATTTCTCATATCCCCACTTCACCTTCTCAAGTCATTTTTAAACCACCTTCATTTTCAGTTCCACCCCCAACAACCTCTATATCTGACACTACTATTCCACAAACTCCCTTCACATCAATCACCACACCCATTTCATCTGAAAGTATTCATACTTTCACTTCATCATTAACCGCCTCACTTCCTCAACTCAATACACCTGTTTCACCAGTTTCTCAAGATCTATTACAATTTGCTCTCAATCAACCTCGAACAAACATTGTTGAGTTTGCGTCTCAACACTCCAATCCTCGTTCCCCCAATCTCTCTGAAGAAATAATTTCTGGTGCTATTGAAATTGTCACCTCTGACCCTTATACAGTCTCAGACTTTCTTGAGCAATCAACACCTACTTCTCAACCAACATCTGAATTAATTCCACCTGAAATCACTTCATCTGAACCAATACCTTCTGAAACAAATTCTGCTGAACCTAACCTTGCCTGGGTTATTTACGAAAAGCCCCTTCCTAAAACCCTTGATGAATGCATTAATTTGTTTCATAACTAGGCATTGAAAAGGGTAGCTAAATTAAGAGCAGAAGCTAGAACAAGCACCAAGCCTCTGGAGCTTGAGTCTTCTTGGGAAGATTTTCAGAAGTGGTTAGACTCTGAGTTTAAAAGGACCTCAAAATTCTCGGAAGCCTCCAAAGTTGCTACAGTTCAACTGGTCATGGATAAAGAAGAAGAGAAAGAAAGGATAAGGCAATTCAAGCTTCTTGCTGCAAAGCAAAAAGAAGCTGAAGAAAAAGCCGCTGAAGCAGCAAGGCTTCTAGCAGAAGAAGAAGCTAGAAATGCTAAAGCTGTCAGGTTGGCACAAGAAGCTGAAGATGCAGAGAAAGCTAAGCAAGCCGCTCTAGTTGCTTCCTCCTCTGAACCTACTTTTGTGCTTTTGGAACGTGAAATTGAAGAAATCAAAGAAGATCATCAGGCAATGAAAGAAGAACAGAAGATCTTCAGAGAAAGCATTTCTGAACAAAAGGTTGTCAACATCTCTCTTCAGGATATGCTTCAACTGATTCTGAACAAGCTGTCTACAAATCCTTCATCCTCTGAAGCTTAGGCACTTAGGCTTTTCTTTTTCCTTTTGGCTCTAAACCTTAGGATTCTGATTTGTTTTGATCTTCTGATCTTTTTTATTTAATGAAATTCAACCTTTTGATTTTGACAAAAAGGGGGAGAAGTATAATGAACGTGATATTTTGATTATCATAATCAATTTTTGAAAAACAAGTTGCTTACATTCTAACCAATAAACTTCTGTTTTTGTTAGATTTGTCTTCTTGTTTTCTTTTTGAGGAGATATGGAATCCGAATGTTTTTGGCTCTGATATTTTAAGATCTCAATTGGTACAATTGACTTCTAGAAACTGAATCAAGACTCTAAAGATCTCAATATCTGACTAATTGTAACCAGGGGGAGTTCACCCATAAGGTTCACATGTCAGGATATTTGATCTTCATCCAGTCTGAGATTCAGGGGGAGATTCTCATCTAAAGGATAAGTATTCCTTGACCTTCTTATTTCGGTTACCTTTTTATGTTATGTACAAAATTGTGTCATCAAAATACATAGTTTTGTCATCATAAAAAAGGGGGAGATTGTTCGAACAAGGTTTGGTTCTGCAATAATATCTCTGAGTTTTGATGATAACAAACAACTATGTTTGTATGAACAATTTTGGTATTCTAACGTTTGTTATTTTTGAGAATTTAATAAACAGGTTCTGCTTCTGATAAATAGCGTGGCTAAGTTATTAGAAGAGAATTGTTCAGCTTCTGCGCTACATTTGTTCTGCTGAACAGTAGCATTTGCTTCAGAAGACTCTGAAGCTATATGACTCTGATACGATGTCTAAATAAAACAAGTTCTGAAGATCTGAAGACAGAAGTTCTGATAAACAAGTCCAGATGCTGAAGACTTATGCTTCTTAGACAATGGGTTCTGAAGACCAAGTGCTGAAGATGTAGCTCTGCAGACTCTGAAGGCTTGAAGCTCTTAAGACCTAAGTTACATTTTCCCTTCCTCTAACTCATGCTCTCAGAAGCCTCTGAAGTCAGGAAGTTGAGAAGACTAAGCAACGTGGTACAACAGTACAATGGTACGATGAGGACGCTTTGCTCCACTCCGGATATGGCGGACGCAAATGTACTATTTGTCCCCGACGTTCTTTCAAGCCGCAATAATTCTGAAATGTCAGAAATATCCTTCAACGGTCATATCACATGCATGGCTATATAAAGGCTTGTAGACTTCAAGAATGAGTTACTAATCTTCACTGCTCATACACTCTATTGTTCATATGATTCTTAAGTCATTTTGTTCTTAAATCTGTTTACATATCAGCTTGTGTAGAAGCAATTTTCTGTAAATAACTTATTTTTCAAACAGTTATTTGATTTCCTTAAGAGACCGGTTAGGTCAGAATTCTTTAAAAGTCTAGGACTAGTGTGTCTTAGAGATTGTTGTTAGTCACTTGCAGTTTGGCTTGTGCATTGTATTAATTAGTTTTATTAGTGGATTAAGACCTCGCTTGAGAGAGGCAAAATCACCTTGGCGGGGGGACTAGACTAGCTTGAGGGTTTCTCAAGTGAAGTAGTATAAACATATTGTGTTCTTTCTTTTCGGTTTCTCATGCTTTATTATCAAGAAGTGGAGGTTATTTGTAAAGGGGGTTATTTTTAAAGAATAGTTTTTTATTGTAAAAACCTAATTCAAATCCCCCCTTTCTTGTGTTTTTCACACCTTCACTTTGTTCAACAGAACCTTGTCTTTAGAAACTTCAGAACTTCATCTTTTCAAAATGATGTCTTTGGAATCTTTAGAACTTTAGCAATAGAAGCAAATTTCAGAGAAAGCTTTCAAGGCTTACTTAAAGAGTCACAATCAGAAGCTTTGATACACACTTTCTTAAGATCCATAGTATTAGAAAGCATTCTAGAATAATGACTTTAAATCTTGTACACACAATATGTTTTCTTCTAGAGTTTTTAGATAATGATCTGATGACGTCACACTCCTTTGAATCAGATTTATATTCTGTTTAGCAAAAGCTACAGACTAGAAAGAAACCATAAAATATCGAAGTGTTCTCTGAGATAACATGTGCAGTTATCATAAAAACTTAAGGCCAGATGCAGAACCACTCTTGTTCTTATAAATATCATATATATATATATATATATATATATGTATATATATATGTATATATATATATATATATATATATATATATATATATATATATATGTGACAATCTTAGAAGAATAATAAATGTATTAGTTTAAAGGTGTTCCCTACGCACTCCATACTTGTAAACTCCTCTTCACCTATTCTTAAATTTCAACCGCACATTGCAATTCAGAACATGGTTAGAATCCTCGTTATACATTCAAAATGATCAATCTACCTTTATGATCGTATACAACATTACTAGTCGAGGTTGGAGTCCACAACTCAATAATAATATTATTGCAATCATTTCCTTAATCATCTAATAAACTTGGAATATAAGAAATTAATTAGATTTAATGACATTAGATAAACTTTGGTAGGGAACTTGGATACATTAAAGTTTTGATTCAAAACTCATCTACCTCTCTTAAAGGCAATATGTACTCATTGATGCATGAATCCACTATCTTAAAACACTTTGATATCAAATGTCGACCACTCATGCAATCTGTATTAAGAAAATTAGTTTAAAATGTCCACAACTTTATTGGGTTAAATGTAACACAAAAGAGACGTCTTAAGGGTATCCTAGACTTGCAACCTGTGGAGGAGTTTTTTGTGATTCGTTGGGAACCTTCTTAAGTACATCCTCAGCAAATCTAGGTATCACAACCTCTTTTTATGTTGAACTTATAGTTATCATTTTGGATATAAAGCATACTTCAAAATGAGGGTAGGCTCAAATTTGGCTTGAAAGTGATTTTCTACTTGTCATAAGAGTATTCACTAATAATATCATTGTCCTTTAGAAGTTTATATTCAAATGAAAAAATTGTCTTCATACCATTAAGTTCTTCTGTTTCAAGGTGTCTAATATTTACCGTGAAAACAATAATTGTGTTTATATTACATTCAATATGAGATTTGGTGGGACTTCATCCAAAATTGTGCGAAGAATAATTTCATAAAGGATAGACTTAGTTTATCTTTTTTTTTTTTTTGTTAATTTTTATTGATGGGTTAGGTTTTTTTCATCTTTTTCTTTATAATATAATTTTATTCATGTAATATTTATTTAACTAAAAACGTTGTTTTTAATAATTAATACATATAAAAAGTACCAATGGTAGACCCAAGGAAAAGAAAATAAAAACCACAAGGAAAACAACCCTAAAACAAGCGAGTCAAGTAGAGAGAACAAGATCACTAAGAAATAGACAAGCCTCTTGAGAGATAACAAGAAGAAGATTAATTGGTCATCCAAATCACCTCTATAAACCTAAGCACAACAATGTTAGTGTGTGAGGCACTTTTAGTGAGGACAGAAAGAGAGAGAATAAAACAATAAGGATTGTTTTATTGAATTCAATGATAATAACTGAATTACAAAATATGTATTTATATACAACTAACTTGTCTACTAAGTAAAGTAACAAACCCTAAATCCTAATTAACTTTGGGCTTGTGCAACATAACTCAACTTGGATTATATCTAATATCTCAACATTCCCCTATAATCCAAGTTGTCGAAACATACTAATCATTGTCGATTTAAACTATTCCTAATTTCTTTCTTAACGTTAGGAACCTGTCGATATTCAATCCTTTGGTGAAAATGTTGACCAATTGTGCTTAACTTGAGCAATGCCTTACTTTAAGTTCACCTCGATTCACTTTCTCCCTTAAGAAATGAAATCTAGCTTTGATATGCTTACTTCTTCCATGCAAAACTGGATTCTTTGCTAGATTTATGGTTGACTTATTGTTGATCTACAGTACCAAAGGCTTCTTCACTTCGACCCCCATTTCTTCAAGCACATATCTGATCCAAATTTCTTAACACGCAGCATATGATCCTGCTATATTCAGCCTCACACATTGACAATGCAACCACAGGTTATTTTCTCGAGCACCATGAGATTGGTGCATCAAATACTTGAAAGAAATATCCAGTAGTGCTTCTTTGATCTTTCTTATCTCCACACCAATCAACATCTGAATAGCAAGTAACCATAACTTCTTTGCTTTCAGAGTCTCGTTAAAATAGATTTCCATAGTTTGTCGATCCTTTTAAGTATCTCAAGATTCTTCTTGCGACCTTCATGTGTGACACCATTAGTTTACTCATGCTTCCGCTCACTAATCCGACTGAGAAACATATATCAGGTATACTGTTGCACAGATATCTCAAAGATCTGACAATTTATTTGAACAAAGTTGCATCGACTTTGTCTTCCTCTTCATGCTTCTCCAACTTCAAATTTGGTTCGATAGGCGAAGATGCAGAAGTCAAATCATCCATTCTAAATCTCTTGAGTATCTCCTTGACATACTTTCTTTGATGTAGCACCATACATTGCTTCGACATTTGAAACTCCATGACTAGGAATTATGAGAACTTTCCCAGATCTGGCATTTCAAATTCCTTTTTCATCGGCTCTTTGAACTTCGACAAGTTCTTCAAGCTATTTCCATTTACTATCAAGTCGTCAATATGTAAGCAGATGATTGTTATATCTTGTGCCTCAACCTAAACATAGACACCATCCTCAGATTTTTATTTGATAGATCCCAATTCGACCAAGTATGAGTCAATCTTCTTTTTCCAGGCCCTAGGTGCCTAATTGAGGCCATAGAGTGCTTTGTGAAACTTGTATACTTTCCTTGCTTCCTCATGAATCACAAACTCAAGAGGTTGTGTGATAAACACCTCTTCATCTAAAGGTCCATCAAAAATGACGATTTCACATATAAGTGAAATGTCGACCAACCTTGCTTACATGCCAAGGCTATAACCAATTTGACAGTCTCCAATCTTGTGACAGGTGCATATACTCCAGAGTAGTTAAGTCCTGCTTCCTGAAGAAATCCTCGAGCTACCAATCTCGCCTTATTTCTTGCTATCAACCCATTAGCATTGTGCTTCAACTTGAACACCCACTTCACTTTGATAACTTTTGTATGTGCTGGGAATTCGACCAACTCCCATGTGTTGTTTCTTTCTATTTCTTGTAACTCTTCGACCAGGGAAGACTTCCACTTCATATTGTTTGAAGCCTCGTTGTAGTTGATTGATTCAACACCTGCAAGTAAAGCAAAATGAACTAGTTCTCCATCTTTTGTGACTTCATCATCACCAACCACTTTATAGTCTTGAAGTCTTGTTGGACGAGCTCTAGTTCTTTGAGGTCTTTGACTTGTGCTAGCCATATCCTCTTCAACTTCGACTGTGTCAGGTATGTCAGCAACTACTTTGACTTTGATTAGAATATTTACAATATCTTCGACTTCGACAAAATTACTTGCTTCTCCAAAATCACAACTCATCAATGGCTTGTCAATTGCTTTACTAGAATTCCAATCCCAGGAAGAATTCTCATCAATCACAATATCTCGACTAATCACAATTTACTGATTAATTGGATTGAACAACCTGTATGCACCAATTTTATGATATTCTACTAGAATCATATGTTCGCTCTTGTTATCAAGCTTCCTTCTTCTAGCATCAGGAACATTCTTGTAACAAATAGAGCCAAACACCTTCAGATGACTCACTGATGGTTGTTTGCCACTCCACACTTCTTCAGAAACCTTGTTCTTCGGCTTCTTGGTAGGGCACCTCTTAGAATATAAACAACAGTCAGAACAACTTCACTCTATAAGGATTTTGGCAAATTCTTCTGCTTCAGCATGCATCTTGCCGTGCCCAATATGGTCATGATTCTTCTTTCTTCTATTCCATTATGTTGAGGAGTATAAGGAGCGGTTATCAAGTGAAAAATACCATGTTCTACACATAATTCTTCAAACATCTTTGACGTGTATTCGCCACCACCATCGATTCGCAAAACCTTGATATTCTTTTCACTCTAGTTTTTGAGAAGTATCTTGAATCTTTTAAAGATTTCAAATACTTCGTCCTTCGCTTGATCACATAGATCCAGAGCTTTCGACTGTACTCATTGACAAATGAGACAAAATACCTATTTCTACCAATGAAATGCTTTTCTAAAGGACCACATACATCTAAATGTACAACTTCGAGTATGCATGATGATCTTATTGGCATAGTCGAAACGAAAGACTTCATGGACTACTTTCCGACTAGACAACCTTCAAATACTTTTTCGGGCATCTCAAGACATGGTATACCAGCTACCATATCTTGAGTGATCAGTTGATTGAGCGAACTAAAGTTCATATGGTCAAACCTCAAATGCCATAACCAACTATTCTTGTGGTCGACAAATATTTTCAGACGTTTTACCACAGTCGAGCTGATCATGGTCTTCAATGTTCTATTCTTCGACAGAGGAGATTTCAAGACCCAGTTATTCTGGATGTCGAAAAGTTCCAAGGCTCCATCTTTCATAACCACTAAGAACCCTTTTTCGACCAATTGTCGAACACTTAGCATATTGTACTTTATTCTAGGGACATAGAGTACAACTTTGATAAAGGCTTTTACTATATTACTCCTTTGAATAACTATGTTGCTAGTACCTTCTGCTTGCAACAAGCTATTATCAGTAAGTTTGACCTTACTCTTCTTCGACTCGTCGAAATTTACTAACCATACTTTTCGACTAGTCATGTCATTTGAGGAACCTGAGTCGAGAAATCGGATCTTGGATTCGACATGATCATCTGTAACTACAGCCACCACTATATCATCAGAATCATCTTAATCTTGACGTGCAAGGATCGCTTCTTCGTCCTTGTCTTTTGTCGATCCCTTGTCTTTCCTTTACCAATAATGCTTAGCCAAGTGACCCCACATTTCACAGTTATAACACTGTACACCTTTTTTCTATTCTTTGTCTTTCTAATAGCAATTTACTTCTCCTCTTTCGAGGATTCAGAAGCTCTATCATCGACCTTTTTCTTGTGAGGATTCAACCTAGACTTATTGCCCCGAGTCTTGTCGATTTTTCTTTGAACTTGTTGGAACCACCATTCTTTTTCCATGATTGAGCATGTAGTGCTTGTATCGAGTCTTGAGCTTTTTTCCTTTCGACAATCCTAATCTCACGCGCCTCCAACGAACCAACCAAATCTTCCAGTTTTAGGGTTTCAAGATTTTTGGATTCTTAAATAGCTATGATAATGTGATCAAAGTGAGAGGTCAACGTACGCATTACCTTCTCAACTATCATTTTATCAGTTAGGGTTTCACCACAACCCTTCATGAGATGGACGAGTTTCTGCACCTTCGACACATATCCTACAATCTTTTCGTCTTCTCTCATTGACAATAATTCATATTATCATCGCTAAGTTTGCAACTTGACAACCTTGACTTTCTCGCCTCCTTCATAGTACTTGACAAGAATATCCCATGCCTCCTCCGCCGATTTAGCATGAGAGATTTTGCCGAAATTAGCCCCATCAATCGCCGATTGGATGTAAAACGGCGCCTTGCAATCCTATTTCTTGGCATCCTTATGAGCGGCTCTCTGTGCGTCAGTTGCATCTTCAACAAGCGCAAGAATGCCATTAGTAACCACTTATAGGGTTTCACGAAAGCCATATAGAGATTACATTTTTTTTCTCCAACAAAGCCAATTCTTGCTGTCAAGAGTTGGAAGGGAGTTTGGTAAATTTTCGTTACCATTCATCTTTGCAGTGATTGATCAACAACAATCCATAATCCCGAAAACACGATCTTTAATGTGTGATTCATGAAGACACGATCAAGAATCTAACCGAAGCTCTAGATACCAATTTGTTAGTGCATGAGGCACTTTTAGTGATAAGAGAAACAGAGAGAATAAAACAATAAAGATTGTATTATTGAATTGAATGATAATAACTGAATTACAAACCATATATTTATATACAATTAACTTGTCAACTAAATAAAGTAGCAAACTAAATAACAAATGCTAACCCTAATTAACTTTGAGCTAGGGTCACATAACTCAACTTAAATTACCTAATATCTCAACAAACAACCAATTCTGCTTTCAATCTACGAAGAGAAAGAATCACTTTTAAGACCCAAAAAAATCCCCCCTTCTTATTTTCCATGGTTGGTGAGGCACTGTGCTTTCTAGTTAAGAGAGCAATTTCTACTGGTATATTGAAGGATTTTAGAATTAATAACAAGATCTCATGTAACATACTACAATACGCTGGCGACACGATCATTGTGTGCGATGACACTTTTCACAACTTATCGGCATTGAAGGCGATTCTTATGGGCTTTGAAATGGAGTCCGGACTGAAGATAAACCTTAACAAAAGCTCGCTATATGGCATTTGTGTGAAACAAAATTTTCTTAGGGCTGCTGAACACTTTCTGACTTGCAAGATTGTTGATGGCCTGTTCAAATTTCTAGGAATTGTGGTTGGTGGAAATCATAGAAGAGTTTCGTTTTGGAACCCGGTTCTGGATTGTTTGAAACTGAGATTGGAAAGATGGAAGGCCAGGTTATTGTCTATTGGAGGTAGTATTATGCTTATCAATTCGGTTCTGATAAATCTCCTCATCCATTACCTATCTTTCTTCAAGGTCCCTTTGAAGGTAAGGAAAACAATGACGGCGATTCAACGACAATTTTTTTGGGCTGGCAGCAACCAATCGGGTGGAATTGCGTGGGTGAGTTGGAAGGACGTCTATAGAAGCAAGGTGGAAGGAGGGCTAGGTGTAAAAGAGATTGGTCTTTTCAATAAAGCACTGCTTGCCAAGTGGTTATGGAGAATCGTCAACAACGAAAGCACTATATGGAGAGGTATTCTTGAGGCCAGATACGAAAACGTATGTCAGATCATTTTGTCCAAAGATGGTACTGATAATAATAAAGGCTCATCTTTATGGTGGAAGGACCTGAAGCTTTTAAATGTAGGTGGGGAACAAAAGGCATTTGCTGATTTACTGGTGCACAAGGTTGGTAATGGTTCCAAAATTTTGTTTTGGCTGTCTAAATGGATTGCAGGTGCTCCACTGGCTGAGATGTTCCCTGGTCTGTACAACTTTTCTCAATTGAAAATGGGATGAATTAGTGATTTTGGGGCTTGGAGCAATGATGTGTGGCAGTGGAATTTAGATGACCCTGCTGCTATTACTGATGTGGAGTTGCAGCAGGAATGGAGAGATCTAAAACAAATTCTGATGGAAACTTCCTTCTCTAGTACAGTAACAGATGTGGTTATATGGCCTTTTGATACTTCGAAAGGCTTTACGGTGAAATCATGTTACTCGGTATTGAATTCTGCTCAACAGCAAGCACAACTTGATGTTGAGACCAAGCATGCGTTGAAACTGGTGTGGAATGGGTCCTCACCTTTGAAAACTAAGATATTTGCGTGGTGGCTTATTTTAGGCAGATTAGCAACTCGTAGTAATCTTGCTAGACGTGAAGTTATTACAAATCCTCATGAATTTTTTTGTGTTTTCTGCTTTAACTGTGACGAAGAAACAGAACATGTGTTTTTCAGTTGTTACAAAGCTATCATCATTTGGAATAACATATGTGATTGACTGGAGGTGAATAATTCACTTAATGGAGAGGGTTGCGAACATCTGCGCGAATGGTGCTGCAAACTTAAAGGAAAAGTTGGAATAACAAATGCGGTGGGACTATGGATTATAATATGTTGGTGCATTTGGACATCGAGAAATCGTATATTTTTTAATGATGAAATAGCCAACTCATATCTTATATCGCAGAGGATTATTCTTTTGGCTTGGTGGTGGCTTCGCAAAGATCGCAAATTGCTGTATAATTGTAATTATTATGACTGGATTAAATTCGCTTGGATTTTCCTATAGGCTTGTTTGGCAGGTTTTTTCTGTTGGTTTAGTGTGGGTTTGTTGTGGCTGATTTTGTGTAGTTTAAAGCTATGTTATGTATGTAAGGGGGGTTGGGATATCCCTAGTATCCCTTGTGAATTGAATCATTTAGCTTATAAAAAAAATCTATTAATTTATTGACAACCTTTTCTTTAAAAAATTAAATTTATTTCACATCTTTTACATTGTCCAAACAATAGAATGACAGATTGAAACCAAAATAGTTTTATTAATTATAGATGATAAAATAATAGATGATTAAAATATATTAAATAAATATTTTAATAAAAATAATAGTTAATATTTTATTTAATCTTAAAGCGATACTCTTTCTGTTTAAAAAGGAAAGTTGTTGTTTCACACATAATGGCAACAATTTTACAAAACTTTGTTTATTTGTTTAAGCTATTATAATTGTGATAAGTATATAGTGAGAGTTAATGACTTACAATTAATTGATATTATATTTAAATAAAATTCTGTTGTTAATGTAAGACTTATTTTGACAAAGAGAGCAACTATTTTGAGAAAAAAAAAAACTTTTTCAATGAAATACTCCAGTTTTTATGAGAGTGGAGTAGTATGAATATGCTTGCTTGTTAATGAAAGATATAAAGGTGTATTTGTTTGAGAAATTAAAATTATATTTTTAGGAATATTATTTTTAGAAATGTTAATCCTAAGAGTTTTATTCCCATCAATTTGTTTGGTAAATAATTAAGGTTTCAAAAAATAATTTTGAAATTGAATTAAGTATAATTTTAAAATTTTAAAAATATAAAATAATGTGTTGAAATAATATGAAAATGAATAGTTATAGTTGATTATTTTTTATTTTCATGAGAATATATGATTCCCACCCTTTGACATGAGAATAAATATTCATAAGTTTATGAATAAATTTTATTCCTGAGAATTATTTATTTCAAGGTATTTTTTTTCTTTTCCATCTATCAAACAATAGAATAATTATTTTTAACTTCAGATTCCCGAAAACTTTTTTTCTAACACCGAAACAAACACATCCTAAATGTGGTCAAAAGAATAATGCAAAACAACGTGCTGGCAGCTGGCTATACTGATGTGTGTATAGTGTCATAGATGCTGCCTTTTTGACTTTTTGGTAATCATTCTCTACAACTCATCACACCCTTTACAATAAGTTTTCCTAAAAGTAATAATCCTAAAAGTAATATTCTGATTTTATAAAATGGTTTTGTAATTAATTGAATAATAAATATATTTAATATAGTATAACATTTAATAATTTTTTATATTTAAATAATATATTAAATTTTTTTTTATTTTTATTTTTAATAAAAAAAAACTTCATCTACTGCAAAAAAAAAAATCATGCATGCAGTTTTAATACATGTTTGAATGAAATATGTTTAAAAAATGAAAAATTAGATGTTTTTTGATATGAAAAGAATTAAATATAAATTTTTTTAACTCAAAAAACTCAAAGATAGAAATAACAAAACTTTAGATTTAGAAATCAAAATTTAAATTTATTTTTAGAAGATTTTTCTTAATGTTCTAATAATAATAATGATTGCAAAGACTTAAATTGCATCCATGATTTTTGGTAAGGATTACATTGATGAAAAAGTCTATAGAGACAAAATAGAAATTTGAAATTGTAGGAGGATTAAAAACTATTTATCCCCTTTTTTATTTACGATATGGTTTTATACGTATGAGTTTGTTTTGCAGTTTTAATCTGCTAGCTTATATTTATTTATTTTTAAAAAAAGGCAAATAGTAACTATATAATAGCTTGGATGTTAAGCTTGTGTTATCAAAAGTAGATAGCAGTTATCAATCGAGGTTAACCTTAACATCACGATTTTGTACTGAATTAATAATATTCAAATTCTGATTAAAAGAGATCAATATATTTAGTATCTCACGTGTTTCTAATAAATTTAAAAACCAATATAGATATATTATTGGGTTTGTAGAGAAGCAGCCCAAAAGAAGTTGTGAGAAGGTCATTAATAGAACCGGTTAGGCGTGACCTCGAGTCATCTAACTGTCGCCCGTGTTTCCTGATTCGGACTCATGACAATTGTCTAATCCAACTTACCCACACGTGGCATGTGATGTGTCTAGGAGATGACAGTTTGGTCGCATAAGAAAAGAGCGAAACTATCCCACAAATCTAGGAGGAAGATTAGGGGAAAAAATTGGTCTAACATTCGAATCTTGAAGGCTAATCTCTTGTTATTCGAAGTCATGTCTGGTCTTAAGGTGAATTTTAACAAGAGTAAGCTAGTGGGCTTAAGCATTAGGCAAAGGTGGCTTGAGGAAGCATCCAAGATCCTGAATTGTCAATTGGGACATGCCCCATTCAAATATCTTGGCATTCCAATTGGAGCCAATTCAAGGAGAATAGAAACATGGCATACTGTGATAGAAGTGGTTAAATCCAGACTGCATAGTTGGAGGAACCAATTCCTTTCTTTTGGTGGTAGAGTAGTGATCCTAAAGTCAGCTCTGACCGCGCTCCCGGTTTACTTCTTTTCATTCTTCAAGGCACCGGCAGGTTTAATCGCTAAACTTGAATCTACTTTTAAAAAAAATTTGTGGGGAGGGTGCGGGAAAGGGAGGAGCATTAATTGGATCCAATGGGAGAAGGTGTGCAGGCCTTTAGATGAAGGGGGGGTTAGGCATTAGAAATTTGAATATTTTTGACAAAGCTCTACTCGGTAAATGGAAGTGGAGAATCAAGTCGGAAAGGTGCGGGTTGTGGTTCAAGGCATTGACGAATAGGTACGGTAGACTAGATGATTATAGTGGAGTAGATCCGAATAGAGCCTCTAAATGGTGGAATGACGTTCGTGGAATCGAAATAGGTGAGTGGGAAGACTCACACTATTATTCTGTTAAAGAAACTTATAGGGAGATGCTTGAATGTGATAATATTCAAGCTAATTCTTTATGGTAAAAGGTTTGGAACAAATACATCCCACTGAAAGTTTCTTGTTTAGTGTGGAGGCTGCTGCAAAATAAAATAGCGACAAAGGACAACCTATTTAAAAGAGGCGTTATCAGGAGAGAGTCGCTAAATTGCGATGGGGAGTGTAGGAGTGAAGAAACAATATCTCACCTATTTTTTGAGTGTCCGTTATTCACAGGTATATGGCAAAAGGTTTGCAGATGGTTCAGAACAGTTACTGCTTTTCATAGAAATGGACTTGTTCATTTCTCTCAATTTGAAGGGCTGATCGGAAATGGAACGAAAATGGCATCAAAAGTCAGCGTGATTTGGTTCGCGTGTATTTGGAGAATATGGAAAGCTAGGAACGAAAAATTGTTCAGAAATAAGGGGATAGATTTGGAGAAGGTATTTGAGGATGTTAAAGAGTATTCCTGGAGGTGGATGTCCACAAAACTGTTAGACATGAGACTGAACATCGCTCAATGGAATGTTGATCCAAGGAACTGCCTTGGCAGCACAAGGATGTAGGGCCCCTCTGCAAAATTTTTAGTTCAGGATTCGGTTGTTCGTTTTTGTGCCTCTTGGTGTCATTGGCGTTGATTTTGCCCTGTAAGAGCTTCGTTGGTTGGTTGACATCGCTTCGATGTTGGTATACTGGTTGAATCCGGGCAGTCTTACGGTTTTTGAAATTTCACAATCTGGTGCAACCTGTGTATGGGGTGATTCAGCATTTTCTGTTAGCAGAAGTGTTAGATGTGTAGGTTTTGCAGGGTCCTGTTCAATCCAATGGATGCGGTGTTTTTTAGTGAGGTATTCGTATCGGTGTAGTCCTTGATAGTTTGATGTTGTTTTGTTCGTGGTTTCTTTCATAGTAGCGGCGGTTTGGTCTGATTTGTAGTAGCTGCATTTGTTGCTTTTCGCTGTTGGGACTTGGTTCCTATTGTTTCAGTACTAGTGAAGTTTAGGTGAATTGTTTTTGGTGTTTTGTTTTTAGTTCTGGTCTATGTCTGTTATATTGGTTTTGGCTTGTATCATCCGGTGGTTTATGATTTGGCTGGTGTAAGTTGGCACTACTTGTGCTTTTAATATAATACATTTCATTTGGCTGGTTCAAAAAAAAATCTAGGAGGAAGAATAAGTTATTCCCCCACTCTCTCTTATGTACTCGTTGAGAAAGAATGGTAAATTCGTTTCTATCCCATTACCCGACCTAGAAAACCATCTATAAGTGTTCCTACACCAAGTGTTGAAAAGATCATTAAGTGACTTTACATAGAGAAGACACACTCTCTTGCGATCACACACGTGAGCAGGGTTATCGACATCATTGTATTTATTTTCGAGTATAATCGGCGTCGACTGTGGGGTATCGATAAAACTAACCTAGACCACACTCATATCCAATTTCTAATCGCCACAATCATCCTCTTCAAAATGGTGATGCTACAAAGCATTACAACAATTAGTAGCATTGGCAGAGACAACAATGAGACCTCTACGGAGATGCATGTTGCTATAAAATAGTTGTACCATTCCAACCATGTTTTGTAGGAGAAAACTTAGACCCTTTAGGAGCAACATCAACAAGATGTCCGTGTTGAGGACGAGATTATGGACCCCCAACCCCTGTCAGACAAGATTTAGGGCACTCAAGTGCCAAAAAAACTTCAAACCACCATCACTAGTAAAGTTCGATGGAAAAACGACCCCCAATAGCACATCACCGCCATAAACATTTAGATGTAAATCTTAAGCTCCTCCGACTCTTTGAACTGCAAGCTTTTGTCCAACATATTCAAGGAGGTGTCCCTCAAGTAGTTCATAAACTTTCCTTGCTTTTCGTTGACCAACTATCAAGACCTCTCGAGGAAACTTATCCATCTATTTTTGGAAAGTAAGAACCAAAAGGTTTCAACGACCAGCTTGTTCAATGCCCATCAATGTCACACCGAGTCGTAAAGGGAGTACCTCACTCATTTCAATTAGGCAGCCATCAAGGTGATACACCCAAACCAGGAGATGTTCGTGGGAGCATTCTAGAGTGATTTTAGAGTTTGACATATCAACGAGTATCTCGCCTAGAAGTTCGTCATCCCCATGACTTAAATCATGGCACGGGATGAACGTTACATTAAGGTAGAAGAGAGAAATAATGAGAAGAAATCCAAAGACGTCAAAAAACATGCCTCTGTTGAATCTAACTCATTGCAACAACAAGTACATGACATTATGCCTCACTCGTTAGAGATAGAGCGAATTTCAAGCTAGTTAAAAGTGTGGTTCTAGTTTGAAAGTCATCCAAAAAATTACGGCGAATGTGTGTAGACTTTACAAATCTAGAGTTGGTGTGCCCTAAATACCCTTATCCATTGCTAAACATTAACAAAATAATTGACAGATCTTTAATTTATCAGACTCTAAGCTTCATGGATGTCTATTGTAGCTACAACTAGATAAAGATGGATCCCAAGATTCCCCCAAGATGACATTCAAGTCAAATAACTAAAATGACTATCACAAAGTTATGCCTTTCAGACTAAATAAAGTAGTCTCCCCTTACAAAATTTGGATGGATATCATGTTCTTCGATCAAATAGGGTGCACCCTGGATGTAACGCCCTGTATAATATATATCTAGAATAATACTATACAAGAGTTATTATCTAGTACTGACACCAATCATAAGTGCCTATTGGCATTATTTACATACTTAACCATTAAAAACACATAAAACAACCTATGGTACAAGATATGGAAAGTGCCAAGACAAAAAAACTAAGATCTAAGTACAATATCCTTCATTGTACGAGATACACAATACACAAATGCACAACAGAAAAAGAATAATCTAAGCTTCTCTTGAAACATTCGAGCAAAGCACCACATGCAAACTATACCTGCAAACAATACCTAAAAAACAACAACAATAATGGGGTGAGATAATAATCTCAATGAGTTCCCTTATCTTATGTGTTCATTCGGCTCTACCGGGTTCTAATCAATTTCTATCTCAAGTCAAAAGGGAAAGTGGTAAGACTTGAGTTCATACAGTTCGCAATGTATGTAAACATGTCTCTTGAGTCCACTAACGCAAACAATCACTAGTTCGGAAACCTTACCAAGGCATTCCCTTTTCCCGTCCTCTCCTACGTCTAGGAGATCGGCATGAGTCATGGATCCTTGTAATGTACTTAGACATACGAAATGGATTCGGATCTATGGGAAACATAGTCCACATGAATCGTCACTTCTCATGGACCGTACCCCATCACAAGTCTCTTTACTAGTAGGCTCCATTCGTACTACACACAGGAATCAAACCTGTCAAGGTAATAGTGCGTACATCCCAGAGGAGCTCTCTATATAAGCCTCCACTCTCGGAACAACACAAATCAAGGGAATTCGGTTCCGACTACGTGATAAGCAATAACATAACATCAAATGGATTTGAATTCTAAGTGACACATAATCGAACTTACAAATCGTCACTTCTCATGGGTCATACCCCATCACAAGTCTCTTTACCCTTAGGCTCCATTCTTTATGTAATCACTAAGGATAACGTGATTGTATTCGACAATCACAAGACATCACATTCGCCTTAACCATAAACAACTCAACCATACATCTTCCATACAAAGCTTTCCTCACAACTAGACAACTACTTTCCATTAATACACACCTAAGCATCATTGCACAAGCATTGTCATCTATATTATTCATCATGTCCTGATCGCTTTACTAGTCCATTTCATTAATTAATATCAAGGGTTTCCTCACCATTCTTATAGTCTTTTAAGCATGTTCTCACATAATTAAACATTCAATCAATATCCATATTTCACTTTTATCAATCCATATATATCACGGCAAGTGGTTAGGAAGGCATACAACATGATTAGAAACATAAAAAAACACAATTTTTGGAAAAATAGCAGTGTGCAATCGATTGGCATCTCAGTGCAATAACATGCACAGTTACAGGATTTCAGAATTATGCTACTAGAACTAGCTGCAGTCGATTTGCATCTCAATGCAATCGATTTACATAGCCAAAATTTCAGGATTTCACTATTGTAATGGACAGCAATTGATTTGTATCTCAGTGCAATCGATTTGCACTTGCTATTTTCATGAAAATTCACCTCTAAACTCTCTTATTACCACTTGAAAAGTCTTGAACTTTTCCACCAACAACCATGGAGTTCAAACCAACATTCTAACATATTATTACCCATAACTTACATGAATCCATTCTTTCCTTTCTCAAAATGGAAATCATAACTCAATATAACAAACACAATATTTAGCATATGAACTACCAAAGTCATGAATAACACAAACAAGGCAACATTCATAAAAAACTCATGGATATAAGAACAACCATTTCATTGATCTCAAGTCTATGAAAACATATAATCACACAACAACACTCAATCATAACAACACCATATCATAGTAAACATGTTCAAGTCATGGTTCTTAATGAAGAGGGAATGTTCATCATGTTGTCATGAATTTAACTCACCAATCAAAGATTCAACTATAACCCTAAATCCCAAAGATTATGAGTTTCTAACTAGAACCCACATGTTCTCTTAGCATCCAAACACTCTACCAAACATGGATTATCACATATAGGCATGCATTTCATCATAATCATCATATAGGATGGAAATTCCACACATTTGACTTTGTTCACACCACAACCTAATTCTCAAATCCTATATTTTCTTCCCTCCCAAAGCTATACTATCTAATGGAACTCACCTTGCAATGGGGAAGAAGAAATTGTTGGATGATGAAGATGAATGATGATGAGAACTTCCTCTTCTTCTTTTTCCTTGAGTTATTCCTTCTTTCTCTCTTTATCTTCTCCTTTTCTCTTTCTTTTCTTACTAACTCCCTCTTTCTCCTTACCAAATATATATATAATACATATATAATATATAATATTATATAATGGTATAAAATATATCCAATTGATATTTTGTCACCTAAGACCAATTAACCAAATATTAGAGTTACCAAAATGTCCTCTCTTACACTTATTAATATTGGTCTGTCGCTTTCCTCAATATTTGATCTCTTCAGAGTTCACTAGTTACTCTATTGATCCCAACTGACACCCAAATGAGCATTTAACGAATTATGGGGTATTACACTCTCTCCCCTTTAAATTGAACTTCGCCCCCGAATTTCCTTTACTCCACAAAACAACCACTTCTTGCATCATCATCTTAGATCCACGCTTGACTTAACCTCAGTTAAAACTCCTGACGTACTCAAATTCTAAATTGCCTACACGGATCAAATTTCTTCTTTTCCACAACTTCTCAAACTTCTTGGTCTTGACTACACCCTCGTTCCATTGTGTAGTTAACTTCTAACTTTGATGTTTCTTAAATCCTCTACCATTCCATCCTAAAACACTTGGTCACCTTCTGCTTTCGAAAAAATACAACTCCATATGCTTCTACTAAGTCACAAGAACATAACCGTGATACCCCATCTTGGTTTGGGATAATTAACACTCATCAAATCTTAATGAGACAAATCAATGATTCCTGATCTTCATGCAAATTACTGGAGACTATCCTTTCTTAAATCTCTCAACCAGTAGAATAACTTCATAAACCATCAATCGGTATCCTTATCAATCCCACTTGATCTGATACTATACACTGAAACAATTACATCCGATGCTTCAACCCTTCCGTACTGTACCAATAGGATAGCACCCTTAGCATGAAATTGTCTTACATCCATCCTTATGAGCAACTATCCCTCTGATCCTTATTAATCCGACTGAACACTTTCATCCGTCACCTTCCACTGCGTAACCCTGATTCCAACAACGGAACATTTCAAATTCATAAGCACTACTAGATAGCTAACAGTTTGCATACACATACTTATCCACTAGAGTGCTCACTTACCAAACGGTACAAGAACCTTACCGACATCGACTAGTAGCATAACTTCCTTGCTAACACAACACCATTAGAATAGATTCAAAACCCTCCAGACTGTAGATATACAGGAGTTATGACTACAACCATAACCATATACAACCTTCAAATCCATTATGAGCTCGAAGCTATTTATCCAAATTAGCTTAACAACTTTTGGTTTTGTTATTACATTATATATCAAATCCTCTTTTGGAATTTAAGTTCATCACGATTTCTCTTGACATGAGACCTCAACAAATAACAACATAACACCGCCATGAAGCTTCAAATCATCTGCGAGTCACCATTCCCAAAACTTAAGTCATCCCTAACACAACTGTGAATTTCCATATTACTCACCGATTCACACATAATGCTTCACACGCACTTGGAGGTTACATTGAACTTCCTGTCTAAGCTCATTCCTTTCAATATCATATTCTACTTACGATTCAAGTCACATGCTCAACTTCGGAATGTCTGATTCCCACTCTCACTTGGAAGGATAACTTTCAAATCCCTTCAACTGGACAAAGCACAACTGCACACATCTGGTACCTCTCTCACAGAGTCCACATCCGATGCCATGAACTCGCAAGAATTAACAAACACCATACTCTAACCAGCCACTTATATCTTACCAACACATATGCAAAAATACCAAATCGTTCTCTGCGAGATCATCATTTAGTGGGTCTCTTCTAACTTCACTCTTAAATCCTCTGTAGTCATGATAGTGACATATCCAAGACCTAACCATATAGAGCACGATTTATTAGATTGTTCCCCAAACGTTAAACTCTCTTGACATCTAAATAGATGATCAACTATGCAATGCCCCTCCAGAAGTTCCAATTTCAAAGCCATCCATCTGGCTTGCACTAACTTGCATAATCACTACCAACCACGATCAACACTAGGCAACATTAAACAAAGCTAAAACACGCAGATGACACACTCCAAATGAGAACAAATCAAACTCTCAAAGTTCTGTCAAGTTTACACAACGAGATGCAAACGAGCTCGCCTTCTGCTTGCCAAAGCTCGTACGACGACGCTAGCAGAACTCACCAAATGATGGCATTCAAGGGTCTTAACCACAAATTCATACTTGATTCACCCACAAACAAACCTTAACACACAACCAATACTTGGTGCCATATTCTTCATGGACAAAATATGTCAAGCACACAACCTCACACTCTTACTTGAATTCCTTGGTGAGAATTAAAACAACAACTTGCTTAGTCCAACAAAAGGTAGATTCAGAATACTTCGATCGTCCACAAATACACTCTTGGCAACCAAGATAATACTTCCTCCTGAAGATCTTTGACATCTCTCGTATGCTTATGGATTAGGGTTCTCTTCCCATCCAATATCCACTGAACACTTCATTACACCGAAACCACTTATTGAATTACTTGTGAAATTCTGGTTAAGCAGATCACTAAGATGTCGAACAAGATGTCACGGCACTTGATCTCTGCTTCTAACAAAAGGATAATGAAGAACAAAAAACAACATAAAGAAAAATAACACACGCAAATTGTTAACCTAGTTCGGTGATCAACAACACCTACGTCTGGGGGCTACCAAGCCAGGAATGAAATTAACTAAGAAGAATTGGTTCTAAGCTAAACTCCAACGTTTACAACTTAGCACCTAGAAACTACACTTCCTAGATTTCTACCTAAGACACTCCTAGGTATGAGACCCTTCTCAATTCCCTTCCAATAACAACAGTGACTGAATATATTACAACTCAATAAAATGTCCTTCTCTGGTATTCACACAATACAAGAGAGGCTCACAAAAGTACAAACCCTAGTACTCTATAACAACTGCAATATTCAACCCCATTCTGGGTTAAATCCATCCTATTTATATTGCAAAATAGAACTAGAGTTGGGCTTAAAAATGCAGCAATTCAGCTCCACAAAATCTGCGACCTATTCTTCTCAAGAATAGTTTCTTCAATCATAAGTTTCCAAAAATGTCTCCTTACATCATGGAAACCGCATATTCCTTTTTAGAATTAGAATTTCTGATTCCACAATCTCAGATGCCACCTAGGATCAAGAACTTATTCCAGTCACACCTGGAAAACAGAAATAGTTATATTAGTCTGTAACAGACAAAGATGTCGAATCCACAAGATATGACATCTTGTCTAACACCATAAACCTGCAGTTAGTTCAGCATGTCAGGACATCTTGTCCAACATCTTTCTGCTAAGTTAGTTTTACCAAAATTAATGCCAACCACAAAGGCTTGGACTCATCAATCTCCCCCTTTGGCAGATTTTGGCTAAAACTAACTTCCATTAACCTGCAGAATTTTAACGGGGATACCATCATCAGAACAACAACGGAAACACAACTTTGTCTCCCCCTAAACCAATACAACTACTCCCCCTCAAAGGTTTGTAGCATATCAAAGGTTAGTGATGTTAGTATTACTCCCCCTTTTTAGCCACAATATACCAAAGGCAGAAGAACTAACTCAAAAACCAATTAAATAGTTCATAGTAAATAAAGTACACACCCAATAAAAATTATACTGGGCATTTAGCCCTTACACAACCAAAACAAAAATAATCTAAAATAAAGAAAAGACAACTCTCAGAAGTCATCTTCAGCTGCCTCATCATCTTCTTCTCCTTCACTTTCACCAGCAGCATCATCAGCATCATCATCTTTTTCAACTACATCACTATTCTCTTCAGCAACACGTGTCTCAGCATTTTCAGTGGTGACTCCAATGTCCTTGTTCTGCTCAGCAGGCAGACAAGGCTTGTATCAATCTTTCCAGCTTATCCTTCCTAGCGGTGCTGACCTTGAAAATATCATCAAGCTCTTTGTAAGTTACCTTAAGCTGAGCAATAGTATCCGTCTCTGAAGGTGTAATGACAGATGTTGGAACTGATGTTGAAGCAATGTCTGGGACATGCTTTTCAACAAACAACTTATGGTACAAAGTCAGAGGGGGCTTCCTTCTCATGATCTCATCACCAGGTAAAATTATCCCTGGATGTTGTTGAAGAATTACTCCACAGATGAGTGATGAAAAGAAAATTGGAAGCTTTATAGCTGAAGAGACAACCTGTTTCAGGATTTGTTCAAAGATATATTCACCAAAATCAAGTGGCTTTCTTTTTCCAACAGCATAGATAAACTTTCCGAGCCCTGTTGAGATGGTTGAAGTGTGATTGGTAGGGACCCAGTTTACCGCACCAATTCTGTGAAGAATGGCGTATTTAACACTTAGCTTTCCAGCTAACAATTTCTCTTTGCTGGGCCAATGCCTCACAGTATTTCCAGTAATTTCCCTATAAATTTGATCATCAGAATCTTCAATTTTAGTTTGAGGACATTCAGGTCTGCCAAGGAACTTGTTGATCTTAGCAGGAGAAAATGTCACAACATTTCCTCTGACATATACCTTTAAGTAGTCCTCACTTTTTCTATCATTGCATCCTTCTGGAATATTAACCACAAACTCTTTGACCAGCTTCTCATAGCATGAGTCAAAGTGAGATACAATCTTTAGCAATCCAGCATCTCTAATCAAGTTCACGGCTTCCTGACATTTAAGTACATTCTGTCCTAGTTCGGTCTCTAGAGCAATTCTTCTGTGATAAACATGCTTCCACCTGTTAACACTTACAACATCATGAAAGGAGATGTTGTCCATGAGAACTTTAGGAAGCGTAATAGCCTTCTTCTTAGAGACTAGTCTCTTTATGATGTTCTGACCATCCTTTGTGTCATCATAGTCTGATTCATTGTCAGATTCCGCCTTCCTCTTTTTTGACTCAACAACGACTTTGCTCCAGGGTCTACTCGGTCCAATTACAGATTTCCTAGTTTGTTTGTCAGAGATGTCAACACCTTTATCTTTCCTATTCTTTAATCGTTCAGCCACACTAGGCTTGAGGCTTGTTACAATGACTTCATCATCTGATGGCAGGTCATCTAAATTGATAATTTTTTCAGCTTGTTCTGAACCCATTTGTGTGGATGAGGATGTTTCATCATCTGTCTCAATAATTCTTACCACAGAGTCAGTAAGGGTGTGCAGATTCCCTTCTGACCCTTCTTCATCATTTCCACTTTTATCAGTGTTTCTCTTGGTCTCTTCCTGATTCAGGGTTGAGTTTATTGGTATAATATGAGCAAGAGGTTTGTTGATTCCAGCAACATTCATCCTATCTCCCTGACTTGAGAGTCTATCTACTATGTTATCAATCCTTTCATCTGTGTTAAATTTTTCTATTCCATTCCTAGGACTAGAGAAAGCACCAAAAGTTTTCGACGAATTACCTGGTGGGATGTTTCTGGACCTTCTGACCGGAAGTTTGTCCGTTTTACATGGCATGATAGCCAAAGGAGAAGCATCAATTGCATCTTCAGCATGCAGCTCTTCAGGTTTTGACCTTGAGTCAGATGATACTGCCTTGTCCTTCTTGGTTACTATTGTTGGTGTTTGTTGTTGCGGCATCGTAAAGAAAACATGTTTTTCTTTGTCTTTGATCAAGTAAAACCCTAATTTGTCCTTCAGAATTTTTCTTTGAATTTTTGTGTCCCCAGAAGAGTTCAAGATGTTCCAGCAGGGTGTCTTGACATCTTGGACGGCACCAACAATTCCCATTCCAGTGGTCTGAAGGCAGTCACACTTTGCACTTATTTCATAGGTTTCTATGATTGAGTCCTTTGTGACAGCGTAAGAACATCTATTTTCAGCAATTTCCTTGATTATAGAGGCTTTTTGTTGAAGATTCTCAATCCTTGTGATAGTCTGATTTTGTAATCTCCTATGTGTCATCTTGGTTAACCTTCCAATTAGTAATTCACTCATGTTGAGATCCGAAGAGTGTTTCTGATGTTTTTCCATCTGCAAGGCTGTCCATACATAGCAATTGTTCCTCGATATGACTCCTTTCATGATCACCCTATCTTTATCATCCACAACTAGACATTCTGATCTGGTGAAGTTTACCTTTAAACCTTGATCACAAAGTTGAATAATGCTAATCAAGTTTGCAGTTAGTCACTTGACCAACAGCACATTGTCAAGTCTAGGATTACCAGCTTGATCCAATCTCCCGACTCCTTTGATCTTTCCTTTGGATCCATCTCCAAAGGTGACATAGTTAGAGGAGTGAGGCTCAATATTCACTAGATAACTCTTGACACCAGTCATGTGTCTTGAGCATCCACTATCAAAGTACCACTTCTCTTCAGTGTACTCCTTTTGGGTGGAATGAGCTATCAGGGCCATAGACTTGTTCTTGGAACTCTTCCTCTTTCCAGCAATCCTTCCCTTAGGGTATCCATGTAACTTGTAGCAATAACATTTGATGTGGCTATACTTGCCACAATAATGACATTTCTAGTCTTGTCTCCTCTGATGTCTGTAATGATGTTGAGACATATTCTGTCTTCTTTTGGTCTGATTGAAGCTACATTATGGATTTCTTTTCTTTCTTGACATTTCTTGATCATTGTAGCCAAGTCCTCTGACATCTCCTGCATTCCTCCCAACTTGAAGAATCTCATCTAGTATGCTAGAAGTACTGTTGAGCATCCTAACATTTTTGGTTACATTGTCAAGTTTGGAGTCGAGTACAGTGACTTCCTCCTCGAGATCAGAGATAACACCAAGATATTTTACTCTTTCAATCTCAAGGAGCATGATAATCTTGTGTTTCCCTTCTCCTAACTGGCAGATTTCAGCATATCTTTTGTAAAGCTTCTTGAAGGATTTGACTTGATCATTATATGATAGATCTCCATTTTATGGTTCTATATCAGAGTCAAATATTCCTGTAAGAGCACAACCTTGTTTAGGTGATTCTTCTTCACTTACAGAATCATCCTCAGACCAAGATGTAATGAGGCCTTTCTTTTCTTTCTTGAGAAAGGTAGGACACTCATATTTGATATGTCCATATCCCTCACATTCATAGCACTTGATCCCTTTTCCTCTGTCATCCTTCTCTTCATGTTTTGAGTTTCTTCCAAGATTATTTCTTTTATAGTTGATGAATGAGTGAGGCTTGGTATTCGATCCTGATTCCCCTTTCATCTTCTTCAGCAATTGACTATACTGTTTTCCCAGAAACACAACAGCCTTAGACATCTCTTCTTTGGAGTTTGTCCTTTCTTCATTATGGTCTGACACCAGGGCTAAGCTTTTCTTACTCTCAGTCCTTTCATTTAGGGCCATCTCAAATGTTTGAAGAGATCCCATAAGCTCATCAACTTTCATAGTAGTTATGTCCTGAGCTTCCTTTGTAGCAGTCACCTTCATATCGAATTTTTTGGAAGAGACCTTAGAATTTTCTGCACCAGCTTGGCTTCAGGAATTTTCTCTCCAAGGTCACTAGATGTGTTGGCAATATCCACAATATTCATGTGAAAGTCATGTATACTTTCATCCTCTCTCATCCTCAAGTTCTCAAACTTAGAGGTGAGAAGCTGAAGTCTTGAAGATTTAACTCGGGAGGTGCCTTCATGAGCAGTCTTCAAGATTTCCCAAGCTTCCTTAGCAATAGTACAGTTCTTGATCAGTCTGAAGATATTCTTGTCCACACCATTGAACAAGGCATTCAAGGCTTTAGAATTACCTTGAGCAAGCTTATCATCCTCATCATCCCAGTCTTCCTCGAGTTTCATCTCATCAGTGAGTTTCCCATCTTTGTCTTTGGTCTTTGGTGGATCCCACCCTTTAACCACAAACTTCCAAGCTTTACCATCCATTGACTTGATAAACGCCACCATGCGCACTTTCCAATATTCATAATTGGAACCATCAAGTATTGGTGGTCTATTTAAAATTCCTCTTTCTTTATCCATCGAACCAGAAAGTATCGTCCCTGAATCTCACCCAGATACAGAGCAGGATGCCCGCTCTGATACCAATTGAAATTCAGGTTAAGCAGATCACTAAGATGTCGAACAAGATATCACAACGCTTGATATCTTCTTCTAACACAAGGATAATTAAGAACAGAAAACAACAAAAAGAAAAACAACACACACGAATTGTTAACCCAGTTCAGTGATCAACAACACCTACTTCTGGGGGCTACCAAGCCAGGAATGAAATCAACTAAGTAGAATTGGTTCTAAGCTAAACTCCAACGTTTACAATTTAACACCTAGAAACTACCCTTCCTAGATTTCTACCTAAGACACTCCTAGGTATGAGACCCTTCTCAATTCCCTTCCAATTACAACAGTGACTGAAAATATTACAACTCAATAAATTGCCCTTCTCTGATATTCACTCAATACAAGAGAGGCTCACAAAACTACAAACCCTAGTACTCTATAACAGCTGCAATGTTCAACCCCATTCTAGGTTAAATCCATCCTATTTATATTGCAAAACATAACTGGACTTGGGCTTCAAAAACGCAGCAATTCAGCTCCACAGAATCTGCGACCTATTCTTCTCAAGAATAATTTCTTCAATCATAAGTTTCCAAAAATGTCTCCTTACATCATGGAAACCACATATTCCTTTTTAGAATCAGAATCTCTGATTCCACAATCTCAGATGCCACCTAGGACCAAGAACTTATTCCAGTCACACCTGGAAAACAGAAACAATTATATTAGTCTGTAACAGACAAAGATGTCGAATCCACAAGATAGGACATCTTGTCTAACACCATAAACCTGCAGTTAGTTCAGCATGTCAGGACATCTTGTCCAACATCTTTATGCTAAGTTAGTTTTACCAAAATTAATGCCAACCACAAAGGCTTGGACTTATCAAGTCACTGACAACTCTTGTCAACTACTTACAAGACCACCCGATATAGTCTTCTTTACGATTTCCACTTAGTACGCACTAATTCTTGGTTCCTCCTCATTGTTTTCCCACAATCTTACTTCTTAGAACACAATCCTCATTGCTTAACAAAGAGTGTGTTACTTCGCATCCGTCTCAAGACTAGGAATCCATTACGTACATTTGTGACCACAATGCTACTACCACGTATTTCATAACGTCGAGGTGTAACTCCTTCCACTCCACTTTACTCTCTAAAGTCTTCATAAGTGAGCGACCATTGAGTACACTTTCTTACTTAGTCTCAACAAAAATTAATAGTTCCATCGTTCCTCTGTCCAAAAGTATATCATATTACCACTTTCATATTGCAACGTTGGCCTCGTTCTCCATTTTGCGTCTGCTTCGCTACCCATGGCACTTTTCTTAATTCCAATTCCTAAAGTTATCCTACTAGAGTTTCCTCGAATCCAAACTGCTTGTTCTATCTTTCTTCACAAACCTCTTTTGTTCATACCGTTAAAACTTCCATTACTATAAAATACTCGTTCCTTCTATAACACATTTTCTCATAATTGATCCTTGGGTAACTTATTGTTGCGGTGAGAGTCGGATATCAAGCTATTAATTAACTTGAATCACACATCTTTGAAATTCACCACCGAGCTTTGATTTATCCAAAGGAAAGGGAAAATATCGGAAACCCTAATTGCGCTATGTGAAGACACAGCTAAGAGATCGGGGATCGGGGGTTGGTTATACTAAGGGAAGGTATTATCACCCTAAGTATCTGTAGTACTCTACAGGAACCTCTTATTTTGTGTTATGCTAATGTTTGCTTGCTAATGGTTATCTGCTAAGGCTAAAGGTAAAGACCTAGGTGTATATACACTAAGTATGCTCACCAAGACATCGCATCTTGTGCCCACGTATCTGACTAAAGAATCAGAGCAACCATAATTCACCTCACTAAGGGTGAGGAACCATTGACTATGGAAAAAGTTCCAAGGGGGAATGAGTATGAGCTCATATAGAGTTTAAGAAACTCTCTAAGTCTAAGTTATGATGGGGTAAAGTGAATACTCAAGGTGATGAGTCTCACATAGAGTACAAGAACTCTAACTTAATTCTAAGTTACAAGATTGAATGGCTATGAGGCCAAGGGAAAAAAGGTGGTTACCTATGACTATGAGGTCAAGGTGGAAAGATGGCTATGAGGCCAAGAAGGGATCCTATATCTATGAGGTCAAGGGAGAATAATGAGCTATCTATGACTTTGAGGTCAATAGAGAGGTTTTCTTTTGGAAGGAACGAAAGATAACAACTTATGAGCAAGAGTTGAAGGGGACTGAAATTACATGAATAACATGAGTTTAAAAACTTAGAGGGAATGTACAACAATTAAACATGATCACTCTCAAAAGTATGATTCAAACATCCATTTATGGTAAGAGATAGTGAGATAATTCACAACAATCATAAACACATAAGCACACATACATATCATTTTCAAGTTTGAAATCAAAGGCAAAATATCCAAGGTAAGGGACTTAGCAACAAAGCTAGAAGGTACAAACAAAATCTTAATGAAAAAACCTTATCCGAGGTCAAAGAACCTTCTCAAACAACCCTCTCATGAATCAAGAACAAAACCCAAAGAACTCTCACAAAACTCTAAAGAAACAAATTATTTTTTAAAGGAAGTTCAAGATTAAAAAAAGGTTTACTCATGTTTTTGTAAATTTAGAAATTATCATGAAAATAAAATAAATGTGAAAATAATTATCATGGAAAATTAAATTAAACATTAAAAAAGATTTATGATTTTTTTTGGAATTTTTGGGTGGAGGAAGATATTTTTAATAATTAAAATTGAAATGAAAATTAAAAGTGAAATAAAAGAAATAATTGAAGGTACAAATAATGGGGGGTGCACTAGAAAATTCAGTCAGAACTAAGGTATGTGTTTGGCAGCGCATGGGCCTATGAAATGGGGGTGTCAATATCAATGGCCCAAGTTAGAAAAGCTAAGGAAAAATAAAAATAAAAAACAACCAAAAGGGTGTCTGGGGCGAGGGGGATTCGAACCCCAGACCCCTATGTCACAGCGCACATGGTTTACCACTGGGGTGGCTATACATCCACTATATATGCCACCCCTAAAAACATTTAAGCCAATGCAAATGAAAATGAAAGGGCAGTCTCCAAGCCCACGTGAAAGTGTTACTAGATACATCAACAAACTAGCCTCAATCGGTCATGCCCCATTTTAAGTCACAAAACGCCAAAAATCATCCTGGACCAATCACGTTGCCACATTTATACTCACTCATGCAATCATGCAGTAACAATACTGAACTTATCGTGAAACTTTGGAAAATGGACATGGTGCATCCTTCATTTGTTCAATCCATGCCATATTCATATCTCAACCAAAACTCATGGAATAAAACACAACACACAGTGCTCTAAATAATAGACACCATTGAACCTTGCGCAAAACCAGATGGTGGCATAAACAGAAAGAAAATCAACATAGAAAAGATGGTGCTCAGAAACGAAACCAATCTTTCATCTTGCCATAATGTCAACACAGACCCAAAGCAACTCAAGCATACGTGCGCATATCATCAGTTTATGTTTGATGCATATAACTAGAGGCATAGAGGGCAAGAGTGAAGTCAAACACTTATCAAACCAACATAAATCCAAACAAAAACTTCCAGATAGTTCAACCTAATTTAACACATAACAAACAACCTGAGAGTAATCTCCAACTTGCAAATTTCAGTATGAAGCTTTACACGTTATAAGCTACCAGTAAAACATGATGCTGTCACAACATCAAGCAAAACCACACATTATCATCTACCATATTATTCAAAATTGAATTAAGAATCAAACATCAATAAGATAACAGTATGAAAAAGATGATCATGGTATATGGAGGCAAGGAGAGTGAGGGTTACCTAGTGGAATAAGTCCACTGCACCTTCTTAATCCAAGAGCTTGGAAATCAAACTGAACTGAACTTCTTCCTCCTTAAGGCATTCGTGCTTCAACTCTCCAAGAACTTCTTCACTCAAGTGGTGTTTCTCTTTGAAAATAGTCAGAAATATTCTGAGATATGTTGATTGTTAGTTTGAAGTGTTTACTTATGACTGACACAAGGGAAATTAAGTAGGGTAAATTTCTTGCAAGTTTTGGAAAGTTACTTGCAAGCTTATAGAATGGAGAAGTAGAGAGATTTCTGAGAGATTTTCTTGGTGATGAACAAAGGAGAAGGGCTCTCCTTTTATAGCAAATGCAAACTAGTTCATGAACTGGAAGACACAATGAATCATGGCTTTGTCGTATGGATTTTCTCTTTATTCAATCTTGGACCAAGTATACCTTGTACATTGTTGATTCTAGTCAACCTTAGAGAAAATCATGCTTCATGACTGAGCAAGAGCAATGGAAAAGAGGATGCAGATCTGTCATATTCACAATCCCTTGTATGTCCCTAAAACTCCTTTTTGTTGTGTCATGAGAGTGAGTGTTAAAAGAAGTAAAGCTTGGGATTGAGAATCATAGGCTTATGCGCATCATAGGACAGTCTTTATGCTGCAAACTTTGTTTCACTAATCCAATGTAGTGTTCAAAATCTCTTTTGATTATGTCATGGGAGAGTGAGCTCAAATAGGTAATGTTTGGGATCATACATAGATGATGTAACACGCCAAGGATGAGGGACTTGTGGTAAAAGAAATCAGTGGGATGGTACTTGGGAGATATGGTTCAGATTGTGGTTCAAAATGAAACAAGGTTGTATCATAAAACTAAACCGTGTTCCTCTCTTTGGCACATGATAATTTTTCAACCAATGGGCCAAATAACATGCTTTTTGGCTCTTTTGAGAGAGGGCATGTAGTAGAGTAACTTCTGTGTTATTGACCAGTTGAGATTGTATCCAAAAACAAGTGAAAAATCATGCTAAAGTTTATTGTAGCAAATGATTGAAAATCTGAATTTTTCTAAGTGTTCACAACATTTCAACATGCTAACTTTAGGATGGTATATCTTGATGGATACTTCATTAATCTTTTTGATCTTTGATTCTATGAAAAATAGGCATTTGATAGATCAATTTTCATGTGGAACGTAACCTGAGATAAGGCTTGTATCGTTAGAAAATCAACCATGAAGTCATGCATATTGTTGTTGTTCAAAAGAAACTTAGAAAAATTCTAAGTTATGAAATTTTCCAATTTGAAACAACCAAATTTAGAACATCATAACTTGAGATTAGTTTATCCAAATGAGGAGTTCTACACATGATTGGAAAGCTTGAAGAATAAGGAACAACTTTCATGTCCAAAGATTTTTGATTTGAAGCTTGGAACTAGGTGAAAAATTGAGTCCAAGTTGGATGAAAATTAGGGTGAAAATGATCAAAATTTCACTAAGTCCTCAAGGCAATTTATCTTCCAAGTCTCATAACTTAAAAATTATGCGTTTTATCAAGAAAGGTCCTCTAATACACTTTTAAGTTTATGGAAAGAGCTTCCATCTGAGCTTTGAGTCACTCAATTTGGATATGTGGTTTGAAAGTTATGGTCTTCCCAATTTTGCACAAGAAGTGAATTTTCCACACTTAGAAAGTTTCAAGGACCAAACATTGCCCTATTTGCAAGAAATCTCTCAAGACTTGATTTCTCATGCTCTAACTCAACAATTAGACATGTCATGATGGATTAAGGACTTGAATGCTTCATCTTGGATCAAAATCTCAAAAGTTAAAGCCTCAGTCAAACCCTAATTTTCTCAAGGATGCAACTGGATGATCTCTGATGATCTCGCCTTTCCAATCTCTTCCAGGGCTCATAGATGGCCTCTAAGGATGTCTAGTGTCATATAGAAATATGTTCCAAAGCTTAGGAACCTACCATGATCAACATCAAAGGCACTGGCTAACTTGTCCTGGCAAAACCCTAGTTTTCACACAAAAGGAAACAAACTTGCAAGATGAAGTGGTTAGTTAACAACGCATAGATGATTGAATCTAAATGCAAGTGTAAAAGGTTATGACATCTAAGGGGTAAAATTTGGGGTACAACACTTATCATTTCCAAATTTGTCTCTCACTGAATACTAAATTCCTGACGTATTGTTCTAAATCCGGTCTCCCTTCCAAGACTTAATATACTTGAGTTATTTCCTACTTCTCGCCTGATACACACATGCTTCACTTGGAACATACAATTAGTTGTGGCCTCGTGTCTCCCTTTAGACTACACTTCTACCTTAGGTTCCCAACAAAAGTTGAACATCTTTAACTCTCAATCTCTCAGCCACTTGAAGATACCATTCTAAACATACTTCTGTTTTTCCCATATGCCACAATGTCCTTAGAAACAGATACACATGGATAGGCTACCTCCCTTCTAGACTTTATGTCACACTCTCAACAAAACATCCTTCTTTCTCACTGAATGGAATTACTTGAAATTCTTGTCCATACCAGCGGTCAATCCACCTCTACTAGCAAATCCACATATTCCTCAAATCTATCACGGTCCACCCGGCAGAACTCCCTTAACTTCCTGATTCCATCAGCACTACCGGATTCCTCGAACCATACATTACTCTTCAATTCCATATTACCCGATTCACAACTTCTATTAAGACTTCAACTGAATTGGCCATTTTCCCTTACTCCTAACTCTTAGCTTGAATCTACCTTCAAGGTATCAGTTCCGACAACGCTTCGGAGTCCTCGTGGTCGCTCAACCATGATTCTACCTACCATGCACATAACATTAGGTTGATCAGGCCCAATACTACATACAATGATATTAAGAACCATGTTGGCAAGACACACTTATGAGGAAGGAATAGATTTACTTATGATGTTTCAAGGCTAGATCGAGGATACAACCTGCTCTGATACCAACTGTAATGCCCTGTATAATATATATATAGAGAATAATACTATACAAGAGTTATTATCTGGTACTGACACCAATAATAATTTCCTATTGGCATAATTTACATACTTGACCATTTAAAACACGTAAAACAACCTATGGTCAAGAAAAAAAACTAAGATCTAAGTATAATATCCTTCATTGTACGAGATACACAATACACAAATGCACAGCGGAAAAGGAATAATCTAAGCTTCTCTTAAAACATCCGACCTAAGCTCCACATGCAAACTATACCTGCAAACAATACCTGAAAAACAACAACAATAATGGGGTGAGATAATAAACTCAGTGAGTTCCCTTATCTTATGGGTTCACTCGACTCTACAGGGTTCTAATCAATTTCTATCTCAAGTCAAAAGGGAAAGGGATAAGACTTGAGTTTACACAGTTCGCAATGTATGGAAACATGTCTCTTGAGACCACCAACTCAAACAATCACTAGTTTGGAAAACTTACCAAGGCATCCCCATTTCTCGTCCTCTCCTACGTCTAGGAGATCGAAACAAGTCATGGATCTTTGTAATGTACCTTGACATAAGAAATGGATTTGGATCCATGAGAAACATAGTCCACATGAATTGTCACTTCTCATGGGTTGTACCCCATCACAAGTCTCTTTACCCGTAGGCTCCATTCGTACTACACACGGGAATCAAACCTGTCAAGGTAATAGTGCGTGCATCTCAGAGGAGCTCTCTATATAAGCCTCCACTCTCAGAATGACACAACTCAAGGGAATTCGGTTCTGACTACGTGATAAGAAATAACATAACATCGAATAGATTCAGATTGTAAGGGACACATAATCGACCTTACAAATCATCACTTCTCATGGGCAGTACCCTATCACAAGTCTCTTTACCCTTAAGCTTCATTCGTTATGTAATCATTAAGGATAACATGATTGTATTCGACAATCACAAGGCATCAAATTCGCCTTAACCATAAACAACACAACCATACAGTTCCATACAAAGCTCTCCTCACAACTAGGCAACTACTTGCCAATGATACACACCTAGGCATCATTGCACAAGCATTGTCATCTATGTTATTCATCATGTCCTAATCGCTTTACTAGTCCATTTCATTAATAAATATCATGGGTTTCCTCACCATTCTTATAGTCTTTTAAGCATGTTATCACACAATTAAACATTCAATCAAAATCCATATTTTCACTTTTATCAATGCATATATATCATGTCAAGTGGTTAGGAAGGCATACAAAATGATCAGAAACATAGAAAAACAATTTTTGGAAAAATAACAGTGTGCAATCGATTGCACAGTTACAGGATTTCAGAATTTTGCTACTGGAACTAGCAGCAATCGATTTGCATCTCAGCGCAATCGATTTGCATAGCCAAATTTTTAGGATTTCGCTACTGTAATGGATGTAATCGATCTGCATCTTAGTGCAATCGATTTGCACCTGCTATTTTCATGAAAATTCACCTCTAAACTCTCTTATTACCACTTGCAAAGTCTTGAACTTTTCCACCAACAACCATGGAGTTTAAACCGACATTCTAACATATTATTACCCATAAATCACATGAATCCATTATTTCCTTTCTCAACATGGAAATCACAACTCAATGTAACATACACAATATTTAGCGTATGAACTACCAAGGTCATAAATAACATAAACAAGGCACTATTCTTAGAAAACTCATGGATAGAAGAACAACCATTTCATTGATCTCAAGTCTATGAAAACGTATAATCACACAATAACATTCAATCATAACAACACCATATCAAAGTAAACATATTCAAGGCATGCTTCATAATCAAGAGGGAATGTTCATCATATTGTCACGAATTTAACTCATCAATAAAATATTCAACTATAAACATAAATCCCAAAGATTATGAGTTTCTAACTAGAACCCACATGTTCTGTTAGCATCCAAACACCTAACCAAACATGGATTATCACATATAGGCAGGCATTTCATCATAATCATCATATAGGATGCAAATTCGACACATTTGACAATGTTCACACCAAAACCTAATTCCCAAATCCTATATTTTCTTCCCTCCCAAAGCTATATTATCTAATGGAACTCACCTTGCAATGGGGAAGAAGAAATTGTTGGATGATGAAGATGAATGATGATGAGAACTTCCTCTTCTTCCATTTCCATGAGCTCTTCCTTCTTTCTCTCTTTCTCTTCTCTTTTTCTCTTTCTTTCCTTACTAACTTCCTCTTTCTTTTCCTCCTTACCATATATATATATATATATATATATATATATATATATATGAAATTCTGGCATAGCAGACAACAGATGTCCTAACACATGTCAAAACATTGTTCTGCATAATTAGTAAACATGGAACATAACGGCAAACTCATATCCAGAATAACAGAAACTACAGAAAGGCAGATGTTTCGACATCTGTTCCAACATGTTAATCAAAACTGAATTGTAAATTGCAGAATGATAAACAACACATAATATGATGACCCAGTTCGGTGCAAATCACCTACGTCTGGGGGATACCAATCCAGGAAGAAGAATCCACTATCAGTAGTATAGTTTTATTTAAACCACCTCTGGTTTACAGTAAACACCCATGTTTACCTATCACTACCCAATGAAAAATTTATCTAAGAACTTCATCCTAGATAAGAGAAATCCATCTCACCCCCTAAATCACAACCTGAGATTATCTAACAATTACAACAACTGTATCATCCTATTGAAAGACACCCCTTTCAATACAAAGTCTAGTCAAGCATCCTTTTCTAACAAGTTGACTTGGATTTGCTGAAATGCTTCATCCAAGAACAATACACGATTCATTACCTACGGGTTACTGAATCTGTACAAGTACCTATGTCTACCACAATGTATCAAATCGATACAGAAGGAGACTTATAAGAGAAACCTACGACTCTCAAAACCTAAACCCTACTTAACAAAATAGGATTCCTAAGTGTATGTCGTTCTCTCTCTTCTGCCTTAGGTCTTGGTCTTATTTTATAGTCTTCTACTGCGTTGGGTTTCATATCTTCGTTCCTTGATCCACTGCCAATCCCGCCTTGAATCTTGGAACAGATTTAAAACAAACCTGCTGTGATAGTCATGATGTCGAGTCTTTATGCTGGGACATTTCACTCGACATCTTTGGTCTGGGGAAGAACCCTTCATGTTGGAACATCTTTCACAATATTATGTTTTACCAAAATTTAGTCAAACTCTTGGAGCTTTCAATCTCCCCCTTTTGAAATTTTTTGGCTAAAACATTCTTTAGTTTGATGGGGTATGCAGTGAGAAAACCTGAAGAAAGTGTCAAGGAAGAGAGAGAAGATAATTTCAAGTTCCCCTCCTCATTCACCTTGTGATACTGAGTACATAGAGAATGTAACTCAGATCACAAAATACAACTTGCTTTCTAACTCTGATCACAAAACACAATTTACCCAAGATGTTAGAACCCAGAACGTCAGAACATTCTTTGAGACATTTTTCCAGATCAATAGCTCAAATGCATACACACAGTTTATAGTAACAACATAGCCATTCTCCCCCTTTTTAGCCAAAAGTTGGAAAAAGTGACTCATGCAAACCCATACCAGACTGTGCTGACCCAAACACAGACGAAACCCATTTGCTCTCAATTTAACAAGAAGGATGTTTTACAATTCAAGCATCACGATCCTCCTTAAATATTGAAGAAGCTAGATAGGTAGAGCCAATCCATCAGAAGACTAGTCAATGAATGTAATAACTGCTGGTCAAGTTAGTTTCTAAAGTTTCCACTTTTTCTGACTTTTCCTTGAAACCACCGTCCCTTTGATTGTCTTTTTCTGAAACAGATTATGAGCAAAGTCCTGATACCTAATCTGACTTTGTCTATTTTTCCCATAAATGATTAATAGACCCCACAACATTGATTCAGACAGAACTATAAGTATAACCTTCTTCTCTTTATTCTAAATCAATTCCTTAATTCAGAACTAGCAGACTTGATCACTACAGAATGCTTCCATTGAACTTTCCATCAGACAGTAACAGAGACTCCTAAGATACTTGTACCACTTTTGATTCAATCCATTGACACCCAATGATAGAATCAGAATAGCCTGATAAGTCCACCTTGAACTTATACCAGTAGGGCAATGTCACGACATCTCGTATAGTATATTATCCTTACCTAAGGAAATCTACCACAAACAATCTTGATAATAAACTGCACTACTTTAGCAACATATCCAGAACAGAAGTCTAACTCCCCCTGTCGTAGATAACCAATGCTCCTTCGCAAGAAGAACACCCTAAATGAATGGAAAACATAAGACGCATCTTCATGTCTTCAAGAGTGCACCCTCTGTTCAACACACCTGCTGAATGTATTCACCTAATGCTTGATCCTCAAGCACTCCATGTACCACACTAGTACATTTAACAAACAGAAGTTCTCCCCTATCTTTCTCAACAGATGCTTCTTCTGCAAGAAACACCCAAAATCACTACATGATATCCCATGGCAACTTCATGATCATATAGTTAGAGTACCAGGAACGCATCCTTGTACCACAACCAACAAACTCTTGGATTGAGACCAAGACACCATTGATCCCTCTCGTCCAGAAACCATCCATACACCAAACGAATTCCTCCTGAATTCTCATGTATAGATCTCCTTGTTCCCTGAGATACAACCCAATTGAATCTGGAATGCTTCACATTCCTCAAAGAGATATACAGAGCCCCTTAGTTTGCTAGCTCACCCAAACGTTCTTCACACTTGAGGGACATCAAACACATGCTCCAGAAATCCTCAGCTTATTTTCCCCACAAGCCCCAAACTGATCCACTTCTCTCTAGCATGACTTGTAGCAAAAGAAACCACCTCTCCACAATTATTCTGACTTCAGCAAGAGTCAGTCTTCTAGATAAACACCCCACGATCCAAGACAGTCTTCAATATATCATTCTCCCATATGATAAGATAGAATAATTCTGATTCAACTGGTGAATATCAGCTTCCATATTCTAAACACATCAGAATCCAGACCTTCATGCAATCAACCCATGATCCACTTTAGTCTGATAACACATTCACATCAGACTTCTAAGATAGCCCTTTACCCATCATTCTCCCGTATGACAAGATAAATACCTCTTAGACAAGATGTGAGTGTCAAGTTCCACACACAGAACCTAGAATCCTACTCCAAGGATAACCAACCAAGAAGGTGTTCTAACATCAATTAGGACATCCTTCACATATCACAGACACCAACCAACATGGTTCTTGATATGCTCCACCACTGGACTTACTATCTACATAGTAATCCAACTGAAGATCTTCAAACAACACTGCGCCACCAACTTAATGAATAAGAATTACTGAAAACCAAAGAGAGAAATAAACTCCCATCCACCAAAAAAAGGTATTCTTCCATAATCAACTTAAAACATTTACCACAGGCTCCAAGATAGAACTGAACCAGAACCTCCTTAAGTCTTCAACCAACTACCCTTCTGCCCAAGAGTAATTAGTTCCAAGCACCCTACTTAAATGCACGATAAAGATCAACCAAATGCCATTGTTTAGTTAATCTTAACTTTTCTTCAAAGTTTCAGAAAACCTCCTGATCCACCAATGAAACCTAATCTTTAAGTTACATAGTCCATTTACTCCATAGCAAGCCATCTTGGATCCATCAAGCCTTAGATATGTAACATCTTCTCCTTCCTACAGCTCCCGCAAACTACATGAGATAGACCTTTTTGAAGCATTCATTCCATTTATTTTTGAGAAGATCAACTTATCTGACGATGATGCGCCACAACATCAACTAAGACCCTAAAGTTTCTGCTTGATGTCATGACATCTGATCAGACATCCAACTAAGGAATTCAGCCCTTCCTTCTGCCACTTAGAAGAACCTCCTCCCTATAACAGAACAAGAGTTCTATGTTCTCATAGTCTTGATTCAACAACCAAGTTTGAGTAGACAACCTCCATCCTGCTTAATCATATCACATGTATTCAATTCAAGCTCACACCTTGATGAATATCTGCTTCACGGCTCCAAATAACTCAAACGTGCCAAGTCTGATTCTTCAGAAAAGAAGTAGTCATAGACTACACCACAGCTATACCAAAGGAATGCCACTTTCTTTAGATAGAGCAATATGCATAAAGTCAGAGATAACTGCCACTTATCCTAGACCTCCAAGATGAGCAAGATCACATGCTCCTATGTACCTAGATCACAAATAAACTGATCCAAGTTGTGCCATCACCAACACCATATTCTGGACAAGTCTCTTGCTAGGACACTTTCCAGATAAACGTCAGATGCTTCTAGTAACAACTGGAATACACCTGCTGCACTCCAATACTCCTAGATCAAAAATAAACTCATCCAAGAAATATTCATCAAGATTATGATGTCTTCTTCTTCATCTTCAACATCACCATTGTCTAGACCAGTTTCTTGCCAGGAAACTCTCAAGAGATCAGATGCTTCTGCCACACCAAACTGAAGCAGATTCTTAGGTCAACACTTAATAGATCCAAAAGCGTATGCAGTACCGCTCCCATGATTCTGCACAAACTTGGATGAAGAGATGTTTCAACATCTTGTTGAACATCGGCAATCTTGAACTTCACATACAAGAATAATCAATTAAATACTTGTGAATATCATAAATAGAAATTGATCTTAAATCCTTGTTCAATAACCCTGTGTCACTGCTGAAGCCATAATCCAACAGATCCCTCCATGAACACTTATCAAGTATTCAATCTTTGCAAGAATCTTCCTTGACAATAAAAGTGTTGAGATAGCAAGGCTGCCACCCTTGACTCAAGTAACTAAGATTCTCTCTGAACGAACCCTATTTACCTCAAAATTTCTGAAATCTCCATTCAGATTGGATTCATCCTTAGGATTAAGAAAGATGAATCCTTTCTTGCACTTCTGGACTGTGAAAATAAATCACCTCCACTTTCTTCAGATTTGTGTTTCACAGAAACACCCTTTAGTCAGAAGAGTAACTAGAAGACTCCAGATGCACAACTGAGATGTCTTTATGAGTGGACTTGAGAGAATTCTCAAGTATCTTTAACAACTTAGCCGATCAATAATTTATAAAATTCCTAGAGCAAGAACTTGATAAACCTAATCTCAACTCACCTTCTCTTAAACTGACTTCAAGATACACAATGGAACCAAGCTTCTAAGTACCAAGTCACCATAATAGACATATACCAACAACTCTCTCCATTCCATCGCTCCCGACTTTGGAATGAAAAGATGCAGATATCTTCAAATATAGAGGCCGACGATTGAGATCTTCCACCATCTATCTTCAGTAACAACTCTAGAATCCCATAAATACCAGAGTTCTTCCATCAGAAACATATGCAGCGGAACCACCAAAGAACAAATTCAACAAGCCCTAATAAGATGTCAGAACATCTTATAAGACACCCCAACAAGAGAACTAGCCACTTCTCCTGCAGTTGTTGTAGAACCTCCTCAGAAACATGAACAACCACCAAGTTGTTACCTTCGATCCAGAACATCTATCCCATCCATTAATACCTTTGAGTATGTCTGAGTTAATGATCTGATCTCCAAAACTCCACCTTGTTTAAAGAGCCAGAAAGTATCTCCCAAAGATCTCATCCAAAAACAGACAGGAAGCCTGCTCTGATACCAATTGAAATTCTGGCATATCAGACAACAGATGTCCTAACACATGTCAAGACATTGTTCTGCATAATTAGTAAACATGGAACAGAACAACAAACTAATATCCAGAATATCAGAAACTGCAGAAAGACAAATGTTTCGACATCTGTTCCAACATGTTAATCAAAACTGAACTGTAAATTATAGAATGATAAATAACACAGAATATGATGACCCAGTTCGGTGCAAATCACCTACATCTAGGGGATACCAATCCAAGAAGAAGAATTCACTATCAGTAGTATAGTTTTATGTAAACAACCTCTGGTTTACAGTAAACACCCACGTTTAACTATCATTACCTAATGAAAAATTTATCTAAGAACTCCACCCAAGATAAGAGAAACCTATCCCAATCCCTAAACCACAACCTGTGATTATCTAACAGTTACAACAATTGTATCATCCTATTGAAAGACACCCCTTTCAATACAAAGTTTAGTCAAGCATCCTTGACTAACAAGTTAACTTGGATTTGCCTAAAAGCTTCATCCTACAACAATACACGATTCATTACCTACGGGTTTCTGAATCTGTACAAGTACCTATGTCTACCACAATGTATCAAATTGATACAGAGGGAGACTTACAAGAGAAACCTACGACTCTCAAAACCTAAACCCTACTTTACAAAATAGGATTCCTAAGTCTATGTCGTTCTCTCTCTCTCTCTCTCTCTCTCTCTCTTCTGCCTTAGATCTTGGTCTTCTTTTATAGTCTTCTACTGCGTGGGGCTTCATATCTTTGTTTCTTGATCCACTGCCAATCCCGCCTTGAATGTTGGAACAGATTTAAAATAAACCTGCTGTGATAGTCATGATGTCGAGTCTTCATGTTGGGACATTTCACTCGACATCTTTGGTCTGGGGCAGAACCCTTAATGTTGGAACATCTTTCACAACATTATGTTTTACCAAAATTTAGTCAAACTCTTGGAGCTTTCTATATATATATATATATATATATATATATATATATATATATAATACATATATAATATATAATATTGTATAATGGTATAAAATATCTCCAATTGATATTTTGTCACCTAACACCAATTGACCAAATATTAGAGTTACCAAAATGTCATCTTTTACACTTATTAATATTGGTCTATCTCTTTCATCAATAATTGATCTTTTCAGAGTTCACTAGTTACTCTATTGATCCCAACTGACACCGAAATGAGCCTTTAAGGAAATATGGGGTATTACACTGGAAGTATACATTGATGATATGGTCGTAAAGACCCTAGAGGAAGGAAACCACTACAATGACCTAAAAGAAATCCTATAGTCGTTCAAATGGAACAACATGCGTCTGAACCCCATCAAATTCTCATTTGGGGTTCAGTCTGGGAAAGTTCTTGGGATTCATGTTAACCAAAATAGAGATATACGCAAACCTTGAAAAAATTCCATGTCATCGTTGACATGAGAAGCTCCACCATAGTGAAGGAGGGCCAACACTTGATAGGGCGTTTGGTCGCCATGTCTAGGTTTATTTCCTGTGCAGGTGACAATGCTTTTCACTTTTTCTCTACTTTATATAAGAATGAGAAGTTTTAATGGAAAAAGAATTGCGAGGAGGCATTTTCAGAGTTAAATAACTTTTTGGAAACATCCCTGATATTTGTTAGTATAGTTATATTTATTAGTAAATGCCAAGGCGACGAACTCTAATTTGTCCAAGAAAGTTATAAGACTAAGCATCTAGTATACTTTGTCAATAAAGCGTTTAAGAGTGCCAATATGATGTATCACAAGATATAGAGGTTAACATTGGGGTTGTAATAACTGAAAGGATGCTTAGACCCTACTTTCAGGGGTACCACGTGGTGGTAAATATGAATTATACAATTTGTCAAATTTTAAAGAAGCCCGATCTAGTAAGAAAGATGATGTCTTGGTTAGTAAAGCTATTAGAATATGATATCAATTTCATACCAAGAGTCAGCATCAAATCTCAGGCACGAGAAGATTTCTTAGTAGAGTTCAACTTCTCAATAGGCGAAAAGGTTCCACACGTCTACACTCTATCAATAGACAGCACGTTAAACCTTAAGTGTAATTGCATCAGAGTATTATTGTTAGTTCCAGGAAAAATTATTATAAGGAAATCCTTGAGGTTCAAGTTTAGAGCCAGTAATAACCAGGCTAAATATGAAGCCATCATATCCAAAATTAACCTCACCCTAGAAATGGACGCTTCGAATATCAGAGTACAAAGTGGTTCTCAATTGATTGTCAATCAAGTCATTGGTGAGTATCATAAAAAGGAGGCCCATTTTGTCAAATATCTCTAGTGAGTACAAAACTTAACTAAACATTTCAAATTCTTTGAAATAGTCTATATACCTAGAGAGAAGAATTCCCTGGTGGATTTCTTATCAAAGCTCTCCATCACCAAGAAGCTTGGCTACAACAGGATAGTGATACATCAGAATTTAACCACTCCTAGCATAGAGAAGAAGGAAGTTAACATCAAGGTGTCCCTAACACCTTAAACTGGATGTCCCATAAAATGTGTAACTTGCTGACATAGGAAATTCCTTCAAAATAGGCCAAACTGAAAAAGATATGAAGGATAGTAGCAAAGTATACCATAGTAGGAGGAAAGATGTTAAAAATAGGAAGGTCTTCCCCAGTCCAGAGATGATACGCCGAAGATGGGACTGTCATGGTGTATATGTTGGTGTAAGCCCTAGAGGCCAATAGTTTTATTAGAACTTGATACTTATATCTGAAGGTGAGAAAAACAAAAGAAGAGGGATTGTATTGTGTTGGCTTTCTTTTCTCTAAGCTTTTTTTCTTCTTCTTATGGATCTCAATCATATTTTGAACACTTAGTTTAGAGTCCGACTCAGAGATACTAGGTTAACTTCTGAAAGTACTTATCATATTCTGAAATAGAATTTGACTAAGAGTTGCAAAGTTGTTAGCAGCGAAATGATAAGTACCAAAGTAAGGAAAGTAAAACCAAAGACACACAACAATTATTCTGGTTCCTCTCACAGCTTGAGAGTAGTCCTGTCCCCTTGTACTTCCATGGGATTTCCACTATAACCAAACTAATTACAAATGCTCAAGCACCAAGCAAGAGACTTCCAATGCTCAAACCCACACGTAAGAGACTTATATGCTAAAGCACACAAGCAAGAGACTTCCAATTCTCAAACCCTCAAGTAAGAGACTTATATGCTCAAGCACACAAGCAAGAAACTTCAAATTCTCAATCACTAAAGCAAGAGACTTCTGAATTTATAACTAACTATTAAGAGATTTGGGTAACTACTATACTTGATATACAATCAGAGATGTAGACATAATACAACTTAGAAAGACTTTAAGACTTGAGAACTTCTAAAATATACACAATGTTAAGATGTTCTAAGTCTAGCTTGATTTTGATAGATTAACTTCTCTTTGAAATGTCAAGGTTCATAGTCTTGTATACTAGTGTATTATTATTCTTCTTCAGGTCTTTTTCTCCTTATATAGAGAGGGAGAAAAGAGACGTTGAAGACTTTCACCAAAAAGATGGGCTAGCTTTGTACTTGATTTGACACATCAAGAAACCCCCTTTCTGCAAGAGGAATTATCCATTGAAGCTCATACAACAAAGAAGGGATTTTTCCTTAAGTCTTCATAGGATTAAAAGGTCTCTAAGTCTGTCAAGTTGCCTCGATACAAGAGCTTAGTCAACCTTCAGATTTTGGGGCCCAGGTTCTGATCCATCAGAGGAAGACTTTCTTCAGACTTCATTCTTCTGAGGATGACTTTCTTCAAAGTTGACTTCTTCAGAGTCTGGATTTTCCATCAAATCCAAAGTCTTCAGAAGTGATCTTCAGAGTCAGAGTGTGAACTTCAGATTTAGAATCCTCAAGCTTCTATTCATTTGTTCTTAGTCTTATAATTCTGCATACTTGAACAAATGTTAAAATACCCAATTGTTCTTTAAATACTTTGTTATCATCAAAACCTAAGGGATATTTCAACCAATTTTGTTCCAATAATCTTCCCCTTTTTGATGATGACAAATATAAGTATTTAAGAAGAATGGTTGTTTATTTAATTAACATGTTGATTTCAGGGTCCGAGGTTTGTAAGCTGCCTAATTCAGGCACAAAAGATAGGGGAATGTGATCAATGCTTGAAAACCATAATCCAGATGATTGTGTGAGATTGTTGAGAATGCCTTAATGAATAAGAGACCCTTGAATCTTGAGAATACCACAAGATTGAATACATCTTCTTGCTCATTGCTTTTAGAACTATTTCCTCTTGAGAAAGATCAAGAACCCTTGATCCCATGCCTTAGGAACAATGCCATGCATAAACAAAGATTCAATTGAAATGAAGCGTAAGCCAAAAAGGGTAAAGAAAAGGAGTGCAAATTTTGGGGTGCTACAGTAATCTCTCCTTCACCCTTGGAAGTCCTATAGTGAATGGAAAGGTAAGTGTTCCCTAATAAAGTAGGCATGGGGTTCCCAATCAAAAAGATCTGAATGACATGAACATCGATAACACCATCCATGTTAGGAAACAACACAATACCATAGATAAGTAAGGAAAGAATAGCCTCAAAAGCATCCATACTCTCCATGGTAGCAAAGGTAGAAGTTTTCCCCATTAAAAACTTGGCACTAATCCCAAGAATTCCTCCTTTGTGATAAACTTTCCCCTAAGATTAGACTCTCTAAGATGAATAACTTTGGCAATGACCTTGAGTGTTGGAACTTCATCTAAACCACTGAAAGGGATCTTGTCTGAAATAGGCAAACTCATCCAATAAGAGTACTCTTCTAAAGTTGGCATAAGCTGATAGTCAGGAAAAGTGAAGAAATGGTGCAACGGATTGTAGAGCTGAATCAAGGTGTTGAGAACCTCATCTTCCATATCAGTCTTCAGAATAAACAAAAGTCTCTCATAACTGCCTCTAAAATCCACGGGACTAGATACCAAAGATTCAATATTTCTCAACTCTCGTAGATCGGGACTCTTGAAATAGTACTTTAGTGTATTCCTTCTTCCAATATCCATAATAACTAGCATCTGAAATATTTGCCAAAAGCACCTATAAGTTCCTTGAAATATTGAGAAAAAAGTGCTCATGAATGCATGAGTGCATGTATGCAGCAACCACAAACAAGATCTCACAAGGCACACGGGTTCAAAGGTTCTGAGTCACGAGCATGGAGCCATGGGTGAGAACCAACCCACAATGGTATGTACTAAGGGTATAAAAACCTGTAGAACAATGTTCTAAAAAGTTCCTAGAGTCATAGTTTCATCTTTCAGATATTACTGGTATGAACGACTACTCGCCTACCAGTAATATTCTCAAGAGAAACTCGTCTGAGTGTAGTATCGCGTGACAATCACCTCAGGTCTACACCTGGATAATCACCGCACTACGTCCTACTAGGCCAGGATGCGTTAAAGCATTCTAAGGTCCTCATCTTCTCAGGCTCCCAGGTTAGAAAAAGTAATTCCAAATACAACTACTCGTATGACATCAGTAATTCCAAAGGGGCCTCCACTGAGTGGTGGATTTCGACTTGACATGCAAAGGACTACTCCATGCATATCTCCTCGATTATACCATACATCATATCATAAGAGCTCTCAGATTTGGGTATAGAACCTATCTCACTACACAGAGATCACCAAGCACCCAAATAGAATAACCAATAACAAACAAATAAAATAAATAAGTGTAAATAAATCAAAGTAGGCTAAACCAGCTAAGAATAATTTTCTCCAGCAGAGTCGCCACTTTTTTGTAGCGGTAAAAATTGTGTGTGTAAGTTATTGATTAACTTAACTCATAAAACAAGAGTCGCCACCGCACTTTTATTTTATCCAAAAGGAAAGGAAAAGGAGTGAACAAAACCTAAATAAGTTCTAAACAAGAACAAATGAACAGAGACAATGTAAGGGGGTTGGTTACGCTATGGGAAGATGTTAGCACCCAAAATGTCTATAGTACTCTATAGGAACCCTTTGAAATATCTACGCTTTTTAGTTTGAAAAGTTTATTTGAAATGTGATTTGGGAGATGAGAAAAGAAATATTTTTTAAGATTTTTGTGTTTGGAGAGACTTCTTGAGCTTCATGCCTACGTACCCACAAAGTGCAATATATGATCAAAACCCTGTAGTTCGTGGTACAAATAACAAAATGGATTTTTTTGGTTCATTTTAAATGAAAAGACAAGTTTTCATTTTAAGGAGAAAACTACAACTAGTCAGCCATGAGTTTAAGAAAACAACATTTGCATCACCTTAAGATGGAGGAATTTTGCTTGGATAAAAAATCAACAAGTCTATCACTCAACATCTAAGTGGAGAATGTCAACATCTTTAATACTATGGGGAATAGGAGAATTACATCTCAACTATGAAAATGACTCATGTCTAAATTTTATGAAAAGTTTTAAAAGGAAAAAAAAAGTGCACAAAGGCACAAAAGTTTGAAAAAGTTTAAGTGTTTTTTTTATGTCTTTTTGTAATAGTCAAATTATGCTTAAAGTTGATTAACATTTATTAAAGAAAATGAAGTTTGAAAAATTTCTTGACAAAAGTCAAGGTTTATTGTGAAAGAGGTTGTAGTTTGAAAACAAGAAGGTTTTGGAAAAGGGAGAAGATTTTGATAATTGAAGAAAGGGGGAAGATGAAGTGACTGCCCTAAAACATAAAATAAAAGCTAAAGAAGGAAATATCTAAACACACAAGGAGCAAACACTTGACAACAAGTTAACATAAGCATTCCTTTACCATTTAGGATTTAAGCCACAAGCATAATAACCAGATGAATAAAAGCATCTGAGGAAGTCCCAAGTTAAGCCATAGCAAAGTCAAAGCAAGATTTTTCCAAGGGTTAAAAGCCAATTAGGAGAGTCATGCATTAGATGATTTTCACAATGTCAAAGTATCAACACCTGCACACAGAAAATATCCCAACAAACAGATGAAGGCAACACAAAGGTCCAAGGTCTCAAATCTCCAAGAGCAAAGGGTAAGGATCCTAAATCTAAGTCCCAAAGTGCAAGTCCAATCACAAGGTCACAACAGTCAGAGATTAAGAGAACCAAGTTTTTTAGGTGTTTTGATATTTATTAGTGTCTTAAGAGAAAGAAGGTCCAAATGGACAAAATAAAAAGAGCATAAGCATAAACAAAGGTCCAAGTGGACAAAATAAAAAGAGCATAAGCATAAACAAAGGTCCAAGTGGACAAAGAGAAAAACAAGATAATAATATGATATAAAATGCTAAAAGTAAAGGCATAAAATAAATGACAAGAGTTAAAGAGCAAAAATTAAATGGAATAAAGTAAAGTTAGTACAGTAATATAGTTAATTGGTTAGTGTTAGTGATGAAGAACAATTCGTCGTTTTTCGGAGAATACTCGACTAATCACCCATAAGCATGAAACCATGAATATATACATCATTAAGAGAAAGGCTCCAACTTGGATAAAATCGACAAGTATGCCACTAGCTCTCTTAATGACAAAGAGACAATTTATTTCACACCACACTATGAAGAGTAGGAGATTGACAATCTCGCTTACAAAAATAACTTGATTTCTGATTCGAGACAAAATCCTATAAAAAAGGTCATACTATGGGAGGCCTCTCAATAACACTATTTGTGCTAATATAACCTAGAGAAGTGACATATAAGTCACTCTCCTAAAGCTTGCCACACTAAAAGAAAAAGAGGAATGGTCTCATCTTGATCAAGAACTTAAAAGAAAAAGTTCCATGATATTTAAGATTTTCATTGACCAAAAAGAAAGAAAAAAGAGGGGAGAAGGGAAACCAAATTGAATCACATCATTTGGATCATTCCATCTTCAATTTTAACCACTCTTCTTGGTAGATTAAAGTATTAAACCTATCATTAACTCAAAGCACCTAAAATGAATCAAATGATCCACTTAAAGATAGATTTGAACCAATGAAGGTTTATCCAACTTCATCATACACCCAAATTCCATGGAAATTGAAGAGAAATTTGATCAACAAAATTATAATCCAAGGTAAAATAAAGGAAAAAAGAGAAGAAAGAAGAAAAGGAAACAAAGTTGTCCCAAAAAACAAGCCAAAAATTGCCTCTTGCACTGGTGCAATCGATTGCACCTATATACAAATCGATTGCACCCTGAAGAAAATCACTTCCAAGTGCGCAACAAAGAGGTGTAGTCTATTACACCAGTGTGTAAATCGATTACACCTGCAACAACAATAGAAAATTAGTTTTAAAAATCACTTTTCCATAATCACTTATGCATTCAAACACCAAATTATCATGGAAACAATTAAGTACGAAAATCACAGCAATTATCATCAAACAAAACATTAAAGCAAGCAAATGAATCAAGAAACACACAAATCATGACATGGTGAGAGATGTAAATTAATCTCAATAATGGTAGATCCAAGAATTACCAACCAAATCTGAATTTGCTTCACAATCAACTTCAAGGAATGATCTCCAAAGCTTAGATTCAACAGAATCCGATGAAGAATAAGTGTTTTGATGGAGGTTTAGCTCAAAGATTAACAAGCTTCAATGGAAATCTTGTTAACTTTCAATTGATAGAGCTTTGGTAAGGTTGGGGAAGATGAAAGAAATGGAGAGAGTGAATGAAGAATTCAACCAAAAGTGAGAGAGAATTGGAATGTGATTTGTAGAAAATTCAGGAAAATGATTGGAACCCCTTTTGGAATGGAGGGAATTTTTTTAAATAGAGAATAGGTATGGAGCATAATGAGGCTTGGAAATTGGTTTGGAAAGCAAATAAAAGATCAATTGGTTCAAATGGGTATGGAAATGAGGGTGTGTGGTGGAAATTCATTATGATGAGGTAGGGGAATAATATGTAGCTGCTAAATGTGATTTTTGCTGCTCTAGAATGTTCCATCTAAAGAGTGAATCAATGCAAGTGCAATCAAATGTTAATTGCCGCAAAACTAAAAAACTACCATTTTTTGCTAAACTGCAGTAGTGTAATCGATTGCATGAATTAGAGCAATAGATTGCATGCTGAAAAATTCAAATCTACGCCTTTCTGAAGGGGTGTAATTGATTGCACTAATGTGTAAATCAATTGCATGAGTGAAAAAAATGGAAAAATTGGTCTGCTGCTGCATTGCTTTGGTCTTGGCTTGAGATTTATTTATTGAAGAAGGCATGGAAATAAACACATGAACCTTTGACTTTCTTGAGAGACAAGTTATTAAACCTTGGGGTGTTCATGATCAAAATGAGCCTGAATAATGCTGAGGAACCAAGCTTGATATCCTTGATGTCTTCCTTACCTATTTTGCAACATAAACAAAAGGAAACAAAAACATATTTTTGGCATTTTGATTAGGGGTTAGTAAATATAAACAAACATAAAGCAAGCAAAAAGCACAGGGGTGCTTGGTGATCTCTCTCAGAAGCAAACCCACAGAGAAGGGCATGAGAACCCATGTGTGTGATCTTGTTTTTGATATGAAGATGCACTTCGCCAAATTTGATTTTTGGCAGCACTACATAGACATCTCTTTTTCCCCAAAGCGCTGCTATAAGTTTTAAAAAAAACTATGAAAAAAAGCGCTGCTAAAGGCTATTTTTAGAAAGCGCTTCTGAAAAGCGCTGCTAAAGGCCTTACGTAGGCTACACTTTAGTAAACGCTTTTAGAAAGCGCTGCTAAAGGATACCTTTAGAAAGCATCTTTGAAAAGCACTGCTAAAGGTAATTTATAAACGCAACCATAAAAATCGCTTCTAGAAAGCGCTGCTATAAACACATGAAAAGAAAGCACTTTTAATGAAAAAGCGCTGCTAAATTGAATACATAAGAAAACACTTTCAGAAAGCGCTGCCTTTGATTGTTAATTTTTGAAAAATGAAAACAGAAACGATTGAAACTCTTAAACCCTAACTTTCTAAAAAATAACTTTGATACTCTCTCTCGCGACTACTCTCTCCGCCGTGTCTCCCTCTCTTCGCAAGGCAACTCCCTCCGCCGTATCTCCTTCTCTCTGTCATAACTCCCTCCTCCCTAACTCTCTCTGTTTCGTAACTCCCTTTGCCGGCCGTATCTCCCTCTCTTCGCGACTGGAACTCCCTCCACCGTAACTCCCTCCGCCGTAAATCCCACTGTTTCGTTTCGGAACTCTTTCGTTTTTAGCAAGGTATTTCTTCTTTTCATTATTTGGATTTGCATGCCATAGAATAGATTGTGATGTTGTTGTTATTTGAATTCAATTGAAGATTGAATGACATTGTTGGTGAATTAATGTTAAAGATGTGGAACTAATTATATAAATTGTTGGAATTAATTGATGAGTTTGTTTGTTGTTGAAATAATTGAAATGAGACATTGATAGTGTTGATGTGGTTGTTGTGAAAATTTGATTTTGAAATTGTTGTTGTAGTAAGGTTGAAGATGATGAATGGTGATATTTGTGGTGAATTTATTTTGAGAATTGGTGTTAATTTTGTAAGTTGATGTTGAATATTAGTGATAAATTGTTGAAATTAATTGGTGATAATGACATTGTTGATGGATAATTGTTAGTGATTACTTTGTTTTGATATAATTGTTGATTGAAAATGATAATGAAATTAGTTGTTAATTGTTGAGGTTGAAGATGATGAATACTGATGAAATTAATTGTTAATTGTTAAGGTTGAAGTTGCTATTGAGTTTAAATGTGGAATTGATAATTTTGGTGATTGATTTATGCTCGAATTGATGATTCTTTGTTAGATAGAACTTTGAAGTTAATTGAACTTAAGTGATTCTTTGTTGTATACCATGCTACTTGAATTAATGTGATTGAATTTGCGCGTCGATGTCGTGTTGCTTAATTGAAGGAAGTGTTGATGTTTACTAAATTTGATTCAAGAGGCTTTGACTTGTTTCTCCGATATATCATGTTTATCCTATTATATACTAAATTTGTCCTGTTATATTTGATACACCATCAATTACTAACTTAGTGAATTTTTTATAAGGGTTACTTGTGAAGAGTGAAATTCTAATCGTTTCCAAGAATCTTACACTGCGTGGTTCCAGAAGTTGCTGACTTCTCTACAGGTAATGAGTTGTTCTTTTGCTATAGTTGCGTGAATAATTAGTGTTTTTGTTTAGTTTACTTAGTAAAACCATGGATAAAAATGGATGTCTTCCAATCGATTGTCAAAAGAGTACGAGAATGGAGTATCAAAATTCGTTAAGTTTGCTATTGAATACGCCAAAGACCCTAGTCGAATCACATGTCCTTGCTTAGGTTACTGTTATGGGCGTCAGATTGATGCAGTTCAGTTGGAATCGCATTTAAGAAGGCATAGAATTGATCGAAGTTATACATATTGGATATTATAGTGAGATAAGTTACGAGAATGTTGAACCGGGGGATAATACGACCTATGCTTCAAACGACAATGGCACAGATACATACGATTGTGATCGAGTCGAAGAGATTGTAGAAGCACTTGAAGAAGATCTTCAGGATTGTGCCAAAATGTTTGAGAGGTTGGTAAGCGATGCAGAGAAACCGTTGTATAAAGGTTGCACTAAATTCACAAAATTGATATATACTTATAGAAAATGTTAATTCTATCATCCGAATTCAAAAGCTTCATGATCTTATACATTACCTAACTCTTATATGATTTTTAGATTCATACTCAAGAGTTGCAACAAGCCAGCAAGAATATCTCCAACAAAAAAACGGATCTTGCAAAGACCGAGCCTAAAAAAGCATATATTCCTCGATTTAGGATGTGCCTTGAAACATATGTAGGAACAACATATGTGATGGAAGGTGGTATTCATGAAATATCTATGGAGGAAGATATTTTTGGTTTTTCTTATACCGAAACAATTGCCAAAGAGGATTTAGATCAGATTTTTCAATATTCTGAATTAGACATCGGTGTTATGAATTCATACATCAGGTACTCCGATCAATTTTATTTAATTAATTGAACAATTTATTTACTCATTTCAATGAATATTCTATTAATGTTGATTATGTATTTAGTTAATAGGTTCTTGTATGACAAATTGATGCGCTCGCGTCAATTGACGGAAAGATTCTCTTTCTTATCTCCCAGCTGTATCAACACACGGTTAATCGATCAAAGTCTAAATGCAGTCAAAGATCACTTAGTCGATGCATTTATGGTAAACAGAGATACAGAAAATTTGTATCTTTTACCATATAATAATGACCATGGGTTAGATTTTTATTCTAACTTCATTTATTATAATTTTTGGTTTTTTGACGTTATGTAGAAAATGTCCATCTAAACTTTTGTTTTATTTTGCAGTGGACACTGGTTGTTGGTTGCAATTAATCCGATAAAAGAAATAGTATATTATCTGGATTCGTTGGATGGTGATCAAACAAAATACCCAGATATGAAGAAGGTGATTGATACGTAAGTGATGAGATTGTTCTAAATATTCGTGTGTATTATGTTATTTATTTATGTGAGATTGTTCTAAATATTCATTTATATTATGTTAGAGCTATACAAATATTCCGATCACAAAGACAAACTCGAGTACCAAAGAGTAAAGCAAACAACATTACATGGATCAGTGTGCAGGTATATTTTCACAATTTTGATTATAATAGTGATGCTACTTGATAAAACAAGTTAAACAATATATCCTGATATATATTCGTATTTTTTTTCTATGTGTAGTGTCCTCGTCAGCGTAATGGTATAGATTGCGGTTATTTCGTATTGAGGTTTATGAAAGAAACTATTCATTTGGATCAAATAAAGATTCCAAACATGGTATGGATTTATAAGTTAGGATTTATTTTTAATATTTAACGGATATTTCATCTAATTAATTAGTTTTTAACTAAATCATACATATTATGTTATATTATATAGTACTTTGATGAATTCAAGTGTGCTACTTACTCAAAAGATAAACTGGAAGAAATTAAGGAGGAATAGTGTCAATACATTCTTGAGATGAGAATTATATAAGGTATATTGTCTTTCTTTCTTTTGTGTGAAGTTTATGGTCCTTAGAGATTTTTGTTGTTGTGATGTTCTGTACTGGATATGAATAGTTATGGAAGTTGTTGTATAGTTTTGGAAGTTATTGTATAGTTCTGTAAGTTGTTGTATTGATGGAATTTGTAATTATGTTTGGTGAATCTTTAGAAGTTAAAGGCTTTGGAAGTGGATAGAATTATGGATGTTTTCCTGGTGTATGAGGTTTGTGTTGAATTATTAATGGTTATAAGGTTTATGTGTTGAATTATAATGGCTATAAGGTTTATTATGTTGAATTATAATGATATATAAGACCTATGTGTTGAAATAAAGGCTTGTGTTGAATTATAAAATGTTTGTGATAAGTTTTGATAAAAATTTGAATTCTAATGGTTTGTGCTGCCATTTTATAATTGAAAAATAAGACTTATGCCAACGCTTTTAACAAAAAACGCTTCCTAAAAAAGTGCACAATAGACAACACTTATAAAAAAAGGCTTCCTAAAAAAGTGATTTTAAAAAAAGTTCTTTTAAAAATTGCTATTTACGTGGAGAAAAGAAAGCGCTTTGTAAAAAAAGCGCTACCTAAAGTGGATAAAAGAAAGCGATTTTAAAAAAAGCGCTGCCTAAAGTATAACGAAAAGATACATAAGACAACGCTTTTAAAAGCGTTGCCTTAAGGAGGGGGGGGGGGGGGGGGGGGGAAGAAAGCGCTTTCCATGAAAAAGTGCTGCCTAAAACAGAAGGCAAAGATACATTCGACAGCGCTTTTAAAAGCGCTTCCTAAAGGGGGGGGGGGGGGGGGTAAAAGAAAGCGCTTTCCATTAAAAAGTGTTGCCTAAAGGTGACATTAGAGAGCGCTTTTCACCATTAACAGCTGCGTAAAGGGGACCTAAGGCAACGCTTTTGCATTTAAAAAAGCGTTGCCTTTACCTACAGCAGCGCCACTTTAGGTAGTGCTTTTAAGCGCTGCTAAAGGCCAAAAAAAACGTTGCCTTAGGTATTATATGGCGTAGTGATGCAAAATGATAAGTGGAATCTTATGGGTAAAAATTAGGGTATTACATCTTGGTAGAGGGAAGGTGTTAGCACCCAAAAGGTCTATGGTACTCTATAGGAACCTCTTTGAAAATCTAGCGTTTGACTTAAAAAAGTGTTGCTTGCGAAAGGGCAATGGAGGATCAAAACCTCGTAGTTCATAGTAAAAATAACAAAATGGTGTGTTATGGTTCATTTTAAATGAAAAGACAACTTGTCATTTTAAGGAGAAAACTTCAACTAATCACCCACAATTATGTGAAAATGGACCTTTGCATCACCATGAGAAGGGCTCAAACTTGGATAAAATTAACAAGTATGCCACAAAATCTCTAAGGTGTAAAAGAATAAACTTATTTCAAACAATACTATGGGGATAGTGTAATACCCTAATTTTTACCCCTAAGATCCCACATATCATTTCGATCTCATACCACAAACAAGATCACTAGCCTTGGTTCTCTTGTCCTCCTTTGTAGGTTTGTTTTTGAAGGAGATCACCAAGAACCCTTGTTTTCTTGTTTTCTTTTTTATGTTTATGTTTACTAACCCTTAATTAAAATAAAAAAAATGTTTCTTTTTCCCTTTACTAATTTTTTCAAGAAGAAGATGAGATCAAGAATGTCAAATACAAGTTCCTCAGCTCGAATGAAATTCATCTGAACAAAGTCAAAGTTGATATGCAAACAATTCAAAATCATTTGATCAGGAGTTTCCCAAGATTTGATTGTTTATTATTCAAGAGACTCCAAGGTTCATGTCTTTATTTTCATGCCTTCTTTGACAAGCAAAAAGAATCGAGCCAGAGCCACAGCAGTGTAACAAAAAGCAAATTTTCATAATTTTTGTTGTGTTAATCGATTAACACTATATGGCTAATTGATTAACCACGTGCAGAATTGTGAAAAAATGAGCCAAACTCAAATTCTGCAGCATTTGGCACCAAATTTCCCTTATTTCATCATGAGAATATTCTAGATCACTTCATTTTAATTCCCCTACATAATCACACTTAATTCCCACCATACACCCTCATTAATCACCATTTGATCTTGATTTTGCCTCCAAATTCAAATTCCAAGCCTAATTTTGGCTCCAAACCAAGCTCCACGCCACCAAAATTCCCAAGCCTAAATTCTATAAATAGAGGCTTCATTTCATTCATTCTACAAGCTTTGGATAACCAAATTCACCTTGTCAAAATTCTTCCTCATTCTCAATTTTCTTAATCTACCCAAATTCACCAAAGCTCTCTCTTCCATTAAAAGTTATTAAGATTTTCATTGAAGCTTACTAATCTTTGAGCTAAGCCTCCATCAAAACCCTTTTTCATCATCAAATTTTGTAGATCAAAGCTTTGGAGTGTGGTTCTTGAAGTTGACTTAAAGCATTTTCAGATTTGAAGTGGTAATTCACTTGTTCCACCATTGTTGTTCTTGATTCATCTTCCACAATATGATCTCTTGTTGATTCTTGTTGCTTGATCTTTGGATCTTGCAAATTGTGTTCTATTGGTGTTATTTGCGGTTATTTTACTTGAATTTTCGTGTAAAATTGTATCCTTGATCATGAGGTGTTTGAAGAAATGATTGATCAAGGATTTTGCATTTTTCAAACTGATTTTCTGCTGTTTTAACAGGTGTAATCGATTAACACCAGGAGGTTAATCGATTAACACCTGTTTCTACGTTCTGGAATTGTTGTTTTCACTGTGTTAATCGATTAACACCAGGAGGTTAATCGATTAAGACAATCCAGAATGTGTTTTTTGGCTTGTTTTGGGACTGCTTTGAGTTCTTTTCTTCCTTCTTCCATTTCCTTTTGATGTTTGCCTTGGTTTGCAATTTTAAAGGTCTTATTTCTCTTTAAATTCAATGGACTAATGGTGTCGATGAAGTTGGATAAATATTCACTAATTCAAATCTATCTTTAAAGTGAATTGTTCAATTCATTTTAAGTGCTTTGAGTTAGTGATATGTTTAATGCTTTAATCCACCAAGATGAGTGGTTGAACTTGAAGACGAAATGATTTTAAAATTGTGATTCAATTTGGCTTCCTTTCTCCCCTCTTCTCTTTTTTCTTTTGATCAATTAAAATATTTAATATCATTGGAACTTGTTTTAAGTTCTTGATGAAGATGAGATCGTTACCTCTTTTCTTTTCGTGCGGTATTGCTTTCGGTGAGTGATATACATATCACTTCTCTAGCATGCATTAGCACTAACATTGTTATTGACTGGCCTCAGATAGTCGTGGCTTCTATATAAGCCCGATTACGATTGCTTAACATTGCGCTAAATTGGATCCAAAATTGGAAAACCGTTGTGTTTTGTAAGTGAATTATCAGTCTCCTATTCTTCCATGGCGTGGTTTGAAATATATTGGATTTCTCTTGTTACCCGTGGGGGTTAGTTGGCGTAATCATTTATTTTATCCGAGTTGGAGCCCTCCCTATGGCAATGTATGAGACCATGTTTTCATTCTCATGGATGACTAGTTGAGCATTTCCAAAAAAACAATAAAACTTGTTCTTTCATTTTGGATCGCCATTGCTCTATATTGAATATTAATTATGCTATGTTTATGCTTCCTTCTTGCTCTCTATCTCTATTTTTTTTTTGCTTTATGTTATCATATCATATCATATTATTTGTTTATGTTTCTGCCATTTTCCCTTTGTCCACTTGGACCATTTATTTATGTTTATGCTCTTTTCCTTTTGTCCATTTGGACCCAAAAACATTAATAAAAGATTAAACCCCTTAAAAACTTGTTCTCTTAACGGTGGACTATGGTTACTATCCTTTGCATTAGACAATGAACTTTGGACTTAGAACTAGGATCTTAACCTATGCTTGGAAGTTTATGATTGTAAACTTTGGATTTTTTGGTACTTGGAGTTCTCTTTTGAAGACCTGTCTTGATCAAGGCCTAATCTAAAGGAAATGATGCTTATGTTATGGAGCTTATTTGTGTGGTTAGACTTGTACATGTCAAATATATTTGATGTCGAGCTGAGTAGTCAGATAAAGGTGAGCACATACTAGACTATAGTAGCAGGAGAGATCATACAATAAAGAGAGCTAGACAAGCCTCATACACATCCCGGCCTGGTCAGGGAGCCCGACTCCCACCAAGCCGAGTTCTCACAAGGCTGGGTATCATACCCCACCAACTCGGCACCGATGCCGGTCACGAGCTCGTCAAATGCATACCAATAGTTGTAACGGTGGCGGCACATCAATACGAACGTTACCTGAGCTTCAAAGCCTGCAAACATGGAGGGAAGTTACGGCAATGATGGCCACATAACGCCATAAGGTCAAGAGACTTCTCTTAATAGCTTGTATTAATAGAAGGCTATATAATGGGGCTTCCGCATGAGGGTTAAGCAAGATATTCATCTTGAGGAAGTATACAACACCTGTATAGCCCTCAAATCCTCCAATATTCATCTCAACATACTCTGCAGTATAGACAGCGTAGCTCTCTTTGTCCAGAGAGAAGGAGAGCTAGCATTTTTGGTGATCTAACCATTTTTAGCTAGAACATTTGGCGCCCACTGTGGGGCATAGGTAAAACTTTCCCAGACCACACCTCTCACTAACGACATGACTTATGAGGGAGATCCTCTAGACATGGCTCAACTACTAGCTATGATGGAAACCATGAGACAACAAAATGAAATGCTGCAAGATAGTATACAAGTGCTACAACAGCAAAGTCAAGCTGACGTTGATAGTGAGGAGAAGGTTCTCGAACCTCAACCTCTCTCTCAAGAGATCTGGGACGACCACGTACCCGAAAATTTCAAAGCACCATCATTAGCTTCTTATGATGAGAATAGAGATCCTCAGGAGCCTGTCGCTGCCATCAACAATCAGATGGCCATAGTTGCCCATTCGAACTCACTAAAGTCGAAACTCATGGCGGGAACCTTGAAGGATGTAGCCCTAAGATGGGACACGAGGCTTCCTCGGCTCTCTATCATAAGCTACTAGGACCTAACTAAGGAGTTAGTACATCACTTCTCGGCAAGCAAACGTCGGAAGGTATCCACGACTGCATTGTTCAGTGTTCGACAAAAGCAGGCGGAACCACTACGTGAATACCTGGCTCGATTCAATGTGGAAACCCTCAAAGTATCTCTTCCGAATCAGGAGCTATTTGTGGGGGCTTTTCAACAAGGATTACGAGCCGGGAAATTCAACGAGTCATTGGCTCAGAAGCCGGCTATCAGCATGGACGAGATCACTACCCGGGCTGAATGTTACATCAAAGAAGAAGAGAGTAACCAAGAGAAAAGAGCCCGGGACGACATTGAAAAGACAAAGAGCAAAGAAGAGGTGTCAAACAAGAGGAATGAGCATCCTCGGGAAGCTGCGTGCGAACGACGTGCTCCTAGACCATACAGACAGCCGTACGAGCCAAACAGAGATCTCACCCCACTAAATGCAAGCAGGGGAGACATCCTTAAAGAAGTTGGCCACATGAATCTGTTACCTAAGCCTCAACGTTCCAAAAGAGCCAACACAATCATGGGAATGCAACCTAAGGCTTGGTGTAATTACCACCATGTACGGGGACATCACACCAAATACTGTCAGCAGCTGAAAAAGGAAATTGAAGCCCTAATCCAAAGGGGACACCTCTTGGTGTACATGAAGGATTCTCGACCACAAAGTAACAAAAGAAGTCCTCGCCAAGATGATCAGGGACCCGAAAAGGTATCCTGAAAGAAAATTTCAGATGTTGAAGAGGGTCACGAGACAAAGACAGCCTGGCATACCCTATACATCATTTCTGGGGGGTTTGCTGGGGGTGGAGAGACAAGTTCATCCAGAAAGAGATATGCTAGAGCAGTTATGCATATTGACCAGAAATCCCCAGAGAAAACGGAGGGCAACTTAGATGCTATAAAATTCTCCAAACAAGATGCCATAGGAGTCTTGGCCTATGAGAATGACCATATGGTTATCAAAGTACAGATAAGAGATTGGAGCGTGAAGAGGGTATTGATAGACCCTGGAAGCTCATCTGACGTATTGTATTGGGATACATTCAGAGGAATGGGGCTTGATGCGACGAGTTGCTACCATTCAAAGGCAGTCTAGTATGATTCTCTGGAGAACAGGTTCAAGTGCTCGGACATCTAGCATTGCCGACTACCTTTGGTAACACGACAAATGCAAAGACTGTCCAAGTAAGGTACTTGATAATCAATGTTGCTTTACCCTATAACATCATTATAGGACGACCATCATTCAACACCCTCGAGGCTTCGCTTTTAACACATATTCGAGCATGAAATTTCCCCTTAGAGATGGTCGGGTTGAGATTGTCAAAGGCGACCACGGGCTAGCGAGAGAGTGTTATAAGGATAGCTTAAAGTTGAGAAGAAAAGAACCAGCAAGAGAAGTAAATTCCAAGAGTTCCCCCAAAGTCCACCTGGTCAACATAGTGCACGACAAAGGAATGGAAAAAATCCAGGTTGGGCATCTACCGACCCATGATACACCCATCAGAGTCAACTCATTCCCCGAAGAAGAGAATGGGATTGTGCAAGCATTTTAGGACAACCTAGTCCTTTCTTTCAAGAAACCTCACATGAAGAATCTAGGGTATCAAAGCGAGCCCGGAAACGCATATCTTCCAGATATTTTGGAAAAGGATTCATCCTCTCCTTCAGAAGCATGGAAGCCCTTCTTAGATAATCCTGAATACGTCAACTGTAACACCCTTTTCTACCCCACAAATACACACGGCAAAATGCGCAAAGTATCAGAGTAAAAATCACCTCAGAAGGGTGCACATTTTCTCAATAAACTCAAAATAAAACATTTGCTCTGTAAACACGGGTTTTCCTCAAAATATTCAAAAGCCATCAAATTAGTAGTGGAACCACCATAACCACAATGATCCAAAATAAAAAAGGTTTCTAATAAAAACCATAATCATTCAAAAATAACAACAAAATAACAACTCAACATAGTTCGACTCAACAACCCAACCCGATGTTACAATATAAGAGCAAAAACCTCTACATCGACCAAAAGCAACATAAACTCCAAAAGTCCTCGAAGGCATCCACAGCTAAGCCTGATCACCTGCACGTTACCCACATGGAGGAAACATTCAAACAGGCAGGGTGAGTAATCACAACTCATTATAATCAATATAAAAATAAGAGATGCATAAAATGGTGTCATTATCATATAAAACATCATCAGGGTCATCACAAAGGAAAACATCAAAAATCACGATATCATAAATCTCATCAATGCCAAATAAAGGCAATGCACAACAAGACTCATGCATGTGGTACCAATTTGGAGTGTGATGGCCTAGTGTCCATCGACTTTGACGAATTGGTACCACATGCATGAGTCTTGTTGTGCATTGCCTTTATTTGGCATTGATGTGATTTATGATATCGTGATTTTTGATGTTTTCCTTTGTGATGACCCTGATGATGTTTTATATGATAATGACGCCATTTTATGCATATCTTGTTTTTATATTGATTATAATGAATTGTGATTACTCACCCTGCCTGTTTGAATGTTGCTTCCATGTGGGTAACGTGCAGGTGATCAGGCTTAGCTGTGGATGCCTTCGAGGACTTTTGGAGTTTATTTTGCTTTTGGTCGATGTAGAGGGTTTTGCTCTGATATTGTAACATCGGGTTGGGTCGTTGAGTCGAACCATGTTGAGTTGTTATTTTTTTGTTATTTTTGAATGATTATGGTTTTTATTAGAAACCCTTTTTATTTTGGATCATTGTGGTTATGGTGGTTCCGCTGCTAATTTGATGGCTTTTGAATATTTTGAGGAAAACCCGTGTTTACAGAGCAAATGTTTTATTTTGAGTTTATTGAGAAAATGTGCACCCTTCTGAGGTGATTTTTACTCTGATAATTTGTGCATTTTGCCGTGTGTATTTGTGGGGTAGAAAAGGGTGTTACAGTTGACGTATTCAGGATTATCTAAGCAGGGCTTCCATGCTTCTGAAGGAAAGGATGAATCCTTTTCCCGACTATCTGGAAGATATGCGTTTCCGGGCTCGCTTTGATACCCCAGATTCTTCATGTGAGGTTTCTCGGAAGAAAAGACTAGGTTGTCCTAAAATGCTTGCACGATCCCATTCTCTTCTTCGGGGAATGAGTTGACTCTGATGGGTGTATCATGGATTGGTAGATGCCCAACCTGGATTTGTTTAATTCCTTTGTCGTGCACTATGTTGACCAGGTGGACTTTGGGGGAACTCTTGGAATTTGCTTCTCTTGCTAGTTCTTTTCTTCTCAACTTTAACCTATCCTTATAACACTCTCTCGCTAGCCGCTGGTCGCCTTTGACAATCTGAACCCGACCATACCAACACAAAGGAGTCCTACATCTTCTCCCATACAAAGATTCATAGGGCGCCATTCCAATACTAGCATGAAAACTATTATTGTATGTGAACTCAATCAGTGGTAAATGGCTTTCCCAAGCTCCTCCGTGATCCAACACACAAGCCCTCAACAAATCCTCTAAGGATTAGATAGTTCTTTCTGTCTGACCGTCCTTCTGCGGATGATAGGCATAACTCATCCTCAACTTAGTACCCAAAGCATCTTACAAACTCTTCCAGAACCTAGATGTAAATCTCGGATCTCTATCCGACATAATACTCGAAGGTATCCCATGCAACTTCACAATCTCTTCGACGTATATCTCGGCTAACTTCTGCATAGAATGATTAATCTTCATCGACAAGAAATGAGCCGATTTAGTTAATCTATCCACGATCACCCAAATTGAATCATTTCCCTTGGAAGTTCTCGGTAATCCTGACACAAAATCCATGGAAATACTATCCCATTTCCATTCTGGAATGTTCAATGGCTGCATCATACCTAAAGGCTTCTGATGCACAATCTTCGACTTCTGACAAGTCAAACACGCATAGACAAACTCCGCAATATCCTTCTTCATCCCTGGCCACCAGAACAACTTTTTCAAATCCTGGTACATATTCGTAGCACCGGGATGAATACTCAACCTACTTCGGTGTCATTCCTCTAGGATACTCTTCTTGATTTCTGGAACATCTGGAACACATACCCTATCCCGAAACCTCATCACACCATTCTCATCAATCCAAAATTCTCCTCCGTTATCTTGGTTAATCAAAGTCAACCGGTCAACCAACTTTAGATCAGATTGCTGTCCCACTCTGATTACTTCCAGAATACCACTAGTCAACTTCAACATTCCTAACTTCACACTGTCAGAGGTCTCTTCACACACCAAGCTCAAATCTCGGAATTACTCAATTAATTCCAATTCTTTCACCATAAGCATCGACATATGCAATGACTTCCTGCTCAATGCATCAACCACTACATTTGCTTTTCCCGGATGATAACTTAAATCAAAGTCGAAATCCTTCAACAGCTCTAACCACCTCCTCTGCCTCATATTCAATTCTTTCTGATCAAATAAGTACTTCAGACTTTTATGATCACTGAACACTTCAAACTTAGAGCCAAATAGATAATGTCTCCAAATCTTCAACACAAACACCACAGCGGCCAATTCTAAGTCATGTGTAGGATAATCCCTCTCATGGACTCGCAATTGTCTCGAAGCATATGCAACAACCTGTCCATTCTACATCAATACTCCACCAAGACCCATCTTCGACACATCACAATACACCACAAAGATTCGCTCGGATTAGGAAAAATCAACACTAGAGCGGTCTTCAACCTCTTCTTCAATTCTACAAAACTCTCTTCGCAAGCTACATCCCACACAAAGGCTTGACCCTTTCGAGTCAACTGAGTCAAAGGTAATGCCAACTTAGAAAAACCTTCGATAAACTTGCGGTAATAACCCGCCAATCCCAGAAAACTACGTATCTCGGTAGCCGACTTCGGAGTCTCCCACTGTAACACAACATCAATTTTAGAGGGATCAACAGCAATCCCGCCACTTGAAATCACATGGCCAAGAAAACTCACTTCCTTCAACCAAAACTCACACTTGGACAGCTTTGCATACAACTTCTTCTCTTTCAATACTTTCAACACATTTCTCAAATGCTCAGCATGTTCTTCTTCAGATCTAGAATATATCAAGATATCATCGATAAACACCACTACAAACTTATCCAAATACTCATGAAAAATCCGATTCATGTACTCCATGAACACACCAGGAGCATTGGATAAACCAAATGGCATCACAGTGTATTCATAGTGACCATACCTCGTCCTGAAAGCCGTCTTTGGGATATCATCATGCTTAACACGAATCTGATGATAACCAGACCTCAAATCAATCTTACTGAACACACAAGCGCCTACCAGTTGATCCATCAAATCGTCAATTCTCAGAAGCGGATACTTATTCTTGATAGTCACCTTATTCAACTGCCGATAATCAACACACAACTCATGCTACCATCTTTCTTCTTTACTAGCAACATAGGGGCACCCCACAGAGAAACACTCGGTCGAACAAACTTCTTCTCAAGTAATTCTTCTAGTTGTTTCTTCAATTCACTTAACTTTGAAGCTGACATCTGATAAGGATCCATAGACACTCGACTCGTGCCTGGTATTAAGTCCACTGCAAACTCTACTTCATGTTCTGGAGGCAAATCACTGATGTCATCCGGAAACACACCTGGAAATTCACATACAACAGGTAAGTCGACATTTGAAGCTTCACGATCAATCTGTAACGATGCAAACATTGCAAACACCAAGGCTCCGTCTTCCATAAGTTCTTCTACTTGCCTAGCAGACAAGAACATCAACTCTCCGCTATCACCAAACTCAGGAAACTCCACAATCTTATTATAATAGTTGATGTGAACACGGTTGAACTCTAACCAGTTCATTCCAAAGATTACATCAATTTGGTGCAAGGGTAAGCACACCAAATCCATCACAAAACTCTTCCCAAAAATCGTCAAAGGAGATCTCAAACACGCAAGGGTAGTAGTAACAGAACCATTAGCTGGAGTTTCTATTACCATATTCCCATTCATATCAGACAAATTTAAACCGAGTCTATTAACACATTCAAGCGAGATAAAAGAATGAGTAGCACCAGTATCAATAATAGCACTCAAATCGATATTATTAATAAAATAAGTACCTCGAATCAGGTTGTCCTTATCTGGCACTTCTGCACCACTCAAAGCAAACACCCGGCCATTGGTCTGAGCGACAGTAGCGGTCTTCTTTTGCTTTTGACATTGGGTACTGATATGACCTTTCTCACCATAATTGAAATAGGTTGGATCATCGTCCTTGCAGTCAGTAGCTCTATGACCCTTCTTGCCACATCTGTAGCACCTCAACACACTATTGGTGCACACATCAGCACGGTGGCCTTGCTCGCCACACTTATAACACTTCCCAGAAGCGGGAGCTGCTCCCCCACTTGTCTTTTTCCCCTCTGAAGCCTTCTTCTTTCCTTTGTCAGCTGAAGTCGTATAAGGCTTCCCCCTATACTGCCTTTTCTTCTCACTCAACTGCTTGTAGTGAGCAGATCGAGCTCGGCTATCCTCATCGTAGATTTTGCTCTTGTCCACTAACTCAGCATACCCGCGGATCTATTGATACCCAATACCCTGCTTAATTTCCGGTCTCAGCCCATTCTCAAACTTGAGACACTTGGACATCTCAGCATCAGCACGGTTGTAGTGCGGACAGAACTTCACCAGTGCCTCAAACTTCGCGGTATACTCCGACACAGTCATGTCTCCTTGCTTCAGCTCAAGGAATTCCACTTCTCTCTTGCCACGAGCATCCTCTTGAAAATACTTTCCAAGAAACTCCTGTTTAAACACAGCCCATGTTATCATAGTGCCAACATCTGCGAGTCTCTGACGGGTGTTATCCCACCAATCCTCAGCCTCTTCTTCCAGCATATGCGTTCCAAACTGAACTTGTTGCTCATCAGTACACCCCATCACCCGAAAGATCTTCTTGATCGCCTTCAGCCACTTGTGTGCACTTGCTGGATCATGAGTACCCACAAAAGTCGGTGGATTATTCCTCTGGAATTTCCCCAAAGCACTAAACTCATCTGGAACTCCACCATTCGGATTGAGCTGAGCCACTACTTGAGTAACCGATTCCAAAGCATCAACAATAACACGACCATTTCTTCCAGCCATCCTGCACACCACTAACAAGGTTAGAAGGAACAAAACATCGACAGTGTACACACACTCGTCGACTGACAGGGGACTGACATCAAGTAAAAACCGGGCCGGACGGACCGACCTGCTCTGATACCACTAATGTAACACCCTTTTCTACCCCACAAATACACTTGACAAAATGCGCAAATTATCAGAGTAAAAATCACCTCAGAAGGGTGCACATTTTCTCAATAAACTCAAAATAAAACATTTGCTCCATAAACACGGGTTTTACTCATAATATTCAAAAGCCATCAAACTAGCAGCGGAACCACCATAACCACAATGATCCAAAATCAAAAGGGTTTCTAATAAAAACCATAATCATTCAAAAATAACAACAAAATAACAACTCACAATGGTTCGACTAAACGACCCAACCCGATGTTACAATATTAGAGCAAAACCCTCTACATCGACCAAAAGCAAAATAAACTCCAAAATTCCTTGAAGGCATCCACAACTAAGCCTGATCACCTGCACGTTACCCACGTGGAAGCAACATTCAAACAGGCAGGTTGAGTAATCACAATTCATTATAATCAATATAAAAGCAAGATATGCATAAAATGGCGTCATTATCATATACAACACCATCAGGGTCATCACAAAAGAAAACATCAAAAATCACGATATCATAAATCACATCAATGCCAAATAAATGCAATGCACAACAAGACTCATGCATGTGGTACCAATTCGTCAAAGTCGATGGACATTAGGCCATCACCCTCCAAAGATCCCCGTCATTAGGATCGATTCTACACAAGAACCGGAGCACGTCAAAATTACCTCACATCCACACAATGGGATTGAAGTCACCATAGACAGAAGTCTGAAATGCTATGAATGCATGATACACAACATCATTATCATCATCATCAATAAAAGTCATTACGTGCATCATCATTCATCAAAATCTCATGTTAATCATATCATCATTTATTCATCAAAACATCATGAAATCATCATCTCATAATCATCAATATAATCATGGTAATTCATCAAAATAATCACAGCTCAAAACATAAAGACAACACAAGAATCACAAAATAATTTCGCAAACAGCAGGCATTCACCAGAACGTTCACTTTGCGAGTCTGGGGTGAGTATTCACTTTGCGAAGAATTCTTTCGCTTTGCGAGATCGCGATTTCCTGCAATCGCTGCTACGCACCTGTAGCACATCAGACCCCAAAAACCTTACGGGTTCAGCCTCATTTACCCTAAAACACCCCAAAAACATCCCTAAGGCAATAAGGCAACAAGGACACAAAACCTACGACTATTAGGCCGACTTATTACATTATCCTAAGCTTCAATTTCACATAAACCTTCACAAACCCAATTACCTTCATAACTTCCATAAATCCCTTCTTCCTACGAGGTCAAAACAACATCAACAGAGAAATTAGCCTTGAAGGCCTACTTTTATCCGATTCAATCTAACCCTTCATATTCATCATCAATCCACAAAAACAACACCTAAATCATCAATTTACTCATAAACCCACAAACCCACGTAAACCTCAAAATCAGCTTTAAAAACATCGAATTCCTATATTGAAAACAATGAAAGGCAATACTCCCCATACCTTAGATTGTCGATTCTAAGCTTTCTTTCTTGAGTTCTTGGAAACCTTCTCGAATCCTAAGCTTTTCCCTCTTTCCTCAAAGCTCTGGCCTTTTCCTTCTTTTCACGATCTAACAAAATGAATCTTATTCCTTTCAAATTCTCCTTTTTGTTAAACCTAACCCTCGGGCTTCTAAAATGGGCTTTCCCAATATTACCCTCAATCCTTCTAATACTATTTAAATTAATAATAATACTAATATATTCCATATTATATACTATTATTTAAATAAATAACCAAAACTCCACAAAAAACCAACATCAACAAAAACCACCAAAATTCACAAAAATTCACGAATATTATATTTAAATAAATTAAACGAATATTCTTACAGATTTGGGGTGTTACATCAACCGTTGTCTCGATGAAGCCGCAGGGATGACGGGACAAAAATTCATCAACTTTTCACTTCCTGAAGACAATATCAGCGAGGACGACAACCCCTCAGAGACTTGGGATGCCATGGGACAACCAAGCAAAAAATTTGACTTCCTAGTAAAGTATACTGCTCCTGAGAGCTCTCACAATGGGTTTGAAGACGTTCAGCCAACTGGATGGGAAAATCCTTTCGATCAAGGAGCATGCAAGTTAGAAACATTAGAAGGAATAGAAATACCTAGGACATGGAATGTATCCAATCTTAGGTTGTACTTCAACTAAATCTTATGTAATCCAATAATAAATAAAGGATCCAGGTTATACTCTTTTCCCTTGCAAAGGCAAGGGTTTTTAACGAGGCACCTGGACTTAAAAAATTTTCATGTTTTGTTTATAGGTGATCGACTGGAAATGGTGAGTTACAGCTAGGAAAATTCGTATAAACGTGTCGACTTGCTCTGCGTACATAGGTCGCCCATGAATGGGTTGATTAAACTCCCATAAACGTGTCGACTTGCTCTGCGTACATAGGTCGCCCATGAACGGGTTGATTAAACTCCTATAAACGTATCGACTTGCTCCGCATACATAGGTCACCCATGAGCGGGTTGATTAAACTTATATAAACGTGTCGACTTGCTCCACGGACATAGGTCATCCATGAATGGGTTGATTAAACTCCTATAAACGTGTCGACTTGCTCCGCGTACAAAGGTCGCCCATGACGGGTTGATTAAAATCCTATAAACGTGTCGACTTGCTCCGCGTACATAGGTCACCATAAATGCTCCATGTACATAGGTCGCCCATAAACGCTCCACGTACACGGGTCGAACAAACATGTTTAATAATTTCGTGCACACAAGCCGGACAATCTGATATAAAGATGATGAAACATCTAAGCCCAAAGCATGTCAAAAGATACTTGGGGCTTATAAGTAAAGAATCATAAATGGAAAACTGCTAACAAGAAAGGCGCAAATCTTTGTTGAAAAGACACCCGGGTACATACCATAATCGGCGCCTATGCCTACTAGAGTCCATAACTCTCGAAAGTGTGAAGACTATACATGCAAGATAACTAAAAGGCTCCTTAATAATCAAGAAAAAGAGGAAGCAAAAATAATACCCGGCAATCTATAATCAGATACCCTAAGTTAATCTAACTAAGTGCCCGAGGGGCTGGATATATGTACGGGATTATTTCGAAAAGTAACGGACATGATATAGCATAAGCAATCAAAATAACAGCCTCAGAAGAGCCAAACATTGTACGTTATAAAGCTCGAAGGCTAAAAAAGTAAAGTCATGAGCATGAGGGGGGACAACACCACACTCCTTCATCAAAATATAAAAATGCATCCAGAAGGATGACTAACTAAAACAAAGAACAACAAGGTTAAGTAGTAGCCGAAGTGTCTTTGGCAACGTCGTTTAAGGTCAGGTTCACATTTCCGTCAACATTATTGACCGGGCTTTAAGACCTCTCCGGGTTATCCTTCTCCAGCTCGCCAAGGTCCATAAGACGGCTATCCTACACCACTTTGAAGTAATCCATTTCTGACAATACAGGCCAGAATGGAGACACAGAACTTGGTCTTTTGCTCTCTCAAAAACTTCATCACCAGCAGACAAAATATCGATCTGAGTTTTCTTCAGAGCTTCTTTAAAATCGTTGTTGAATGATAAAAGCTTGGCATTAACGGCCTCAGATACCTTCAACTGGTCAGTAAGCTTGGCTAAGGCTGATTTGTGATCAGACCCCAAAGTCTCTTTTTCCTTTCTCGAGTTAGCCAAATCCTTCTCCAAGCTAGAAAGTTTCTTAGACTGAGATTCCTTCAGCTGAGTAACTTCATCCTTAAATTTTCACTCAAGCTTCTCAGAGTCATCAAATAATTCAAACAAACCACGGGCGAGAATAACACACCTCATCAGATAAGAACTAAGATTCTGAGTGACTTTCTGATGACCAATGGATATAACTTTATTAACATCCTCGGTAGCATTGAGATAGTCACGCAGGTATCTAAAGCCATCAAAATCATTGGACCAAAACTTGAATTCCCCAGGCTCAAAATTCTCCCCTGGGCCTCTCATGAGGGAGATAATCTCCATTTCAGCTTGATGAACATACTCATTCATTTGATCCTTCAACTTCTTCGGGTCACCTTGAGAAGATGGGATCAGATTCGCTTAAAGAAGAACGCATGAGTGAAGGAGAGACAAGACCGGCTTTAATAGAAGCCCAACGTTCGAAAAAAATGGCTAGAGACTAGCCACTCATGATGTATTAAAGTCATCATAATGCTAGGGAAGATTAGGGGACATAACCGTTTGAAATTTTTTGACACGTAAGGGCCTAAGAAGAAAAGAGCCGATCTATAGCACAACACCTAGCAAATATATCAGGGCTTATGTCACTGCCGAGTACCGTATCCCTATAAACGGACGTAGTACTCGGGGGGCTTATGTACATGCCAAACATATTTGATGCCGAGCTGAGTAATCGGATAAAGGTGAACACGGACTAGACTATAGTAGCAAGAGAGATCGTACAATAAAGAGAGCTAGACAAGCCTCATACCTAACTCGGCCCGGTCAGGGAGCCCGACTCCCACCAGGCCAAGTTCTCGCAAGGTTGGGTACCATACCCCACCAACCCGACACCGATGCCGGTCACGAGCTCGTCAAATTCCACTCCAATAGTTGTAACGGTGGCGGCGCATCAATACGGATGTTACCAGAGCTTCAAAGCCTGTATTCATGGAGGGAAGTTACAGCAATGATGGGCACATAACGCCAGAAGGCCAAGAGACTTCTCTTAATGGCTTGTATTAATAGAAGGCTATATAATGGGGCTCCCACATGAGGGTTAAGCGAGATATTCATCTTGAGGCAGTATACAACACCTGTATAGCCCTTAAATCCCGAAATATTCATCTCAACATATTCCGCAGTATAGACAACGTAACTCTCTTTTTCCAAAGAGAAAGAGAGCTAGTACTTTTGGGGATCTAACCATTTTTGGCTAGAACAAGATTGTACTTATCCTTAGCTTTTATCTTCTTGGTTTAGGATAGTCACTTCTTCTCCACCCCTTCTTTAATTTTCAAAATCTTCTCCTTTTTTTAAAACTTTCTTATTTTCAAAACTATAACCGCTTTCATAAAAAACCTTGACTTTTTGTCAAGTGATTTTCAAACTTTTTTTCTTTAATAAATGTCAACCATTGTTAATCATACTTTGACTAATTTTAAAATGACATAAAAAATACAAAAACTCATCAAACCTTTTGTGCCTTTGTGCATTTTTTCTTTTAAAACTTTTCAAAAATAGTTTAGACATGAGTCATTTTCATAGTTGAGATGTAATTCTCATATTCCCCATAGTATTTAGGATGTTGACATTTTCCACTTAGATGTTGAGTTATAGACTTGTTGATTTTAATCCAAATAAATTCTTCCATCTTAAGGTGATGCAAATGTTATTTTCTTATACTTGTGGGCGACTAGTCGTAGTTTTCTCCTTAAAATGACGACTTGTCTTTACATTTAAAATCAACTAAAACAAACCAATTTTATTATTTATACCATGAACTACGAGGTTTTAATCCTATATTTTACTTTGTGGGTACGTAGGCATGAGGCGATAAGTCTCTCCAAACACAAAAATCTTAAAAAATATTTCTCTTCTCACCTCCCCTATCTCTTTTCAAACAAACCTTTTCAAACCAAAAGCGTAAATATTTCAAAGAGCTCCTATAGTGTACTATAGATCTTTTGGGTGCTAACACCTTCCCTTAGCATAACCAACCCACTTACCCATTCTCTGTTTGTTCTTGTTTTAGAACTTGTTTAGGTTTTGTTCGCTCTTTTTCCTTTCCTTTTGGATAAAATAAAAGTGTGGTGGCGACTCTTGCTTTTTGAGTTAAGTTAATCAATAGCTTACACTCAGAATTTTTACCGCTACAGAGAAGTGGCGACTCTGCTGGGGACCTCTGGTTCTTAGCGGGTTTAGCCTACTTTGTTTTATTTAAGCTTATTTGTTTGATTTATTTGTTATTGCTTGTTCTGTTAGGGTGCTTGATGATATCTGTGTGGTGAGATAAGTCCTATACCCGGACTTGAGTTCACTTATGATAGGAGGTTTGTATAGTCTTGTTCGGGTTACGTGGAGTAGTCCTTACTAAGTTGAGTTGAGATCCCCCGCTCAGTGGAGGCCCTTTGGGATTACTGATGTCATACGAGTAGTTGTATTTCTGACCTGGGAGCCCGAGAATTTGAGGGTCTTAAAACGATTTAACCTATCTTGGCCTTATTAGGACGTGGTACGGTGGTTGTTCAGGTGTAGACTTGAATCAGTTGTTATGCGATACCACACTCAGACGAGTTTCCCTCGAGAATATTATTGGCTGACGAGTAGTCGTTTAAGTCGATAGTATCCAAAAGATGGAATCACGACTATCGAAACTTTTTAGAACCTTGTTCTACAGGTGTATATAAACCCTAGTACATACCATTATGGGTTAGTTCTAGTCCTTGACTCCATGCTCGTGCAGAACCTTTGAACCTATGTTCTTTGTGTGATCTTGTTTGTGAGTGTTGCATCATACACTCATGCATTCATAGACATATTGTTTCAATAAGTTTTCAAGGATCTTAGAGATTTTCCTTTGCAAACACGCAGATTTTGTGATCATGGATATTGGAAGGAGAAATACTTATCAGTACGGTTTCTGAGCTCCTGATCTTAGAAATTTGAAAAAGCTAGCCTCCTTGGTAATTGATCGTGCAGACTTCAGATCTCATCATGGAAGATTTCTATCTGTTCTTTCTACCAACATTGAAGACGAAATTCTGAACACCCTTGTGCAATTCTATGATCCTGTCTACTGATGCTTTACTTTTCCTGATTATCAAGTCATGCCGACCTTGGAGGAGTGTCCTTATTTGTTGGGTATGACAGTTTCTGATAAGGTTCCTTATACTGGTTTGGAGGAAGTTCTTAAGCCTTAAGATATTGCTGCAGCCACCCATTTGACAAAATCTGATATAGATGATAACCTTATGGTTAAGGGATGGATCAAGGGTTTGACTTCTAAGTTCTTGATTGGGAAAGCCACTTTATTTGCTAATGTTGGTAGCACATTGGCGTTTGAGGCTATACTTGCTTTACTTATCTACATACTAGTCTTATTCCCTAACGTTGACAACTTTATGGATGTTAATGCTATTAGGATTTTCTGGATTGGGAACCTTGTTCCAACTTTACTTGGTGATACCTACTTCTCCATCCATCATAGGACTTCTAAGGGGAATGGTATCATCGTTTGTTGCACACCTCTGATGTACAAGTGGTTTATTTCGCGCTTGCCACAATCATTTTCTTTTAGGGAGAACAAGAGTTGTTTAAGGTGGTCTCAGAGGATCATGCCCCTTACTCATGCTGACATTACTTGGTCTTCTTCTATATATTAGAATGTCCAGATTATTGATAGTTGTGAGGAATTCTCCAATGTGCCTTTTTTTGGCACACAAGGTGGAATTAACTACAACATGATTTTAGCTCGTCGTCAGCTTGGTTATATGTTGAAGGATAAGCCTAAAAATATTCTATTAGAGGGTTTGTTTTTCCAAGGAGGTGATGAATCTCTTGGTTTGAGGGGAAGAATGGCTCATGCTTGGACTAAGACTCATAGGATGGGTAGAGGACAACTTGGGAAACAAGTTTGCATTGCCTTGGAACTTTATACACTTTGGGTGAAGGAGAGAGCTAAGGAGCTCAAAATGCCTTATCCTTTTGAGAAATCCATGTCTACAATGGTCGCTACACCGTTCCCTATTCCTTTTGATGATGTGAAGACTCTTTAAGATGCTTTGGCCAAGATGAAGGAAGAAAAATATCATTGGGAATCCAAATTTCGCGCTTTAAACCTTGAGAAGATAGAGTTGCAAAAGCAGATGAAGGAGAAAGATGACTTGATTGAGTTGCTTAAGCAACATGCTGTGAAGAGACATGGAGAGGATTTATTTTCCTCTACTACTTCATCATCGCATCCTCCTACTTCCGGTGCTTGGAAGGGTATTGTGGATCAGCTCGTGTTAGAGAGGACTGCTATGAAGGACAACTATGAGAGAGAGATTAAGAGGCTCCAAAGGAAGTATCATCTTGGATCATCATCAGATTCTCCTTAAGATCCTTAGGATCCAGCTTTATATTTTGATCCTTTATAACTTGTACTTCCAAGTGTAACTCTTTCCGATATTCAATAAAATGAGATGTTTATCAGTATTTCAAAAAGTATTATTTCTTTACGATGTTTGCAATTGCTTTATATTTTAAAGATCCTTGAAATCTGATTGAAACATTTGCATTTGCATCATTGTCCATTATGTTATTCCTTTTCCAGGTATCTTATGTTTCCCTTTGGTCTACATTCAGCCAAGTTGTCACACCAATATAATACTTGAGCTAATCTAAGGAAAAAGATGGATCAATTGCAACAAGAGAACCGTGAGCTTCGTGAGGAAGTAACAACTCTGAAGGATAGTTTGGAAAGGCTCACTGCTATGATGGAAGCATTGGTGGCTGCTCAGAATCAATCACCCTCTCCTCCTCCGTCTTCAACTCCTGTGCAATGGACAATCATTTCTGAGATTGTCTCTACGCCCATCTTTGTGGCATTTGCTAGTGTTCCTCAGCACCCCATGCCTCATGGCTTCCCTTGGGGCATGCCTCATAAATTTATTCCTAAAGGTTATCAACCACCACCACCTCCTGAAGTTCCAGTTATTCTTATCATCCAGCTTGTGATGTCCGTACCACGGCCTGTGGTTCATACCGTTCCTTTTGGTGAAGAACAAATTTTCCACACTGCTCTGAGCGAGAGTGTTGGTGATTATGAGAAAATGGAAGAGATTCAAGATCAGTTTGCTGAAATGCAGAAAGAAATCAAAGCTTTGAGGGGTAAAGAACTGTTTGGGAAGAATTTCCATGAGTTATGCCTAGTTCCTAATGTGAAGATCCCACATAAGTTCAAGGTCCCTGACTTTGAAAAATATAAGGGCAACTCTTGTCCGTTGAGCCATTTGACTATGTATGCTCGCAAGATGTTGACTCAGACTGATAATCATCAACTTCTCATTCACTACTTTCAAGATAGTTTATCTGGCGCAGCCTTGAAATGGTACATGGGACTCGACATCACTCGAATTCGCACTTTCGAAGATTTGGGTGAGGCTTTTGTAAAGCAGTATAAGTATAATGTGGATATGGATCTTGATCGTGATCAACTTCGAGCAATGGCTCAGAAAGATAAAGAGACATTCAAAGAATACGCGTAGAGGTGGCGCGAGGTTGCTGCTCAGATTAATCTTCCTTTGGAAGAAAAAAAGATGACCAAAATCTTCCTGAAAACTCTGATTCCATTTTATTATGAGCGTATGATTGCTAGTGTCCCGAGTGACTTCACTTAGATGGTGAATGTGGGGATGAGATTGGAAGAAGGTGTCTGTGAAGGACATTTGTCAAAAGATGGTAATTCTGCTGGAAGTTCCAAGAAATATGGTGGAGGATTTTCCAAGAAGAAAGAAGGAGAGACCAATGCTATTTCTCAAGAGAGATATAGAAGACATCACAATAGAAACAGTCATTAACAACATGTTGCATCTGTTTCGCTCGTTATCAATTCAACTCCTTCTGTTCAAGCAGCTCCTGCCCAACAATGCTCTCACCAACAGAACAATCAACAGGGCTATTTTCAGAAGAACTTTGATCCAATTCCGATGACCTACTCAGAATTGCTTCTTGGTCTGATTCAAAAGAACCTTGTTCAAATGCGTGCACCACCTGCTGCTCCAAAAGATTCGCCGTGGTGGTATAAGCCCGAGGCTCATTGTGCTTTCCATCAGGGAGGAGCTGGACATGACACTGAGAATTGTTATCCATTGAAGATGGAAGTACAAAGGTTGGTTAGAAGTGGTATTTTGACCTTCAAAGACACCAATTCTAATGTGCAATCGAACCCGTTGCCTAATAATGGTAAGGCGTCTGTCAATATGATTTAAGGTTGTCCCAGTACATTCAAGATTTATGATATCTATTGGATCCGAAGATTGCTTGTGAAAATGCATGCGCTTTTGAGTGAATACCATGATATTGATCATGATTATGCATCTTTTTGCATCTATTCTGTGAACCCGCGTGGTTGTGTGATAGGGAAACAACCTCAGAGTGAGAATGTTGTTGATATTTCCGATCAGTCAAATGGTTTGAATAAGAAGACTAATGAGCATGAGGTATTGAAATTGATCAAGAAGAGTAAGTACAGTGTGGTAGATTAACTCTTGCATACCCCGTCCAAGATTTCAGTGTTGTCCCTATTGATGAGTTCTAAGGCTCATAGGGAGTCTTTGCAGAAGGTGATGGAACAAACGTATGTTAAGCATGATGTGACTGTTAATCAGTTTGATAACATTGTTGCCAACCTCACAACATGCAATAATTTGAGTTTCTATGACGAAGAGTTACTCGAGGAGGGGAGAAATCACAATTTGGCTTTACATATTTCTATGAACTGCCAAGAAGATGCACTTTCCAATGTCCTGGTTGATATAGGCTCTTCCTTGAAGGTGTTGCCAAAGCTACTTTGTCAAAGACTTCGTACCGAGGTGCTCCCATGAGGTATAGTGGGGTTGTGGTTAAAGCTTTTGATGGATCTAAAAAAAACTATGATTGGAGAGGTTGACCTTCTAATCAAAATAGGACCATGCTTCTTCCAAATTACTTTTCAAGAAATGTATATTCTTCCTGGTTATAGTTGTCTGCTTGGCCGACCCTGGATTCATGAAGCTGGGGCAGTGACCTCGACTATCATCAGAAATTGAAATTTGTTAAGAATGGCAAGTTGGTAATTGTTGGAGGCGAACAAGCGCTGCTGGTGAGCCATCTTTCAACCTTTTCGTATGTTGATGCCGACGAAACTGTTGGGACTCTGTTCCAAGCTCTATCCGTCAATGATAAAGCTGTTGAGAAGAATGGGCTGCCCATGTCTTCTTTGAAATATGCTCTGCATGTATTAGATACTGGTGGGTCTGACGGTTGGGGCCGAGTTATTGATGTGGTTGATAATAAATACAAAACTGGTTTAGGCTTTGCACCTGGTACAGTTAAAAAAGATTTAAAGCGAATTAATGAGGCCTTTCACATTGCCGGATTCATCAACAAAGATCACTCCACTGCTGCAATCATTAAAGATGATCAAGAATATGAAATTGATCCGCAGGATTGGGAGCCATACCTTGATGATCCTGGATACTCTTCTGAGATAGAAAATGCATATCTACCCTTTTATTTCCCTCGATCGAGGCTAAAAGGACCTGAATATGAAGTCGGTGCCATCATTGAAGATGATGAAGAAGAAGAATTTCCCAATTTTGTGACGCAGGGACAGATCTGCCAGAATTGGATAGCTGTTATTCATATTTCAAAGTAATTTGTTTTTGTTTCTTTCAAAAAATCCTTTCACTCTGCCCAAGGTGAAAGTGAATATGTGAAGGCTTTGTTTAACTATTATCATCATCAATAAAATGTTATTTTGTTTATCCATATTATGTTTTCCCTTTTTGCTTTATTTCTGAAAAATGGTAACATAAAAAAACCAAAAAAATAAATAATAATGTGATAATCATTTTTATCTGCATAATACTTGCACTTCTTGTTCATATTCTAAAATCAAACATAAATCATTGTGCAGATTAATTGTTAAACTCATTGAAAACAATGACCATATGCCCTCTCCCAACTTTGAGTTCCCTGTGTTTGGAGCTAAAGAAGAGGATATTGAGGACATTCCAAATGAAAAGTCTCAGTTGCTTGAGCACGAGGAAAAAGCCATTCAGCCTCAGAAAGAGCCGGTGGAATTGGTTAATTTGGGTTCATATGAAAATAGAAAAGAAGTCAAGATTGGGGCACTACTTCAGTCAGATGTTAAGAAGAGGATTGTGGAGCTTCTTAGAGAATATGTTGACGTGTTTTCTTGGTCTTATCAAGACATGCCTGGTCTTGATAATGATATTGTGGAGCACCGTTTGTCATTGAAGCCTGAATGTCCGCCAGTTAAACAGAAATTGAGAAGAACTCATCCCGACATGGCTGTGAAAATCAAAGAGGAGGTTCAGAAGCAGATTGATGCTGGTTTTCTTGTGACTGCTGAGTATCCTCAATGGGTGGTTAATATTGTGCCTGTTCCAAACAAAGACGTTATAGTCCGAATGTGCATTGACTATAGAGATTTGAATAAAGCAAGTCCGAAAGATGATTTTCCATTACCACACAATGATATGTTGGTAGACAATACTGCTAAGTTCAATATCTTTTCTTTTATGGATGGATTTTCTGGTTATAATAAAATAAAGATGGCATCTGAGGATATGGGAAAGACAACACTCATTACACCCTGGGGAACATTCTGTTATATAGTGACGCCCTTCGATTAGAAGAATGCTGGTGCAATGTACCAGAGAGCTATGACCACTCTCTTCCATGATATGATGCATAAATAAATTGAGGTTTATTTGGACAATATTATTTGTAAGTCGAAGACTGAAGAAGATCATATTGAGTACTTATTGAAGCTGTTTCAACATTTGAGAAAGTTTAAGCTTCATTTGAGTCCTAATAAATGCACTTTTGGTGTCTGTTCTGGAAAATAGTTGGGCTTTATTATCAGTCAAAAAGGCATTGAAGTTGATCCTAGTAAAGTTAAAGCTATTCAGAAAATGCCCCCCCCCCAAAAATAGAAAAACAAGTAAGAGGATTCTTAGGACGTTTGAATTATATCTCCCGGTTTATATCCAATATGACTACCACTTGTGTGCCGATCTTCAAGCTTCTCCGCAAAGATCAGAGTTGTGAATGGACAGAGGATTGTCACAAAGCTTTTGATAGTATTAAAGAGTATCTTCTTGAACCTCCGATTTTGTCTCCTCCTGTGGACCATTGATTATGTATTTGATTGTGTTGGAAGAGTCTGTGGGATGTGTTCTGGATCAACAAGATGAATCCGGTCGAAAAGAATTTTCCATTTATTATTTAAGCAAGAAGTTCACCGATTGTGAGTCTCGGTATTCCATGCTTGAAAAGACATGTTGTGCTTTAGCTTGGGCTGCCAAGCGCCTCCGCCAGTATATGTTGAATCCTACTACTTTGTTGATATCCAAAATGAATCCAATCAAGTATATTTTTGAAAAGCATGCTTTAACTGGGAGTATTGCTCGTTGGCAAATGTTGTTGTCAGAGTATGATATCGAGTACCGAACTCAACAAGCGATAAAAGGAAGTATTTTGGCTGACCAATTGGCACACCATCCAACTAATGATTATCAACCTATAAGGTTTGATTTTCCCGATGAGGATGTGATGTACCTAAAGGTTAAAGATTGTGAGGAACCATTACCTGAAGAAGGGCCCGAGCCTGGACCCTGATGGGGTTTGATCTTTGATGGAGTTGTTAATGTGTATGGCAATGGTATTGGGGCAATGATTATTACTCCTCATGGTTCTCATATTCCTTTCACTGCAAGGTTGATGTTCACTTGCACAAATAATGCGGCAGAGTATGAAGCGTGTATTATGGGCTTGGAAGAAGCTATTGGTTTAAGAACCAAGATTCTTGATGTATACGGAGATTCAACCCTAGTGATTAATCAAATTAAAGGGGAATGGGAGACACGTCAAATTGATTTGATTCCTTATCGCGATTATGCAAGAAGGTTGTCAATTTTATTCAATAAGGTTGAGTTTCACCATATACCCGGAGAAGAGAATCGAATGGCAGATGCTTTAGTAACTTTATCCTCCATGATTGTGGTAAATCGGTGGAATGATGTGCCAAAAATTGATGTCACGCATCTTGATAGGCCGACTCACGTGTTTGCAGTGGAAGAGGTTGTTGATGATAAGCCTTGGTATTATGATATTAAATGATTTCTTCAGAATCAAGAGTACCCACTTGGGGCATCGAAGAAAGATAAGAAAACTTTGAGGAGATTAGCTGGTAGTTTCTTCTTAAATGATGACGTGTTGTATAAGAGAAATTATGACATGGTCTTGCTCAGATGCGTGGATAGACACGAAGCAGGCATGCTAACGAAAGAAATTCATGAAGGATCCTTTGGTACCCATGCCAATGGACATGCAATGGCTAAAAATATGTTGAGGGCACGTTACTATTGGATGACAATGGAATCTGACTGTTATAAATATGTGAAGTGCCATAAGTGCCAGATTTAGGCTGACAATATTCATGTGTCTCCAACTCATCTCAATGTTATTTCTTCTCCATGGCCCTTCTCCATGTGGGGCATTGATATGATTGGAATGATTGAGTCTAAAGCGTCGAATGGACACTGTTTCATATTGGTGGCTATTGACTATTTTACCAAGTGGGTTGAAGCGGCATCATATGCCAATGTGACCAAGCAAGTAGTGGTCCAGTTTATCAAGAACCATATCATTTGTTGGTATGGTGTTCCGAGCAAGGTTATCACCGATAATAGGTCAAATCTAAATAATAGGATGATGAAGGAATTATGTGATGAGTTTAAGATTGAGCATCATAATTCTTCTCCTTACAGACCTAAGATGAATGAGGTTGTTGAAGCTTCTAATAAGAACATTAAGAAGATCATTCAGAAGATGGTTATTACATACAAGGATTAGCATGAGATGCTCCCTTTTGCATTACATGGGAATCATACATCCGTCCGCACTTCAACAGGGGAAACCCCTTTCTCTCTTGTTTATGGTATGGAAGCAGTGCTCCCAATAAAAGTTAAAATACATTCTATGAGAGTTTTAATGGAAGCTGAATTGTCTGAGCCTAAGTGGTGTCAGAGTAGATACGACCAGTTGAATTTGATTGAAGAGAAAAGAATGACGGCCTTGTATCATGGCCAACTGTATCAACAGAGAATGAAGAAAGCTTTTGACAAGAAGGTTCGACCTCGTGTGTTCAAAGAAGGCAACCTCGTGCTAAAAAAGATCTTATCTTTTACCACTGATTCTAGGGGCAAGTGGACTCCTAATTATGAAGACCCATATGTTGTTAAGAGAGCCTTCTCTAGCGGTGCATTAATTCTTACAACTATGGATGGTGAAGAGTTCACTCGTCCTGTGAATTCCGATGCAGTCAAGAAATACTTCTCCTAAAAAAAAAGAATGGCTCGCTAAGTTGAAAACCCGAAAGGGATGCTTAGGCAAAAATGAGTGTCTCGGTGGATTGAAAATCCAAAAGGGCAGTCCAGGAAAAATTAGAGACAAAACAGAAATAATCATTCCGGTAGATTGAAAACTCGAGAGGGCAATCTAAGCAAAAGTTAGAGATTATGGCAAGTAACTGTATCTGGCCAGTCTTGATCACTTGAAGCAACATTGCCTTTCAATGATTCTCATTCAACCATTCTCATCGGAAGATTTGAGCACAATGGAATTCAAAATTGTTAGGGAGAAGAGTGGACATTGTATTTCAATGTAACCCTTTCCATGTATATATCATTTTTCAAACTTTGTAATGATCCATGGAGTTACGCCATTTGCGGACTACCATTCTATTAATAAAATTTGGGCCTTTGTGCCTTTATTTGCAACTCTTACTTTATTTCTGTTTGCAAAATTTCGTTTATTGTTGATGATGATTTTTGAAACAATATGTGAATAATTGATTTAAATTTTTGAAAATTATAAAAACATTTTCTTTTTGATATATGAATACAAAAAGGAATTTCAATGGTTACTCCAAGAATAGTAAAATCGCGAAACACAAAGTTTAGTGTTTTCCTCAGCAGAGTTCATTCTTATTTTCCCCAGTAGAGTATGTTGATAATTCCTCATTGAAGTTTATTCCTATGGATATAACTAGAATTTCCCCCTATAGTTGTTGACAAGATGATAGGTTCCCTCAAAGATTTTTTATGATGTGTTGGATTCATAAGATCCAATATCGTTTGATTTTCCCACCTAGGTCTCGATATAGATCTTCTCCATCTAAATATGCTTCTTTCCTCCAGCCAGGTTTTAATCAGGCGGTTGAGCTGCTTTTAAGCTCCACCTCTCCTAGATGATAATCCCCACGCAGAGATTCATTTTTTGTTATCCCCAACAGAAGTTATATGAGGAATCCTCACTCAGAGTTTTACCCTCTAGATGTTTTGTTGTTGCTTTGGGTGTCTCCAAGCAGAGAGCAATGTTATTTCCCTCTAAGAAGTATTGACATAGAAGTCACTTTTCGGGTTTCTTTTGCCTTGTGTTGGGTATTGATTTAAATTTCCTAGCGGCTTGATTTTCTGCTATGATGTTGACTTCTTATTTTCCTCGGTAAGTCCAGGATGTTCTTCTCTCCAGATTGTTCTTATTCAGAGATTTATCCTCGCTGTTCCCCAAGGAAGGTAGTGCCTCACTATTTCGAATGTTCCCCAGTGAAGTCGTTGATGACATTTCTATTCAAGGAGTAATGATATAGTAGTCACCTATTGGGTTTTCTCTCATTTGAGTGTTGATCTAAAATCCCCCGCAGCTTGACCTTTTACTGTGATGTTAACTTCTTGTTTTCGTCAACAAATCCAGGATGCTTTGCTCAGAATTAGTTAATCGCCGAAGAATTTCCTTAATATCTCTAGCAGGTTTAGCTTTTTCCTAGTGTATTTTTGTATAATTGTTTATATGATTATAATCCCCAGCAGATCCATCTTTTTTCCGCAGCAAATCTCTTCATTCCTTGAGGCGAAGTTCATGTGAATTTTAATTATCTCCAGGAAGAGTTAGAAATATTTGGGTTGTTATGATTCCCCAACCTCTTTCCTTTCATCCTCGAAGCAGAGTTCATGATGTTATCCTCTTTGTGGGTCATTGATGTTAGAAGATTAATCTTTGGGTTTCCTCCCAAGTAGTATCTTCCTCTCCAGCAAGATTCAAGCCTTGTAGTAGGATTTAATTTTCTTTAATGGCTTTTGTTTATCTCTCTCAGGATTTCCCCAACTGAACCCCTAGTAGAGTTTCTAATGATATATCCATCTTGTTGAGTTTAGTCGAGTATTCAATGGTGTTGTGATGTTTATTCATCCTCTGTTCATCCTTATGTCTGTTTTGTTAGCATATTCATACTCATATTCATTGCATGCGCATCAGTTTGTTGTGCATAGCATATTATTGTCGCATTGTGCATCTTGCATTTGTGTTGATGCTTTTTTTCTCTCTGGTGCTGTTATCCCTGCAGATCATGTGTGTCCTCTCTCTGTTAGAGTGTCGACCCGTAAGTAGAAAATGCCTATCTTTGTTTATTCCCCACTGAGTTTATGCCTCGTGGAAGATATTTGTTTTAGCCTTTCTCCCCAGTTCATTTGTCTGGACGGAATTAATCCCCAGTTGAGATATTTCCTCACCGGGTAGAGTCTTGTTTGACCATTTCTCTCTGGTTTATTTATGGATTGAACTTTGGTCCCTTGCTCTAACAACAGAAGCTTGTTACCTCTTGGTTTGGTTTCCTTGTCGTAGCTATCACTTAGTTGATAATTGGTAATCTCTCCTTTTCGAGTTTATTACCTTTGTCGTACTGCCCTTAGTTGGTAGTAGGTAATATTTCTCTTTTCTTTTGAGCTTATCACCTATGTCGTACTGCCCATTAGTTGGTAGTAGGTAATATAACTTGGTTTGGTTACCTTGTTGTATTTATCTCTTAGTTGATAGTTGGTAATCTCTCCTTTTCGAGTTAATACCTTTGTCGTACTGTCCTTAGTTGGTAGTAGGTAATATTTCTCTTTTCTATTGAGCTTATTACCTTTGTCGTACTGCCCATTAGTTGGTAGTAGGTAATATAACTTGGTTTGGTTACCTTGTCGTAGCTATCGCTTGATTGATAGTTGGTAATCTCTCCCTTTTGAGTTTATTACATTTGTCGTACTGCCCTTAGTTGGTAGTAGGTAATATTTCTCGTATCCTTTTGGTTTGGTTACATTGTCGTAGTTATCACTTGGTTGATAGTTGGTAATCTTTCTATTCGAGTGGGTTACCTTGTCGTAGCTATCACTTAGTTGATAGTTGATAATCTCTCCTTTTTGAGTTTATTACCTTTTTCGTACTGCCCTTAGTTGGTAGTAGGTAATATTTCTCGTATCCTTTTTGGTTACCTTGTCGTAGCAATCACTTGGTTGATAGTTGGTAATCTTTCCATTTAAGTTGATTGCCTTGTCGTAGCTATCACTTGGTTGATGGTTGGTAATCCCTTTTCCCTTTTTGAGTTTATTACCTTTGTCATACTGCCCTTAGTTGGTATTAGGTAATATTTCTCGTACCATTTTGGTTGATTGCCTTGTCGTAGCTGCCACTTGGTTGGTAGTTGGTAATCTTCCCTTTCGATCATGTTATTATCAGGCGCCTGGTAGTAGTTGATCTTTTCCCCAGCGGAAATTTTTATCTCCCTTGTTGGGATGTGATATCCCTCTTTTATTTCCGATGTTGGTAATTTTCCCCCAATAGAATCTTACTCTTTAGTTTTCCCCTACGGAGTCTTTTCTTTTTCTTTTGCTCCTCGGCCTTTGTTTGTCTCTTGTGGCGTATTTCTCCCCACTGAAGTCTTGTGTCTGCATATCATCTGCATAATCATATCATTTTGTGGTCTCTTAGGGCCAAAAACTGGGTTTATTGTTGTATTTAAGTTTCTTTTATCTTGTCAAGACAAAGATGTTCATCTTCATATATCCGAGTAGAAGAAACTTAAATATGGGCAGCTGTAATACCCTAATTTTTACCCTTAAGATCTTACATATCATTTGCATCTCATACCACAAACAAGATCACTAGCCTTGGTTCTCTTGCCCTCCTTTGTAGGTTTGTTTTTGAAGGAGATCACCAAGCACCCCAAGATTTGATTGTTTATTATTCAAGAGACTTCAAGGTTCATGTGGTTATTTCCATGCCTTCTTTGACAAGAAAAAAGAATCGAGCCAGAGCCACAACAGTGCAACAAAAGGAAAATTTTCACAATTTTTGTTGTGTTAATCAATTAACCACGTGCAGAATTGTGAAAAAATAAGCCAAATTTAAATTCTGCAGTATTTGGCACCAAATTTCACTTGTTTCATCACGAGAATATTCTAGAACACTTCATTTTAATTCCCCTACATAATCACACTTAATTCCCACCATACACCCTCATTAATCACTATTTGATCTTGATTTTGCCTCCAAATTCAAATTCCAAGCCTAATTTTGGCTCCAACCCAAGCTCCAAGCCACCAAAATTCCCAAGCCTAAATTCTATAAATAGAGGCTTCATTTCATTCATTCTACAAGCTTTGGATAGCCAAATTCTTCCTCATTCTCAATTTTCTTCATCTACACAAATTCACCAAAGCTCTTTCTTCTATTAAAATTTAGTAAGCTTTTCATTGAAGCTTACTAATCTTTGAGCTAAACCTCCATCAAAACACTTTTTCATCATCAAATTCTGTAGATCAAAGCTTTGGAGCGTGTTTCTTGAAGTTGACTTGAAGAATTTTTCAGATTTGAAGTGGTAATTCACTTTTTCCATCATTGTTGTGCTTGATTCATCTTCCACAATGTGATCTCTTGTTGATTCTTGTTGCTCGATCTTTGGATCTTGTAAATTGTGTTCTATTGGTCTTATTTGCTGTTGTTTTACTTGAATTTTTGTGCACAATTGCATCCTTAATCATGAGGTGTTTGAAGAAATGAATGATCAAGAATTTTTCATTTTTCAAACTGGTTTTCTGCTGTTTTAGAAGGCGTAATCGATTAACACCAAGAGGTTAATCGATTAACACCTGTGTCTGCATTCTGAAATTGATGTTTTCACTGTGTTAATCGATTAACACCAGAAGGTTAATCAATTAACACAGTTCAGAATGTGTTTTTTTGGCTTGTTTTGGGACTGTTTTAAGTTCTTTTCTTTCTTATTCCATTTCCTTTTGATCTTTGCCTTGGTTTGCAATTTTAAAGGTCTTATTTTTCTTTAAATTCAATGGAATTATGGTGTCGATAAAGTCTGATAAACATTCACTAATTCAAATCTATCTTTAAAGTGAATTGTTCAATTTATTTTAGGTGCTTTGATTTAGTGATATGTTTAGTGCTTCAATCCACCAAGATGAGTGGTTGAACTTGAAAATGAAATGATTTTAAAATTCTGATTCAATTTGGCTTCCCTTCTCCCCTCTTCTATTTTTTCTTTTGATCAATGAAAATCTTCAATATCATTGGAACTTATTTTAAGTTCTGGATGAAGATGAGATCTTTACCTCTTTTTTTCGTGCAGCATCACTTTCGGAGAGTGATCTACATATCACTTCTCTAGCATGCCTTATCACTAAAATTGTTATTGACCGGCCTCAGATAGTCGTGGCTTCTATATAAGCCCGATTATGATTGTTTAACATAGCGCTAAATTGGACCCGAAATTGGAAAACCGTTGTGTTTTGTAAGTGAATTATCAGTCTCCTATTCTTCCATTGCGTGGTTTGAAATAGATTGGATTTCTCTTGTTGCCCTTAGGGGTTAGTAGGCATACTCGTTGATTTTTTCTGAGTTGGAGCCCTCCCCAAGGCAATGTTTGAGACCATGTCTTCATTCTCATGGATGACTAGTTGAGCATGTCCAAAAAACAAAACAAAACTTGTTCTTTCATTTTGGATCGCCATTGCTCTATATTGAATATTAATTGTGCTATGTTTATGCTTCCTTCTTGATCCCTATATCTATTTTTTTATGCTTTATGTTATCATATCATATCATATTATTTGTTTATGTTTCTTCCATTATTCCTTTGTCCACTTGGACCATTTGTTTATGTTTATGCTCTTTTCCTTTTGTCCCTTTGGACCCAAAAACATTAATAAAAGTTTAAACCCTTAAAAGACTTGTTCTCTTAATGGTGGACTATGGTTACTATTCTTTGCATTGGACATGGAACTTTGGACTTAGAACTAGGATCTTAACCTATGCTTAGAAGTTTGTGATGGTAAACTTTGGATTTTTGGGTACTTGGAGTTCTCTTTTGAAGACCTATCTTGATCAAGGCCTAATCTAAAGGAAAAGATTCTAATGTTATAGAGCTTATTTGTGTGGTTAGACTGTTCTTATCCTTAGTTTTTATCTTCTTGCTTTAGGATAGTCACTTCTTCTCCACCCCTTCTTTAATTTTTAAAATGTTCTCCCTTTTTTAAAACTTTCTTATTTTCAAAACTATAACCGCTTTCATAAAAAAACCTTGACTTTTTGTCAAGTGACTTTTAAAATTTGTTTTCTTTAATAAATGTCAACCAATGTTAATCATACTTTGACTAATTTCAAAAAGACATAAAAAATACAAAAACTCATCCAAACCTTTTGTGCCTTTGTGCACTTTTTCTTTTAAAACTTTTCAAAAAAAAGTTTAGATATGAGTCATTTTCATAGTTGAGATGTAATTCTCCTATTCCCCATAATATTTAAGATATTGACATTTTCCACTTAGATGTTGAGTGATAGACTTGTTGAATTTAATCCAAGCAAAATCCTCCATCTTTAGGTGACGCAAATGTTATTTTCTTATACTTGTGGGCGACTAGTCGTAGTTTTCTCCTTAAAATGACGACTTGTCTTTACATTTAAAATCAACCAAAACAAACCAATTTTGTTATTTGTACCACGAACTATGGGGTTTTGATCCTATATTTTAATTTTTGGGTACGTAGGCATGAGGCGATAAGTCTCTCCAAACATAAAAATCTTAAAAAATATTTCTCTTCTCACGTCCTGAATCTCTTTTCAAACAAACCTTTTCAAACCAAAAGCGTAGATATTTCAAAGGGCTCCTATAGAGTACTATTGACGTTTTGGGTGCTAACACCTTCCCTTAGCCTAACCAACCCCCTTACCCATTCTCTGTTTGTTCTTGTTTTAGAACTTGTTTAGGTTTTGTTCGCTCTTTTTCCTTTCCTTTTGGATAAAATAAAAGTGCGTCGACGACTCTTGCTTTTTGAGTTAAGATAATCAATAGCTTACACTCACAATTTTTACCGCTACAGATAGGAGGATCACATCTCAACTATAAATGGCACTTGTCTAAACTTTATGAAAGGTTTTAAAGCAAAAAGTGCACAATGGCACTAAATGGTTTGAATGAGTTAAGTATTTTTTAAGTCTTTTAAAAATGGTCTAAGTATGCTTAAGATTGATTAACATTTATTAAGAAAATGAGTTTGAAAATGCACTTGACAAAATCAAGGTTTATTAAGAAAGAGGTTCTAGTTTGAAAGAAGAAAGTTTTGAAAAAGGGAGAAGATTTTGAAAATTTAAGAAGGGGAGGAGATGAAGAGGCTATACTAAAGCATAAAATAAAAGCTAGGGAAGGAAAAATCTACCCAAGATAGCAAGTCTTTGACATAAACAAAGAAAAAAATCCCATCCTTTGGACTCAAGCAACCAAGATAATCAATAAGCCAAGCAAAGAAATAACCAAGCATCAGATGAAAGCCAAGTATCCAAGCCAAGTCTTCAAGGAGGTCAACTTAAGGTCAAAGCGGCAAATAAGATCCAAGGTCTCAAGATATAACTCCAAAGCATAGGGCAAGGATCCTAATTCTAGGTCCATCCTCCATGAGCAAAGGATACTCACCAAATAGTCCAAGGAACATTAAGAGTTTTTTTTTTAAGTGTTTAAGCTTTTATTAATGTCTTAAAAATGAAAAATAAAGTCCAAATGGACAAATATAAAAAAGGCATAAACATAAACAAAATGATAATATGATATGAAATGATAAGCATAAAATAAAGAAGCACAATGATAATAGCATAAATATAAATGGCATAAAAGTTAGTACAATTAAAAGTTAGTGTTTGTGTTAAATGATGAGATTTTGTCATTTAAAGTAGATTACTCAACTAATCAACACAACAAGTGTGAGAACTTTGCATCATCCTTTGAGAAGAGCTCCAACTTCGATAAAATCAACAAGTATGCCACTAGCTCTCTTAGGTGGAAAAGAACCTACACAGTATGGAGATAGGAGATTTACATCTAAACTAAAGATGACTCATATCTAAAATTTGTCCAATATGATCACTTTCCGTTTAAGGACAAATTTAACGCTATGATAAGCAATCGTAGTATAATCTATAAGGAAGATCATACTATATAAGGTCGGTTAATAACAATTTATGTACCATACATGTTAGAGATATGATATAAAGATCATACTCCTAAAACATGTAGCACAAGTTAAATCAAAGTTGATCAAAACCTAAGTCAAGGAAAGATGGATCCATTACATCAATCAACCTCTCGTAGTACTTTGGACAAACTTATGCATCAACCCAAAGTACCTCAATTGATCAAATGATCAATCAAATGACAGATTTGAAATGATGAAAGTTCATCAAGCACCATACAAGATCTCATGAACAAGATGGCCTACAACATATTCCAATTGATTAAAGAAATGGTGAAAAAGAAAAAGAAAGGGATGAAGAGGAGAGGGTCACACAAAAAGGCAAAACCAAATTGGATCCAAGTGATGATCAAGTCATCATCAAAATCAATCATCCATTTTGGTGGATTAAGGTTTTCACCCCATCAACACCCAAGATCCATTGTGTTTGATGAGACCTATGATCAAATCATCTAAGTTCCAAGAGCAACAGTAGTCAACACAAGTCAAACCAATATAAAATGCAATAATATGAATTAAAATGAGCTAAAATTATTTTTAAAATTAATTTTAAAAATAAAATAAAAATGAAAATGCAAATGACGCATCAAATCAAATCATAAATGATCAAGAAAATTCATGCAAGTCAGAAACAAGTCAAGAATGATATATAGAATTTTTGAGAATTTTTTAATGCATAGAAATATTTTAAAACTAATTAAAATTATAAAAAAAAAGAAAAATCATGAAAAATATCAAATGATAAAAATGAAATATGAAAAATATAAACTCAGAAAGATAAAAATAAAAGAAAATTTTAGAAATTATTTTGGTATATTTTGGATAAAAAATGAAATTAGTATGAATTTTTAAATGAAAATGCATTTTAAAATAAAACAGAAAATAAAATAAAAGAGAAAAAAAGCAAGAGCGTTGGATCAAGCTTCATTAAACACGTTGGCAGATTAGATGGTTCACACATGAAAGCGCTCGGTGGAAATTACTTTGGAAAATCACACAAGATTCAATTTGAAAGTAACCACTAAAAACATATCACGTGGAGCTCAGAAAAGCTCAGACCACCTGGAAATGCCTCTGGTCGTCTTCTCTGGTGAACCTCCATCGGAGAATCCATAAATGGTAACCCTAGGCCATAATTATGGTACCATTAAAACCGTTTCATTGGCGTGAGTGCAACCATGGCCTTAAAACAAATTTATTATAACTGCATAATGAGAATTTTGAAGAAGAATAAGCAAAGTGCAAAACAAATTTTGAAAAATATGAAAGGTAAATACATCAATCAAACAAAATTGAGGATCCAGAAACCATCAGCAAGCTAAGGACTACATTATGGTATCAAATTTGAAGCGAATGGATGCTTCTAACTACATATTCGAAGAGATGTTAAATGAGCAAATCGGAGCAAGTCGTGTGATTAATTCAGAGCACCTCAGGCCTTGATTCTTGATGTTAGACGATGGCTATGGATCTAGAAGGGGGGGTTGAATAGATCCCTTGAGTTTTACACGCAAATGGTTACCAAAAATTGGTTTTAAAAATGTTTAACGGAAGCAACCACTGAATCGCACGTCTACAACGAACCTTCTACTAAAAGGATTGGATATGCACGATAATATTGGGAATGAATTTTGGATGAGAAAAATTCAGTTTGATTAACACAATTTAAAATGAAATCAACAAAGTATCACTTGCTTGATGTTTAATCTAATCCAATGAGATCAATTGACAAACAATAAATTGCAAATGCGTTCGATTTTGCGTTGAATCAAATTATCGAACACTTGGTGTGCGTTAGCACACAAAGTGAAGATTTCAAAGCCCAAGATTGAAGCTAAAGGAGTATTTGTGTCTTGTTCAAAGCCCAAGATAGAAGCTAAAGGTTTGACTGAGAGAGAATTTGTCATCTCTAAAGGGAGACATCTCGTCTATTTATCACAATTGTTGGGTGACTGATTATAAAGGAGGATTACTTTAACTAGGATATGAGAATCTAGCAATGCCATAATTTCCTTTATAAGGGGTGTTATCCTGAAGGAGAAACCTTTAACTCAGTGTAGAGCAATGCCATTTTTCCTAAGGAGGCTTTCATACTAAGAGAGGGACAGTGGCGTGGATGTAAATAATCCAGAGGCTTGACACTTACACCAATTAGATGAGAGAGAGAGTTTACCAGGATAAGAGATGGACTACAGCTTGGATATTTTAATCAACAAGTGTGCCACTTACAACAGTTATCTGGGATTAAGATTTGTTTTGACTGTGTGATATACAGAGAAGTATCTCCCTACAGAGAGATTTTGATTTCCTTTGAGGGGATGTTGGTTTCTTGTGTGCCTTGATCAAAGCCCAAGGTTGAAGCTAAGAGATTGATTGACTCCAATGGGGAAGTCCTTATACAAAGCCTAAGAGGAGGCTGGAAAAGATTGACTCAACAAGAGAGTGTTTATCTGTCTTGTACAAAGCCCAAGATTGAGGTTGAGAGAGTTTTGACTCTTTTGAGGATATCATTATACAAAGCCTAAGAGGAGGCTGAAAGGAGATTTTTGACTCTACTAGGGAATATTTGTAGGTGTCTTGTACAAAGCCCAAGATTGAGGCTAAAAGGGGAAACTGACTCTACTGGTGAGAGGTTTCATTTGTCTTGTACAAAGCCCAAGATTGAGGCTAAAAGATGATTGACTCTGCTGGAGAGTATGATTTGTTTTGTACAAAGCCCAAGATTGAGGCTAAAAGAGATTGACTCTGCCTAGGGAAATTTTATTTTTCTTGTACAAAGCCCAAGATTGAGGCTAAAAGAGATTATTGACTCAATAAGAGAGTGTTTTTTATCTGTCTTGTACAAAGCCCAAGATTGAGGCTGAGAAGGATTGACTCAACAAGAGAGTGCTTTTTATCTATCTTGTACAAAGCCCAAGATTGAGGCTGAAAAGGGTTGAAAATGTGATTAACTCAACAAGAGAGTGCTTTTAGGAGATTAACTCAACAAGAGAGTGCTAAAAATGTGATTGACTCAACAAGAGAGTGCTAAAAAGGTGATTGACTCAACAAGAGAGTGTTTTTAAAGCTAAATCTGCTGAGGAAAATCATTATACAAAGCCTAAGAGGAGGCTGGCTTCTGCTAAGGATTATTGAGATCCAGAGGCAGGTCCAAAATGGGGAATTAACTCTTGCTGAGGATTACAGAAGAGTTGAGGTATCAGATGCCTCGAGGTTCTGATTTGGGATAGAGTTATACTGATGAGAAGCTGACCCTAGCTGGGGAAACTTAGGATGAAGATTGAATTTTAGAACCCATGAGGGTTCTAACTCTACTGGAGGTTGATTAAATGATCAGGGTTTTTTCCTATGTTTGTAGGGAACTTGAGAATGTCTTTGAGATCCAAGAGGAGATTAGACTGTCCGAGTCTACTGGTATGGAAGAGTTTATCTTTGTATGATGCCCAAGAAGAGGCTGGTGTTTTAAGGGATGAGTGTCAACCCTAAAAATTGGTCTGAGATTTTGAATCTTCGGAAAGACTGCTCTAGCAAAGGATGAATAAGTTCGGTTCTATACCTTTAAGAGGTCTTCAGGGTCCTTGTATTAAGCCTAAGAGAAGGCATGGGAACTTCTAAGAAGCCGGAGGGTCCTTGTACAAAGCCCTAGAGGAGGCGGGGATGCTTTTAGGAAGCCTGTGGGTCCAAACTTAAGAAAATTTCAAGAAAAGTTTCACCGGGAATAATCCTTTCTTTAGTGAACAGTTCCAGGGTTTGAAGAAGTTCAAGAGAGGTTTCACCGGGAATTAATCCTCTCTAGGGAAATGAACTTCTTTGACAATTTTCTAATATTGACAGTCTGAGAAAAGTTTCATCGGGAATAATGCCTTTCTCCTTGTTCCATATTGTATAAGCCCAAGAGGAGGCAAAACTGTATCTGGAATTCCTATGGGGAACTAGTTTTTACTGTTGAAAGAGTGACCACGGGCTTTATCTAATCTGAGACCTAATTGTCGGGGAAAACTCTAAGCAGATAATATACAAGTATATATATATAGATGAAATATATACTGTATGTAAAAGAGGGTAGGTGGACTTATAGGTGAGCAAGCTTCCAGCACAAACAAATATATATATATATATATGCAAGTATGTAAAAGAAACTGTTTAAAACTTACAGGCGAGCAAGCTTCCATTGTAACAGTTGTATGGTTAGTTGTTCAAGAAATTAAAGAAATTTTTTATAACAACTATGAATTTGAACCTAAATCAAAAGGGAAAGTAGTTTTGAAATGATTATTGGGGCTTATACTCAAGGAGAGGCCCAGAAATAACAGTAATCGTACCGTTGATCTGTAAATTGTATCGGGACTTATACAATGACTGAGGCCCAAAAAGGCCCAAAGTGTTTGAAAAAAAAAAGAAATGGGACTTACAACACAAGGGTAGGCAAGATGAAAATGTTTTGAAAAGCGACGATCGCACCGAGATTTTTAAAACACAGTGGGACTTATACAATGACTGAGGCCCAAATTATTTATGTACAACAAGGATTGGGTCTTACACTCTATTAGAGGCCCAAAAGTGTTTTGAAAAAGATTTGTGAGGGTGAAAATAATCAAAACCCTAATTTGATTTTAAAATGTATTTTAATTGAATAAAAATTCAATTAAAATGATCAAAATTATCAAACATGTGTGAAAAACAAGTTGTGATCTTGGATTAATGTTTGAAAAATCATGTTTCAGTCATAGAATTATTTGAAAATCATTTGAATTTGAAAAATCAAGAGAAAGAAATCTTTTTAAATGTTTAAAAACAAATAAAAATAAATTCTATACAAAAATATCAAATATATGAAATAAATAATATTTTTGTGAAATTTTTGTGGAATAAAATATTTTAATATTTTTGGGAATTTTCAAAAAAAGAACCAATAAAAAATAATTAAAATTGAGGGAGAAATTAATTTTGGAATTAATTAACAAAAACCATAAAATATGTGAAAAATAGCAAAATAGCAAAAAATGGTAAAATGGTCTGGGTGGGTCTTGAACCCACGACCTCTTGGCCAAACACACATGCGCGCTACCACTAGGGTGGTGATACATCCGTGTATCAAAACCACCCCATAAATACATATGGGTAACTTGTTTCTAGGCCTGGCCAAGGCGCCATGGCCTGGCCCTTGCCCAAGGCAAGGCCTAGTTTTGGCAATTTGCATGAAGCCTCTAACTTTCTCATTTCTCCATGGATTAGGACAAAATTTAGGTGTATCCTGCCTAGAATTTCATGAGGAATCCAATGGTGCTCTTGGAATTTTCAGAAAATGTCTCCATTTTAAAATCCGATAGTGATTTCAAAATAGGCCTAAATTTGCATGTTCTATGCTATCTCATCATACAGGCAGCAATAGCATGGTAAATTGGTTCAAACACAGCATATATGATATGTATGAGAGGTCCATGATCAATGGACCTCAAAGCAATGCATGATTTAAAGAGTTCAAGTTGTGATGCACTTACATCTTGAAGTTTTTGTGCTATCTGTCAAGTTCCTTGTGCCAGAAGTAATTCAATGCTTTGAACACTCTTGATTGATCCCTTAGAAGCTTTTAGGATGATCAAAACCAGCTGGAATCCTCAGGAACAAGAATTGGCTTTTTCTTACAAAAGGGGAAAAAATGACCAAGATAGTAACTCTCTCAAATGGTATTCCAGACGAGGGAAACCAATTAGAACAGTTTGAGGATGATATTTGGAGTGTGTTTGAGGCCTGGTTTGGTTTTGGAAGTGACTGAATCAAGACATGGCTTGAAAAATGCAGAAAAGTCAAATTTTGAGGTTTTGGAGGCTGACTTTCTGATTTTGGTGTTTCAGATCAAAGGTGAATGTTTGAACATCTTAGATATGACATATTGGATTTTTTTGGATCATGAGCTGTGGTGGAATTCCTCTCTAACTCAAAAACTCAGAGATGACTTGCAAAATAAGGCATTTTGGCCTAAAGAGAGAGATTTTGAGGAAAGCATCAGTTGTAGTGCTTTGGTGTACTCAAACTGATCACAAATGAGCTCTATTTATAGTAGAGAAAGTTTGTTTTGCAAGCAATAGTGAATGGCAGCTGGTACAGGCCTTTGGCCAATGTTGATCAAAGGGAATCTTTAGTCTCCTATAGCCATTGACTTGAGGTTAGGGTACAGGCCTATGGTCCTTTGATTCAGAGCTTGTAACGCCCTGTATAATATACATCTAGAATAATACCATACAAGTGTTTTATTTGGTACTGACACCATCATAAGTGCCTAATGGCGTAATTCACATACTTGACCATTCTAAAAACATAATACAATCTATGGTGCAAGATGTGGAAACTAGCCAAAAAAATAAAAACTAAGATCAATATACAATATCCTGAATTGTATACAATAGATACACAGCGGAAATACTAAAGCCAAGCTTCTCTTGAAACATCCAAGCATAGCTCCACTTGTAAATCAAACCTGCAACCCACACCTGTAAAGACTTCCTGAAAATAATCAACAATAGTGGGGTGAGATACATCAAATCTCAATGAGTTCCCTATCTTATGGATTCTCTCGGCTGTACAAGGTTCTAACCGATCCTAACTCAAGTCAAGGGGAAGGGAAAATGACCTTGAGTTCTCAATCTCACAATCTCACACTATATGGAAACATGTCACGAGTCTGTTAACTCATAAATTCACACGAAAGGAAAAATGTCCTGAGCCTGTTAACTCAAGAATTTCACTATTCGATAACCTGTACCAAGGAGCGCCCGGCGGTCAAGGTTTCGCCCGGTGGTGCCCCCTTCGCCTGAGCTTCGCCCGGTGAAGCAGCGGCGTCAATCCCTTATCCCAAAACTCAAAAGTTACAGAAACGTGATATGCTGCGCCCCTTGGCTTTCGCCCGGCGCAAGCCCGCATCACCCGGCGCTCAAAGCGCCGCCCGACGCTCTGCACCAGAAGCAGAATTTTCTGTTGCGTTTCTTAGGGTTCCAAGGCTCCAAAATTCATCTTTCCATGCCCAATAATTTCCAAACATCAAAACAAGTATCATCAATTGATCACATGCATATCACGACTACTCTACGCAATTTATATCGAATTTCATCCGTTAGATTTCATTTTCTCTCAAATCTAACCTAAGTCCAAAACTTATATTTCTAGACTTAGAGTGTCTAACTAGAACCCACCTGGTAATCGAAGAGGAGGTTGAAGAAGATGGTGATGATCCATGAGTTCCTCTTCTTCATCCTTCTCCACTTTCTCTCTTTCTCTTCTTCCTTTTCTTCCTTTTCTTTCTTCTTCTTATTTTCTATCTTTTTCTTTCTCTTTTTCTAACAAATATATATATATATATATATATATATATATATATATATATATATATATATAATACCAATATTATATAATATAATCCAGTAGAGTAAAATATCTCCAATTGATATTTTGTCGTCTCAACCAATTGATCAATTATTAGAGTTACCGAAAAACCCCAATTCTGGAATTAAAGTAATTGATCTCTTCAGAGTTCATTAGTTTCTCTATTGATCCCAATTGATAATACTTAAAGTACTTAGAGGATCCCATTAATCCAATTTACCAAAGATAGAGCACAAAGATACTCATCTGATCTCATCTGATCTCCAATTGAGCATTTAAATAATATGGGGTATTACAGAGCTGAATCTTGACTCATTCAGTTAGGAATGTCTCAGTCCATGCCACCTTGATGCATCCATTGAATGCTTGAAAACAAAATTGGAGTCTTTTGCATTTTTTAGTTTTTTTAGGTTTGTTATGGCTATATGTAGATTCTTGGACTTGGGAGGCTTGTGGATCAGATATTTTCACTTGGATGTTATCCTCTGATGTGTCTAAATGGACGACAAGGCTTGGAGTTGTCCAATTTTGCCAAATCGAGCAAAATGCCAAATTCTGCCTTGTACGAGACAGTTGGAAATGGTGATTTTGAGGGGATCATATCTCCTTGCTCAGGTTGAGTTATGGGAGGCTCTTGTGCTTTTTAGAAAGCCCTCATATGATACAATACATGTGTGATCATAGTTTGTCTTGAAACTATTTGAGTCCAACTGAAAAATCCTCATGAACATTGATGTCCAAGGCTGGTAACTTAGGCAGATTTTCACTAAGTGTTGGAAGAGTGTCATTTTCTTCATTTTTGTCATTTGATCAATCCATAACTCAAAATCCATGAGGATTTGGAATCTCTTGTAGTTGACACTTTTAAAGTATGTCAGATGGAATTTCATTTGAGCTTTGAATGGGAGAAAAAAGCCTTGTGGTTTAGGATTTATGACCTTGCAAAGTTGGTACAAAATCACTTTTGTTCCATAACTTAGAAAAATTTTGGTTTCCTATGGTTGCCCCTTTTGCAAGAAACCTCACTTTTCTTGATTTTTCTTAATGAATGATGATTAATACCATACATTAACATTATTTTTGACTTAGGGGAACCATATTTGTGAAAAATTCCAAAAAGTCAAACTTGATTTTGTGCACAGTTGACTTTTTATCGGATGAAATCCAAACTGTGCGATCCTTTGTTCAATCAAGTCCTTGACCTAATTCAAACCTAATAGATGGATTCCATAGGTGTTTTAGGGTGTCTTGAATCATGTCCCAAGGTTTGGGAGCATGTCTTGGTCCAAAGTCAAAGATACATTTGACTTTTTCCTTAAAACCCTAATCGTGATCCAGATGAAATTGAAACTTGTGAAAAAAGCTTCTTGAATCAATACACTGTTGTAAATGGATCAATGTGGTGTATATGAGGCCCTCAAATCATTTCTTGAGGTCTTGGCTCATTCTTTGCCCCAAAAGTCAACTTAGGGGTGAATTAGGTCAATAAACCCTAATTCCTGATTTTTGTAAATGCATCCCCTGAGGCTAAATTGACTTGATGATTGGGTCCATGAGGTCCCTTGGAGTATCTTAGGTTGTGTTTTGAAGCATTGGCTCATGCCCAGAGGAAAAATTTCCATCTGGAGGCCTTGGTCGACCAAAACCCTAACTTGGTGACACAGGCGATCTTGAGGCTTGATCCACTTGGAATGTTGCAACTTTGTGCTTGATTCTTGATGTGGGAGTCCTATTGATCCCTTATGGATGTTTGAGAGGTTAGACAAGTTAAAGATCATGTTATTTCTTGATTGATCATTTGTCTAAGTGCTCTGAGAGGGTTTAAAACCGTAATTCTTGATTATGGTGAATGCTCACCCATCTTTGAGGAGATTGATGAGGCATGATGGTACATCCATATTGTGGTAATGATTTTCACAATGATAGGAAATCTAGGTGGTCAAAATTTGGGGTATGACAGATGTAGTCAAGAAATACTTTGCCTAAATAAATAAATAAAACTTCTCGGTGGATTGAAAACCCAAAAGGGCGGTCCAGGCAAAAATTAGAGACACAAGCAAAAATCATCCCGATGGATTGAAAACCTCAAAAGGAAATCTAGGCAAAAATTAGGGATTCCTGGCAAGTAACTACGTCCGACAAGGTTAAATCCCCAGCGGTAACACCATCCATCAAAAAGACTTCAGTCAAGGTCACCTTCGACAGAAGCTCAGAATGTCCAGAATTCAAAGTTGGTAGAAGGATAACGGTTGTTATGTTTCAATGTAGCCCATTTTCCTTTAAATTACCATTTTCTAAACTTTGTAATGCTCCATGGGATCACGCGCTTGGCTGATTACCATTCTATCAATAAAATTTAAGCCCTAGTGCTTTTGTTTGCAATTCTCATTTATTTTGCTTTATAGAATGACATTTTTAATATGATCAACGATTCTTGAAACAAAAAAAAAGAATTTAACTTTCAAATTTTCTTCTGCTTTTAAAACAAAGATGGCAATTCTTTATGACTAACTAAACACAAAAAGGAACATCGATGGCCTCTCCGGAAGTGATTAAACCTCAAAATGTAGAATCAAAGTACTCCGTCTAAACCGGTACATCTGAATGAAGGATCAACTATTTCAGATGTAATGTCCCATCTAATACCAATTGATTGTTCTTTCTTCCCCAATAGGGTCTACCCCTCCTAAACAAGGAAGGATTGAGATTTTGAATCAATGATACTCTTTATCCCCCGCAGTGGCCGAGTATCTAGTCGTGTTCATTCACTAGTCTGTGTGTCATGTCTATTTTTTCAGCATAAATATATATGCATCATGCATAATTGATTCATATACACATTCATATTGCATTACTATCACTCTGGTCAGTCTCATCCCCAAGTGATAAAGTCCTCTCACCAATAAAGTTGTCAGTTCTTTCCTCATCCAGAAATGTATCGTCTGAGCAATATCTCCCCAGTTTATTTCGGGAATGGAGCCTGTCCTCAACCACTTTAATAACTTTAACCCCTGAAAGGCAAGAAGACATTCGACAGACACCTTTGGAACATCACTCTTCACCATTAAAGATGATATTTTTGATTTCTCGGATTAAGGAAAATCCCTAGAGAAAGCCTCTTAATCAAAGACTCTCAGCAATACACCGGTTCTTCTCCCAAGAAATTCGATGTTAATGAAGTCATCAGCACCTCAAAATTGGATCACGTCACATGACATTTCTCCGAAAAGATCTCGAAGGAAAGTATGATGTAACCTCACCAAACAAAAAAAAGAGGTCTCTTAAGAGACTTGTTTTTCCCCAGTTGGTCGACGAATGGCATCTCTAACGGAGAAGTTTGCGCACCTTTACAGTTCAGACAAATGGGTTTCCCCAGCAATTCTGACATCAATTCATTTTTCCATCAAATGGCGTCTCCCTAGTAAAACTCGGTCAGAAGTTTGATGAAGACCGCTACAAATAGCGTTCCTTGTGAGGAAAGAAACTCGACAAGAAGAAACTAAGACCAGTTTCGTGGATGAGGACCAGGATCGAGGGGAATTTTATAAGAAACTAAGACCAGTTCTGTGGCTGAAAACCAGGATCGAAGGGAAGTTTATTTAAAAAAAACTGAGACTAGTTCTGTGGCTGAAGACCGGGATCGAGGGGATGTTTTACCTTTTTCTAAGTAACATTGCATAGCAAAAGAAGATGGATGAGCAAACTGTTATTCATAACCACAGTCAAAATTTCGGGTATTCTGATATTTAATCCTCTTTTACCTTGAATGTCTGAACGTCTTCGCCGTTCACACCTTCAGGTCCAAGAATATTAAATAGGGGCATCTATCATACCCCAAATTTTGACCACAAGATCATTACCACAATATGGATGTATCATCATACCTCATTAAGGATTGTTGAACATTCACTACAATAAAGAATTAGGGTTTTGAACCCTCCCTGAGTACATTGACAAAGGAACAATTAGAGAAGTGACATTATCTTCAACTTGTCTAACCTCTCAAACATCCATGAAGGATCAAGAGGTCTCGCATGCCAAGAATCAAGCACAAGGATGCAACATTCCAAGTGGATCAAGCCTCAAGATCGCTAGTGTCACCAAATTATGTTTTGATCGACCAAGGCCTCCAGATGAAAATTTTCATCTGGGCATGAGCCAATACCTCAAAACATGATCCAAAATGCTCCAAGGGACCTCATGGATCCAATCATAGAGTCAGAATAGCCTTAGGGGAAGCATTCATCAGAAATCAGAAATTAGGGTTTTCTTGACCTAATTCACCCCTAAGTTGACTTTTGAGGCAAGACATGAGCCAAGACCTCAAGACATGATTTGAGGGCCTCACATACACCACATTGATCCATTTACAACAATGTATTGGTCCAAGAAGTTTGATTCACAAGTTTCAATTTCATCTGGACCACAATTAGGGTTTTGAAGAAAAAGTCAACTGTACCTTTGACTTTGGACCAAGACATGTTCCCAAACCATGAGACATGATTCAAGACACCCTAAAACACCTATGGAATCCATCCATTAGGTTTGAATTAGGTCAAGAACTTGATTACATAGAGGATCACACAGTTTGGAATTCATCTGACAAAATGTCAACTGTGCCCAAAATGAAGTTTGACTTTTTGAAATTTTTCACTAATGTGGTCCCCCTAAGTCAAAAACAATGTTAATGTATGGTTTTGATCATCATCCATCAAGAAAAATCAAGAAAAGTGAGGTTACTTGCAAAAGGGGCAACCATAAGAAACTTAAATTTTTCTAAGTTATGAACAAAATGGATTTGGTACCAACTTTGCAAGGTCATAACTCCCAAACCTTAAGGCCTTTTTCTTCCATCCAAAGCTCAAATGAAAGTTCACATGACATACTTCAAAAGTGTTAACTACAAAAGATTCCAAATCCTCGTGGATTTTGAGTTATGGATTGATCAAAATCACAAAAACATGAAAATGACCATTTTTCCCAACACTTAGCGAAAATTTTGGACAGAATCTGTCTTGGTTTTTCACCAACTTTAGGGCCATTTTTCATTATGATCCAAGCTGAACCAAGACCATTGGTGGACATCAAAGTTAAAGTATGTCATACAAGCTTTCCAAAGAGTACCAGAACTCATCCTATTTCAATTTGAGTAGGGAGTTATGAGCATGGAATTATGACACCTCCAACACTGGTTTTTGCAAGACAGTCTTGCACTTGCCCCACGATTTTGTCATTTCCATGACTTGGAAAGCCTTGTCACCATACAAGACAAGTTTCTAAAGTGCAATGAACATGATCTCTGCAGAGCTACAACACCATAGAGCCTTGCAAGTCGAAAACCTCATCATTTGGCATGTGACAATCAAAGTTCAAATCCTAAACTTTCAAATTTGTCATGAGGCATTGAATGGATGCATAGAGTTGGCATGTATCAGTCCACAACATTGCAAATGAGTCAAGATAAACTCAAGCATCAGAGGACCATAGGTCTGCAAGATTGACTTAAGTCAATGGCTAGAGGAGACTTGAGATTCCTTTATGCAACCATTGGATAATGGACTGTACCAGCCACCATTTACTATTGCTGCCAAAACAAACTTGACACACTATAAATAGAGCTCGTTTGTGGTCAGTTTGAGTACAACAAAGCTTGACAATACTTGCTTTCCTCAAAACCTCTCTCAAAAAACCAGAAATGCCTTATTTTGCAAGTCACCATCGCATTTTAAGTTAGAGAACAATTCCACCACAGCTTATGATCTAAACACATCCAATATATCATATATATGTTGTTCAAACACTCATCCTTCATCTGGAACACCAGAATCATGGACCTCAAATTCCACTTGAGACCTATTTGCAGATGAGGTACCACAAGGTGATCCAAGCATCTCCAATCAAGGTTAGGCATCTCAACATATTCCATAGGGTTTAGTGAAGCTGTCCAAGTCCTTACAACACATTTGTAACATCTCCATCATCAAACTTGATCACCAGCTACAAGAGGTTATCCTGAAGCCTTCAAACTCCATACTACATGCAACATATATGTGTTTTTGAGTTACCATCTTGTTTCTGCATGTATATAGAGTGATAACCCTCAATCAATTGCTATGAATGAACCGTGTATAGAATTTCATGATGTTCTTGCAGAAAGTAGGGTTCTTGAGTTCATCACTTGATTTCTCACTCCACACTTAATATAAATGCAATTAATTTATATGGTTGTAATCCTTGCTCAAAAACGAACAAGTTTCATGTTTACAAAAGTCATTTTCATTTAGTAATCAGAGAGAAAAGTGAGGTTTTGCAAATCCTCCATGGCGCGGTCACGAGGAAGAAGAAGGTGACCGTTGGCGCCATAATTCAAATTATTTGAATTTTTGAATTTTTGATTATTTTCTTAATTGATTTCAAAAATTAATTTCTCTCTCAATTTATAATCATTTTAATCATTTTTTAAAATATTTTATTCTACAAAAAAAATCAAATTTATATTATTTATTTAATATAGTTAGAATTTTTGTAAATAATTTTATTTTATTTTTTTAAAACATTTTTAATGAAATCTTCACCTTGATTTTTCAACTTCAAATAAATTTCAAGCTTTCATGTGATTAAACATGATTTTTCAAAACATTTTTCAAAGTTTACAATTTATTTTTGAATATATTTGATATTTTATATCATTTATTATTTAATTTTCTTTGAAAAATTATATTTTTATTTAAAATTAGGTTTTTTTCTCTTGATTTTAAATTTTCAAGTTTCATTTGAAACATTTTTGGGCCTCTTGGTAGAGTGTAAGACCCATCCCTTGTCACATAAATAAATTTGGGCCTCAGTCATTGTATAAGTCCCAATACGATTTTAAAAATCTCGGCTCGATTGCCGTTTTCAAAACAATTTTCATCATGGGCCTCCCTTGTGTTGTAAGTCCCATTTTTCTTCTTTTTCAAACACTTTTGGGCCTCTAATAGAGTGTAAGATCCAACCCCTCTTTGTACATAAATAATTTGGGACTCAGCCATTGTATAAGTCCCGATACGATTTTCAAAATAACGGTTGATCGTTGTTTTTCATCTGGGCCTCTCCTTGAGCTATAAGTCCCATATCTTGTATAAAAATAAACTTTGGGCCTATAATAAAGTGTAAGACCCATCCTTTTTGTAAATACAATAATTTGGGCCTCAGACATTGTATAAGTCCCTCTGCGATTTTCAAAACTATGACGCGACCGTCTACTTTTCGAAAGAATTCATTTGGGCCTCTCTTTGAGTATAAGCCCAAAACTTTCTTTTTAAACAACGTTCTTTTGTATTTAGATTCAAAATTCAAAGTTTTATCAAAACTTTCTTCAATTTCTTGAATAACTAACCATGCAGCTGTAGTTACTATGCTTGGGCTTGCACAACTATAAGTTCCTATGTAATAAGATTCATTAGGAATGATGTGAATAAATTTTGCATAATAAATTTTATTAATTTGATTAGTAGTGAGTAGTGAAGATGAATAATGAATAGTGAATAGTGACTTTTGAATAGTGAAAGTTAAGGTCTTGAAAGTGTATATAGATCATTTTTTATTATTTTAACAATAGTTTCAAAAGTAGATATCTGCTTAAGGGTCCTAATTTTTCTTAAGATTAGTCCAGGATATGTAGCTTCTGTGCTGTATCTTAAGAGTAAATTAACTTGTCTTAATTCTCTTTCTAGATCAGCAATAAATGTCCTGTATTCTTTGAGTTCAGTTCTTTCTTTTGATAAATCCATGTTGTCAGAGTTATAAGAGCGTAAAATAAGTGTTGTTACTATTTGAGGAAGCAATATAAATAGCGGAATTAGAGTTGGAATTTATATAAATTTGTACGAATATACTTGTATAGGGTAAAATATCAGGGTTTGAGAATCTAATTATAGAGATGTAATTTAAATGGATTGAAATGGATAAAGTCATTTTAGTTTGTTTCATACCCGTCTTCGTCAAAATTTATTTCATTGTCTGAATTATTAGGATTAAAGCTTCTGAAATTAATGGAAACTGTAGTGGAATTTCTCATTCAATAATATATTTGGGAATGATTTCCATAAAAATGTCCTTCAAAGTAACTCAAATAGTTTGAAGTGGATGTAAGTTCGTTTAGTTCTCTGATTAAGCATCTGAGTTCATGTTCTTCAAAATCTAGTTTTATTGTTGCTTGGATTTCTTCCAAGAATAATTTTTCTTGAAAATATGAAAATTTTAATTTTTTTAGAATAATTTTAATTAAATCTGGGTATGGAAATCTTTTGATTAAATAACTTGTTTTCTTATCAAATTCTGGAATATAAATAAGGTCTGATAATTTTTTGTCAGAATTAGGTTCAGAATAATCTGTTCCAAAATGATTTGAAAAATATCTTTGAGTAGTAAAATTTATATTAGGGTAATAATCCTCTTGATTCATTGTGAATTTATAATTTGATGATTTTTGGTTTTTCAAAATGTTTCAAAATATTTGAGAAAAAGATTTGATTTAAAGTCTTATTCCTCCTTCCTATTACTAATTAAGATTTTTTGGTTTCTAAAAAACTATCTTAAAAATATACGTTTAATTTCTATTATTATTGAGTAGTCCGGGTTTATTTAGGAACCTCACCTTGTCATCCCTCGCCTACTACCACAGAGTTCTTCCAGAGACATCGCTGCGTTAAAAACCTATCATCTAAGAAATTTCTTCTAGCGGTACTCTTTTCCCTTCCTGGTATTTTTTCCCTATCGGATTCTTTCTTAGACTACCAATGGTTTCATTCGGTTTCAACAAGACTTACGTCTTTTGATCATTAAGTAAACCTAGATTAACAATAATCGTAAAAATAAAACATATACTATCAAGAATAAGTTATTAAGAAACCATACCTCTTAATAGCAATTTGGAAGTCGGAATAAGATATTTAATGTGATAGAGGAAATTTAGAGTAAGTGGTATTGGAGAGCATATTTGAAAGCATACTTTTTATTTCTTGGTTATGTTGTTTTTTTTACATAAGAAAGAGTCTCCTTATATACATAAGAGAGGAAAACTCTAGACACACAAACGTGTAAAGGTAAATACAAAAAAAGATAAAGCACTATTTGCTTTAAATCTTTTCAAAACCTAATTCTATCTATAACACTGTTTACTTTAGGACTTCTCATAAAACACAAAAAACTATACGACAAAAGATAAGACTTTACAAAAAGGTGAAAGGGACATGCTCCCTTATCTTAGCATTAAAAGTTAGGAATAACTTTTCATCTTTAAGAAAAGGAAAATAACTATTTCCTTAAAGTTTTTTGTTTATTTATGCCTTTGTCTTCTAGTGTCGGCAATGAAAATGTGTTTTGATAATAATTTACATTATTATCATTCTTTCTAGAGAAGAGCTCGATGAGCCAAGTATGTGGCTTCCCGCTTGGTTTCTTCGCTTGTAAGCTTCCATCAATTTGGGTCTTGAATGTTTTACCTCGAATGGAAAGAAAAAGTTTCTTGCAATTTCAGAATTACAAAAAATTTTCCCTTGCTTATCTTCTCTTAGTAAATTCTTGTCATCCATTTTGGTCTTGGACCAATCAAAATCATGAGCTAAAATTCTTGCCCTGGAGATCTCTATCTGTTGTTGTAGATCTTCAAGGTGTAAAGACTTTGGACCAGAGTTTTGAACTTGAAATTCCTCAAATTCAACATCCAGATTTTTAAAGTAGATCCAGATAGTATGATAACTTGGATAGTTGATGTGAAAATCTAGGTATAATGATACTATCTCTAATTTTACTTTCTGAGGATGTTTTGGAATTAATGTTTCCATAGTTTCTGCCAAGAATGAAGGTAGATGTGGTGTAAAATCATAAAGTGGTTGAGTGTTAATTCCACTCACAAGGCCATGGTTGAGTAAATTTCCTAAAGTAACAGGTTAATCCTTAATCTTGAAAGATTTAAATGTAGGAACTGAGATTCTTGCCTTTCTAATAGCAGAATCTAATTTACAATGGTAATTTCCTTCTTGGTTCTCAGGACAGTCTTCAAACTGACTCTGATAAGTTTTGTAATTATTATAAACCAAATCCCACTCTGTGGAGATTCCATTTTGAATAATTTGGTTGTTACAAATCTGGGCTAAGATTTCTTGTAACAAGACAAAAGTTTTGATTCCCATTTCTTCAAATGACAGTTTGGGTTATGTATGTAAAGAAGGGTTTCCCAAATTTATAAAATTTGTTGTGGATTTTTTAGTTTGTGTCTGTGAAGAAGATGCAGTCACAGATTCACTGAAAGTTTTCTGGGGTCTTAAAGAGATTTCTTTGCCCTTGATTTTAGGAATTTTGTCATTAATTTCTTGTAAAAAATCTTGGTCTCCAAAGGTTTCCAAGTGTTTTAAATAATCTTGGTACTTGCGTACTCGTGGTGATATAATAATGTCATCGCCACAACTTTTAGTCACTGAGTCGATTGCTTCTTGAATGTTAAAAAAATCTCTTATATAGAGGTTGTCCATATCTAGGGTATAATTTTATTTCTTAAATTAACAAGGCCATTTCGTCCTAGTCTAAATAAACTCCGGCTTTGTGTCCGGTGTATAATGTGTAACAAATGAAAGGCTTTTTGCGCAAATGTTTTCCAGTGCTGAAATAGGATGCCAAAGCATTTATTACAACCACCTTCTTGCTATTACTTTGAGCTGTAGTGCTCAAGTTCCAAATGTTGTCAATAAGACAATGTTCTTCTTCTTTGAGTTGATTTCTCAAAGGTGTTTTGAATTGTTCTTTTACCGAAAATGTCTTTAATTTGGTGGTATCAAAGTCAATAATTTTTTCCGCCATCTGAAATGTCTGAAATTCCTGCAGTTTTCTGAAACAGACAAGTATATATTTTAATCATGCAATAATTTTCTAGATAATAAATCTGGTATTTTATTATCGTTTCCTTTAATATGTTCCCATTTTATTTTAAATCCCCAGTTTAGGAAAAACTTTCTGAATTCCAGCCATCTGTTAGATGTTAATTTCTTTTCATTCTTTGTATCAGCAAATTTTACAATTGCTTCACAATATGTTCTGATTGTGATTTGTTTTTTGGACAAAATGAATAAAGCAAATTTTTCTAATACCTAAATAATTGCTAAGATTTCATAATCTAGAGATGTTAAATATCTTCTTTCTTTAAAAGTTCCTGAGGTGTATCTACAAATTTTCTCTAATGATTTTGAAGAAAATTCATTAGGTTTTTTTATTAATATTCCTCCCCATCCCAGTTCACATCCATCAGTTTCTATAATCAAATAATCTGATTCTAATGGCAAGGCTAATGGTTCTAATTTCTTAATTTCTTTTTTTTTAATTGCTGAACAATTTTAATATCTTGATCATTGAATTTTCTAACACCTTTTTGTTGTGCCTTATTGTATAAAAGGGATGTCAGTTTAGACAAATTTTTGAAATAAGGTCTAACATAATTTACTAATCCTAAAAAGGATTGTAATTGTTTTAATTCTTCCAGTTTATCTGGAAATTCTAAAAATTTTCTTGATATATGAGGCTGTAATTTGATAGTTCCATTACCTATCTCTGCCCCTAAAAAAGAAATATAATTTTTTCCAATTTCGATTTTCTTTTTAGAAATGATTGAACCATGTTTTTCAAATAAAGAAAAAATTATATATAAATGTTGTATGTGTTCTTTTTCTGATTTAGAGAACACGAGAACATCATCAATATAAACACAAGTGAAGTTATAACAATCTTTAAAAATGTCATCCATCATTCTTTGGAATATTTGTGGAGCATTTTTTAGTCCAAATGGCATTACTAGCCATTCAAAATATCCTAATGGACACGAAAAAGCTGTTCATTCAATGCTATCTTTATGCATTTTTATTTGCCAAAATCCTGATTTTAAATCAAATTTAGAGAACCAGTTTTTACCTTGTATTTTATTAATTAGTGTATCTTTGTCTGGAATACAATAACCATCTTCCAAAGTATTATCATTTAATCTCCTATAGTCGAAAACCATTCTAGATTTTCCTCTTTACTTTTCAGCTTCTTTTTGGACAATAAAAGCAGGGGTTCTATGTCTAGAATTTGATCTTTGAATAATTCTTAATTTTTACAATTGGTTAATGTGCATTTTAAATTCCTCTTGTTCCCAATTACCATATTTGAAATTAGGTGATTTAATAGTAATGTTTGGGTTGATAATTTCTAATTTGCACAAAGTTTTATTTCTTTCCCAAAATTTTGTAGGATTTTCTCCTATAACCTCAATTTTTTCTAATTTTTTAATTATTTAATCTAAATCATAATTTTTTATATTTTTTGTAAAAAATTGTGGTATCTATTAAGTGCAACTCACTTTCTATACCATTGTCTAGATCTAAATCTTGTTGTTCTATATTATTGCAAGAACATCATCCTTGTTTTTCTTGCAATTACAGGTTTCAGGTTCTTTCATTGTTGGTTTAAAATTTGAAACAATAGGTATTATGGAACAATTTTTACTTATTGTTACATAATCTTTATTAATATTAATTTGTCCATAGTTATGGAGTAGGAAATATTCATATCTCTTACCCAAATTTTTGGCCATTCATAATAATCTGACCAATAATTACAATTTATCTGGAATTTTACTTGAATATTTTTAAATTGTGAATCTGTTAATAATTTAGTTCCATCAAACTGTATAGAATATGATGGTTTTACTTTAACGATTCTATTTTTTAAACCTTCTGGTAAAATTTTTTCATTTATAGTAGATGAAGTGGCTCCAGTATCTACCAAAATTGGTACAGTATTTTCATAACCATGAATATTAATTTTTGCTGATATTATAATTTGTATTAGTTTTTCTCTATTGCAGATTAGTGGTATAGGAATTTCACAAGATTCTTCTATATTGTTTATAATATTAATTTCATCTTGTGTTACTTTGGTTAATTTAAAATTATTTTCAAAGATTGGGATTTCTCTTTTTTTAATAATTTCCGTTAATCTTCTAATTGTTTCTTCTAAATTTTCAATTTTAATTTCTAAGTTATCAATTCTACTTTCCAGGTTTTTATCTATCTTATTTTTTGGATTATTGTTAGAGTTTTCAAAAATTTCTTCCTTTTCTATATTAAAATGTTTTTTAATACAATTTGAACAAATCTGTTTTAAACAAATTTGACATTTCCATCTTTTGTCAAAAGATGAAAACCAATTGCATTGGAAGCATCTTATGTTATCATTTCCTGCTTTGTAATTCCAATTATGATTACAATCTTTCTTTTTATCCATTAAGTGTGAATTTCTTTAATTTATCTAACAAGATATAATTGCTACTATCTTCTTCTTTTAGGGGAATATTTATTTCTTCATTTTCTATTCCTTCTAGAGAGCAAATACTCCAAATTTAAGAGTTGTCTAAAATATCTGAAGTTATTTCTAAAATGTCTTCTTTTATGGTAGATACAAGATTTGATTCTCTTGTAAATAACTTTTGTTTGTTTGGGCAAACAGAAGATAAATGTCCTGGTTTGTTACAAGCAAAACAAGTAATTGTATTTTTATAAGTCCTGTTAGGATTATATTTTCTAACATGTCTTTCTTTGTTTAAATAGGGTTTTCTGGCATTTGATTTTCTTAGGTAATTTTTCTTTACATAATTTTTTCTAAATCTAGTCTGGTTCCTCTGGTTTTTATCATCAGGATGCTTACCATACTATTGAGGAGTGTAAATTTGTTTACAGAATCCTACATTATTTTGTTTTAATTCTTTTTGGATTTGAATATAAGTACATTTCTTTTTTAATTCAGCCATAATGTATTGTATTCTTATTCCATTGTTATCAAATTCACTATTAACATCCAATATTTTCCAGTTTTCATGAATTTCTTGACCTAAAGGTCCTGGTAATTTGGTGAAAAGTCTTTCTCCTAATTCATTAGAAAAGTAATTTTCTGAAGTGCTAGCTAGGGCATAAAAATCTTGTAAAAATTCTATTACATGATTCCAATCATATAATATCTTTTCTTTCGATCTTATGCCTACGTATTCCCGTTTACCGAAACAAGGAAATCAGAGCGTTCGTAGTTCTATGGGAGGAAATGGTTATTTTTGGTGTCTTGTTCAAAGCCCAAGACGTGAAGCGAGAGGTGATTTGTATCTTGTTCAAAGCCCAAGTTGTGAAGCTGAAAAGTCTATTTGTATCTTGTTCAAAGCCCAAGATATGAAGCTAAAAGGTCTCAACTTTAGAAAGAATTTGTCATCTCTAAAGAGGGGGTTGTAAGTCATAACTGTTTTATAAAGGAGAATTACTTTAACCGGGATACGCGGATCCTAGCAATGCCATAATTTCCTTTATAGGGGTTTTAACCTGAAGGAGAAGACTTTAACTCAGTGTAGAGCAATGCTATCTTTCCTTAGGAATTTCTCATGCTAAAACAGGGACAGTGGCATGGATGTAGATGCTCCAGAGGCTTGCCGCTTACAGCGATTAGATGAAGGGAGTTGTTTGATGTTTGTTTACTGTGAACGCGGCATAGTTTGGATGCTAAAAGGTTAATTGGATTAACCAGTGGTTTTCTTATACAAAGCCTAAGAGGAGGCTATTATGTGTCTCGTACAAAGCCCGAGAGAGAGGCTAAAAGGTCTTGACTTGACGATAGAGTCTTTTGGTATCTCGTATAAAGCCCGAGATGGAGGCTAATTGACTCAACAAGAGAGTTTTTTGTATCTCGTACGAAGCCCGAGATGGAGGCCAAAGGGGTAATCGACTCAACGAGGGAGTCTCTTATGTGTCTCGTACAAAGCCCGAGAGAGAGGCTAAACGTTGTTTGACTCCCCTGGGGAGAATCATTGTACAAAGCCCAAGAGGAGGCTATGGTGACTGTTTTAGTTAAGTGACAGATCCAATATACCGATTTTAAAGAGAAAATCAGTTCTTATATGAGCAACACTGTACTCAGGGATTTGATTCAAGGATCCGGGTTATTCATGTTCTTTAAGGAAGCAGGAAATCTGAAGGGTATTGAGATTGTCCGAGTCTGCAGGTTTCCTTCCTATTCTTGAAGGGTGCTTGAGAATGTCTTTGAGACTCAAGGAGATTAGACCGTCCAAGTCTAGAGTTTCATCTTTTGTACTATGCTTTGAGAAATAGTAGTAGACTCTTTGAAAGGACGGTTCTATTAAGATGACTAAGTTCTGTTCCTATACCTCTAGGAGGTCATTGGGACAATTTGTACAAAGCCCAAGAGGAGGCTGGAATCTTTTAAGAATCCGAGTGGTCCTTGTACTAAGCCCAAGAGGAGGCTATCATTCCCGGAGGAAGAGATCATTAAACGAAGCCTAAGAGGAGGCTGTAAATACTTCTAAGAAGCCGTAGGGTCCTTGTACTAAGCCCAAGAGGAGGCGGGGTTGCTTTTAGGAAGCCTGTGGGTCCTTGTACGATGCCCAAGAGGAGGCCGATGCTTTTAAGAAGCTCGTGGGTCCCCAAACCCCGAGAAATTCAAGGTAATGCTATTAACCAAGAATAGATCAAAGTCAGGAAAGTTTGAGAATTTGGAAGAAACTCAAAGATGCCATTCACGGAGAAGACATTCATCTTTGGGAGTAGAGTTTCTTGACAATTCCTAATGAGGATAGCCGAAGAGAAGACTGTATCTGGTGATCCTATTGGGGATCTAGTTGTCTATTTCTACGAATAAATGAAACGGCGTCACCTAGTTCTAGACGTAGTTGCTGAGGAAACTCTAAATATCTATACTATTATTACACAGTTGATATGAGTTTATGAAAGAAGACTTACAGTGAAACAACCCCACAATACAGTTATATATATATGAAAGCAGTAAAGGAAAGCAATAACCACTTACTCGGTTGTAGAGCTTCCATGTTGTTTGGTTAGTTGTTCAACAAAGAAAGATTGAAAACAACAGTATATTCAAAATCAAAGGAGAAAGTGCTTTGAAAAAGAAAGATTTGGGGCTTACAGCTCAAGGAGAGGCCCAGGGTTTTATCAGTGAGCGCACTGTTTTGAATTTGTACCGAGGGACTTATACAAGTGACTGAGGCCCAAAAAGGTTTTCTGTACAAAGGGATGGGTCTTACACTCTCTCAAGAGGCCCAAAAAGTTTTAAAGAAAAAGAGTGGGGTTTATAACACGATGGTAGGCCCAGATGATTTTTCGTTTAAGATGGCGATCGCGCCGAGGTGTTCTTTTAACGCAGAGGGACTTATACAATAAGTGAGGCCCAAAAATGTTTTGGTTAAAAGGGGATTGGGTCTTACACTCTAATAGAGGCCCAAAATGTTTTGAATGGGTCTTATAGCTCAAGGAGAGACCCAGGGTTATTTTTAAAAGGCGACGATCACGCCGTTTGTTTTTTGACGGTATCGGGACTTATACAATACACTGAGGCCCAAAAATGATTTGGTCAAAAAAGGATTGGGTCTTACACTCTATTAGAGGACCAAAATGTTTTGAATGGGTCTTATAGCTCAAGGAGAGGCCCAGGGTTATTTTTAAAAGGCGACGATCGCGCTGTTTGTTTTTTGACGGTATCGGGACTTATACAATACACTGAGGCCCAAAAATGATTTGGTAAAAAAAGGATTGGGTCTTACACTCTATTAGAGGCCCAAAGTGTTTTGAAAATAATTTATGAGGGTTGAATTAATCCAAAAACCCTAATTTGTTTTCAAAAATGTATTTAATTGAATAAAAATTCAATTAAAATGATCAAAATTGTTTAACATGTGAAAAACAAATTGTGATTTTGGATTAATGCTTCAAAAATTAAGTATTGACCTACAAAATAATTAGAAAGAATTAAAAGTTGCAAAATCAATGTAGAAAAAAATATTTAAAATGTCAAAAAAAAATTAAAACATTAATTCTTTGCAAAAATATCAATTATATGAAATAAATAATATTTTTGGGATTTTTTTGGGAAAATAAAATAATTTAACATTTTTGTGAATTATTAAAAAAAGAATCAACTCAAAATCATTAAAACTCAGAGAGAAATTAATTTTTGAATCAATTAAATAAAATCACAAAATTCAAATATTTGAATTTATGAAAATGGCGCCAAGAACATAGACCAAGAACACGCGCGTGTTCTGCCTTGCCCAGATTTGCATTTTCTATCCAATCTCACTGAATACTTGATTATAACATGCACTCCACATATCATTATGCTCGTCTCAACCTCACGATCATGTCTATGTCCATTAATTTCATTTAAATTAAACATACAACAAGAAATCATGAAAAATCCTCAAGAACCCTAATTTCTGCATGAAGGCTAGGATTTTTGATACACGATTCAAACAATGCAATTAATTGAGGGAAAACATTCCATACATGATTATGAACATATGGCCAAATTATTGTGCGAGGAAATATGCATAGATTGAGAGATGACCAAGTATGTGCTTACCTCTAAGCCGTGACAGCAAGTGCAATGTGATTTTTGATTTGGAGGTGTTACAGATGAGTGGTGATGATCTGAACAGCTTCCCTACACCCTATGGAGTGTGTTTGAATGGTTGGACTTGATTGAAATTGGCTGGATCACTTTGTGGTACCTCAACTGCAACTTGATTGAAAATTTGAGAAACCAGCTGGTGATTTTGTGAAATTGGTGTTTCAGAAGTGATCTAAGTGTTGGATCAGCTCATATGTGATGTATGTGAGGTGTGTGAGTGATTGGTTTAATTGGAATTGCTCTCAAACTCAAAACCCGATAGTGACTTGCCTTAGAAGGCAAAATTGGAGTGAAAGAAGAGATTTTGAGGAAAGCATCTGTTTGATGGCTTTGGTGTACTCAAACTGATCACAATTGAGCTCTATTTATAGTAGAGCAAGTTTTTTTGTAAGGAATAGTGAATGGCAGCTGGTAAGTAGGTTTGGCCAATGTTGGCAAATGAAAATCCAAGTCTCCTCTAGCCATTGACTAGAGGTTAGGGCACAGAGCTTTGGTTCCCTTGGTCTTGGATAAGTCTTGACTGATTTCAGATGAGAATGGCTCAGTCCATGCCACCTTGATGCTTCCATTGAATGCTTCAATCCAAATTTGGAGTCTTGTCCCTATTTTGGCCATTCTAGGTTCAACATGCTATTTCTTGTTCCATGGACTTTGGAGGCTTGGCTCAGTGATTGTCCCCTTTAGATTAAATCCTCTGAGGTGTCCAAGTGGATAGGAGCATTTGAATTTGGCTGATTTTGGCAAATCAATCCAAAATGCAAAATCTGTCTTGCCTTTGACAGATTTCAGCAAGGCAACTTGACAATGTCATATCTCATGGTGTAAGTTGAATTTGGCAATGTTCTTGGCCATTTTGGAAAGCCCTCACATGATACAACAACTGTTTGAACAAGTTTGGTTTTGATCTCTTCTGATTCCAAGTTAAAAATCCCTCTACATTTGGCAAAAAGTGAAGCAAAATCTGACTTAGTGAAATTTTCACTAAGTGTTGGAACAAAGTGTGATTTCTTGATTTTGATCACTCCATAACTCAAAATCCTTAATGAATTGGACTTAGGTCTAGTTGAAGTTTTTGTATAGGGTAATGAGGGCTACAAATCCATCTTTGGATGAGAAAAAATGGCCATGTGGTTTAGGAGTTATGATCCTTCAAAGTTGGTGTATTAGTGGTACTTTTTCCATAACTTAGAAAAATTTCTAAGTTTTATGGTTACCCCTTTTACAAGTTATCCCACTTTCTTTGATTTTTCTTGATGAATGATGATTCAAATAATACATTAACATCATTTTAGGGTTAAAAATCCATTTTGGTGAAAAATCTCAAAAAGTCAAAGTTGACTTTTGTGCACAGTTGACTTTTTTATCAGATGAATTCCAAATTGTGCAATTCTTCAGGAAATCATGTCCTTGACCTAAATCAAACTTGATGGACATGTTCCATGGGTGTTATGGGGTATATTGAGGTATGTCCTAGGGTTTGGGAGCTTGTCCTGGTCAAAAGTCAAAGTTACAGTTGACTTTTCTCTTAAAACCCTAATTGTGGTGCAGATGAAATTGAGACTTGTTGCTCAAGCTTCTTGGATTAATCCATTGTTCTAAATGAATCAATATAGTTTATTAGAGACCCTCAAATCATGTCTTGAGGTCTTGGCTCTTGATTTGTCCCAAAAGTCAACTTAGGGGTGAATTAGGTCAAGAAACCCTAACTCCTGATTTTTTATGTATGCATCCCCTGAGGTCAAATTGACTTGATGCTTGGGTCCATGAGGTTCCATGGAGCACATTAGGTTGTGTTTTGGATCTTTGGCTTATGCCCAGATGAAACTTTCCATCTAGAGGCCCTGGTTGACCAAAACCCTAATTTGGTGACACTGGCGATCTTGAGACTTGATCCAACTAAAAGGGAGCAGCCTTGTGCTTAATCCTTGAAGTGGGATTCCTTTTTGATCCATTGTGTATGTTTAAGAGGTTAGAAAAGTTGAAGATCATGTCATTCCTTGATTGATCCTTTGTCTAAGGCTCTGAGAGGGCTTAAAACCCTAATTTTGATTGTAGTGAATGCTCAACAACCCTTGAGGCATTTGGTGATGCATGATGGTTCATCCATATTGTGATGATGATTTACACAATGATGGGAAATCTTAGTGGTCAAAATTTGGGGTATGACAATACCCTCAAGTACAAGACTCACAGTCCAATACTTTCCTGCTTAATCTTGAATTTGATCAAGGCTTCAATGCTTAAGTACATAACAAGAGGCTTACTTGGCTCAAGCACACAACAAGAGACTTTGATGCTCAAGCACACAACAAGAGACTTTCTTTCTAAACTACTAAACAACATGTTTAGAATAATAGATAACAAGCAGTACCTGATATACAATCAGAGGTACATGGCTATATCTTTAACAAAGATCGTAACACTTAAGATTTCTAAGATATGCATTGTTTAAGAAATCTTAAGGATTTGTGCAATTTACAACATATGACAGAAACTATGCATACTTAATGTTGTTGTTATTGTTGATCTTGTTATTCTTCCATTTTGATATAAGCGTGAAAACGCTTCTTTTTCTGCTTGGCCCTTTTTCTTTATTCCTTTTTGATTCTTCAGTTTGAATTTTCAACTACTTAAATAGCAGATACAAAAGAGTAGCTGTTGGAAGAGATAACTTACATAAGTGTCTTTGTCAATCCATAGTACTATGAGATGTTGAAGATAGATACACAAAAAGATATTTATCCATTGTGTAACACGTTTAACCGTAGCGTCTTCCTTTTGAGTTGTACTATAGATCCGTTGAGAGTGGATATCCATAAATCATGGCAACTCTCCTTGAGCCATGTGAACACATACTCTAGCTGACAAACTGATTTGACAATGTAGCTTGCTTTATGCAAATACAGATTACTTAGCTTCTGCTATGGTTCTGAATGATCATCAGAAGCTGATACATTTAATGAGTGTTGAGATAATATATTGCTCTTCTGATGCTGATACATTCAGCTTCGTAGTCTACCCCATCATATATCATAAGACTTCACTTAAGAACGTCCTTCAGTTCTGAACCATCAGAAGCCAAGAACTCAGCTTCTCTCAAATGTGTTCTATTAACAAATTTTGAATAGATTCTCTTTAAGCTTTGGAACCCACATACATAGAACACACATTAGATAACACCATTATTGTTTCAATACTTTGTTATCATCAAAACCTAAAGGATATATATCATGAACAAATCTTGTTCTAACAACCTCAAGAATGCTCTCAAAGCACTATGGCTAAATTATGTGAAAAAGTGGGAATGATTTAGAAAAAGTATGGGAGAATGGAAAAGTGAGGTTTTTCAAGTTTTCTTTATGTTTTAAAATAACATGAACCTCTCTATTTATAGGCCAATAAATGGTGTGATTTTGGAAGCAATCCATGGGCAAAATAAATGACCTAATTAATCAACTAATCGATTAAGTACTTGAAAAAATCATTTATTTCTGTCCAAATTGGAAAGTTTTAACATAGATCCTTTACCATTCATTAAGACACTATCACAATTAGTTATAGACTCAAATATCCTTTATCTAATCGATTTGGGAAATTATATAATCAATTAAACAATTACAAAAAGTCTTTTGATGAATCGAACAATTTCCTAGTCAATTAGAAAGGGTGCAAAAACATTTTGGGTGATTTTAATTAAAAAAGATAGGCTTAAAAAATAATTTTGTGTGTGTGATTTATCCATGCTACTTCCAAAAATGTGCATGTGTCCTTACAATACACTTATCACTCAAATATACACGAACAAGCGAGCTTTCACACTTCCTCTCTTTCAACTCTAAATCATCCAAGTTCCTTTGAAAAATATACAAATCATATAAGCACTCCACTAGAATATTGAGTCTTCTATTAGATGAGGCTTAAGATATCTTCATGTTTATCACCATCATCAGAGAGTTATAAAGATATCACTGGTGATCATCAACCCTAATTATTCATTTTAGCTAACTTTAGTTTTATTCAGAAGGATAGCTTGATCTTGATCATCCATCTTATGCATCTTTGACTACTTAGAGTAGCTTTGGTAATTGCTTGACTTCATGCGTTGTTATCATCAAAATCATTTCAAGTGTTGTTGCCATTTCAAGTGTTGTCATCATCAAAACCATGTTATCAACAAGCTAAGCAGTTTCTTCTTAAGTCTTGCTATCCAATAACTTTATCATCTTGGATCACTTTCATGATTATACCTGTAGGCACATGATTCCAAACTCTCCCGCTTTTTAATGATGACAACTCATCTATCTGGAAGGTGGTAAAAGAATAAATAGGTAGATAAAACTAAGAGTGTGTTGTACCCCAAATTTTACCCCTTAGATATCATATTATCTTGCACTTACATTTAGATCTCAATCATGTGTGCATTGTTAGCTAACCATTTCATTTTGCAAATTTTCTTTTATTGTGGAAGATAGGGTTTACAAAAAGAGGACAAGGTCTCCCTAAGACATCTTTTGGCCCCAAATGCAACCATTTGAATCTACATGCATCCAATAAGTCTTTTTCAACAAGAAATCAAGTGTTTTATCAAGACAAGTCAACCATTTCCTTTCATGTTAAGCAAAGTGTGATCCCAAGTCTTGAGACATCATTCCGTGTGTTAACGAACATCCTTGGAGTCCACTTATGAGTCTTGAAAAACTTTCTCTTGAGTGCTAGAATTTTTCATTGGGATAAATATTCACCAAAGTGCAACATCTCAAAATTGGAGTCATGGAAGGATTCAATTTTGTAACTTAGAATTTCCTAAGATTGTTCCTGTGACATTTTGTTTTTTTCATGGACATGTGATTTATTTCAAAATTCCATTGGATCCAAAATTTTGTCATTTGAATCAAAGGTCATAAAGTTACGAGAATTTAAAGTGGTGTTCACGTATGGTTTAGTAACACGGCATTATGCACTTAATTCATTTCATGTGCCTCTTGTTATTATTTGAAAAAATCTGAGATACCTTGCTTGTAATGCATTTTTTGTGAAGTCACTAAACACTACCTCTTTGAGCTCACTCTCTCCTGACATAGCCAAAAGGGCTCTTGGACACCACATTGGATTAATGAAATAAAAGGCTCAGCATAAAAAAAAATTGTACTCATGCTCAGGAATCCGTAATCCTCAATTCCAACTATTACCTCTTTTCACTTTCTCTCTCATGACACAATAAAAATAGTTTTTGGAATAAATATTGAAGGATGAAAATAACGGACTTGCACCATATCCTGCTGCTTTTGTTCAGCAAATGAAGCATTGTGATCTCCAAGGTTGACTAGAATCAAAGGCTGAAGGAAGTTCCATACAAACCCTAATTTTTCCCCTATGGATAAAGCATTTGTCCACTGTATCTCCAAGACACAGACCAAATTGTTCTGCCTATAAAAGGAGACCACTTCTCCTTTGTTCAACACACAGAGAAAGATATAAAGAAAACTCTCTCAAAATCTCTCTACTTCTCTATTCCATAATCCTCCAAGTAACCTTAAAAAACTTGCAAGGAACTTACCAACTTCATTCCCTCTGTAAATACTTCAAACCAACAAAAACACACAATATCCTAACTGTCGCTCCCGGGATTTTCATCCAAGTACAAACGCGAAAGTGGCACCGAAATAGAGTCGCCAGCAATGTGTATTTATCCCAAGAGAGGGAAAGGAAATACCGCATAAACCTGAGGGAAAGGAAAGAGCATGGTCTTGCGACCAAGAGAAATGGGTTCGGGAGTCGATTACGCGCAGGGAAGATATTAGCACCCACACGCGTCCATCGTACCCGATGGGATCCACGCTTGCTGTTTCAATCAAAGGGTGTAAAGAAAGATACTGGAAAAGGAACTGCTAGCTAGAGAACTGGAAAGGAAAAGGAGAGGGAAAGAGAAACAAATGTAGGGAAAATAAAAGAAGTGCTCCCACGGGCCCTACCCCACTGCCTACGTATCTCATCGGGAATATGAGAATCAGAGCGACGTAGTTCCCCTCACTAGGGATGGTTGTTTGTATTTTAGGGAATGACTTACGTTCTAGCTCAGGTGTTGCAGGCTCTCTGGTCCGAGTGCGTTACCATCTTGCAAGAGAACGAGTAGGAGCGCGTTCGTACGTTGAGAGTGAATGAGGTGAGAAAAGAATTCCCGAAGGAAAGACGTCATTGTTTGTTTTTGTCTTTTAGAAGTTTCTTTTTTATTTGTTTGCATATGATAGTGTATCTAAATCTTAGTCATTGGAATGTGTACATTCTCACATTCCAAGATGGAATGGATAAGAAAGCACACTAAGAGTGAAGAAGACCCTCACACTTAGTTCTAATTATCAAGGTTCAAACACACTAGCATACTTGTATTTATTAAGTGTTTTTGTTGATTAAGAAATGAAGAAGTGTTTTTTTATTATTTGTACCTTCAACAAGTATTGCATTTAAGTCCCTCATACAAGATCAAATGTCTAACACATTGACCCAAGATGGGCTATATGCTACACATTCTAAGATTATAAGAGAAGACCCCTTATAATCTTTTCTTTATATGAAAGGCCTAAATGCAATAAATGCCTACCTTTATTACATATTTTGTATTTTCTTTGAGATGAGAAGATGAAAGACTCAAGAGAGAAGAAAGGTAAAAGTCTACATGGGCTAAGACTCAATCCTAGTTGATTAGTCAAGGGAGTGATCCTAATGGTTTGTGAGGTTTAAACCTAAAGTCTAAAGAAATAATGGATTAAACAATTCACTTCTAAAGTAGAAGATGAATTGTAATTCAAAAAAAGGGAAAGTGATGAGTTATTAAAAGAAAGCACATAAGTGCTTAACAAAACACAAGATTGAATTGTAAAAGAGATGAAAGGAAAGAAGTTTGAATGTGGATTCCTTATTCACACTCAATTGTAACTTACCAAAGCCCCTACATGGTTAGTAAACATGTATAAGAAGTATAAGAAGCAAAAGAACACTTAATGCACCATAAAGATCAAAAGAATAAGATGAAAGATCAAATCCTATTAGTCACAACCAGAATGTGCATCATATGGAAAACAAATGATTATCATCAAGCAAGTTCAAGTGAACAACCAACAATCATCATCCATGGCATTAGAACATGCTATCATAAGAAAAGATAGATGGAAGATGAAAAGAAAGAGAAGAAACATGCATAAATGAAACATGTAATCCAAGGATCAGAATTGAAATGAAATGAAAAATGATTCACAAACATCTCACAAGTATTCATGAAGCAACTAAGACATGCAAGAAGTAATAGGAGAAGTAGAATTGAAATGGAAGTTCAAAAGAAATGAAGTGCAAGCACAACATGTTAAGGATGCATCAAGTTCACATGACAATGAATATGCAATGATGACATATAATGTGTACCAATGACCTATAATGTCACATGAATAGCCCATTGAAATATGCAAATGATCATGCAAGTATGCACAAAAGAAAACATGTAAACATGCACAAATATTACAAGGATATGACATGTTATTATGCTTCAAATGTACTGCCTTAAACAAAAATTAAATGGACTCATGGAAATTAAGCAAGCATGTTTTAAAGATACACAAATCATAAGTGAATCATATACCAAAATAGCATGCAAGAAATCAAGGCAAAAAGGCTTTATACAATGCACTTAAGTCAAGTTGGATACACATGCAAAGTAATGCAAAGATGGACATCCAAACATGTCATAAAATGATCTAACAAATTAAAATAAAAATCATAGGACATACTTCAAGATGTTAATGACTCAATGCAAAAAGAAGCAAATCAAAACTATTTTTAATGATCAAGAACAAAAATGCACAAAATCATGTACCACATTAAGAATGCACACAAAAGAAAATCAAAGAAAATTGTGGAACAGGGGGAAAAAGGTCATAAAATCAAGAGATGAAAACATCAAAAATTTCCTAAATGTCTTAATGATGTTCATGAATTTTTGTAGAATTTTATAATTCCATTTGGTATTTTTAAAAATTAAAAAGCAAACGTGTATAAAAATGGAAAAATAAAATGAGATGTAAAAAGGAAAGGGGGTACAAGCATAGCAAAATATGAGTTCAAATTAATTGGGCTTTTTAAAAAGAGGGGTGTGGATAGTAATCTGGTTAGGTCCATTTGCGCGTAGAACACACTAACAACCATGCACTTCAGTCAACAATAGTCAAAGTAATCCAAGCCACTAGATTAAGTCAAGTCAACACAACAATCCAAGTAATCAAAATCAAAGCACATGCGTGAAGGACCATACTCCCTATCATGTACCACGCCATACCACGCTTAAGTGAATTCAGAAATATGGCACGTGAGAGGCACATGCATTTTAATGTGCTGGCATGCTTTAGACCACACGATGAGGAAAAATAAATGGACAGGATTAAAACGTACATAAACCCTAGCAATCAAAGCTGCCGGCCGGAGAGGGACCTCCGGTCACCTTCTCCGGCGAGAACCACCAACTGCAACTCTCACATCTCACCAAAATGCACAATACGCATACCAAATTGAAGCTGAGCTCATGCACATCATGAATCTACCACTACTTTTCACATAACACACATACACATGGAGAACATAGAGGATTAAAACATGCCCTAGGTTTTGCAACTAAGCCTTTAGAAGACCTATCAATTAGCCGGTTGGAGCAAAGCTTCTAGCAAGCTAAAAACAAACGTCAAAATAGTCTATATGAGCAGAATAAGGTGAAGAAGCTTGAACCTAAAACTTGTAGATCTTGACACAGTTGAGAAAACCAGAGATATCCAATTGATCTTCACCTTTGGAGCTTCAAATTAAGCAAAACAAATGCTGTTGGAGTTTGATAGCTTGAGAGCAGAGAGATTCAAAACTTGCTGAAGTTCACTTTGAAGAATTCGTGTGGATTTTGATGCTTCTTACTTCAATCATGCGCCATTGATGCTAATAGGGATGAAGTGGATGAAGGTGACTGAAGATTCGTGCACAAAGAGAGAGAAAGAGAGAGAGAGAGAGAGAAAAATTCAGAGAATATTGAGAGAATGAGAGTGTTTTTGGGAGTAAAATGAGGAAATGAAGTTGGGAAATGAAATTAGAGAGTGGAACTTCTATTTATAATGTGAGTTAACTATGGTTTAATGAGTTGGTTAGAGTGAGTTGAGTGGGTTAAACTGAGTGAACCCTAACTAACTGAGTCAAGTTAGTTAGGGGCGAGTGAGGTTGGCTGTGATGTGGTGTTGGTGATTCATAATGTGTTATGGTGAGGGTTAATTGAATAAAGCAAGCTCACATCTGCTACAGCCACAGAAACTTGTTCTACAAGCTTTCTCCTTCCATTTCCATGTATAGTGAGGCACGTGAGGTGGTGTTCATGAAAAGTGTTTGGTTAAATGAAGCAAAGGTTGGAGAGTGTGATCACTGCACGTGCAAGCTGGTAAAACAACAACAACATTCCTTTGTTTTTTTCTGGTTTTCGATGGCAGTTGAGAACAATGGAGATAGGGTGATCTGATGATGAAATTCTCTCTACTCCATGGGTGGTTTAGTGTGTTTTTGGAGTCATTGGAAAGAAGGCACATTGGAGAACAATGTTGGTATGAAAAAGGAATTGAAATGATGCCTCAAACATGTCTAAAAATAACCATAAACAGATGGAAAAGGAACTGATGCATGTGCGCGCAGACTTGGGGAATGGCATGGCAAGCTGGCCGGTTGATTTTCAGCATAATCACACCACCTTAGGACCACTATTTCTACCTCATACCTTGGTCAAATGAAATTTTGCCCAACATGAAACTTGAAGAGGACATGACAATGAACATTTTTTATGTTGACAAGTTTTGCAAATGAAGCCTCTAACCATGAGAAAAATAGGTGTACATTTGGCCCACCAACTGTTTGTAAAAAGGACATGCGCGTGACCTGAAAATCCTTGATCATGACCTAGTTTTGAACCTACTTTGCCTAAACTTTGGTCAATCATATCTCACTCAATTTTTATCCAATGGAGATGTTCTGCACATGGATTTGAAGCTTAAAGCAAGACCTTTTGTTGTGGCCGAGTGAAATTTTCATTTAAGGTCTTGATTTTAAATGGACTTGGTTCAAACTCTGATGCAAAATGGCCAAAACTTGCCTTATTTAGTAACCCTACTTCTTCCAAAAATGGCAACTTTCCACATCTTGATTTTTTTATGATTCCTTTGGAGTTTCTTGATCAAATTTTGTACATTGGTGACATATAACATTAATTTCATGATTTTGACCTCAAAAAGTCAAGAGTTGACTTTTTTCTCTGATTATTTGACTTTACCCCAATTTCTCTGATTTTTTATCTTTCTTCCAATTGAACCACTTCTAAAACCAATTGAGAGGCAATTTTCCATACACATACACTTAAGGACATGTAGAATACCATGACAATAAGTTTTGTCCAAAAAATCAGAGATTCCCTGATTTTATTAGAAACCCTAATTTTGACCCCCTCTGGTTAGGAGGGAAAAATGCAGTCTTCAATTTCAAATTCCTCAGAGTATGTTGTCTATCCTCTTAAAGGATGATGAGATATGCCATTTTAGGGTGACTTTGGATCAATGAGTTATCTCTTTTGAGGGTTTTCCTCCATTTTTTAGGACCTCTTGCATAGTGAAGGATGTAATGCTTCAATCTCCTATTGAACCTCACTTTCTTGAGGGTTTGGATGATCAATTGAGATAGCATGAGACATGAAAGACCTCTTGACTTTTCTTGAGTGAACTTGTTTGACTTCTTTGTGCCTTGAATGGTTCCTTGATTATCCACCCTTTACCTGATCACATGCCTTGATGGTAAGAAGGATGCTATGCTTCATTTTTCTATGCTAAATGCAATGCAATGCTAATGAGATGGGTATGATATGATAAATGATAATACTATGCTATGATGACAAAGGAGAGAGCAAATTTTGGGGTATTACAGCTGCCCATATTCAAACGCTGTAGACCTGAATGCCTGAAAGCGATTGCTTTCAGACTTTCAAGGTATATAGTGATTGAATACCAAATATAACCAAAAATTTGCTCTGGATGATGAAGAAGAAAAGGGATATAAACCCAACGAGACTACTGGATTGAATCTTCAAATGAACGTCGTTGGAGAGATCTGTCTTTTGAACGACGCCAGGCGACTACTGGCTTGCCATACTGTTGATGGACTTTCAAAAAATGTCTTTTGTACGACACCAGATGACTACTGGCTTGCCATACTGCTGGTGGACTTTAACAACATCTTTTGTACGACGCCAGACGACTACTGGCTTGCCACACTGCTGGTGGACTTTCAAAAAATGTCTTTTGTCCGACGCCAGACGACTACTGGCTTGCCACACTGCTGGTGGACTTTAGCTGCTCTGCCATTCTAAACAATGGACTTTTACCAGTTCGTGCTGGATTTTTGCCAATCTGTCGTTGGACTTCTACGATTACCAAACAGGCTTTGGAATCTCAAAATTGCCATCCTCAGATGGACTTTTTGCAGCTTTGCCAAATTAAACTTGGACTTTGATGCTTACCAAACCGGCTTTGGAAGCTTTGCCAAATGATCATCCCACCTGCTGGAACAACCACCTGCAATATTATCCCACATGCTGGAATAATATGAACAAACTGTATATAATGATCATCCCACTGGCTGGAACAACCATCTGCCATACTATCCCACCTGCTGGAATAATATGAACAAACAGTATATAATGATCATCCCACTGGCTGGAACAACCATCTGTCATATTACCCCACATGTTGGAATAATATGAACAAACTGTATATAATGATCATCCCACTGGCTGGAACAACCATCTGCCATACTATCCCACCTGCTGGAATAATATGAACAAACTATATATAATGATCACTCCACCTGCTGGAATAACCATCTGCAATATTATCCCACCTGCTGGAATAATATAAACAACTGTCTGTATGCCAAGAATAAATTGGACTTTGAGCTGTAAATGAGCAATGCTGAGAATTACACCACCGGCTGGGTAATATCATATGTTGACATCTTGCTGAAGGAAGGATTCTGTCGATCTCTTTAGACCTTGCTGGGTAAATTACTGCGACTCGGCTGGGGGAGTATAGCAGACAAGATTCAATACTGAACTCTGTGGGGGTACCATTACCAGAGATACAATCTTATTAGGGATCAGGGCTGCTCTGCCGGGACATGCAAATCTTGGTTGAAAGACAATCCGCTGCAACACGCTGAGAAAGAGTCCCTATAGATCTATTAGGGAAACCCAAAGCAATTCCACGGTAATCTGCTGAGGAAGAAAACTGTCGAGCTTAGGATAAATGTCACAATGACCCATGTTGGGAGAACTTTCCCTTTGACGACTCCGCTGGGGATAATGAGTTTACAACACACTCTGCTAGAGAAAACTGCTTTAAAGCGTCTCGTGCTGGGGAATGCCCTTTGAGAGGATTTTACAGAAGACCAAGCGTCTTCAAACTCTACTGGGGATAACAGATCGGGAGTATCCTTTGCTGGGGAGATAACATGCCCCATGCTTGGGAAGGTTAACAGCTCCGCTGGGAATTAGTCTTTGGCATACTTCATATGCTGAAACCTGCGGGAGATATAATACTACCACTTGCTGGTACATTCTGCCGAGAATAAACTCCACAAGGGATGTTAGTGCTAGAAGTTTCGTCTCTTAAGAGGATTTTATAGAAAACCAAGCGTTTTCAAACTCTTATACGAACACTCTGCCTTGAACTACCCTTCACATTGTCTGCAAGGTATCGGAAGGTTGGCACTTGTTATTGACCTGGAGCATTCACTGCATTAATAACCGTTATCAACACAGAAGAATTCCATCTTCGACCGCCGTTGCCGTCACGAAACTCGGTGGGAACTCTTGAATGGAAGAATCGACTTAATAAGATACAACAGTATCAAGTCAAAGCAAATATCTGTCGATTGTGCTGACAGATAACTTTCGTGCTGCTTAGGTCGATCGTACTCATTACCTGCAACAGAAAAAGAATATGCACATGCCCCAGGATATTGCGTGGTCTTTTGAGTCCACCATCCAAGGTTGTCCAACAAGCAAAATAATTTTTAATTGTCTTTGTGCATGTTTTTGCAAGGCCAAGATATTTTCAAAGTAATGTTTTATTATAAAAAATCGGACGTTTTTTGCAAACAAAACAGTAAAATAAATGCTCGTGACTGAATATTCAATTTTATTGATGAAATGCCAAAATCGGCGACTTTACAATCAGAAGCAAACCCCTGAAAGAGGCGATTTCCATAAAATTGAGAAAAGAAATCTATCCTAATGATAATGCGGAAATTGGATTCCAACTAATTTCTAATTCTGTTATAGCCAGTATGTATGCCAACTCTCTTGATCATCTTTGCCTTCGGAAGCTCGTGGTCAAACCAATTCCTCCTTTGGAATCTTGCCAGTTCGTTGAAGAGTAGAGAACGTACAGATCAATTCAGACTACAGTCATTCACTTTAATCCCTCTTTTGCGTGGATCGCCTTTTCAGGTTTTCAATCCACCGGGATACCCATTTTTGCCTAAGTTGCCCTTTCGGGTTTTCAACTTACCGGGTGTACAATTCTTTTCAATTACATCCCTAATATTTGCCCGGACCTTTATTCTATTTTTGGTTCGCCGGGATGCCCTTTTTTGCCTGGATTCTTTTTTCTTTTATCCAGCGGGTCTCTTTATACGAAGTATTTTTTAACTGCATCTGAATTAACAGGGGATGAAAAGTCTTCACCATCCATGGTTGTCAGCAATAAGGCTCCGCCTGAGAAAACCTTTTTAACCACGAATGGACCTTCATAGTTAGGAGTCCATTTTCCCATGTAATCTGTACTCGGAGGAAGTATTCTCTTGATTACCACATCTCCGACCTTGTAAACTTGAGGTCGAACTTTTTGATCGAATGCCCTCTTTATTCTGCGCTGATATAGCTGGCCATGACATACTGCTGCTAATCGCTTCTCCTCAATAAGGCTCAGCTGATCAAATCTGGCTCGTACCCATTCAGCTTCATCTAGTTTAACGTCCATCAATACTCGGAGGGAGGGAATCTCAACTTCTACCGGTAGAACTGCCTCCATACCGTATACAAGTGAGTATGGTGTTGCCCCAGTGGACGTGCGAACTGATGTTCGATACCCATGCAAAGCCAAGGGTAACATCTCATGCCAATCTTTGTACGTGACAACCATCTTCTGCACAATCTTCTTGATATTTTTGTTGGCCGCTTCGACCGCGCCATTCATCTTCGGGCGGTACGGAGAAGAATTGTGATGCTCGATTTTGAAGTCCCGGCATAGTTCAGCCATCATCTTATTATTCAAATTAGAACCATTATCAGTAATGATTCTTTCGGGAACTCCATATCGACAAATGATATCTCGTTTCAAGAAACGAGCTACTACTTGCTTAGTGACATTGGCATAAGATGCTGCTTCAACCCATTTAGTGAAGTAATCAATGGCGACTAAGATGAAACGATGGTCGTTTGAAGCAGTAGGCTCAATTTTCCCTATCATATCAATGCCCCACATTGCAAATGGCCACGGAGAAGACATGATACTCAACGGATTGGGAGGAACGTGCACTTTGTCTGCATAGATCTGGCATTTATGACACTTGCGAGCATACTTGCAGCAATCTGACTCCATGGTCAGCCAATAATACCCTAATCTCAACACTTTCTTAGCCATCGCATGTCCTCCGGCATGGGTACCGAAGGAGCCTTCGTGCACTTCAATCATCAACAGGTCTGCTTCGTGTCTATCCACGCATCTGAGCAGAACCGTGTCAAAATTTCTTTTATACAACACGCCATCTTTGTTCAAGAAGAAACTACCGGCTAGCCTTCTTAATGTCTTCTTGTCATTGGAAGATGCCCCAGGCGGGTATTCTTGATTTTTCAAGAAGCATTTGATATTTCAAGAAGCATTTGATATCCTGGTACCAAGGCTTATCGTCAGATACTGCATCAACCTCAAACACAAAAGCAGGCCTATCAAAACGAGATACATCAATCCTGGGCACAAAGTTCCAACCATGCACTTTGATCATCGAAGATATAGTGGCCAAGGCATCTGCAAACCTATTTTCATCTCTAGGAACATGGTACAACTTGACAGTTGTAAAGAATGTCAGCAATCTCCTCGTATAATCTCTATACGGAATCAAATTCTGCTGATGTGTGTGCCAAGTTCCCTTTACTTGATTGATTACCAGTGCTGAATCACCGAAGATATCGAGGGTCTTGATTCGTAAATCAATAGCTTCCTCGATCCCTAGTATGCAACCTTCATATTCTACTTCATTGTTGGTACACCCGAAAGTTACTCGGGCAGTGAAGGGCATGTGAACACCTTCTGGCGTAATGAGGACTGCACCAACTCCGCACCCATTCATATTAACTGCCCCATCAAACATCAAACTCCATTTGGATTCAGGGTCAGGCCCCTCCTCCAGAAGTGGTTCCTCGTAGTCTTTCGCTTTGAGAAACATGATGTCCTCATCAGGGAAATCAAATCTCATGGGCTGGTAATCATCAAGAGGCTGTTGCGCCAGATAATCTGACAGTATACTTCCTTTGATTGCTTTTTGCGAAGTAAATTGAATGTCGTACTCTGTCAGTACCATCTGCCACCTTGCAACTCTGCCTGTAAGTGCTGGTTTCTCAAAAATATACTTGACCGGATCCAACTTTGAGATCAACAGGGTTGCATGTGTGAGCATGTATTGTCTCAATCGCTTGGCGGCCCATGCGAGTGCACAACATGTCTTCTCAAGCATTGAATATCGCAATTCACAATCTGTAAACTTCTTGCTCAGGTAGTAGATAGCGTGTTCTTTCTTACCCGTCTCGTCTTGTTGACCGAGAACACAACCCATGGATCCTTCGAGCACTGTCAAGTACATAATCAACGGTCTCCCTTGAACTGGAGGTATCAGAATTGGAGGTTCTTGCAAATATCTTTTTATTTTATCGAATGCATTTTGACAATCATCATTCCACCTGACCGTTTGATCTTTTCTTAGCATTTTGAAAATCGGTTCGCAGGTGGCAGTTAGGTGAGATATGAACCTTGAAATGTAGTTCAATCTCCCTAGAAAGCCGCGAACTTCTTTCTCAGTTTTCGGTACAGGCATATCTTGTATAGCTTTCACTTTAGCAGGATCAACCTCTATTCCTTTTTCACTGACAATGAAACCAAGCAATTTTCCAGACCGCACGCCGAAAGTACACTTGTTAGGATTCAGTCTCAACCTGAATTTCCTCAACCTCTCAAACAGCTTCTTCAAGTTGATCAGATGTTCCTCTTCTGTCTTTGATTTAGCAATCATGTCATCCATATAGCACTCGATCTCTTTATGAATTAGATCGTGGAATAATGTCACCATTGCTCTTTGATAAGTTGCCCCTGCGTTCTTCAACCCAAAAGGCATTACTTTGTAACAGAAGGTCCCCCACGGGGTAATGAATGTCGTCTTCTCCATGTCTTCGGGCGCCATCTTTATCTGATTATACCCGGAGAATCCATCCATAAATGAGAATACTGAAAACTGAGCGGTATTATCAACCAGCACATCAATATGAGGGAGTGGAAAGTCATCTTTAGGGCTCGCCCTATTGAGATCTCTGTAATCTACGCACATTCTAACTTTGCCATCTTTCTTCGGCACCAGTACTATATTGGCCACCCAAGGAGGATAGTTGGTTACTGCCAGAAAACCTGCATCCAACTGTTTTTGTACTTCTTCCTTGATCTTCAAAGCCATTTCTAGTTCGTTCTGCGCAGCTTCTGCTTGACCGGTGGACAGTCCTCTTTTAATGGTAGTCTGTGCACAACTATGTCTGTATATAAACCTGGCATATCTTGATATGACCAAGCAAAGATGTCAATGTATTCACGTAGCATGACTATCAGCTCTTGCTTTACATCGGCCCGCAGACTCGCACCAATCTTGATCTCTTTCTTGCTTTCCTCTGACCCAATATTGATGATCTCAAGAGCTTCCTGATGAGGCTGAGTGGTCTTCTCTTCCTGTTTCAACAACTTAGCCAACTCTTCCGGGAGTTCATAGTCTTCATCACTTTCTTCCTCGGCTTGATAGATCGGTTTGTCGAAATCATACGTGGGCATAACAAAATCATTTTCAGAGGAATTCACATAATCAAGTCTGCATGATTGGATTTATGCTTTATTTTAGATTATTTTTGCTTGAAAACAAAAGAAAGAAAGTGCATTATCATTTTTAATTTTCTTTGTGCAAAAATAAAAATAAAGAAAGAGTAAAGGAACACAAATTTGTAAACAAAACGTCCTTTTATTGATATTTGAACATTATATGAGAAAATATGGTGGCCCTACAAATGGATCCTCACACCTTGGGCAGAGTGTGGGATTTCATGCATTATGAAAGACAAGAATTATTACTCTGAATGGTGTACAACATGAATGATTTCTTCGCTAGACCAGTTTTGCAATGCCTTGCCCGGAGCCAGTGCATACACCCATCTGTCCAGATAATCCGAGCTTTCAGCGTCATCTTCTATTGCTGAGCAGGACTGATTGGGATTGATAATTCCTCCACTGTTGAAACTGATTGGCCCACGGAATCGGGGAACTGGCGTCCGGCCCGACTGGTATCCAATGCCAAACTTATCTTCTTTCACAAACACATCAATAGCTTTACCCCAACCCTGGGCATTTCCGCTTTCGACCACTTCTCTGGCCTGCTTGTATGACGCAATTGATGCACTCGGCCCACCGGGCACATTCGACACCACTGCTGCTGAAGTAGACTCTGGTAAGTTATTGATATTCAGGGCTTCAAAAGATTGGCACAAGGTTTCATGAATTTCTCCATCCATTTCCACATATTTGAAAGTGGATAGATGACTCACGAATATATCTTCCTCGCCGCAAATAGTAACCACTTGACCCTCGAACACATACTTGAGCTTCTGATGAAGTGTTGAGGTAACTGCACCCGCTGCGTGAATCCATGGTCGGCCCAACAAACAGCTATAAGCAGGCTGAATGTCCATAACATAAAAGATCGTCTTGAATATCTGTGGACCAACCTGTATTGGTAGTTCAACCTCCCCAAACACCGATCTTTGGGATCCATCGAAAGCTCTCACAATCAGATCGCTGGGTCTCAGAACCAATACATCTACACCAATTTTCATCAGGACCTTTTTGGGTAACACATTCAAGGAAGAACCTGTGTCGACTAGCACATGCGACAAAACAGCTCCTTTGCATTCAAGTGTGATGTGCAACGCCTTGTTGTGATTACGCCCATCTGGAGTCAAATCCCTATTCGTAAACCCCAACCCGTGGCTCACATTCACATTAGAAATTACTCCCTCCAACTGATTCACCGTAATCTCTTGGGGAACATATGCCATGTTCAGAACCTTCAACAAAGCAGCCCGGTGTGCATCTGAGCTCATCAACAGGGATAATATCGAGATTTTAGAGGGCGTCTGATTAAGCTGGTCAATTATCTTGTAGTCACTCTTTTTGATAACCCTCATAAATTCTTCAACATCATTATAAAAATTGACTTTAGGGTCCTCCTCCTGAGCAGGCACTTTGTCATCAACAACCTATTTTCCTTTGGCTCTTGCAACGGCTTCAGCCTCTTTATCATTCCTTAGAGTATGGGGAGCAAACAGTCGACCACTCCTGGTGAAACCACTTGGTCCACTGACATTCTCAACACTGGTACCGACAACCTTTACTTTCTGTCGACTTTCTCCTTGATGAGTATCAGTTCCATATTGCCATGGAACTGCCCTATTGGACACATAAGCAGCCGATTCAGGAACTATAATTGTAACTGGTCTCGGCCTCTCGGGCACGATGATAGCAACAGGCTCCTCAATAGGCACCTGTATCTCAACTGGATTATAGTAAATGGTAACGGCACAAACATCTTTCTCCTTCTCTGCTTTATCAAACTGAAGACTTCCTTCGTCCATAAGATCCTGCAGTCCAACTTTCAACTTACTGCAGCCATTAACCTGTTTTGAACATTCTTCACAATCAGAGCCACATCCAGGAAATACCTTTCCTTTTAACAAACGCTCTTTTACAATCAACAGCGGAGTCTTTACCAAATTCACATCAGTAATCAGATTCAATTGCTCACCATCAAAAATAGCATTCGTGCCTGCACCTCCATGATGGGGCATCGGGTTGTCACGAACATTCGGCGGTTTAGAGAAATTAATAGCTTTTGCGTCAATCAGATCTTGAACCTTATGTTGAAAAGCCCAGCACTTCTCTATTGAGTGACCTGGCGCACCGGAATGAAATTCACATCGAACATTAGCATCGTAACCTGGAGGCAAATTTCCGGTATCTAGAGGCTTCATAGTCCGAAGTTCAACCAACTTCTCTTTGAGTAGTTGTGGTAACAAAGAGGCATATGTCATAGGCAAGGGATCAAATTTACGGTCCCTTTGTCTATTGCTCTGGAATCGGGGTCTACCTTGCTGATCTGGAGTTTGCTGTCCAGCTGGAACCGGAATGGTTACCGCATCCACCTGATGATAGGACTGATTCCTTCCTCTGCCCCCTCCTCTATACACAGCGCTGGACTCCCCTTCTCTTTTCCTTGGTCCATTGGCAAAGGGTTTCTTCTAACTTGAAGCAACATCTTGAATCTTACCCAATTTCAGCAGACTTTCTATTCGTTCCCCAGCAACGACGATATCGGCAAACCCCGTGGAAGGACATGCGGCAAGTCTATCCAAATACGTCCCTTGAAGTGTGCTCATGAACATATCGGCCATCTCACGATCACCCAAAGGTGGTTGAACTCGAGCAGCCAATTCTCTCCATCTCTGTGCGTACTGCTTAAAGCCCTCCTTGTTATCCTGAGTCATACTCTGCAATTGAGTACGATTAGGTGCCATTCCAGATTATATTGATACTGTTTTAGAAACGCAGTGCACAAATCTTTCCAACTCCTTATATGAACCCTGTCCAGCTTAATGTACCATTCCAGGGAGGCGCCTGACAGGCTATCCTGGAAAAAATACATCCAGAGCTTTTGGTCCTCGGTGTAAGCGGCAATCTTGCGATTGTAAGCTTGCAAATGTGTTTTGGGACAGGTGCTACCGTTGTACTTATCCAAAGCAGGAAGCTTGAACTTGGGAGGGATTCGCACACCCTGCACGAGACCCATGTCTTCTACATCAATTCCAAGAGGATTTTGGCTCTCAATAGCCTTGAGTCTTTCATCTAGCCCTTCATACTTCCGGTCGTCATTGTAGAAACCCATGTCATTGTTGAATGCAGTGAACTGGTCCTCTTGACCATCCTCATTATTGTCAAATCCCAGATGCATCCCACCAGCAGGGATTGTGCCACCAGGAGGAGTGCGCACATTGCGATTTGGGATTTCGGTTTCCAGCCTCTGGATAGTGGTTCTCATAGCTTCTTGTCCAATCCTCATGTTTTCTTGACCGGTTCTCAGCTCCTGTTGACCTTGAGCAATCCCCTGCATAAGGTTCATGAACTGTTCCATCCTTCCCCTCAAATAAGCTAATTCAGTCTGAACCTGCTCCATGACTCTTGCTTGATTGCGTCAGGTAGAATATCGGTGAACTGGGGTATCAGCTATCGTGCCTGAAAACCAAATAAAGGTTAACAGGTGCCTGCAAAAGAAAGAAAACCTGCAATGCAAAAATGAAATGCAAATACAAATGCCAAGTTATGTTTGTCATTTCAAGATATTTTCATATCCTGATTCCAATCGTAACCACGAATTCCTGAAGACCAGAAGTCATGATTACTGAGTTTTACCATGAAGAGATATTCACATACACCAATCACAAATATCTGATGACCAGAAATAGTGATTTTGTAGTGTGCCAGTGTGCAGATATCACATCACATATATCTGAAGACCAGAAATTATGAACAAAAATAGCTCATTTCATACAAATTCCCGAAAACTTTCAAGCACGTTTGTCATAGTTTCAGCAATAAGAAATAAGCAGTCAACTGGATCCATCAACAATTCTGATGGTAACCATTGCAAATTACAAAGAAATGACAAAAATCACTAATCCGACAGCTCTACATCCTTCAGCTTCTGGCTGGAATACTTAATCTCTTCAAACAGGATGCGGGTACGCTGATGATGTGGCTTCTCAATCAGCTCTTTGATCACGACGTCCCTTTTCTCCAGTGCATCAGATAATGAGCCCATGTGCATCAGCAAAGCTTCATCTTCATTGGCTCCTTTGCGCCTCTTGACTCCAGCTTGAATTTTAACCAGTTTCAGCTCTGCTGTGACATCTTCAAGCTCCTTGTTGGCGATTTTCAGCTTATCTTCAGCATTCATTACCTGTTCTTGACTTTTGCTCAGATCTTCTCGATACTTTCTTCTTTCTACATGTGCTTTCTTTAGCTCTTCATCTTTATCTTTTAACTGGGTCAGCAATTCAGAGTTCTCAATTCTGACTTCATCCCAAGCTTGACGGAGTTTAGCTAACGAATCCTTGCTTCAGGCTAACGCCTGCTTTGTAGCCTTATGAGCTTGACTAGTATCATCAGCTCCCAAGGTAAGCTTCCGGAAGTATCGAGCTCTGTCATCAAAGTCTTCTTCTTTGTCCGCCAGGGTTTTTTCCGCTTTCAACGCTCTCTTCTCCAAATCTTTGTTATCAGCTAAAGCTTTCTGAAGACATCTGCTCATTCCAGAGTTCTCTATCTGCAACTCCCTGACCATTTTCTTCAATTTCTCGCACTCTTCAACCGGTACCATGGAATGTTGATCTGGACATAAGAGAACTTCTCTGGAAAAGGGTAGCAACAGCTTTTTGACCTTCATCTCAATCGAAGCATCGTAGTCAGGGTATGATCTACAGTCTCCTTTGCCGAAAGTCAACTTTCCCTCTCTTTGCCTAAATTTCCAAGCATTTATTATTTCTGGCACTCTTTCATTCTTGGTTCCCACGAAGAACAGAGAAGCACTAATCTCTTCATTAGCAGGAGGATTTTTCGAAGCATATCCAAATTGTCTAACTGCCAACATCGGGTTATAATTAATCCCACCTCTTCTTCCAAGTAGAGGCACATTCGGAAAACTTCCACATTTGACAGTAAGCTCTATCGTCAGTAATTTGGGATCAAACCAAATAATGTTATTGGCAGTCAAACCTATCAATCTCTTAGACCACTTCATTGTCTCAGCAGTTTCTACAAACGCACCAGTCCGAGGTAAATGTTTGAAGAGCCAATGACATAACAACTGGGTACAACAACTAACCAAACTTCCTCTTCCCTTCTCATTTTTGTAGTGTACTGAGTAATAAAAATCACCTAGCAAGGTAGGAATCGGATTCTTCGAAACGAACACTTTCATCGCTTGCATATCAACAAAATCAGGCTGACTGGGGAAAAGCACCAAACCATAGATGCAAAGAGCTAACACAGCATTGTAAGTAGTCCAATTTTTAGCCTTGGCAGCTTCCTGAGCTTGTTGAAAAAGAAACTCCAAATGAAATCCTTCATCTTCTTTGAGTCTACTCAGGCCACTTTTCACAACAAACAGGTCCAGATGTAGAACAGCGGCAATTACTTCAGGGGCAAGAGCACCTTCAGAAAAATACGGTATAGAAGACGTGACTGGAATTCCCAAAATAAATGAGAATTCCTCCAGAGTGGGCATCAGAATGTAGTCAGGGAATAGGAAACATCTCATTGATGGCTCATAGAACTGTAAGAAAGTATGCAACCTATCCTTCTCATACTTTGTGAATGCACATACCATCTTAATCAGCTCTCCATATTCCTTCTGAAAAGTGCTGAGAACATCAGAACTAGCCATGCCTATCATCTTGTTCAATAAATCCAGCTTAGGATCAGGGAATTTGTATGACACATTATTCTTCCTCTTAGCATCAACTTCTTGGAAACTCGTGATTGGAATCAGACAATATGGTAGGTACCTGAAATGACAAACATAACCTGTTATGATATGATTATGCAAATGCAAAAGGCATGTGATCAGGTATCCAGGTGTCTGTGTCTGTGTTGAACTATGTGCACTGTGTCTCTGTACTGAATCTGGCAAAAGGTCTGAGATGAATACTCAAACCACTGTCATAGGATACACTGTCTGTAATAATCTTAGGATCACAAGTAAGGTATGTAGGAGGCTGGGTTACCTGCAAACCTGTAAACATCCCACCCATACTCACATGTGGTTCCTAGAAAATAAGGCTTGTCAGTTTCAGAGGTTTGAGAAGCGATAGCACATTCAGCCCGTAGGATACAATGCTAAGCCAATCAAAGAGGTCGTCCACTGACTCACCTTGGAAAATAAAGGTCATCCTATGCAAGTACCAAAGTGGGCTCTCGGGTGCGAGTGGGTTTGCCACAGAATGTGGTCTGCCACTGTCACCACTAAAGAGAGATGTTTCCACCAAGGTCCTCAAGATCGGTCACTAGAGTCAACAACTCTCTAGATCGACATCCTGGAATACGCAAGATGCGTACGCCATGATGGGTCCCAAGATAGCCTCGTCTAGCTGTGAATTTCGTGATTACCCAACGTACACAGATGACACGTAGGTCCCACTACTCTCCACTCTAAATCTAAGTGTATACTCGAGCCTGTGTACTGAGCTCATCTCTTAGAAATCCCATCCCGCCAAACAGACAGAACAGTGCAACACAGTATAATATATGAAATGTAAATGCTAACATGCTGTAAATATGGTACAAGTAATAAAATACAGTAAACAGCAAATACAAGATAATATTAAACACCCAATGAAAGAAAAGCAAACAAGCGCTAGGATTGACTCGCTTAGGATGGACCAGCAAGAGGTCAACCTCTCCCCAGCAGAGTCGCCAGCTGTCGCTCCCGGGATTTTCATCCAAGTACAAACGCGAAAGTGGCACCGAAACAGAGTCGCCAGCAATGTGTATTTATCCCAAGAGAGGGAAAGGAAACACCGCATAAACTTGAGGGAAAGGAAAAAGCATTGTCTTGCGACCAAGAGAAATGGGTTCGGGAGTCGATTACGCGCAGGGAAGGTATTAGCACCCCCACGCGTCCATCGTACCCGATGGGATCCACGCTTGCTGTTTCAATCAAAGGGTGTAAAGAAAGATACTGGAAAATGAACTGCTAGCTAGAGAACTGGAAAGGAAAAGGAGAGGGAAAGAGAAACAAATGTAGGGAAAATAAAAGAAGTGCTCCCACGGGCCCTACCCCACTGCCTACGTATCTCATCGGGAATATGAGAATCAGAGCGACGTAGTTCCCCTCACTAGGGATGGTTGTTTGTATTTTAGGGAATGACTTACGTTCTAGCTCAGGTGTTGCAGGCTCTCTGGTCCGAGTGCGTTACCATCTTGCAAGAGAACGAGTAGGAGCGCGTTCGTACGTTGAGAGTGAATGAGGTGAGAAAAGAATTCCCGAAGGAAAGACGTCATTATTTGTTTTTGTCTTTTAGAAGTTTCTTTTTTATTTGTTTGCATATGATAGTGTATCTAAATATTAGTCATTGGAATGTGTACATTCTCACATTCCAAGATGGAATGGATAAGAAAGCACACTAAGAGTGAAGAAGACCCTCACACCTAGTTCCAATTATCAAGGTTCAAACACACTAGCATACTTGTATTTATTAAGTGTTTTTGTTGATTAAGAAATGAAGAAGTGTTTTTTTATTATTTGTACCTTCAACAAGTATTGCATTTAAGTCCCTCATACAAGATCAAATGTCTAACACATTGACCCAAGATGGGCTATATGCTACACATTCTAAGATTATAAGAGAAGACCCCTTATAATCTTTTCTTTATATGAAAGGCCTAAATGCAATAAATGCCTACCTTTATTACATATTTTGTATTTTCTTTGAGATGAGAAGATGAAAGACTCAAGAGAGAAGAAAGGTAAAAATCTACATGGGCTAAGACTCAATCCTAGTTGATTAGTCAAGGGAGTGATCCTAATGGTTTGTGAGGTTTAAACCTAAAGTCTAAAGAAATAATGGATTAAACAATTCACTTCTAAAGTAGAAGATGAATTGTAATTCAAAAAAAGGGAAAGTGATGAGTTATTAAAAGAAAGCACATAAGTGCTTAACAAAACACAAGATTGAATTGTAAAAGAGATGAAAGGAAAGAAGTTTGAATGTGGATTCCTTATTCACACTCAATTGCAACTTACCAAAGCCCCTACATGGTTAGTAAACATGTATAAGAAGTATAAGAAGCAAAAGAACACTTAATGCACCATAAAGATCAAAAGAATAAGATGAAAGATCAAATCCTATTAGTCACAACCAGAATGTGCATCATATGGAAAACAAATGATTATCATCAAGCAAGTTCAAGTGAACAACCAACAATCATCATCCATGGCATTAGAACATGCTATCATAAGAAAAGATAGATGGAAGATGAAAAGAAAGAGAAGAAACATGCATAAATGAAACATGTAATCCAAGGATCAGAATTGAAATGAAATGAAAAATGATTCACAAACATCTCACAAGTATTCATGAAGCAACTAAGACATGGAAGAAGTAATAGGAGAAGTAGAATTGAAATGGAAGTTCAAAAGAAAGGAAGTGCAAGCACAACATGTTAAGGATGCATCAAGTTCACATGACAATGAATATGCAATGATGACATATAATGTGTACCAATGACCTATAATGTCACATGAATAGCCCATTGAAATAGGCAAATGATCATGCAAGTATGCACAAAAGAAAACATGTAAACATGCACAAATATTACAAGGATATGACATGTTATTATGCTTCAAATGTACTGCCTTAAACAAAAATTAAATGGACTCATGGAAATTAAGCAAGCATGTTTTAAAGATACACAAATCAGAAGTGAATCATATACCAAAATAGCATGCAAGAAATCAAGGCAAAAAGGCTTTATACAATGCACTTAAGTCAAGTTGGATACACATGCAAAGTAATGCAAAGATGGACATCCAAACATGTCATAAAATGATCTAACAAATTAAAATAAAAATCATAGGACATACTTCAAGATGTTAATGACTCAATGCAAAAAGAAGCAAATCAAAACTATTTTTAATGATCAAGAACAAAAATGCACAAAATCATGTACCACATTAAGAATGCACACAAAAGAAAATCAAAGAAAATTGTGGAACAGGGGGAAAAAGGTCATAAAATCAAGAGATGAAAACATCAAAAATTTCCTAAATGTCTTAATGATGTTCATGAATTTTTGTAGAATTTTATAATTCCATTTGGTATTTTTAAAAATTAAAAAGCAAACGTGTATGAAAATGGAAAAATAAAATGAGATGTAAAAAGGAAAAGGGGTACAAGCATAGCAAAATATGAGTTCAAATTAATTGGGCTTTTTAAAAAGAGGGGTGTGGATAGTAATCTGGTTAGGTCCATTTGCGCGTAGAACACACTAACAACCATGCACTTCAGTCAACAATAGTCAAAGTAATCCAAGCCACCAGATTAAGTCAAGTCAACACAACAATCCAAGTAATCAAAATCAAAGCACATGCGTGAAGGACCATACTCCCTATCATGTACCACACCACACCACACTTAAGTGAATTCATAAATATGGCACGTGAGAGGCACATGCATTTTAATGTGCTGGCATGCTTTAGACCACACGATGAGGAAAAATAAACGGACAGGATTAAAACGTACACAAACCCTAGCAATCAAAGCTGCCGGCCGGAGAGGGACCTCCGGTCACCTTCTCCGGCGAGAACCACCACCTGCAACTCTCACATCTCACCAAAATGCACAATACGCATACCAAATTGAAGCTGAGCTCATGCACATCATGAATCTACCACTACTTTTCACATAACACACATACACATGGAGAACAGAGAGGATTAAAACATGCCCTAGGTTTTGCAACTAAGCCTTTAGAAGACCTATCAACTAGCCGGTTGGAGCAAAGCTTCTAGCAAGCTAAAAACAAACTTCAAAATAGTCTATATGAGCAGAATAAGGTGAAGAAGCTTGAACCTGAAACTTGTAGAGCTTGACACAGTTGAGAAAACCAGAGATATCCAATTGATCTTCACCTTTGGAGCTTCAAATTAAGCAAAATAAATGCTGTTGGAGTTTGATAGCTTGAGAGCAGAGAGATTCAAAACTTGCTGAAGTTCACTTTGAAGAATTCGTGTGGATTTTGATGCTTCTTACTTCAATCATGCGCCATTGATGCTAATAGGGATGAAGTGGATGAAGGTGACTGAAGATTCGTGCACAGAGAGAGAGAGAAAAATTCAGAGAATATTGAGAGAATGAGAGTGTTTTTGGGAGTAAAATGAGAAAATGAAGTTGGGAAATGAAATTAGAGAGTGGAACTTCTATTTATAATGTGAGTTAACTATGGTTTAATGAGTTGGTTAGAGTGAGTTGAGTGGGTTAAACTGAGTGAACCCTAACTAACTGAGTCAAGTTAGTTAGGGGCGAGTGAGGTTGGCTGTGATGTGGTGTTGGTGATTCATAATGTGTTATGGTGAGGGTTAATTGAATAAAGCAAGCTCACATCTGCTGCAGCCACAGAAACTTGTTCTACAAGCTTTCTCCTTCCATTTCCATGTATAGTGAGGCACGTGAGGTGGTGTTCATGAAAAGTGTTTGGTTAAATGAAGCAAAGGTTGGAGAGTGTGATCACTGCATGTGCAAGCTGGAAAAACAACAACAACATTCCTTTGTTTTTTTCTGGTTTTCGATGGCAGTTGAGAACAATGGAGATAGGGTGATCTGATGATGAAATTCTCTCTACTCCATGGGTGGTTTAGTGTGTTTTTGGAGTCATTGGAAAGAAGGCACATTGGAGAACAATGTTGGTATGAAAAAGGAATTGAAATGATGCCTCAAACATGTCTAAAAATAACCATAAACAGATGGAAAAGGAACTGATGCATGGGCGCGCAGACTTGGGGCATGGCATGGCAAGCTGGCCGGTTGATTTTCAGCATAATCACACCACCTTAGGACCACTATTTCTACCTCATACCTTGGTCAAATGAAATTTTGCCCAACATGAAACTTGAAGAGGACATGACAATGAACATTTTTGATGTTGACAAGTTTTGCAAATGAAGCCTCTAACCATGAGAAAAATAGGTGTACATTTGGCCTACCAACTATTTGTAAAAAGGACATGCGCGTGACCTGAAAATCCTTGGTCATGACCTAGTTTTAAACCTACTTTGCCCAAACTTTGGTCAATCATATCTCACTCAATTTTTATCCAATAGAGATGTTCTACACATGGATTTGAAGCTTAAAGCAAGAACTTTTGTTGTGGCCGAGTGGAATTTTCATTTGAGGTCTTGATTTTAAATGTACTTGGTTCAAACTCTGATGCAAAATGGCCAAAACTTGCCTTATTTAGTAACCCTACTTCTTCCAAAAATGGCAACTTTCCACATCTTGATTTTTTTATGATTCCTTTGGAATTTCTTGATCAAATTTTGTACATTGGTGACATATAACATTAATTTCATGATTTTGGCCTCAAAAAGTCAAGAGTTGACTTTTTCCTCTGATTATTTGACTTGACCCCAATTTCTCTGATTTTTTATCTTTCTTCCAATTGAACCACTTCTAAAACCAATTGAGAGGCAATTTTCCATACACATACACTTAAGGACATGTAGAATACCATGACAACAAGTTTTGTCCAAAAAATCAGAGATTCCCTGATTTTATTAGAAACCCTAATTTTGACCCCCTCTGGTTAGGAGGGAAAAGTGCAGTCTTCAATTTCAAATTCCTCAGAGTATGTTGTCTATCCTCTTAAAGGATGATGAGATATGCCATTTTAGGGTGACTTTGGATCAATGAGATATCTCTTTTGAGGGTTTTCCTCCATTTTTTAGGACCTCTTGCATAGTGAAGGATGTAATGCTTCAATCTCCTATTGAACCTCACTTTCTTGAGGTTTTGGATGATCAATTGAGATAGCATGAGACATGAAAGACCTCTTGACTTTTCTTGAGTGAACTTGTTTGACTTCTTTGTGCCTTGAATGGTTCCTTGATTATCTACCCTTTACCTGATCACATGCCTTGATGGTAAAAAGGATGCTATGCTTCATTTTTCTATGCTAAATGCAATGCAATGCTAATGAGATGGGTATGATATGATAAATGATAATGCTATGCTATGATGACAAAGGAGAGAGCAAATTTTGGGGTATTACACTAACCACCAGCAACTTGTGATTCTTTCTGGGAAATTAAAAGAGAGAAGAGTTAACTCTGTAGCAGCTGATCTTGGAAGGAGGAGAAGCTCATCCACTATTTCCAGAACTCGTACCTGTGAAGAAGCAGTGGACTTTCTCCACTAGGTATCATACTCTGTTTTACTCCGTTTTAAATACCATGATCATTTGCTTCATATTTGCCTCATACTGTTATCATATTTGCTATCTTGTTAATGTCTGATTTGTGATAAATGTTACAAATCATAAATGTGTGAATTTGTTTGAGGTATCGTGAACTTGATTCGTGTTTGTATTTGAAAAAAAATGAACAAGAAAAGACTTTAGTGGCACTTTCAATGCTGAAAATAACATGAACATGGCGCCTGCTATGCTTAAATGGCCACTGGTGGCGCCTGCCACACCACTAACACACTACTAATGGCGCCTGCCATGTAGTAGTGGTGCTAGCCACAACATGTGCACCTCTAGTGGCGCCTGCCACACATAGGAATAGTGGTTGCCATGAAAAAATAAGGGTGCCTGCCATGAAAATAAATCTGGCGAGTGCCACACTGTGTAGCACTTAATTTAGTTTTTTTTAATTTGTTTCACCTCTCATAATTACTTCATTTTCTTTTTTTAAAAAAATAACAAAGAAAATATGTATAACTTTATATTTTAATTCTTAGATTTTTTGTGAAAAAGCCACTATTTTTTCTTAAAAACCTTAAAGAATTTTCTTTGGAGTATTCACTATGAATAGTGCTTTCCATGCATTAGTGTGGCACTTGCCATGAATGAATAGTGCTTGCCATGCATTAGTGTGGCACTTGCCATGAATGAATAGTGACTACCATACTGCTAGTGCATTAACTTAGTTTCCTTTATTTTGTTTTTCACTTCTCATAATTATTTTATTTTCTTTCTAAAAATTTCAAAACAACAAAATATGCATAGCTTTTTATTTAATTCTTGGACTTTTTTTTTTTTTGTGAAAAATCAACTTTTTTTTCTTAAAGACTTTAAAGTGATTTTCTTTGGATTATTCTATGACATGTGAGATTTTATTAAAAATTGCTCCCTGACTTTGAACAAGGCTTTATTATTAGAGTGTTGTTTGTACTTCTTGGCCTCTATTGCTAACTTTCATAACTCTAAATGTCCTTGTTTTCAAACTGTGAGAATGTTATCTCCGCCATACTTGTCATACTTATGTGATCACTTATCCTTGTTTGCCATGTTCATACTTGGAAGTTCATTTCATATATTAATTAATGTTTACTGTTTTGGAATTCTTGAACTCATATGTTTCATTATATTTCAACCTCACTTTAACTCTTGTTTACAAGATGTTATTCCCCCTTCCTTCCAAAGGAAAGTCTTTCTATTGATCTCATAGTCATAGAAAGCTCATTATTACCTTTGACCTCACAGTCATAGGCATTCATTTTCCTTGACCTCATAGTCATAGGATTCCATCTTGGCCTCATAGCCATCTTCTCTTGACCTCATAGTCATAGAGTTACCTCTTCACCTTGACCTCATAGTCATAGGCGCACCTTTGACCTCATAGTCATAGAGTTACCTCTTCACCTTGACCTCATAGTCATAGGTGTACCTTTGACCTCATAGTCATAGAGTTACCTCTTCACCTTGACCTCATAGTCATAGGTGTACCTTTGACCTCATAGCCAAAGAAAAGTCTCCCTATTGACCTCATGGTAATAGATAGCTCATCATCCTCCTTGACCTCATAGTAATAGGATTCTCTATTGACCTCATAGTCATAGAGCCGTCTCCCAACCTAGACCTCATAGTCATAGGTAACCCTTGCTCACTATTGACCTCATAGTCATAAAAAGTCTCTCTATTGACCTCATAGTCATAGAAAGCTCATTATCATCTTGGCCTTATAGCCATCTTACCTAGGCCTCATAGTTATCCTCTATTGACCTCATAGTCATAGAAAAGTCTCTCTATTGATATCATGGTCACAGATAGCTCATTATCACCTCGACCTCATAGCCATCTTCTTCCTTGACCTCATAGTCATAAGATTCCACCTAGGCCTCATAGCCATCTCCTTCCTTGACCTCATAGTCATAAGATTCCATCTTAGCCTCATAGCCATCTTCTTCCTTGACCTCATAGTCATAGGATTCCATCTTGGCCTCATAGCCATCTTCTTCCTTGACCTCATAGTCATAGGATTCCACCTTGGCCTCATAGCCATCTTCTTCCTTGACCTCATAGTCATATGATTCCATCTTGGCCTCATATCCATCTTCTTCCTTGACCTCATAGTCATAGGATTCCATCTTGGCCTCATAGCCATCTTCTTCCTTGACCTCATAGTCATAGGATTCCATCTTGGCCTCATAGCCATCTTCTTCCTTGACCTCATAGTCATAGGATTCCATCTTGGCCTCATAGCCATCTTCTTCCTTGACCTCATAGTCCTAGGATTCTATCTTGGCCTCATAGCCATCTTCTTCCTTGACCTCATAGTCATAGTATTCCATCTTGTCCTCATAGCCATCTTCTCTTGACCTCATAGTCATAGGCCTCATAGCCATTCACCTATCGCAACTTAGTCTTAGAGAGTTTCTCAAACTCTATATGAGCTAATACTCATTCCCATTGGAACTTTGGCCATAGTCATTGGATCCTCTCACCCATAGTTAGGTGAACTACGGTTGCTCTGATTCTTTAATCAGATACGTAGGCACAAGATGCGACGTCTTGGCGAGCAAGCTTAGTGTACATACCCTTAGGTCTTTACCTTTAGCCTTAGCAGATTTCTTTAGCAAGCAAACATAACATAACATAAACTTAAACAAGAGGTTCCTGTAGAGTACTACAGATACTTAGGGTGCTAATACCTTCCCTTTGTACAACCAACCCCCGAACCTAGATCCTCTTAGGGTTTTCTTTGAACTTTACCCTTTCCTTTGAATAAATCAAAGCTCGGTGGTGAATTCAAAGAAATGCGATGCAAGTTAATTAATAGCTTATTATCCGATTCTCACGGCAACAGAAATGGGGACTTCACTGGGGACGTAATTTGAGGGTTAAGCCCACATTGTTATGTTTGTATTATTCATGTTTTGCTTGCTTGATTGTACATATCTGTATATGTATCCGTATACCTGTTTTGCTTGAGATCTTTTATTGGCATGGTACTATTAAGTGGTGAGACAAGTCCTAACCTGGACTCGAGAGCACATATATGATAGGATCGTGGTGTAATTAATAGTCGGTTGTTGGGAGTAGTCCTAACAATTTATGGCATATGATGACCACACTCAGATGAGGCCCTTTGGGATTGTTTATGTCTGGTGTGAGCAGTCGCATTGATGTCCCACTTCCTAATTAGGAGCCAGGGATTCTGAGGACCGTAGTTACCTTCACCCCACTTGGCCTTTTAGGATGTAGTGCGGTGGCTATGAGGGAGTAGTCCCAAGTAGTTGTCACGCGATACTACACTCATACGAGTTTATCTTGAGAATATTATTAACCCGCGTGAGTAGTCACGTAGGCCGATAATATCCGAAGGATTTACGTAGACTCTGAGAACTTTTAAAACCATGTTCTACAGTTAATGAACCTATAGTCCACACCTTGTTGGGATGGGTAGGCCATGGCTCCATTCATGTGACCCCTAAACATAAGACTTGTGTGCTGTTCTGTGTGTACATATGTTGATGTTTATATGTGCCCGTGTTTTTGTGCATTGCAAACATCTCATTCCATCCATTTGATATCAAGGAATTCAGACATTCATTTCCTTTTCAAAAGATCAGCAGAGCTTGGATCTTAAAAACAAAAAAACTTCTTTTGTTTTCCCACAAAAATTTTTGCAACTTGCCTTTGAGTTCCTTGAAACCAATTGGCTTGTATTTGCATTCCATGCGCATTCGCATCTCATTTGCATTTCTCAGTCTTGAGTCTCTTCCTCTATGTCTGAAGGATACCTAGCACCTATTCAAGACAATGGCAGCAATGAATGAAATTCTGAAGAAATAAGAAGAGGAGGTCAGAATCCTCAAATGCCAGATGAATTAGGTTCTCGAAACTTTGCAAGCTCTGATGAAAAAAGAGGAGCACGCTCACCCTATTACTTCTAGAGGAGTTGTCAGTTCACCATCTTTTATGGTTCCTCCAACTCAAGGACCTCCTCAGTATCAAGGGTCAGATTGCCGTCAGCCGCGTTAGCATGCACGACCAAGGCCAAGAAAGCCAGAAAGGCATCTCTCTCCGCTACCAATGAAATACAGTCAGATGTTTCCAGTTTTGATCAAAGGAGGATTGATAGTTCCAAAAAAATTAGAGCCAATACCGTTTCCGTATCCACCAGGCTTTGACGCCAATGCTTGATGTGACTACCATGATGGGGCACAGGGGCATTCAACTGAAGACTGTAAGGTGCTCCCGAGTAAGGTTCAGAAACTGTTAGACTTTGAGAGGATCTCATTCACGCCTCAAGGCATTCAAATCAACAATCCTTTACCATCTCATGTGGTTCTCCCATACCAAGGATCTGCCTTTGAGGAAACTTCATGCCAGCCAACCTTTGGTCTTGGGCCTGCACCAGAGGGTAATCATCATCAGGTGTCTACCGAAAGGGTTTTTCAGCTTCCAACGGTTGTTTCTCCTCGAGGTTCTCGAAACCAAGATAGGAATAAGTGCTTTGTCAAAAGAGGTAAGGTTTACTACAGATCTATCCCGGTGCCACTGAGTAAACTGTTCCCACTGCTGATTCAAAACAAGTTGGTGACTCCTCAACCTTACAACCCTGTGCCAGGACCTTGGCACAATGCATATCTGACCTGCGACTTTCATAAAGGGGCTGAAGGACATAGTTTGGATGGTTGCCTGGTTTTAGAAGCTACTGTGCAAAATCTGATCCACAACAAGGACTTGATCTTTAAGGAAGATCGCCCAGAGATTGAATGCAGATTCCACACTGGGACAAGGGGGCATCCCATTGAAGAGTGCAAAGAGTTTGAAGCAAGGCTACTAAGTTTGCTAAAGACGCTGCAACCTCAGGAAGGTACGTCGGATGTCAATACCTCAACTTTTGAAGCAAAAGGCAAAAAGCTAGCTAGGCCTCTCAAAGTTTTGTATCACAAGGAACTAATGATCAGTGGCGAAGGTGTTCCCCCATTTGGGCCCGGAAACTGAAATCTTTTGAAATCAATTCGCCAAGACTGGTTGTATTTTGCTCATTTTAGTATTTTCAATTGTATTTCCTTTGCACTTTGAATTTGTATTTGTTTATAAGCTTTGTTGTACTTTCAAATTGGCAAGATTAATGAAATGTTTGTGCATCTTTTGATTAAGTCCATTCGTTTCACTCATCAACTTTTATGCTCATATTAAAAAAAACAAAAAAAAAACAAAAAAACAAAAAATATCTTCATCTTGTTTCTTTCCATTTATCAAATTTGTTGTTAAGCAAAGATTGGGGAGGATGATGAAAACATTATATCCATAACTGTTGTGGTATGCTTTCGATTAAACTTTGCCGATGATGTAAGGCATTGTTTCAATCCCTAAACACTGGAGAAATAAGGAAGATAATCCCTCGTTAACCCCTTCGAGCCTAGAAGTAGGAATTTTATTTCCTTACACAAAAAACCTGTAAATCTCAACCTTGGGGCAGGGTAGTTCTCGGTTTAACTAGGTTATGCATTCTAATGAAAGCGCTTCATGCAAGACACCAGTCAACTCTCGCTAATCAAATGGCGGTCGAAAAGAAGAGGTCTCATAACCTCAGTGAAGACAAGAAGAGGTCTCAAAACCTCAGCAAAAAGAAGAGGTCTCCTAACCTCATTGAAGACAAGAAGAGGTCTCAAAACCTCAGCAAAAAGAAGAGGTCTCATAACCTCAGTGAAGACAGGAAGAGGTCTCAAAACCCCAGAAAAAAGAAGAGGTCTCATAACCTCAGTGAAGACAAGAAAGGGTCTCAAAACCTCAGCAAAAAGAACAGGTCTCATAACCTCAATGAAGACAAGAAGAGGTCTTAAAACCTCAGCAATAAAGGATAACCAAATGCTGTAAGGGAGTAGTGACTACCAAGGTGTCTGAATCATCATCAACTATCATCAACTCAAATCCTAGCCCATAGGAATCTGAATGTATAGCTTGAGTTAACTGAGTGTAGGATTGGAGTTCATCACGAAGATGGGGTGGGTACAAACAAACTTTGAGCCTTTATCCTTTGTTTCATAAACCGTGAACCAGGCCACGTTACAACCCTTAAAAGACCTAATTGAGGTAAGGTTGTTTCAAAAACATACTACAGCAAGGTTGATTAACCTGACTCCTAATGATCTTTGCTAATTGCGTGTGTTGATCACTTCATCTGTCATTCTGTAAATGACTATATCACTTTGCGTTTGATTATTTAATCATTCACTATGTGTGTTTCATCAATAAAACTTGATTTCAAAAGCTTGCATTTTGCATTGAAATTGCCAATTTTTAATGAACAATACTTGTTTGCAAACAATTCAATATCAAAGAAATCCCAACGAATACAGCCATATAGGGAATTTGACTTGATAAAGGAAAAGCTCAGTCAGGGGCAACCAAGCGGAAGGATGTGCCAATCCACTATTCCAAGGACTATTGAATCAGGGGCCCACTCTTCAAGATCAGAATATTGGGGCAAGCCTTCTTGAGGTCATCTTATGACAAGTTTAGACTCCAGTAACCCACCAACAGGGGAAAGTTTGTTCCCCAGTTGTCTCTACCGTAGTCTGAGGCCTTTGTATTGAAAATACAATTAAACTGGGGCAGTTATGTTAAGACTCGTGAATCTTTTCAAAAGTTTGAAGATATTGAAGCATCTGGTTTGCCAATTCTTCTGTAAAATCCTTTTGATAACTTATTCTCACAGACCAGTTAATCAGAAGCAGTTAAGTCGAGATTCGGTAAATCTCTAAAAAGTCAATGACATCTCCTTCACAGATGAACCAAACTGACAGGGGCAAGTGTGTTCCTTAGTTGTCAATAACTAGTTTGAAGAACAAGTTCAAGGACTTTGTAATGCAAGTGCAGTTAAACTGGGGCAGTTACGCCAAGATTCATGAATCTCTCCAAGAGTTTGAAGATATTGACACATCTCCTATGATAATGCTTCTGTAAAATCATTTTCTGACAGACCGTGTAATCTGGGGGAGATAAGACTTGAAGATGATCATTACGCCAGTAGTACGCATAACTACTCTGTTCTTGTGATATATTTTGCTAGCTCTCTAGTAAGCTATTACTTAAGCTATTCTTGGCAATTCTCCATGGATTTCCTCCTCCAGTAAAGAAATCAAGCTCATGATGGCAATCCTAGTGAAGCCATAATGCTATACCCCAAGTGGATCACTTTTTTCCCTCAGAGAAGGCTGTAACCTTGAAGTAGAGTTGCTAATCCTTCATATTCATCCCCAGTAATGGTCTAATCTGATGAGGTCGGCTGGATATCCTTGTCGAGATGTTTATTTCATCTCCAGTCTTGCTTCCTTTTGTCTTTTTTGTAGCATAAGCATAAGCATGGCATACATGCACTCATATGCATAGCATCTTAGCATTCTGCTACTCTTCTTCTGATGTTTACCTGCTTTGTTCACTTTGGCGTTATATCCCCAACTGACTGAGTTTGTCTTTTCTCTTCAATAGAGTTGTTAGCCCTAGGCATAAAGTGCCCATCGTTTTGAATTCCCCACAGAGTTTTATCCTCATGGATGATGGTTAGTTCAATTATCTTTTCCACATTTGGATAAGATAAATCCCCATTTGAGTTCATTCCTCAATGGTTGGAGTCTTGTTTGACAGTTTCTTTCCAACTTGTTCCTAGTTTGAACATTGGTCCCTGGCATGTTAGGTTGTTGAACCTAGTTTGAACGTGCATTTATTTTGCACCATGTCTCGCAGGAAGAATTTTTTACAGATCCTCTTTGAAGACAAAATTCATTCTCCAGCAGTGTTGTGATATCAACATCTCTTTGGAATTTATACCCAACGACAAGTGGAAGTCTCTTCTGAGAAGCTTACCTATCCCTGGTGCTGTTCAACCTTTTACAACCGTAAGTGGTATTCCCAAGGAAGTCTAATCTTCATTTATGCAACCCCGGTATTAACCTATCTGATACTTAATCTCCTCATATGGATACCCTAAGTCTAGTAATTGTTGGCATTGTTTATTCCAGGTCAAATATGAACCTAAACCTCAGGTCAGATATGAACCCGAAGTTTGAAACCAGGTCAGATATGAACCTAAACATCAGGTCAAATATGAACCTGTTGTTTGAAACCAAGTCAAATATGAACCTAAACCACAGGTCAAATATGAACCCGAAGATTGAAACCAGGTCAGATATGAACCTAAACCTCAGGTCAGATATGAACTCGAAGTTTGAAACCAGGTCAAATATGGACCTAAACCTCATGTCGGATATGAACCCGAAGTTTGAAACCAGGTCAAATATGAACCTAAACCTCAGGTCAGATATGAACCTGAAGTTTGAAACCAGGTCAGATATGAACCTAAACATCAGGTCAAATATGAACCCGTTGTTTGAAACCAGGTCAAATATGAACCTATACCTCAGGTCAGATATGAACCCGAAGTTTGAAACCAGGTCAAATATGAACCTAAAACTCAGGTCAGATATGAACCCGTTGTTTGAAACCATGTCAGATATGAACCTAAACCTCAGGTCAAATATGAACCCGTTGTTTGAAACTAGGTCAAATATGAACCTAAACTTCAGGTCAAATATGAAACCGTTGTTTGAACCCAGGTCAAATATGAACCTAAACCTCAGGTCAGATATGAATCCGAAGTTTGAAACCAGGTCAGAAATAAACCTAAACATCAGGTCAAATATGAACCCGTTGTTTGAAACCAGGTCAAATATGAACCTAAACCTCAGGTCAAATATGAACCCGAAGTTTGAAACCAGGTCAGATATGAACCTAAACCTCAGGTCAGATATAAACCCGAAGTTTGAAACCATGTCAGATATGAACCTAAACCTCAGGTTAGATATGAACTCGAAGTTTGAAACTAGGTCAAATATAAACGTAAACCTCAGGTCAGATATGAACCCGTTGTTTGAAACCAGGTCAAATATGAACCTAAACCTCAGGTCAAATATGAACCCGATGTTTGAAACCAGGTCAGATATGAACCTAAACCTCAGGTCAGATATGAACCTGAAGTTAACACCAGGTCAGATATGAACCTAAAGCTCAGGTCAAATATGAACCCGTTGTTTGAAACCAGGTCAAATATGAACCTAAACTTCAGGTCAAATATGAACTCGTTGTTTGAACCCAGGTCAAATATGAACCATAACCTTAGGTCAAATATGAACCCGTTGTTTAAAACCAGGCCAAATATGAACCTAAACTTCAGCCTAAATCCAGCTCACACTGGTATGCAAAATCCAGCTCATACTGGTAGTCAAAGTCCAACACATACTGGTATCCAAACTATAACCCCAAACTAGTGTCATTTCCAACTCATATTGGTACCCGAGTCCAATCATTAATGGTTCATTAACCTTATTCCCAACTAAAGTCCAGTCATATTTTCATCTGGCGCGCAAGAGTTTATCTCTGTCTTTTCTGGCTTTTCTTGAAGATCTCGTTTGAACTCTTCAGTATAAGAAATCCCCAGAAAATCTTTTAGCGAGTGTCTATCCTTTTATTTCAAACTGATCCCCAGTGGAGATCACGTCTTCTTTCTGGTTTCATGCTGTAATACCCCAAATTTTGACCACTTAGATTTCCCATCATTGTGAAAATCGTCATCACAATATGGATGTACCTTTATGCTTCATTAGTCTCCCCAAGGATGGGTGAGCATCCACTACAATCAAAATTAGGGTTTTAAGCCCTCTCTGAGTGCTTAGACAAAGGATCAATCAAGAAATGACATGATCTTCAACTTGTCTAATCTCTCAAACATCCACATAGGATCAAAAGGACTCCTACTTCAAGGATTAAGCACAAGGCTGCTCCCTTATAGGTGGACCAAGTCTCAAGATCGACAGTGTCACTAAATTAGGGTTTTGGTCGACCAGGGCCTCCAGATGGAAATTTTCATCTGGGCACAAGGCAATGATCCAAAACATAACCTAATATGCTTCATGGAACCTCATGAACCCATGCATCAAGTCAATTTTGCCTCAGGGGATGCATTCATCAAAAATCAGGAATTAGGGTTTCTTGACCTAATTCACCCCTAAGTTGACTTTTGGGACAAACCATGAGCCAAGACCTCAAGAGATGATTTGAGGGTCTCTAATATACCATATTGATCCATTTGGAACAATGGATTGATCCAAGAAGCTTGAGCAACAAGTCTCATTTTCCTCTGCACCACAATTAGGGTTGTAAGGGAAAAGTCAACTGTAACTTTGACTTTTGACCAGGACATGCTCCCAAACCCTAATACATGATTGAATATACCCTATGACACCCATGGAACATGTCCATCAAGTTTGATTTAGGTCAAGGGCATGATTTCCTGAAGGATTGCACAGTTTGGAATTCATCTGATAAAAAGTCAACTGTGCACAAAAGTCAACTTTGACTTTTTGAGATTTTTCACCAAAATGGATTTTTAACCCTAAAATGATGTTAATGTATGATTTGAATCATCATTCATCAAGAAAAATCAAGAAAAGTGAGATAACTTGTAAAAGGGGTAACCATAAAACTTAGAAATCTTTCTAAGTTAAAAATAAAGTGGCAAAGGTACCAACTTTGGAGGACCATAACTCCTAAACCACAAGGCCATTTTTTCTCATCCAAAGATGGATTTGTAGCCCTCATTATCACCTACAAAAACTTCAACTACAAGTCATTCCAATTCATTAAGGATTTTGAGTTATGGAGTGATCAAAGTGGCTGAAAAGTGAAAATGTCACTTTTTCCAACACTTAGTGAAATTTTCACTAAGTCAGATTCTGCCTCACTTTTTGCCAAATGTAGGGGGATTATTCACTTGGAATCAAAAGAGATCAAAACCAAACTTGTTCAAACAGTTGTTGTATCATGTAAGAGCTTTCCAAAATGGCCAAGAACATTGCCAAATTCAACCTACACCATGAGATACAACATTGCCAAGTTGCCTTGCTGAAATCTGTCAAGGCAAGGCAGAATTTGCAACTTTGGTCGATTTGCCAAAATCAGCCAAATTCAATTGCTCCTATCCACTTGGACACCTCAGAGGATTGAATCTAAAGGGGACAATCACTGAGCCAAGCCTCCAAAGTCCATGGAACAAGAAATAGCATGTTGAACCTAGAATGGCCAAAATAGGGACAAGACTTCAAATTTGGAATGAGGCATTCAATGAAACCATCAAGGTGGCATGGACTGAGCCATTCTCATCTGAAATCAGTCAAGACTTATCCAAGACCAAGGGGACCAAAGCTCTGTGCCCTAACCTCTAGTCAATGACTAGAGGAGACTTGGATTTTCATTTGCCAACATTGGCCAAACCTACTTACCAGCTGCCATGCACTATTCCTTGCAAAACAAACTTGCTCTACTATAAATAGAGCTCAATTGTGGTCAGTTTAAGTACACCAAAGCCATCTAACAGATGCTTTCCTCAAAATCTCTTTCTCTTGGCAAAAATGCATTTCTTAGCAAGGTAGCTATCGGGTTTTGAGTTTTAGAGCAATTCTGCACAAACCAATCACTCACACACCTCACATACATCACATATGAGCTGATCAAACACTCACATAACTTCTGAAACATCAATTTCATGAAATCATCAGCTAGTTGCTCATGGTTTTAACCAAAGTGCAGCTGAGGTACCACAAAATGATCCAGCCAATTTCAATCAAGTCCAACCATCCAAACACAATCCATAGGGTGTAGGGAAGCTGTTCAGATCATCACCACTCATATGTAACACCTCCAAATCAAAAATCACTTTGCACTTGCTGTCACGGCTTGGAGGTAAGCACATACTTGGTCATCTCTCAATCTATGCATATTTCCTCGCACAATAATTTGGCCATATGTTCATAATCATGCATGGAATGTTTTCCCTCAATTAATTGCATTGTTTGAATCGTGTATCAAAAATCCTAGCCTTCATGCAGAAATTAGGGTTCTTGAGGTTTCTTCGTGATTTCTTGTTGTATGTTTAATTTAAATGAAATTAAAGTACATAGACATGATCGTGAGGTTGAGACGAGCATAATGATATGTGGATTGCATGATATGATTATGTATTCATGGAGATTGGATAGAAAATGCAAATCTGAGAAACCAAGAACACGCGCGTGTTCTTCAGCTGTTCTTGGCGCCATTTTTCATATATTCAAATATTTGAATTTTGTGATTTTGTTTAATTGATTCAAAAATTAATTTCTCTCTGAGTTTTAATGATTTTGAGTTGATTCTTTTTTTAATAATTCACAAAAATGTTAAAATATTTTATTTTCACAAAAAATCCCAAAAATATTATTTATTTCATATAATTGATATTTTTGTAAAGAATTAATATTTTGATTATTTTTGGCATTTTAAATATTTTTTCTACATTGATTTGGCAACTTTTAATGCTTTCTAATTATTTTGTAGGTCAATACTTTATTTTTGAAGCATTAATCCAAGATCACAATTTGTTTTCCATGTGTTAAACAATTTTTGATCATTTTAATTGAATTTTTTATTCAATTAAATACATTTTGAAAACAAATTAGGGTTTTGGATTAATTCAACCCTCATAAATCATTTTCAAAACTCTTTGGGCCTCTTGAGAGAGTGTAAGACCCATCCCCCCTTGTACAAAAATTTTTTGGGCCTCACTCATTGTATAAGTCCCTCTGTACAAGTAAACGGCGCGATCGTCGCCCGTTTAAAAATAAAAATCATTTGGGCCTCTCCTTGAGCTATAAGACCGATTTACAACACTTTGGGCCTCTAAAAGAGTGTAAGACCCAATCCCCCTTTTAACCAAAACATTTTGGGCCTCACTTATTGTATAAGTCCCTCCGCGTTAAAAGAAAACCTCGGCGCGATCGCCATTTTTAAACGAAAAATCATTTGGGCCTACCCTCGTGTTATAAGCCCCACTCTTTTCTTTAAACCTTTTTTTGGGCCTCTTGAGAGAGTGTAAGACCCATCCCTTTGTACAGAAAACCTTTTTGGGCCCCAGTCACTTGTATAAGTCCCTCTGTACAAATTCAAAAGTGTGCTCACTGATAAAACCCTGGGCCTCTCCTTGAGCTGTAAGCCCCAAATCTTTCTTTTTTTAAAGCACTTTCTCCTTTGATTTTGAATATATACTGTTATTTTCAATCTTTCTTTGTTGAACAACTAACCAAACAACATGGAAGCTCTACAACCGAGTAAGTGTTTACCCGCTTTCGTTTACTGCTTTCATATTATAAACTGTATTGTGGGGCTGCTCACTGTAAGTCTCCTTTCATAAACTCATATCAACTGTGTAATAATAGTATAGATATTTCGAGTTTCCCCGGCAACTACGTCTAGAACTAGGTGACGCCGTTTCACTTACTCATAGAAATAGACGCCTAGATCCCCAATAGGAGCACCAGATACAGTCTTCTCTTCGGCTGTCCTCCTTAAGAATCGTCAAGAAGCTCTACTCCCCAAGATGAATGTATTCTCCATGAATGGCATCTTTGAGTTTCTTCCCAATTCTCGAACTTTCCTGACTTGATCTATTCCTTGTGGATAGCTTGCCTTAAATGTCTCGGGGTTTGGGTACCCACTACGGTCATAATCTTGGACCTTAACTAAAGGACCCTCTTTAAAAGCTAAAAGTCGCTGGATAGTAAACCTCGCACGTTTCCCAGTGGTTTTCATCTTTAAAAGAGTTATCTCTCCTAATGGAAAGGAGATGATAGACCCACGGGCTTCTTAAAAGCATCGACCTCCTATTGGGCATTATACAAGGACCCACCGGCTTCCTAAAAAGCAACCCCGCCTCCTCTTGGGCATTATTCAAGGACCCTACGGCTTCTTAGAAGTATTCACAGCCTCCTCTTAGGCTTCGTATAATGATCTCTTCCTCCGGGAATGATAGCCTCCTCTTGGGCTTCGTACAAGGACCCGTCGGCTTCTTAAAAGTTTCCAGCCTCCTCTTGGGCTTCGTACAAATTGTCCCAACGACCTCCTAGAGGTATAGGAACAGAACCTAGTCATCTTAATAGAACAGTCCTTTCATAGAGTCTACTACTGTTTTTCACAGCGTAGTACAAAAGATAAAACTCTAGACGCGGACAATCTAACTTCCTTGAGTCTCAAAGACATTCTCAAGCACCCTTCGTTAAATAGGAAGGAAACTCGCAGACTCAGACAGTCTTAATACCCTTTGGATTTCCTGTTTCCTCAAAGAGAAGGAGATATCCCTGATCCTCAAATCAAACCCCTGAGTACAGTGATGCTCATATAAGAACTGATTTTCTCTTTTAAAATCAGTATATTGGATCTGTCACTCAACTGAAACAGTTACAATAGCCTTCATCTCGGGCTTCGTACGAGATACCAAAATTCTCCCCAGTGGAGTCAAAATAACCTTTTCGCCTCTCTCTCGGGCTTCGTACGAGATACAAAATCACTCTCTTAATGAGTATAAAAGATTCTCCAACTGAGTCAACTCTTTGCTAGCCTCCTCTTAGGCTTTGTATAATGATATGCCCCACTGGGTCGAACCCTTTTAGCCTATTTCTCGGGCTTTGTACGAGACACAAATTAGCCTCCTCTTAGGCTTTGTATAATGATTTTCCTAGCGGAAATTAGCCTCCTCTTAGGCTTTGTATAAGAAAACCACTGGTTGATCCAATGAACCTTTTAGCATTAAAGCTGTGCCTCGTTCACAGTACACAAACATCAATAACTCCTTTCCCTTCATCTAATCGCTGTAAGCGGCAAGCCTCTGGATCATCTACATCCATGCCACTGTCCCTCTTTTAGCATGAGAAATTCCTAAGGAAAGATGGCATTGCTCTACACTGAGTTAAAGTCTTCTCCTTCAGGATAAAACCCTTTCTTCGGAAATTATGGCATTGCTCGGATCCGCGTATCCCAGTTAAAGTAATTCTCCTTCTCCCCTCTTTAGAGATGACAAATTCTCTCTAAAGTCGAGATCTTTCAGCTTCATGTCTTGGGCTTGGAACAAGACACAAATAGACCTTTCAGCTTCACATCTTGGGCTTTGAACAAGATACAAATCACCTTTCGCTTCACTTCTTGGGATTTGAACAAGACACCAAAAACCAATTTCCTCCCATAGAATAGGAGGAACTACGAACGCTCTGATTTCCCTGTTTCGGTAAACGGGAATACGTAGGCATAAGATCGAAAGAAAAGATCTTAGCGAGCGCAATCAACAAAAAAACCCAAATCCCATATCTCCATCAATCAAAAGCAGTAATTCAAAAGCATCAGTCCTAACATCCTAATCCTTGTTCCCCGTCAGAAACCCTTTGCCTAGATTAAAAGAAAGAAAACCGTATTGGCGAACACACAAATAACCAGTACAAAGGCCCCCTACATTGATAGCATCCGTAACCTAACAGACCGCTGTTTAAACTCAGTATGCAAGCAGGGTTAATTGGAGACATCTATTTCCCTTCCTTATTCAGCTCACAATAGGATAAAAAATGAATTGACCTGTAGTTTTAAGCTCAAACCGCAGAGAGCGACCAGCGCTTAAGAACCGCGTCCAAAATCGCTCGCTACAGAAAAAGTGGCGCCCACCGTGGGGCCCTTGTTTTTCTTTCTTTCTATTTTCCTTGTAAAATGGCAACTCTTCTGGGGAGTCTTTGCCAAGATCTTTTTGCCTTAGGGCATCATCCCTGTTTTCCACGGAAAATGGGAACTCTGCTGAGGAGAAAGATTGACCTATGCTGGTCCATCTCTTAGGCAGGGAACCACAGATTGGGGCTTCCGCTGGGGAACCCATTTCTGTCAGGAACTTAAGAATCGTAGCTTTATAAGTCTAGGATGATTAGGACAAATATATATACTGCTTTTCCTAATTGCCATACGTGTTTATTTTTCTGCTAATGGGAATGCGTGTGATGCCGCATGTGGTGAGAATGAGTATACACCTAGAAAAGCCAAACCCTTTCGTAGTGCGGAAGCTATCGGAAATAGCTATTACGCGATACTACCCTCATTTGAGGCTGGTGATCTATTCTCGGTGAATAGCACTTACTCTAAGATTGCACACAACTCGCTGGCGATCCGCTTGTTGTCTTGCTTTCCTGGGAGGAGCTGATGATAATGAGTACAGGTACAAAAAATCACCCTAGTATAAACCTTTGGGGATGGGTAGAGCCTTGACTTCATGACAACGACCCTTTGACCCCATGTTTTTTCTATGTTTTTGTGTGCTGCATTCATGCATTCATCTAAAAAACACTAAAACATTCAAAAATTTTCTCTTCTAGTCTCTCTGTTTTTCAAATTAAACTAAGACTGTGATTGCAAATATCAGAGAAAAAGATTGCATTAATGGATTTCGGTAGAAGGAGAACTCACCAGTATACCTTCAAGGTTCCAAAACTAGGGGATTTGAGAAAGTTAGCGAGGATGATCGTTAACCCAGAGGCTTTTAGAGCCAAGCATGGTGGTTTGCTACCACTGTTAAGAGTCCACGTGATTAAGGGGATCATGGACGCGCTCATTCAATTCTACGATCCGGTTTATCATTGTTTCACATTCCCGGATTACCAGCTTGCACCAACGCTGGAGGAGTATTCTCATCTGACTGATTTACATATCACTGATCGAGCTCCATTTTCTGGACTGGAAGAAATTCCAAAGAATCAGACTATTGCAATAGCAATTCATTTGGACGAGTCTGTGGTCAGGACTCACATGACCACTAAGGGTGGCATCCAAGGTTTGCCAGCCCAGTTCTTGACAAAGAAAGCTCTGTACTTTGCTAGTATAGGGAACGGGACTGCTTTTGAAAGCATCTTTGTCTTGCTCACCTACGGGTTATTTTTGTTTCCCAACATTAATAACTTCGTCGATATCAACGCTATTAAGGTTTTTCTCATTGGAAACCCTGTGCCGACTTTGCTCGCAGATGCGTATCATTCTGTACACTTGGGAAATTTGTACAGCGGAGGGGAGATCACATGTTGTGTACCTTTGCTCTACAAATGGTTTATCTCTCACTTGCCCAAGTCTGCTGCTTTTTGGGATTGCAAGAGTGTCTTACGTTGGTCGCAGAAGATCATGTCTCTTACCAATTCTGATATAGATTGGTGTAATAGGATTTATGAGGGAATCAGAATCATTGACCGTTGTGGAAACTTCCCCAGCGTACCCCTCATAGGAACTAAAGGAGGAATCAACTATCATCCGATATTGGTTTTTCGTCAATTTGGATACCCGATGAGACATATCCCACTGGGTGTTCATCTGGAAGGTCTTTTCTTCAAAGAAGGAGAAAACGACAGAGCACTAAAGATGGAAATAGTGCAAGCTTGGAAACATGTTCATAAGAAAGGACGAGAGTCTCTGGGAAAACCGGACTGTGTCTCGGTGGAGCCTTATCTCCATTGGGTACAAACTATAGCTCTCAAGCTAAAGATGCCTTATCCTCGTTACGGAATTCTTCCGCCGAGGGAAATTGTCATGTACTTCATGACGGAAACTGAAAGGCTTCAGGTTACTCTCAACAAAGTTCAAAAGGAAAGAAGATCTTGGAAGAACAAGTACCGCACCCTCGACGTAGAGTGTATCCAAATACAACAATTACTAAAAGAGAAAGATGCTCTGATTAAAATTTTGGAGCAGCATGCTGTGGAGAATCAAGATGACCAAAGGAATTTGCTCACTCCTTTCACTTGGCAAAGGAATGACAACCCGACAACGGCCCAAGAGCCCCGGTCAAAGAAAAGGAAGATACCAGAATCAGCACCTGGTTTCTCCTCAGAGAGGACTCGGGACCCATTAGTTTAGGTTTCTGTTTCTGCACTTTGTAATCTACTGTATTTCTATTTCTGTAATCCTTTGGAATTCAATAAAAAGGGGTTTCCCCACTGTTTGATATTTGCAATCTAATTGTCGAAGTTTATTTTGATTAAACCAAAAAAACAATTAATATAATCATTGCGTTCATCATTCTCACATCGCGTATTCTCCTTACCTACGAATCTCACGTTTGTGTCACGGTTCTAGAGTCAAACTGTCTCATTCGTACAATACTCGGGCCAATCGTCAGAAAAAGATGAATGATCTTGAGGAAGAGAACAGAGAGTTGAAAGAAGAGACCGACGCTCTGAGAGAGGATATGAGAAAGCTTCGTAACGACATGCAAGCCATGACAGAAGCTCAGCTACAAAGAACTGTGATCTCAGAGATCACCTCAACGCCCATCATAGAAAAGTATGATCCTAGGTATCAGATGCCAAAAGATCGTCCTTGGGGCATGCCTATTAACTATATCCCGGAAGGATATGTTCCGCCGATCACTGAAGATCAGGGAATCGCAGCAGAAGCCGCTGGGCCTGAAGGTTACAAACTTCGGGAAAGCGAAGATGCCAGGGGCATACTAAAGACTCCTGAAGGTTACAAACTTCGGGAGGCGCCAAGACTTACTGCCGTAGTCAGGGTACCACCCCCTGTGGTGCACACTGTCCCGGAAGGACAGATTCCACCAACACCTTCTGGTAAGAAGGAAACCATGTTCGATAGAATAGATGAATTCCAGGAGCAATTCTTGGAAATGCAGAAAGAGCTGCAAGCCATTCGCGGTCAGGATCTATTTGGAAAGGACGCCGCAGACCTCTGCTTGGTCCCAAATGTGAAAGTCCCGCACAAGTTCCAAGTGCCCGACTTTGAAAAATACAAGGGTAACTCTTGCCCTCAGAGCCATCTGGTGATGTACGCTCGGCGGATGTCAGCTCAGACGGAGAATCAGGACCTACTGATTCACTACTTTCAGGATAGTTTAACCGGTGCCGCACTCAAATGGTACATGGGTTTAAACCGTACTACGATCAGTACATTCAGAGATCTTGGTACTGCCTTCGTCCAACAATACAAGTACAATTTGAACATGGCACCCGACAGAGATCAACTCAGATCAATGTCGCAAAAGGACAAGGAAACCTTTAAGGAGTATGCTCAAAGGTGGCGTGAAGTTGCTGCTCAAATTTGTCCACCTCTTGAGGAAAAAGAGATGACAAAAATCTTCTTAAAGACCTTAAGCTCATTTTACTATGACCGAATGGTTGCCAGTGCACCCAGTGATTTCACCGAAATGGTCGGCATGGGTGTACGTCTTGAGGAAGCCATTCGAGAAGGACGTTTGGTGAAAGACACTGGATCAACGAGTGGTACTAAAAAATACGGTAGTGCTCTCCCTAAGAAAAAAGAGCAAGATATTGGGAATATCTCTCTCGGAAAGCAAAGGCGGCGTTATCAGCCAGTAGCAGCTGTAACTCCTGCTATCGGCCCCGCGCCTGTTCCTATGTATCAACCTCAGGTGGCGCAGAGCCAACCTGACCAACAAAGGACACAAGAGCCTCTTCAGCAGGCTCGTCCTCCATATAACAACAACCGTACAACACGGCCACCAGGATTTGATCCTATACCCGTAACGTACGCAGAGCTGTTTCCGTTACTGCTAGCCAAGGGGCACATCCAGACTAAGTCTCCCCTTTCAGTTCCGAAAAATCCGCCTTTCTGGTTTAAGGTGGATCAAACATGCCCTTATCATCAAGGAGGTTCAGGGCATAACATTGAGACTTGTCTCAATTTCAAATCCGACGTGCAAAAGCTTGTTAGGAGCGGGCTCTTATCTTTCAAAGATACGAATCCCAATGTTCTCACGAACCCGCTGCCTCAACATGAGAAAGCTGCAGTCAATCTAATTGAGAAAGAGACTAACAATGTCTATCAAATTCACGATGTACTCTTATTGAAGACCAACCTAGTCAAGATGCATTGTAGACAGAACGGATATGGCCATGTGCCACCTCATAGCTATCACCAGTGTGATATCTGCTCTAAAGACAACCAGGGATGTTCTGTGGTGCAAGCAGCTCTACAGGAACAAATGGATCTTGGATGGATCCAAGAGCACCGAGTTTGTGGAGTTAACATGGTTTACATGAATTCCAACGTCATTCAAAACCACGACATCCGTGCGATGAATGTCAACTTGGTGGCGATGCACTCAAGGTGAAGCCAATATCATAATCTGCCACGGCATGATTACAGTTCCTGTCTGATTTGCTCGGTAAACAAACAGGGATGCTCTTTCATACAAGAGGCCCTCCAGCGTCAGATGAATCTTGGATGGATCCAAGACTACCATGATAGGAACTCCTATCAAATCAACATGGTCCAGATCTTTGACATTCGAGTGATGAATACCGACCTGCTAGAATTACATGCTGAACAGGTCTGACTCAGATTCTTAATATCACACGATTATCAAAACTGTAAAGCAGGTTGCGAAAATGATCGAGGTTGTACCCTTGTCCAGGAGGCACTTCAGCACTTGTTAAATCACTGGTGGATGCCAATCTATATGGACGAAGATACTCAGCAGATTAGTATCAATCACAAGAATCCTACTCGTCGTCAAAGTCAGGATGTCTGATCAATGGAAGATAACCTAGTGAGGTTACATTGCATTCAAAGTGGGCGTGGCCAGGTACCACCGCAAAACTATGACAGTTGCAGCGTCTGTTCGGAAAGTAACCAAGGGTGTTACCTTGTGAGAGCAGCTCTTCAGGGTCAAGTCGATCATGGAGAAATTCATCCATATCCAGGTTCAGGACCCATCATTTGGTTGCCGAACTACCTTGCCGAGCAAGTTGAGGATGTCGTCACGATCTCTGATCACCACAGGACCAGGGATGTTTTTGCCATCGTCCCTCTATTTGACGAATCTAAAGTTCCCAACCGGGAACGGATCGAGGTTACTTATGATGGTCAGAAAAATCAGAAGGTTCCCATAGTCATCTATCTACCGGGGCCACTACCGTATGAATCAGCTAAGGCAATCCCTTACAAATACGGTGCAACAATAATTGAGAATGGAAAGGAAATTCCATTACCCTCCGTCGTGAATATTGCAGACATCAGTCGTGTAACACGGAGTGGTCGAATCTTCAACCGAGGGGTTGGAGAATCCAACAAAGAAAAGGAACTTCAGGCAGAAATTCCTGATCCACTAGTCGGTCAATCTAGTAATCCCGACCTTTCAAGAAACAAAGATGAGATGCTAAAGCTCATCCAAAGGAGTGAATACAACATTGTTGATCAACTGTTACAGACTCCTTCAAAGATCTCAGTATTATCACTATTACTCAGTTCAGAAGCACACAGAGAGGCTCTACAGAAAATCTTGGAGCAAGCCTTTATGGAACAGGATGTAACAATCAGACAGTTCAATAATATTGTCTCTAACATCACTTCCTGCAACAATTTGGGATTTAGTGATGAAGAATTACCCGAAGAGGGTCGCCGTCATAACATGGCGCTCAACATTACGGTTAACTACCAGGACGATGCTTTAGCCAACGTACTGGTAGACACAGGGTCAGCCCTGAATGTTATGCCGAAGTCTACTTTGATGCAATTATCATTCAAGGGCCCTCCGATGAGAGTCAGCGAGGTCGTCGTCAAAGCATTCGACGGATCCAGAAAAATAGTTATCGACGAAGTTGATCTTCCCATAACTATTGGTCCTCACACTTTCCAAATCACTTTCCAGGTCATGGACATCCGGGCAACATACAGTTGTTTATTAGGAAGACCTTGGATACATCAGGCTGGAGCGGTTACTTCAACCCTCCACCAAAAGCTAAAGTTCGTCAAGAACGATCAACTTGTCACGGTTTGTGGGGAACAAGCCTTGCTTGTGAGTAACTTATCATCATCTACTTGTGTGGAACCCGAGGAGGTTATTGGGACTCAGTTCCAAGCACTATCGGTGAGCAAGGACAATCAGTCCAAAGAAGGAACTTCAATTTCTTCATACAAAGATGTTATTAAAGCGGTCGAGAGTACCGATACGACAGGATGGGGACAGCTTGTCGTTCCTATTGACAATAAAACAAAGAAGGGTCTTGGTTTTTCTGCAACCTGTACCCAGGCAGCTGCCGACGATGAAGGTCTTCATCCCCTTCAAAATTTCTTCCACAGTGGAGGTTTTCTTCACCCAGTGTCTCAGACAGTTCATGCTATCAATGAGGAAGATCCCTCTGACACAGATGAAGAATGGAAGTCCTATCTTAATGAGGACGGTTATATGTCTCAGGAAGAGGTGCCTATGCCTTTTTGCTTTCCTACAGAAAGTCCAAGATTTATACCAAGATCAGATGTCGAAATGATCTACGGAGATTGTGATCCGGAAGGATGCCGTGCTCCGCCAAATTCATTAGAGGAAGGCACTCTGATGAAAGACAACTTTGATCACAATTACTATGGCCCGATGGATGGCCTGCCGATGTGGCAGCCTTACCCAGGAAATTTGGGGCAAGAAAGTCAGCCGAGTAATGAAACTCAGCTGACCATTATTGAACAGAATACCTGTGTCCCCACCATGTCATGGGATCAACACTCAGGTCATTCGGAAATTACTCAACATGAAGATGAATTCGCAACGTTCGCAGGACTCGAATTCATCAACTATGCTTTTCCTGAGGTCAACGTCATCGAGAAAGATGATTCCTCCAGTTCCAAAGAAGTTTGGGACACCCTGGGACCACCAAGTGGAAAATACGACTTTATGGTCAAGTACACCGCTCCCGAAAGCTCTCGTATCAGGCTCGAAGATATCCAGTCAACTGGATGGGGAGATGTACCTGAGAGCACAAATTCTATGCAAAATACAACAGAGGAATCCTCCTACGACAATTCTGCCTGGGAGACAGATTCCGATGATCCTGCTCCACCAGAAATCAGCGTCATTTCTGAAGACAAATCAAGGAAGGTGCCAGACTTTGTGATTCACCGAGGAGTTCGCCGCCAATGGGTTGCTGTCGAGGTTCCGAAGGTCGTTCGTCAGTCAAAGTAATTGCCATCTTTAACCTTTCACCCTGCCCAGGTGAAACGGGTATTTTGATAGGGCTCTTTTTCTATAAATTTCCCTCTTCGCTTTGCCCAAAGCGACAGAGTTTTGTTTTATAGGGATGTAGTTTCAAGATTCGACTTGTTCATTAATAAAATAACGTCGTTCTGTAATTTCCACATTAATTACTGTTTTCTCTTTTTGCTTTTTCAGAAAATGGTAATCCTAAAAAACATCCAATAATAAAAACAATCAGTAAAATCAAAACACTGCACACACTTGCATTTTCTCTATCTCTTCTAAACACGAATCATCACGTCATGCAGATTGCTTGTTTTAAACCCAATTGAAACATACAATCCGATGCCTTCTCCCAACTTTGAGTTCCCGGTATTCGGGGTTGAAGAAGAAGTTGACGACGAAATTCCAAGAGAGATCTCCCGACTACTCAGACAAGAGGAAAGGTCCATTGAACCTCACAAAGAACCGTTGGAAACGGTAAACTTGGGTTCAGAGCAAGAGAGAAAAGAAATCAGGATTGGGGCACTGCTCGGTGCAACTGCCAGAGAGGGTTTGATAAAGCTTCTCAAAGAATTCCCCGATGTGTTCGCTTGGTCCTATCAGGATATGCCAGGGTTGGATACCAGCATCGTGGAGCATCATTTACCGTTAAGATCGGAATGTCCGCCAGTAAAGCAAAGGTTGAGAAGGACTCACCCGGACATGGCCATCAAAATCAAAGAGGAGGTACAGAAACAGATCGACGCGGGTTTCCTCGCTACATCTGAATATCCCCAATGGTTAGCCAACATCGTACCCGTTCCCAAAAAGGACGGAAGGGTCAGAATGTGTGTTGATTACAGAGATCTGAACAAGGCTAGTCCAAAGGATGACTTTCCTTTACCACACATTGACATGCTGGTAGACAATACAGCAAAGTTCAAAGTTTTCTCCTTCATGGATGGATTCTCGGGCTATAACCAGATCAAAATGGCGCCGAAAGACATGGAGAAAACTTCGTTCATTACCCCATGGGGTACCTTTTGTCACAAGGTAATGTCGTTCAGTTTGAAGAATGCCGGGGCAACCTATCAAAGGGCCATGACTACTCTGTTTCATGACATGATACACAAAGAAATCGAGGTATATGTCGATGACTTGATTGCAAAATCAAGAACAGAGGATGAGCATGTTGAACATCTGTCAAAATTGTTCGAACGTCTAAGAAAATTCAAGCTCTGCTTGAATCCCAACAAGTGCACCTTCGGTGTCCGTTCGGGGAAACTACTAGGGTTCATCGTCAGCCAGAAAGGAATTGAAGTTGATCCTGACAAGGTCAAGGCCATTCAAGAAATGCCTTCTCCGAAAACTGAAAAACAAGTCAGAGGATTCCTGGGACATTTGAACTACATCTCCAGATTCATATTCCTTATGACCGCCACTTGTGCGCCGATTTTCAAATTACTCAAAAAGAACCAGGATTGCGTTTGGTCAGAAGACTGCCAAACTGCCTTTGACAGTATTAAGGAATATCTGTTGAATCCTCCGATTCTATCACCTCCAGTGGAAGGAAGACCACTGATCATTTACCTCACAGTCCTAGAGGACTCGATGGGATGTGTACTTGGCCAACAAGATGAAACTAAAAGGAAAGAGTCTGCCATTTACTATCTAAGCAAGAAATTCACCGACTGCGAAACTCGGTACACAATGCTTGAGAAAACTTGTTGCGCTTTGGCTTGGGCAGCCAAACGTCTTCGCCAGTACATGATTCATCATACTACTTGGTTGGTCTCCGAAATGGATCCAATCAAGTACGTTTTCGAAAAACCTGCTCTCAAGGGAAGGATTGCCCGTTGGCAGATGTTACTATCGGAATATGACATAGAGTACCATGCTCAGAAAGCCGTTAAAGGAAGTATTTTAGCCGATCATTTGGCTCATCAACCAATTGACGATCAAGAATCAATCGGGTTTGACTTCCCAGACGAAGATGTCATGTATGTAAAGATGAAAGATTGCGATGAACCGCTACCTAGTGAAGGGCCAGAACCAGGTTCCCAGTGGGGACTTATCTCTGACGGAGCAGTCAATCATTATGGAAACGGAATTGGGGCAATCATTGTTACCCCTCAGGGTTCCCACATTCCTTTCACTGCCAGAGTTACGTTCAAATGTACGAACAACGAGGCCGAATACGAAGCATGTATCATGGGTCTCGAAGAAGCGATTGATTTAAGGATAAAAAACTTGGACGTATACGGCGACTCAGCCCTAGTGATCAATCAGATAAAAGGAGATTGGAACACATACCAATCAGGATTGATTCCTTACAAAGACTATGCAAGGAGGTTGTTACCCTTCTTCAACAGAGTTGAGTTTCATCACATCCCTCGTGATGAGAATAACATGGCTGACGCTTTAGCCACTATCTCTTCCATGATTAGTGTAGGTCGATGGAATGACATACCTAAGATCGACATAATGCGCCTTGAACGGCCCGCTTACATCTTCGCGATTGAAGCAGTCGTAGACGACAGACCTTGGTATCACGATATCAAATGCTTCCTTTAGAAACAAGAGTACCCATCTGGGGAACTCAGAAAAGACAGGAAAACCCTCAGAAGATTGGCTGGAAACTTCTTCCTGAGCGGTGACACTCTTTATAAGAGAAATTTTGACATGGTCTTGCTCCGATGCGTCGACAGACCAGAAGCAGACGTACTCATGAAACAAATTCATGAGGGATCCTTTGGCACTCATGCCAACGGACACACGATGGCGAGAAAAATTCTCAGGGTCGGGTATTATTGGTTGACCATGGAATCCGACTGCTACAAGTACATGAGGAGGTGTCACAAGTGTCAGATATACTTCGACAAAATTCATGTACCGCCATCACATCTCAAAGTTCTTTCTTCCCCGTGGCCTTTTTCCATATGGGGAATCGACATGATTGGCATGATTGAGCCCAAGGCTTCAAATGGACATCGGTTCATCCTGGTAGCCATTGACTATTTCACCAAGTGGGTCGAAGCAGCGTCATTCGCCAATGTAACCCGACAAGTGGTGGTCCGATTTATCAAAAACAATATCATCTGCTGTTATGGTGTTCCAAGCGAGATCATTACTGATAATGGATCTAACTTGAACAATAAGATGATGAAAGAGTTGTGCATAGAGTTCAAGATCGAACACCATAACTCATCTCCCTACCGACCCAAGATGAACGGAGCGGTAGAAGCGGCTAACAAGAACATCAAGAAGATTGTTCAAAAGATGGTGGTAACCTATAAAGATTGGCACGAAATGCTACCCTTTGCTCTTCATGGTTATCGCACATCTGTCCGTACTTCAACAGGGGCAACCCCTTTCTCTCTAGTATATGGCATGGAGGCAGTGCTCCCCATAGAAGTAGAGATCCCATCAATCTGGGTATTGATGGAAGCAAAGCTCACCGAAGCTGAATGGTGTCAAAGTCGACACGACGAACTGAACCTGATCGAAGAGAAGCGAATCACGACACTATGCCACGGTCAGTTGTATCAACAGAGAATGAAGAGGGCGTTCGACAAAAAGGTCCGACCTCGTGTCTTCAGGAAAGGAGACCTTGTGCTCAAGAAGATACAATCATTTCTCACTGATTCTCGGGGCAAGTGGACCCCAAATTAGGATGGCCCCTATGTGGTCACGAAAGCTTTCTCAGGCGGCGCCTTGAGACTTGCAACCATGGACGGAGAGGAATTTGCCTACCCCACGAATGTTGATGTAGTCAAGAAATACTTCGCCTAAAACAGAAAAAAAAACGTCTCGGTGGATTGAAAACCCAAAAGGGCGGTCCAGGCAAAAGTTAGAGACATGAAAAAAAAATCATCCCGATGGATTGGAAATCTCATAGTACAATCCAGGCAAAAGTTAGGGATAATGGCAAGTAACTATGTTCAACAGAGGCAAGTCCCTCAGCAGTAGTTACATCATCTATCGGAGGAAATCTCCAGTCAAAGGTCATCTTCGACAGAAGCTCAGGATGTCTCGAATTCAAAGTTGGTAGAAGGATAGTGGTCGTTATGTTTCAACGTAGCCCTTTTCCCTGTAAATTACCGTTTTTAAACTTTGTAAATACTCTTTGGAATGACGCGTTTGGCTAATTTCCATCTTATCAATAAAATTTGAGCCCTTGTGCTTGTGTTTGTAATTCTTTACTTGTTTTAGCTTTACAGAACGACGTTGTTTAAACTTAATCAGCGATTCTTGAAATAAAACAAAAATGAATTTACTTGTTAAAACTTTTTCTGCTTTTAAATTAAAGATGGCATTTCTTTTGACTGTTGAACATCAGAAGAACATCGATCGCTTCTCCCGAAGTAAGCGAACTTCAAAGTGCAGAATCAAAGTACTCCTTCTAAGCCAGTACGCCTGAATGAAGGGATCAACTGTGTCAGAGACCTTGTTTCGTCTGACGCGCCTCGGCCGAGTTCTCATCTCCTAAGCCCGATCAACATAGCTCCCAACGGGACTATCTCTCCTAGGCAAGGTGGAATTGCTATTTTTGAATCGACGGTACTTCTTCGCCCCGCGATGGCCGAGTATCCAATTGTGTTCATCCATTAGTCTGTATGTCGCGTCTGTTTCGTCAGCATATACATACATACATCATGCATTTTTTATTTGCATTCACATTTCATATTGCATTGTTATCGCTCTAGCCGGTCTTGTCCCCTAGTAATAAACAGTTTTCTCAATCGAGTTTGTCAGTTCTTTCCTCGTCAGGAATTGTTGCGTCTGCACAATCTCGCCACCAGTGTATCTTTAGATCAGAGTCGGCACGTGGCCACTTTGATAATTTGAACCTCTGAAAGATCAGAGAACCTTCAACAGATGTCACTCTTCGCCATTGAAGATGATATCCTTGCTTTCCCGAATTAAGGAAAATCCACAGAGAAAGCCTCGTGATCAGAGATTCGGCAGCACGCCAGTTTTGCTCCGAAAAACCACTGATGAGAAGGTCATTGGCACCTCAAAATTGGATCCCATCATATGGCATTTCTCCGGGAAGATCCCGAGAAAAGTATGATGTAACCCCAAACGAAAACAATCTCTCAAGAGACTCGCTTTCCCCAGTAGAATCGACAAATGGCGTCTCCAAAACAGAGAAGTTTGTGTACCTCTACAACTCAGACGAATGGGTTCCCCAGCAAGTCTGACATCAAAACTTTTTCCACTCAAATGGCATCTCCCCAGGAAAATTCGGCGAGAAGTTTGAAGGAAAGCCGCTACGAATAGCGTCCCTTGTCAGTAAAGTTTATTGACAAAAGAAACTAAGACCAGTTCCTTGGTAGAAAACCAGGATCGAGGGGAAGTTTATATCAGAAACTAAGACCAGTTCCTTGGTAGGAAACCAGGATCGAGGGGAAGTTTATATCAGAAACTAAGACCAGTTCCTTGGTAGGAAACCAGGATCGAGGGGAAGTTTATTTCAAAAGAGACTGAGACCAGTTCTTGGTAGGAGACCAGGATCGAGGGGAAGTTCACCTTTTCTAAGCATCATTGCTTAGCTAAAGGAGATGAATGCGTAAGCTACCATTCATAACCACCATCAAAATTTCGGGTATTCCGATATTTAATCATCTTGCACCCCGAATGCCCTAATCCCTTCGTCATTCACACCTTCGGGTCCAAGAAGATTAAATAGGGGCATCTGTAATACCCCAAATTTTGACCACTTAGATTTCCCATCATTGTGAAAATCGTCACACAATATGGATGTACCTTTATGCTTCATTAGTCTCCCCAAGGATGGGTGAGCATCCACTACAATCAAAATTAGGGTTTTAAGCCCTCTCTGAGTGCTTAGACAAAGGATCAATCAAGAAATGACATGATCTTCAACTTGTCTAATCTCTCAAACATCCACATAGGATCAAAAGGACTCCTACTTCAAGGATTAAACACAAGGCTGCTCCCTTCTAGGTGGACCAAGTCTCAAGATCGACAGTGTCACCAAATTAGGGTTTTGGTCGACCCGGGCCTCCAGATGGAAATTTTCATCTGGGCACAAGGCAATGATCCAAAACATAACCTAATATGCTTCATGGAACCTCATGAACCCATGAATCAAGTCAATTTTGCCTCAGGGGATGCATTCATCAAAAATCAGGAATTAGGGTTTCTTGACCTAATTCACCCCTAAGTTGACTTTTGGGACAAACCATGAGCCAAGACCTTAAGAGATGATTTGAGGGTCTCTAATATACCATATTGATCCATTTGGAACAATGGATTGATCCAAGAAGCTTGAGCAACAAGTCTCATTTTCCTCTGCACCACAATTAGGGTTGTAAGGGAAAAGTCAACTGTAACTTTGACTTTTGACCAGGACATGCTCCCAAACCCTAATACATGATTGAATATACCCTATGACACCCATGGAACATGTCCATCAAGTTTGATTTAGGTCAAGGGCATGATTTCCTGAAGGATTGCACAGTTTGGAATTCATCTGATAAAAAGTCAACTGTGCACAAAAGTCAACTTTGACTTTTTGAGATTTTTCACCAAAATGGATTTTTAACCCTAATATGATGTTAATGTATGATTTGACTCATCATTCATCAAGAAAAATCAAGAAAAGTGAGATAACTTGTAAAAGGGGTAACCATAAAACTTAGAAATTTTTCTAAGTTAAAAATAAAGTGGCAAAGGTACCAACTTTGGAGGACCATAACTCCTAAACCACAAGGCCATTTTTTCTCATCCAAAGATGGATTTGTAGCCCTCATTATCACCTACAAAAACTTCAACTACAAGTCATTCCAATTCATTAAGGATTTTGAGTTATGGAGTGATCAAAGTGGTTGAAAAGTGAAAATGTCACTTTTTCCAACACTTGTGAAATTTTCACTAAGTCAGATTCTGCCTCACTTTTTGCCAAATGTAAGGGGATTTTTCACTTGGAATCAAAAGAGATCAAAACCAAACTTGTTCAAACAGTTGTTGTATCATGTAAGAGCTTTCCAAAATGGCCAAGAACATTGCCAAATTCAACCTACACCATGAGATACAACATTGCCAAGATGCCTTGCTGAAATCTGTCAAGGCAAGGCAGAATTTGCAACTTTGGTCGATTTGCCAAAATCAGCCAAATTCAATTGCTCCTATCCACTTGGACACCTCAGAGGATTGAATCTAAAGGGGACAATCACTGAGCCAAGCCTCCAAAGTCCATGGAACAAGAAATAACATGTTGAACCTAGAATGGCCAAAATAGGGACAAGACTTCAAATTTGGAATGAGGCATTCAATGAAACCATCAAGGTGGCATGGACTGAGCCATTCTCATCTGAAATCAGTCAAGACTTATCCAAGACCAAGGGGACCAAAGCTCTGTGCCCTAACCTCTAGTCAATGGCTAGAGGAGACTTGGATTTTCATTTGCCAACATTGGCCAAACCTACTTACCAGCTGCCATGCACTATTCCTTGCAAAACAAACTTGCTCTACTATAAATAGAGCTCAATTGTGGTCAGTTTAAGTACACCAAAGCCATCTAACAGATGCTTTCCTCAAAATCTCTTTCTCTTGGCAAAAATGCCTTTCTTAGCAAGGTAGCTATCGGGTTTTGAGTTTGAGAGCAATTCTGCACAAACCAATCACTCACACACCTCACATACATCACATATGAGCTGATCAAACACTCACATAACTTCTGAAACATCAATTTCATGAAATCATCAGCTAGTTGCTCAAGGTTTTAACCAAAGTGCAGCTGAGGTACCACAAAATGATCCAGCCAATTTCAATCAAGTCCAACCATCCAAACACAATCCAAGGGTGTAGGGAAGCTGTTCAGATCATCACCACTCATCTGTAACACCTCCAAATCAAAAATCACTTTGCACTTGCTGTCACGGCTTGGAGGTAAGCACATACTTGGTCATCTCTCAATCTATGCATATTTCCTCGCACAATAATTTGGCCATATGTTCATAATCATGCATGGAATGTTTTCCCTCAATTAATTGCATTGTTTGAATCGTGTATAAAAAATCCTAGCCTTCATGCAGAAATTAGGGTTCTTGAGGTTTCTTCGTGATTTCTTGTTGTATGTTTAATTTAAATGAAATTAAAGTACATAGACATGATCGTGAGGTTGAGACGAGCATAATGATATGTGGATTGCATGATATGATTATGTATTCATGGAGATTGGATAGAAAATGCAAATCTGAGAAACCAAGAACACGCGCGTGTTCTTCAGCTGTTCTTGGCGCCATTTTTCATATATTCAAATATTTGAATTTTGTGATTTTGTTTAATTGATTCAAAAATTAATTTCTCTCTGAGTTTTAATGATTTTGAGTTGATTCTTTTTTTAATAATTCACAAAAATGTTAAAATATTTTATTTTCACAAAAAATCCCAAAAATATTATTTATTTCATATAATTGATATTTTTGTAAAGAATTAATATTTTGATTGTTTTTGGCATTTTAAATATTTTTTCTACATTGATTTTGCAACTTTTAATGCTTTCTAATTATTTTGTAGGTCAATACTTAATTTTTGAAGCATTAATCCAAGATCACAATTTGTTTTCCATGTGTTAAACAATTTTTGATCATTTTAATTGAATTTTTTATTCAATTAAATACATTTTGAAAACAAATTAGGGTTTTGGATTAATTCAACCCTCATAAATCATTTTCAAAACTCTTTGGGCCTCTTGAGAGAGTGTAAGACCCATCCCCCCTTGTACAAAAACTTTTTGGGCCTCACTCATTGTATAAGTCCCTCTGTACAAGTAAACGGCGCGATCGTCGCCCGTTTAAAAATAAAAATCATTTGGGCCTCTCCTTGAGCTATAAGACCCATTTACAACACTTTGGGCCTCTAATAGAGTGTAAGACCCAATCCCCCTTTTAACCAAAACATTTTGGGCCTCACTTATTGTATAAGTCCCTCCGCGTTAAAAGAAAACCTCGGCGCGATCGCCATTTTTAAACGAAAAATCATTTGGGCCTACCCTCGTGTTATAAGCCCCACTCTTTTCTTTAAACCTTTTTTTGGGCCTCTTGAGAGAGTGTAAGACCCATCCCTTTGTACATAAAACCTTTTTGGGCCCCAGTCACTTGTATAAGTCCCTCTGTACAAATTCAAACAGTGCGCTCACTGATAAAACCCTGGGCCTCTCCTTGAGCTGTAAGCCCCAAATCTTTCTTTTTTTAAAGCACTTTCTCCTTTGATTTTGAATATATACTGTTATTTTCAATCTTTCTTTGTTGAACAACTAACCAAACAGCATGGAAGCTCTACAACCGAGTAAGTGTTTACCCGCTTTCGTTTACTGCTTTCATATTATAAACTGTATTGTGGGGCTGCTCACTGTAAGTCTCCTTTCATAAACTCATATCAACTGTGTAATAATAGTATAGATATTTCGAGTTTCCCCGGCAACGACGTCTAGAACTAGGTGACGCCGTTTCACTTACTCGTAGAAATAGACGCCTAGATCCCCAATAGGAGCACCAAATACAGTCTTCTCTTCGGCTGTCCTCCTTAGGAATCGTCAAGAAGCTCTACTCCCCAAGATGAATGTATTCTCCGTGAATGGCATCTTTGAGTTTCTTCCCAATTCTCGAACTTTCCTGACTTGATCTATTCCTTGTGGATAGCTAGCCTTGAATGTCTCGGGGTTTGGGTACCCACTACGGTCATAATCTTGGACCTTAACTAAGGGACCCTCTTTAAAAGCTAAAAGTCGCTGGATAGTAAACCTCGCACGTTTACCAGTGGTTTTCATCTTTAAAAGAGTTATCTCTCCTAATGGAAAGGAGATGATAGACCCACGGGCTTCTTAAAAGCATCGGCCTCCTCTTGGGCATTATACAAGGACCCACTGGCTTCCAAAAAAGCAACCCCGCCTCCTCTTGGGCATTATTCAAGGACCCTACGGCTTCTTAGAAGTATTCACAGCCTCCTCTTAGGCTTCGTATAATGATCTCTTCCTCCGGGAATGATAGCCTCCTCTTGGGCTTCGTACAAGGACCCGTCGGCTTCTTAAAAGTTTCCAGCCTCCTCTTGGGCTTCGTACAAATTGTCCCGACGACCTCCTAGAGGTATAGGAACAGAACCTAGTCATCTTAATAGAACAGTCCTTTCATAGAGTCTACTACTATTTTTCACAGCGTAGTACAAAAGATAAAACTCTAGACGCGGACAGTCTAACTTCCTTGAGTCTCAAAGACATTCTCAAGCACCCTTCGTTAAATAGGAAGGAAACCCGCAGACTCGGACAGTCTTAATACCCTTTAGATTTCCTGTTTCCTCAAAGAGAAGGAGATATCCCTGATCCTCAAATCAAACCCCTGAGTACAGTGATGCTCATATAAGAACTGATTTTCTCTTTTAAAATCAGTATATTGGATCTGTCACTCAACTGAAACAGTTACAATAGCCTTCATCTCGGGCTTCATACGAGATACCAAAATTCTCCCCAGTGGAGTCAAAATAACCTTTTCGCCTCTCTCTCGGGCTTCGTACGAGATACAAAAACACTCTCTTAATGAGTATAAAAGATTCTCCAACTGAGTCAACTCTTTGCTAGCCTCCTCTTAGGCTTTGTATAATGATATGCCCCACTGGGTCGAACCCTTTTAGCCTCTTTCCCGGGCTTTGTACGAGACACAAATTAGCCTCCTCTTAGGCTTTGTATAATGATTTTCCTAGCGGAAATTAGCCTCCTCTCAGGCTTTGTATAAGAAAACCACTGGTTGATCCAATCAACCTTTTAGCATCAAAGCTGTGCCTCGTTCACAGTACACAAACATCAACAACTCCTTTCCCTTCATCTAATCGCTGTAAGCGGCAAGCCTCTGGATCATCTACATCCATGCCACTGTCCTTCTTTTAGCATGAGAAATTCCTAAGGAAAGATGGCATTGCTCTACACTGAGTTAAAGTCTTCTCCTTCAGGATAAAACCCTTTCTTCGGAAATTATGGCATTGCTCGGATCCGCGTATCCCAGTTAAAGTAATTCTCCTTCTCCCCTCTTTAGAGATGACAAATTCTCTCTAAAGTCGAGATCTTTCAGCTTCACGTCTTGGGCTTTGAACAAGACACAAATAGACCTTTCAGCTTCACATCTTGGGCTTTGAACAAGATACAAATCACCTTTCGCTTCACGTCTTGGGCTTTGAACAAGACACCAAAAACCAATTTCCTCCCATAGAATAGGAGGAACTACGAACGCTCTGATTTCCCTGTTTCGGTAAACGGGAATACGTAGGCATAAGATCGAAAGAAAAGATCTTAGCGAGCGCAATCAACAAAAAAACCCAAATCCCATATCTCCATCAATCAAAAGCAGTAATTCAAAAGCATCAGTCCTAACATCCTAATCCTTGTTCCCCGTCAGAAACCCTTTGCCTAGATTAAAAGAAAGAAAACCGTATTGGCGAAAACACAAATAACCAGTACAAAGGCCCCCTACATTGATAGCATCCGTAACCTAACAGACCGTTGTTTAAACTCAGTATGCAAGCAGGGTTAATTGGAGACATCTATTTCCCTTCCTTATTCAGCTCACAATAGGATAAAAAATGAATCGACCTGTAGTTTTAAGCTCAAACCGCAGAGAGCGACCAGCGCTTAAGAACCGCGTCCAAAATCGCTCGCTACACATGCCCAGTAAGAATGTGTCTTTATTACCCCAGTGTCGTCCGGTCACATATGAACCTGTCGTCCATCGCCTCAGATCTTTTCCTAGTGGAGAACTCCTCTCTGGCTCTTATCTCCAGTAAGGACCTGTAGGGTTTCCCTTTTTTACTTTTCTATCCCCAGTATTTCCTCAGAGTCTCCCCTAGTGAGTCTCTATTGTTGGTCAGCCTGTATCCCCAGTGAGTTTTTCTCATGGATACTAACCTTATCCTTCCCCAGTGAAGCTCACTTGTGGTTGTTGGCTTTTTGTGTCTGATGCTTTGTTTTGTCTGCACCTTTGCACTATCACAACATCATATCATCATATTATCATGCTAGAAGTTCATGGTATGTCAGCATATGCAGGTCTGTCACCTGTCCTTAGCATCTACATTCCATCTAAGGGCAAAATTTTCGGTTTGCTATATTTAAATACCTTTCACCTTGATGACTCGAGGATTTTCATTCCTTGTGCCATTTTGTAAAGCTATTCAACTAGGGGCAACTGTTGTACCCCAAATTTAACCCCTTAGATGTCATATTATCTTGCACTTACATTTAGATCTCAATCATGTATGCATTGTTAGCTAACCATTTCATTTTGCAAATTTTATTTTTATTGTGGAAGATAGGGTTTACATAAAGAGGACAAGGTCTCCCTAAGACATCTTTTGGCCCCAAATGCAACCATTTGAATCTATATGCATCCAAGAAGTCTTTTTCAACAAGAAATCAAGTGTTTTATCAAGACAAGTCAACCATTGCCTTTCATGTTAAGCAAAGTGTGATCCTAAGTCTTGAGACATCATTCCATGTGTTAATGAACATCCTAGGAGTCCACCTATGAGTCTTGAAAAACTTTCTCTTGAGTGCTAGAATTTTTCATTGGGATAAATATTCACCAAAGTGCAACATCTCAAAATTGGTGTCATGGAAGGATTAAATTTTGTAACTTAGAATTTCCTAAGATTGTTCCTGTGACGTTTTCTTTTTTTCATGGACATGTGATTTATTTCAAAATTCCATTGGATCCAAAATTTTGTCATTTGAATCAAAGGTCATAAAGTTACGAGAATTTAAAGTGGTGTTCATGCATGGTTTAGTAACAAGGCATTATACACTTAATTCATTTCATGTGCCTCTTGTTATTGTTTGAAAAAATCTGAGATACCTTGCTTGTAAAGCATTTTTTGTGAAGTCACTAAACACTACCTCTTTGAGCTCACTCTCTCCTAACATAGCCAAAAGGGCTCTTGGACACCACATTGGATTAATGAAATAAAAGGCTCAGCATAAAAAAAATTGTACTCATGCTCAGGAATCCGTAATCCTCAATTCAAACTATTACCTCTTTTCACTTTCTCTCTCATGACACAACAAAAAGAGTTTTTGGAATAAATATTGAAGGATGAAAATAACGGACCTGCACCATATCCTACTGCTTTTGTTCCGCAAAGGAAGCATTGTGATCTCCAAGGTTGACTGGAATCAAAGGATGAAGGAAGTTCCATACAAACCCTAATTTTTTCCCCTATGGATAAAGCATTTCTCCACTGTATCTCCAAGACACGGACCAAATTGTTCTGCCTATAAAAGGAGACCACTTCTCCTTTATTTAACACACAGAGAAAGATACAAAGAAAACTCTCTCAAAATCTCTCTACTTCTCTATTCCATAATCCTGCAAGTAACCTTCAAAAACTTGAAAGGAACTTACTAACTTCATTCCCTCTGTAAACACTTCAAACCAACAAAAACACACAATATCCTAACCACCAATAACTTGTGATTCTTTCTGGGAAACTAAAAGAGAGAAGAGTTAACTCTGTAGCAGCTGATCTTGGAAGGAGGAGAAGCTCATCCACTATTTCCAGAACTCGTACCTATGAAGAAGCAGTGGACTTTCTCCACTAGGTATCATACTCTATTTTACTCCGTTTTAAATACCATGATCATTTGCTTCATATTTGCCTCATAGTGTTATCATATTTGCTATCTTGTTAATGTCTGATTCTGTGATGAATGTTGCAAATCATAAATGTGTGAAGTTGTTTGAGGTATCGTCCTGGATTCGTGTTTGTATTTGAAAAAAAATGAACAAGAAAAGACTTTAGTGGCACTCGCCATGCTGAAAATAACATGAACATGGCAAGCGCCATGTTTAGATGGCCAATGGTGGCGCCTGCCACACCAATAACACACTACTAATGGCGCCTGCCATGTAGTAGTGGCGCTAGCCATAACATGTCCACCATTAGTGGTGCCTCCCACACATAGGAATAATGGTTGCCATGAAAAAATAAGGGTGCCTGCCATGAAAATAAATGCGGCAAGTGCCACACTGTGTAGCACTTAATTTAGTTTTTTTTATTTGTTTCACCTCTCATAATTGCTTCATTTTCTTTTAAAAAAAAAATAACAAAAAAAAATATGTATAACTTTATATTTTAATTCTTATATTTTTTGTGAAAAAGCCACTATTTTTTCTTTAAAACCTTAAAGAATTTTCTTTGGAGTATTCACTATGAATAGTGCTTGTCATGCATTAGTGTGGCACTTGCCATGAATGAATAGTGCTTGCCATGCATTAGTGTGGCACTTGCCATGAATGAATAGTGACTGCCATACTGCTAGTGCATTAACTTGGTTTCTTTTATTTTCTTTTTCACTTCTCATAATTTTTCTAAAAATTTCAAAACAACAAAATATGCATAGCTTTTTATTTAATTCTTGGACTTATTTTTTTTGTGAAAAAACAACTTTTTTTTCTTAAAGACTTTAAAGTGATTTTCTTTGGAGTATTCTGTGACATGTGAGATTTTATTAAAAATTTCTCCCTGACTTTGAACAAGGCTTTATTATTAGAGTGTTGTTTGTACTCCTTGGCCTCTATTGCTAAGTTTCATAACTCTAAATGTCCTTGTTTTCAAACTGTGAGAATGTTATCTCCACCATACTTGTCATACTTATGTGATCACTTATCCTTGTTTGCCATGTTCATACTTGGAAGTTCATTTCATATATTGATTAATGTTTACTGTTTTGGAATTCTTGAACTCATATGTTTCATTATATTTCAACCTCACTTTAACTCTTGTTTACAAGATGTTATTCCCCCTTCCTTCCAAAGGAAAGTCTTTCTATTGATCTCATAGTCATAGAAAACTCATTACTACCTTTGACCTCACAGTCATAGGCATCCATTTTCCTTGACCTCATAGTCATAGGATTCCATCTTGGCCTCATAGCCATCTTCTCTTGACCTCATAGTCATAGAGTTACCTTTTCACCTTGACCTCATAGTCATAGGTGTACCTTTGACCTAATAGTCATAGAGTTACCTCTTCACCTTGACCTCATAGTCATAGGTGTACCTTTGACCTCATAGTCATAGAGTTACCTCTTCACCTTGACCTCATAGTCATAGAAAAGTCTCCCTATTGACCTCATGGTCATAGATAGCTCATCATCCTCCTTGACCTCATAGTCATAGGATTCTCTATTGACCTCATAGTCATAGAGCCGTCTCCCAACCTAGACCTCATAGTCATAGGTAACCCTTGCTCACTATTGACCTCATAGTCATAGAAAGTCTCTCTATTGACCTCATAGTCATAGAAAGCTCATTATCATCTTGGCCTCATAGCCATCTTACCTTGGCCTCATAGCTATCTGTCGCTCCCAGGATTTTCATCCAGGTACAAACGTGAAAGTGGCGCGGAAAACTAAGTCGCCAGCAATGTATATTTATCCCAAGAGAGGGAAAGGAAACACCGCATAAACCTGAGGAAGAGGGAAATGAATGGTCATCGTAACCATAACCTGGGTTCAGGAGTCGGTTACGCGAGGGGAAGGTGTTAGCACCCCACGCGTCCATCGTACTCGATGGGATCCACGCTTGTTGTCTATTCTAAGGGTGAGTTATCCTAAAATCTATGGTTGTACTGACAAGGGGAAGGGGAAAACAAAGACAGACTCAGTAGGACATCATCGTCCTAGGCCTACATACTCCCTTTATGCAATGGGAAATTCAGAGTCAACGTAGTTCGGACCAAGTTCTTTTTGTGTTTTTTTATGAGCGACGTTAAGTTCGCGTCCGACAGTTAGGGTCGATGCCTGTTTGCGACAAAACAGAAAGTAACGTGCCCTTTTTGAAAATAGCCTTAAGTTTGACAATACCGAAGGACAAAAGGTTTGAGATTTGTTTGTATTTTTTTAAGACAGAAGTGAGTTGAGTTAGTTCATAACTCACCTTGAACCAAAGTCTATGGCACGGGAACGAATGCGTCGCATGGTCGTCCCCAATGGGACGTATGCTCAACACTCTAGAAGAGAGAAGGGGGACCCCTCAATCTTCACTTCCTATGTTTAAGGCTTGTGTGCAAGGCAAGTTGACCTTATTAAGTATCTTAGAAGTGTTAAGAGATGAGAAGAGGGACTCAAAAGAAAAGAAAAAAACACTAAGGGATTCTATCCTAATGTTATCATGCAAAGGTGACCCTAAGGGGAGGTTTGACAACAACCTAAGCCTAAAGAAAAGAAAAGATGAGAGAAAGAAAGAGTGAGGGTGGATATGGATAACTATCCACACCCTCAAATAACTTACCTCTGCCTCTGCATAAAAGGTTAGTACAAACAGACATAAGCAACAACAAGACAAATGAAACCCCAAACAAGTCACAACCCAAAGAGAAATGGTTACCAACCAAATGAAACTCATCCAAGTCAGAATGTACACCTTAGGGGTGACCCCTAATGTTTACCAAACAAGATCAAGCAAATAGAATGCACACAAGTGGCAAAACACACAAGAAAACCATCAAAGAAGGAGTAGAAGAAGAATGAGTGGATATGCAAGGTGATCATGCAAGAATGCTTCAAATAATATCCAAGTCAGAATGTGGATGACCTAAACATGCTATACAAGTGTCACATGAGGCACACAAACAAGTATCCAAGCATTAAGAATCATTAGAAGAAGGAGAAGGAAGCATGTAAGTGAAACATGTTCAAGCATGTAAGTGAAACATGTTCAAGTATCCAAGGTCAGAAATATATATCAAATGAAGTGCAAAGGGATGATATGGCATGGCATACATAAACCAAACATAAGTCATGAATAAGCATAGATGAGAAGAGGTGAGAAGATAAGTCAAAAGAGGCATGTAAATCAAGCATTGAACATATGCACAAAGTATGCAACAACCTCACACCTATGAACTATGATTGCAAAAAAATGACCTATAATAATTCAAACATGATTTATGAAGTCAAAGAAACAATCCCAGATGATGGCACAAGTGCCTTCTCAAACAAGTAATCAAACATGATCAAAGATGTGCATAAAAGAAGACCTCAAACAAAGAGAAATCAAACAATTAGCAAAACACCTTTAACAAATACCAAATTAATTCTCAAAACACCTCATCCAGGGGTAAACATCATGTTAAAAACTCATGCAAAAATTCACAAGAAAAGTCACTCAAACAATCATGCAAAGATCAAGTAGGAAACATGATTCAATATGCAAAAGAGAGGTACTAAAATGCAATATGAAATGGTCTTAAAAATATGAGAAAATTTTTTTTATGCACTTCAATATGTTAGTGAAACAATACAAAAATAATGAGTTCAAAATGTTTTATATGCTATGAAAAGTAAAATCAGCAAGTTAGGGTATGCATATATGGAATAAATTCAAAAGAAATTACTCAAATAATTAATTCAGATGCAAAAAATAAAATAAAATAAGAAAATAAAATTTGGGAAAATTTTATAAAACCATAAACATGCTTCGTGAATTTTTTTTGTAATTTTTGAATGCATTTAGCTATTTTTAAAAATTAAAAATGCAAACAATGCAATTAAATAAAATAAAATGGAAAATAAAACAAGTGGGGTGTATTCAGCAACTTATCCACGTTGGAAAATAAGATGGGCCCAAAGGAGGGGTGCCATTAGTAAGCCCAAATCACTAAAACCCATCAGCGAAACAATAAAAAAAGAATACAAGGACCCCAGTCAACGCAATGACTTCACATTATCCCTCAGATCAATCTAACGCTTCTCCTTAAGTCATCCAAACCACAAGTAAGCAAGATAAGAGGCTCAGATTAAAAGTACACCATAATAATGAAACACGCGCGCACACCCAACTACTCAAAAATTAAAAAAAGGAACACGTGAGAGGCACACCATATTTTAATGCGTTAGCATGGTAATGATCATCAGATGAATCCAACGTTCCAGATCAATCAAAATTTAACATTGTAAGTGGTTTAGATTTAAGGTACATAATAGCTAACATGGAATGCCACACACACGACTAATAAAATAAAATAGAATTTTAAAAAATTTGGCATGCTGTGAACCATTGTATTAAGGCCATGAACGGCTGAGATTTCGTCTTCCACCTTGAAACCCTAAATCCACCGGAGATCAAGCCAGACGCCGGAGCCCTAGCTCCGGTCTTCCCTTCCGGCCACCTGCAACCCTAAATTTCCCAGAAAATGCAAAAGAGTATACTATTCTGACCAAAATTTAATGAGGATCACAAATATCACATTATTTTTCATAAACAACCAATATACAAGGAGAATCGAATGAAACAAGTTTGGATCAAAAACTTTCAAACTCACCATACAACCATACTACACGTCCAATCTCAAAACAAAACATATCGAATCATCAGTGAGTATCATATACCATTATGCACATCAAAAAATTGAGTTTTAAGATCACGATATTGTCACTAACCTGAGATCATGCAATTCGTACACTTGTTGTTAGCTTCAGATGATGGGAGCTTTGTGTTCTATGGATCCCAAAGACTCAGAATGTGAAAGAATTTTTGGAAAAGCTTCTGTGTGTGATGAGATTTGATGAAAAGAATGTTTAGGGTAAAAACCTGATTTCTGTCCAAAATAACGTGCGTCCTCTCCAATCAGTGCATGAGTAAGCTTATATACTCTAGGTTATTCCACTGATAATCATTTAGGTCTTATTAATTCCTTGATTAATGAGTTTTGGGTGATTTTGGAAATTTACATTTTGAATCATACACCCCCCACCATGCGTGTACACCCAAGCTTCCTATGATGGATCACTCATTTGTCAATTACTAATCACACCTGAATTGAATTTGGGCCTTGAGATGTCTTGGTTTGTGAGTTTTGATCCACCTTGCCATTTTGCATAATGTGAAATAAGTGATGAATAAGTCATGGATCCACTTGATTCCAAGGCCAAAGATGATCCTCATGAGGTGCACTTGGATGTTGGAATGTGACTTGAAGCAATAGAATCAATTATACATCCATATGTCCCAAAATGCAAAAGTTGTGAAAATGGAACAATGAGAAAATCCTAAAAACCACCCTGCCTTCTTTTGATCATAACTTGAGTTCCACAAATGATATGGAGACCGTCTAGTACTTGTTGGAAAGGGGAGAAAAAGATCTTCAACTTTCATGTTTAAGAAAAATTCATTTGAAGCTTCCTTGGTGGTGAAAATTCAAGTTAAATGTAGTGCAAAAACTTGCTAAAAATGGAAACTTTCAAATTATAGGTCATTTCCATATTTAGTAACTTTAGCACAAACTCTTGATCCTTGATAAATGGTATGAAACTTGACCCTTGAAGAACATCTTCTCCTCTTGAACTGCCTCAGGAACTTTGACCTCATGCTAAGAACCAATGATATGCACACATGATAATGCAAAAAATGAAATGATACATAAGCCAGTTAGTACTAAAGGTAGGAGAGCAAATTTTGGGGTGCTACAGCTGCCCCTATTCAATCAACTTGGTCCTGAAGGTATGATAGCAACGGCTGTCATTCGTTCAAAGGATTCACAGGGATTGAATACCAAAAGAAACCTAAAATTTGCAATCCTCAAAGGAGGGACGACTCCACCGGGGAACAAGCGATAAATGTATTGGAATCCTCAAATGCTGCACGTACGAGTGTTGGAAACCAATACGAACAATGTATTGGAATGTCATGAAATAAACACAAACGAGTGTTAACTACGTTGGGGATAAACACGGATGGGTGTCAAGGAGTCAAAGATATCAGATATGAACAGGGTACCGAAAAGATACACGGACGGGTGTAAAAAGGTTCAATACGGACGGGTATCGAAAAGATACACGGACGGGTGTAAAGAGTTCAATACGGACGGGTATCGAGAAGATACATGGACGGGTGTAAAAGGATTCAATACAGACGGGTATCGAAAAGATACACAGACGGGTGTAAAAAGTTTCAATACGGACGGGTATCGAAAATGTACACGGACGGGTGTAAAAAGTTTCAATATGGACGGGTATCGAAAAGGTACACGGACGGGTGTAAAAAGGTAAATTTACTGGGGATTGATCTCTCTGGGGAATGGAAGGCAACACGCACAGGCGTCATCCAAAGGTCAATACGGACGGGTATCGCAATCAAAGGTTCAAACACGGACGGGTGCTGAAAGGACACGGATGAGCGTCAAATGTCAATGCAGACGGGCATTGAAACAAAGGTTCAAACACGGACGGGTGCTGAAAGAACACGGACGGGTGCCAAATGTCAATACGGACGGGCATTAAAACAAAAGTTCAAACGCGGACGGGTGCTGAAAGGACACAGACGGGCATCAAATGTCAATGCAGACGGGCATTGGCTTAAAAGTTTTAAACACGGACGGGCGTCAAAAGTCAATACCGACGGGCATTGGCTTAAAAGGTTCAAACACGTACGGGTGCTGAAAGGACACGGACGGGCGTTAAATGTCAATGCAGACGGGCATTGAAATGAAGGTTCAAACACGGAAGGGTGCTGAAAGGACACAGACGGGCGTCAAATGTCAATGCAGACGGGCATTGAAACAAAGGTTCAAACACGGACGGGTGCTGAAAGAACACGGACGGGTGCCAAATGTCAATACAGACGGGCATTGAAACAAAGGTTCAAACACGGACGGGTGCTGAAAGAACACGAACGGGTGTCTGACGGTAAAAACCCTTAAGGGAATAAACCAAAGGACCACCTGGACGAAGGGGTAAAAATAAAATCATGGATTAACGCTCCTGGCAAACAACTCTGCAAGGGAATGTCAAATATTGCTTTGAATGACTAAACCCAACACTTCTGGAGTAAAGTCGAACGATATTCTCCGAAGTCTGCTTTTTTCCCGACGAAGGAAAACTCACACCTGGCTTATGCTTCGGATGCCTATGTTTGAATTTTGTCGTAATGCTCCACACGAAGTGGAAATGCTACGCATTTGAGGATGCAATGCAAACGCTTATGATATGCAAAAAGGGTCCCTCCAGCAAAATAAATGCTGGAGAGAAAAGACCAATGTAGCTGGGAGTGACAAAAATAAATTGTCCTCTGAATCCAGGAACTCTGCTGAGAAGGATCACACTGACTGACTCTTTGATCAACAACTTCTGCTGGGGATGAAATCTGAAAGAACATCCACTCCGCCGGGGATTACACATGTCCTTTACTGAAGGTGACATCCAAAACCTGAGGTCTCTCCTCTGCTGGGGGAGTTGAGAATGAGTGCTAATAACGGAACCAGAAGTCTGTTACTGAAAATTGCCAATAAATATTAGGCTCAGAACCTACTGGGGACGCCAACCACCGCTGCACGAATAACGGCGCAGATTGCTACCAGATCCTGCTTGGAGAAAACAGTCCATAATACCACCCTGCTTGGGGGTATTGCTGAACCTGGCCTGCTGATGGGGAGAATGACTTTACCCTCGCCTTGCTGGGGGTTAGAACATAACGTTGTTGGTGAAAGCACACTCCCTGACTGGATGGGGAAAGTGGACACCCTAACTCTGTGGGGAGACAACGTCTTGGTCCAGAGAAAATATTCCCCAGAACTCCTGCAGGGGACACCAGACATCCTCCTTGGAGCGCTCCATCACTAACTGCTTGCTGAGGAGTGATAAAACAATCATGATTCTGGCCGGAGAAAACAATCCTCCACGCTCTTGTCGGGGAGAGCCTGCTCTGCTGAGGAAGGTGCAATTTCAATGCTGGGGAGAGCAACTCTATTGGGGAAGTACAATCCTGTTGCCATCCAACCTGACCTGTCTCTAAGGTTATAAACGGCCCTTTGAACTTTCCACTTGCCCCAGACCACCAGGTCTAATGGAAGAAATCATCTCAAGAGGATTTCACAGAAGGCCGGGCGTTCGCACTGCCCCAGGGTCTTCAAACTCTTGGAGAGATTTATCAGATCTCGACATAACTGCCCCAGACTTCATAATCCATGAAGTACATTACCTCGAAAGGATTTGTAACGACTTGAAAATACTCTGTCCCAGTATTCTGAACTTTGAGGAGGTGTTTTCAATTAACCATTTTCAGGAGTGGACTATCTCTCACGCTCTAGAGGTGGCCTCCCCCAAGTCTTGAAGGAACTTTTCCCCTGACTGATCTTATAGAGATTTGTCAAATTGACCTGATTGCCCCTGTTTAGCTGCTTTAGGGAGAGTTTTCAGCGTGACTGTTCCAGATTAGCTGCATCTTATCACCATTTATCGGGAACCTCCAGGCTGCGCACTGTCTCTTGGCTACATACCCCTTGACATGATTGTCCTTTGGAGTTTTCACCATCTCAACTTGGCCTGATCGAGCTTCTCGACTGTCGTTCATCGTGTAAGCTTCTTTGACATCAAACACATGCAATCAGAAAATGTTTATTATGAGAATGACAATTCTAATGCAACACTCGTGTTAACCTTGAAGTTTTATTGAAAATGCGCCGCCAAGCCTTGTGAACGAATCACTAGCTGGGATGCGACCTTGATTTTTTGAATGGCAAAACAATGCGCACATGCAATACCAACAAATCTTATTAGCACAACTCATAGGAGTCAGGAACGCTATCCTGTTAAAGTAAGCTTTCGGAATAAACCCTGTTTCAAATAGGACTTTTAAGGGTTGTAACATGGTCTGGTTCACGGTTTCCGAAAAAAGATTTATGGCTCAAAATTTATCGGTCCCACCCACTCTTCGTGATGTTCTCCAGTCCTATGTTCAGTTAATCTGACACAAACGCTCATCTCTCAAAAGGTTCATAATCTTTAAGGAACCCATGCAACTAATGGTTTGACACCTAAGGAGGTTTTGGAGTGACAAACACCCCTTTTATCTTTTGTGTCTGTAATCACACGAATTTGTTCTTATCGAGGATTTTCTTTTGTAATCCTTTTCGCTTTTCGCTTTTTCTTTCTTTTGCTTTTTTTTCTTTTGATCCCTAATTTTTGCCTAGACTGACTCTTTTGAGTTTTTCGATTTTGAAGTCCAGCGGGATGCCCTAACTTTTGCCTAAGTCGCTTGTTTTCAAGTTTCGACTTAGCGGGCTTTCTATTTTATTCCCCTTTTTTGAACAAATCGTGTGACACTGGTTGTCTTACTTGCTTGAAAGGGTTGTGACTTCCTCACTCCTTGATTGTTGATGAATAACCATTGTGGTTTCACATCTCTTGACCTCATGACGGTGGGATAGAAGGTAACGGGTCCTCAGATGCACACTCTCCTTGAAATTTGAACTCTCGGTCAAACTAACTGATGCCTACCCTGCCCCTGGGTTAAGTATGAGGGTTTTTTCGTACGAAAGAAACTCCTACTTCAAGGCTCAAAGGGGTTAACGAGGGTCTATCTCCCTTATATCTCCAGTGTTTAGGGATTTGTAACAATGCCTGTACATCCTCAACAGGGTTCTATCCTTGAACATAGAACTAGAGATTTTGCGTTTTCATCTCATCATCCTCCCTCAAGAGTTCTAGACAAGAAAATTGGTATTGCAGTGCATGTAAACATTTAAGAGTGAACACGAATGGATTACTTCAAGAAAAACATGCTTATTGTATTATGATTGTCATTCAAAAAACAAACAAGTTTCTATGTGCAGACAATGTTTAAACAAACAAATGAAAGCTACATATGAAAATGCAGTAAAGAAACCGGAAATCGCTATCGTTGAGGAGACTTGGCTCTGTCTGGACTTATTATTTCTGACAACATACTTGCAATCTGAGTGCTTACTCGGGAGGCTTCAGTTGATTGACTTCCTTTTTCAGCATTTTCTAGTCTTGAATCAAAGCTTGTATTTTCCCCATGAACAGCCCCATTTGGCTCTGTACTTCCCTCGGCTCTGCTTGAATTTGTTCCATGATCAACTTCTGAATGGCTTGAGGAGTTGAGTCTATGCTTTGGAGAGAACCATATCAGGACAAGAATAACCAGCCTCGAACACCTGTTATGCACAATGATTATGAATATGCAAATGCACATGAACATGTTTGAATATTCGCAGGGTGATCCTCCCCTTGATTCCAGTTTAATAACAAGGTAAAATGGGACTTCTGCTCATGTATTAAGAAAACCAGAGGATAACCAATTGTCAACAATCACAACCCAAGATAAGAAGTCTGAACACAATAACCATAGATCCCAACCAACAAGCCTGGTGGTGATCCAAGTACAATAAAAGAGAAAGAGAAAACTACGACATGTCATCAAAGTCCACAAGTGCCAATCCCCCCCATCCGTTATGCTTTTTGCTCCAGTCTTGAATTTCCTTGAACAACTTTTTGGTGTCGGGATGCTTCGGTCTCTGAATCAGCTCTTGAATGAGAACATCTCTCCTATGCACGATCCCTTTCAAGTATCGGCAATGCAACTCCCAAGCGTCTTCTCCAGAAACACCATCCATGCTAGGACCCTCATTTCTAGGTCTCTTCACTTTAGCTTGGATCTTCAGTTCCTCTATGGAGGCTATGGCTTCATTGAGTCGACCCTCGACGGCTTGTCTTTGGAATACCCCTGATAGTATCTCAGCGTCTTTTTTCTTGAGCTTCAACTTCAATTGATCAATCTGAGCTAGATAATCGTCTTCCTTTCGCTTATTATCAGCCATTGCAATGTCTCGGTGAGCATTGAACTTGTGAATTTTCAACAAAGCCTTGGCCAATTCCTCCTTCTTAGACTTGAGAACCTTACTGATACCCTCTAGAGCTTGCTTCATCCTTTGTCTGGCTGTGACCTTGTCAGCTAGCTCCTTTTCTGCCTTAGCGAGAAGCTCTGTCTTCAACTCGGCGATTTGAACAGCTTCACCCCTCTCATGTTTTAACTGGTAAATCTCTCTTTGTAGCTCACTGTTTTCTTCTCGCAGCTTTTCCTTTTCAGCCCACAACTTGTTAAACTTCTCTATCTCAACTGTGGTAGGAGGCTCAATCAGCAAGGGGTAAGATGGTGGTTCTTTGGAGAATGGCAAAAGCTCCTTCTCTACCCTTTTCTGAATCCAATCTTCATACGCAGGAAATGTTCTGTTGTTGCTCTTCCCAAAAGAAGTCTTCCCTCTCTTATGACGATCTTCCCAAGTATTTGCAGCTTCTTTTAACAGTTCTGGATTGATTTCCCCACTCAGATATAGAGATTCTTGGACATCCTCGTCTTTTGGTGGCTCTTTCAAGGCGTACCCGAATTGCCTAATAGCAAGAATAGGGTTGTAGTTAATTCCCCCTTTCCTTCCTATTAGAGGCACATTCGGGAGACCTCCAAAACTGATCATGATATCTTGGCCCAATAAGTCACAGTTAACCCAAATTAGATTATCTGCCCTCAAGCCCATCAATCTTTTGGACCAATCCAATGTTCCTTGAGTATCTACAAATGCCCCAGATTTGGGAAGACGATCAGCAAACCATTTGTAGAAGACTGGCACACAAAAATTAAGGGGTCCTTCCCTCCTCTTCTCGTTCTTATAATGCACTGAATAATACAGATCTCCAAGCAAAGTAGGTACCGGATTCTTCATGGTAAATATCCAGACAGCGTGCATGTCCACAAAATCCTTCACATTCGGGAACAACATTGTTCCATAGACACACATAGCCAAGATGGCATTGAAAACCGACCAACATCTAGCCTTAGCATGTACAACAGCCTGTTCTACCAAAAATTTCACGTGAAAGCCTTTACACCCTCCCTTATTGGCAACTTTGTTTTTCAACAAAGACGGATCCAAATGCAAAGCCTCGGAGACCCTTTCTCAAATCAGGAAGTTCTTTAGAAGGATAGAAATGCGCCTCTTCTTTGATAGAAACATCCAGAATGAGAGCAAACTCCTCCAATGTTGGGGCCAAAAGATAATCAGTGAATAGAAAACAGCACAGGTGAGGGTCATAGAAATGTACCAGAGTGTGCAAAGCCCTATACTCGTATTCAGTGATGTTGCGAGCAAAATTCAGAATTCTTCCATACTCTCCTCTAAAGTCTGCCAATACCCCAGGTTCTGCCATAGACACAATCTTGTGAACAGGATCCAGAATAAGTGATGGGAACTTGTACACTATGATGTTCTTTCTCTTCTCAGTACTCATCCTCAATAGTCTTCAAAACCAGAATCAAAGTTAGGATGCAACCCAGCAAATGAATAAACATGTTAGGATGCAAAATGATGATGCAAATGCACACATGGGATCAAGGATGCCACACAAACTGGACAACTGCTGCACTGAACAAGCTGAACCATCTCAAAGATCTGCCCAAATACTCAGAATACCAGAATAACCATAATATCACACTGATAAATCGTTGACCAAAAAACTGGGTATGTTGAAGGTCAAGGTTACCTGCAAACCTCTAAACACCCTGCCCTCTCACATGTGGGTACTAGAAAGCCAAGGATCCTCAATATCACGGGCTCTCAGGTCGAGAAATGATGATACGTTCACTATTTCTGGTTTGGCATCATCATCAATCGAGGAGGCCTCAACTGATTCCCCTCAAAAGAAAACATCCTATGGCAAGTCCTCAGTTTCGGCACTGAGGTCGAGAAGCAATAGTACATTCATCCCTCGGGGTACAGTACTATCGCCAATCGAGGAGTTCTTCCACTGATTCTTTTCCAAAAGGAAACCCTAGAGCAAGTTCCCAGCATTGGGTCCTCGGGTCGACAGGTGTAATGGGTTTGCCATTTCTGGTCTGCCATTATCACATCTCGGGAGGAGTGCCGTTACTGAGTCCTCGGGAATGGCCGCCAGAGTCGACAGTTTTCCATGTTACATTCAATCATCTGCACCAATGTGCAGGATAGAAAATTACCAAGGAAAACCTCGTCTGGATGTGGAATTTTCATGTATACTACGTCTTGCCAAATGCCACACAAGTCACACTACTTTCCACGCTAATCCTACGTGTATGCTCAAGCTTGGTTATTGGGCTTATCTCTCGGAACCCCCAACCCACCAAACAGAAGAATAGTGCGGCAGATGATAATAATATGCAATGCAGAAAATGCGGTAAAAATAAAATACAACAAATAAAGCAAACAAAAACAAAAACACCCAAAGAGAATAAAAACAAACAAGGGCTATGACAGACTCGCTAAAGGGGATAGACCAGCATAGATCAACCAGAGTCCCCAGCAGAGTCGCCAGCTGTCGCTCCCAGGATTTTCATCCAGGTACAAACGCGAAAGTGGTGCGGAAAACAGAGTCGCCAATAATGTATATTTATTCCAAGAGAGGGAAAGGAAACACCACATAAACCTGAGGAAGAGGGAAAGGAATGGTCATCGCAACCATAGCCTGGGTTCAGGAGTCGGTTACGCGAGGGGAAGGTGTTAGCACCCCACGCGTCCATTGTACTCGATGGGATCCACGCTTGTTGTCTATTCTAAGGGTGAGTTATCCTAAAATCTATGGATGTACTGACAAGGGGAAGGGGAAAAAAAAGACAGACTCGGTATGACATCATCGTCCTAGGCATACGTACTCCCTTTGTGCAATGGGAAATTCAGAGTCAACGTAGTTCGGACCAAGTTCTTTTTGTGTTTTTTTATGAGCGACGTTAAGTTCGCGTCCGACAGTTAGGGTCGATGTCTGTTTGCGACAAAACGGAAAGTAACGTGCCCTTTTTGAAAATAGCCTTAAGTTTGACAATCCCGAAGGACAAAAGGTTTGAGATTTGTTTGTATTTTTTTAAGACAGAAGTGAATTGAGTTAGTTCATAACTCGCCTTGAACCAAAGTCTATGGCACGGGAACGAATGCGTCGCATGGTCGTCCCTAATGGGACGTATGCTCAACACTCTAGAAGAGAGAATGGGGACCCTCAATCTTCACTTCCTATGTTTAAGGCTTGTGTGCAAGGAAAGTTGACCTTATTAAGTATCTTAGAAGTGTTAAGAGATGAGAAGAGGGACTCAAAAGAAAAGAAAAAAACACTAAGGGATTCTATCATAATGTTATCATGCAAAGGTGACCCTAAGGGGAGGTTTGACAACAAACTAAGCCTAAAGAAAAGAAAAGATGAGAGAAAGAAAGAGTGAGGGTGGATATGGATAACTATCCACACCCTCAAATAACTTACCTCTGCCTCTGCATAAAAGGTTAGTACAAACAGACATAAGCAACAACAAGACAAATGAAACCCCAAACAAGTCACAACCCAAAGAGAAATGGTTACCAACCAAATGAAACTCATCCAAGTCAGAATGTACACCTTAGGAGTGACCCCTAATGTTTACCAAACAAGATCAAGCAAATAGAATGCACACAAGTGGCAAAACACACAAGAAAGCCATCAAAGAAGGAGTAGAAGAAGAATGAGTGGATATGCAAGGTGATCATGCAAGAATGCTTCAAATAATATCCAAGTCAGAATGTGGATGACCTAAACATGTGCCTAAACATGCTATACAAGTGTCACATGAGGCACACAAAGAAGTATCCAAGCATTAAGAATCATTAGAAGAAGGAGAAGGAAGCATGTAAGTGAAACATGTTCAAGTATGCAAAATGAAACATGAATAACATATGACATGAAGGCAAAGCTCCAAGGTCAGAAACATATATCAAATGAAGTGCAAAGTAATGATATGGCATGGCATACACAAACCAAACATAAGTCATGAATAAGCATAGATGAGAAGAGGTGAGAAGATAAGTCAGAAGAGGCATGTAAATCAAGCATTGAACATATGCACAAAGTATGCAAAAACCTCACACCTATGACCTATGATTGCAAAAAAAATGACCTATAATAATTCAAACATGATTTATGAAGTCAAAGAAACAATCCCAGATGATGGCACAAGTGCCTTCTCAAACAAGTAATCAAACATGATCAAAGATGTGCATAAAAGAAGACCTCAAACAAAGAGCAATCAAACAATTATAAAAACACCTTTAACAAATACCAAATTAATTCTCAAAACACCTCAACCAGGGGTAAACATCATGTTAAAAACTCATGGAAAAATTCACAAGATAAGTCACTCAAACAATCATGCAAAAATCAAGTAGGAAACATAATTCAATATGCAAAAGAGAGGGACTAAAATGCAATATGAAATGGTCTTAAAAATATGAGAAAATTTTTTTTATTCACTTCAATATGTTAGTGAAACAATGCAAAAAGAATGAGTTCAAAATGTTTTATATGCTATGAAAAGTAAAATCAGCAAGTTAGGGTATGCATATATGGAATAAATTCAAAAGAAATTACTCAAATAATTAATTCAGATGCTAAAAATAAAATAAAATAAGAAAATAAAATTTTGGAAAATTTTATAAAACCCTAAACATGCTTCGTGAATTGTTTTATAATTTTTGAATGCATTTAGCTATTTTTAAAAATTAAAAATGCAAACAATGCAATTAAATAAAATAAAATGGAAAGTAAAACAAGTGGGGTGTATTCAGCAACTTATCCACGTTGGAAAATAAGATGGGCCCAAAGGAGGGGTGCCATTAGTAAGCCCAAATCACCAAAACCCATAAGTGAAACAAAAAAAAAGAATACAAGGACCCCAGTCAACGCAAAGACTCCACATCATCCCTCAGATCAATCTAACGCTTCTCCTTAAGTCATCCAAACCACAAGTAAGCAAGATAAGAGGCTCAGATTAAAAGTACACCATAATAATGAAACACGCGCGCACACCCAACTAATCAGAAATTAAAAAAATGAACACGTGAGAGGCACACCATATTTTAATGCGTTGGCATGGTAATGATCATCAGATGAATCCAACGTTCCAGATCAATCAAAAGTTAACATGATAAGTGGTTTAGATTTAAGGTACATAATAGCTACCATGGAATGCCACACACACGACTAATAAAATAAAACAGAATTTTAAAAAATGTTGCATGCTGTGAACCATTGGATTAAGGCCATGAACGACTGAGATTTCGTCTTCCACCTTGAAACCCTAGATCCACCGGAGATCAAGCCAGACGCCGGAGCCCTAGCTCCGGTCGTCCCTTTCGGCCACCTGCAACCCTAAATTTTCCAGAAAATGCAAAAGAGTACACTATTCTGACCAGAATTTAATGAGGATCACAAATATCACATTATTTTTCACAAACAACCAATATACAAGGATAATCGAATGAAACAAGTTTGGATCAAAAACTTTCAAACTCACCATACAACCATACTACACGTCCAATCTCAAAACAAAACGTATCAGAATCATCAGTGAGTATCATATGCCATTATGCACATCAAAAAATTGATTTTTAAGATCACAATATTGTCACTAACCTGAGATCATGCAATTTGTACACTTGTTGTTAGCTTCAGATGATGGGAGCTTTGTGTTCTATGGATCCCAAGGACTCAGAATGTGAAAGAATTTTTGGAAAAGCTTCTGTGTGTGATGAGATTCGATGAAAATAAGGTTTAGGGTAAAAACCTGATTTGTGTCCAAAATAACGTGCGTCCACTCCAATCAGTGCATGAGTAAGCTTATATACTCTAGGTTATTCCACTGATAATCATTTAGGTCTTATTAATTCCTTGATTAATGAGTTTTGGGTGATTTTGGAAATTTACATTTTGAATCATACACCCCCTCCATGTGTGTACACCCAAGCTTCCTATGACGGATCACTCATTTGTCAATTACTAATCACACCTGAATTGAATTTGGGCCTTGAGATGTCTTGGTTTGTGAGTTTTGATGCACCTTGCCATTTTGCATAATGTGAAATAAGTGATGAATAAGTCATGGATCCACTTAATTCCAAGGCCAAAGATGATCCTCATGAGGTGCACTTGGATGTTGGAATGTGACTTGAATCAATAGAATCAATTATAGGTCCATATGTCCCAAAATGCAAAAGTTGTGAAAATGGAACCATGAGAAAACCCTAAAAACCACCTTGCCTTCTTTTGATCATAACTTGAGTTCCACAAATGATATGGAGACCATCTAGTACTTGTTGGAAAGGGGAGAAAAAGATCTTCAACTTTCATGTTTAAGAAAAATTCATTTGAAGCTTCCTTGGTGGTGAAAAGTCAAGTTGAATGTAGTGCAAAAACTTGCTAAAAATGGAAACTTTCAAATTATAGGTCATTTCCATATTTAGTAACTTTAGCACAAACTCTTGATCCTTGATAAATGGTATGAAACTTGACCCTTGAAGAACATCTTCTCCTCTTAAACTGCCTCAGGCACCTTCACCCCATGCTAAGAACCAATGATATGCACACATGATAATGCAAAAAATGAAATGATACATAAGCCAGTTAGTACTAAAGGTAGGAGAGTAAATTTTGGGGTGCTACACTATCCTCTATTGACCTCATAGTCATAGAAAAGTCTATCTATTGATCTCATGGTCATAGATAGCTCATTATCACCTCAACCTCATAACCATATTCTTCCTTGACCTCATAGTCATAAGATTCCACCTTGGCCTCATAGACATCTTCTTCCTTGACCTCATAGTCATAGGATTCCATCTTGGCCTCATAGCCATCTTCTTCCTTGACCTCATAGTCATAGGATTCCATCTTGGCCTCATAGCCATCTTCTTCCTTGACCTCATAGTCATAGGAATCCATCTTGGCCTCATAGCCATCTTCTTCCTTGACCTCATATTCATAGGATTCCATCTTGGCCTCATAGCCATCTTCTTCCTTGACCTCATAGTCGTAGGATTCCATCTTGGCCTCATAGCCATCTTCTTCCTTGACCTCATAGTCATAGGATTCCATCTTGGCCTCATAGCCATCTTCTTCCTTGACCTCATAGTCATAGCATTCCACCTTGGCCTCATAGTCATCATCTTCCTTGACCTCATAGTCATAGGATTCCATCTTGGCCTCATAGCCATCTTCTTCCGTGACTCATAGTCATAGGATTCCATCTTGGCCTCATAGCCATCTTCTTCCTTGACCTCATAGTCATTGGATTCCATCTTGGCCTCATATCCATCTTCTTCCTTGGCCTCATAGTCATAGGATTCCATCTTGGCCTCATAGCCATCTTCTTCCTTGATCTCATAGTCATAGGATTCCATCTTGGCCTCATAGCCATCTTTTCTTGACCTCATAGTCATAGGCCTCATAGCCATTCACCTATCACAACTTAGACTTAGAGAGTTTCTCAAACTCTATATGAGCTCATACTCATTCCCCTTGGAACTATGGCCATAGTCATTGGTTCCTCTCACCCTTTGTTAGGTGAACTACGGTTGCTCTAATTCTTTAGTCAGGTACGTAGGCACAAGATGCGACGTCTTGGCGAGAAAACTTAGTGTACATACCCTTAGGTCTTTACCTTTAGCCTTAGCATATTTCTTTAGCAAGCAAACATAACGTAACAAAAACTTAAACAAGAGGTTCCTGTAGAGTACTATAGATACTTAGTGTGCTAATACCTTCCTTTTGTATAACCAACCCCCGAACCTAGATCCTCTGAGGGATTTCTTCGAACTTTACCCTTTCCTTGGGATAAATCAAAGCTCGGTAGTGAATTCAAAGAAATACGATGCAAGTTAATTAATAGCTTGTTATCCGATTCTCACTGCAACAGAGTGATTAAACTCCCTCTCACATGATTAGATAGTATATTCCACTCCCCATGAGAGAATACATCTCGCTCTTTGTCATAATCAAAAAAGCGGGTAAAGATGCTAGACATAATTGTAAATATGCAAGCACATTGATCACATATTTTAACATATTACTAAGAAGGGAAAATATTATATTATTTATTTAAAAAATCCGGAATTCAAATTATAGAAAGAACGAAATTGAGAGAATTAATAAAAATGCGGTAAATATTGAAATTTAAACATACTTAAAAGCTAAGAGATACATAAGTGAGATTACTCATTGCCGTCAGTATCATCATTTTTTGAGGCATCCCTCTTGATGAACGCCACATCCTTTGTTAGATTTTATATGGCTAGAGCATTATGTTGGCAAATTTCCAAAACATTGTTGACCAAGGTATTTTCTGAGGCTCGTTGGGTTATGACTTTGTCTTCATCCACCGATTAATTCCCCAATTATCCTTGAAATATGTGTACCCTCATTATTCTAAGCAAGTATTGGTTGATCTTCGTGTGAATTACATCCATTGTTTCTCCCATAGTGTCAGTTCAAAAATCAACTAAAATTTTGGTGATTAGAGCTCCTTATGGATGTCATTTATTTAACACAATTTGTTTGAAACTGTTTAATTAGAAACCATAAGGGGTCTACATCTTCCTTAAGGGTGCTCTTAGGTATAGTATAACCCATAGAAGGGCATATCATACATTCTTCCAAATTTATCTCTATGGATTTTGATTTCTATTCCTTTTACGATTGACTTTAAGGATGAGTCTTCAAATGTTAGGTTGGAGTATATTTCTCCCACAAGATTAGGAAACATTCAATCCAATACCATTGTGAAGAACTTTCTAAAAAATCCTTGACAAATATGGCATATGGTTTGAAAATATTAAGGAAATTCGCCTACATAACAACGGTCTGTATCACCTTTCGGTTGGACACCAAAATATTTTCTTGATTTCTTAATTGTAAGTCTTGTGGTTATTGGATTGGCTACATTTTGGTAAAACAACATGTTGTTAGTGAGATGTTAAACCAGATGTTCTGCCATGACAGTCAGACCTCATGTTTTGCATGATGTTATGACATGTTCTAGGACATGTTATACCAGATAGCTAGGGCATGTCTATTTTGGTATTTTTAGTGTGATATTTAAGTGTGTTCTAATTCACACACATGCATTTTCATAGGAGTATATTGTAGGATTTTATGTTATGACAGATTCTGTTACTTTTCATAAAAAGGATTCTTGAGCCTTTTTAGGAAAGTTTGTATTTTGCTCCTATTATTGTGCAAGATGACTCGTAGCCAGTTTATACTGATTACTGCTATTTGTGTGCCTCAAGAAGCCCAAGTCTAATAAGTCTGAAGGCTATTTAAAGTGAATACCAAACCCTATTGATGTAGAGAACAACACATGAGGATTTAGGGGAATAAGGATTAGCCGTTGTTTTGGTTGGTCTTTAGGGTTTTCTGCTTGTTAATTATATGTCACTTATGTCTCTTCTGATGCATTGAGGTTGACTGATTGTTTATTGTTCATTGTCCACTCTAAAGCTTTTAAGCAAGAGTGTATTATTCTTGATTGAAGCTTTTAAGCAAAATCTAGTATTGTCACTGGGATTGTGACTGATTAGGAAGTGAGAGGGGGATCTTATATCTAGAGGGTGTATAGGTAGAAGTTGCACAAGGTAGGGATTAGGTGAGAATTTGTAAACGGGAGAGTTTAGCTTTGAACTAATACTATCATAGTGAATTAACTTCCTGGCTTGGTAGCCCCAGATGTAGGCGAGTTGCACCGAATTGGGTTAACAAATGTGGTGTTGATTTTATTATTTTTTCATTTAATTTCCTACAGTTTTTACTTCCGTGATTAAGTTATTGTTGATCCTGGTGTTGTGACATCTGTCTCTACATCTGGTATCTACGTGCCAGAATTTCATTGATGTTGAGCCATCTACAAATAGGCATATTGATGAAGAGTTTTCAGTTTGAAGGATTTTTGTTGAGGCCATGAGTGATGATACTTATGGCATAAAGTGAAACTCAAAAGAAAACAAGAAGTGAGAAAAGTTTAGATGCAAAAGATGGGAATACAATTACCTATTTATAGTGTTCCTTCTGACAATTTAAGCATGCAAAAACCTCACAAAATCATTGAAGATTTGGCCCAAAAACTATGAGAGCCAAATTTTACCAAAATATGCCATCTAATTGAGTAGATCGGTGCCCTAATCGGTTAGATCATGATGATTTTAAAGATCTCACACGTTTATCATTAATGCGCTTATTTGATTTACTTAGAGGAGAATATTAAATATGATTTTGCCTGAAATTTGTAGTGCGTAGGTTACCTAATGGATTAGCTAATAAATTATTTTCTTTTTTCTAGCCTCCATAGTGCTTTTGGGCCTTGGGTTTATTTTTGACTTTTTCACACTACTTTTTAAACCTTTACTCATCCTGTTTGCACCCCTTTCTTCAAAAGTACTAAAAGCTCAACCATTTTGTTAGTAATAATAATTTTAAAACGGTGAGGAAATAATAAAGCACTTATTTATAGGGTTAATAAAAGTTTCTGATTATTCAACCTCAAATAGTGTATTACCTTAAGCATTAAGTGACAATGATAGAAATTACCCTTTTCAAGGGAATGACAACATAATGTTGTATGTACTTCTCTATGAAACATTGGATACGAGAGTTGGTTAAATATAAGATAGATATATAAACTACAAATATATCTTCTCAACCTACTAAGAGGTCAGTTGATCATCACATATCATAAATGTTTAAACCATCCTCAACAAACATTTTATTTTATCACAATCATTTATTTACACCATCAACGAACATCCTTAGATCACAAGCATTATTATGATCAAATATTAATGTATAGTAAATGGTATACACTTTGCGTTGCACAACATCATTTAGTATGCATTGCAACTTCATTCAAGCTACAAAGCAAACCTATAAAACACGTTAGGTATTCATTTTTGTACCCATTTTTTCATGGGTTCTGGTGCATTAGTAGTTCTTCAGGGTCTAAGGTCGCTACCTTTAAATCTTCTTAATTTATTAAAACAAAATGGCTCTAGGTGGCTAAATCTATTGCAGTAAGAGCATTTATAGACAAGTCAATTCACTTTACTACTATTATAACATTTACTATGTGCTCTACAAGATTTAAACCCTAATCCAATTTTATTTAAGGAAGGCTTGATAGAATCAGATCAATGTTTTCTTTTCCCTTTGTAAATTTACTTAGGGTTTCATGCAAAAAAAATTACTTCCGATCGAGACATAAGTCTTACAAAGACTAGATTGGTTTCTAAGGTTGACCATTTCATATTTTAATGTTTCATTACTATTTTCTAAAGATTCAACATAGTCTACAATATCTATATTGCACTCTTTAATTTTATCATTTTATTCAATTAACTTTGCGCTTAATTGAAACAATTTATTGTATGATAACTTTGTTACCTCGTGGTACTCTTCTCCGTGAGATTGTTTCAATCAAACTCCATCAGAAGAAGATTCTTCAAATGTTCTACAAGTGGCTAATTCTTCTAGGATTATCCTTGATGTTGAGTCTCTAACAATATTATTCGTTGAGACCTCACTCTTCTTTCTTATTTTTGAAGGTTCCACTATATGAGACTTTTTTTCATTTTCTCTTCTTAATGAAGTTCATCCCTCTGATATTGAATCTTCCATAGATTCCTCTTCACAGGAGTCCGTTGATGAAGTTGCTAGAGATGCTTCTAGATTTGAGCTTATGCCTTCAACCTTTAACCGTTGAATCAACTCATTCAAATTTTTGACGATTTCTTCCTTCTTGGATTTCCTGATATCATAAACATTCCCATCTCTTAATTTAGGGATTAGATCAGGTTTTAGATTTCAATTCTTAATTCTTAGATATTTAGAGACAACTTCTAACATTGTTTCCAATATTTCTAAAGGTTGAAAGCATTTAAGAAAAAGGTTTTCATTTTTCCTGCCTCGTGTGTTCATTCTCTCTTGTCTGATACTTGGAGAAACCACATATATCATTTCAAGAGTATCTCAAACTTCCTTGGTAGAATTACAATCATGGATATAGAAAATTGATTTTATTATAAGGACATAACAAAAAAAAAATTAGTTTTAAAATAAATTTCAAAATTTATCTTTTCTTCTACGGTCTAGAGAAATTAATGTTTATCTACTACATCATCATTTACGCAATGACTATGGATAAGCAACTTATTGAATATAGGTTCCCATAATTCAAATAATTTTTTTTAATTAATATTTTAAATATAGCTTTCCATAATTCAAACTTATCGCCATTAAACCATGAAGATGTGTTTAGAAAAGCCCTCTTGTTAAGATCAATGTTGGAAGTCATCTTCCTCTTGAGACAATTAGTCTTTAAACATGAGTTAGATTCAAATTCCTTTTGTTAAACATGTGACACAAATGTTTTTTTTTAGGGGGGGGGGGGGGGGGGGGTTGAATTGTGGAGGTTTGAAAATCGTTGATTTAAAATAAGAGCATTTTCAAAATCAGAGTTTAAAAACATTTTATTAAAAAAGTTTGAATAAGAAGCAAAAATTCGCAGTAAAGAAACTCAGTGGAAAATAAAAGAGATAAGGGAAGAGAAAACAACATCAAGAATTTATAGAGATTAAGTCTTAAAATGTGACCTAGTCCTCTCTCCCAAGAACTGAAATTGAAAGTTTCCACTAATTCTTGAGTGGTTTTAGAATGTCAAGCACATCAAACACCTTATACAAGGAAATTAAGTTTCATGATAACTTCAAACCAAACAACAAGCTGAGGAATTAAGAGGTTTGAGTTGACTATCCTCCAAACCGAATCGAGGTTTTACACGGGCTGACCATAGATCGAACTAAGATTTTTACCTAATTGATCTCAAACATATTGAGCTTTTAAACATACTAAACTTAGATACTGAGTGAGATTTTAAACAGGATGATCTCAAACCAATTTGGGTTTTGATCGAGCTAAGTTCAAAAACCCTTATGAATGTTTTTCTCTGGATATTCTTCATGAACCTAGAAGAGAGCTCTTATTCAATGGCGGAGTTTACTGACCAAACAATGACTTTATTCTAATCCCCAAAATAGCTTTTGCACTAGTTTATCTCCAATCTAAAATAATAAATTCCTAATGAAGGATGATTTACTCAAGAGAAAATACTACTCTAAGTAAATTTACAATAAAGCCCTATCTAAGAACAAATTTCTCACTAAACTGAAGAATGCTCTCAAAGCACTATGGCTAAAATATGTGAAAAGCAGAAATATTTTAGAGAGAGTATTAGATAAAGGAAAAGTGAGGTTTTCCATATTTTCTTGATGCCTTAAAATGGTAGAGGAACGCCTTATTTATAGGCCAAGAAATGGTGTGATTTTAATAACAATCCATGGGTCAAATAAATGACCTAATCTATTAACTAATTGATTAAGTACTTACAATATTTGGTATTATTTTGAAGTGAGACCATTTTCAAATTAGGTCGAGAGTTTTGAGCAATTTTGAGTGTGGTGACCTTTCGTTACCTTTTTTATGAGTTTAAGATTCATATTTTATTTGAATAGAGTTGTTATAGAGTTTTCATAGTTGTTTTTGAGTTGTTTAGAGCCGGAGATCAGAATATAGGATACACTTGAGTTGAGCTTGGAGCACTGTTGACATTATAAGGTTACCTTTTGAGTAATATTTTTATTTATTTAAGTTTGTTAAGGTAAAAGAGTTAAAATTCAGTAATTGAGTAATTGATAATAATATTATTGAGTTGAGTTGGGATATGAGTAATTTGACTCTTTATATTTGTTTTGATAAGGCTATAGTTACCTTGAATAGTTGTTGCCTTCCCCTGTTGGTGATCTGACATAAGTAATAATATGAACTACTTTGTTGGTGAGTGGTATTGTGATAATAGGTTAATATTTTGTATTGTTGATGAGTATGTGTGAATATGATATGTTTATATGATTGAGTTATATCTGTATATCATATTTTCAAGTTATGCAGTTCAAAGAAAACTAATGTGTTGGTCTTGCATTGGCAAATTGTGGTTCAGAGAAAACCTTTTCCAGAGAGGACATTATGTTAAGAGAGAAAATCTTTCGAGTACAAGATGTGAATGTTGTTTCTTTCATTTTTGAGTTTAATTGTTGCGAAAGTATTTTGATAATTGTTGTTGAGTCCCATGCATCATGTATATTAGAGATAGATAGGACTTTGTTTCAATGAGGTCTAGTGCTCAAAGAGAGTCAGTGACGAGGTATGAGGCTCAGAGAGAGCTAGTGACGAGGTATGATGCTCAGAGAGAGCTAGTGACGAGGTCCAGTGGTCAGAGAGAACCAATAACTGTCTTATTGTTCAGAGAGATCATTTTCCAGAAAGGAGTTGACGACGTGGATAATTTCGTAAAATAATTCGGACATCCAAACTTTTGGTACCACAGACATTTTTGGAAGAGGATTGTATTGCACTAATACATTTTCATTGTGATTCATTGTTATCTTTGCACTAACACTTGAGTTGGGATTATTTGATTATGATTTATGTGAGTTGTTAAGTTTATTAGAATTATGATTTCAATAAAGTTGAGTTTTATTTTATGAAACAATTGAAGATATTTTTAATTGTTTATTTCTGCTGCAATTATATTATTTTTTTGAGAAAGATGTTTATGCTGAGGAAATGTGACACCCTTTTTGAGTTTTTATTTTTGCATTATGTTTTATAATTATATGTTGGGGTTTAGGGTGTTACATATAACACATCATTAAGATTTATTTCCTAATACAATGTTTATATGTCGATGCATATGATTCCATAATTTTAATCCCTCTGCAAAGGGTCGTGGTACTACTTCATGATTCAACGCCACTAACGGGATGGATATACACACCATCAATGAGACTCAAGATTCTCGTCATGATAAGGTGGTTCTGTTCTCTAGCATATACGTCTTGCCACCTCTCTAGTGTTTACCTCGTGACTCCTCTCCAGTAGCCACATAATTATAAAATGCATGAGTATAGAATTCACCAATATGCATATGTAATTTAAAACATATGCAACATCACAGTATATCATAAACATATGTAAGAATTTATCTCATGCATTAACTTGTGCATATATATATATATATATATATATATATATATATATATACTCACATTGCCAACTAGTCATCATCAAAAAAGTAAAAAGATTCCCATCAAATATATGTATGAGTATATCTTTATTATTATGGAAAAATACATATAAAAATAGAGAGATGTCCTTACAATTACAACTTTTGTTAGAAAAATAATTGTGTTAGAGTCGATGGATAGTACATACACTTTCATCCAAAAATTGACTAAATTATAAGAAAGTCATACGTGTTAGATATGTGACTCCATATACAAGAGGGAGTGAATTATGGAAGTATGAAAAACTTTTGTTTAAAACAAAATCATTTGAGAAGTCATAGTTTGAAAATATTTTGTTAAACAAATGAAAAAATAGCAACGGAAAACCAAAAAAAAATATTTATTGGAAAATAAAAGAGACAAGGGAAAGAAAAATACACTAAATAATTATACAGGTTTGGCCTTATGGTGGCTTACTCTTGTCCCCAATAATTATTCTTGAGAGTACCTATGAAACTTGAGAGCTTTTTAAAAGATGTGTCCACCAACCTCCTTATACAAAGAAATGAAGTTTTCAAGCTAAGTTCTAACAAAATAGTGAACAAGGCTCAGAGAGTTTAGTCTCTAAACCAAACAGAGATTTACCATGGGATGATCTCGAACCAAGACGGAATTTTGTGTTGGCTATCATCCAAATTGAACTGGAATTTTACACTGGCTGAATATGAACCGAACTGATATTTTTTACCGGGTTAATCTCAAACATACTAAGCTTTTAAGCTAAGCTAAACTCGGAAACCAAGAGAGATTTTAACTAGAATGATCTAGAATCGATAGAGCTTTTAACTGTGTTGAGGTTCAATAACTGTTGTGGATATTTTCATGGGCGGATCTTCACGAACCAAAATATATATTTTTTCTCCAAGACAAAGCTCACGAACCAAACAGAGACTTCCTAAGACTATCCTCCAAAGATATAAGAGATTTTAACTAGTTTAGCTTGCAACCAAAATAACCATTTACTATGGAAGAATTATTTACACAAGAAATAATACACTCTTGTAAGTTTACAATGTTACCATCAACCAAAACAATTATCTACTTAGACTCAAGAGAACTCTTGTAGTACTATAGCTAAAATATGTGAGAAAAATTGAGATATTTAGAGATATGACAAAAGAAATGAAAAGTGAGGGTTTTCTCATTTTGTGGATGTAAAAAGTGATAGAAAAGCTCTCTATTTATAGGTCAACGCGTTGAATAAATTTGGAAACAATCCATGGGCCAAATGAATGCTCTAATTGATTAGGCCAATTAATTAAGCACTCTAAATAATCGTTTTCTAAGGCCACCAATCATTAAGAGACTGTCCTAATCAGTTTTAAACTCAATTATGCATGATCTAATCGATTAGGCAAAAGATCTAATCGATTATTCAGTTAGAAAATGTCTTTTAATCAATCAGACACTCTCCTAATCAACTAGTTAGGCCTTAAAAATATTTTTTGGTGGTTTAAATAAAATACGAGAGACTTCTCAAATTCTTTTAGTGTGTGTAATTTGGCCATAGTATTTCCAAAAATACCCTTGTGTGTTTACAAGACACTTTTCACTTAGACGAACACAACCAGGCGAGCTTTCACACTTTATCTCTTTCCCAACTCTGAAGCTTAAAGTCTTGGAATTATTATATTTGAGTTTAGCATCACACAAAAACCTTAAGTCTTATTGATAAGGCTTGAGATAACTTCATGTTTATTACACATCTCTCAGGCAGGTCGTAATAGAGAAAATATAGATAAATTTTAAAGTGGTTAAACTCCATGTCATATGAGTAGAGAGTATATTGTACTTCCCCATGAGAGTATACTTTTCCCTCTTTGGCATAATCTATAGTTGTATGTCCCTACTTCAATCAGGGGGAGAATTTATATCAGGTTATTTTGTTGCTTGTCTTATCGCTTTCATCCTTTATTTTGTTTTGATTCGTTGAGTCTCCTTCATGATCACACTTCTTGAAATCAAGTTTAAAAAGATTCATTTTTAGCATGCATAAAAATTTGGTTAGATTTGATCTTGATCATGATAATATTTTATCAATGGCATATGTTAGTTGAATGAAAACATTTTGTGTTTTTGGTTAAGTTTAATTCAAAGTAAAGTCTCAAAGTGATTTGAAAATTTGGTAAATTGAGATTTTACAAGATTGATTCGAATCATTCAGTTTTACACTGAATTTTTTATTCTAATCAAATTGGACAGAAGTGAAATCTATTCATTTGATTCGAATCAATATTTGAATTTGATCTAAATCATTTTCCCTGTGGACAATTCTGTTTGGTTTGATTCGAATCAAACTTTGTACATAATTTGAATCATTCACTATTTCAAAAACTTCATTGTCGGGTCTGTGGCATTTGATTCGAATAAACATTTACACATGATTCAAATCATGTGGCATTTGATTCAAATTACCCTTTTCCTGATTCAAAACAACGGGGAGATTTTCAAAATTCTGTTTTCCTTTTATTCCATTACATTTGATCATTTGATTCATACCATAACTTGCTCTTGTTTGAATCTAACTGACATTTTTAACCATTTTGTGTGCTTAATCTCAAGCACATATAAAAGATTTTTGTCATCATTTCTTAAAAAATTATCTATCATTCTGATCATCATTTTCAGTGTGATTTAGTGAAAAAAAAATTTCCTTTGTTTTGAGTGTTCAAAGTCTTGTAACGAAATTCTTACAAGTTCAACTTCAATTGAGTTCAAATCTTGATAACGAGAGTTCTGTAATTGATTGAAGGAGACTCTTACTTGAAACTAATCATTCTTGGAGATCTTATTGAGTTTCTCAGGTTTTTAGCAAGGTTTAGGTGATTGTCAATGGTGGTGACAAATTCCATCGAAAAGAAGTAGGTTCTTCTCTCAAGAATTGCCTTAGTAGTGATTGTGTGGAAGGCTATGGATAAAACGGAGTTCTTCTCAAATCTTTGGACAATTTACACGCTAAAGGAATCAGTAGGATCAAGGGATTGATAGCGACACACGAAAGTTTGGAGCAGTATTGGTGTTATTGGAAGATTCAAGAAACATATTTGAGTAAGGATTACATGGAAGAGTTTGGCAAGTGTGTTGTATACAAGTTAAGATCTAAATATGAGATTTATTTTCTCAACTGTATTATGGATTGATGATTGTATGAACTCTTGTAAATGTTTTTCAAATAACAAGGAACTATGCAGGTTCTAATGGGAAACCATTGAAGAGTGCACGTAGGCAAGGTGATGACGAATGCCAAAGCACTATAAATCTCGGTGTCATCTATCTCTCTCTCTCTCTCTTTCTCCCTCTCTCTCTCTCTCTCTCTCTCTCTCTCTCACACACACACACACACACACACATGCACACACACACACACACACACACACACTCTCTCTCTCTCTTGCATTTAACTTTTGCAGTGATTGCGTGCTTAGGTTTATCAATTCAATTGTATTATATTGTTTGCTCTTAATAGTGATATATTACGTAAGCATTAGGTTGTGTTGGAATTGTAGAACTAGTTAAGCGAGTCTTTTGATTAATAATATGAAGTGAAATTAATTTAGAACTCCTTTAATTAAATCATTGTGTAAAAACTTCGTGTGCCTTGCGCAATTGAATCAATTCATACCAAACGTTTCAATCATATTAATCTTTGATATTTGTGAAACTATTTACGTTGACCTGATCAATATTAAAACTGTATAATTTTCATTTTCGCATCAAACCTTCCGCTTGCTACTCATTTTTGGAAATACTCTAATTTTTGAAAATGGTGGTTGAATTTTAATTTGTGTCTATTCACCCCTCTCTAGATTGAATTACTACTTCCATATTCACACCCAATAATTGGCGTCAAGAGATGGTCTTTTGATTGTGTCTAATCGACATCCAAAAGCATGTGAATATGTCGGAATATGATGATCCTAAGGGAGCGTATAATAGAGTACGAGTTTTTAAATCAAAGAACTATATTTATTAGAAATCGATCATGTATCTTGTTATCAGTTGAAAAAAATATGTGATGTGCTATCATCGAGGGAGAATTTATTCCCATGGACAATGACGAGGTTTTTAAACACCCAAAAGATTGGGATGATGCTGAAACAAAAAAGGCTTCATATGATTTGAAAGCGAGGAACATACTCGTTTTTACACTAAGTGATAAAGTGTTCAATTCAATTTCACATCATACGAGTTCTAAAGGTTTGTGGGATGCTCTACAAACTCCTATTAGGGAACGGTGGATGTCAAGGATTCTAAAATAAATATGTTTACAGATGAGTTTGAACTATTTTGTATGGAACTCGAAGAATCCTTGGATTCCATGCAAACTAGATTCCTCCATTTAATCAACAAACTACGGGACTTAGGTAAAACCTTTTCCAACAAATATTGTACTAACAAAATATTGACATCCATATGTAGGGAGTGGCGACCAAAAGTCACTATTATAAAAGAAGAAAATGATCTTAGTACCTTAAATATTACAAAACTATTTAGGAAGTTATCCAAGCATGAGCATGAGCTGAAACGACTCGCCGATAAGGAAGTAAAGTCGAAAAAGAAAGAGAAAGAAAAATGAGAGAAACAGGATCTTTCTTTGAAAGCTTCATCCTATAAAGGGAAGAAGTAAAATAAGAAAGTGACAACGCTGATGAAGAAGTTTCCAAAAAGGAAGAAATGGGTTTATTCGTTAGACGCTACAATGGATACCTTAAGAGAAACAAGCTCAAGAATACCGACAAAGGTCTAGTAGTCATCCACCAAAGAAGGATCACAAGAAAGAAGATAATGAGATTACTTGTTACGAACGTGGTAAATTGGGACACTATAAACTACCTATCCAAATCTCACCAAACATCATAAGAGCAAAGACAAGGCTTTCTACAAGACGAAGGGAAAATCTTCCAAAGGTCGTAGATCCTACATTGCGTGGGAATAAGAGGTTGAAAGCTCCTCCTCCGGTTCCTGCTCAAGTTCAAATGATAAGTGTGCCAACTTTCGCTTGATAGAACGTAAGAAAGGTGGAACTTTAAAGGTATATAATTCTGATTCTGAAAACGAGTATACTTAGAGTGAATTGTCCAACATGGATTCCCAAATGTAACTTAACTAACCATGAAGGACCCACTAGTTGGGAACCTAAATTATCTATTTAATGTTTCTTAGGAAAGTCTTGCCTTCGTAAAAAGATTGTGGTTTCTATGTTCATCAAGTTCGATGAGAAAGAAAGTGTTCACATCATGTATGGAGACAATACGAAAGGTAAAATACTTGGTGAAGGTGTTGTGGGAAACATCTCCACATTTACCATTGAAAATGTGTTGTTAGTGAAAGGGCTTAAACACAACCTGCTAAGTATTAGCCAATTATGTGACAAAGGGTATTCGATTGTTTTTTATATTCTTAGTTGTGTACTTGAGCATAAGACTAATAAGGACCTTGTGTTTAAGAGTTCTAGGATTGAAAATGTCTATATGCTTGATCTATATGATGTGTCAATGCATGGGACTAAGTGTTTAGTAGCTAAGAATGAAGATTCTTGGTTACAACATAGACGCTTAAATCATGTGCATTTTGACTTGTTAAATAAAATAGCATCCAAAAATCTAGTAGTTTGTCTTCCTAAAATAAAGGAATATATAAGTGAAATTTCTAATTTCCACACGTATCTTACTCTTACCCTAATCTCATGGCCAACTATCCTATAAATACAATGGTACTGTGCACAATAAGAGGGGGAATTCGAGAGTGAAGCGATAAAAAATTGTTCCCAAAATCTTCACACAAAGCTCAGAAACCATACCTCATCAGAGATTCACACCGAAGCTCTGAGTAAGAGGAGCTAAGCCCCAATCCAAAACCAATTTTTAACACATACTATCTAAGCAGCAAACAACACAGCTACTTAGCAACCAAAGAGTAGAAAACCAAAGAAACACAACGAAAAGAGGAAAAGGATGCAAGAATTTAAGAACAAAGATTCAGTAAGAAGGATACTTGAGGACTTTGTTGCTCCAAGAGCACTTGGAGTAGGTAAATTTCTTCTTTGATTAGCCCATAGCTCTCTTGTATGAACACTAAGCCACGTAGATCTTTATTTGTATGTCTATTCTTTCTCGTTTGTACATTAATGAATATTGAGTTATTGGTTGTATTTGATATAACACATAGTTTAGGAGAGGATTCTAGGTTTAATTTGGTTTGATTTGATATATTTGATTTGGGGTTTTTAGAATCCTAGGGTTTTCGATCTAAGATGTAGGGAGATTTGTTGTAAATTTTGAGTTGGAAAATGGGATTAGCAAGAAAAATAATCTAGGGTTAGTGAAGGAAGTTTTGTTGTTTGTGGTTGGGTTTGCCAAAGAAGACGGTGGTGCCGCCCTTGTCTGCTGTCCATCTTCGGCGAGCAGGTTAGAGGAGATGAGCGAAGGCGGAAGCTTGTGTGTGTGTGTGTGTTTGTGTGTGTGTGTGTGTGTGTGTGTGTGTGTGTGTGTGTGAGAGAGAGAGAGAGAGGCATATTGATGAAATTAAATCATATATCTCGTTTTACTTTATTTGACATTGCTATTATTTATTGGCTATGATAAGTGGCAGACCGGTTTCCACTAGTCTCCCATGCACGATTGCTTAGCTGGACAATCCCATGAAATGAGTACATTGAACATGTGTGGGATCCCTCCCCCTAGGACGTGTGATTTAGTTAACTATTCCAAATAGTGTCATCATGTGACTAATACAGAGTCAACATATTAGACTTTTGGTTTGGGCTTGCATCCGTTTGCGCTTCGCCTGATTGCTTTTCACGCTCCTCTTTTTCCAGTTCTGTTTGTGGTTGGGACATTTGGGCCTTTAAGTTTACTATTTACAGTCTTATTTGATCTCCACGCCCCCATTTGCTAAAATGTCATCTTTAATATCTTTATGTATTTATTTCCATTTTGATAATTAATTTAAAGAATGTAAATAATAATAATATTGAATAATAATATAAATATATTTTTCTTATATTCAAATATTCCATTATTTATTTTGTAGTTTATTTATTTAATTATCCCAAATTAAATAAGAGATTAATTGTTATGCACCGTCAGTGTAAAAAATTTTACACTGTCAATGCATCACAACCATCTGTTTGTATTACTTTTCAAGTGATTAAAATGAAAGGCAAACCTTTCAAATAAATCAGTGGTTGTGGTTAACTGACGGTGTAAAAAATCTTTACACTTTCAGTGCATATCAATTAAATTCATTAAATAAATAAATAAATGCTAATATAAAATAAATAAATGAATAAATACTTGTGACTTTTTCTAAGATGATTAAAATAAACCTTAGGTCCAACGCCAAGTGGGCTTTCTAAAACCTTGGGCCAACGCCAAGTACTCTTTTCAAACTCCAAGTATTTAAATCAACTCGATTCAAATCTTTTCCCAATTAAATATTACGTTAAAAACTTTTTACTTTGAAAACACAAAAGAGGAGGATCCTTGGAGTCTCGCATTCCTTGAATCCTCGAATGCTCGGTCTTGAGGCACATGCCTTGGGAGAGTCGTTTGTTCATCTTTTCTCTTCTAAAACACTTAACATAAACTTGGACCAAAAGTGGGACTGTTAGAGTCTAGAATTCTATGGAACCTTTGAACCATCAACTCCGAGACACACGTCTTGTTCTTGTTGAATGTTTGTTGCCCATCAAACAAATTTCATAAATACATTAAATGAAAAAGGATCGTTGGAGTATAGCATTCTAGTAATCTTCGAATAATTGGTCCTGAGGCTCACGTCTCGTTCTTTCCAAGCAGTCTCCATTCACTTAAAAAACATTCGACACGTCAAACTTATTTCCTCGCCCTCGTGCGATCGAAAACCTTTTACAAGAGAGCAACGTGTAATCCTTTCTAATGCGTATGCAAACTAGCACTTAAGTCTCAACCGTGAGCATGCAAGCCAACGTTTAACTGTTAGAATGTGAACTAAACACGTGTTCAATAAAACAAACTTCAGCCAATCAAATCTTTTCATACAAGAACATTGTTTAATCCTTTCTAAAGCATATACAAACTAGCGCGTAAGTCTCCACCATGAGCATGCAAGCCAAAGTAAACTGTTAGAAATTTATTTTAGCACCTGTTCATTAAAACACACCAACCAACAAACTATAGCCTTTCCCCGAACTAAGAAGCTTTGAGTTCCTTATTGTAACTAAGAATATGTAGGAGCGAGACCCACAGACTTATCAAGCACCCTAATAAAAACACTTTTTGCAACCCCTTTTCTTTTCCTTTTTTAATTTTGTCATTCGAAGAAAACAAATGACACTAGCTAACATTCAATCGCAATTTTAACTAAAAGGTCTCTGTTGAGTACAACGGACGTGAGGGGTGCCAATACCTTCCCCTTGCGTAATTGACTCCAGAACCCGAATTTAGTTGCGAAAACCATCTTCTTTCTCTCTTAAAGATTTTACCGATATTTTCCCTTTCCTTCTTTGGAATATATAAAGTTCGGTGGCAACTCTGTTCAAATCATTTTTTCTCGACTTCACGAATGATCGTATTTTTTTGAGATGTGACAGCTAGCAACTCTGCTGGGGATAATCAATCTTAAAGCAAGAGATAGTTAAGCCTAACTTAGTTAATTTTGTGATGAATGCTGACTTGTCTTATTCGTTTTCTTTATGTTTGTGCTTTTCATTATACATGCTTGCTTACTTGCTTTCTTTTATGTTTTCTTTTTGTTATATGCTTATTATCATACTTATTTATGGATTTGGGGATGATATCATGAGTAAAGCTCTACACCAGAGCTTTGGAAAAAGAAGAGAGAACACAGAGTTTATAAATGGAAGTTGTGTAGTGTTAGTCCCCAAGGACCGCTCCTTGTGTGCCTAGCATGAAGACTTCCCCTAGAATGGAACTTTTCGTAGATCTCGTTATAAGATGGATATCCTGTCGCATAATGTTGATTCAGGAAGGGTCCATCACTCTAGGAACCAATCTTAGAATCAGTTTCTATTTTTGTGGTTGTGTAGTGTTAGTCTCCAAGGACCACTCCTTGTGTGCCTAACATGAAGATCCCACCTAAAATAGACTTTTTTATCACTCTCTTCATAAAACAGCTAGCTTGCTGCAGGATATTAGTACAATTAAGGTTCATAACTCTGGGAACCTTATCCATCAATGTAGAATCTATCTTGTGAGTGGTTTATGGGTAGAAAGCCTAAAACTAGCTATTATAAAGCCTACCTATTAGGGTGTTTTGAGTTACTTGTGATACCCTTGATCCAAGCATCATGCATTCATGATCATTTGCATAAACATCATGACACTCATACAAAAAATTTGATTTCAGTGATCCTTTGTATCCACAGTTTTTAACATTCAAAGTTGTGATGGGATCAAATAGAAGGAAAGCTTTGAAACTCAGGGGCAAGATGCCAAACACCTTCATTCTATTGAAGTTTCTAGAAGACCTTCCATCATGTTTCATGGTAAGATTCTAGAGCTTCTTACTATCAAGGTTCGGATACCATCCATCACTTCTTTGGGTCAATTCTATGATCCTCTGCTCTGAACCTTTTTGTTCCAAGACTTTCATTTGAGTTTTGCCTTGGAGGAATTTGAAGGAATTTTGAGTTTTTCCATGAAGGAAAGGGTACCATACACTAAGAATGGCCAAGTACCTAAAGTGGAGGAACTAAATTTTGCTCTCCAGATTCCTATTTCAACTACCATGGCTTATTGGAAGAAGAAAGAAGACTTCTCAAGCTTTCAAAGAGTTTACTTAGAAGCGAAAGCTAAGAAATTAATTATGGTGGGACACTGAGATGCACTTGGAAATGTTCTAGCTCTCCTCGTATATGGGCTAGTCCTTTTCCCAACTTTTGAAGATTTCATAGACTCTGCCACCATTAGTATATTTTGGACTGTTTGGAAAGAAAAAGAAAGTCCAGTATATCCACTTTTACCTGACATCTTCCGCACTCTTCATATTCTCCATAAGAAGAAGAGTGGTGCTTTGACATGTTGCCATCATTTTCTTTACAAGTGGCTCAGCTCATATGTATCCAAGCCCAATGCTATTATCAATAAAATGACAAGTGGGGAGTGGGCCAGAACCTTGGCGTCTCTATCTAAAAAGAATATCACTTAGTACTGCAACAAACTTAATGTCGAGGAAATCATCATCAGTTATGGAAGTTTTCCTAACGTACCTTTAAGAGGATCTAAAGTTTGTATAAGCTACAACCCCATGTTAGCTTTACGACAGTTTGGATATCCTATGTTGGGGAAACCTGATGATAAGGAATTAAAGGAGATGGTTTTACATGACATAGGTGCCAAGGATCCAACATTGCTCCATAAGATCATCCAATCTTGGGATAAAGTCCACACGAAAGGCACAAAACTAAGAAAGAGGTGTGGTATGACTAGGATACCGTATCAGTAATGGATTCTTGAAAGGGTTAAAGTTGTCAAACTCCCTTTCTCTGTAAAGATACTTCCTAGGCCTGCTGCACCAGAACTTATTCCTATTTCTCTTGAGGAAGTGGAAACACTTAGAGCTACCATAGCAAGGCTTACCAACGAAAATGAGAAGCTAAACCAAAAACATTGTGAGGCTTTTATAGAAAAGGATGAGCTCAAGCACCATCTTGGAAAAAGGAACAAAGAACTAAGTGAGAGTTATGTGGATACTTCAAAGGAAAGAAGAAAGAAGAAGCATTTTCTCTTCATGCACAAGTTACAGCCAGAAAGTGGTTTGTGAAATGCGAAGAAATGTTCAAGCTTGCCAACCACTTGATACATGTCTTTCTAAAAGGCTAAAGTGTATTGATGATTATATGACATATGAGAATACTCCACCCGTTGTTTTCCATATATCCGTTTCTGCCAAGACATGGTCCATGTCCTTAGACAAGAGCTGGAACATCTGAAGAAAGTCCGAGGAGTTACAAAGGAATAGGATAGATTTACATTTGTATTACATTATCTTGTAATCCTTAAAAGTACATGATTATGAATGAAATGAATGTTTGAGTTTGCTTTAAAATTACTTGTCTTTATATCTATCTCTTATACTTTCGAATGCCTAACAACTAACAAAGTCATAACGATTCCTTGCAAATAAACAAAAATTATAACATAGCATTTGTATACAAATAAACACTATCATGCATGTCAAAACAAAAAAAACTTACATGCACTCTACCCTTTCATCCAGACAATCTGACTACTCGGCACAGATAGGAAGTGTGCCACAACTTCACAATGACGCTTGAATAAATCGAAGCTAATTAAGCAACAATCAGAACACGCATTGACTCAATGCAGGCGAAGATCAATCGTTTAATCGAAACCATGCTATCCTTGGATTAGAAGGAAAGGAAGGCTAAGATTGATGCCGAAGTTAGAAGAATTGTTACTCAGATTGGTTCATCACGCTTAAAATGCCTGGAGTAACCAACCCTAAGTTTGGTTTTGTTCATCTCAAAGGAGGTCCTATCCCAATTCCTGTACCAGCTGTCAATTTGGAAACCCTGTGTCATTATACAGTGTTTGCTCGACACAGATGTGTGACTGATGATGAAGATCAATATGATGCTTTATTTATGCCACAACTAGCAAGGCCTGTTGTTTGAGTCCTTCCAGACCCAACTATAGAAATACTCCATACTCTAGAAGAAAAATTCAAGTCTTTGGAGGTTCATACTACTCCAGACTTGGATGCTATTGATATGTGCCTGGTACTAGGACTAATAATTCTCCGAAAATTCAAAGTTCTTGATTTTGACAAATACAAGGGGATTAGTTATCCTAAGACTCACCTAAGAGCTTACTATTGAAAGATGGCAACTCACATCAACAAAGATCAACTCTTAATCCACTATTTCTAAGATAGCCTCAGTGGGGGCATCCTTGGAGTGGTGCATACAGTTGGGGAGAGGGCACATCAAATCTTGGTGGGATCTTGTAAAAGCTTTTCGTAGACATTATCAATATAAAACTGATTTGGCGCTCAACTGCACTCAGCTGCAAGACATGACTCAGCATAGCAATGATTCATTCAAAGAATACGCCCAACGGTTACGGGAACTTGCAACTCGGGTTCAGCCCCCTCTCCTTTACAAAGAACTAATTGACATGTTCATGGGGACTCTTCATGCCCAGTATATGGAAATGATGGTAAGATTCAACTTTCCAACTTTCTCCAAGGTCGTTTCTATTGGAGAAATAATTGAGGCAAGTGAAGAGGGGGAAGATACCATATGCTGCCACTGCCTCAAGTTGAGGGAAAAATCCTTACTCCAACTTCTAGAAGAAGAAAGAGGGCGAAACTAATGTTGTCATGGGACGACGAAAGGGCAGACCTCAACCACGGGTTCCATATCACCAAGGCAGCTGCCATTGCACCTATTTTGTATCATCTACCAATTCCACAACAATAATCTTATCAACAGCATGCTTACCAGTAGCAGCCACCATAGCAGTATCAACAAAATGCCCCTCCATAAAGGCAATTTAAGCCAAGAGGACCACGAAGACACTATGACACTCTTACCGTACCTTGCAGTCATATATTTCCATACTTGTTCAAAAGAGGATTGTAGACTTTGAGGGAATTAAAGTCGCCTCCTCTCCCGTATCCACCAGGTTATGATGCCAACGCTTACTGTGAATTTCATATGGGTGCTCCTGGGCACACCATAGAAAATTGTTACGCCTTCAAAAGTCGTGTGTAGGATTTGATTGAATAAAAAGTTGTCACCTTTTACACCGACAGGCCCAAACGTTAAAACTAATCTCATACCAACATATAGAGGAGCCTCTGTCATTGCTATAGAAGAAGATGATTATCATAAATTGATCTAGAATATTGAAGAGATCCAAACTCCTACCTCTGTGATAAGAGCACAACTAATGAAGCATGGTTTGATCCCAGTGAACCATGGTGATTAAAATGATGGTACTTCTGGTACAGGTGCTAATGAAAGCCAGACAAGAAAAAGAAGAAGAAGAAAGTGGTGGTTGTAATAGAAATTGCCTATGAATATTCAGAAGTGCAGATCCTAGTCACTCCATTGGTTATTCAAATTCCAACACCTTTTTCGTATTAGAGTGAAAAATCCATTCCTGGGATTTACTAGCCCAAAGCTTTTAAGCAGGGGCATGAAAATCAACACCTGATCATTAACGAGCCAAATGTGACATCTATTATGGGACCAGGAGGAATAACCTGTAGTGGTCGGGTATTTGCATCAAGAACTATTGAATCTTCTATCATGGCCAAAGGAAAAGAAATTGACAATGATATTCCAGTTCTTAATCCAAACACTGAATTACAAGGGGAACTGTTGCCTCCTAAGGCTGCAACATCTCATAAAGAAACTGAAGATTTTCTGAGGATAATCAAAAAGAGAGACTACAAAGTAGTCGACCAATTGAACCAGACCCCTTCTAAGATATCTATGTTGTCGCCATCGCTTAGATATGAAGCACATAAGGACTCGTTAATGAAGGTCTTGGGCGGTGCCCATATTACAAAGGATATTACCATGGATCAGTTTGATGATGTGATAGCAAGTATTACTACTGGTAATTTCTTGGGATTTAATGATGATGAGCTTCCCTCCGAGGGGAAAGATCACAACAAAGCTCTACATATTTCCTTGAGATGTATGGACACCTTGATGTCAATAGTTTTAGTTGATATAGGTTATTCTTTGAATGTTATCCCTAAAAATGCCTTGATGAGGTTATCCCTAGAAGAAATTGGTATGAAACCCAAAACTTTGATAGTAAAGGAATTTGATGGCTCTAGATGAGAAGTAATAGGAGAAGTGGACTTGCCAATCAAGATTTTTCCGACCACCTTCAGCATTACATTCCAAGTAATGGACATTCACACTAGGTATATATGTCTACTTAGAAGGCCTTGTACATGCTGCAGGCGCGGTTACCTCAACATTACATCAGATGCTGAAATTCATCACGAATAATAAAATGATTGTAATTGAAAGGGTGGAGGATATCTTGGTTAGCCATCAAACATCCTTCAGATATGTCGACGTTGAGGGAAAAACTATTGAAACACCCTTCAAATGTTTGGAAGTGGTGAATGCATTGACAGTTCAGTAGACATGAGAGCCACCAAAACCTGAGTTTTCAATGGCTTCTTGGCAAGGAGCTAAGGCCATCATAGAAACTGAGAATACCCAAGGCTGGGGCAAGTTGGTAGACATGCACGAGAAGAAGGAAAAGGTTGGGTGTGGGTATCAACCATCCTTGGATAAAGAAAATGATCAATCTGGTAGAAAGCAAATTCCTCCGATGCAAGAAACATTCACCAGTGTCGACCACATCTTTGGTGGTCAGGTAGCAATGATTAGTGAAGAAGCACAGAATGAGGCAACATCCAGTTGGATACACCAAGCAGAGCCCAACGAGGAGCTAAAAAATTAGAGCACTGTGGAGATTCCTCAAGTCTTTCATTGTCAAAAGTAATTTTACTATTTTTTCTTTAAACCTTATGCTCTGTGTCATACCCCAAATTTTGACCACTAAGATTTTCCATCATTGTGTAAATCATCATCACAATATGGATGTACCTTCATGCCTCATCAGTCTCCCCAAAGATGGGTGAGCATTCACCACAAACAAGGATTAGGGTTTCAAGCCCTCTCAGAGCACTTAGACAAAGGATCAATCAAGGAATGACATGATCTTCAACTTGTCTAAAATATCTAACACCCATAAAGGATCAATAGGTCTCCCACATCAAGAATCAAGCACAAATTTGCTACCTTCCGAGTGGATTAAGCCTCAAGATCTTCAGTGTCACCAAATTAGGGTTTTGGTCGACCAGGGCCTCCAGGTGGAAATTTTCCTCTGGGCATGAGCCAATGCTTCAAAGCATAACCTAAAATACTCCATGGAACCTCATGGATCTAATCATCAAGTCAATTTATCCTCAGGGGATGCATTTATCAAAAATCAGGAATTAGGGTTTCTTGACCTAATTCACCCCTAAGTTGACTTTTGGGACAAAGCATGAGCCAAGACCTCAAGACATGATTTGAGGGTCTCCAATACACCATATTGATCCATTTGCAACAATGGATTGATCCAAGAAGCTTGATTCACAAGTTTCAATTTCATCTGAACCACAATTAGGGTTTTGAAGAAAAAGTCAACTGTACCTTTAAATTTTGACCAGGACATGCTTCGAAACCTTGGGACATGATTCAATACACCCTACAACTCCTATGGAACATATCCATTAGGTTTAATTTAGTTCAAGGACTTGATTTCATATAGGATCGCACAGTTTAGATTTCATCTGATAAAAAGTCAACTGTGCACAAAAGTCAAGTTTGACTTTTTGAGATTTTTCACAATTATGGTTCCTTGACCCTAAATTGATGTTAATGTGTGATTGGAATCATCATTCATCAAGAAAAAACCAAATAAAATGAGTTAACTTGTAAAAGGGGCAGCCATAAAAAACTTAGAATTTTTCTAAGTTATGAAACAAAGTGGTTAGGGTACCAACTTCCAAGGACCATAACTTGAGATCCAAGCAACCATTTTGGATGGGCCAAGGATGGATTTGTAGCTCTCATGGCATACTTTAAAAGTGTCAACTACACCTCATTCCAATTCCTCATGTATTTTTAGTTATGGAGTGACCAAAATGACAAAAACATGAAAATCCCACTTTTTCCAACACTTAGTAAAATTTTCACTAAGTCAGAATATGTTTCACTTTTTTCAAAATATAGGGGCATTTTTCGCTTGGATCCAAAAAGTGTCAAGGCAAACTATGATCACACATATGTTGTATCATATGGGAGCTTTCCAAAATGGCCAAGAACTCCATCAAATTCCATCTGAGCTAAGAATTATGACAACTGCAACATGCCTTGTTGCAACTGTCCTGACATGGCAGATTTGTGCATTATGGCTCAATTTGATCAATTTGTGCAAATTACAAACAAGTTTATCCATCTGCACACCTCAAGGGGAGACCAAGGAGGGACAAACACTGATCCATAAGCCTCCCAAGTCTTTGGAACTACATATAGGTTTGGCACACCTAAAGGCTAAAGATGCTTCAAGATTCCAATTTTTTTTGGAGCATTCAATGGATGCTTAGAGGTGGCATGTATCATAGAAAAGATGAACGCTTTAGTCAAGCCTTATCCTTGAATCAGAGAACCATAGGCCTGTGCTCTAATCTCAAGTCAATGGCTAGAGGAGACTTGAGAATCCAAAGTGATCCAATTGGCCAAAGGCCTACTGTAGTTGCCATTCCCTATTCCTTGCAAAACAAACTTGACACATTATAAATAGACCTTATTTCTGATCAGTTTAAGTACACCAAAGGCCTATAACACTTGCCTTTCTCAAAATCATCCTCTCACTCTAAAAAATGCCATTCTTAGCAAGTACTATCGAATTTTTCAGTAGAAAGAAATTCCACTCAAACCAATTGCTCTAACACCTCATATACATCATACCTGAGTTGATCAAACCACTTCCAGCCATCTGGAACACCTAAATCACAAAGCTCCAAATCCACTTGAAGCCTATATGCAGCTGAGATGCCATGAAGTTATCCAAGCATTTCCAACCAAGTCCAAGCATTCAAACACACTCCATATGGTGTAGGGAAGCTGTTCAGATCATCACAACTCACCTGTAACACCTCCAACTCAAAAATCAGATTGCTCTTGCTGCCACGACCTTCAAGTAAGCCTAAACTTGGTCATCTCTTAATCTATGCATATTTCCTCGCACAATACTTTTGCCAAATGTTCATAATCATGCATAGAATGTTTCCCCTATATTACTTGCCTTGTATGAATCGTGTGTGGAATTTCTGAGCCTTCATGTAGAATTTAGGGTTCTTGAGGTTTCTCTTTGATTTCTTATTCCATGCTTAAAATAAATGAAATTAAAGACCATAGACATGATCGTGAGGTGAAAACGAGTAGATTGATATGTGGATTGTGTGATTTCATCAAGTATTCAGTGAGATTGATGAGAAAATGAAAATCAGCCAAGAACAGAGCATGCAGGCAAGACCAAGGTGTTCTTGGCGCCCTTTTTCAAACTTTCAAATATTTGAATATTTGTGATTTTATTTAATTGATTCAAAAATTAATTTCTCTCTGAATTTTAATCATTTTGAGTTGATTCTTTTTTTATTAATTCACAAAAATGTCAAAATATTTTATTTTACCAAAAATTCCCAAAAATATTATTTATTTCATATACTTGATATTTTTGCAAAAGAATTAATTTTTATTTGTTTTTAACATTTAAAATATTTTTTCTTTCTTGATTTTCCAAACTTAATTGATTTTCAATCATTTTGTGGATAAAAACATGATTTTTGAAGCATTGATCCAAGATCACCACTCATTTTTCACATGTTTTCATTAATTTTTATTAATTTTTAAACAATATTAATTACATTTTAAACAAAATTAGGGTTTTGGTTAATTCAACCCTCATTAATCTTTTTCAAACACTCATGGGCCTCTAATAGAGTGTACGACCCAACCCCTTTTTGTAAATAAACTTTTTTATAGGCCTCACATATTGTATAAGTCCCTCTGTATATTTTCAAATCAACGGCGCAATCGTCACCTTTTTAAAATCACTTGGGCCTCTCCTTGAGTTATAAGCCCCATCACTTGTACAAAAACACTTTTGGGCTTCTAATAGAGTGTAAGACCCATTCCTTGTAAGTAAGATACCTTGTTGGGCCTCAGACATTGTATAAGACCCGTTGTATTTTCAAAAACCTTGGCGCGATCGCCGTTTTCAAACAAACCATCTGGGCCAACCCCCGTGTTGTAAGTCCCATATTTCTTTTTAAAAATAATCTTTGGGCCTCTCCTTGAGTTGTAAGACCCAACCCTTTTGTAAATAAACCTCTATGGGCCTCAGTCATTGTATAAGTCCCTCTGCGATTTTCAAAGCAACGGTACGATCACTGTTAAACCTTGGGCCTCTCTTTGAGTATAAGCCCCAACAATCTTTTCAAAACAATTTCCCTTTTGATTTAGATTCAAATATGCAGTTGTTATCAAAACTTTCTTTAATTTATTTGAACAACTAACAAAACAGCATGGAAGCTTGCTCACCTGTAAGTTTTTATCCGCTTTCATTTACTCGCTTTAATATATATAACTGTATTGTGGGAAGCGGCGCATGGTTAGTCTTCTTTCATTCTTTTAAATACATGTCAAATATATATAACTGTATTGTGGGAAGCTGCGCATGATTAGTCTTCTTTCATACTCCTTTAAATACTTGTCATATATCAACTGTATATATACTAGTATAGTTATTTATAGTTTTCCCCGGTAACTAGGTGTAGAACTAGGTAAAGCCATGTTTGTCACTTTTAAATACAGTCAAAACTAGATCCCCATAGGATTTCCAGATACAGTCTTCCCTTCTCTTGGGGTTAATCAATATGCAACAAAGAGAAAGGCAGTATTCTCGGTGAACCTTTTCTCAGACTGTCACTCTTAGAAATCGTCAAAGAAATTCTACTCCCCGGAGTTGATCTATTCTCCATGAATAGGATCTCTTGAGTTTCGTCCAAATACTCGAACTTTCCTGGAATGATCTCTTCTCTGTGATTTGCATTTCTTGAACTTCTCTTGGTTTGGGGACCCACAGGCTTCCTAAAAGCAGCCCCGCCTCCTCTTGGGCTTTGTACAAGGACCCGTCGGCTTCTTAAAAGTTCTCATGCCTTCTATTGGGCTTCATATAAGGACCTTCACGACCTCTTAGAGGTATAGGACAGAACTTAGTCATCCTTTGCTAGAGCTGTTTTTCTTAAAAGAGTCACAAAAGCCCTCAGACCAATTTTAGGGTTGATACTCATCCCTTAAACGAGTCAGCCTTCTCTTGGGCATTGTACAAAAATAGACCACACTAATAGATTTGGACAGTCTAAATCTCCTTGAGTCTCAAAGACATTCTCAAGTTCCCTATAAACATAGGAAGAAACCCCAGATTCTGGATTAATCTCCAGCAGAGTTAAAACTTGTGGGTTCTAAAACCCAGTCTCTATCCTAAAATCCCCTGCCAGGGTCAGTTTATCATCACATAACCCTATCCTAAATCATAACCTCAAGGTATCTGACTTATCAACTCTTCTGTATTCCCCTGCAAGAGTTGATTCCCCACTTAGACCTGCCTCGGGATCTCAATAATTCCCGGCAGAAGATAACCTCCTCTTAGGCTTTGTATAAGGATCCTTTCCTCAGGAAAGTCAGCCTCCTCTTGGGCTTTGTACAATGATTCTCCCTAACGGAGCTAACCTTTTCAGACTCTCTTTTCGAGTCAATCACCTTTTCAGACTCTCTTGTTGAGTCAACCACTTTTCAGACTCTCTTGTTGAGTCAATCACTTTTTTCAGACTCTCTTGCTGAGTCAACCACTTTTTAGACTCTCTTGTTGAGGCAATCACGTTCCACACCGTCTTGTTGAGTCAACCATTTCTAGCCTCAATCTCGGGCTTCGTACGAGACAGATAAAAAGCACTCTCTTGTTGAGTCAACCCTTTTTTAGCCTCAATCTCGGGCTTTATACGAGACAGATAAGATCACTCTCTTGTTGAGTCAAACCCTTTTAGCCTCAATCTTGGGCTTTATACAAGACAGATAAGTACCTCCCCAGTGGAGTTAGCCTCCTCTTAGGCATTATATAATGATATCCCCAAAGAGTCAGTCTCTTTTAGCCTCCGTCTTGGGCTTTGTACAAGACACTAATATATCCACTCTCTTGTTGAGTCGGTCTCATACAACCTCCTTTTAGGCTTTGTATAAGGACTTTCCCAGTGGAGTTAATCAACCTCTTAGCTTCAACCTTGGGCTCTGATCAAGGTACACAAAAATCAACAATCCCTCTTTAGAGATGACAAATTCTCTTTCAGTCAACCTTTTAGCTTCAATCTTGTGCTTTGAACAAGATACAAATATTCCTTTTAGCCTCTGTCTTGGGCTTTGAACGAGACACCAAAACATCTTTTTCCTCCCATAGAATAGGAGGAACTATGATAGCTCTGATTTCCCTATTTCAATTAAACGGGAATACGTAGGCATAAGATTGCGAAATCTTAGCGAGCATAATAATAAAAAAACTCTAGGTCCAATACCTACATACATTAATCAAAACTTAGGTCCAGCACCTTACCAAAAACATCAACAAAAACTCACTCACTCATACTTTCCCAAACTCATTAATAGATAAACACCATCAAGTACAAAGCAAAACCTAAAGCTAATATCCTGTGGATAACCACATATAGGATGGGTAGCTTACATCTGCCCATTGTATAACCTGGCCTCGGACCCCCCAATCTCTTTAAGTGTTTGTCCTGTTAGACATTCGCGTGCAAGGTTAGTTTTAGATACTTTCCCTTTCCCTTCCAGCTTCATGGGATAAATAAGAAATTAGAAAGTAGCACCCACTCCTCCTCATTGCGGTGAGGAAAACCCAGCGGTAAGGTGGTCGCATCACTGACAAAAATCGCTCGCTATAGAAAAATGGTGACTCTACTGTGGACATTTTTATTTGTTAGGAATAGGATTATAGAGGTCTAGAATGTTAGGACAAAAATATATATATATATATATATATATCGCTTTTCCTACTTGATATCCATGTTTATTTTTCTGCTAATGGGACTGCGCGTGATGCCGCATCTGGAAAGATTGAGTGTACACCTAAGATAGGTGATGGCACGAGACGAGTAATCTTACAGGGAGTGACTCCCAAATAAGAGGTCCCGGTAGACCATCGAATCAGTGGAGATACCCTTTGCAGATTCAATGCCTATACGACTTCGGTTGTTGAAAGCAGATTGTTCGATTGGGTTATTTGAGAAGCTGAGGACTTTAGTAGACTGAAACCATGTTACTATTTTGTAATGTGGAAGCTATTAGAAATAGTTGTCACACGATACTACCCTCATTTGAGATTACTCTAAGATACATCAACTCGCTCAGGTGATTCCAGCCTGCTGTTGTTATCCCAAGAGGGGTCAATGATTTTGCGGACAGGTGCAAAAAATCACCAGTAAAACCTTTGGGGATGGGTAGAGCCTTGACTTCATGACACCGAACCTTTGACCCCATGTTTTTTCTATGTTTTTGTGTGCTGAATTCATGCATTCATTTCATTAAAAAACTTAAAACAAAGAAAATTTTCTCTTCTAGTCTCTCTTTTTCAAATTAAACTGAGACAATGATTGCAAATGTCAGAGAGAAAGATTGCGTTATGGATTTTGGTAGAAGAAGGACTCACAAGTATACCTTCAAGGTTCCAAAATTAGAGGACTTAAGAGGGTTGGCAAGGATGATCACCAACCCTGATGCTTTCAGAGCTAAGTATAGAGGACTGCTGTCTCTATTAAGGGTCCATGTAATTGAGGGAATCCTGTCCACACTCATTCAGTTCTACGATCCGGTCTATCACTGCTTCACATTCTCAGATTATCAGCTAGCACCAACACTGTAGGAGTACTCTCACCTGACTGGTTTACGTATCACTGACCAATCTCCCTTTTCTGGACTGGAAGAAATTCCAAAAGATCAAACCAATGCAAGAGCAATTTATTTGGACGAGTCAGAAGTCAGGACTCACATGACCACTAAGGGTGGAATCCAAGGTTTGCCAGCCCTGTTTTTGATAAAGAAAGCCTTGTACTTTTCTAGTATAGGGAACATGACTGCTTTCGAAAGCATCTTTGCTTTGCTCTCCTACGGTTTATTTCTGTTTCCCAACATTGATAGTTTCGTTGATATCAACGCCATTAAGATTTTTCTAATTGGAAACCCCGTACCGACCTTGCTCGCGGATGCTTATCATTCTGTACACTTAAGGAATTTGTACAGTGGAGGAATGATCACATGCTGTGTACCCTTGCTATACAAATGGTTCATTTCCCATTTACCCAAGTCTGTTGCTTTTTGGGATCAAAAGAATACTTTACGTTGGTCGCAGAGAATCATGTCTCTTACCAACTCTGACATCGATTGGTACAATTGAATCTATGACGGGATCAGAATCATTGACTGTTGTGGAAACTTCCCTAATGTACCCCTCATAGGAATTAAAGGAGGAATCAATTATCATCCATTTTAGTTCTTCGTCAATTCGGATACCCGATGAGGCATGTCCTGCGTAATGCTCATCTGGAAGGTCTTTTCTTCAAGGAAGGAGAAAACGACAGGGCACTAAAGACAGAAATAGTGCATGCTTGGAAACATGTTCACAGGAAAGGAAGAGAGTCTCCAGGGAAACTAGACTGTATCTTTGTGGAGCCTTATCTCCACTGGGTACAAACTAGAGCTCTCAAGCTGAGGATGCCATACCCTCGTCAAGAAGTTCTTCCATTAAGGGAATCTGTCCTTTACTTTATGTCTGATACGGAAAAACTTCAGGTTACTCTCGCCAAAGTTCAACAGGAGAAGAGGTCTTGGAGGAACAAGTACCGCATTCTCAATGTGGAGTGTAACAAAATACAGCAACTGTTAAAAGAAAAAGATGCTCTGATTGAGATTTTAGAGCAACATGTTGTAGAGAATCAAGATGACCAAGGGAATTTGCTCGCTCCTTTCACTTGGCAAAGGAATGACAACCCGACAACGGCTCAAGAGCCCCGGTCAAAGAAAAGGAAAATACCAGAACCAGCACCTGAGCTCTCCTCAGAGAGGACTCAGGATCCATTAGTTTAGACATTTCCTTTTACAGCACTTTGTAAATTACTGTATTTCCATTTCCGCAATCTTTGAATTCAATAAAACGGGGTTTCCCCACTGTTTGATATTTGCAATCCAATTGTCGAAGTTTCTTTTGATTAAATAACAAAAATTTAATTAATAATCATTGCATATCATTCATCATTCGCCCATAACACATTCTTCTTCCCTACGAATCTCACGTTTATGTCTCGATTCTAGAGTCAAACTGTCTTATTCGTACAATACTCGGGACAATCGACAAAAGAAAATGGATGATCTCGAGGAAGTGAACAGAGGGTTGAGAGAAGAACTCGACGCTCTGAAATAAGATCTGAGGAAACTTCACAATGACATGCAAGCTTTGGCAGTAGCCCAGATACAATAACAAAGGACTGTGATCTCAGAGATCACATCTACGCCCGTAGTGGAAAAGTATGATCCTCGGTATAACATGCCAAAGGATCGTCCCTGGGGCATGTCACTTAACTATATCCCAGAAGGATATACTCTGCCGATCATGGAAGATCCGGAAACTGCAGTAGGAGCCGCTGGGCCTGAAGGTTACAAACTTCGGAAAAGCGAAGATGCAAGGGGCATAACAGCAACTCCTAAAGGTTACAAACTTCGGGAAAGGGAAGCACCAAGAGTCATTGCCGTAATGACTGTACCATTACCCGTGGTACACACTGTCCCTGAAGGATAGATTCCACAGATACCTTTTAGTGGAAATGAGAGTATGAACGACAGAATGAATGAGTTCCAAGAGCAATTCCTGGAGATGCAGAAGGAACTGCAAGCCATTCGCGGTCAGGATATATTCGGTAAGGACGCCGCAGACCTTTGTCTGGTCCCCAAGGTGAAAGTTATGCTCAAAGTCACTTGGTGATGTATGCTCGGAGAATGTCAACTCAGACAGAGAGCCAACAGCTACTGATCCACTACTTCCAGGATAGTTTAACGAGTGCCGCACTCAAATGGTACATGGGATTAAACCGCACTAAGATTGTCACTTTCAGAGATCTTGGCACTGCCTTTGTTCAACAATATAAGTATAACCTGGACATGGCACCGGATAGAGATCAACTCAGAGCCATGTCGCAGAAGGACAAGGAAACCTTTAAGGAATATGCTCAGAGATGGCGTAAAATTTCCGCCCAGATTTGTCCACCTCTTGAGGAAAAAGAGATGACAAATATCTTCTTGAAAACCTTAAGTTCGTTTTACTACGACAGAATGGTCTCCAGTGCGCCCAGTGACTTCACCGAGATGGTGGGCATGGGAGTTCATCTTGAGGAAGCTGTCCGAGAAGGACGTTTAGTTAAAGATGCTGGATGTAGCGGTAAAAATCGTGAGTATAAGCTATTGATTAACTTAACTCATAAAGCAAGAGTCGCCACCGCACTTTTGTTTTATCCAAAAAAGGAAAGGAAAAAGAGCGAACAAAACCTAAAGAGTTCTAAAAAAACAAGAACAAACAGAGAATGGGTAAGGGGGGCTGGTTACGCAATGGGAAGGTGTTAGCACCCAAAACGTCTATACTACTCTATAGGAACCCTTTGAAAAATCTACCGCTTTTTGGTCTGAAAATGGTTTGCTTGAAAGAGATTGAGGGGATGAGAGGAGAATTATTTTTTAATATTTTTGTGTTTGGAGAGACTTATCGCCTCATGCCTACGTACCCACGATGTGCAATGTAGGATCAAAACCCCGTAGTTCGTGGTACAAAGAACAAAAAAATTGTTTGTTTTGGTTGATTTTAAGTGTAAAGACAAGTCGTCATTTCCAAGTGAATAATTCCGCTTAAAGAAATGAATCATGTCTAAACTTAAGAAAAAAGTTTAAAAGAAAAAGTGCATAAAGCACAAAAAAGATTGATGAGTTTTTATATATTTTATGTTTTTATGAAATGGTCAAAATATGATTAATATTGATTGACATTTATTAAAGAAAAGAAAGCTTAAAAATCACTTGACCAAAGTCAAGGTTTTATTATGAAAGCGGTTTTAAGTTTGAAAACAAGAAGATTTTGAAAAAGAGAGAAGGTTTTGAAAATTGAAGAAGGGGTGGAGAAGAAGTGACTATCCTAGTGCATGAAAATAAAAGCTAAGGATAAGAAAGATCTAACCACATGGACAAACTCCATAGCATAAGCATTTTTCCTTTTTTGATTTGGTCTTGATTCAAAATAAGTCTTCAAAAGAGGACTCCAAGTATCCAAAATCCAATGTTTTCCATCACAAACTCCCAAGCATAGGTTAAGATCCTAACTCTAAGTCCAAAAATCCATAATCAAGAGTATAGGTCCTCCAAAGCAAAGTATAGTGGCCATAGTCCAACAATTAAGAGCACAAGTCTTTTAGTGTTTTAATCCTTTATTAATGTTTTTTAGTCCAAAATGGACAAAAGAAAAATAAAGCACAAGATAATATGGTCCAAGTGGACAAAAGAAAAATAACATAAACATAAACATGATATGATAAATGGCATAAAGCATAAAAAATAAAGAGAAATAGGGAGCGAGAAGGAAAAGTAAAGAAGTTAGAAGTTAGTGGTTAGTAGCACAAGGCTCTAGTGCCATAAGCCTTCACCGATTATTCCGTTTCGCTTTATGAACTATAGTGATTAAACAATGCACTTAGGCCAAGGTTAATGAACTTGACAGAAGATTGGTAAAACCAAAGCCTCTACAATGCCAAGTTTCAAAGATAATGGACCTAATGCAAAAGATCAATCACCATTAGGTTGACGCGACCAATCAAGGTCCGGACCACGAAAGTTCAAATTCTGAGTTGGATAAAGAGGGACAAATGTTGCGCTATGTTAAGCAATCACCGAGTAATTTACGGAGTAATTACCCTACAATGAGGTCGGTCAATAGCTCTTTGTGCTAATGCATGCTAGATGAACGATATGTAGATCGTCATCCGAAAGCAATACCGCACGAAAAGAAAATAGGTAACGATCTAGTCTTGATCAAGAATTCAACAAAGAAATTCTAAGATCCATAAGACTTTCATCGATCAAAAGAAAAGAGAAATAGATGAAGAGAAAGCCAAATTAAACCACACAATTATATGATCTAAGGCTAAGAACAAAAGGAAAGGGAAGAAAATGGAAAAGGAACCAAAACAGTCCCAAAAACAAGCCAAAAAATACATTCTGTTTTGAAATAACCGGTTACTCACCAGAAGTTAACCGGTTACTTAGTTCAAAATAGCGCAGTTTTTCCAAAATTAACACAGAGTAATCTGTTACTTACCAGACGTTAACCGGTTACTCTGCACCAGAATGCAGAAAATTGTGCAAAATTCAGCATGATCCACTTTCAAAACTTTTTACAAACACTTTGTGATCATGGAACTGAAATTGCACGAAATTTAAAGTAAAATCACAGCAAAAACCAGCGATCAAACACAATTACAAGATCCAAAGGATCGAGTAACAAGAATCTCCAAAGATCTACATTATGGGAGATGAAGATGAAGTTTCAACAATGGTGAGAGATGAATTACCACTTCAAATCTGAAAATTCCTTCAAATTGCTTCAAGATCTACACTTCAAAGCCTTGATCTACTATAATTGATGAACAAAAACAAGAATGGGTGAAGGTTTAGCTCAAAGTTGAACAAGATTCAATGTGAATTCTTGTTAACTTTCAAAGGAAGCAATGTAAGCTTTGGTGAAAATTTGTGGTTGGGAAGAGAATTTGCAAGCGGTTTGTTGGCTATCAAAAGCTTGAAGAATGAATGAAATGAAGGCTCTATTTATAGAGTTTAGGCTTGGAAATTTGGTGGTTTGGAATTAGGCTTGGATGATCTTAATTAGGATTGGAATTCAAATTTGGAGGGAAATCACAAAAGAGTGGTGATTAGTGATGGTACATGGTGGGGAATGATCAAAGTGATGTAGGGGAATTAAAATGAGGTGATCTAGAATATTCCAAATGTGATCAAGGGCTGAGATTGGTGCCAAATTCCTGAATTTGAATTTGCTATCATTTTTTCAAATTTTTACGAGGGTAACCCGTTACTCACCACAGGGTAACCGGTTACTTAGTGTAAATTTTGAAAAAAATGCCTTTTTAATACACTGCTGTGGTTCGGCTCGATTCTTTTGCTCGTCAAAGAAGGCATGGAAATAAACACATGAACCTTGGAGACTCTTGAATAATAATCAATTAAATCATAGAAACTCTTGATCAGATAATTTTTGAATTAATTGCGAATCAACTTTGACTTTATTCAGATGAAATCCATTCGAGCTGAGGGACTGATGTTTTTGGTATTTTTAACCTGTTCTTCCCCTGAAAATGTTAGTGAAAGAAAACAAAATATTTCTGGATTTTAATTAAAGGTTAGTAAACATAAACAAATTAAGTAATGAAATAACTAACAAACACACACAAACTCAAAGATCCCTGCATGGCACAATCCTACAAAAGAGGGGACGAATGTGTGGACTTGTTTGTGGTATGAAATGCAAAAGAGAAGCAAAAAAACTTAGGGGAAAAAATTAGGGTATTACACTGGACCATCAAGCAGTACCATAAGATACGGTAGTGCTTTCCCTAAGAAAAAAGAGCAAGATATTGGCAATATCTCTCTCAGAAAGCAAAGGCGACGATACCAACCAATAGCAGCTGTAACTCCTGCTATCAACCCTGTGCCTGTTCCAACGTATCAACCTCAGGTTGCTCAGAGCCAACCGAATCAACAACAATATCAGCAAAGGACACAGCAGGCTCGTCCTCAGTACAGTAACAACCGTACAACGCGACCACCAGGGTTTGACCCTATACCAATGTTGTACGCATAACTGTTTTCGTTACTACTGATCAAGGGGCACGTCCAAACCAGGTCTCCTCTTATAGTACCGTAAAAGCTTCCTTTTTGGTTCAAAGCGGATCAGACTTGTCCTTACCATCAAGGAGGGCCAGGGCATAACATAGAAAATTGTCTCAGTTTCAAATCCGATGTGCAAAAACTTGTCAGGAGCGAGGTCTTATCCTTCAAGGATACGAATCCAAATGTTCAGACGAACCCGCTGCCTCAACACGAGAAAGCTGCAGTAAATTTGATAGAGGGAGAGTCTAACCACAGCTATCAAATTCATGGTGTACTCTTATTAAGGGCTAACCTGGTTAAGATGCATCGCAGACAGAGCAGATACGGTCATGTACCATCTCATAACTATGACTAGTGTGATATCTGCTCTAAAGACAATCAAGGATGTTCTGTGGTGCAATCAGCTCTACAGGAACAGCTGGATCTCGGTTGGATCCAAGATCACCAAATTCGTGGGGTCAACATGACTTATACGAATTCCAACATCATTCAAAACCACGACATCCGTGCGATGAATGTCAACTTGGTGGCAATGCACTCAAGGCAAAGCCAACATCATGATCTGCCATAACACGATTATGATTCCTGTCTGATTTGCTCGGTAAACAATCAGGGATGCTCTTTTGTACAAGAGGCCCTCCAGCGTCAGATGGATTTTGGATGGATCCACGATTACCGTGATAGAAATCCCTATCAGGTCAACATGATTCAAATTTTAGATATTCGCTTGATGAATACCAGCTTTGTGGGATTACACGCTAAGCAAGTCCAGCTCGGTTTTCTGACTTCGCATGAGTATCAGAACTGTAAAGTGTGTCGTGAGAGTAATCAAGGATGTGTACTCGTTTAGAGGACACTGCACCATTTGTTAAACCACTGGTGGCTCCCGATCTATCTAGATGATGACACACAACAAGTCAGTATGATTAACAGGAACCCTACTAGGTATCAAAGTCAGGATGTTCGGTCAATGGAAACCGATCTGGTGAAGTTGCACTGCATTCAAAACGAACGTGTCTGGGTGCCACCACACAACTACGAGCACTGTAGATTTTGCTCGGAGAATAATCAAGGGTGCTACCTCGTGCGGGCGGCCCTTCAAAGTCAGTTGGACCATAAGGAAATTCAACCATGGTCAAGCTCTGATTCAATGTCAAACTATCATCCTGATCAAAGCGAGGATGTTATCTTGATCCCTAAGCGAGAAGTGGCCAAGATGTGTGCGCCATAATCCCTATACTCCGTGAATCAAAATTCCCTCTTGATGGTGGAAAGGTTCTCAATCTCAAACCGATTGAGGCCAGTTACGATGGTCAAAGAAATCAGAAAGCTCTTGTGGTTATCTATCTGCCAGGACCAATACCATACAAATCCGATAAGGTGATCCCTTACAAACACGGTGCAACAACAATTGAGAATGGAAAGGAAACTCCATTACCCTCCGTCGTGAATATTGCAGACATCAGTCGAGTAACACGGAGCGGTCGAATCTTCAACCGAGGAGTTGGAGAACCTAGCAAGGAAAAGGAACCTCAAACGGAAGTTCCCGATCAACCGGTCGATCAGTCCAGTGGTCTCGACCGTTTAACAAACAACGATTAGATGCTGAAGCTCATCCAAAATAGTGAGTACAACATTGTAGACCAATTGTTGCAAACTCCTTCAAAAATATTTGTGTTATCTCTATTACTCAGTTCCGAAGCTCACAGAGAGGCTCTACAGAAAGTCTTAGAGCAAGCCTTTGTGGAACAGGATGTGACGATAAGAAAATTCGACAACATCATTTCTAACATCACTTCCTACAACAACTTGGGGTTTAGTGACGAAGAATTGGCAGAAGAAGGTAAAAGTCATAACATGGCGCTCAATATTACAGTCAACTGCCAGGACGATGCTTTAGCCAGCGTACTAGTAGACACGGGATCGGCTCTGAATGTTATTTCGAAGTCCACTCTAATACTACTATCATTTAAAGGATCTCTGATGTGGGGCAGTGAGGTTATCGTCAAAGCATTTGACGGATCCCGAAAAGCAGTTATTGGCGAAGTCGACCTTCCCATAACTATTGGTCCTCACACTTTCCAAGTCACTTTCCAGGTCATGGACGTCCGGGCAGCATACAACTGTTTATTAGGAAGACCTTGAATACACCAGGCTGGGGAAGTCACTTCGTCACTGCACCAGAAACCGAAGTTCGTCAAGAACGACCAACTAGTCACAGTTTATGGAGAACAAGCCTTGCTCGTGAGTAACTTATCATCGTCTACTTGTGTAGAACCAGAGGAGGTTGTTGGAACTCAGTTCCAAGCACTGTCGGTGAGCAATGAGAATCAATCAGAAAAAGGAACAATGATTTCCTCATACAAAGATGCTCTCGAAGTGATCAAAAGTAACAATACAAAATGATGGGGACAACTTGTCATTCCTACTGATAACAAAACAAAGAAGGGTCTTGGTTTCTCTTCAACCTGTACCCAGACTGCTACTAACGATGAAAGTTTTCATCCCATTCAGGACTTCTTCCACAGTGGAGGTTCCCTTCACCCAATGTCTCAAGAAGTACATACCATCAATGAGGGTGATTCCTCTGATAGAGATGAAGAGTGGAAGTCCTATCATAACGAGGACGGTTATATGTCTCAGGAAGAGGTGTATACGCCATTTTGCTATCCCGAACAGAGTCCGAGATTTATACCGAGGTCAGATGTCAAAATGATATACGGAGATTGTGATCCTGAGGGATGTCGTGCTCCGCCAAACTCATTAGAGGAAGACACTCTGATGAAAGACAACTTTGACCATGACTATTATGGCCCAATGGATGGCCTGCCTATCTGGCAGCCGTACCCAAGAGACTTAGGGCAAGAAAGTCAGCCCAACGACGCTTATCAACTGAGCATTATGAAAAAGAATACCTGCGTCCCCACCATGTCACGGGATCATTAGTCAGGGCATTCAGAACCTATCCAGCACGACGATGAATTTGAAAAGCTTGCAGGACTAGAATTCATCAACTATGCTTTTCCCGAGGTCAACGTCATCGAAAGAGATGACTCCTCCAGTTCCAAAGAAATGTGGGACACCTTAGGACAACCAAGCGACAAGTTCGACTACTTAGTCAAGTACACCACTCCTGAGAGCTCTCGTATCAGGTTCGAAGACATCCAGCCAACTGGATGGGGAGATTTACGTGAGAGTACAAATACCTTGCAAAATACAATAGAAGAACCCTCCTACGACAACTCTGCCTGGGAGACAGATTCCAATGATCCTGCTCCACCAGAAATCAGTGTCATTTCTGAATACAAGTCAAGAAAGAAGGTGCCGAACTTTGTGATTTATCGAGGATTTCGCCGCCAATGGGTTGCTATCGATGTTCCAAAAGTCGTTCATAAGTCTAAGTAATTGTCGTCTTTATCTTAACCTTTCACCCTACCCAGGTGAAACGGCTGTTTTGATAGGGCTCACTTTCTGTAAATTTCTCTCTTCGCTTCGCCCAAAGCAATGGAGTTTTGTTTTATAGGGCTGTAGTTTCAAGAATCGACAAGATCATAAATAAAATAACGTCGTTATGTAATTTCCGCATTTATTGTTGTTTTCACTTTTCGCTTTTTCAGAAAATGGTAATCCTAAAAAACAACTCAATATTAAAAACAAGTAGTTTTCCAAAGAAAATACACTGCACACACTCTTACATTCTCTCTATCTCTTCTAAAAAACAATAATCACGTCATGCAGTTTGCTTATTTCAAAACCCATTAAAACATACGATCCAATGCCTTCTCCCAACTTTGAATTCTCGGTATTTGAGGCTGAAGAAGAAGTTGACGACGAAATACCAGAAGAGATCTTCCGATTACTCAGACAAGAGGAGAGGTCCATTGAACCTCACAAGGAGCCGTTGGAAACGGTCAACTTGGGTTCAGAAGAAGAGAGAAAAGAAGTCAAGATTCGGGCACTGCTCAGTTTGACTGTTAAAGAAAGTTTGATTAAGCTTCTCAAAGAGTTTCCCTATGTATTCGCTTGGTACTATCAGGATATGCCAGGGTTGGATACCAGCATCGTGGAACATCATTTACCGTTGAGGTCAGAATGTCCGCTAGTAAAACAAAGGTTGAGAAGAACTCATCTAGATATGGCTATCAAAATCAAAGAGGAAGTACAGAAACAGATTGACGCGGGTTTCCTCGGCACATCAGAATATCCTCAATGGCTAGCCAACATCGTACTAGTTCCAAAAAAGGACGGAAAGGTCAGAATGTGTGTGGAATACAGAGATCTAAACAAGGCCAGTCCAAAGAACGACTTTCCTTTACCATACATTGACATGCTGGTAGACAGTACATCGAAATTCAAAGTATTCTCCTTCATGGATGGATTCTCGGGCTATAATAAAATCAAAATGGCACCGAAATACATGGAGAAAACTTCGTTCATTACCACATGGGGTACTTTTTGTTACAAGGTAATGTCGTTCGATTTGAAGAATGTCGGGGCAACCTATCAAAGGGCCATGACTACTCTCTTTCATGACATGATACATAAAGAAATCGAGGTATATGTCGATGATATGATTGCCAAATCTAAGACAGAAGAGGAGCATGTGACCCACCTGTCAAAACTATTCGAGCGGTTAAGAAAGTACAAACTCCGCTTGAATCTCAATAAGTTCACATTCGGTGTCTGTTCAGGGAAACTGCTAGGGTTCATTGTCAGCCAGAAAGGAATTGAGGTTGATCCTGACAAGGTCAAGGCCATTAAAGAAATGCCTTCTCCAAAGACTGAAAAACAAGTCAGGGGATTCCTGGGACGTTTGAATTACATTTCCAGATTTATATTCCTCATGACCGCGACATGCGCGCCAATCTTCAAATTACTCAAAAAGAATCAGGACTGCATTTAGACAGAAGACTGCCAAACTGCCTTCGACAGTATCAAAGAGTATGTGTTGAATCCAACGATAGAGAAGGCATTTGACAAAAAGGTCCAACCTCGCGTATTTAGAAAAGGAGACCTCGTGCTCAAGAAGATACAATCATTTCTCACTGATTCTCGGGGCAAATGGACTCCGAATTATGATGGCCCCTATGTGGTCAAGAAAGCCTTCTCAGGCGGCGCCTTGAGACTTGCAACCATGGATGGAGAAGAATTTTCCTACCCCACGAATGTTGATGTAGTCAAGAAATACTTCACTTAAATAAATAAAAAACGTCTCGGTGGATTGAAAACCCGAAAGGGCAGTCCAGGCAAAAATTAGAGACATAAGCAAAAATCATCCCGGTGGATTGGAAATCTCAAAGTACAATCCAGGCAAAAGTTAGGGATTCATGGCAAGTAACTACGTCCAACACAGGGGCAAATCCCCCAGTGACAGGCATGCCCTCCATTAGAAAACTCCAGTCAAGGTAATCTTCGACGGAAGCTCAGGATGCCCGGAATTCAAAGTTGGTAGAAGGATAGCGGTCGTTATGTTTCGATGTAGCCCTCTTCCCTTAAATTACCATTTTTTTAAACTTTGTAAATACTCTATGGAATCACGCGTTTGGCTGATTTCTATCCTATCAATAAAATTTGAGCCCTTGTGCTTTTGTTTGCAATTCTTATTTGTTTTAGCTTTACAGAACTACATTTTAACATGATCAACGATTCTTGAAATAAAACAAAAATGAATTTACTTGTCACAAACTTTTTCTGGTTTTAAAATAAAGATGGCAATTTCTTTTGACTATTGAACATCGAAAGAGCATCGATCGCTGCTCCAAAGGCGATCAAGCTTCAAAGTGCAGAATCAAAGTGCTCCTTCTAAACCAGTACGCCTGAACGAAGGATCAACTGTATCATATGTGATTTTCTCATCTGATATCCCCGGCAGAGTTCTTACCTCCTAAGCTCGGCCAACGTTTTCCCCGCGGGAACTACTTTCTCCTAAGCAAGGCAGAATTGCTATTTTTAACCAAAGATACTTCTTCTTCCCCTGCATTGGCTGAGTATCCAGTCGTGTACATCTATTAGTCTGTATGTCACGTCAGTTTTGTCAGCATATACATACATACATCATGCATTATTGATTTACATTTATATTCATATTGCATCACTATCACTCTAGTCGGTCTTATCCCCTAGTGATAAAAGTCCTATTGTCAATCGAGTCATCAGTTCTTTCCTCGTTAGAAGGCGAATCAGCTAAGCAATCTCTCCCCAGTTTATTTCTTGGATGAAGTTAGTCCTTGACCACTTTGATAACTTGAACCTCTGAAAAAACCAAAAAACCCTCGACAAATGTCACTCTTCGCCATTGAAGATGATATCTTCGCTTTCCCGGATTAAGGAAAATCCCCAGAGAAAGCCTCACAGCTAAAGGCTCTCAGCAACACATTGATTTTTCTCTCCAATAGAACCGATGTTAATGAAGTCATCAGCACCTCAAAATTGGGGTACATTGTATGGCATTTCTCCGAGAAGATCTCGAAGAAAAGCATGATGTAATATCCCCAAGCAGGAAGCAGTCTCTCAAGAGACTCATTTTCCCCAGTAGAGTCGATAAATGGTGTCTCCAACAGAGAAGTTTGGACACCTCTACAGCTCAGACAAAGGGTTTCCCCAGTAAGTCTGACATCAAAACCTTTTCCATCAAATGGCATCTCCCCAGGAAAATTCGGCGAGAAGTTTGAGGAAAACCGCTACAAATAGTGTCCCTTGTCAAGAAAGTTTATTGACAAAAGAAACTGAGACCAGTTCCTTGATAGGAAACCGGGATCGAGGGGAAGTTTACATCAGAAACTGAGACCAGTTCCTTGGTATGAAACCAGGATCGAGGGGAAGTTTACATCAGAAACTGAGACCAGTTTCTTGGTAGGAAACCAGGATCGAGGGGAAGTTTACATCAGAAACTGAGACCAGTTCCTTGGTAGGAAACCAGGATTGAGGGGAAGTTTATATCAGAAACTGAGATCAATTCCTTGGTAGGAAACCAGGATCGAGGGGAAGTTTATATCAGAAACTTAGTCCAGTTCCTTGGTAGGAAACCAGGATCGAGGGGAAGTTTACATCAGAAACTAAGACCAGTTCCTTGGTAGAAAACTAGGATCGAGGGGAACTTTTTACCTTTTCTAAGTATCATTGCTTAGCAAAAGAAGATGGATGAGCAAACTGCCGTTCATAACCACCGTCAAAAGTTCGCGTATTCCGATATTTATTCATCTTGCACCCCGAATGCCCGAATATCTTCGACATTCACACCTTCGGGTCCAAGAAGATTAAATAGGGGCATCTGTCGTACCCCAAATTTTGACCACTAAGATTTCCCATCATTGTGTAAATCATCATCACAATATGGATGTACCTCCATGCCTCATCAGTCTCCCCAAAGATAGGTGAGCATTCACCACAAACAAGGATTAGGGTTTCAAGCCCTCTCAGAGCACTTAGACAAAGGATCAATCAAGGAATGACATGATCTTCAACTTGTCTAAACTCTCCAACACCCATAAAGGATCAAGAGGAGTCCCACATCAAGAATCAAGCACAAAGTTGCTACCTTCCGAGTGGATTAAGCCTCAAGATCGTCAATGTTACCAAATTAGGGTTTTGGTCGACCAGGGCCTCCAGGTGGAAATTTTCCTCTGGGCATGAGCCAATGCTTCAAACCATAAGCTAAAATACTCCATGGAACCTCATGGACCCAATCATCAAGTCAATTTAGCCTCAGGGGATGCATTTATCAAAAATCAAGAATTAGGGTTTCTTGACCTAATTCACCCCTAAGTTAACTTTTGGGACAAAGCATGAGCCAAGACCTCAAGACATGATTTTAGGGTCTCCAATACACCATATTAATCCATTTGCAACAATGGATTGATCCAAGAAGCTTGATTCACAAGCTTCAATTTCATCTGAACCACAATTAGGGTTTTGAAGAAAAAGTCAATTGTACCTTTGACTTTTAACCAGGACATGATCCAAAACCTTGGGACATGATTAAATACACCCTACAACTCCTATGGAACATATCCATTAGGTTTGATTTAGGTCAAGGACTTGATTTCATAGAGGATCGCACAGTTTGAATTTCATCTGATATAAAGTCAACTGTGCACAAAAGTCAAGTTTGACTTTTTGAGATTTTTCACAATTATGGTTCCTTGACCCTAAAATGATGTTAATGTGTGATTGGAATCATCATTCATCAAGAAAAAACCAAAGAAAATGAGTTAACTTGTAAAAGGGGCAACCATAAAAAACTTAGAATTTTTCTAAGTTATGAAACAAAGTGGTTAGGGTACCAACTTCCAAGGATCATAACTTGAGATCCAAGCAACCATTTTGGATGGTCCAAGGATGGATTTGTAGCTCTCATGGCATACTTTAAAAGTGTCAACTACACCTCATTCCAATTCCTCGTGGATTTTTAGTTATGGAGTGACCAAAATGACAAAAACATGAAAATGCCACTTTTTCCAACACTTAGTGAAATTTTCACTAAGTCAGAATCTGTTTCACTTTTTTCAAAATGTAGGGGCAGGTTTCACTTGGATCCAAAAAGTGTCAAGACAAACTATGATCACACATATGTTGTATCATATGAGAGCTTTCCAAAATGGTCAAGAACTCCATCAAATTCCATTTGAGCTAAGAATTATGACAGTTGCAACATGCCTTACTGCAACTGTCATGACAAGGCAGATTTGTACATTATGGCTCGATTTGATCAATTTGTGCAAATGACAAACAAGTTTATCCATCTGCACACCTCAAGGGGAGACCAAGGAGGGACAAACACTGATCCATAAGCCTCCCAAGTCTTTGGAACTACATATAGGTTTGGCACCCCTAAAGGCTAAAGATGCTTCAAGACTCCAATTTTATTTTGGAGCATTCAATGGATGCTTAAAGGTGGCATGTATTAGAGCAAAGATGAACACTTCAGTCAAGCCTTATCCTTGAATCAGAGAACCATAGGCCTGTGCTCTAATCTCAAGTCAATGGCTAGAGGAGACTTAAGATTCCAAAGTGATCCAATTGGCCAAAGGCCTGCTGCAGTTGCCATTCCCTATTTCTTGCAAAAAAAACTTGACACACTATAAATAGACCTCATTTCTGATCAATTTAAGTACACCAAAGGCCTATAACACTTGCCTTTCTCGAAATCATCCTCTCACTCGCAAAAATGCCTTTCTTAACACGTCACTATCGAATTTTTCAGTAGAGAGCAATTCCACTCAAACCAATTGCTCTAAAACCTCATATACATCATACCTGAGCTGATCAAACCACTTCCAGCCATCTGGAACACCAAAATCACAAAGCTCCAAATCCACTTGAAGCCTATATGTAGCTGAGATGCCATGAAGTGATCCAAGCATTTCCAACCAAGTCCAAGCATTCAAGCACACTCCATATGGTGTAGGGAAGCTGTTCAGATCATCACAACTTATCTGTAACACCTCCAACTCAAAAATCAGATTGCTCTTGCTGCCACGACCTTCAAGTAAGCCTAAACATAGTCATCTCTTAATCTATGCATATTTCCTCGCACAATACTTTTGCCAAATGTTCATAATCATGCATAGAATGTTTCCCCTCTATTACTTGCCTTGTATGAATCGTGTGTGGAATTTCTGAGCCTTCATGCAAAATATAGGGTTCTTGAGGTTTCTCTTTGATTTCTTATTCCATGCTTAAAATAAATGAAATTAAAGACCATAGACATGATCGTGAGGTGAAAACGAGTAGATTGATATGTGGATTGTGTGATTTCATCGAGTATTCAATGAGATTGATGAGAAAACGTAAATCAGCCAAGAACAGAGCACGCAGGCAAGACCAAGGTGTTCTTGGCGCCCTTTTTCAAACTTTCAAATATTTGAATTTTTGTGATTTTATTTAATTGATTCAAAAATTAATTTCTCTCTGAATTTTAATGATTTTGAGTTGATTCTTTTTTTAATAATTCACAAAAATGTCAAAATATTTTATTTTACCAAAAATTCCCAAATTATTATTTATTTCATATACTTGATATTTTTGCAAAAGAATTAATTTTTATTTGTTTTTAACATTTAAAATATTTTTTCTTTCTTGATTTTCCAAACTTAATTGATTTTCAATCATTTTATGGATAAAAACATGATTTTTGAAGCATTGATCCAAGATCACCACTCATTTTTCACATGTTTTCATTAATTTTTATTAATTTTTAAACAAAATTAATTACATTTTAAACAAAATTAGGGTTTTGGTTAATTCAACCCTCATCAATCTTTTTCAAACACTCATGGGCCTCTAATAGAGTGTAAGACCCAACCCCTTTTTGTAAATAAACTTTTTTTTGGGCCTCACATATTGTATAAGTCTCTCTGTATATTTTCAAAACAACGGCGCAATCGTCGCCTTTTTAAAATCACTTGGGCCTCTCCTTGAGTTGTAAGCCCCATCACTTGTACAAAAATATGTTTGGGCCTCTAATAGAGTGTAAGACCCATTCCTTGTAAATAAGATACCTTGTTGGGCCTGAGACATTGTATAAGACCTGCTGTATTTTCAAAAACCTCGGCGCGATTGCCATTTTCAAACAAACCATCTGGGTCAACCCTCGTGTTGTAAGTCCCATCTTTCTTTTTAAAAATAATCTTTGGGCCTCTCCTTGAGTTGTAAGACCCAACCCTTTTGTAAATAAACCTTTGTGGGCCTCAGTCATTGTATAAGTCCCTCTGCGATTTTCAAAGCAACGGTGCGATCACTGTTAAACCTTGGGCCTCTCTTTGAGTATAAGCCCCAACAATCTTTTCAAAACAATTTCCCTTTTGATTTAGATTCAAATATACAGTTGTTATGAAAATAGCTTAGAAGCTTGCTCACCTGTAAGTTTTTATCCACCTTTCATTTACTCGCTTTAATAAATATAACTGTATTGTGGGAAGCGGCACATGCTTAGTCTTCTTTTATTATTTTAAATACATGTCAAATATATATAACTGTATTGTGGGAAGCTGCGCATGGTTAGTCTTCTTTCATACTCCTTTAAATACTTGTCATATATCAACTGTATATATACTAATATAGTTATTTAGAGTTTTCCCCGGTAACTAGGTCTAGAACTAGGTAAAGCCATGTTGGTCACTCTTAAATACAGTCAAAACTAGATCCCCGTAGGATTTCCAGATACAGTTTTCCCTTCTCTTGGGGTTAATCAATATGGAACAAAGATAAAGGCAGTATTCTCGGTGAACCTTTTCTCAGACTGTCACCCTTAGAAATTGTCAAAGAAATTCTACTCCCTGGGGTTGATCTATTCTCCATGAATAGCAGCTCTTGAGTTTCTTCCAAATACATGAACTTTCCTGGAATGATCTCTTCTCTGTGAATTGCATTTCTTAAACTTCACTTGGTTTGGGGACCTACATGCTTCCTAAAAGCATCCCCTCCTCCTCTTGGGCTTTGTACAAGGACTTGTCGGCTTCTTAAAAGTTCTCATGCCTTCTCTTGGGCTTCATACAAGGACGCTCACGACCTCTTAGAGGTATAGGATAGAACTTAGTCATCCTTTGCTAGAGCTGTCTTTCTTAAAAGAGTCACAAAAGCCCTCAGACCAATTTTAGGGTTGATACTCATCCCTTAAACGAGTCGGCCTCCTCTTGGGCATTGTACAAAGATATACCACACTAATAGACTTGGACAGTCTAAATCTCCTTGAGTCTCAAAGACATTCTCAAGTTCCCTATAAACATAGGAAGAAACTCCGGATTCTGATTAATCTCCAGCAGAGTTAAAACTTGTGGGTTCTAAAACCCAGTCTCTATCCTAAAATCCCCAGCCAGGGTTAGTTTATCATCATATAACTCTATCCCAAATCAGAACCTCAAGGTATCTGACTTATCAACTCTTCTGTATTCCCCTGCAAGAGTTGATTCCCCACTTGGACCTGCCTCTGGATCTCAATAATTCCCGGCAGAAGATAGCCTCCTCTTAGGCTTTGTATAAGGATCCTTTCCTCAGGAAAGTCAGCCTCCTCTGGGGATTTGTATAATGATTCTCCCCAACGGAGCTAACCTTTTCAGACTCTCTTGTTGGGTCAATCACCTTTTCAGACTCTCTTGTTGAGTCAACCACTTTTCAGACTCTCTTTTTGAGTCAATCACTTTTTCAGACTCTCTTGTTGAGTCAACCACTTTTTAGACTCTCTTGTTGAGTCAATCACGTTCCAGACCCTCTTGTTGAGTCAACCATTTCTAGCCTCAATCTCGGGCTTCGTACGAGACAGATAAAAAGCACTCTCTTGTGGAGTCAACCCTTTTTTAGCCTCAATCTCGGGCTTTGTACGAGACAGATAAGATCACTCTCTTGTTGAGTCAAACCCTTTTAGCCTCAATCTTGGGCTTTATACAAGACAGATAAGTACCTCCCTAGTGGAGTTAGCCTCCTCTTAGGCTTCATATAATGATATCCCCAAAGAGTCAGTCTCTTTTAGCCTCCGTCTTGGGATTTGTACAAGACACCAATATATCCACTCTCTTGTTGAGTTGGTCTCATACAGCCTCCTCTTAGGCTTTGTATAAGGACTTCCCTAGTGGAGTCAATCAACCTCTTAGCTTCAACCTTGGGCTTTGATCAAGGTACACAATAATCAACAATACCTCTTTAGAGATGACAAATTCTCTTTCAGTCAACCTTTTAGCTTCAATCTTGGGCTTTGAACAAGATACAAATATTCCTTTTAGCCTCTGTCTTGGGCTTTGAACGAGACACCAAAACATCTTTTTCCTCCCTTAGAATAGGAGGAACTACGATTGCTCTGATTTCCCTGTTTCAATTAAACAGGAATACGTAGGCATAAGATTGCGAAATCTTAGCGAGCATAATAATAAAAAAACTCTAGGTCCAATACCTACATACATCAATCAAAACTTAGGTCCAGCACCTTACCAAAAACATCAACAAAAACTCACTCACTCATACTTTCCAAAACCCATTAACAGATAAACACCATCAAGTACAAAGAAAAACCTAAAGCTAATATCCTGTGGATAACCACATATAGGATGGGTAACTGACAACTGCCCATTGTATAACCTGACCTCGGACCCCCCAATCTCTTTAAGCGTTTATCCTGTTAGACATTCGCGTGCAAGGTTAGTTTTAGATACCTTCCCTTTCCCTTCCAGCTTCATGGGATAAATAAGAAATCAGAAAGTAGCACCCACTCCTCCTCATTGCGGTGAGGAAAACCCAGCGATAAGGTGGTCGCGTCACTGACAAGAATCGCTCGCTACACTCTGCCCAAGGCATAGTGGCATGTTGTAGGGCCCCACTGTTTCAAAAATTTGGTTATCATCAATAAAAGGCAATTTTCATTCTATTATGTTCCTTTTCTTTCGCATTTTTTTCATACAATAAATGGCAATATTTTTATGCACGCACTTTCTAAAATAAACTGCATAAATCATAACATGCAGACTACAAAAAGAATTAAAGAAGTCACAAGCAGTAGAGCAAGAAATCGTGTGTATGTCAAGATATACAGCCATCATCTATTCCAAATGCCCCATACATCAAAATCATACTTCAACAAAACAAGCAAAAGTATAATAAATCCAAACTCAGTCACAAGCAGAAAGGAAAATACGTGAGTTGTGCATACATTAATCATGCCAACATACATAGTACACGCAGAAAAATTGAAAACGTCAACAATTGAAAATTTCACTAGCATGTGCATGGAGAAAACACGTCTCACTTCCACTCACCCCAAAATCCTCATAATCAAGGTTCAGAAAAACCTCCTAACAATTTTGATTCCCCTATGAACCTATCCCAAATCACATCTCATCTTTTCACACGAGTAAAGGAATATGTGAGTGAAATTTATAATTTCATACGTATCTTACTCTTGCCCTAATCTCACAACCAATTATCCTATAAATATAATGGTATTGTGCACAATATGAAGGGGATTTCGTAACTAAAAAAAAAAAAAAAAAATTCCCAAAATCTTCACACAAAGCTCAAAAACCATACCTCATCAGAGCTTTACACTGAAGCTCTGAGTAAAGAGAGTTAAGCCCAAACCTAAAACCAATTTGAAATTCTGGCACAGATATCAAATGTCCTACACATATGTTGAGACACTGATATCCAACACAATGAACAAGATAATAATAAAAATAATAGTGCAGAAAGTAAATTACACAGTGACATGTTTACCCAAGTCGGATCAACAATCCTACTCTGGGGGCTACCAAGCCAAGGACGAAACCAATATACGATATTATCAATTCACAGATCATACAATAACCAAACCCTGTTATAATCTGCTCACTTAATCACTACCCTTCCTATGACTTCTACCTAAGACTCACCTAGGTATGAGGCCCTCCTCAAATCCCTCTACAACCACAACCCGTGATTAGTTTCTTTCCACACAAGTAACAAACCGAAAGTCACACTTTCAAAACACACAATTCTCAGTACTTCAAAGCTTATGAGAATTGACACACAAGAAACTCAATGCTTAAAAGCTTATGAGTAACTGACAGAACTTACAACACAAAAACCAGTCCTTGTACTGTTATCAGAATGATACTAGTTAGGCTCACAAATAACACACGAAAACCATAACAAAAACACATGTAAGTTCTACACCTAAACTAGGTTTACACCAGTCAATATATAGCATTAAATCTGGACTGAATTGGGCTTCAAAAATGCAGCAAATAGACTGCTCACAAATCTTCAAAATAAACTCCAACAAAATAGGTCTTCAATCTAAAGTTTCCTAATATGTCTCCATAATTAGAAACAGCTGAAAATCCGAAAAACAAACATATAAACACAATCCAAAAATGCTTTGGATGCCACATAGGATAACCAAATATTCACAGAATATTCAGTAACAAATCTCAGCAACAGAATCTGCTTTTAAACTGAATCCAGACACGATGTCCTATGAGCAGGTATGGGACATATTCATTCGACATGTTGAGTGCAGCAAATTAGAACATCTTGTTTCAACATCTTGCTGCTAGAAAAAGTTTTAGCAAAATAAATGCCAACCACAGAATCAATGAAATAACAATCTCCCCCTTTGGCTTATTTTGTCTAAAACTACACACCAAACAAATCTTGTAAAGAAGCACAAGAAAAAATCCAAGAAAAATTTCATATCAGATACAGCAGCGAAATACCAACACACAACACACATAGCAGCAAAAAAAAATAGCATAACAGCACTCCCCTTCAACTGCATACAACACACAGTACACATAAAAAAACCCCCCATCAACTGCAGCAACACAAACATTCCACATTCTCCCCCTCAACTGCAGTACCAGCACAAGCACACCACACACAAACATACTACTCCCCCTTTTTAGCCAGAAATATGACAAAGGCAAGTAGAACAGTTATTAATATTTGAGAAATGATAAAATCATAAACCAGAATAAACAGCATTAGAGAGTAGATGCACACCACATCACATGACCAAGTGTCATGCACAAACTTCAGCATTTTCCCTTCATTCACACACTGCACTACCATAACTTCCTTTAATCTTTCCAATCTGGCAGCCAGAAGGAACATTAATTGCTATAGTTCTTCATGAATGTAAATCCCAAGTCTGCTCCTCAGGTTTTCAAACTGAACTGCATCCAGAGCCTTGGTAAATATGTCAGCAAGTTAATTTTCTGTGTTCACATGCTCAAGAGTTATGACTTTGTCCTCCACAAGTTCTCTGATGAAGTGATGCCTGATATCAATGTGCTTAGTCCTGCTATGTTGAATAGGATTTTTGGAAATATTAATAGCACTCAGGTTGTCACAAAATAATGTCATGACATCTTGTGTGACATTATACTCAGATAACATTTGCTTCATCCACACCAGTTGAGCACAATTACTTCCAGCTGCTATGTACTCAGCTTCAGCAGTAGAAAGAGATACATAATTTTGCTTCTTACTAAACCACGAAATAAGATTATTTCCCAAAAAGAAACATCCTCCAGAGGTACTCTTCCTATCATCAGCACTTCCAGCCCAATCAGCATCACAGTAACCTACTAAAATGGGACTTGAGTCATGGGAATACAACAACCCATAATCACATGTACCACTCACATACTTAAGAATTCTCTTAACTTGATTGATGTGACTGACCTTGGGTTCTGCTTGGTATCTTGCACACACACCAACAACAAATGTTATGTCTGGCCTACTTGCTGTAAGATACAGCAGACTGCCAATCATGCTTCTGTACAGACTTTGTTCAACATTCACTCCCTTTTCATCTTTGGATAACTTCAAGTGAGTAGGAGCAGGAGTTCTCTTATGCTTGGCATTATCCAGTCCAAACTTCTTCACAATGTTCCTCGCATATTTGCTCTGACAAATAAAAATGGAATCTTCCATCTGCTTAACTTGTAATCCAAGGAAGTAGGTCAATTCACCTACCAAGCTCATCTCAAATTCAGACTGCATTTGGTTGACAAAATGTTGGACCATTTCATCCAACATACCACCAAACACAATATCATCTACATAAATCTGGGAAATCATTAGTTTCCCATCCTTCTCCTTGACAAAAAGAGTTTTATCAATACCACCCTTCCTGTATCCATGGTTGACTAAGAACTCAGTCAGCCTTCCATACCAAGCTCGTGGAGCTTGCTTCAACCCATACAAAGCCTTCTTTAGCTTGAAAACATGATCAGGAAAATTTGGATCCACAAAACCTTTAGGCTGCTCAACATAGACTTCCTCATTAAGATACCCATTCAGAAAGGCACTCTTGACATCCATTTGAAACAATCTGAATTTCAACAAACATGCCACTCCTAGCAGCAATCTGATGGATTCCAATCGAGCCACAGGAGCAAATGTTTCATCAAAGTCTACTCCTTCAATCTGTGTGTATCCTTGAGCAACTAATATGGCTTTGTTCCTGGTAACAACTCCTTGTTCATTAGACTTATTCTTATAGACCCATTTTGTTCCAATCACATTTGTTCCTACTGGTCGTGGTACCAGTTCCCAGACTTCATTCCTCTTGAATTGACAAAGCTCATCTTGCATAGCACTTATCCAGAACTCATCTGTCAATGCTTCTTTGACATTTTTTGGTTCAATCTTTGAAACAAAACATGCATTTGACACCGTCTCCCTCGTTCTGGTTCTTACACCTTCATTCAGATTTCCAATAATCAATTCCTTAGGGTGATCCTTCTGAATCCTTATAGAGGGTCCCCTGTTAGTATCCTCTACCTCTTCATTCTCAGGTCTAGTGTCGGTTTCATGAGCATTATTTTCTACGGGCTCAATGTCTTCTGAGATTTCATTGTTCATAGGAAGGCATGCTCCAACATCATCTAGGACATCTTCGTCTTTCCCAGAGTCATCAACCACCACATTTATGGATTCCATCATCACCTTAGTTCTGGAATTAAATACCCTATATGCTTTACTGTTTGTAGAGTATCCCAAAAATATCCCTTCCTCGCTCTTAGGATCCATCTTTCGCCTCTGCTCACGATCCGCCAAGATATAACACTTACTCCCAAACACATGGAAATACTTCACATTTGGCTTTCTACCTTTCCATAGCTCATAAAGAGTGACAGAAATACCTGATCTGATAGTCACCCTATTATGTATATAGCAAGCGGTATTCATGGCTTCAGCCCAAAAATGATATGGAAGCTTTTTGGCATGAATCATGACCCTTGCACACTCTTGTATAGTCCTGTTCTTGCGTTCCACCACACCATTCTGCTGAGGAGTGATCGGTGATGAGAATTCATGAGTGATTCCTTCAGATAAGCAGAACTCTTCAAACTTGCTATTTTCGAATTCTTTCCCATGGTCACTTCTGATTCGAACAACACCACAATTCTTTTCCCGTTGAATCCTTTGACACAACTCTTTGAAGGCTGCAAATACTTCAGACTTTTCTCTGATAAAGCTTATCCAGGTGAATCTGGAGTAATCATCAACGACAACATAGGCATACTTCTTCCCACCAAGACTTTCAACCTGCATAGGTCCCATTAAGTCCATGTGAAGCAGTTCTAGAACTCTAGAGGTTGTGGTAAGATGTTGAAGCCTCTTGTGTGACACCCTTGTTTGCTTCCCAACTTGACATTCACCACATATTCTATCCTCATCAATCTTCAGCTTGGGAATACCTCTAACAGCTTCACTTGACATAACTTTCTTCATCCCTTTCAAGTGTAAGTGGCCCAATTTCTGATGCCACAATTTGGTTTCATCTTCCTTTGATATCAAACATGTAGACAAAATTTTCGGTTCTTGAGGATTCCACAGATAGCAGTTATCCTTAGACCTGGTTCCCTTCATAACAACTTCATCTTTCTCATTGGTTACTAGACATTCAGATTTTGTGAAATTTACTTTGAGACCTACATCACACAATTGGCTTATACTGATCAAATTAGCGGTCAGCCCTTTGACAAATAGAACACGATCCAGATTTGGTTGTCCTGTGTAGTCCAGCTTTCCAACACCTTTTAATTCACCTTTTGATCCATCCCCAAAAGTGACATAATTGGTGGAATGAGGCTTGATATCTGACAGGAATTTCTTCACACTAGTCATGTGTCTTGAACAACCACTGTCAAAGTACCAATCTTCCCTTGCAGATGCTCTAAGAGAGGTATATGCTATGAGACCAGTCATCATATTTCTAGGAGTCCATCTTCTATTCACTTTAGCCCAACTCTGTCCTTTATTTTGTTGATGAACATTCTTGGGATAGCCGTGCAGCTTGTAGCAAAAGGACTTTAAGTGACCAATCTTTCCACAGTAATGATATTTCCATGGTTTATACTTTGAACTACATACTCTTTTCTGATGCTTCATCTGATGTTGAAACATGTGATTTGACATCCCCTCTTCTTGCTTTATTTTATGAGGAACAAACTTTAATACAACCTTCTTGTAGTTCTCTGCTTGATTGTTAAACCCAAGGCCTTGCACATTTCCAGCATCTTTCCTAGTCTGAAGAATCTCATCCAGCTGCGTGGTACCATTGTTCAGCATTCTTATAGACTTGGTCATATTGTCAAGTTTTGACTTTTGCCATACAACCTCCTCTTTCAGATCAGCAATGATTGATAGATGTTCTTCCTTCTCAACTTCTAGTTGAGCTATCAGAACCTTCTGTTCTAATATTATCTGGCACCTTTCTTCATTCTTGATACACAACTCTGAGAACCCGGTGAAGACTTCTTCCTTAGTTAGTTCTCCAATATAAGATTCTTTGTCAGAGTCAGACTCACAAGTAGTTTCTCCATCAGCCTTACATATCCCGGTCAGGGCTGTCACCAATTTTGCTGATTCTTCTTCAAGATCACTCTCAGACTCCCCTTCTGACCAAGACACAGATAAGCCCTTCTTCTGCCTTTTGAGATACGTGGGACACTCAGTCTTTATGTGGCCAAATCCCTCACATTCAAAACACTGAACTCTCTTCCCTTGATTGGAGTCTTCTTCAGTTCTGGACCTTCTGCCTCCATCCTGATTTTTACTGATGTCGAGTGACTTGTTCTGAGCATTTGCTCTCGACTTCCAGTCAATCCTTTTCAACACTTTGTTAAATTGTATTCCAAGCAATACTAGATCTTTAGACACCCCTTCATCTCTGACCAGGTCACCTTCATCTTCTGAATCACCAGCATTTGACACAAAAGCTATGCTCTTCTTCTTTTCATACTTTTCACTGATCCCTAATTCAAATGTTTGAAGAGATCCCACAAGTTCATCCACTTTCATCTTGTCTATATCCTGAGCTTCCTCTATAGTAGTCACTTTAGTGTAAAATCTCTTAGGTAAAGATCTGAGGATTTTTCTGACCAGTTTGTTGTCAGACATCTTTTCACCTAGGGCACTTGAGGCATTAGCTATCTCAATAATGTTCATGTGAAAATCATGAATGCTCTCATCCTCCTTCATCTTCAAACTCTCAAACTTGCTAGTGAGAAGCTGAAGTTTTGACATCTTCACCTTTGAAGTCCCTTCATGAGCAACCTTCAAGACCTCCCACGCCCCTTTTGCAATGGTACAATGTTCAATCAACCTGAAGATATTCTTGTTGACACCATTAAACAATGCATTCATGGCATTGGAATTTCCCATGGATCCTTTGTAGTCTGCATCATCCCAGTCTTCCTCTTCCTTCACCACATCAGTAGGGGTACCTTTTCCATATTTAACCTTTGGGGGTTCCCATCCTTTTATAACAGCTTTCCATGCTTGATCATCCATGGATTTGATGAATGATATCATCCTTGGTTTCCAATAGTCATAGTTGGAACCATCAAGCAGAGGTGGTTTGTTTAAAAATCCTCCATCCTTGTCCATTGTACCAGAAAGTACCTTCCCTGAATCTCACCTAGAACCAAACAAGGGTGCAAGCTCTTGATGCCAATTGAAATTCTGGCACAGATATCAGATGTCCTACATGTAACGCCCCGATTCCAGTTATTCCCATTTTGTTGAGTCTTTTATTTTAATTGTGTGATAAGTTATTTTATTTGTGGAATTGGTGTGTTAATATGTTATGTTGACCAGTTATGTTATTTTACCGTTTTTGAGAGTTTTCGGGGAAAAGTAAGATGGAGGGTATTTTAGACATTTCTCAATTAATGTTAAGTTAGAAAATCTAGTGGAAATATAATTGTGTGAGAAAATGAATTAAATTGAATTTGGGTAAAAAGAAAAATAGAAAAGAAAAAGAGATAAGAAGAGGAAATAGAGGAGAAAGAGATAGAAAGGAAAAATAGAGAGAAAAAGGAGAGAAAGAAAGAGGAAGAGGAGAAAAGAGAAGGAAAAGAGGAAAACCAAGAAAATCAACCTCTAGGAATCGATTTAATCGGGTAAGGGTGTGAAATCTTATTATCTTATCAATGTATATTATTATGTATGATTGTGTATATGCGTATTGGATTGTTTGTGGTATTTTCATAGTTTTCCATTTTAGGTCGATAATGAGAAATCGATGTTTCCGCGGTTGGAAATTGACTTAAATGTGGTAGAATGTTTGTTGCCATGATTAGATTGAGTTCTGATGGATGTATGTTGTTTTGAAAATGTTTTGGGTTGAAAAATAGGGTTTTTGGGTTTTCAACAGCGCTGAAGGATTCTGAGTTTTCGCAGGTTCGCCTAGCGAACCATTCAGCGAAGGGTAGCGAAGGTTCGCTACGGGTATTCGCCTAGCGAAGGTGTGAGCGAAGGTTCGCTAAAGTGTTCGCCTAGCGAAGTTTGGGTGTTTTGAATGTTGGTAGTTGCTGCCTTGGTTCGCCAAGGGGTTCGCCTAGCGAACTTTGTGTCTGTTTTTATATAACAGTTGGTTCGCTGGAACATTCGCCTAGCGAAGGAGCTGGCGAATGCTCGCGAGGGAGGTTCGCCCAGCGAACAGTGTTGTTCGTGTAATTTTGTTTTCTGCATAACTTTTGATCTGTGGTTCGGTTTGAGGCGTGGTTCGATGCATTAGAAAGCTTATGGAATGTTCTTTCTTATTTTGATGACTTGGAAATTGTTAGTCGATTTAATTATGTCGGAAAGTCGGGAATAGTGTCTTGTTGCGACTTTTTCCTATTTCGAATGTGTGTTTTGAATGTGAATCATACAATAGTGCATTGATGTGAATGTATATAGATTGTATGTGATTGTATGAGATGAATGCATGAATATATTGTGAATATGTATGCATTTCAAGAATGTCTTGAGTCATTTTGCATGTGAAGCATAATGAAGTACATTCTTGTGTTGAGCGATTCTAATGAGAATCTGTTGTATCGTCGTGTGCCTATGTGAGGTGTGAGCGATGATTACAAACGATTGTGTGCCTAGGTGCGGTGTGAGCAATCGGGTCGTGTGCCCGTGTGGGGTGTGAGCGATCCATAAACATTGTGTGCCCATGTGGGGTGTGAGCAATGGGTGAACATCGTAGGCCCGACGGGGAGTTACATTGGTAACGAGCGATGGTTCCAGCAGAGTTCCTGAGTGAACTAATGATGATTGAGTCGATACCGCATTGCATTTGCATAGAGTCGTGAGTCGGTCTCTATGATTTGCATTTATCATCTTTGTATTTGTGCATTGATGAATAAACATGAATGTGTATGTTTATGTGGAATGATTGAGAATTGCGAAAGTATGTATGATGAATATGCTTGGTTGTATGTATATACATATTGTGATGTATATGGGTGAGTTTTTGATGAATTGTGGTGAGAATGTGGAATATGTGTATTTTTATGTTAAGATATATATAATTATATGCATTGTTATTATGATAATATTTCTCACCCTTCTGCTATTTTATGATGCTCTATGAGGCATTGCAGAGTAGGTATGCTGGAGGTCTTTTTGTGAAGTGTGTCTTCATTCTTTTGGTCGGTTGGCTCTGATATGTAGCACCGGGTAGCTAGGATGTATATGATTCTTTTGTGATACATTTGTATATGTATCTTGCTGATGAATGTTTATGTAAACATGAATTATGTTGATGGATGATACTCGATGATGCATGTATATATATATATATATATATATATGTATATATGTTTGATGTTATTCAATGTTTAGATTTTCTGCTTTTATTCTAAATATTGAGATGTGGGTGTAAGGACAAAGTTCCTCTGTTGCAAAGTTACCCCACTGTTGCATATTAGAGTTGAGCAGGTGTTGTATGTTTTAATTTAATGTATAATGTGACGTACCTCTTTTTATACCATGTTTATAATTATACTCTGACGAAATTTTTAATATGTGCCTAAATGATTAATTGTGATTATTGGGGGTATAGAAATGGGGTGTTACATTAAGTGGTATCAGAGCCAGAGTTGAGTCAGTTGTGTCTGTCTTGTTGTTGTGTGGGTTGAACTGTTGTTTAACTTTGTTGTCATTTTTGGGAATGATCAGAATATGGCTGGTAGAAACGATAATGCGATGGCTGCTGCTTTGGAAGCAATGGCTAGGGCGGTGCAAGGTGCACCTAACGTGAATGCTAATGATGAGTTCAGGAAGAATCAACCACCGGTCTTCAAGGGAAGATTTGATCCCGATGGTGCTCAACTTTGGTTGAAAGAGATTGAAAGGATCTTCAGAGTCATGGACTGTGCGGAGGAGAACAAGGTGAGACTTGGGTCTCACATGCTGAAGGAAGAAGCCGAAGATTGGTGGGTTGGTATGCGTCAAATTCTTGAGGTGGATGATGAAGAGGTAACTTGGGATTTATTTCGTACTGAGTTCTTAAGGAAGTATTACCCTGAAAGTGTGAAAGGGAAGAAAGAGATGGAGTTCCTTGAATTGAAACAAGGTAGTATGTCCGTGGTGGACTATACTGCTAAATTTGTGGAGTTGGTTCAATTCCATCCTCATTATGCTGCGATCACTGCTGAGTTCTCAAAGTGCATTAAGTATGAGAATGGTTTGCGTCATGAGATTAAACAGGCTATGGGATATCAAAGGATAAGAAGGTTTTCGGATTTGACGGAATGTTGTAGAATCTTCGAGGAAGATAGCAAGGCTCGTTCTACACATTATAAAAGTTTGAATGAGAGGAAGGGAAAGCAACAAGCTAGAAGTGGACCTTATGTGACACCCGCTGATAAGGGCAAGCATATGGGAAACTTTGAGAAGAGATCTAGAGGAGGAGGTTCCGGTTCCATTAAGTGTTACAAGTGTGGTGAAATGGGTCATAAATCATTTGAGTGTAGGAAGACCATGGTGAAATGTTCTAACTGTGGAGGCCTTGGGCATGCTACTACCGATTGTAGAAGGAATATGATGAAGTGCTATAATTGTGGAGAAGTGGGTCACATTAGTACTAAGTGTACTAAGCCGAAACAAGCTCAAGCGGGCGGAAGGGTGTTTGCGTTAACGGGGAAGGACACTACTAGTGCAGACCGTTTGATTAAAGGTACATGCTTTATTAATAGTATGCCTTTAGTTGCTATTATTGATACGGGAGCGACTCATTCGTTTGTTTCGTCTGAGTGCGCGAAGCGTTTAAATCTTGTGTTGTCTCTGATGGATGGTAAGATGGTTATTGATACTCCAGCAATGGGGTCAGTAACTACTTCGTTGGTTTGTTTGAGTTGTCCTTTGACCATTTATGGTAAAGACTTCGAGATGGATTTAGTGTGTTTTCCGTTGGAAGGTTTGGACGTAATCTTGGGTATGAACTGGTTGCGATTTAATCGAGTTCATATAGATTGCTATCACAAGTTAGTGAGGTTTCCTTCTTTGGAAGATGATGAATATGAGAGTTTCCTATCCACTAAAGAACTGAAGAAACTTTTAGCGGACGAAGCTCAATTGTTCGGTGTGTTTGCATCATTGTCGGTGGAGAGTAAAGTTGAGCTCAATGTGTTTCTAGTGGTGTGTGATTTTCCATAAGTGTTTCCGGAGGATATTACGGATGTACCGCCAGAAAGAGAAGTTGAGTTTTCTATTGATCTAGTTCCGGGTACTAGACCGGTTTCGATGGCACCGTATCGTATGTCGGCATCGGAGTTGGTAGAATTGAAGAAGCAATTGAATGACTTGTTGGACAAGAGATTTGTAAGACCAAGTGTTTCTCCTTGGGGTGCTCCGGTATTGTTGGTAAAGAAGAAGGATGGGAGTATGCGGTTATGCATTGATTATAGACAATTGAACAAGGTGACAATTAAGAACAAATATCCGCTTCCAAGGATCGATGATTTGATGGACCAATTAGTTGGTGCGCGTGTTTTTAGCAAGATTGATTTGAGATCGGGATATCACCAGATCCGTGTGAAAGAAGAGGATATTCAAAATACGGCCTTTAGGACACGGTATGGCCATTACGAATATTCTGTGATGCCATTCGGGGTTTCTAATGCGCCGGGTGTGTTTATGGAATACATGAATCGTATTTTTCATGAACAGTTAGATCGTTTTGTGGTTGCGTTCATCGACGATATTTTGATTTACTCTAAGTCTCAAGAGGAGCATAAAGAGCATTTGAGAATTGTGTTACAAATTTTGAAAGAGAAACAATTGTATGCTAAGTTATCGAAATGTGAATTTTGGTTGTCGGAAGTAAGTTTTCTAGGACATGTTATTTTCGGGAGTGGTATTAGTGTTGATCCATCCAAGATTGATGCGGTGATGCAATGGGAGGCTCCTAGATCGGTTACGGAGATTCGAAGCTTCTTAGGCTTGGCGGGTTATTATCGGAGGTTTATTGAAGGATTTTCGAAGTTGGCACTTCCGTTAACGCAATTGACTTGTAAGGAAAAGGCTTTCATTTGGGATATTCATTGTGAAGAGAGTTTCAATGAGTTAAAAAGAAGGTTGACAACGGCTCCGATCTTGATTTTGCCAAATCCGACGGAACCATTTGTTGTGTATTGTGATGCTTCATTGGTAGGTTTAGGTGGTGTTTTGATGCAAGATGAAAAAGTTGTGGCTTATGCTTCTAGACAATTGAGAGTGCATGAAAAGAATTATCCTACACATGACTTGGAGTTAGCGGCCGTGGTGTTTGTTTTGAAAATTTGGAGACACTATCTTTATGGTGCAAGATTTGAAGTTTTTAGTGATCACAAGAGCTTGAAATATTTATTTGATCAAAAAGAATTAAACATGAGACAAAGAAGGTGGTTAGAGCTTTTGAAGGATTATGATTTTGGTTTGAATTACCATCCGGGTAAGGCAAACGTGGTGGCCGATGCTTTGAGTCGGAAGTCGTTACATATGTCCACATTGATGATGAGAGAATGGGAACTTTTGGAGAATTTTAGAGACTTGAGTTTGGTTTGCGAAATGACGCCGAGAAGTGTGAGACTTGGTATGCTACATGTTACGAATGATTTCCTTGCAACCGTATGTGAAAAGCAAAAGTTGGATTTGAAATTTGTTGATTTGATGATGAATGAGAATGAGGATTTCAAGGTTGATAATTTTGGAGTTTTGAGATTCCGTGGTCGTATTTGTATTCCCAATGATGCGGAGTTGAAAAAGATGATATTGGAAGAAGGACACCGAAGTAACTTAAGTATTCATCTGGGAGCGAATAAAATGTATCAAGATTTGAAGAAAATCTTTTGGTGGCCCGGGTTAAAGAGAGATGTGGCTCAATTTGTGTATGCGTGCTTAACTTGTCAAAAATCTAAGGTGGAACATCAAAAGCCTAGTGGATTAATGCAACCGTTGGAAATTCCAGAGTGGAAATGGGATAGTATATCGATGGATTTTGTTATGGGGTTGCCGAATACGCAAAGAGGTCATAATGTTATTTGGGTAATTGTTGATAGGCTTACTAAATCTGCTCACTTCGTTCCAATTGATATTAGCTATCCTTTGGAGAGGTTAGCCGAGATTTACGTTCTTGTGGTTGTGAAGTTGCATGGGGTTCCTAAGAGTATTGTATCAGATAGAGATCCTATATTCACATCAAGGTTTTGGGATAGTTTACAAAAGGCTTTGGGTTCTAAGCTAAGATTGAGTTCGGCTTATCATCCGCAAACGGATGGTCAAACCGAGAGGACAATTCAATCGTTGGAGGATTTGTTGCGTGCTTGTGTGCTCAAGCAAGGTGGTGGTTGGGATAGTTATTTGGCATTGATTGAGTTCACCTACAATAATAGTTTTCATTCAAGTATAAGTATGGCACCATTTAAGGCTTTGTATGGTCGGAGATGTCGAACACCTTTGTGTTGGCATGAAACCGGCGAGAGGACGATAGTTGGACCGGAGATGGTACAACAAACGACGGCGAAAGTGAAGTTTATTCGGGAGAAGATGAAAGCTTCTCAAAGTAGACAGAAGAGCTATCATGACAAGAGAAGGAAAGATCTTGAGTTTCAAGAAGACGACCATGTGTTTTTGAGAGTTACGCCGGTTACGGGTGTGGGTCGTGCTTTGAAGTCGAAGAAGTTGATTTCTCATTTTATTGGTCCGTATCAGATTTCTGCACGAGTTGGTGCCGTGGCTTACCGTGTGGCGTTGCCTCCGAATCTTTCGAATTTGCATGATGTATTCCATGTTTCGCAACTTCGAAAGCATGTTCCGGATCCGTCACATGTTATTCTTATGGATGAGGTTGAAGTGAGAGATAACCTTATGATTAAAGCTTTACCGATTAGGATTTTGGATCGTGAAGTTAAGAAGCTAAGAGGCAAGGATGTTGCACTTGTGAAAGTAGCGTGGGAAGGCGCTGCGGAAGGCAATATGACTTGGTAACTAGAGAGTAGGATGCGAGGGTCGTATCCGGAGTTGTTTGAATCAGGTAATATTTTCGAGGACGAAAATTTCTAAAGTGGGGGAGAGTTGTAACGCCCCGATTCCAATTATTCCCATTTTGTTGAGTCTTTTATTTTAATTGTGTGATAAGTTATTTTATTTATGGAATTGGTGTGTTAATATGTTATGTTGACCAGTTATGTTATTTTACCGTTTTTGAGAGTTTTTGGGGAAAAGTAGGATGAAGGGTATTTTAGACATTTCTCAATTAATGTTAAGTTAGAAAATCTAGTGGAAATATAATTGTGTGAGAAAATGAATTAAATTGAATTTGGGTAAAAAGAAAAATAGAAAAGAAAAAGAGATAAGAAGAGGAAATAGAGGAGAAAGAGATAGAAAGGAAAAATAGAGAGAAAAAGGAGAGAAAGAAAGAGGAAGAGGAGAAAAGAGAAGGAAAAGAGGAAAACCAAGAAAATCAACCTCTAGGAATCGATTTAATCGGGTAAGGGTGTGAAATCTTATTATCTTATCAATGTATATTATTATGTATGATTGTGTATGTGCGTATTTGATTGTTTGTGGTATTTTCATAGTTTTCCATTTTAGGTCGATAATGAGAAATCGATGTTTCCGCGGTTGGAAATCGACTTAAATGTGGTAGAATGTTTGTTGCCATGATTAGATTGAGTTCTGATGGATGTATGTTGTTTTGAAAATGTTTTTGGTTGAAAAATAGGGTTTTTGAGTTTTCAACAGCGCTGAAGGATTCTGAGTTTTCGCAGGTTCGCCTAGCGAACCATTCAGCGAAGGGTAGCGAAGGTTCGCTACGGGTATTCGCCTAGCGAAGGTGTGAGCGAAGGTTCGCTAAAGTGTTCGCCTAGCGAAGTTTGGGTGTTTTGAATGTTGGTAGTTGCTGCCTTGGTTCGCCAAGGGGTTCGCCTAGCGAACTTTGTGTCTGTTTTTATATAACAGTTGGTTCGCTGGAACATTCGCCTAGCGAAGGAGCTGGCGAATGCTCGCGAGGGAGGTTCGCCCAGCGAACAGTGTTGTTCGTGTAATTTTGTTTTCTGCATAACTTTTGATCTGTGGTTCGGTTTGAGGCGTGGTTTGATGCATTAGAAAGCTTATGGAATGTTCTTTCTTATTTTGATGACTTGGAAATTGTTAGTCGATTTAATTATGTCGGAAAGTCGGGAATAGTGTCTTGTTGCAACTTTTTCCCATTTCGAATGTGTGTTTTGAATGTGAATCATACAATAGTGCATTGATGTGAATGTATATAGATTGTATGTGATTGTATGAGATGAATGCATGAATATATTGTGAATATGTATGCATTTCAAGAATGTCTTGAGTCATTTTGCATGTGAAGCATAATGAAGTACATTCTTGTGTTGAGCGATTCTAATGAGAATCCGTTGTATCGTCGTGTGCCTATGTGAGGTGTGAGCGATGATTACAAACGATTGTGTGCCTAGGTGAGGTGTGAGCAATCGGATTGTGTGCCTAGGTGAGGTATGAGCAATCGGGTCATGTGCCCGTGTGGGGTGTGAGCGATCCATAAACATTGTGTGCCCATGTGGGGTGTGAGCAATGGGTGAACATCGTAGGCCCGACGGGGAGTTACATTGGTAACGAGCGATGGTTCCAGCAGAGTTCCTGAGTGAACTAATGATGATTGAGTCGGTACCGCATTGCATTTGCATAGAGTCGTGAGTCGGTCTCTATGATTTGCATTTATCATCTTTGTATTTGTGCATTGATGAATAAACATGAATGTGTATGTTTATGTGGAATGATTGAGAATTGCGAAAGTATGTATGATGAATATGCTTGGTTGTATGTATATACATATTGTGATGTATATGGGTGATTTTTTGATGAATTGTGGTGAGAATTTGGAATATGTGTATTTTTATGTTAAGATATATATAATTATATGCATTGTTATTATGATAATATTTCTCACCCTTCTGCTGTTTTATGATGCTCTATGAGGCATTGCAGAGTAGGTATGCTGGAGGTCTTTTTGTGAAGCGTGTCTTCATTTTTTTGGTCGGTTGGCTCTGATATGTAGCACCGGGTAGCTAGGATGTATATGATTCTTTTGTGATACATTTGTATATGTATCTTGCTGATGAGTGTTTATGTAAACATGAATTATGTTGATGGATGATACTCGATGATGCATGTATATATATATGTATATATGTTTGATGTTATTCAATGTTTAGATTTTCCGCTTTTATTCTAAATATTGAGATGTGGGTGTAAGGACAAAGTTCCTCTATTGCAAAGTTACCCCACTGTTGCATATTAGAGTTGAGCAGGTGTTGTATGTTTTAATTTAATGTATAATGTGACGTACCTCTTTTTATACCATGTTTATAATTATACTCTGACGAAATTTTTAATATGTGCCTAAATGATTAATTGTGATTATTGGGGGTATAGAAATGGGGTGTTACACTACACAGATGTTGAGACACTGATATCCAACACAATGAACAAGATAACAATAAAAATAACAGTGCAGAAAGTAAATAACACAGTGATATGTTTACCCAGTTCGGATCAACAATCCTACTCTGGGGGCTACCAAGCCAGGGACGAAACCAATATACGATAGTATCAATTCACAGATCATACAATAACCAAACCCTGTTATAATCTGCTCACTTAATCACTACCCTTCCTATGACTTCTACCTAAGACTCACCTAGGTATGAGGCCCTCCTCAAATCCCTCTACAACCACAACCCGTGATTGGTTTCTTTCCACACAAGTAACAAACCGAAAGTCACACTTTCAAAACACACAATTCTCAGTACTTCAAAGCTTATGAGAATTGACACACAAGAAACTCAATGCTTAAAAGCTTATGAGTAACTGACAGAACTTACAACATAAAAACCAGTCCTTGTACTATTATCAGAATGATACCAGTTAGGCTCACAAATAACACACGAAAACCCTAAGAAAAACACATGTAAGTTCCACACCTAAACTAGGTTTACACCAGTCAATATATAGCATTAAATCTGGACTGAATTGGGCTTCAAAAACGCAGCAAATAGACTGAATTGGGCTTTAGGTGCAGTCTTTTTTTATCGAGCACTTTGGTACCTGACTTTTTATTCATTTTTTAATCATTTTATTTTTAATTTTTAGTTAAATATTATTTAGTTTATTTAATTAAGTATGTAATTGATTTAGGTTTAATTTATCATTTATATTTCTTTTTTTATAATATATATATATATATATATATATATATATATATGTATATATATATATATATTTGGTTTTTTCTCTTTTTAGTAGACTTGTTAACTAAGTCTTGAAATTTTTTTTTTGTTTTGCTTCAAATTAAAAACCTTAGTATATGTAATTATTGCATTGTTGTGAAAAATTCACCAACCCGATCCCAAGAAACAGGTGACGCCCTGTCATTCACAAACATTTTTCTCTAATTTGAAATCACACCAATAAAAAGGAAAAGATAGAATAGCTGAGAAGACGGTGACAGTGGACTCTCTTTTTTCTAAAAACGTTACCACCATCTCCTTGTTTCCTTTCACAATCCACCAAATTACCACCACACATCACCATATTGATCTCTGCCACCTTTAACACTCTTTACAACATATTTCAACACTCTTTACACCATACAACCTCCTTCATCCCTTATTTCACTAAGAAAACCAAGCCCTTTCTTTCCCACCTTCAAGAACCTCACATTTGTTTCCTTCCTGGCATACCCTAATTTTTGACCCTGAGATTCTGTTTTTTGTTTCACATCGTCTGCATAGCATAACATGCACTTTATCTTGCATAGTGTCTGAAATGTCAGTCAGAATAAATTTGATGGATTCACAGACAAACCAGTCAAAATTTATTTCAAAATCTGACCAAACGCTGTATTTTTCCAATATCTTTATTTCGCGCTGATAATTTTGGTGCATTCATTTTATTTTTTTGAGCATTTTTTTGTCCAACGTTTTATTTGTTTTTTAATTATTTTATATTTTAGTAAAATAATAATTTTAATTCATTTATTTAGATATTTAAATTTAAATATATTTAAATTATTTTATTTCTATTTTGTCATCAATTCTTCCCTTTTATAAACAAAAACATGATTTTTAATTCTGTTTATTCTTGTCTTATCATAAAAAACAAAAACAAAAAAACCATCTTAACTCCTCTCATCACGAAACCACTACAAGCTTCACACCCCGCTTCATTATTATTTCGAACACAGTAGAAACAAACTTTTTCTGCAAATATCCATACTCACCCTTCTTATTCCATGGCACACTCATCTTCATGCTAACCATACTCACCATCCTTTCATGTTTTCCTCAAACTAAGCAATGTTAATACCACACCTTCATGCTTCACAACCTCTTCACAACTTACATAAACACACTCCACATAACATAAACATCATCCTTCTAACACAATAACAACCGAAAACCACAGCATCTCCGGCGGAAGACTCGAGACAGAGAGACGAAAAGTGTGAGGAAGTTACGCGAGAGAAGGCAGAGAAAAGTCCACGCACGAGGAAGAAGGAGTCGAGAACGTGAAAGTGTAAAAGGTTCTACAATTTCAATTTTTTTAATATTTTATTTTTCTATTCTTGTTTTATTTTATATACTATTATATTAATGTTGTTATTACTTGTTTCATTTTATATACTATTATTAATATGTTGTTACTACTTGTTTCATTTTATATACTATTATATTAATACTGTTATACTTGTTTCTGATTCTGCTAATTTTTTGTTTTTATTTTTATAAGTGTTTTGTTATACTGAGAATGGAACTTATTAGCATTTTGCTACATTTGGTTTTGTGCATAAGCATTTTGTTTCATGGTTCTAACTTAATTTTAACTTTTTATTTTTTAATTAATTATTCTCATTTTTGTTATAGTAAAATTTTATTTAATGTTAAACACAAAATATTTGAAAAATATTTTTAATGTTCTTATTTGTAAAAATTTTCCGACCTGGGAGTCTGTAACGCTGAGGACCTTTAGTATCCCTTCACCCCTCTAAGCCTTTTAGGACGTAGTGCAAGCCGATAATATTCTAAAGATTTATCGATGACTCTGGGAACCTCTAGAACCTTGTTCTGCAGATACAAGAACCCATAGTACATACCTTTTGGGACGGGTAGACCATGGCTCCATGCTCCTGATCTTCAAACCTAGGCCCTTGTTTGTTTGCCTGTATATGTGTATATGTGTATACCTGTGTTTATGCATCCATTCATCCATATATTCATTTGGTTTCAAGAAACTCAATTGTTTTTTCCTTTGCAAAATCAACAAATATCATGAATTATAAAATGAAACTTTTTCAGTCTTTTCGAAATTATTGCAATCTCCTTTTGAGTTCCTTGAAACCTTTGCATCGCATTGCATATCATTTGCATCTTTGCATGATTCATTGCATGTGTTCGTTTGTCCAACAACTCATCTCCAGATGTCTCTATATTCCAGCGTCATCTGTCAGTCGTCAAGTTGATTCCTCGACACAGATACCAGACTAGAGCTAATTACAGACGCAAGATGTCAAAGCAAGAAGCACACAATCCAGAGATCCGAATCAAGATCGATGATCTTAAGTCAAGCATGACAAAGCTCACTGAGATGCTCTAAGTCTTGATTGCTAGAGGAGAGCAACCTTAGAGAAATGTTATCCAAGAAGTTTCAAATGCTGATCCTCAGCCTGTTCAGGTGCCACCTTCAACTTGGCCAGAGTTTGGTTTACCCACAACTACTCTCCACCTCTTGTATCTGCTGCTATGATTGGTCAAACTGACAGACCAGTGTTTCAAGCTCCAGTTTTTGCCGAGCCTAAACCTATAGTTCATACTATTACCCAAACTACTCAAGCTCCTTTTGAGAACCCTCTCTATAAGTACAATGCTGCTAGTGCTCAGGGTGAGAACCGTGAAGACTTTGTTGAACTTGAGGTTGTCCGTGAACAATTTCAGACCAAAGACAAGAGACTTAAAGCGTGGAGGGCAATGACTTCTTCAGTGTGGGCGCAGACAACATGTGCCTGGTTTCTGACCTTGATATGACTGCCAAGTTCAAAACTCCCGTGTTTGTGAAATATAAGGATCACTCTTGTCCAAGGGCTCATCTAGTCATGTATTTTCGCAAGATGGCTGCTTATACGAACAATAAAAAACAGCTTATCCACTGTTCTCAAGCAAAACTCTATCCACTACTTTCAAGATCTTGCAAATGCATTCATGAAGAAGTATAAGTATAACCTCGACATGGCTCCTGACCGCCGTCAACTTCAAAATATGTCTCAGAACAAGAAAAGGGAAGACCATACCAATGCTGTCATGACTGAAGTAAAAAGGCCTCGTCCCCAACCTCAATATGCTGATCACCCTGCTGTTGCAACTGTTACTCCTATGGTTGCTCCACGACCAGGTCAAGCTCCTCAACGTCCACCTGTTGGACAGAATCAGTACCGTATTAGGAATCAATTTGATCATATTCCAATGTCGTACACTGAACTTTATCTTAATCTGGTTCATAAAGGGTTGATTACTACAAAGACTCTACCTCCTCCTCCAAATCCTCTCCCAGCTGGATTCAGATCTGATCTCCACTGTGCATTCCATGAAGGTGCCACAGGCCATGATCTGGAAAATTGCAATGCACTAAAGGCTAGAGTGCGTGATTTGATTAAGGTCTGAATCTTTAGCTTTCGTGCCACCAATCCCAATGTCAAGAACAATCCTCTGCCAGAGCACGCCAAGTGAAGCTTCAGTCGACTTCAGCAGACTATCTTCCTAAAAGTCAGTGTTTTAGACAGAACAGCCCACCCCTGTTTCTGATTAGTCACTAGGCCATGTTTCTCGTTGTTTGCACTTTCCTTATTTGTATTAGCTGTTTGCTTTCAAAATATGTTTGTACTTTCGTGATTAATGAAATGAGCATTGCAACTTTTGGATTCAATCCATTTTGTCCATTATTTACATCTTTATGTTTTCTTTTAAAAAACAATATTTTATGTCTTTTCCACTTTCTTTTTGATTATGCAAAGATTGGAGGGAGGATGACGAAAACTCAATACCCATAACTGTTGTTGGTATGCTTTCAAATCAAAACTTTGCTGACGATGTAAGGCATTGTTTCAATTCCCAAACACCGGAGACATAAGGAAGATAATCCCTTGTCAAACCCTTCGAGCCTAGAAGTTGTAATTTCTTTCTTTACAAACAAAAACCCGCAATCTTAACCCGGGGCAGGGTAATTCTCAGTTAAGTTGATTGTGCATTCAAATACAAGAGTTGCATTCAAGACGCCTTTCAACAAAAGTTTACATTCAAAGTTTTCCTTCGCACACAGCAAGCAAGTGTCGAAGATGTCTTTCAAATTAGAAGCCAATGATGGTTCACTATAATCGTTAAGCCAAGCATTCACAACCTTTCAACTCTTCCAAATTAAATGAATAAATGTTGTACAAGTTATTCCCAAAGCGATAAATAAATAAGGATCGTCAAGAAATCCTTACTCAAAGAATGAGCAGAGTCCCTTTCGAGGCAAAAGCTAAGAAAGATGGGAAGCTCATGACTTTACCTTATACAAAGAGAAATGAGAACAAGCTTGTAAGACAACCAAATGTTGTAAGGAAGCAGTGTCTGTCATCTCAAGAGTCCCTTAACTTCTGAACCATCATCATTATCATCAGTGCAATTCCTAACCTATGGGAACTTGAGTGCATAGTCTGAGTTAACTGAGCATAAGACTGAAGATCATCACGAAGATTGGGTGGGTACAAATAACTTTGAGCCTTTATCCTTTGTTTCATAAACCATGAACTAGGCCACGTTACAACCCTCATAAGACCTAACTGAAGCAAGGTTATTTTGAAAGCATACTACGACAAGGTTGTGTAAATTGACTCCAAAAGATCTTTGCAGATCATCTGTTTTGGCATTACACCTTTTGCTTAAAATTTTCACTTAGATGTCTTGAACCGCCGTGTTCTGACCAATGACTCATATACTTTGCATCTTTCAAAAAATGATTTGATTTCAAAAATTGCATGAACTTTGCATTTACTATGTTTGTATGAACACTTTTGTTTGCAAACTGGCATTCTTCTCAAGGAATTTTCAAACAGTTGAGAAACTTGGTTGGTGATCCTATCAAGGGAAATTTCTTTCCAAATCCGGTTGAAGAATCAGTTCAAGATTTGTAGTTCAGTGCAAGTTCTTCTCATAATTGGTTTATACCAAAGATTTTTCAAGACTCAGACTGAGGCAAGTTTTTCAAGCGCGCAGTTAAGCAGTCAGTTCAGAATCAGACCAGCTAAAAGTAATAGTCAATTCATTTACAATAATAAGCTAGTCTGGGGCAGTTTACTTGAAGAATTGCCAAGCATCTCTCCATCCTTCCTACAAGGATCATCAACTTCATATAGTTTACCAGTGTGGTAGAGTTGTGTTCAGTAGCATCCCTAGTCCCCAAGAAGAATGGCAGTGATCTTCGTGTTGAGGAATCAGTTTTCCAGTCTTGTCTCCTCACCAAAATAGTTGAGCCACGTCGTCGATGTCTGCATTACATCTGCATTTGCATTTGATCATATATCATAGCATAATTCATATACATATGCATAGAAAGAGTGTTATAATCCTCATTTGCATTTACCTTCATTTAGCAAGAGTATATCATTCTCATTTGCATTACCATCAGATTGTGTTGATATCAATGTTTAACCTTGTGGTCAAAGTCCAACTCACTTGGCACCTCTCAAACAGATATTGTCGTACTTACCTGATGCTCTTCCATATATGTATTCCTTTCGTTATGATGTTCTTCCAAATATGACTTTGCAGCTGATGTTTTTCCAGATGTGTCCTTTGTTCTGATGTTCTTCCAGAACCCATTTGTCTCTATCTGATGCTCTTCCGGATACGACTTTGTTTTTGATGTTTTTCCAAAAACTCCTTTGTACCTATCTCATGTTCTTCCGGATATTCTCTTTGATTATGATGCTCTTCTAGAATCTATCCAATGTTTTTCTAGATATGTCTCTCTCTCTGAGTTGTGCTACCATATTGAGTCTTTGTTATATTTCGCTTTGTTTTTTCTGATGCTTTTCTGGAATGACATTGCTTTTACCATCTGATGCTCTTCCGGATGTATCTCTCTTTCTGATGTTCTCCCAGATTGAGTCTTTGTTATCTGATTTTTTCCAGATATTTCGATTTATTTATTCTGATGCTTTTTCGAAATGACATTGCTTTTACCATCTGATGTTTTCCCAGATGTGTCTGCTCCTGATGCTTTTCCAGAGCCCCTTTGTGTTTATCTGATGCTCTTCCGGATATGACCTTATTTATCCGATGTTCTTTCGGATATGTGCCTGCTCCTGATTATTTTTCAGAACCCTGTTTGTGTCTATCTAACGTTCTTCCAGATATGACCTTGTTTATCTGAAGTTTTTCCAGATATAATGTTGCTTATCTAATGTTCTTCCAGATATGTCTTCAAAACCTTTTTCCTTTACATTTAATGCTTTTCTAAATGTTTCGGATGTATCTTCAGAATCGTTTGTTTTCATCTAATGCTCTTCTAGATGTCTTCAATTATTTCTGACTATGGTTAACAGCGGCTGAATGTTTTCAAGTCTGTTTCCATTCTCCGTCCATTGCTTTTCTTTGATGTGTTCCGGAGTTTATTCGATGCTTTTCCGAATGTCTTGGATGTTTGTCCCTGATACATTTTCCCTGAGTCTCCCCACCTCATTCAATGATCTTCTGAATGTGGTGACTCTTTTTCATCCAGTTCGTTTTCTGGATGACGACTATTTATTCCCCAGTAGAGCTTATTCAATGCTATTCTGAATATCTCTAATGGATGTCTGTTTATGTTTCCATAGTTTATTCAACGTTCTTCTGGATGACGTTGATGGTTGTTGTTGTACTTTCCCAGAGTTTTGTTCAATGCATTTCTAACAAAACCTCTGATTGCTATAAATCTTTTCCTCACAGGATCTCTATCTTGCATTCATATCATTGTCATATCATATGCATCTTGTGGCATCTTAGGGCCAAAAATTGTGCATGTTTGTATTTAAGTCTCTCCTATCACGTCGAGACGAAGATTTCAATCTCCATATCTCCGGATAGAAAAAACTTAAATAGGGGCATCTGTCATACCCTAATTTTTGACCCTTAGATTCTGTTTTTCATTTTGCATCGTCTGCATAGCATAACATGCACTTCATCTTGCATAGTGTCTGAAATTTCAGTCAGAATAAATTTGTTGGATTCACAGACAAACCGATCTAAATTTATTTTAAAATCTGACCAAACGCTGTATTTTTCCAATATGTTTATTTCGCATTGATTATTTTGGTGCATTCATTTTATTTTTTCGAGGACTTTTTTTGTCTGACTTTTTATTTCTTTTTTAATTATTTTATATTTTAGTCAAATAATAATTTTAATTCATTTATTTAGATGTTTAAATTTAAATTTATTTTAATTATTTTATTTCTATTTTGTCATCAATTCTTACCTTTTATAAACAAAAACATGATTTTTAATTCTTTTTATTCTTGTCTTATCATAAAAAACAAAACAAAAAACCATCTTAACTCCTCTCATCATGAAACCACTACAAGCTTCACACCTCACTTCATTATTATTTCGAACACAGTAGAAACAAACTTTTTCTGCAAATATCCATACTCACCCTTCTTATTCCATGGCACACTCATCTTCATGCTAACCATACTCACCATCCTTTCATGTTTTCCTCAAACTAAGCAATGTTAATACCACACCTTCATGCTTCATAACCTATTCACAACTTACATCAACACACTCCACATAACATAAACATCATCCTTCTAACACAATAACAACCGAAAACCAAAGCATCTCCGGCGGAAGACTCGAGACAGAAAGACGAAAGGTGTGAGGAAGTTACGCGAGTGAAGGCAGAGAAAAGTCCACGCACGAGGAAGAAGGAGTCGAGAACGTGAAAGTGTAAAAGGTTCTGCAATTTCTATTTTTTTATTATTTTATTTTTCTATACTTTTATACTTGTTTTATTTTATATACTATTATATTAATGTTGTTATTACTTGTTTCATTTTATATACTATTATTAATATGTTGTTACTATTTGTTTCATTTTATATACTATTATATTAATACTTGTTTCTGATTCTGCTAACTTTTTGTTTTTATTTTTATAAGTGTTTTGTTATACTGAGAATGGAACTTATTAGCATTTTGCTACCTTTGGTTTTGTGCATAAGCATTTTGTTTTATGGTTCTAACTTAATTTTAACTTTTTGTTTTTTAATTAATTATTCTCATTTTTTTAAGTAAAATTTTATTTAATGTTAAACACAAAAACAAAAACAAAAAAATTTTCCTAATCATTCATTTTTTTAATGTTCTTATTTCTAGATTTAATTAGTTATTTAAAAATATTTGAAAATGCCAAAAAATAATAATAAAAGGTTTAATCTAGGTTTTAATTATTATATTTAAAAATGCAAAAATATGTGTCGTAATTATTAATTGATATAAATATTTGTATTTAATTTGATTAATTAAATTATTAATTAATCTTATTAAATATTTATATTTAAATTAATTAATAATTCTTCTGGTTGCCCGATTTTATTTTGCGACTTGTCTGTTTTCCTTGTTCCGGGCATGATTTCTCTGATTAGTTCTTGACATCTTTTCATGATTAATGGAATTTTATTCACGATGCTTTTCCGTGATTGTGTATCCTCTCTGTTTTATTTCGCGATGCTTTGTCGCGTGTCTTTACCTTTTACACGATGTTTTGCGGTGTATTTTCTCTCTGTTTATCCGCGATGCTTTGTCGGGTGTCTCTGTTTATTTACTACATGATGCTCTTCTGCGTACCTGTTATTTGTTATTCGCGGTGCTTTGCTGCGTAGTTTTGCCTGTCGATTACATGTTGCTTTTCCATGTTTCTGCTGCTTTCTATTCCTTGTTGACCTAATCCAAGGGAAGGGGTTGTATGTTGACTTCATTGTCATTGTGCATGTCCTTGTTTATTCTGTCTGTCTTTTTTGTTCTTGGTTCTTAGAACCTGGCAACCCGTAGCGTCCGATCTACGGACTCTCTGATTTCTCAAAGTTCCTTTTGAGAATTGAAGATAGCTGGTTTATACTTGAGTGAATCGCACACTCACAGATAACACAGAGTCGCCACCGAACTTTATTTAGTCCCAAAGGACAGGGAAAATATCGATAAAACCCAAGGGGAAGAGAAACGGGAATGGGGGGTCGGTTATGCGAAAGGAAGGTACTAGCACCTAACGCATCCGTCGTACTCGACGGGAACCATTTTGCTTGCTTCTAGGCTTGGATGGGTTATCTATCTAAAGGCTTCTAGCTAAAATAAGAAGAGAGAGAAGAGAAGGGGGAAAGAAAGAAAAGAAGGAAAGTGCTCGCGGAGGATTGGGGCCCTCGTGCCTACGTACCCTCATAGTGCAATGAGGAAATTAGAGCGTCGTAGTTCAAAGAACTAGAGGACATAAAAAAAAGGGGGGAAAGAAAGAAGGGTGGAAGTGTGCTCGCCAAGACATTGCGTCTCGTGCCTACGTATCTGACATTTGAAAGAATGCAGAATCAGAGCTTCCGTAGTTCGGGGAACCAAACGGAAAACATACCAGAAAAAAATAGGAAACAAAAGAAGTGGTGTCAAAACCAAGAGCAAGAGTGAAAGAAAAATTCTACTGGGGAAGACCACACAGTAAGAGCGATTGGACAAGAGCCTAGAAAAAGAATGGTGTCAAAACCAAGAATAAAAGAAACTCCGCTGGGGATGACAAAGAGGATTGGTGTCGAAACCAAGAAAGTAAGAGCAAAATGAATAGCAAGGGCTCCGCTGGGGATCCAAATAAAGGGATGGTGTCATAACCAAGAGAAAAGAGAGATTCGGTATATTAACTGGTTAGCAGTGGTTAACCGAAGAAAGAGAGTAAGACTCTGGCGGGGAAAAGAGGCTGGTGTCAACAGACGGACTGTGATAAACCAAGAGAGGGAGTGTTGAACCAAGAGAAGGTGTTTGACTCTGCAGAGGGCGTCGGTATATTAACTGATGAACAGTGGTTAACCGAGGGAACAAGGATTGCAACTCCGTGGGGGATAGAGAAGCATTGGTTTTAACAGAGAAACTGTGATTAACCAGAAAAATGGGTGTAGGACCGATTGAAGGTCGTAACCCACAAGGGGTGTTGGTATTGACTGAACATACAACACTTGACCAACGAAGAAGGGTATTGAACCAAAAGAAGGTTACTAACCCAAGGGTGAAAGTATTCGAACCAAGAAAGGTTGCCAACTGCAGGGGATTTGGTTTTTAACAGAACACTGTGATTAACCGAGAGAAATGAGTGATTAACCAAGAGGGGGTGATTAACTCAAAAAGGGGTTCAATATTTTAACAGACATGTTGTGGTTAACTGAAGAAAAGGGTGATTAACCAAGAGAAGGTGATTAACCTAAGGAACTCAGTGTTTTAACAGACGGACTGTGGTTAACTGATAAGGAGTGCAAACATTGGTGTTTTACTTGACCGACAGTGATTAACCAACAAAGGGAGAAGAACCAAAGGAAGGTTGCGAACTCCGCAAGGGATTCGGTTTTTAACAGGAGTACTGTGTTTAACCGAAGAAATAGAAGAGAGACTCTCCAGGGGAATCAAAAGAATAATGATTGATCGCAAGGAAAGAATAGGGTATTAAAACGAAGACAGCTTGCTAACCCAATGAACAAAGGATCGTAACCACGAAGGTGATTGATCAAGAGAGAGATTGAAAGAGATAAGAGTGATCGAGGATCGAAAGAGATTGCAAAGGGCAAAGAGTGATCAAGGATTGAAAGAGATTGCAAAGGGCGAAGAGTGATCAAGGATCGACTCGACTGGGTAAAGAAAGCACACTACCGCCTGGAGATAGAGGTGACTAAGCCAAGCACAGGGTCATTCGTCCCCTACTTGAAGTAGTCAGAATGAGAGTAGGAATTCTCCCTTCTCATTCCTTCTCTAACACACAGGGTGTAATGCGGGAGATGAACCGGACGGCACAACAACTCCAAGTTGTACAGTGTTTCTCCGTAACAACTTCAATTTGTACAGTGCTCCGACGTAAGGCGTAGCGCGAAACTCCAACTTCGCGGTGGAACGAGAGAGAAAGCTCTAAAGGAAGCCTAAAGAGAGGAAAGGGGAAGATCAACTAATCAAAACATTGTTTCGATCAATTAATCAAAGGGAAAAACCATGCCAACAATTTTCCAAAGAGAATGAAAAATCATTAAGGCAAAAGGTGTGAATTATTGATTATACAAGATTAAGCTCATCTATGAAGAATGAATTTAATGCAAAACCAAGAAAGGGAGTACAAAACAGTACCACGTGATCAACAAATGCATCACCAAATCATGTTATTATGATCAAAGAAAAATGCAAGAATTGATTATATTCACATAATGCCAAAACATGAACAATTTGGATAATTAAAAATGTGCAATAAAAGTTCAAGCACAAGCTTCAAACAGAAGTTAAATGACACTTAAAACATCCATAAGATCAAGCATGACAATCAATAGAAGTTAGGATGAAGAAAGCATGGCAAACAAGCTTGAAAATGCAAGAAAATGGCCTACTGGTACAGTTTTAGTCGGTTAACACTTTGGGTTAATCGGCTAACCGCTTACCAATCAGCGTCCAGGGTGAAAAATGAATTGGTTAACTGGTTAACCAAAATGGTTAACCGATTAACACTGTGACAGTGGCAAAAAACCAGTAAATGCAGCTTTTCAAAAGTAGTTTTCAACACATAATCACTTATCCAAACCTCCACATGCTAGGACATGAATTATGCACGAAAAATCAAGTTTAGAAGCAGCAATAGAATCAACAATAGAATCAATTAAACCAACAAGATCATGGATCAAGCAAAAGTATAATCAATTCACATGCAAAGAGAAAAAACATTGAAACTACATCGCGAATGATACGAAAACTATCGAAACAGAAAAATGAAGGAGATCCACCAACCTACAAGGCTGAGATGTGCCTTTGTAAATGCTACAATGTGATCTTGATGAAGATAAGCAAAGAAAACCAGAGGAAATCTTCAACAATAGCAGAGACGTATCGAAATCGATCAAATCGCGACGAAAACTCCAAAACGAGAATTATCACCGAAGAAACTTGAATCGATTACTTGAGATGAATCTGAAAGCTACTGGAACTCCAGAAAAACCAGTAAAATGGAATGGCAATGGAGGTTAAGCTCAAGAAATAATCACTTTCATTGTGAAAAGTGATTATCCTTCAAGAATTAAGAGCTTTTTGTGAGGTTTGGTGAAGATGATGAAGTAGAGAGAATGAGAGAATAGAGAGTGAAGAAAGTGTGAAATTATGTGAATGATGGAGATGATGGTTGAGAGCTTGAAAAGTGAGTGAAGGCGAGTTTATATAGATTTTAGGTTTGGAGATATGAGAGGTTTGGAGTTTGGTTTGGAATTAGCTTTGGGTTTGGAACTAGGTTAGGAGTTAGTTGGACTTGACTCGCCGAGTCAAGGCGGTTAACTCGGTTAGTTAGAACCAACTCGGTACCAATCCCAAGGTGAACTTCAACATCCAATGATCCACATTACTTGGAAAACAAGGAACATGGTGCACTTGATTTGAAGTGATGCATAGAATAAATGTAAGGGAAGTGTCTTGAATAGTCTTGAACTGTCTAGAATGTTCCACACAATGCTAGAATAGAATAGACCAAAAGAGTGTGGAGAGAGTTGCTGAAATATGATGGAAATGCTGAATTTTTGCTGAAATAATAGGTGTTAATGGATTAACCAACAGGTTAACCGATTAACATCTATTAAAAAGCTGAATTTGGCGTTGTGGAAGGGGTGTTAACCGATTAACCCAAATGGTTAACCGATTAACCAGCCAAAAACTTGCCCAATTTTGATTTGGGAAGGTGCTATGACCATGGTTCCGATTTCCGACCTCTTGTATTGATGAATAGGCATGGAAGCCTTTATTTTGTGCTTGTCTTGATGATGTGATGACCTTGTGAGGATGCGATTAATCGGGCTTGGAAAACCTGAATATTCCTGCAACAAAATCATCAGAGGAAAAGTGCGAATGCGTACGCCAGCGATGCGAATGCTTATGCTCATGCAAAAGGCAAAAGAGGGAGGTCAAATTTTGGGTTACACCTGAATGTACGAATTGCGCCAGCTTTTCATTGATTCGAGGTAAAAGGGGATTAAATAAAAGAGTAGCTCGAAAATTTGGCCGACGGCGACAAAAGAAGAGTGTTAGGAAAGAACAAAAATGGCTGAAAATCTGCTGGGAGATAAGTCAGGCAAAAGGGAGGGAGTATGATCGATTCATATGATATGTATGTGTTTCTACATGATCTTGATGTCATGCAATGCAAAGACGCAAGGTAAGGTATAGTGTAAAGCGATTAGGCAGAAATTGTAGCAAAACGACTTCGACATCCTCGGTCGGGGAGAGGACCCGCAGATAAAGACAGTCTCTGCTGGAGGAGAGAGTTCACAAAGGATGATGATTATGCCGGGGAAAGAAGCCGAGAACATCTCAGATTTCTAAATCACCATGGCTGTCCCTGTTGGTGATGGAAGAATCGAATTGACCCTTCCTACCAAGACTGGCTCTGCGTGGGGAATTACATCCTTCCAAATCACGTTGACCTTGCTGAGGATAATCCACTACTACTGGGGCCAGAGAATTTCAAATTATTGGAGTTGATGTACAATCCTTGATGGGGAAAAGATAGCAAAGTGTCTTTGCTGGGAACACTTCGGCAACCTGCCTAGAGGCATTACAAATCTGTCAGAGAAACGATGTGTAAACAAGCTTTTTGACAAATCGTAATGGCGCTTGCTGTGGATAATGATGACGCCGCTAAGGAACTGCTGAGTAAACAACAACTTCTTCATAGAACCATCATTTTTCTGGCCAGGTGTTAGGCTTACCAATGGATATTACCGATTATCCTGCAGGAGTTACCATTAACACATGCAATGCATAATGCTTTCTCGATTGGTTTAGCTTTTTATTATTCTCAACGTTTTATTGTATTATGTGATCACAAATAATTACTTATTTTGGCAACAAAATACTGGAATGAAAACAACTTGAGATGACAAAGAATGCATTTTATTGAATGTAAAATTTTGTACATAAAGTTTGTACAAGGATGCAAAATCCTTGATGAGGAACTTCGCAAAAAAATTGAAAAACAAATGTAAATGGCAAAGGGAAATTATGCTTTGCATTGATTACAACATTGGCCACCATCCACTGTAAGTCTAGGTTCCAACGCTTTGCACCAGTTGATGATGATTCGACTGCTCTGTTACCGTCTAAGGTCCAGCTGTGATGAAAAGAGGCCCAAGTGTTCACAGTCAAATGCCTTTATCCCTATTTTTTTTCCTGGACATGTTTTCACTTTTTTTTTCGTCCACCGGGATGCCCATTTTTGCCTAAGTCGCCCTTTCGGGTTTTCAACTTAGCGGGTTGTTATTGTTTTTTTCATCGTCCTTAACTTTTGCATGGACATTTATTTTTTTTTTCGGTCCATCGGGACGTCCATTTTTGCCTAGATTGTCCTTGCAGATGTCAATCTAGCGGACTTTTATCCATTTTTTCAGGCATAATATTTTTTGACTGTATCGGAGTTCACGGGCGATGACAACTCCTCCCCATCCATTGTGGTGAGGATCAGGGCTCCACCTGAGAAGGCTTTCTTGACAACAAAAGGTCCTTCGTAATTGGGAGTCCATTTGCCTCGTGGATCCGAGTGAACAGGTGAATATCTTGTTGCTCCCGGGATTTTTATCCAAGTACAAACGCGAAAGTGGCACGGAAACAGAGTCGCCAGCAATGTGTATTTATCCCAAGAGAGGGAAAGGAAACACTGCATAAACCTGAGGGAAAGGAAAGAGCATGGTCTTGCGACCAAGAGAACCGGGTTCGGTAGTCGGTTACACGAGAGGAAGGTATTAGCACCCCCACGCGTCCATCGTACCCGATGGGATCCACGCTTGCTTGTCTCGATTAAAGGGTGTCGTCGACTGGAGCTCCACTACTAGAGGACTGGAAAAGGAATGGAAAGAGAACGAGAAACAAATGTAGGGAAAATAAAAGAAGTGCTCGAATGGGCCCTAACCCACTGCCTACATATCTCATCGGGAACATGAGAATCAGAGCGACGTAGTTCCCCTCAGCCAGGGCTACTTTGTTTGTGTTTTTTAGTGGAAACGTCAGAGTGCGCGTTCCAGCAGTTAGGTGTTGCAGCTCACTGTATGGAGACTTAAGCGTTACCTGTTTGCGGTAGAACAGACATGACGAATCCTTAAGGAATAGAATGAAGGAGATGAGAAGAGAATTGTTTGTTTGTGTTTTAGAAAGAAGTGTTTTGATTATTTTTGTGTTTTGTAACACACATTGTATTTAAGTCTTTCACGTAGGATCGAATGCCTCGCATATCGCCCCAAGACGGGACGTACGCTAAACATTCTAAGAAAATGAGAGAAGACCCCTCACTATCTTATTCTCACATGAAAAGCTCAAATACAATACATGTTATGTCTTTTGTTAAGTATTTTTTATTTTTGTTTTGAGATGAGAAGAAGAGAGACCCAAAAGGTTGAGAAAGGTAAAATATAATGAGGGAGACTAAGACTCAAACCCTAAAATTTCACATATGGATGTTCCTATGGTTAATGTGGTTTAAGAAACCTAATCCTAAGAGAAAGGAGAAGAAGAATGAATTAAACAACTCACTTCTAAAGTAGAAGATGAGTTATAACTCAAAGGGGAGAAGAAAGAAGTTATTCAAGGAAAGCATATAAATGCTTATCAAGATCACAAGTAGAATGATTAAAGGAGATAAGAGAAAATAGAAGAAAGAAGTGTATGTGGAAGCATATCCACACACTTACTTACCATTAGCACCTACATAAAAAGGTTAGTTCAAAAACTATTTACAAGTAGTGAAATAAGGAAAGAATAACAAGTAATGATCAAACAAATTAAGAATCAATGGATAAAGATCCTAATATTTGAAAATCAATCAAGGTCATAACCTATGCTCTAAGGATGTTCTCTAATGTTAAGATACTAAACATGAACAAACTATGCATAATCAAATGTCCTAAACGTCAAAGAAGTGCACTATGGAAGTAAAAGATTAAGAATGAGTGGAAATGCAAAGTGAACATGCAATAATGCTTCACAAAAGATCAAGGTCAGAACCATATACCATTTATAAAGTTCTCACAATGCATATGAATCATCATACAAGTCATGGATGCAATGATATAAGTAAGAGTAATAAGATGAAGAAGAGATAAGAAAGAAAGAAACAATTTCCAATTAGATGCACAAAGTGACATACCAAAAGTGCATAACATGTGAAATGATTAATGAATGCATATGGGCAGTGGCATACCATTGATGAGATACAAATGGGATGAATGAAAAGTCATACAAAATGCACACATGAAACATGTAGAGCTTAAGAAGAGAAGATGCAAGAATTAGAACAAAAATATTCATGTAAGGATGACATTTAGAACAATCATGTTCAAATGACAAAGAATGAAAACAAATGACCTATAATCATGGTTCAAGATGACCTATAATATCATACAAAGTAAACACAAGAGGTGGCACTAGTGCCTCAACAAAATCATATGAGAATGAAGTAAAAGAATGTGCATACATGTAACTTCAAATGCAAGGTATCAAAGAAATATCAAAGCACATGATAAAATTGTAAAAATGGGTCCTAAATAATCCAAGTCAGAAGAAAAACATGTACCAAAAACTCATAACAAAACTCACAAGAAATCATGACCAAAGAGTCTCACAAAGTCACATTGAAACACATTAAATGGAAGTGCAAAGATGAACATGCAAACATGTGATAAAATAACTTTTAAAAATCAAATGAAAAATGGTTTAGATGCTTCAAGATGTCCCTTAATCAATGCAAAAATAATGGATGAAAAATAGTGTGTGAGATGAGAGAAAGAAAATGTGCAAGCTCAAGGTTCATGAAGATGATCAATCAAAAAGAAATTGAAAAGAAATTATGGAATAATAGGCAAAAATTCATAAAAACAGAATTAAAATAAAAATATAGAAAATTACCTAAATGTGTTAAGAACACATGTGAATTAATTTGTAATTTTTTGATGAGTTTTAGTATTTTTATTGAAATGAAATTGAAGCTATATGTGAAAAGAAATTAAAAATAAGAAGAAATCAAAAGGGAGGTGCAGCAATAGTAAAATCCACGTTGATAAATGATTGGGCCAAGAAAAGAGGGGTGGGAGAAGCAAAAATGTCCAGGTCCAGATCAGCGCGTGGCACACGTGAATTAAGGTGGAATTCAGTCAAGTGTTTGACTCAATCAGAGCCACACAAACCAGTCAACATCAGATCATCATGAAAGTAAGAGGATCCAACAATTCACAATGCAAGCACACAAAAATAAACATGCACGCGCACATACAGAAACACTCAGATTCAAAATAAATTGCATGCGTGAGGCACATGCCTCATTAATGTGCTGGCAACACACAAGCCCTTGGATCAAAATAATCTAACGGTCGCGACTTAAAGTTGAGAACCCCTAGCCTTAAACCTCATCGACCGGAGAAGGACCTCCGGTCATCTTCTCCGGCCACCTCCAGCCAACTGCAAATCTCACATCTCTCCAGAAATAAACAAACCAGGCATCAAACAAAAGAGGAACTCAAGCAGAACAAGAATCTGGTCTCAGAATTTTCAAATCACAAACACATAGAGAGAATCGAACGCAAGAAGTGAGCCCTAATTTTCAGTCTAAACTCCTAAGGAGCTCTATCAACTAGCCAGAGTGTCAAATGATCCTATTGAGCTCATATTAACATAAAAATAACAAAAAAACAGTGAAAATCGTGCAAGAAAGGTTTGAGGATTTTGGAACCTGAAACTTGAAGATCTTTGAAATTTGTTTAGAAAACCAGAGATCTACTTGATCTTGAACTTCTAGAATTTCAGTTTGAGCAAAATAAATGTTGTTTGATCTTGAGAATAAGAAGAAAACTAAGTCTGCACTTGAAGAGCTTGTGATTGTTCTTGCTTGTTCTTGCTCAGAAGATCACAATGATGAAGATGATTGATGAAGATGATTGAATCGTGTGAGATCAGAGAGAGAGAGAGAGCAGAGAAAATTTGAGATGAAAAATGTGTGAGAAAATGAAAAGTGAAGTAAACTCTGTTGTGATGAACTTAAATACTTGTGGTTAGTATTTAACTATGATGGTTGATGGTCAGAACTCTAGTTAACTGAGTTAGTTAACTGAGTTCTGAGTTAACTAACTGAGTTGACAGTTAGTAACATGAATTGGAGAGTTTGGTTCAAATGTGGTGAAGTTCCTTGTTACTTATGGTGAGGATAATGGAGAATGGTGATGATAGTACTGAGCATGATGAAAGATGATGATGGTACTGATGTAGTAGCATGGTTACTTGTGGTGTAAGTTTTTATTTTCCTCTTTAGTGTATGGCAAGGCATGACATGGTATGTATGTGTGTGGAAGGAAATGTTGGTCCAAAAGAGGTAAAGAGTGGATGGTAGGAAGTGTATGCGTGCAAACTGAGCTTTATCAACAACAAACAATGTTACAACATTGGCATCTTGTCATTAAGACAATCAGTGGAAACTATGGATATTTAGGGATGAATTTCTCTATGTATAAGGAATGAAATCATGAGCTTTTGGTGGCATTAGAAAGAGGAAACATCATAGGACATATTTGATGCGGGAATTGAATTGAATGGAGGCTTGGAAGTTGATGAAAAATGGCTTGCAATTTAACACCCCCATTCTATACCCCCAATTAAATAAAGCGATAAAAATTTCATCAGAGTATAATGAAAAATTCACGGCATAGACGGAGGCGCCACATCAATTGAAACTCAATACACAATAAACCTGCTCATAAAGATATGCAACAATCAGGTAGCAAATAACAGAGGAACTTAGTTCATACTACCCACAATTCAGATACAGAATAAAAGCAGAAAATCTGCAACTGAATCTCATATATATATCACATAAAGAGTTTGTCTGTCATACACAGATCCATACATGCACAATCCAAAAGATATATATACATAATAATCACACTCGATCTCCCCGACTACCCGGTGCTACATATCAGAGCCGACCGACAAAAGAATGAAGACCTAAGCTTCACAAAAAGACTTCCAGCAATCTAATCTGCAATGCCTCATAGAGCATTTAAAACAGCAGAAGGGTGAGAAACACAATCATAATATAATTGCATATAATTATATAATAACACAAAAATACTCACGTAAAATATTCTCACCACAACTTACACCAAAATTCAAATACAAAACAACACAATGCATATCTCATATATCCATCACCAATGCATATCAATCATGCACAATACAATTATCACCAACATAAATATATATATATATATATATATATATATATATATATATATATATATATATATATATATATCTCAACTCATCAATTCCAATCACAATTCCACACAAAATCAATCCATTCATGATTTATGCAAATGCACAAAGACCGACACAACGACTCTATGCAATGCATATGTGGTACCATCCATCCGTCATCTCAACACTAGTTCACTCAGGAACTATTGGAACCATCACTTGTTACTTAGTGTAACTCCCCGTCGGGCAAACGATGTTCCCCGTCGCTTTAGGTCCTCTTGGTAAAAGGCGCACGAAGTTTATGGATTGCTTTAGGTCCTCTTTGTATAAGGCGCACAATTCGATCGCTTTATGTCCTCTTTGTATAAGGCGCACGATCGTCTTTAATCATCGCTTTAGGTCCTCTTTGTATAAGGCACACGATGTTATAGCGGATTCCCTCTGGAACCGTTTCGTCGCTCACACCCACTAGGGCACACGACATCACAAGAATGCATATTATGATGCTTGGCATACAATGACTCATGACATTCAAATGCACACATATATGCAACCATCTCAATCAACAATAATCATGCTTTGCAATTCAAGCCCAAAACAATGCATTTATTTTCCATACAGCCACAAACCATCATCACACCATCTAAACACATGCATTTGCATCATACAAAAGCACACAAGTCATACCATATCTACCAAAGGCATATTGCATGATACCACATCAAATACACACAATTAAAATGGTACAAGTTGAAAAAACAACACCTGTCCAAATTCCTTACATAATTTAATCGGCCAACAATCTCAAAACCCTTTTAATAAGAAAGAACATGTCAAAAGCTTTCCAACGCATCAAACCGCGCCTCAAACCGACTTACGGATCAAAAGTTATAAAGAAAACAAATTGGGAAAAGTTGTCATGTTCGCAATGCGAAGCTCCTAGCGAGTCCTTCGCTCCCTCATTCGCAGTACAAATACCCCAGCGAACCATGGCAGAAAGGAAAATAGTCTACAGTTCGCAGTGCGAGTCTCTGGTGAATGCCTAGCCAACACTGGTTCGTTGTCCCATTCGCAGTGCGAACGTCTGGCGAACTAAGTCAGAACTGAAATGAGGTAAAGTTCGCAGTGCGAGTCTCTGGCGAATGTTCGCCCTCACCTTCGCAGTCCGAATAGCCAGCAAATTCTCGCTTTCCCCTTCGCTAGGGGATTCGCAGTGCGAACCTGCGAATTCAGAAAAACCCAGCAGCGCTGTTACACACCCCAAAACCATATTTTCCCCACCAAAACACTTCCAAACCAACAAATAGCAATCAGAACATAACCCAATCATGGTAACAAGTATGCTACAGCATTTACACTGATTTTCAACCGCGAAAACATCAATTTCTCTCTTCTGACCTAGAATCGAAAAGCTATAGAACACCACAAACACTCACACACACATACATAACCATACACAAGCATAAGATAATCGAGTTTCGCCCCCTTATCCGATTTAATCGTGTTTTTGAAAGTCGGTTGATCGATTTCTTAATCCACAAGTTTTTCTCTCTTTTCTTCTTTCTCTTCTCTTTCCTTCTTTCTCTTTTTCTTCTCTTCTTTTTCTTTCCTTACTACTTTTCTCTCTTTTCTTTCTATTATATGAAAAATATAATATCTACCCACATAAAAGACCAAAATACACCTACACTCAAATATCTCGCAAATGCGATAAAACATAACAACAATGAAAAATAATATATTTTCAAATAAAAGTAAAAAATAAAATAATATAATAATAAAATAATCAAAACGACTTGATTAAATAAAACTAACTAAAACTGGGGCATTACAACTCTCCCCACTTAGAAATTTTCGTCCTTGAAAATAATACCTGAGACGAACAACTCTGGATACGACTCCCGCATCCGACTCTCCAACTCCCAAGTCAAATTTCCCTCAACAGCACCTCCCCACGCCACTTTCACAAGTGAAATATCCTTGCCCCTCAACCGCTTCAACTCGAGATCCAAAATTCTCACTAGTAATGCCTCCACCGTAAGGTTCTCCCTTACCTCTACCTCATCCATCGGAATCACATGTGACGGATCCGGAACATACTTCCGAAGCTGTGAAACATGGAACACATCATGCAAATTCGAAAGATTCAGCGGCAACGCCACCCGATAAGCCATAGTACCCACTCTTGCGGATATCTGGTAAGGACAAATAAACCGAGAAGTAAGCTTCTTTGACTTCAATGCACGACCAACACCTGTCACCGGTGTAACTCTCAAAAATACATGATCGCCCTCTTGAAACTCAAGATCTTTCCTCCTTCGATCATGATAACTCTTTTGCCTACTCTGAGAAGTCTTCATTTTCTCCCGAATAAGTTTCACCTTTTCCATAGTCTGTTGAATCAATTTCGGCCCAACCACCAAACTCTCACCAGATTCGTGCCAACACAAAGGTGTTCGACATCTTCTTCCATACAATGCTTTAAAAGGAGCCATTCCAATACTAGAATGGAAACTGTTATTATACGTGAATTCAACCAACGCAAGATAACTATCCCACGCACCACCTTGTTCAAGAACACAAGCCCGCAACAAATCTTCCAACGACTGAATCGTTCTCTCCGTCTATCTATCCGTCTGAATTTAGAACCCAATCTCAATTTAGAACCCAACGCCTTTTGTAAACTTTCCCAAAATCTCGAGGTAAACCTCGAATCTCGATCCGAAACAATACTCAACGGAACACCATGTAGCTTCACAATCACACTGATATAAATCTCAGCCAACCTCTCCAAAGAAAAACTAATGTCAATCGGAATGAAATGCGCCGATTTAGTCAGCCTATCCACAACTACCCAAATGGCATTATGTCCCCTTTGAGTATTCGGCAACCCTGTCACAAAGTCCATAGAAATGCTATCCCATTTCCACTCAGGAATATCCAACGGTTGCAACAAACCACTAGGTTTTTGATGTTCCACTTTCGACTTTTGGCACGTCAAACACGCATACACAAATTGAGCCACATCTCTTTTCAATCCAGACCACCAAAAGATCTTCTTCAAATCTTGATACATCTTATTAGCTCCCGGATGTATACTCAAATTACTCTGGTGTCCTTCCTCCAAAATCATCCTTTTCAACTCCGCATCATCAGGAATACAAATTCTACCTCGGAACCTCAAAACACCTTTATCATCCACTTTAAAGTCCTCATTTTCACTTTTATCCCCAACCGTCATCAAATCCACAAATTTCACATCCAATTTCTGTTTCTCGCTAACGGTCAATAGAAAATCATTAGTAACCTTCAACAAACCAAGCCTCACGCTATCAGACGTCAATTCACATACCAAACTCAAATCTCTGAACACTTCCAGAAGTTCCCACTCTTTAACCATCAAAGCAGACATATGCAACGATTTCCAACTCAACGCATCGGCTACCACATTAGCTTTACTAGGATGGTAATTCAAGCCAAAATCGTAGTCCTTCAAAAATTCCAACCATCTACATTGCCTCATATTCAACTCTTTCTGATCAAACAAGTATTTCAAACTCTTATGATCACTAAAAACTTCGAATCTTGCACCATAGAGATAATGCCTCCAAATCTTCAACACAAAAACCACAGCCGCTAATTCCAGATCATGAGTAGGATAATTTTTCTCATGCACCCTCAATTGTCTCGAAGCATAAGCTACAGCCTTACCTTCTTGCATCAACACTCCACCTAGGCCAATCAAAGACGCATCACAATAAACCACAAACGGTTCACTAGGATTCGGTAAAATCAAAATCAGAGTTGTCGTCAATCTTCTCTTCAGCTCACTAAAACTTTCCTCGCACTGAATATCCCAAATGAACGCTTGACCGTTGCAAGTCAACTGGGTCAAAGGAAGTGCTAGCTTAGAAAAACCTTCAATGAATCTCCGATAATAACCAGCTAAACCCAAAAAGCTTCTAATTTCAGTAACAGATCTCGGAGCCTCCCATTGTAGAACTGCTTCTACTTTAGATGGGTCCACAATAATACCATTACCTAAAATCACATGCCCAAGAAAACTCACTTCTGACAACCAGAACTCACACTTGGACAACTTGGCAAAAAGTCTCTTTTCCTTCAAAATTTGCAACACCACACGCAAATGCTCCGCGTGCTCCTCCCGGGACTTAGAATAAATCAAGATATCATCAATAAACACAACAACAAATCGATCCAAATGCTCGTGGAAAATACGATTCATATACTCCATAAACACACCTGGCGCATTAGAAACCCCGAACGGCATCACAGAATATTCATAATGACCGTAACGTGTCTTAAAAGCCGTCTTCTGAATATCTTCCTCTTTCACCCTTATCTGATGATACCCTGACCTCAAATCAATCTTACTAAACACACATGCACCTACTAAATAATCCATCAGATCATCAATTCTTGGAAGAGGATACTTATTCTTAATCGTCACCTTATTCAACTGGCGATAATCAATACACAATCACATACTTCCATCTTTCTTTTTCACCAATAAAACTGGAGCACCCCAAGGTGACACACTTGGTCTCACAAACCTCTTTTCCAACAATTCGTTCAATTGCTTCTTTAACTCAACCAACTCAGATATCGACATACGATAAGGTGCCATAGATACAGGTCTAGTACCAGGAAGTAGATCTATAGAAAACTCCACCTCTCTCTCTGGCAGCACGTCTGAAATATCCTCAGGAAACAATTCAGGAAATTCACACACAACTGGAAACACATCAAGTGCAACTTGACTATCCACCGTTAACGATGCAAACAACCCAAACAACTGAGCTTCATCCGCCAAAAGTTTCTTCAACTCTTTGGTAGACAAGAAACTCGAGTCCTCGTCTTCCTCAAGAGAAGGAAACCTTACCAGCTTATGATAACAATCAATATGAACCCGATTAAACTGCAACTAATTCATACCTAGAACCACATCTAAACCTTCCAACGGCAAACACGCCAAATCCATCTCAAAATCTATACCATAAATGGTCAAAGGACAACTTAAACAAACCAAAGAAGTAGTTATTGACCCCATTGTTGGAGTATCAATAACCATCTCACCACCCATCGAAGACAACAAAAGATTCAAACGCTTCGCGCACTCAGACGAAATAAACGAATGAGTCACTCCAGTATCAATAATAGCAACTAAAGGCGTACTATTAATAAAACAAGTACCACTGATCAGACGATCTGCACTAGTAGTCTGAGTTCCCGCCAAGGCAAAAACTTTCCCACCAGCTGGAGCTTGCTTCGATTTCGGACACTTTGTACTAATATGACCAGGTTCTCCACAGTTGAAACACTTCGCCACATTCTTCCTCTTGCACTCAGCCGCTACATGTCCTAAACCTCCACAATTGGAACACTTCCTCATATCTTTTCTGCATTCAAACTAACGATGTCCTAATTCACCACACCAAAAACATCTCGGAGAATTAGACATACCTCCTCCACTGGGCCTTCTCTCAAAATTACCCCTTTGCTTACCCTTATCAGCTAGTGTTACATAAGGACCACTACGAAACGGTTGCTTCCTTTTCCTTTCGTTCACACTCTTATAGTGAGTAGAACGAGCTTTACTATCCTCCTCAAAAATCCTACAACAATCCACCAAATTATAAAACCTTCTAATCCTTTGATAACCGATTGCCTGCTTTATCTCATGACGCAACCCGTTCTCAAACTTCACACACTTAGAAAACTCTGCAGTCGCTTCCGTATAATGTGGATAAAACTGCACAAGCTCCACAAACTTAGCAGTGTGATCAACAATAGACATATTACCTTGTTTCAGTTCCAAGAACTCTATCTCCTTCTTTCCTCTAACATCTTCGGGAAAATACTTCCTCAAAAACTCAACACTAAACAAAGCCCAAGTGACTTCTTCCTCTGCGGCTTCCAACACCTGACGAGTACTAACCCACCAATCATCCGCTTCCTCCTGCAACATGTGAGTACCCAGTCTCACCTTCTGATCCTCAGCACAATCCATCACTCAGAAAATCCTTTAAATCTCCTTCAGCCAAATCTGAGCACCATCAGGATCATGTCTCCCTTTGAATACAGGCGGTTTGTTCTTCCTGAACTCATCATTCCCAGCAGCATTAGGTGTACCTTGCACAGCCCGAGCCATAGCTTGCATAGCAGCAGCCAAAGCAGCATCATTCCTACCAGCCATATTCTGTTCATATCCAATAACAACAACTATGGTTAAACAAACAGCTCATCTAAACACAACCACCGACAAGGACTGACACAAACTGACACGGACTGGCTCTGATACCACTTAATGTAACACCCCCATTCTATACCTGATAAGTGCAAATTGTAGCTATTTTTGTATATAATTTTTGTTGCACTTATCATTACTTTGTGTTAAAATTGGTTGAATAAACCCCGCTTTGTTCCGAATTACGTTTACTTTACGTTTTAGTGTATATATTGCGTATCGTGTAAATATCATTGAGTTTAATCGATTTTCATTTATTTTTACAGGTGTTCCAGCAATGGGATTTTGCCATTGTTGTATAGAGCATTGAATAAGCTTTCCAACGCTTCAAACCGTGCGTCAATCGGAGTTACGGTTCAAAAGTTACGAATAAAACAGTGCAGAATTTTTCTGCAGACTTGTGTGCTGCGCCTCTGCTCCGCCGGGCGAAGCACCGGCGGGCCGGGCACTCCAAAAGTGTGGAAAATTTACAGAATAGCCGCCTTTCACCGCCGGGCGACCCAGAATTCCGCCGGGCGAAACTGGGCGGACAGAAACTCCATTAAAGGCCCAAAAACACAATTTTTAGGGATGGGTTTTGATATTTTTGGTTCCAAATCCATCCAATAGCATTTTTTGAGTAGAATTAGGCTAGAAAACACATTGGAGCATGCATTAGGATGATCCGGAGTCGAATCCTTCATCAATCGGAGCCGACAACTCATGAAATGTTTGGTTTTTCTCCATTTCTTCTCTATGTATTTCTCTATTTGTTGGGTTATGTTTGTATTGTTACTCTAAACCTATGTACATGTATTGATCATGGTTGTATAATATATATGCTTTACAAATCATTATCGATGTCTTCCTTGATCTTTTTGCATTTATGTTTGGATTTGTGTTGTGTTAGAGCTAAACATCACGAATCTTGATTAAGGATGGATATCTGTTGTCTAGATGCTAGAGATAGATTTAGATAATAATCTTTATGGTGTCGGAACTTAATGTCTTCCGTGTTTCGAGGCGTCGTGCGCGAGAGTGACGACGAGAGTGATACGGTTGCTCTCTCAGCTCAGTGTGCCAGAGATGGACACTGTTGTGAGCGATACGTGGATTTTGATGAGTATTGTATGTTGAATGCGACCGATCGATAGGTTTACGTTTTTTCTGAGTAGTGTATATTCATGCTTGATAGGTTTCTTCTCTTCAAAGAATGTACTCTTTTTATGTTCATATTTACTTTTTCGCATTTAATTCAAACCATTTAAACCCAAACTCATTAACAATTAAATTGTCGAATGGCAGTTCAGTAGCACCGATCTCTGTGGACACGATAATTCTCGGAAAAATACTTCTAAAATTTTTGTTGCTTGCCGCTATACCGCTTCAACAAAATGGCGTCGTTGCCGGGGATTGGTTTTTATTGTTCTTGCATTGCGATAGTTTCGTTGTTTTTGAGTTTTGTAGATATCGTACATATTGTATATTTTCACTTGTTTATATTGATACTTGTATATTTTAACGTTTGTTCAAGTGTTTGGTTAGGTCGCTTGCTTTTGGTTGCGCGGTGAGGCATCACCATGGCATGAATGAAGGAAGTTACTAATTAAGCACCGTAAAAGCGTCGAGCTTACGACGTAAAACAAGCATGTTTTTATTGTTTTTCATTTCTAATGTTTTTGCTTGTTGTTTGCTCGCAAATTTTGATTGACTTATTTGAGGATGCTTTGGTGATTTTAAGTTGGTTCGTTTCAACTTGCGGATGTTTGGTAATGATATTTGTTAAGTTTTGTACACGTCCGAGGTATGTATTTATCACTTTCTTGACTTTAGCATATTCATGATACTTAGGCATTTTACAAACTTCCATGCCATCCATTCTTTTGTATACTTGTTCTATTGTGAATCACTTTAGTTCCCAACCTTTTTGTGAGGTGACTTTCCATTGTTCATATATGCTCGGAGTACCGACAATTTTGTTTTACTGGATTTTATTATGTTGAATGTGTTGTTTGTGTTATTTATATGAATGCATGAAAAGGATCAAGGCAATTGTTTCATTTTGAGCACAACCACCTTAGCCAAATAGTCAATTCACCTTGTGAGTGTGTGAGAATTTGTAACCTCTTTGAGCTTTTTTTATCCATGTTTTTATTTGAACTTAATGCTTGTCTATGAGTATTTAGTTCACTTATTTTTGAATGGATTTTGTTTTTTCTTGGACCTCAATTTTGTGTTGTTGTATGGATTTTTTCCTTGCCTTAGAAAGTAGGGAGTATTAACATGATGGTGCGGTTGAATTCAAGTTGGGGAGAGGATGATTGTATACTCATTAGTTGGATTCTATGAGGATTGAAAAAGAAAAGAAAAAAAAGAGAAAAATTTGTGAAAGAGAAAAAGAAAGAAAAAAGGAAAGAAAAAAGAAAAATCCTTGAAAAAGGTAACAAAAAGAGTTTCAATAATTGTGCTAAATAAGTATTGTGTGTTGTGTAACACTTGGGATTGTGGAAGAAGTTGATTGGAATTTGGTGTTTGAGTCTTTGTGAGTTGATCACTCCCTTAGGTTTAGGCAAGTTTTTGTTTCAATTACCTTTAGAAATTGCCCCTTGTTTGTTTACCCAACCACGTTACAACCTTGAAAGTCCTTGTGATTCTTGTCTTTGTATGTTCAATATGAATTTGTGGATGTATGCATAATTTAGTCTTTTGTTTTCAAGATTGTTGTGTGAGTGTAAAGTACCTCATTTTGTGTTTTTCATCTACCGATGATTGTTTTTGCTAGGTGTGATTCACATTTGAACTTGTGTTGTTTTAGAATTTTTGGCATAATTTTTGTATTTTGGCGTTTGTTTCGTGACTATGTTGTCGTCGTAGCCAGTGGTAAGTATTTACTTTTTGTGTGTACCGTTTTCATTTGAACCATACATTCGTTTCCATTTTTCAAAACCTGTTGATTCATCGTTCTTTGGATTTTGCTTGTGCATTTTCAAGTTTGTTTGATTCTTGTTTGTGGACAAACAATTAGGTAAGTTGTGGAGAGTTTGATAAGTGCAAATTGTAGCTATTTTTGTATATAAGTTTTGTTGCACTTATCATTACTTTGTGTTAAAATTGGTTGAATAAACCCCGCTTTGTTCTGAATTACGTTAACTTTACGTTTTAGTGTATATATTGTGTATCGTGTAAATATCATTGAGTTTAATTGATTTTAATTTATCTTTGCAGGTGTTCCAGCAATGGGATTTTGCCATTGTTGTATAGAGCATTGAATAAGCTTTCCAACACTTCAAACCGTGCGTCAATCGGAGTTACGGTTCAAAAGTTACGAATAAAATAGTGCAGAATTTTTCTGCAGACTGGTGTGTTACGCCTCTGCTCCGCCGAGCGAAGCAGCGGCGGGCCGGGCACTCCAAAAGTGTGGAAAATTTACAGAATAGCCGCCTTTCACCGCCGGGCGACCCAGAATTCCGCCGGGCGAAACTGGGCGGACAGAAACTCCATTAAAGGCCCAAAAACACAATTTTTAGGGATGGGTTTTGATATTTTTGGTTCCAAATCCATCCAATAGCATTTTTTGAGTAGAATTAGGCTAGAAAACACATTGGAGCATGCATTAGGATGATCCGGAGTCGAATCCTTCATCAATCGGAGCCGACAACTCATGAAATGTTTGGTTTTTCTCCATTTCTTCTCTATGTATTTCTCTATTTGTTGGGTTATGTTTGTATTGTTACTCTAAACCTATGTACATGTATTGATCATGGTTGTATAATATATATGCTTTACAAATCATTATCGATGTCTTCCTTGATCTTTTTGCATTTATGTTTAGATTTGTGTTGTGTTAGAGCTAAACATCACGAATCTTGATTAAGGATGGATATCTGTTGTCTAGATGCTAGAGATAGATTTAGATAATAATCTTTATGGTGTCGGAACTTAATGTCTTCCGTGTTTCGAGGCGTCGTGCGCGAGAGTGACGACGAGAGTGATACGGTTGCTCTCTCAGCTCAGTGTGCCAGAGATGGACACTGTTGTGAGCGATACGTGATGATTTTGATGAGTATTGTATGTTGAATGCGACCGATCGATAGGTTTACGTTTGTTCTGAGTAGTGTATATTCATGCTTGATAGGTTTCTTCTCTTCAAAGAATGTACTCTTTTTATGTTCATATTTACTTTTCCGCATTTAATTCAAACCATTTAAACCCAAACTCATTAATAATTAATTGTCGCATGGCAGTTCAGTAGCACCGATCTCTATGGACACGATAATTCCCGGAAAAATACTTCCAAATCTTTTTGTTTGCTTGCCCTATATCGCTTCAACAATACCCCCAATTAAGTAAAGCGATAAAAATGTCATCAGAGTATAATGAAAAATTCACGGCATAGACGGAGTCGCCACATCAATTGAAACTCAATACACAATAAACCTGCTCATAAAGATATGCAACAATCAGGTAGCAAATAACAGAGGAACTTAGTTCCTACTACCCATAATTCAGATACAGAATAAAAGCGGAAAATCTGCAACTGAATCTCATATATTTTTCACATAAAGAGTTTGTCTGTCATACACAGATCTATACATGCATAATCCAAAAGATATATATACATAATAATCACACTCGATCTCCCTGACTACCCGGTGCTACATATTAGAGTCGGCCGACAAAAGAATGAAGACCTAAGCTTCACAAAAAGACTTCCAGCAATCTAATCTGCAATGCCTCATAGAGCATTTAAAACAGCAGAAGGGTGATAAACACAATCATAATATAATTGCATATAATTATATAATAACAAAAAAATACTCACGTAAAATATTCTCACCACAACTTACACCAGAATTCAAATACAAAACAACACAATGCATATCTCATATATCCATCACCAATGCATATCAATCATGCACAATAAAATTATCACCAACACAAATATATATATATATATATATATATATATATATATATATATATATATATATATCCCAACTCATCAATTCCAATCACAATTCCACACAAAATCAATCCATTCATGATTTATGCAAATGCACAGAGACCGACACAACGACTCTATGCAATGCATATGCGGTACCATCCATCCATCATCTCAACACCAGTTCACTCAGGAACTATTGGAACCATCGCTTATTACTTAGTGTAACTCCCCGTCGGGCAAACGATGTTCCCCGTCGCTTTAGGTCCTCTTGGTATAAGGCGCACGACATTTATGGATTGCTTTAGGTCCTCTTTGTATAAAGCGCACAATCCGATCGCTTTAGGTCCTCTTTGTATAAGGCGCACGATCGTCTATAATCATCGCTTTAGGTCCTCTTTGTATAAGGCGCATGATGTTATAGAGGATTCCCTCTGGAACCGTTTCGTCGCTCACACCCACTAGGGCACATGACATCACAAGAATGCATATCATGATGCTTGACATACAATGACTCATGACATTCAAATGCACACATATATGTAACCATCTCAATCAACAATAATCATGCTTTGCAATTCAAGCCCAAAACAATGCATTTATTTTTAATACAGCCACAAACCATCATCACACCATCTAAACACATGCATTTGCATCATACAACAGCACACAAGTCATACCATATCTATCAAAGGCATATTGCATGATAACACATCAAATACACACAATTAAAATGGTACAAATTGACAAAATGACACCTGTCCAAATTCCCGAAATAATTTAATCTGCCAACAATCTCAAAACCCTTTTAAAAAAAAGAACATGTCAAAAGCTTTCCAACGCATCAAACCGCGCCTCAAACCGACTTACGGATCAAAAGTTATAAAGAAAACAAATTGGGAAAAGCTGTCATGTTCGCAATGCGAAGCTCCTAGCGAGTCCTTCGCTCCCTCATTCACAGTGCGAATACCCCAGCGAACCATGCCAGGAAGGAAAATAGTCTACAGTTCGAAGTGCGAGTCTCTGGCGAATGCCTAGCCAACACTGGTTCGCTGCCCCATTCGCAGTGCGAACGTCTGGCGAACCAAGTCAGAACTGAAATGAGGTCAAGTTCGCAGTGCGAGTCTCTGGCGAATGTTCGCCCTCACCTTCGCAGTGCGAATAGCCAGCGAATGCTAGCTTTCCCCTTCGCTAGGGGATTCGCAGTGCGAACCTGCGAATTCAGAAAAATCCAGCAGCGCTGTTACACACCCCAAAACCATATTTTCCCCGCCAAAACACTTCCAAACCAACACATAGCAATCAGAACATAACCCAATCATGGTAACAAGTATGCTACAGCATTTACACCAATTTTCAACCGCGAAAACATCAATTTCTCTCTTCCGACCTAGAATCGAAAAGCCTTAGAACACCACAAACACTCACACACACACATACATAATCATACACAAGCATAAGATAATCGAGTTTCGCCCCCTTACCCGATTTAATCATGTTTTTGAAAGTCGGTTGATCGATTTCTTAATCCACAAGTTTTTCTCTCTTTTCTTCTTTCTCTTCTCTTTCCTTCTTTCTCTTTTTCTTCTCTTCTTTTTCTTTCCTTACTACTTTTCTCTCTTTTCTTTCTATTATATGAAAAATATAATATCTACCCACAGAAAAGACCAAAATACCCCTACACAAGAATATGCAACACAAGAATATGGGACTGCATCATGGGCACGCATGACCTGCATGGTATGCATGGCAATGGGCTAGTGAATTTCAGTTTGAAGCTTCCATGTTTGGACCCTAATATCTCCTTCATTACTTATTCAAATGAAAAAATGTCCAACACCAAAGTTGAAGAGGACATGGATATGAGCAACTTTGATGTTCAACATTTTTCCATTTGGAGCCTTTTTTAATGAGAAAAATAGCTTAACATTTGACCCACCACCTGTTTGACAAAATGACTGCGCGCAGACCTGGTCTTGCTTGGTCATGACTTGATTTTTGACTTGGTTTTATCAAACTTTGATCAATCATAACTCTCTCAATTTTGATCCAATGGAAGAGTTCTTTATATGGATTTGAAGCTTAGAGTGTGAACTTTAATTGTCTCAACTTGGGCCTGAAGTTTGGAGCTTTTATCATGAAGAAAAGAAGCCTCAAAGTGTAGTGTAAAATGGTCCAAACTTGCCATTTTTTGGAAACCCTAAGTTTCTAAAAATGGAAACTTTGTACATCTCTTGATTTTTCATGATTGCTCCATCATTTCTTGATCAAATCTTGTCCAATGAACATATGTAACTTGAATTTCATGAATTTGACCTTAAAAAGTCAGGAGTTGACTTTTCTCACTGCACAATTGACTTTTCCCCCAATTTCTTGATTCTCAAGCAACTGGCCAATTGAACCTCTTCTGAAAGGAACCAATGAGCAATCTTCCACCCTTAGACACTTAATATCATGTAAAAAACATTGAGATCAAGTTTGGACCAAAATTTCATCAGGAGAATGCTAGGATCACAAACCCTAATTTGGATTGTTTGATAGGAGATGATGCACTGTCCAATCTTCTTGATGAATTCCCATCTTCCCATGACTTGTGGGATCAATTGAAATCATGTGAGATGTAAGAGACCCTTGAGACTTGTTGGGGGACCCTTGAGTCTTGTTCTCTTGCTTTGAATAGTCAATGCTCTGCAATCCACTGATCACATGCCCTTATGCAACATGAAATGATATATGAGATGAAGTAAGATCTAAATGCAATGCAATGAAACATAAGCCAGTAAAAGCTAAAAGCAAGAGGGAAAATTTTGAGGTGTTACAGCTGCCCCTATTCAAACTTCTTGGATCCGAGGGTATGATAGCAATGGCTTTTAGACAATCGGGATACACGGGGTTTGAATACCAAAATAACCTGGAAATTTGCGAACTGTGGGGATAACAAAATAGAGTTGTTTACGAGAACGGCTGCAGACGAACTCGAAAAGGAAGACCGGCCACAGACGGGCTACCTAACAAAAGATAAAATGAGGACGGCCGCAGACGAACTCGAAAAGGAAGACCGGCCACAGACGGGCTACCTAACAAAAGCAACACGAGGACGGCCGCAGACGAACTCGAAAAGGAAGACCGACCACAGACGGGCTACCTAGCAAAGGAATACGAGGACGGCCGCAGACGAACTCGAAAAGGAAGACCGGCCACAGACGGACTACCCAACAAAGGATAAAACGGGGACGGCCGCAGACGAACTCGAAAAGGAAGACTGGCCAAAGACGGCCTACCTAGCAAAGGAATACGTGGGCGGACGCAGACGAACTCGAAAAGGAAGACCGGCCACAGACGGGCTACCCAACAAAGGATAAAACGAGGACGGCCGCAGACGAACTCAAAAAGGAAGACCGGCCGCAGACGGGCAACCTAACAAAAGAATACGAGGACGGTCGCAGACGAATTCGAAAAGGAAGACCGGCTGCAGATGGGCTACCTAACAAAGGATAAAACGAGGACGGCCGCAGACGAACTCGAAAAGGAAGACCGGCCGCAAACGGGCTACCTAACAAAGGATAAAACGAGGATGGCCGCAGACGAACTCGAAAAGGAAGACCGGCCACAGACGGGCTACCTAACAAAGGATACAATAAGGAAGGCCGCAGATGAACTCGAAAAGGAAGACCGGCCATAGACGGGCTACCTAACAAAAGGTAAAACGAGGACGGCCGCAGACGAACTCGAAAAGAAAGACCGGCCGCAGACGGGCTACCTAACAAAGGATAAAACGAGGACGGCCGCAGACGAACTCAAAAAGGAAGACCGGCCATAGACGGGCTACCTAACAAAGGATACAAATGAGGACGACCGCAGACGAACTCGAAAAGTAAGACCTGCCACAGACGGGCTACCTAACAAAGGATAAAACGAGGACGGCCGCAGACGAACTCGAAAAGGAAGACCGGCCGCAGACGGGCTACCTAACAAAGGATAAAACGAGGACGACCGTAGACGAACTCGAGAAGTAAGATCGGCCACAGACGGGCTACCTAACAAAGGATAAAACGAGGACGACCGCAGACGAACTCGAAAAGGAAGACCGGCCACAGACGCTCTACCCAAAGATTAGTAGAATCAACAGATCTACAAAAATGACTCCGCTGGGGAAAAGAGAAATCTAGACAGACAACTCTGTAAGGGAGTATACAACATCTCCCAAGTTATATCTCTTTCTGCTGGGGAAAGAATCTGGTAGAAGGTATCAAACCTGGCTTATGCTTCGAATGCATATGTTTGAATTTTTCTATGGCGTAATGCTCCATACGAAATGGAAACGCTACGCGTTTGGGAGGATGCCATGCAAAAATGCTTATGCAATGCAAGAGAGGCGTCTCAGCAAAATAAATGCTGAAGACTAAGGCAGCTCCACCGGGGATGACAAACTAAATGGTCTCCGAGAATAAAACCCTGCTGAGGAAGACTTCCATGAACAACTTCCTGATCACAAGCTCTATTGGAGATGGAAACTCTGAGAGAAATTCCACCCTGTTGGAGATTATACATACTCTTTGGAAAGGAAACCAAGACCTGAATCAGAAGAGTGCCAAATATCACTTGGACTTAAAACCTACTGGGGGTATCAACCATCGCTGAACAAACCGCTGCGAGGATTACCACCAAACCTCGCTTGGGGAGACAAATCACCAATACCAGACCCGCTGGGGACACCATTGGACTTAACCCGCTGCTGGGGAAATGACATCGCCCTTATCCTCCTGGGGAATGTCAGCCACTATTAGCAAAACCTACTTGGTGATTGACGACATCATCTTTGCTAGGGGATGTCCTCAAGCTTAATCACCTGTTGAGGATCAGACCAAACCATTGTTGGTGAGAAAAAAATTCCTGATTAGCTGAGGAAAATTGGTGTTCAGACTCTGTGGGGAAATAACATCTTTGTCAAAAGGAGATATCCCCTCAGTCTCTTACGGGGGATGCAGAAATATCAACTTTTGGCTACTCGCTCAGAGAGTAGTGGACCAACCAACACTCTAGCTGGGGATATAATCCTCTGTACTCTGGCTGGGGAGAGTAATAACCTGCTGATGAAAAGATTCACCTTACCCTACTGGGGATTAGAGCACACAGCTGCTAGTGAAACATACGTTTCCTGTCCTTGAAACAAACCACTTCTGACTATTTGCCGGGGAGTAATAGATCAACCATGACTCCGGTTGGGGACACACTCCCCTGTACACTTACAGGGACGAGTAAGCTCTGCTGAGGATGATGATCTTTCAGGTGCTGAGGAGAGTAACTCTCCTGGGGAGAAATCTTGCTACCCTGCAAACAAAATCAACAGACAACGCAAAATGGCTATCTAGATTATCATCCTAATGACTATTTCATGAGCAATTTCCACTGTTTTCCGATATGCTTCGCAAAGCTTAACATCTTGCATGCAATGTCTTATCCAAAAATTGAACTTTTCCACAAACAAAACAGTAAAAACAAAAAAAAAGGAAAGCTCTTTGAATGAAGTGAAAATTTTATTGAATGAATTGGCATGTAAATAGGCATTTACATTCGGAGGCAATTCCTGAAAAGAGGTAATTGCGCAAAAAAGTAAAAGAAAATACACATGTCGGCAATGTGGGGGGAACAGATATCCACCATGATTTAATTCAGCTATGACCAGTATGTCTCGCTTATCCGCATATGTTTTGACCTTCGAAGAGGCTGATTGGGCTGATTCTTTTCCTTCAGAATTCCCATGTATCAAAAGTGTTCACAGATCGAACGCATATCGTAACCTCTTGCTTTCAAATCCCTAACTTTTTCCTAGATCGCCCTTTACGGGTATTCAATCCACCGGGATACCCATTTTTGCCAAAGCTGCCTTGTCAGGTTTTCAACTTTGCGGGTTTATTATTATTTTTTTCTTTTTATCCCTAACTTTTGCCCAAACCTTTTCTTTTTATGGTTCACCGGGATGCCTCTTTTTTTCCTGGATCTTCTTTTTATGTCCAGCGGGTCTCTTTTATGCAAAGTATTTTTTGACTACGTCTGCGTTCACAGGGGATGTAAAATCTTCGCCATCCATAGTTGAGAGTAATAAGGCTCCGCCAGAGAAAACCTGTCTTACTACATTTGGACCTTCGTAATTTGGAGTCCATTTGCCCCTGTGATCTGTTTGAGGAGGAAGGATCCTTTTCAAAACCAATTCACCAGCCTGAAAGCACCGAGGACGCACCTTTTGATCAAACGCTTTCTTCATCCTGCTCTGATACAACTGACCATGCGCAATGGCTGCCAATCTCTTTCCCTCGATAAGGTTTAGCTGATTCAATCTGGCCCGTACCCATTCAGCTTCGTCAAGCTTCACATCTGCCAGAATCCTTAACGAAGGAATCTCAACCTCTACTGGTAGAACTGCTTTCGTACCATATACAAGCGAGAAAGGTGTTGCCCTAGTTGATGTACGCATCAAAGTATGATAACCGTTTAAAGCATAAGGTAGCATCTCATGCCAGTCTTTATACGTTACCACCATCTTCTGCACAATCTTCTTGATATTCTTATTTGCCGCTTCGACAGCCCCATTCATCTTCGGACGATAGGGATAAGAATTGTGATGTTCGATCTTAAAGTTCTGACATAGCTCCTTCATCATCTTGTTATTCAAATTTGAACCATTATCAGTAATGATTCTCTCCGGCACTCCATACCGGTAGATGATGTCCTTCTTGATAAACCGGGCTACTACTTGTTTGGTAACATTGGCATATGAGGCTGCTTCCACCCACTTCATGAAATAATCAATGGCAACCAAAATGAAACGATGCCCATTGGAAGCAGTCGGCTCAATCTTCCCGATTATATCAATGCCCCACATGGCAAAGGGCCAAGGTGACGACAACACATTCAGAAGAGTAGGCGGTATGTGTACCTTATCTGCATAGATCTGGCACTTATGACATTTCTGGGCGTATTTGAAACAATCAGACTCCATAGTCATCCAATAATACCCCGCTCTCAGCAGTTTTTTGGCCATAGCATGCCCATTGGCATGAGTACCAAAAGAACCTTCATGAACTTCCTCCATCAACAGGCTTGCCTCGTGTTCATCAACACAATGTAGCAAGACCATGTCAAAGTTCCTCTTGTATAACACATCATCTTTGTTCAAAAAGAAATTTCCCGCCAGCCTCCTCAGAGTTTTCTTATCTTTGGTGGACGCGTCAACCGGATACTCTTGACTCTTCAGAAAGACCTTAATATCATGATACCTAGGCTTGCCATCTGATACCCCTTCGACTGCAAACACAAAAGCGGGTCTATCCAGACGCATGATTCTGATCGAGGGAGTTTCATTCCAACGGTTCACCTGATACATCGAAGATAACATTGCCAACGCATCTGCCATCTTATTCTCTAACCGAGTATGTGATGGAAATTGACTCTATCAAAGAAAGGTACCAACCTTCTGGCATAGTTGTTATAAGGCACCAAATTCGCTTGACGAGTTTCCCATTCACCTGTGATCTGACTAACCACCAACGTGGAATCACCATAAACATCGAGGTTTTTGATTCTCAAATCAATTGCTTCTTCTAACCCCATGATGCATGCTTCATACTCCGCTTCATTGTTGGTGCATATGAACGCTAACCGGGCAGTAAAGGGTATGTGAGAACCCTGTGGAGTCGTAATGACTGCCCCAATTCCGTTACCATATGAGTTGACAGCCCCATCAAAGACTAGCTTCCACTGGGATCCAATTTCAGGTCCTTCATCATGTAGAGGCTCTTCACAGTCTTACATCTTCAGATACATAATATGCTCATCAGGAAATTCAAACTTCATCGGTTGATAATCCTCAATTGGTTGTTCGGCAAGATATTCTGACAAAACACTTCCCTTAATGGCTTTTTGGGAAACATATTGAATATCGTACTCTGTCAGAACCATCTGCCAACGGGCTATTCTTCCAGAAAGCGCCTGCTTTTCAAACACTTACTTGATCGGATCCATCTTTGAAATCAAGAGGGTTGTGTGGTTTAACATATACTGCCTCAAACGCTTAGCTGCCCAAGCGAGTGCACAACATGTTTTTTCCAGCATTGAGTATCTCGACTCACAATCAGTGAATTTTTTACTCAGGTAGTATATGGCATGCTCTTTTCTACCTGACTCGTCGTGTTGACCGAGCACACACCCCATTGAGTTCTCAAGAACCGTAAGATACATGATCAATGGCCTTCCTGGCACTGGTGGCATGAGGACTGGAGGTTCCTGCAAATATTCTTTTATTTTTTCGAACGCCTTTTGACAATTTTCATTCCACCTGACCGTTTGATCTTTTCTTAGCAATTTGAATATTGGTTCACAAGTGGCTGTAAGATGAGATATGAACCTAACAATGTAGTTCAACCTCCCCAGAAAACCACGAACCTCTTTTTCTGTTCTCGGCTCAGGCATTTCTTGTATGGATTTTACTTTAGCAGGATCAACCTCGATACCTCTTTCGCTGACAATAAACCCCAGTAGTTTTCCCGATCTCACCCCGAAGGCGCACTTGTTCGGATTCAACCTCAGTCTGAACTTTATCAACCTATCAAAAAGCTTCTGAAGATTTACCAAATGCTCATCCTCCGTTTGTGACTTCGCAATCATGTCATCAACATATACTTCGATCTCTTTGTGAATCATATCATGAAAGAGAGTCACCATTGCCCGCTGATAAGTTGCCCCAGCATTTTTCAATCCAAAGGGCATTACTTTGTAACAGAATGTTCCCCACGGTGTTATGAACGTTGTTTTCTCCATGTCCTCTGGGGCCATTTTGATTTGGTTATACCCAGAGAAGCCATCCATGAAGGAAAACACAGAGTATTGAGCAGTATTGTCCACTAACACGTCGATGTGAGGGAGCGGGAAATCATCTTTTGGGCTTGCTCTATTCAAATCCCTGTAATCAACACACATCCTGACCTTTCCGTTCTTCTTAGGTACAGGTACAATGTTAGCAACCCACGGAGGATAACTTGTCACAGCCAGAAATCCAGCCTCTATCTGCTTCTGAACCTCCTCTTTAATCTTGACAGACATCTCAGGTTTCGTTCTTCTCAACTTCTGCTTAACCGGAGTACATCCCTCTTTGAGCGGCAACCGATGTACCACGATGTCAATGTCAAGCCCAGGCATGTCTTGGTAAGACCAGGCGAAGATATCCACATACTTTTGAAGCATTTCAATCAATCTTCCCTTTACACTGTCTTCCAAAGCAGCCTCAATTTTTACCTCTTTCTTCGCATCCTCGGTTCCCAAATTAACAATCTCAGTCTCCTCCTGATGAGGCATAATGACCCTTTCCTCCTGTTTTAGAATTCTGGCCAATTCCTCAGGAAGTTCACAGCCTTCCTCAACCTCTTCTTCAGCCTGATATATGGGATTATTGAAATCATACTGAGCCATAGCCGAATCATGAGGGATGGAATCTAAACAAGGTAACCTGCATGATAGATGATTCATGTTTTATTATGTATGCAACAAACAAAACACATTGCCATTTTGATATGATTTTATGAACAAAAGAAAAAAAAAGAAAAACAGGGATCAGAAATATTTGAATGAGAAAAGTCATTTATTATTGATAAGGAAAATCATACGAAATGTTCAAGCCCTACAAACAAGAGTCACTACGCCTTGGGCAGAGCGTAGGATCAAACATAACAGAAAAACAGAGACAATTACTCTGGGCCAGTCACTTGGATGATCTTCTCCGATGACCAAGTTGCGTGGACTTTGACCAGGCATGCAGGGGCGGATCCAATTATCCATGTCGCAATCACTGTCCCCATCCTCTTCAATAGCGTTGACTCTATCAAAGAATACCCCAGCACTCGTAAAACGAACCGGGCCATAAAACTTCGGAGGCTCTTCAGGACGCCTGGGTGGCTTGTAACCCAGCCCACAAGTATCTTGCTTCTTCTGTACCTCAATAATCTGACCCCATTTTTGTGAGCTTCCAGCTTCAACTACAGCCCGTGCATCTTTGAGGGATGACATAGAAATCTCCGGCTGCTCTACCACTGTAAGCTGCTTAACCACTTCAGATGGACTGACCCCCTTAGGGGTTTCTTCATGAACTTTTACTGCTTCAAAAGCTTGACATAACGTTTCCTGTATCTCGACATCTACCTCCACATATTTGAAAGTAGATAGATGGCTTATCATAATGTCCTCCTCTCCGCAAACTGTCACCACGTGTCCTTCCACCATATACTTCAGCTTCTGATGGAGTGTAGACGTTACAGCCCCAGCACTGTGAATCCACGGTCGACCAAGTAGACAACTGTAAGCGGGATGGATATCCATTATATAGAATGTGGCGTCAAATACCTCCGGGCCAACCTTAATTGGCAGCACAACCTCTCCAAAAACAGCCCTTTTAGAACCATCAAATGCGCGCACCACCAAATCACTTAGCATGCATATCAACCCTCTAGTATCTAACTTCATCAATGCCTTCTTTGGCAACACATTTAAAGATGACCGTGTATCCACAAGCACATGAGACAACAACGACCCACGACACTCAACAGAAATATGCAAGGCATTGTTATGGTTTCTCCCAGCTGGAGTCAAGTCAGCATCAGTAAACCCCAAACCTTTGCCTGCATTAACATGGGCTATCACCCCCTCAAGCTGATTGACCGAGATCTCTTGGGGCATATAAGCAGCATTCAGTACTTTTAACAATGCGTTTCGGTGAGCTTCCGAACTCAACAACAAGGATAAGATGGATATCTTGGACGGCGTCTGATGCAAATGATCCATAATTTTATAGTCACTTCTTCGAATCAACCTCATGAATTCCTCTACATTCTCAGAGAAAGGACTATCAGCTGGCCTCACTACGGGGTCAGTCACTGCCGGGGTCTGCACAGAATTATCTACGGCCTATTTACCCTTGTCCTGTCTGGAATTATCATCCCGTTCATCGGAAGGAGTGAAGATTCTACCACTTCGGGTAATAGCTCCTGCTTCCTCAAGACTGGAACTTGCTACCGATGTTCCCATTAACTCTTGTTTCTGCCCATTAACGAAAACCTCTGCCCCATAGTTCCAAGGAATGGTCTTAGTACTCTCATAAGGAATGGGTCCAGGACCTGTGATTATAATCGGCGCTGGTCTTGCCGCCGTTGAAATTGTGATTGTCTTGAATGGAATAGTGATGGTAGCCACATCGCTGCTAATAACCTCTTTTCGTTGGTCACATCTGTCAAACTGCAACCTACCTTCATTGATCAACTTTTGAACTCCTGATTTCAACAACCTACAACCATTCGTCTGTATCATACATTCTGAACAATCCTTGTCACACCCGGGGTCCACTCCACCCATCAATAATTTCTCCTTCACCACCATCAAAGGAGTCCTTAATTCATTCACATCCCTAACCAGATTCAAAGATTTGTTCTCCTTTAACACAGCGTTAACCCTTGGCCCGCCATGATCAGGTATTGGGTTCTGGATAACATTCGACACGTCATTTGAAAAATTGATGGCTTTAGAATCCACCAAATCTTGAACTGTGTGCTTAAAAGCTTTACAATCCTCGATATGATGTCTGGGTGCCCCAAAATGAAAGTCGCAATGGGCGTTAGGATTATAACCCAGAGGTGGATTACCAGTGATAGGAGCTAGAGTCATCTTTTGAATTAGCTGCAACTGAAGTAAGTGCTGGAATAATTGTGAATACGGTAGAGGCGGAGTATCAAAATGTCTATCCCGTTTGGGCTTGTACTGTTGTTGGCGAGGAGCCTGATTTCGCTGCTGAGGAGGCGCTGCAGGAATTATCACTGAAGCTACTTGCTGATTATAATTCTGGCGTTGCTTCCCTTTACCTTGGTAAGACGAGACAGAATTGGTTTCCTCCTTCTTTTTTTAATTCGCATATGGTTTCTTCCCCTGACTAGAAGACGACCCATCCTTACCCGAAACTTTCCCAGCTTTGATTCCACCCTCTAACATCTCCCCAACCATGATCAAGTCAGCAAACTTGCTCGACATTCAAGGTAACAGCTTTTCATAATAATGTCCCAGAAAAGTATCCATAAACAGATTCAGCATTTCCTTCTCCAACATGGGTGGTTGTACCCTTGTCGCCAACTCGCGCCATCTCTGCGCGTACTCTTTAAAACTTTCACCACTCTTTTGAGACATATTTTGTAACTGTGTACGATTGGGAGCCAAGTCGGTATTATATTGATAGTGTTTCACAAATGCTTCCACCATCTCTCTCCAGTTGCGTACATGGCTCCTCCCAAGCTGCATATACCATTCCAGGGACGCTCCAGACAAGCTGTCTTGGAAGAAGTGCATTAGCAGTTTTTCATCACGGGAGTACGCAGCCATCTTTCTTGCGTATGCCCGAACATGTGTCCTGGGGCAAGTAGTGTCGTTGTACTTCTCAAAAGTGGGGACTTGAAACTTATGAGGAATTCTCACATCAGGAACCAGCCTTAGGTCATCCAGATCCATTCCCACAGAATTTTGATTTACCACCCCTCTTAGCTGTTCTTCAATCATTCTAATCCTTTGGTCATCAACAACTGGGAGACCAGCATCTCCACCTGGTACAGAGAAAACATCGTCTTGTTGGTCATCAAAATAATGGCCATGAACTGCATGAATAATGTTTCCCCCTCCAACCACAGAAGGAATCACCACATTCTCTCCTCCGTCCGGAGGGATAACAACAGTGGGAACTGGAACTCCGCCCGGAGGTCCATTCTGAATATTGTGTCCATTAGCACCTCCGCCTGGAGGAATAACATTGTTTTGGACACCACCATGAAGTACCCCATTCTCATCCACCCTTGCTACCAAGGGTTGAACGAGAGTCCTGAGTTGCTCTTGTCCCTGCACGACCCCTTGCATCATTTCCATGAATTGGGTGATACGGGCTTGCATGGCGGCCATCTCTGCTTGCATTTGCTCCATTACTCTTTTCTGGTTTAGTCGAGTAGAATATTGATGAATCGGTTGGTCAGCTATCCTTCCTGAAACCAAATAAAGGTTAGGAAAAAACCGGAACAAGTACCTGTTATGCAAAAATGCTCATGATTATGAGAATGCAAATGTCATGTTTATCATTGCCAGGGCGTTTTACACCCTGATTCCAGTTTTAATCACAGGGAGCTCAATAATAGTCACATGATGTTGATAGAAAAATATTGAGAAGAACTGTGTTGTGATAAAATGTTGTGGTAATGTGCTGGTGAATAGAGCGATGCCGAAGAAACCCCTTTGAGTAAGCCATTCATTGAATTCAACAGAAAATTAATAAGCGCCGTAGCATTTTACAATGAGTCCGTAAATGAGAATTACATCAAGGAAATGGCTCCATCAACAAGCCTGGTGGTAGCCAACATTACATCAACAAAACTGCATTAAGGAGATGGGAAAGTAAGATCAAACATCTAACTCCAAATCTTTCAATTTGTCACTAGAATACTTGATTTCTTCAAAAAGGATTCTGGTGCGCTGATGACCGGGCCTTTCAATCATCTCTTTGATCAAAATGTCTCTCTTCTTCAGAGCTTCGGCTAGTGAATCTGTGTGCATCAAGAGAGCTTCATCAGTACTCACTTCCTTAAACCTTTTCACCCCAGCTTGTATCTTGAGTCTTCTCATCTCTGCCATGGCATCCTCAAGCTTTTTCTTGGACACTTTCAATTCATCGTTAACATTCTTCAGCTGCTCTTGGCTTTTTCCAAAGTCTTCCCGATGCTTTCTCCGTTGTTCATGCGCTCTAAGAAGCTTGTCGTCCTTGGCCTTTAATTGCTCTCGCAACTCTGCATTCTCTATTCTGACTTCATCCCAGGATTGCTGAAGCTTGGTTAGCGTGTCTTTAGTCTGAGCTAAAGTCTGTTTGGTCTTCTTATGAGCTTGAGTGGCAGCATCGGCACCTTTACTAATTTTCTGGAAATGTTGAGCTCTTTCTGCGAAATCCTTTTCTCTTGCAGCTAAGATTTTTCTGGCGTCTTGGGCTTTATGCTCCAACTCTTTGTTGGTATGCAGAGCGTTTTAAAGAAGGCTACTCAAATTTGAATTCTCCACCCGAAGCTCCTTCACCAAAGCTTGCAGTTTGTCAAACTCCTCGATGGCTACCGTAATTGGCTGCTCTGGAATTACCGGATATAAAGGGGGTTCCTTTGAAAAAGGCAAGAGTAATTCGTTCACCTTCATTTCAATCCATCTTTCATACTCAGGATAAGATCTGCAATCCATTTTTCCAAAGACTGTTTTTCCTGTTTTACGCTGGTGCCCCCAAGCGTTCACAACTTCTCGCAGCATTTCCTCATTTTCAGTCCCTGTAAAGAACAAAGATTTCTTGATATCCCGATCTGTGGGAGGATACCTGGAAGCATATCCAAACTGCCTAATTGCCAGGATCGGGTTACAGTTGATTCCCCATTTCCTGCCAATTAGAGTCACATTGGGAAAATTCCCTCAACTGGTGATAATCTCTATTCCCAGCAACTTACGATCGAACCAGACGATGTTATTGGCAGTCAATCCCATTATCCGCTTGGACCATTTTAAAGAATCTTTTGTATCTACAAAAGCACCTGTCTGAGGTAAATGCTTCAAAAACCAATGAGATAAAAGTGGCGTGCAACAATTGACAAATCCTCCCCTTCTTTTTTCATTCTTGAAGTGCACAGAATAGTAAAAATCCCCTAACAAAGTGGGAACCGGATTTTTGAGAACAAAAACTCTTATAGTCTGCATATCCACAAAATCCTGTTGATTAGGGAAAAAAACAACGCCATATATGCACAAAGCCAGGATGGAATTATAAACTGCCCAATTCTTTGCTTCAGCAGCCTCCTGAGCTTGGTCGGCAAGAAAGGCTAAGTGAAAACCTTTGACCCCATTTTTAATAGCCACATTTCCTTTTAGCACTGAATCTTTCACCTGTACCGCAGCTGCAATCTCCTCTATGCTAGGATGACTACCAGAAAAGAATGACAAAGCTGATTCGACCGGAATTCCCAAAATAAATGAGAACTCTTCCAAAGTAGGCATCAAAATGTAATCAGGAAAAAGAAAGCATCTCAACGAAGGCTCATAAAACTGTAGCAACGTGTGAAGAGCTTCATGTTCATACTGTGTGATTTTGCGGACCATCTCAACCAATTTTCCATATTTCTTATGGAAGTGGAAAAGAACACCCGGGTCAGCCATATCTATCACCTTATGCAGTAAATCCAAAGTAGGTTCTGGGAACTTGTAGGCGACATTGCTCTTTCTCTTGAGAACTGTCTCTGTCGAGCCCATTGATTGGAATCAGTAGTGTAATAAGCACCTATAAATGACAAACATGAATGTCATGACATGATAATGCAATGCAAAAGGGCATGGTATCAGCGTGCTCTGTGTCTGTGCTGGACTGTGTGCACGGTGTCTGTACAAATCTGAGAATAATACTGTAGATATAAACCCACTGACTGTAATGTGTTACATCATCTGTCTGTGAAAATACCAGAATATCAGGGTATGTAGGAGGCATGGTCACCTGCAAACCTATAAACACCCGCCCATACTCACATGTGGGTACTAAAACAGCGATTCCTCAGTTTCAGATTCTCTATTTTGAGAAGCAATAGCACATTTAGCCCGTAGGATACAATGCTTTGCCAAACAAAGAGAATGTCCACCGATTCCCCAAAAATAAAGGTCATCCTATGCAAGTTCCAAAGTGGGCCCTCGGGTGCGAATGGGTTTGTCACAGTATGTGGGCTGCCACTGTCACCACTAGAGAGGGATGTTTCCACTAAGGTCCTCAATGATCGGTCACCAGCGTCGACAGCTTTCTAGGTTAACACTCCGAAATGTACAAGACGCGCAAGTCAGAACATCTCCCAAGAAAACCTCGTCTGGTTGTGAATTTCGTGTAAACCATACATAACAAGATGCTACGTAGGCCACACTACCGTCCACTCTAGTCATGTATGTACTCAAGCCTGTGTAATGGGCTTATCTCTCAGAATACCCATCCCGCCAAACAGAAAACCAGCACAGCACAGTCCAGTATAATAATGATGTGCAATGTAAAGAATGCAATAAATATAGTAATACAGTAAAGCAATAATACAGTAAAAATAGTAAATACAGCATCAAAGTAAACACCCAATGAAACAAAATAGACAAGCGCTAGGACTGACTCGCTTAGGAAACCAGAGTCCCCAGCAGAGTCGCCAGCTGTCGCTCCCGGGATTTTCATCCAAGTACAAACGCGAAAGTGGCACGGAAACAGAGTCGCCAGCAATGTGTATTTATCCCAAGAGAGGGAAAGGAAACACTGCATAAACCTGAGGGAAAGGAAAGAGCATGGTCTTGAGACCAAGAGAACCGGGTTCGGGAGTTGGTTACGCGAGAGGAAGGTATTAGCACCCCCACGCGTCCATCGTACCCGATGGGATCCACGCTTGCTTGTCTCGATCAAAGGGTGTCGCCGACTGGAGCTCCACTGCTAGAGGACTGGAAAAGGAATGGAAAGAGAACGAGAAAAAAATGTAGGGAAAATAAAATAAGTGCTCGAATGGACCCTAACCCACTTCCTACGTATCTCATCGGGAACATGAGAATCAGAGCGACGTAGTTCCCCTCAGCCAGGGCTACTTTGTTTATGTTTTTTAGTGGAAACGTCAGAGTGCGCGTTCCAGCAGTTAAGTGTTGCAGCTCGCTGTATGGAGACTTAGGTGTTGCCTGTTTGCGGTAGAACGGACATGACGAATCCTTAAGGAATAGAATGAAGGAGATGAGAAGAGAATTGTTTGTTTGTGTTTTAGAAAGAAGTGTTTTGATTATTTTTGTGTTTTGTAACACACATTGAATTTAAGTCTTTCACGTAGGATCGAATGCCTCGCATATCGACCCAAGACGGGACGTACGCTAAACATTCTAAGAAAATGAGAGAAGACCTCTCACTATCTTATTCTCACATGAAAGGCTCAAATACAATACATATTATGTCTTTTGTTAAGTATTTTTTATTTTTGTTTTGAGATGAGAAGAAGAGAGACCCAAAAGGTTAAGAAAGGTAAAATCTAATGAGGGAGACTAAGACTCAAACCCTAAAATTATCATACATGGATGTTCCTATGGTTAATGTGGTTTAAGAAACCTAATCCTAAGAGAAAGGAGAAGAAGAATGAATTAAACAACTCACTTCTAAAGTAGAAGATGAGTTATAACTCAAAGGGGAGAAGAAAGAAGTTATTCAAGGAAAGCATATAAATGCTTATCATGATCACAAGTAGAATGATTAAAGGAGATAAGAGAAAATAGAAGGAAAAAGTGTATGTGGAAGCATATCCACACACTTACTTACCATTAGCACCTACATAAAAAGGTTAGTTCAAAAACTATTTACAAGTAGTGAAATAAGGAAAGAATAACAAGTAATGATCAAACAAATTAAGAATCAATGGATAAAGATCCTAAGATTTGAAAATCAATCAAGGTCAGAACCTATGCTCTAAGGATGTTCTCTAATGTTAAGATACTAAACATGAACAAACTATGCACAATCAAATATCCTAAACGTCAAAGAAGTGCAATATGGAAGTAAAAGATTAAGAATGGGTGGAAATGCAAAGTGAACATGCAATAATGCTTCACAAAAGATCAAGGTAAGAACCATATACCATTTATAAAGGTATCACAATGCATATGAATCATCATACAAGTCATGGATGCAATGATATAAGTAAGAGAAATAAGATGAAGAAGAGATAAGAAAGAAAGAAAGAAACAATTTCCAATTAGATGCACAAAGTGACATACCAAAAGTGCATAACATGTGAAATGATTAATGAATGCATATGGGCAGTGGCATACCATTGATGAGATATAAATGGGATGAATGAAAAATCATACAAAATGCACAAATGAAACATGTAGAGCTTAAGAAGAGAAGATGCAAGAATTAGGACAAAAATATTCATGTAAGGATGACATTTAGAACAATCATGTACAAATGACAAAGAATGAAAACAAATGACCTATAATCATGGTTAAATATGACCTATAATATCATACAAATGACCTATAATATCATACAAAGTAAACACAAGAGGTGGCACTAGTGCCTCAACAAAATCATATGAGAATGAAGTAGAAGAATGTGCATATATGTAACTTCAAATGCAAGGCATCAAACAAATATCAAAGCACATGAGAAAATTTTAAAAATGGTTCCTAAACAATCCAAGTCAGAAGCAAAACATGTACCAAAAACTCATAACAAAACTCAAAAGAAATCATGACCAAAGAGTCTCACAAAGTCACATTGAAACACATTAAAAGGAAGTGCAAAGATGAACATGCAAACATGTGATAAAATGACTTTTAAAAATCAAATGAAAAATTTTTTAGATGCTTCAAGATGTCCCTTAATCAATACAAAAAGAATGGATGAAAAATAGTGTGTGAGATGAGATAAAGAAAATGTGCAAGCTCAAGGTTCATGAAGATGATCAATCAAAAAGAAATTGAAAAGAAATTATGGAATAATAGGTAAAAATTCATAAAAACAGAATTAAAAAAAATATAGAAAATTACCTAAATGTGTTAAGAACACATGTGAATTTATTTGGAATTTTTTGATGAGTTTTAGTATTTTTATTAAAATGAAATTGAAACTATATGTGAAAAGAAATTAAAAATAAGAAGAAATCAAAAGGGAGGTGCAGCAATAGTAAAATCCACGTTGAAAAATGATTGGGCCAAGAAAAGAGGGGGTGGGAGAAGCAAAAATGTCCAGGTCTAGATCAGCGCATGGCACACGTGAATTAAGGTGGAATTCAGTCAAGTGTTTGACTCAATCAGAGCCACACAAACCAGTCAACATCAGATCATCATGAAAGTAAGAGGATCCAACAATTCACAATGCAAGCACACAAAAATAAACATGCACGCGCACATACAGAAACACTCAGATTCAAAATAAATTGCACGCGTGAGGCACATGCCTCATTTATGTGCTGGCAACACACAAGCCCTTGGATCAAAATAATCTAACGGTCACGACTTAAAGTTGAGAAACCCTAGCCTTAAACCTCACCGGCCGGAGAAGGACCTCCGGTCATCTTCTCTGGCCACCTCCGGCCAACTGCAAATCTCACATCTCTCCAGAAATAAACAAACCAGGCATCAAACGAAAGAGGAACTCAAGTAGAACAAGAATCTGGTCTCAGAATTTTCAAATCACAAACACATAGAGAGAATCAAACGCAAGAAGTTAGCCCTTATTTTCAGTCTAAACTCCTAAGGAGCTCTATCAACTAGCCAGAGTGTCAAATGCTCCTATTGAGCTCAGATTAACACAAAAATAACAAAAAAACAGTGAAAATCGTGCAAGAAAGGTTTGAGGATATTGGAACCTGAAACTTGAAGATCTTTGAAATTTGTTAAGAAAACCAGAGATCTACTTGATCTTGAACTTCTAGAATTTCAGTTTGAGCAAAATAAATGTTGTTTGATCTTGAGAATAAGAAGAAAACGAAGTCTGCACTTGAAAAGCTTGTGATTGTTCTTGCTTGTTCTTGCTCAGAAGATCACAATGATGAATGTGATTGATGAAGATGATTGATGAAGGTGATTGAATCGTGTGAGATCAGAGAGAGAGAGAGAGCAGAGAAAATTTGAGATGAAAAATGTGTGAGAAAATGAAAAGTGAAGTAAACTCTGTTGTGATGAACTTATATACTTGTGGTTAGTATTTAACTATGATGGTTGATGGTTAGAACTCTAGTTAACTGAGTTAGTTAACTGAGTTCTGAGTTAACTAACTGAGTTGACAGTTAGTAACATGAATTGGAGAGTTTGGTTCAAATGTGGTGAAGTTCCTTATTACTTATGGTGAGGATAATGGAGAATGGTGATGATAGTACCGAGCATGATGAAAGATGATGACGGTACTGATGTAGCAGCATGGTTACTTGTGGTGTAAGTTTTTATTTTCCTCTTTAGTGTATGGCAAGGCATGACATGGTATGTATGTGTGTGGAAGGAAATGTTGGTCCAAAAGAGGTAAAGAGTGGATGGTAGGAAGTGTATGCGTGCAAACTGCGCTTTATCAACAACAAACAATGTTACAACATTGGCATCTTGTCATTAAAACAATCAGTGGAAACTATGGATGTTTAGGGATGAATTTATCTATGTATAAGGAATGAAATCATGAGCTTTTGGTGGCATTAGAAAGAGGAAATATCATGGGACATATTTGATGTGGGAATTGAATTGAATGGAGGCTTGGAAGTTGATGAAAAATGGGTTGCAAGAATATGGGACTGCATCATGGGCACGTGTGACCTGCATGGTATGCATGGCAATGGGCTAGTGAATTTCAGTTTGAAGCTTCCATGTTTGGACCCTAATATCTCCTTCATAACTTGCACAAATGAAAAAATGTCCAACACCAAAGTTGAAGAGGACATGGAGATGAGCAACTTTAATGTTCAACATTTTTCCATTTGGAGCATTTTTCAATGAGAAAAATAGCTTAACATCTGACCTACCACCTGTTTGACAAAATGACTGCGCGCAAACCTGGTCTTGCTTTATCATGACTTGGTTTTTGACTTGGTTTTGTCAAACGTTGATCAATCATAACTCTCTCAATTTTGATCCAATGGAAGAGTTATTTATATTGATTTGAAGCTTAGAGGGTGAACTTTAATTGGCTTAACTTGGGCCTGAAGTTTGGAGCTTTTATCATGAAGAAAAGAAGCCTCAAAGTGTAGTGCAAAATGGTCCAAACTTGCCATTTTTTCGAAACCCTAAGTTTCTAAAAATGGAAACTTTGTACATCTCTTGATTTTTCATGATTCCTCCATCATTTCTTGATCAAATCTTGTCCAATGAACATATGTAACTTGAATTTCATTAATTTGACCTTAAAAAGTCAGGAGTTGACTTTTCTCACTACACAGTTGACTTTTTCCCCAATTTCTTGATTCTCAAGCAACTGGCCAATTGAACCTCTTTTGAAAGGAACCAATGAGCAATCTTCCACCCTTAGACACTTAATATCATGTAGAAAAAATTGAGATCAAGTTTGGACCAAAATTTCATCAGGAGAATGCTTGGATCACAAACCCTAATTTGGACTTTTTGATAGGAGATAATGCACTGTCCAATCTTCTTGATGAATTCCCATCTTCCCATGACTTGTGGGATCAATTGAAATCATGTGAGATGTAAGAGACCCTTGAGACTTGTTGGGAGACCCTTGAGTCTTGTTCTCTTACTTTGAATAGTCAATGCTCTACAATCCACTGATCACATGCCCTTATGCAACATGAAATGATATGTGAGATGAAGTAAGATCTAAATGCAATGCAATGAAACATAAGCCAGTAAAAGCTAAAAGCAAGAGGGCAAATTTTGAGGTGTTACATATCTCTTGAGCACAAGTTCGCCTTTGCAGAACGTTCGAGGTAGAACTTTCTTGTCAAAAGCTCGCTTGAGGGTCTCTGATACAATTGACCATGACAGACGGCTGTAAGGCGCTTCTCTTTGATGAGATTCAGCTGGTTGTACTGGGATTGAACCCATTCAGGTTCATCAAGACTTGCTTCGATGATGACTCTGAGTTAAGGAATTTTGACTTCGACGGGTAGAACCGCCTGCATACCATACACTAGCGAATATGGAGTTGCCCCAGTAGAAGTGCAAACTAAAGTTCGGTAGCCATGCAGTGCAAAGGGAAGCATTTCATCCCAATCCTTGTAAGTCTTGACCATTTTCTGGACAATCCTCTTGATGTTTTTGTTTGCTGCTTCAACGGCGCCATTCATCTTAGGCCGATATGGTGAAGAGTTGTGGTGCTCGATCTTAAATTCTTGACACAACTCATTCATCATATTGTTGTTCAGGTTTCTTGCATTATCCGTGATAATGTTGCTAGGAATTCCATAACGACAGATTATCTCTTTCTTGATGAATCTAGCAACCACTTGCCGTGTAACATTTGCATAAAAAGCAGCTTCAACCCACTTGGTAAAGTAATCAATAGCAACCAGAATAAATCGATGACCATTGGAAGCCTTCGGCTCGATCATTCCAATCATATCTATACCCCACATGGAGAATGGCCAAGGTGCAGTCAAGACATTCAATGGAGTTGGAGGCACATGGATCTTGTCTCCGTAGATTTGGCATTTGCGACATCTTTTAGCAAAGTTGTAACAATCTACCTCCATTGTTGTCCAGTAATACCCAGCCGAAGGATCTTCTTGGCCATAGCAGGACCTTTAGCATGTACACCCTCGCAGCCCTCATGTATGGACCTTATGATTGTGTTTGCTTCGTGTCTATCCATGCATCTGAGTAACAAAGAATCATAATTCCTCTTGTATAGTATACCACCACTTAAGAAGAATTTGGTGCAAAGCCGCCTAAGAGCCTTCTTGTCAGTGATAGTGATACCCTCGGGATATTCCTGTTTTTCCAAATATCATTTGATGTCGTAGAACCAAGGCTTGTCATCAAACTCATCCTCGATTGCTAAATAGTGTGCTGGTTCATTCAAGTGATCAATACGGATATGAGGAGTTTCATTCTTCCATTTGACCTTGAACATGGATGCTAAAGTTGCAAGAGCATCAGCTAGTTGATTTTCCTCTCTGGGAATATGATGAAAAGTGATCTCATCAAAGTAAGGAATCAACTTCGCTATGTGTTGTTGGTACGGAACCAGCTTGGAATCCCAAGTCACAAAGTTCCCTCTGGCTTGACCGATGACCAAGGCAGAATCTCCATAGACCTCAAGAAGCTTGATTCTCATGTCAATTGCCGCTTCAATGCCGTAGATACATGCTTCGTATTCAGCCATATTATTGGTGCATGCAAAGCATAATCTGGCAGTGAAGGGAAGGTGAAAACCTGTTGGAGAGATGAGGATAGCACTGATTCCCCGACCTTTAGAATTGGAGGCACCGTCGAACACGAGCGTCCATCGCGCCCCTGGTTCGGGTCCTATATCAGGGTCTGGAGTCTCATAATCTCTGATAAACAAAACATCCTCATCGGGAAAGTCAAACTTCATCTGTTGATAACCCTCTATAGGTTGATGGGCAAGGTAGTCAGACAAGACGCTCCATTTTATGGCTTTCTGGGTAACATGTTGGATATCATACTCAGTTAACAGCATCTACCACCGAGCAATCTTTTCAGAGACAGCAGGCATCTCAAATATATACTTTATCGGATCCATTTTGGTTATTAACAAAGTAGTATGGAAAAGCATGTATTGTCGTAGGCGTCGAGCAGCCCAGACCAGAGCACAACAAGTTTTCTCTAAGAGTGAGTATCTGGTCTCACAATCAGTGAACTTCTTGCTCAGATAGTAAATTGCATATTCTTTTCTGCCAGTGTCATCATGTTGACCCAACACACATCCCATCGATTAATCGAGAACGGTGAGATACATGATTAAAAGCCTACCAGGAACCGACGGGACTAAGATCGGTGGTTCTTGCAAATATTGTTTTATTTTGTCAAATGCTTCCTGACAATCATTATTCCATTCAACCGATTGATTTTTCCTTAGTAATTTTAACATTGGTTCACAGGTAGCTGTCAAATGAGAAATGAATCTTGAGATGTAATTAAGTCTGCCCAGAAATCCACGAACTTCTTTTTCTGTTTTGGGAGGCGGCATGTTCTGGATTGCCCGGACCTTATCAGGTTCAACTTCAATGCCCTTCTGACTCACAATAAAGCCCAACAGTTTACCAGATCGAACTCCGAAGATGCACTTCGCAGGATTCAACCACAATCTAAACTTCCGGAGTCTGTCAAACAGTTGCTTCAGATGAACCAAGTGATCATCCTCAGTTTTGGATTTGGCATTCATATCGTCCACATAAACCTCAATCTCTTTATGAATTATATCGTGAAAGAGGGTTGTCATGGCACGCTGGTATGTTGTCCCTGCATTCTTTAGACCGAATGGCATGACTTTGTAGCAATATGTACCCCATGGCGTGATAAAAGTAGTCTTCTCCATATCAGTTGGGAACATCTTGATATGATTATATCCTGAAAAACTGTCCATGAAGGAAAAGACGGAGAACTGCGCAGTGTTGTGGGAGAAGATATCAACATAATAGATGGCAGGGCAGTTATGGTAGGAGGAGACCACATTATGGATGGCAGCATAAGCAATCTCTTCATGGCAGAAGATTCAGAGATGAAAGGGTGAGATGCTATTATTGTGGAAGGTTTGGACATATGCAGTACTCTTGCTACAAACTGCATGGATACCCTCAACCTCAAAACAGATGGAGAGAGCACAGGCCCAAAGTTGTTAAACAATGGGTACCTAAGGAGAAGGTGAAGTGCTTATTGGCTCACATGGGTGATAGAGACAGAACATGGTACTTTGACAGTGGGTGTTCCAAGCACATGTCTAGATGTAGATCCATGTTTGATAATCTTAGACCTTGCCCCTCTCATGAGGTCATATTTGGCAATGGAGAAAAAGGTGTTGTTGCAGGAGTTGGGAAAGTGCAAGGTGATGGTAGACCTGAACTTGACAATGTTATGTTTGTCAATGGCTTAAGTGTAAATTTGATCAGCATAAGCCAGTTGTGTGATGAAGGTTACAAGGTAAACTACACTAAGCATGAGTGTGTGGTTTCTGATGAGCATAATCAGATTGTTATGAAGGGTGCCAGAACCAAAGACAACTGTTATCAGTGGAACACTCTTGAAGGAGATTCAACTAGTGATGTTCTAGTTGATGTTATAACATCAGACTATGACATCAGGATGCTGAAAGGTCACTCAGAGTTAACAAGTTCTGATGTGAGTGTTTTAAAAGGAAAGTTTTTGTGGAGGGAAAAAGTCATTGATCAAGCTCCTAGCCTCAGAACCCCCTTTCCCTGTACTACAACATCACGCGTCTTCAAAGCTCTGCTCTCGCAACGAATCAACTCCTTCGACTTCAAGAATCAACTCTCACTGAAAAGAGTCATGGCGTCTCCATCCAAGAAATCTGAGTGTCAGAGTTCCACAAAAGAAGGAGCTAGGGTTTCCCTGGACGAAGGTTCAGCATTCAATCCCATGGACGTTGAGCCCCTCTCAACCATTCTTCCTGAATCAGGTAAATCTAGACCTTCCAAACTTGTTCCAAAAAGGGCTGGGACTATTTTTAGAGATAATGAAACGAAAAAGCTTGTTACGAGTGTGCTATTTAGTAATAAAACAGCACCTAGGTCATCCACTTCTCAAACTGTTGAGGAAAGGATAGACGTGGATAAAAGCTTAGGTATATCTAGACCACTGAGACAAATGCCTGCGGAACATTCTGAAAGGGAAAAGAGCGACATGCAAAGTGCAGCTACAAATCTTCATAGACTTGCTATGTCTGTGGTTGAGGATTCTGAAGTAAGAATAGAAGAAGATGATGTGCAGGAGGAATCAAATGTTAAGGAAGATGTTGGAACTTCACCTGCTGGGGAAGAAAAGAATGAGGATGTGATCAATGTGGTTGACTTATCTGATGATGAAATCATTGGAAAAGCTGTCCCAAGTATTGCTAAGAGACTGAAGACAAGGAAAGGAAAGACCGTTGAATCCTCTCCAAAGAAGTTTGAAGGCAAGAAGAAAACTGTTGTTGGTCCAACCAAGCCATGGAGCAAAGTGGCTGTGAAATCCAAAAAGAGGAAAATAAGGGAAGACTCTAATTCAGACCGTGATGATGAGGATGATGTTCATAACATCACACCTATCAGAAGGACAATTTTGAAGAAAATCTCTGACAAAGTTCCTGAAGTTCCAGTCGACAACATTTCTTTTCATTATGCCAGCAGTGCATCATTATGGAAATATGTTTGTCAGAGAAGACTGGCCCTAGAGAGGGAGCTTGGGAAAGAAGCTTTAGAAATAAAGGATATCATGGAGCTGATTAAGGAAGCTGGATTGGTAAAGACTGTGACCAAGTTTCCTAAGTGCTATGAAAGTCTTGTCAAAGAATTTGTTGTCAACATTTCTGGAAATATTACTGATAAAAAGAGCACTGATTTCATGAAAGTTTATGTGAGAGGAAAGTGCATTAATTTCTCTCCTAGTACTATCAATAAGTATCTAGGAAGAGATGATGAAGAGTATAGTGAACTTGAGATGACTGATAATGATATATGTAAAGAGATTACAGCTGGTCAGATAAGGGTTTGGCCATTGAAAAAGAAGTTGCCAGCCAGTAAACTTAGCATCAAGTATGCAATTTTTCACAGAATTGGTGCTGCCAACTGGGTGCCAACAAACCACAAGACAACAATCGTTGTTAGATTGGGCAGGTTTATCTGTACTATTGGGAAGAAGATTAAGTTTGACTATGGCAGCTACATCTTTGAGCAAGTGGTGAAACATGCTGGAACAAACGCTATCAAGTTACCTATAGCATTCCCATCTCTTGTGTGTGGTATCATCTTGGAGCAACATCCTGAAACTTTAACAAGCTCAGACATAGCGTTCCAGAGGAAGACAGCCTTGTCCCTACACCCTAAACTATTTTCAGGACATCATGTTCCAGACATTGTTCTAACATCAACTGCTGAAGTCAAGAAGAAGACTACAAAAACTGAACTGATCGAAGAATTGAAGACCATGTGCAAAGACCTTGATGAAGTCATCAGTACCAGTTTGGTTAGAAAAGAGAGACTTGAAAAGTTGATCCAGCAGTTAGAACTGAACAGTGGTGATGATGATGTTGATGGCTCTGAAGTTGATAAGTGTGGAAATGCCAGTGGGGATAGCTCAGAGGAGGAGGAAGAGAATCCTGGAGAACAAGCAAGCTCAGAAGAAGACTAGCTTATCTTCTCTTGCCTTTTATAGTTTTGTTAATAGTTTAGTTTTTGCTATGCTTGGTTTTGTAATTTGAATATTGTGTTGGTTTATGCACTGTTTATGCTTTTAGTTTCCTTCTATGATTTGTTTTTCCTGTTTACTAACTGAGAGGCTAACAATGAGAGCTAGGGTGTACTGACTATAGTTTATAGGGCTTCTTATAGAAGCTTGCCTAATTGTGGCTAAAAAGGGGGAGAAAATAGCCAAAATAGTCAAGAGTTTTATGCTGCAAATGTGATGCAGAGATTAAGGGGGAGATAGATTGATGCTGCTAAAAGGTGTTTAGTTGAAAAGGTTGTTACTGCATTAAGGGGGAGTTTTGAAAATATCTTGACATTTGAAGAGTGCAGCCAAGCATACATCTAGGGGGAGTAAATTGCTGCACATTATGAGCTACTGAACAGCTGTGATGCTGATTCATGTTTTCAAGGGGGAGCACCAATTGGCTGTTGTCAATAATGAAGATGGTGCTGCAGCAGATCAAGTGATGAAGACTATGCAAAGTGTCAAACTGCTGCTAATGAGTTTCAAATTTCTGAAGATTATTCCGCTGCTGAAATCTCTGAAGGTGCAGAGTACAGAAGTTGAATTGCAGAGGTAGTTTTAGCCAAAATTAGCCAAAGGGGGAGATTGTTAGTTCCTGGATTGGCTGGAATTTTGGTAAAACAAAGGTTATTCAATGTTGATGTCAAGGTGCTGATGTTGTAACATTGAAGTCTTAACACTGGGCTGTGTTAAGTTGTTAAATGCTGAAGTTGGATGTCTGATGTCACACAGGTGATGTTGTAACATCAGACCTGCAGAATTAATAACAGCAGGATATGTTATTAGGGCACGCGTATTAGCTAGAATTGTGGAGAGTGGTTGACTCATTGGATGAGAATATCTTGGGATAGATATTTTCTGTTACATGGGAGATTTGATTGCAGATCTGTTGGAGAATTAAAAGGTTGAAGATTTAAAAAGATTTTGGGGATAAAATCTGTTTTGAAGATTCAGTTTTAATTAACAAATCTGATCAAATATTGTGACAAGTCCAAGCCCAATTCAGGAGCTATATAAAGCACACAAGACCAAAGGGAAAAAGGGACAGAAAACATTCAGAAGATCAAGAGCAGGAGGCTTAGTGTCTAGAGTTTGTTTAAAGTGCTTGTATTTACACTATTCTAGGGTTTGAATAGGTGTTGAGTTTCTGTCCTCTCTAAAGCTGTGAAGCAAAGAGAGTTGTGTAATTTGATCGAAGCTGTGAAGTAAGATCAAGGGTACTCAAAGTGGTTTCTTTGAGTGTTTGTAAGGGATTGAGTGGTGTTCTCATATCTAAGTGGTTTCTTAGGTAGGAAGTCATTAGTAGAGTATAAGTTTAGGAGATTGTCAACGGGTTGTTGAGTCTGTAAATTATATCTACAAGTAGTGAATTCCATCCCTGGCTTGGTAGCCCCCAGAGTAGGTTGGTTGTAACCGAACTGGGTCAACAATTCTTGGTGTTATTTTATTGTTATTGTTGTCCATTGTGCAGAGTGTGTTGTTGTGACATCACACCTTAACATCACACGTCTGATACCAGAATTTCAATTAGTATCAGAGCAGGCATCTTGTCTGTCTCTGGGTGAGATCTAGGGAAGTTACTTTCTGGTGTAAAGATGGACAAAGAAGTTGGAGGATTCATCAACAGACCCCCTATTTTGGATGGATCAAATTATGACTATTGGAAGCCAAGGGTGACCACCTTCTTAAAATCCTTGGACAGTAGGGCTTAGAAGGCTGTTATTAAAGAGTGGAAAGCACCTGTCATGTGTGAGAAGGATGATGCTGGTAAAGATAAAGAAGGCACCTCTAAGCTAAAGCCTGAAGAAGAGTGGACCAAGGAGGAAGATGAGCTTGCCCTTGGAAATTCCAAAGCTCTTAATGATATGTTCAATGGAGTGGATAAGAACATCTTCAAGTTAATTAATACCTGTGAAGTTGCTAAGCAAGCATGGGATATCTTGCAGGCTACTCATGAAGGAACATTTAGAGTCAAGATGTCAAGACTTCAGATTTTAACATCAAAATTTGAAAGCCTAAAGATGAAGGAAGATGAGACTATTCATGATTTCCACATGAGTGTTCTTGAGTTGGCCAATGCATCTAGTGCTCTTGGAGAGAAGATGTCAGATGAAAAGCTTGTGAGGAAGATCCTTAGGTCCTTACCTAAGAGGTATAAGATGAAGGTTACTACCATTGAAGAATCACAAGATATCAGCAAGATGAGAGTTGATGAGCTCATTGGATCTCTTCAAACCTTTGAGCTTGGGTTGCATGAGGAAGAACCAGAAAAGAAGCCAAAGAGTATAGCCCTGGTGACAAATGGTGAAGAAGAGAAAGGGAAGAAATCTGAATCCCAGGAGGATTTGTCTCAGGCCATAGTGATGTTGGGAAGACAGTTCACCAAAGTATTCAAGAGAATGAATAATAACTCCAGGCCTAATGTCAAGAACATGACTTCTGACACCAGCAAGAAGGATGAAGAGAAAACTACCCAAGATAAAGGAGTGCAGTGCTTTGAGTGTGAAGGGTACGGCCATGTCAAGAAAGAATGTCCCACCTTCTTGAAAAAGCAGAAGAAGGGCATGACAGTTTCCTGGTCTGACTCTGATAGTGAAAGTGAAAGCGAGTCAGCAAAGCATGTGAGAGCTTTAACAGGAGCTGTGGTATCTGATGATGATTCTAGTGATGGAGAAGTAACTTATGAGGAGTTGGCATCTACCTATCAAGAGCTGTGTTTAAAGAGTGCTGAAATTTGTCAAGAAAACAAGTGCCACAAGCAACAGATTGCTCAGCTAGAGAATGAAAAGACAGATCTAGAAAATGAAGTGGTGCTATTTAGAGCTCACCTTGATCAAATGACCAAGTCTGTTAGGATGCTGAGCTGTGGTACAGACACACTTGACAAGATACTTCAGTCAGAAAAAGCTGCTGGAGACAAAGCTGGGATAGGTTATGTGGCTGAGGACAAGGGAACTTCAGAAGGAAGCACTTCAGGTTCAAAGAAGGAAGTGTCACAACTTTCATCTCAACATCAGCCAAAGAAGCAGGATCCTACCCCTAAGAAAGCTGATGTTTCACAACCTAAGAAGATTGAGAAGAAGACTGGTCCCTATCAGAAGAGAAAGCATCCACAGGGAGCTAGTCAATATATGCCCCCACAATACCATGAGAGCATGCAAGCTGCTCAGTTCAAACAGCACATGTCTCATCAGGTGTCTTAACATCAGGATAACTGGTATGGTTATGGATATGGATACACCAATGCAGTTCCTTATATCTATGGAAGAAGAAAGCCACACCATCATGGGAGAAAATCCAGGAAACAGCATTCTCAGCCGTCTTATGGGAGAAGATATCAACATAATAGATGGCAGGGCAGTTATGGTAGGAGGAGACCACATTATGGATGGCAGCATAAGCAATCTCTTCATGGCAGAAGATTCAGAGATGAAAGGGTGAGATGCTATTATTGTGGAAGGTTTGGACATATGCAGTACTCTTGCTACAAACTGCATGGATACCCTCAACCTCAAAACAGATGGAGAGAGCACAGGCCCAAAGTTGTTAAACAATGGGTACCTAAGGAGAAGGTGAAGTGCTTATTGGCTCACATGGGTGATAGAGAAGGAACATGGTACTTTGACAGTGGGTGTTCCAAGCACATGTCTGGATGTAGATCCATGTTTGATAATCTTAGACCTTGCCCCTCTCATGAGGTCATATTTGGCAATGGAGAAAAAGGTGTTGTTGCAGGAGTTGGGAAAGTGCAAGGTGATGGTAGACCTGAACTTGACAATGTTATGTTTGTCAATGGCTTAAGTGTAAATTTGATCAGCATAAGCCAGTTGTGTGATGAAGGTTACAAGGTAAACTACACTAAGCATGAGTGTGTGGTTTCTGATGAGCATAATCAGATTGTTATGAAGGGTGCCAGAACCAAAGACAACTGTTATCAGTGGAACACTCTTGAAGGAGATTCAACTAGTGATGTTCTAGTTGATGTTATAACATCAGACTATGACATCAGGATGCTGAAAGGTCACTCAGAGTTAACAAGTTCTGATGTGAGTGTTTTAAAAGGAAAGTTTTTGTGGAGGGAAAAAGTCATTGATCAAGCTCCTAGCCTCAGAACCCCCTTTCCCGGTACTACAACATCACACGTCTTCAAAGCTCTGCTCTCGCAACGAATCAACTCCTTCGACTTCAAGAATCAACTCTCATTAAAAAGAGTCATGGCATCTCCATCCAAGAAATCTGAGTGTCAGAGTTCCACAAAAGAAGGAGCTAGGGTTTCCCCGGACGAAGGTTCAGCATTCAATCCCATGGACGTTGAGCCCCTCTCAACCATTCTTCCTGAATCAGGTAAATCTAGACCTTCCAAACTTGTTCCAAAAAGGGCTGGGACTATTTTTAGAGATAATGAAACGAAAAAGCTTGTTACGAGTGTGCTATTTAGTAATAAAACAGCACCTAGGTCATCCACTTCTCAAACTGTTGAGGAAAGGGTAGACGTGGATAAAAGCTTAGGTATATCTAGACCACTGAGACAAATGCCTGCGGAACATTCTGAAAGGGAAAAGAGCGACATGCAAAGTGCAGCTACAAATCTTCATAGACTTGCTATGTCTGTGGTTGAGGATTCTGAAGTAAGAATAGAAGAAGATGATGTGCAGGAGGAATCAAATGTTAAGGAAGATGTTGGAACTTCACCTGCTGGGGAAGAAAAGAATGAGGATGTGATCAATGTGGTTGACTTATCTGATGATGAAATCATTGGAAAAGCTGTCCCATGTATTGCTAAGAGACTGAAGACAAGGAAAGGAAAGACCGTTGAATCCTCTCCAAAGAAGTCTGAAGGCAAGAAGAAAACTGTTGTTGGTCCAACCAAGCCATGGAGCAAAGTGGCCGTGAAATCCAAAAAGAGGAAAATAAGGGAAGACTATAATTCTGACCGTGATGATGAGGATGATGTTCATAAAATCACACCTATCAGAAGGACAATTTTGAAGAAAATCTCTGACAAAGTTCCTGAAGTTCAAGTCGACAACATTTCCTTTCATTATGCCAGCAGTGCATCATTATGGAAATATGTTTGTCAGAGAAGACTGGCCCTAGAGAGGGAGCTTGGGAAAGAAGCTTTAGAAATAAAGGATATCATGGAGCTGATTAAGGAAGCTGGATTGGTAAAGACTGTGACCAAGTTTCCTAAGTGCTATGAAAGTCTTGTCAAAGAATTTGTTGTCAACATTTCTGGAAATATTACTGATAAAAAGAGCACTGATTTCATGAAAGTTTATGTGAGAGGAAAGTGCATTAATTTCTCTCCTAGTACTATCAATAAGTATCTAGGAAGAGATGATGAAGAGTATAGTGAACTTGAGATGACTGATAATGATATATGTAAAGAGATTACAGCTGGTCAGATAAGGGTTTGGCCATTGAAAAAGAAGTTGCCAGCCAGTAAACTTAGCATCAAGTATGCAATTTTTCACAGAATTGGTGCTGCCAACTGGGTGCCAACAAACCACAAGACAACAATCGCTGTTGGATTGGGCAGGTTTATCTGTACTATTGGGAAGAAGCTTAAGTTTGACTATGGCAGCTACATCTTTGAGCAAGTGGTGAAACATGCTGGAACAAACGCTATCAAGTTACCTATAGCATTCCCATCTCTTGTGTGTGGTATCATCTTGGAGCAACATCCTGAAACTTTAACAAGCTCAGACATAGCGTGCCAGAGGAAGACAGCCTTGTCCCTACACCCTAAACTATTTTCAGGACATCATGTTCCAGACATTGTTCTAACATCAACTGCTGAAGTCAAGAAGAAGACTACAAAAACTGAACTGATCGAAGAATTGAAGACCATGTGCAAAGACCTTGATGAAGTCATCAGTACCAGTTTGGTTAGAAAAGAGAGACTTGAAAAGTTGATCCAGCAGTTAGAACTGAACAGTGGTGATGATGATGTTGATGGCTCTGAAGTTGATAAGTGTGGAAATGCCAGTGGGGATAGCTCAGAGGAGGAGGAAGAGAATCCTGGAGAACAAGCAAGCTCAGAAGAAGACTAGCTTATCTTCTCTTGCCTTTTATAGTTTTGTTAATAGTTTAGTTTTTGCTATGCTTGGTTTTGTAATTTGAATATTGTGTTGGTTTATGCACTGTTTATGCTTTTAGTTTCCTTCTATGATTTGTTTTGCCTGTTTACTAACTGAGAGGCTAACAATGAGAGCTAGGGTGTACTGACTATAGTTTATAGGGCTTCTTATAGAAGCTTGCCTAATTGTGGCTAAAAAGGGGGAGAAAATAGCCAAAATAGTCAAGAGTTTTATGCTGCAAATGTGATGCAGAGATTAAGGGGGAGATAGATTGATGCTGCTAAAAAGGTGTTTAGTTGAAAAGGTTGTTGCTGCATTAAGGGGGAGTTTTGAAAATATCTTGACATTTGAAGAGTGCAGCCAAGCATACATCTAGGGGGAGTAAATTGCTGCACATTATGAGCTACTGAACAGCTGTGATGCTGATTCATGTTTTCAAGGGGGAGCACCAATTGGCTGTTGTCAATAATGAAGATGGTGCTGCAGCAGATCAAGTGATGAAGACTATGCAAAGTGTCAAACTGTTGCTAATGAGTTTCAAATTTCTGAAGATTATTCCGCTGCTGAAATCTCTGAAGGTGCAGAGTACAGAAGTTGAATTGCAGAGGTAGTTTTAGCCAAAATTAGCCAAAGGGGGAGATTGTTAGTTCCTGGATTGGCTGGAATTTTGGTAAAACAAAGGTTATTCAATGTTGATGTCAAGGTGCTGATGTTGTAACATTGAAGTCTTAACACTGGGCTGTGTTAAGTTGTTAAATGCTGAAGTTGGATGTCTGATGTCACACAGGTGATGTTGTAACATCAGACCTGCAGAATTAATAACAGCAGGATATGTTATTAGGGCACGCGTATTAGCTAGAATTGTGGAGAGTGGTTGACTCATTGGATGAGAATATCTTGGGATAGATATTTTCTGTTACATGGGAGATTTGATTGCAGATCTGTTGGAGAATTAAAAGGTTGAAGATTTAAAAAGATTTTGGGGATAAAATCTGTTTTGAAGATTCAGTTTTAATTAACAAATCTGATCAAATATTGTGACAAGTCCAAGCCCAATTCAGGAGCTATATAAAGCACACAAGACCAAAGGGAAAAAGGGACAGAAAACATTCAGAAGATCAAGAGCAGGAGGCTTAGTGTCTAGAGTTTGTTTAAAGTGCTTGTATTTACACTATTCTAGGGTTTGAATAGGTGTTGAGTTTCTGTCCTCTCTAAAGCTGTGAAGCAAAGAGAGTTGTGTAATTTGATCGAAGCTGTGAAGTAAGATCAAGGGTACTCAAAGTGGTTTCTTTGAGTGTTTGTAAGGGATTGAGTGGTGTTCTCATATCTAAGTGGTTTCTTAGGTAGGAAGTCATTAGTAGAGTATAAGTTTAGGAGATTGTCAACGGGTTGTTGAGTCTGTAAATTATATCTACAAGTAGTGAATTCCATCCCTGGCTTGGTAGCCCCCAGAGTAGGTTGGTTGTAACCGAACTGGGTCAACAATTCTTGGTGTTATTTTATTGTTATTGTTGTCCATTGTGCAGAGTGTGTTGTTGTGACATCACACCTTAACATCACACGTCTGATACCAGAATTTCAATTAGTATCAGAGCAGGCATCTTGTCTGTCTCTGGGTGAGATCTAGGGAAGTTACTTTCTGGTGTAAAGATGGACAAAGAAGTTGGAGGATTCATCAACAGACCCCCTATTTTGGATGGATCAAATTATGACTATTGGAAGCCAAGGGTGACCACCTTCTTAAAATCCTTGGACAGTAGGGCTTAGAAGGCTGTTATTAAAGAGTGGAAAGCACCTGTCATGTGTGAGAAGGATGATGCTGGTAAAGATAAAGAAGGCACCTCTAAGCTAAAGCCTGAAGAAGAGTGGACCAAGGAGGAAGATGAGCTTGCCCTTGGAAATTCCAAAGCTCTTAATGATATGTTCAATGGAGTGGATAAGAACATCTTCAAGTTAATTAATACCTGTGAAGTTGCTAAGCAAGCATGGGATATCTTGCAGGCTACTCATGAAGGAACATTTAGAGTCAAGATGTCAAGACTTCAGATTTTAACATCAAAATTTGAAAGCCTAAAGATGAAGGAAGATGAGACTATTCATGATTTCCACATGAGTGTTCTTGAGTTGGCCAATGCATCTAGTGCTCTTGGAGAGAAGATGTCAGATGAAAAGCTTGTGAGGAAGATCCTTAGGTCCTTACCTAAGAGGTATAAGATGAAGGTTACTACCATTGAAGAATCACAAGATATCAGCAAGATGAGAGTTGATGAGCTCATTGGATCTCTTCAAACCTTTGAGCTTGGGTTGCATGAGGAAGAACCAGAAAAGAAGCCAAAGAGTATAGCCCTGGTGACAAATGGTGAAGAAGAGAAAGGGAAGAAATCTGAATCCCAGGAGGATTTGTCTCAGGCCATAGTGATGTTGGGAAGACAGTTCACCAAAGTATTCAAGAGAATGAATAATAACTCCAGGCCTAATGTCAAGAACATGACTTCTGACACCAGCAAGAAGGATGAAGAGAAAACTACCCAAGATAAAGGAGTGCAGTGCTTTGAGTGTGAAGGGTACGGCCATGTCAAGAAAGAATGTCCCACCTTCTTGAAAAAGCAGAAGAAGGGCATGACAGTTTCCTGGTCTGACTCTGATAGTGAAAGTGAAAGCGAGTCAGCAAAGCATGTGAGAGCTTTAACAGGAGCTGTGGTATCTGATGATGATTCTAGTGATGGAGAAGTAACTTATGAGGAGTTGGCATCTACTTATCAAGAGCTGTGTTTAAAGAGTGCTGAAATTTGTCAAGAAAACAAGTGCCACAAGCAACAGATTGCTCAGCTAGAGAATGAAAAGACAGATCTAGAAAATGAAGTGGTGCTATTTAGAGCTCACCTTGATCAAATGACCAAGTCTGTTAGGATGCTGAGCTGTGGTACAGACACACTTGACAAGATACTTCAGTCAGAAAAAGCTGCTGGAGACAAAGCTGGGATAGGTTATGTGGCTGAGGACAAGGGAACTTCAGAAGGAAGCACTTCAGGTTCAAAGAAGGAAGTGTCACAACTTTCATCTCAACATCAGCCAAAGAAGCAGGATCCTACCCCTAAGAAAGCTGATGTTTCACAACCTAAGAAGATTGAGAAGAAGACTGGTCCCTATCAGAAGAGAAAGCATCCACAGGGAGCTAGTCAATATATGCCCCCACAATACCATGAGAGCATGCAAGCTGCTCAGTTCAAACAGCACATGTCTCATCAGGTGTCTTAACATCAGGACAACTGGTATGGTTATGGATATGGATACACCAATGCAGTTCCTTATATCTATGGAAGAAGAAAGCCACACCATCATGGGAGAAAATCCAGGAAACAGCATTCTCAGCCGTCTTATGGGAGAAGATATCAACATAATAGATGGCAGGGCAGTTATGGTAGGAGGAGACCACATTATGGATGGCAGCATAAGCAATCTCTTCATGGCAGAAGATTCAGAGATGAAAGGGTGAGATGCTATTATTGTGGAAGGTTTGGACATATGCAGTACTCTTGCTACAAACTGCATGGATACCCTCAACCTCAAAACAGATGGAGAGAGCACAGGCCCAAAGTTGTTAAACAATGGGTACCTAAGGAGAAGGTGAAGTGCTTATTGGCTCACATGGGTGATAGAGAAGGAACATGGTACTTTGACAGTGGGTGTTCCAAGCACATGTCTGGATGTAGATCCATGTTTGATAATCTTAGACCTTGCCCCTCTCATGAGGTCATATTTGGCAATGGAGAAAAAGGTGTTGTTGCAGGAGTTGGGAAAGTGCAAGGTGATGGTAGACCTGAACTTGACAATGTTATGTTTGTCAATGGCTTAAGTGTAAATTTGATCAGCATAAGCCAGTTGTGTGATGAAGGTTACAAGGTAAACTACACTAAGCATGAGTGTGTGGTTTCTGATGAGCATAATCAGATTGTTATGAAGAGTGCCAGAACCAAAGACAACTGTTATCAGTGGAACACTCTTGAAGGAGATTCAACTAGTGATGTTCTAGTTGATGTTATAACATCAGACTATGACATCAGGATGCTGAAAGGTCACTCAGAGTTAACAAGTTCTGATGTGAGTGTTTTAAAAGGAAAGTTTTTGTGGAGGGAAAAAGTCATTGATCAAGCTCCTAGCCTCAGAACCCCCTTTCCCGGTACTACAACATCACACGTCTTCAAAGCTCTGCTCTCGCAACGAATCAACTCCTTCGACTTCAAGAATCAACTCTCACTAAAAAGAGTCATGGCATCTCCATCCAAGAAATCTGAGTGTCAGAGTTCCACAAAAGAAGGAGCTAGGGTTTCCCCGGACGAAGGTTCAGCATTCAATCCCATGGACGTTGAGCCCCTCTCAACCATTCTTCCTGAATCAGGTAAATCTAGACCTTCCAAACTTGTTCCAAAAAGGGCTGGGACTATTTTTAGAGATAATGAAACGAAAAAGCTTGTTACGAGTGTGCTATTTAGTAATAAAACAGCACCTAGGTCATCCACTTCTCAAACTGTTGAGGAAAGGGTAGACGTGGATAAAAGCTTAGGTATATCTAGACCACTGAGACAAATGCCTGCGGAACATTCTGAAAGGGAAAAGAGCGACATGCAAAGTGCAGCTACAAATCTTCATAGACTTGCTATGTCTGTGGTTGAGGATTCTGAAGTAAGAATAGAAGAAGATGATGTGCAGGAGGAATCAAATGTTAAGGAAGATGTTGGAACTTCACCTGCTGGGGAAGAAAAGAATGAGGATGTGATCAATGTGGTTGACTTATCTGATGATGAAATCATTGGAAAAGCTGTCCCATGTATTGCTAAGAGACTGAAGACAAGGAAAGGAAAGACCGTTGAATCCTCTCCAAAGAAGTCTGAAGGCAAGAAGAAAACTGCTGTTGGTCCAACCAAGCCATGGAGCAAAGTGGCCGTGAAATCCAAAAAGAGGAAAATAAGGGAAGACTATAATTCTGACCGTGATGATGAGGATGATGTTCATAAAATCACACCTATCAGAAGGACAATTTTGAAGAAAATCTCTGACAAAGTTCCTGAAGTTCAAGTCGACAACATTTCCTTTCATTATGCCAGCAGTGCATCATTATGGAAATATGTTTGTCAGAGAAGACTGGCCCTAGAGAGGGAGCTTGGGAAAGAAGCTTTAGAAATAAAGGATATCATGGAGCTGATTAAGGAAGCTGGATTGGTAAAGACTGTGACCAAGTTTCCTAAGTGCTATGAAAGTCTTGTCAAAGAATTTGTTGTCAACATTTCTGGAAATATTACTGATAAAAAGAGCACTGATTTCATGAAAGTTTATGTGAGAGGAAAGTGCATTAATTTCTCTCCTAGTACTATCAATAAGTATCTAGGAAGAGATGATGAAGAGTATAGTGAACTTGAGATGACTGATAATGATATATGTAAAGAGATTACAGCTGGTCAGATAAGGGTTTGGCCATTGAAAAAGAAGTTGCCAGCCAGTAAACTTAGCATCAAGTATGCAATTTTTCACAGAATTGGTGCTGCCAACTGGGTGCCAACAAACCACAAGACAACAATCGCTGTTGGATTGGGCAGGTTTATCTGTACTATTGGGAAGAAGCTTAAGTTTGACTATGGCAGCTACATCTTTGAGCAAGTGGTGAAACATGCTGGAACAAACGCTATCAAGTTACCTATAGCATTCCCATCTCTTGTGTGTGGTATCATCTTGGAGCAACATCCTGAAACTTTAACAAGCTCAGACATAGCGTGCCAGAGGAAGACAGCCTTGTCCCTACACCCTAAACTATTTTCAGGACATCATGTTCCAGACATTGTTCTAACATCAACTGCTGAAGTCAAGAAGAAGACTACAAAAACTGAACTGATCGAAGAATTGAAGACCATGTGCAAAGACCTTGATGAAGTCATCAGTACCAGTTTGGTTAGAAAAGAGAGACTTGAAAAGTTGATCCAGCAGTTAGAACTGAACAGTGGTGATGATGATGTTGATGGCTCTGAAGTTGATAAGTGTGGAAATGCCAGTGGGGATAGCTCAGAGGAGGAGGAAGAGAATCCTGGAGAACAAGCAAGCTCAGAAGAAGACTAGCTTATCTTCTCTTGCCTTTTATAGTTTTGTTAATAGTTTAGTTTTTGCTATGCTTGGTTTTGTAATTTGAATATTGTGTTGGTTTATGCACTGTTTATGCTTTTAGTTTCCTTCTATGATTTGTTTTGCCTGTTTACTAACTGAGAGGCTAACAATGAGAGCTAGGGTGTACTGACTATAGTTTATAGGGCTTCTTATAGAAGCTTGCCTAATTGTGGCTAAAAAGGGGGAGAAAATAGCCAAAATAGTCAAGAGTTTTATGCTGCAAATGTGATGCAGAGATTAAGGGGGAGATAGATTGATGCTGCTAAAAGGTGTTTAGTTGAAAAGGTTGTTGCTGCATTAAGGGGGAGTTTTGAAAATATCTTGACATTTGAAGAGTGCAGCTAAGCATACATCTAGGGGGAGTAAATTGCTGCACATTATGAGCTACTGAACAGCTGTGATGCTGATTCATGTTTTCAAGGGGGAGCACCAATTGGCTGTTGTCAATAATGAAGATGGTGCTGCAGCAGATCAAGTGATGAAGACTATGCAAAGTGTCAAACTGTTGCTAATGAGTTTCAAATTTCTGAAGATTATTCCGCTGCTGAAATCTCTGAAGGTGCAGAGTACAGAAGTTGAATTGCAGAGGTAGTTTTAGCCAAAATTAGCCAAAGGGGGAGATTGTTAGTTCCTGGATTGGCTGGAATTTTGGTAAAACAAAGGTTATTCAATGTTGATGTCAAGGTGCTGATGTTGTAACATTGAAGTCTTAACACTGGGCTGTGTTAAGTTGTTAAATGCTGAAGTTGGATGTCTGATGTCACACAGGTGATGTTGTAACATCAGACCTGCAGAATTAATAACAGCAGGATATGTTATTAGGGCACGCGTATTAGCTAGAATTGTGGAGAGTGGTTGACTCATTGGATGAGAATATCTTGGGATAGATATTTTCTGTTACATGGGAGATTTGATTGCAGATCTGTTGGAGAATTAAAAGGTTGAAGATTTAAAAAGATTTTGGGGATAAAATCTGTTTTGAAGATTCAGTTTTAATTAACAAATCTGATCAAATATTGTGACAAGTCCAAGCCCAATTCAGGAGCTATATAAAGCACACAAGACCAAAGGGAAAAAGGGACAGAAAACATTCAGAAGATCAAGAGCAGGAGGCTTAGTGTCTAGAGTTTGTTTAAAGTGCTTGTATTTACACTATTCTAGGGTTTGAATAGGTGTTGAGTTTCTGTCCTCTCTAAAGCTGTGAAGCAAAGAGAGTTGTGTAATTTGATCGAAGCTGTGAAGTAAGATCAAGGGTACTCAAAGTGGTTTCTTTGAGTGTTTGTAAGGGATTGAGTGGTGTTCTCATATCTAAGTGGTTTCTTAGGTAGGAAGTCATTAGTAGAGTATAAGTTTAGGAGATTGTCAACGGGTTGTTGAGTCTGTAAATTATATCTACAAGTAGTGAATTCCATCCCTGGCTTGGTAGCCCCCAGAGTAGGTTGGTTGTAACCGAACTGGGTCAACAATTCTTGGTGTTATTTTATTGTTATTGTTGTCCATTGTGCAGAGTGTGTTGTTGTGACATCACACCTTAACATCACACGTCTGATACCAGAATTTCAATTAGTATCAGAGCAGGCATCTTGTCTGTCTCTGGGTGAGATCTAGGGAAGTTACTTTCTGGTGTAAAGATGGACAAAGAAGTTGGAGGATTCATCAACAGACCCCCTATTTTGGATGGATCAAATTATGACTATTGGAAGCCAAGGGTGACCACCTTCTTAAAATCCTTGGACAGTAGGGCTTAGAAGGCTGTTATTAAAGAGTGGAAAGCACTTGTCATGTGTGAGAAGGATGATGCTGGTAAAGATAAAGAAGGCACCTCTAAGCTAAAGCCTGAAGAAGAGTGGACCAAGGAGGAAGATGAGCTTGCCCTTGGAAATTCCAAAGCTCTGAATGATATCTTCAATGGAGTGGATAAGAACATCTTCAAGTTAATTAATACCTGTGAAGTTGCTAAGCAAGCATGGGATATCTTGCAGGCTACTCATGAAGGAACATTTAGAGTCAAGATGTCAAGACTTCAGATTTTAACATCAAAATTTGAAAGCCTAAAGATGAAGGAAGATGAGACTATTCATGATTTCCACATGAGTGTTCTTGAGTTGGCCAATGCATCTAGTGCTCTTGGAGAGAAGATGTCAGATGAAAAGCTTGTGAGGAAGATCCTTAGGTCCTTACCTAAGAGGTATAAGATGAAGGTTACTACCATTGAAGAATCACAAGATATCAGCAAGATGAGAGTTGATGAGCTCATTGGATCTCTTCAAACCTTTGAGCTTGGGTTGCATGAGGAAGAACCAGAAAAGAAGCCAAAGAGTATAGCCCTGGTGACAAATGGTGAAGAAGAGAAAGGGAAGAAATCTGAATCCCAGGAGGATTTGTCTCAGGCCATAGTGATGTTGGGAAGACAGTTCACCAAAGTATTCAAGAGAATGAATAATAACTCCAGGCCTAATGTCAAGAACATGACTTCTGACACCAGCAAGAAGGATGAAGAGAAAACTACCCAAGATAAAGGAGTGCAGTGCTTTGAGTGTGAAGGGTACGGCCATGTCAAGAAAGAATGTCCCACCTTCTTGAAAAAGCAGAAGAAGGGCATGACAGTTTCCTGGTCTGACTCTGATAGTGAAAGTGAAAGCGAGTCAGCAAAGCATGTGAGAGCTTTAACAGGAGCTGTGGTATCTGATGATGATTCTAGTGATGGAGAAGTAACTTATGAGGAGTTGGCATCTACTTATCAAGAGCTGTGTTTAAAGAGTGCTGAAATTTGTCAAGAAAACAAGTGCCACAAGCAACAGATTGCTCAGCTAGAGAATGAAAAGACAGATCTAGAAAATGAAGTGGTGCTATTTAGAGCTCACCTTGATCAAATGACCAAGTCTGTTAGGATGCTGAGCTGTGGTACAGACACACTTGACAAGATACTTCAGTCAGAAAAAGCTGCTGGAGACAAAGCTGGGATAGGTTATGTGGCTGAGGACAAGGGAACTTCAGAAGGAAGCACTTCAGGTTCAAAGAAGGAAGTGTCACAACTTTCATCTCAACATCAGCCAAAGAAGCAGGATCCTACCCCTAAGAAAGATGATGTTTCACAACCTAAGAAGATTGAGAAGAAGACTGGTCCCTATCAGAAGAGAAAGCATCCACAGGGAGCTAGTCAATATATGCCCCCACAATACCATGAGAGCATGCAAGCTGCTCAGTTCAAACAGCACATGTCTCATCAGGTGTCTTAACATCAGGACAACTGGTATGGTTATGGATATGGATACACCAATGCAGTTCCTTATATCTATGGAAGAAGAAAGCCACACCATCATGGGAGAAAATCCAGGAAACAGCATTCTCAGCCGTCTTATGGGAGAAGATATCAACATAATAGATGGCAGGGCAGTTATGGTAGGAGGAGACCACATTATGGATGGCAGCATAAGCAATCTCTTCATGGCAGAAGATTCAGAGATGAAAGGGTGAGATGCTATTATTGTGGAAGGTTTGGACATATGCAGTACTCTTGCTACAAACTGCATGGATACCCTCAACCTCAAAACAGATGGAGAGAGCACAGGCCCAAAGTTGTTAAACAATGGGTACCTAAGGAGAAGGTGAAGTGCTTATTGGCTCACATGGGTGATAGAGAAGGAACATGGTACTTTGACAGTGGGTGTTCCAAGCACATGTCTGGATGTAGATCCATGTTTGATAATCTTAGACCTTGCCCCTCTCATGAGGTCATATTTGGCAATGGAGAAAAAGGTGTTGTTGCAGGAGTTGGGAAAGTGCAAGGTGATGGTAGACCTGAACTTGACAATGTTATGTTTGTCAATGGCTTAAGTGTAAATTTGATCAGCATAAGCCAGTTGTGTGATGAAGGTTACAAGGTAAACTACACTAAGCATGAGTGTGTGGTTTCTGATGAGCATAATCAGATTGTTATGAAGGGTGCCAGAACCAAAGACAACTGTTATCAGTGGAACACTCTTGAAGGAGATTCAACTAGTGATGTTCTAGTTGATGTTATAACATCAGACTATGACATCAGGATGCTGAAAGGTCACTCAGAGTTAACAAGTTCTGATGTGAGTGTTTTAAAAGGAAAGTTTTTGTGGAGGGAAAAAGTCATTGATCAAGCTCCTAGCCTCAGAACCCCCTTTCCCGGTACTACAACATCACACGTCTTCAAAGCTCTGCTCTCGCAACGAATCAACTCCTTCGACTTCAAGAATCAACTCTCACTAAAAAGAGTCATGGCATCTCCATCCAAGAAATCTGAGTGTCAGAGTTCCACAAAAGAAGGAGCTAGGGTTTCCCCGGACGAAGGTTCAGCATTCAATCCCATGGACGTTGAGCCCCTCTCAACCATTCTTCCTGAATCAGGTAAATCTAGACCTTCCAAACTTGTTCCAAAAAGGGCTGGGACTATTTTTAGAGATAATGAAACGAAAAAGCTTGTTACGAGTGTGCTATTTAGTAATAAAACAGCACCTAGGTCATCCACTTCTCAAACTGTTGAGGAAAGGGTAGACGTGGATAAAAGCTTAGGTATATCTAGACCACTGAGACAAATGCCTGCGGAACATTCTGAAAGGGAAAAGAGCGACATGCAAAGTGCAGCTACAAATCTTCATAGACTTGCTATGTCTGTGGTTGAGGATTCTGAAGTAAGAATAGAAGAAGATGATGTGCAGGAGGAATCAAATGTTAAGGAAGATGTTGGAACTTCACCTGCTGGGGAAGAAAAGAATGAGGATGTGATCAATGTGGTTGACTTATCTGATGATGAAATCATTGGAAAAGCTGTCCCATGTATTGCTAAGAGACTGAAGACAAGGAAAGGAAAGACCGTTGAATCCTCTCCAAAGAAGTCTGAAGGCAAGAAGAAAACTGCTGTTGGTCCAACCAAGCCATGGAGCAAAGTGGCCGTGAAATCCAAAAAGAGGAAAATAAGGGAAGACTATAATTCTGACCGTGATGATGAGGATGATGTTCATAAAATCACACCTATCAGAAGGACAATTTTGAAGAAAATCTCTGACAAAGTTCCTGAAGTTCAAGTCGACAACATTTCCTTTCATTATGCCAGCAGTGCATCATTATGGAAATATGTTTGTCAGAGAAGACTGGCCCTAGAGAGGGAGCTTGGGAAAGAAGCTTTAGAAATAAAGGATATCATGGAGCTGATTAAGGAAGCTGGATTGGTAAAGACTGTGACCAAGTTTCCTAAGTGCTATGAAAGTCTTGTCAAAGAATTTGTTGTCAACATTTCTGGAAATATTACTGATAAAAAGAGCACTGATTTCATGAAAGTTTATGTGAGAGGAAAGTGCATTAATTTCTCTCCTAGTACTATCAATAAGTATCTAGGAAGAGATGATGAAGAGTATAGTGAACTTGAGATGACTGATAATGATATATGTAAAGAGATTACAGCTGGTCAGATAAGGGTTTGGCCATTGAAAAAGAAGTTGCCAGCCAGTAAACTTAGCATCAAGTATGCAATTTTTCACAGAATTGGTGCTGCCAACTGGGTGCCAACAAACCACAAGACAACAATCGCTGTTGGATTGGGCAGGTTTATCTGTACTATTGGGAAGAAGCTTAAGTTTGACTATGGCAGCTACATCTTTGAGCAAGTGGTGAAACATGCTGGAACAAACGCTATCAAGTTACCTATAGAATTCCCATCTCTTGTGTGTGGTATCATCTTGGAGCAACATCCTGAAACTTTAACAAGCTCAGACATAGCGTGCCAGAGGAAGACAGCCTTGTCCCTACACCCTAAACTATTTTCAGGACATCATGTTCCAGACATTGTTCTAACATCAACTGCTGAAGTCAAGAAGAAGACTACAAAAACTGAACTGATCGAAGAATTGAAGACCATGTGCAAAGACCTTGATGAAGTCATCAGTACCAGTTTGGTTAGAAAAGAGAGACTTGAAAAGTTGATCCAGCAGTTAGAACTGAACAGTGGTGATGATGATGTTGATGGCTCTGAAGTTGATAAGTGTGGAAATGCCAGTGGGGATAGCTCAGAGGAGGAGGAAGAGAATCCTGGAGAACAAGCAAGCTCAGAAGAAGACTAGCTTATCTTCTCTTGCCTTTTATAGTTTTGTTAATAGTTTAGTTTTTGCTATGCTTGGTTTTGTAATTTGAATATTGTGTTGGTTTATGCACTGTTTATGCTTTTAGTTTCCTTCTATGATTTGTTTTGCCTGTTTACTAACTGAGAGGCTAACAATGAGAGCTAGGGTGTACTGACTATAGTTTATAGGGCTTCTTATAGAAGCTTGCCTAATTGTGGCTAAAAAGGGGGAGAAAATAGCCAAAATAGTCAAGAGTTTTATGCTGCAAATGTGATGCAGAGATTAAGGGGGAGATAGATTGATGCTGCTAAAAGGTGTTTAGTTGAAAAGGTTGTTGCTGCATTAAGGGGGAGTTTTGAAAATATCTTGACATTTGAAGAGTGCAGCCAAGCATACATCTAGGGGGAGTAAATTGCTGCACATTATGAGCTACTGAACAGCTGTGATGCTGATTCATGTTTTCAAGGGGGAGCACCAATTGGCTGTTGTCAATAATGAAGATGGTGCTGCAGCAGATCAAGTGATGAAGACTATGCAAAGTGTCAAACTGTTGCTAATGAGTTTCAAATTTCTGAAGATTATTCCGCTGCTGAAATCTCTAAAGGTGCAGAGTACAGAAGTTGAATTGCAGAGGTAGTTTTAGCCAAAATTAGCCAAAGGGGGAGATTGTTAGTTCCTGGATTGGCTGGAATTTTGGTAAAACAAAGGTTATTCAATGTTGATGTCAAGGTGCTGATGTTGTAACATTGAAGTCTTAACACTGGGCTGTGTTAAGTTGTTAAATGCTGAAGTTGGATGTCTGATGTCACACAGGTGATGTTGTAACATCAGACCTGCAGAATTAATAACAGCAGGATATGTTATTAGGGCACGCGTATTAGCTAGAATTGTGGAGAGTGGTTGACTCATTGGATGAGAATATCTTGGGATAGATATTTTCTGTTACATGGGAGATTTGATTGCAGATCTGTTGGAGAATTAAAAGGTTGAAGATTTAAAAAGATTTTGGGGATAAAATCTGTTTTGAAGATTCAGTTTTAATTAACAAATCTGATCAAATATTGTGACAAGTCCAAGCCCAATTCAGGAGCTATATAAAGCACACAAGACCAAAGGGAAAAAGGGACAGAAAACATTCAGAAGATCAAGAGCAGGAGGCTTAGTGTCTAGAGTTTGTTTAAAGTGCTTGTATTTACACTATTCTAGGGTTTGAATAGGTGTTGAGTTTCTGTCCTCTCTAAAGCTGTGAAGCAAAGAGAGTTGTGTAATTTGATCGAAGCTGTGAAGTAAGATCAAGGGTACTCAAAGTGGTTTCTTTGAGTGTTTGTAAGGGATTGAGTGGTGTTCTCATATCTAAGTGGTTTCTTAGGTAGGAAGTCATTAGTAGAGTATAAGTTTAGGAGATTGTCAACGGGTTGTTGAGTCTGTAAATTATATCTACAAGTAGTGAATTCCATCCCTGGCTTGGTAGCCCCCAGAGTAGGTTGGTTGTAACCGAACTGGGTCAACAATTCTTGGTGTTATTTTATTGTTATTGTTGTCCATTGTGCAGAGTGTGTTGTTGTGACATCACACCTTAACATCACACGTCTGATACCAGAATTTCAATTAGTATCAGAGCAGGCATCTTGTCTGTCTCTGGGTGAGATCTAGGGAAGTTACTTTCTGGTGTAAAGATGGACAAAGAAGTTGGAGGATTCATCAACAGACCCCCTATTTTGGATGGATCAAATTATGACTATTGGAAGCCAAGGGTGACCACCTTCTTAAAATCCTTGGACAGTAGGGCTTAGAAGGCTGTTATTAAAGAGTGGAAAGCACTTGTCATGTGTGAGAAGGATGATGCTGGTAAAGATAAAGAAGGCACCTCTAAGCTAAAGCCTGAAGAAGAGTGGACCAAGGAGGAAGATGAGCTTGCCCTTGGAAATTCCAAAGCTCTGAATGATATCTTCAATGGAGTGGATAAGAACATCTTCAAGTTAATTAATACCTGTGAAGTTGCTAAGCAAGCATGGGATATCTTGCAGGCTACTCATGAAGGAACATTTAGAGTCAAGATGTCAAGACTTCAGATTTTAACATCAAAATTTGAAAGCCTAAAGATGAAGGAAGATGAGACTATTCATGATTTCCACATGAGTGTTCTTGAGTTGGCCAATGCATCTAGTGCTCTTGGAGAGAAGATGTCAGATGAAAAGCTTGTGAGGAAGATCCTTAGGTCCTTACCTAAGAGGTATAAGATGAAGGTTACTACCATTGAAGAATCACAAGATATCAGCAAGATGAGAGTTGATGAGCTCATTGGATCTCTTCAAACCTTTGAGCTTGGGTTGCATGAGGAAGAACCAGAAAAGAAGCCAAAGAGTATAGCCCTGGTGACAAATGGTGAAGAAGAGAAAGGGAAGAAATCTGAATCCCAGGAGGATTTGTCTCAGGCCATAGTGATGTTGGGAAGACAGTTCACCAAAGTATTCAAGAGAATGAATAATAACTCCAGGCCTAATGTCAAGAACATGACTTCTGACACCAGCAAGAAGGATGAAGAGAAAACTACCCAAGATAAAGGAGTGCAGTGCTTTGAGTGTGAAGGGTACGGCCATGTCAAGAAAGAATGTCCCACCTTCTTGAAAAAGCAGAAGAAGGGCATGACAGTTTCCTGGTCTGACTCTGATAGTGAAAGTGAAAGCGAGTCAGCAAAGCATGTGAGAGCTTTAACAGGAGCTGTGGTATCTGATGATGATTCTAGTGATGGAGAAGTAACTTATGAGGAGTTGGCATCTACTTATCAAGAGCTGTGTTTAAAGAGTGCTGAAATTTGTCAAGAAAACAAGTGCCACAAGCAACAGATTGCTCAGCTAGAGAATGAAAAGACAGATCTAGAAAATGAAGTGGTGCTATTTAGAGCTCACCTTGATCAAATGACCAAGTCTGTTAGGATGCTGAGCTGTGGTACAGACACACTTGACAAGATACTTCAGTCAGAAAAAGCTGCTGGAGACAAAGCTGGGATAGGTTATGTGGCTGAGGACAAGGGAACTTCAGAAGGAAGCACTTCAGGTTCAAAGAAGGAAGTGTCACAACTTTCATCTCAACATCAGCCAAAGAAGCAGGATCCTACCCCTAAGAAAGCTGATGTTTCACAACCTAAGAAGATTGAGAAGAAGACTGGTCCCTATCAGAAGAGAAAGCATCCACAGGGAGCTAGTCAATATATGCCCCCACAATACCATGAGAGCATGCAAGCTGCTCAGTTCAAACAGCACATGTCTCATCAGGTGTCTTAACATCAGGACAACTGGTATGGTTATGGATATGGATACACCAATGCAGTTCCTTATATCTATGGAAGAAGAAAGCCACACCATCATGGGAGAAAATCCAGGAAACAGCATTCTCAGCCGTCTTATGGGAGAAGATATCAACATAATAGATGGCAGGGCAGTTATGGTAGGAGGAGACCACATTATGGATGGCAGCATAAGCAATCTCTTCATGGCAGAAGATTCAGAGATGAAAGGGTGAGATGCTATTATTGTGGAAGGTTTGGACATATGCAGTACTCTTGCTACAAACTGCATGGATACCCTCAACCTCAAAACAGATGGAGAGAGCACAGGCCCAAAGTTGTTAAACAATGGGTACCTAAGGAGAAGGTGAAGTGCTTATTGGCTCACATGGGTGATAGAGAAGGAACATGGTACTTTGACAGTGGGTGTTCCAAGCACATGTCTGGATGTAGATCCATGTTTGATAATCTTAGACCTTGCCCCTCTCATGAGGTCATATTTGGCAATGGAGAAAAAGGTGTTGTTGCAGGAGTTGGGAAAGTGCAAGGTGATGGTAGACCTGAACTTGACAATGTTATGTTTGTCAATGGCTTAAGTGTAAATTTGATCAGCATAAGCCAGTTGTGTGATGAAGGTTACAAGGTAAACTACACTAAGCATGAGTGTGTGGTTTCTGATGAGCATAATCAGATTGTTATGAAGGGTGCCAGAACCAAAGACAACTGTTATCAGTGGAACACTCTTGAAGGAGATTCAACTAGTGATGTTCTAGTTGATGTTATAACATCAGACTATGACATCAGGATGCTGAAAGGTCACTCAGAGTTAACAAGTTCTGATGTGAGTGTTTTAAAAGGAAAGTTTTTGTGGAGGGAAAAAGTCATTGATCAAGCTCCTAGCCTCAGAACCCCCTTTCCCGGTACTACAACATCACACGTCTTCAAAGCTCTGCTCTCGCAACGAATCAACTCCTTCGACTTCAAGAATCAACTCTCACTAAAAAGAGTCATGGCATCTCCATCCAAGAAATCTGAGTGTCAGAGTTCCACAAAAGAAGGAGCTAGGGTTTCCCCGGACGAAGGTTCAGCATTCAATCCCATGGACGTTGAGCCCCTCTCAACCATTCTTCCTGAATCAGGTAAATCTAGACCTTCCAAACTTGTTCCAAAAAGGGCTGGGACTATTTTTAGAGATAATGAAACGAAAAAGCTTGTTACGAGTGTGCTATTTAGTAATAAAACAGCACCTAGGTCATCCACTTCTCAAACTGTTGAGGAAAGGGTAGACGTGGATAAAAGCTTAGGTATATCTAGACCACTGAGACAAATGCCTGCGGAACATTCTGAAAGGGAAAAGAGCGACATGCAAAGTGCAGCTACAAATCTTCATAGACTTGCTATGTCTGTGGTTGAGGATTCTGAAGTAAGAATAGAAGAAGATGATGTGCAGGAGGAATCAAATGTTAAGGAAGATGTTGGAACTTCACCTGCTGGGGAAGAAAAGAATGAGGATGTGATCAATGTGGTTGACTTATCTGATGATGAAATCATTGGAAAAGCTGTCCCATGTATTGCTAAGAGACTGAAGACAAGGAAAGGAAAGACCGTTGAATCCTCTCCAAAGAAGTCTGAAGGCAAGAAGAAAACTGCTGTTGGTCCAACCAAGCCATGGAGCAAAGTGGCCGTGAAATCCAAAAAGAGGAAAATAAGGGAAGACTATAATTCTGACCGTGATGATGAGGATGATGTTCATAAAATCACACCTATCAGAAGGACAATTTTGAAGAAAATCTCTGACAAAGTTCCTGAAGTTCAAGTCGACAACATTTCCTTTCATTATGCCAGCAGTGCATCATTATGGAAATATGTTTGTCAGAGAAGACTGGCCCTAGAGAGGGAGCTTGGGAAAGAAGCTTTAGAAATAAAGGATATCATGGAGCTGATTAAGGAAGCTGGATTGGTAAAGACTGTGACCAAGTTTCCTAAGTGCTATGAAAGTCTTGTCAAAGAATTTGTTGTCAACATTTCTGGAAATATTACTGATAAAAAGAGCACTGATTTCATGAAAGTTTATGTGAGAGGAAAGTGCATTAATTTCTCTCCTAGTACTATCAATAAGTATCTAGGAAGAGATGATGAAGAGTATAGTGAACTTGAGATGACTGATAATGATATATGTAAAGAGATTACAGCTGGTCAGATAAGGGTTTGGCCATTGAAAAAGAAGTTGCCAGCCAGTAAACTTAGCATCAAGTATGCAATTTTTCACAGAATTGGTGCTGCCAACTGGGTGCCAACAAACCACAAGACAACAATCGCTGTTGGATTGGGCAGGTTTATCTGTACTATTGGGAAGAAGCTTAAGTTTGACTATGGCAGCTACATCTTTGAGCAAGTGGTGAAACATGCTGGAACAAACGCTATCAAGTTACCTATAGCATTCCCATCTCTTGTGTGTGGTATCATCTTGGAGCAACATCCTGAAACTTTAACAAGCTCAGACATAGCGTGCCAGAGGAAGACAGCCTTGTCCCTACACCCTAAACTATTTTCAGGACATCATGTTCCAGACATTGTTCTAACATCAACTGCTGAAGTCAAGAAGAAGACTACAAAAACTGAACTGATCGAAGAATTGAAGACCATGTGCAAAGACCTTGATGAAGTCATCAGTACCAGTTTGGTTAGAAAAGAGAGACTTGAAAAGTTGATCCAGCAGTTAGAACTGAACAGTGGTGATGATGATGTTGATGGCTCTGAAGTTGATAAGTGTGGAAATGCCAGTGGGGATAGCTCAGAGGAGGAGGAAGAGAATCCTGGAGAACAAGCAAGCTCAGAAGAAGACTAGCTTATCTTCTCTTGCCTTTTATAGTTTTGTTAATAGTTTAGTTTTTGCTATGCTTGGTTTTGTAATTTGAATATTGTGTTGGTTTATGCACTGTTTATGCTTTTAGTTTCCTTCTATGATTTGTTTTGCCTGTTTACTAACTGAGAGGCTAACAATGAGAGCTAGGGTGTACTGACTATAGTTTATAGGGCTTCTTATAGAAGCTTGCCTAATTGTGGCTAAAAAGGGGGAGAAAATAGCCAAAATAGTCAAGAGTTTTATGCTGCAAATGTGATGCAGAGATTAAGGGGGAGATAGATTGATGCTGCTAAAAGGTGTTTAGTTGAAAAGGTTGTTGCTGCATTAAGGGGGAGTTTTGAAAATATCTTGACATTTGAAGAGTGCAGCTAAGCATACATCTAGGGGGAGTAAATTGCTGCACATTATGAGCTACTGAACAGCTGTGATGCTGATTCATGTTTTCAAGGGGGAGCACCAATTGGCTGTTGTCAATAATGAAGATGGTGCTGCAGCAGATCAAGTGATGAAGACTATGCAAAGTGTCAAACTGTTGCTAATGAGTTTCAAATTTCTGAAGATTATTCCGCTGCTGAAATCTCTGAAGGTGCAGAGTACAGAAGTTGAATTGCAGAGGTAGTTTTAGCCAAAATTAGCCAAAGGGGGAGATTGTTAGTTCCTGGATTGGCTGGAATTTTGGTAAAACAAAGGTTATTCAATGTTGATGTCAAGGTGCTGATGTTGTAACATTGAAGTCTTAACACTGGGCTGTGTTAAGTTGTTAAATGCTGAAGTTGGATGTCTGATGTCACACAGGTGATGTTGTAACATCAGACCTGCAGAATTAATAACAGCAGGATATGTTATTAGGGCACGCGTATTAGCTAGAATTGTGGAGAGTGGTTGACTCATTGGATGAGAATATCTTGGGATAGATATTTTCTGTTACATGGGAGATTTGATTGCAGATCTGTTGGAGAATTAAAAGGTTGAAGATTTAAAAAGATTTTGGGGATAAAATCTGTTTTGAAGATTCAGTTTTAATTAACAAATCTGATCAAATATTGTGACAAGTCCAAGCCCAATTCAGGAGCTATATAAAGCACACAAGACCAAAGGGAAAAAGGGACAGAAAACATTCAGAAGATCAAGAGCAGGAGGCTTAGTGTCTAGAGTTTGTTTAAAGTGCTTGTATTTACACTATTCTAGGGTTTGAATAGGTGTTGAGTTTCTGTCCTCTCTAAAGCTGTGAAGCAAAGAGAGTTGTGTAATTTGATCGAAGCTGTGAAGTAAGATCAAGGGTACTCAAAGTGGTTTCTTTGAGTGTTTGTAAGGGATTGAGTGGTGTTCTCATATCTAAGTGGTTTCTTAGGTAGGAAGTCATTAGTAGAGTATAAGTTTAGGAGATTGTCAACGGGTTGTTGAGTCTGTAAATTATATCTACAAGTAGTGAATTCCATCCCTGGCTTGGTAGCCCCCAGAGTAGGTTGGTTGTAACCGAACTGGGTCAACAATTCTTGGTGTTATTTTATTGTTATTGTTGTCCATTGTGCAGAGTGTGTTGTTGTGACATCACACCTTAACATCACACGTCTGATACCAGAATTTCAATTAGTATCAGAGCAGGCATCTTGTCTGTCTCTGGGTGAGATCTAGGGAAGTTACTTTCTGGTGTAAAGATGGACAAAGAAGTTGGAGGATTCATCAACAGACCCCCTATTTTGGATGGATCAAATTATGACTATTGGAAGCCAAGGGTGACCACCTTCTTAAAATCCTTGGACAGTAGGGCTTAGAAGGCTGTTATTAAAGAGTGGAAAGCACTTGTCATGTGTGAGAAGGATGATGCTGGTAAAGATAAAGAAGGCACCTCTAAGCTAAAGCCTGAAGAAGAGTGGACCAAGGAGGAAGATGAGCTTGCCCTTGGAAATTCCAAAGCTCTGAATGATATCTTCAATGGAGTGGATAAGAACATCTTCAAGTTAATTAATACCTGTGAAGTTGCTAAGCAAGCATGGGATATCTTGCAGGCTACTCATGAAGGAACATTTAGAGTCAAGATGTCAAGACTTCAGATTTTAACATCAAAATTTGAAAGCCTAAAGATGAAGGAAGATGAGACTATTCATGATTTCCACATGAGTGTTCTTGAGTTGGCCAATGCATCTAGTGCTCTTGGAGAGAAGATGTCAGATGAAAAGCTTGTGAGGAAGATCCTTAGGTCCTTACCTAAGAGGTATAAGATGAAGGTTACTACCATTGAAGAATCACAAGATATCAGCAAGATGAGAGTTGATGAGCTCATTGGATCTCTTCAAACCTTTGAGCTTGGGTTGCATGAGGAAGAACCAGAAAAGAAGCCAAAGAGTATAGCCCTGGTGACAAATGGTGAAGAAGAGAAAGGGAAGAAATCTGAATCCCAGGAGGATTTGTCTCAGGCCATAGTGATGTTGGGAAGACAGTTCACCAAAGTATTCAAGAGAATGAATAATAACTCCAGGCCTAATGTCAAGAACATGACTTCTGACACCAGCAAGAAGGATGAAGAGAAAACTACCCAAGATAAAGGAGTGCAGTGCTTTGAGTGTGAAGGGTACGGCCATGTCAAGAAAGAATGTCCCACCTTCTTGAAAAAGCAGAAGAAGGGCATGACAGTTTCCTGGTCTGACTCTGATAGTGAAAGTGAAAGCGAGTCAGCAAAGCATGTGAGAGCTTTAACAGGAGCTGTGGTATCTGATGATGATTCTAGTGATGGAGAAGTAACTTATGAGGAGTTGGCATCTACTTATCAAGAGCTGTGTTTAAAGAGTGCTGAAATTTGTCAAGAAAACAAGTGCCACAAGCAACAGATTGCTCAGCTAGAGAATGAAAAGACAGATCTAGAAAATGAAGTGGTGCTATTTAGAGCTCACCTTGATCAAATGACCAAGTCTGTTAGGATGCTGAGCTGTGGTACAGACCCACTTGACAAGATACTTCAGTCAGAAAAAGCTGCTGGAGACAAAGCTGGGATAGGTTATGTGGCTGAGGACAAGGGAACTTCAGAAGGAAGCACTTCAGGTTCAAAGAAGGAAGTGTCACAACTTTCATCTCAACATCAGCCAAAGAAGCAGGATCCTACCCCTAAGAAAGCTGATGTTTCACAACCTAAGAAGATTGAGAAGAAGACTGGTCCCTATCAGAAGAGAAAGCATCCACAGGGAGCTAGTCAATATATGCCCCCACAATACCATGAGAGCATGCAAGCTGCTCAGTTCAAACAGCACATGTCTCATCAGGTGTCTTAACATCAGGACAACTGGTATGGTTATGGATATGGATACACCAATGCAGTTCCTTATATCTATGGAAGAAGAAAGCCACACCATCATGGGAGAAAATCCAGGAAACAGCATTCTCAGCCGTCTTATGGGAGAAGATATCAACATAATAGATGGCAGGGCAGTTATGGTAGGAGGAGACCACATTATGGATGGCAGCATAAGCAATCTCTTCATGGCAGAAGATTCAGAGATGAAAGGGTGAGATGCTATTATTGTGGAAGGTTTGGACATATGCAGTACTCTTGCTACAAACTGCATGGATACCCTCAACCTCAAAACAGATGGAGAGAGCACAGGCCCAAAGTTGTTAAACAATGGGTACCTAAGGAGAAGGTGAAGTGCTTATTGGCTCACATGGGTGATAGAGAAGGAACATGGTACTTTGACAGTGGGTGTTCCAAGCACATGTCTGGATGTAGATCCATGTTTGATAATCTTAGACCTTGCCCCTCTCATGAGGTCATATTTGGCAATGGAGAAAAAGGTGTTGTTGCAGGAGTTGGGAAAGTGCAAGGTGATGGTAGACCTGAACTTGACAATGTTATGTTTGTCAATGGCTTAAGTGTAAATTTGATCAGCATAAGCCAGTTGTGTGATGAAGGTTACAAGGTAAACTACACTAAGCATGAGTGTGTGGTTTCTGATGAGCATAATCAGATTGTTATGAAGGGTGCCAGAACCAAAGACAACTGTTATCAGTGGAACACTCTTGAAGGAGATTCAACTAGTGATGTTCTAGTTGATGTTATAACATCAGACTATGACATCAGGATGCTGAAAGGTCACTCAGAGTTAACAAGTTCTGATGTGAGTGTTTTAAAAGGAAAGTTTTTGTGGAGGGAAAAAGTCATTGATCAAGCTCCTAGCCTCAGAACCCCCTTTCCCGGTACTACAACATCACACGTCTTCAAAGCTCTGCTCTCGCAACGAATCAACTCCTTCAACTTCAAGAATCAACTCTCACTAAAAAGAGTCATGGCATCTCCATCCAAGAAATCTGAGTGTCAGAGTTCCACAAAAGAAGGAGCTAGGGTTTCCCCGGACGAAGGTTCAGCATTCAATCCCATGGACGTTGAGCCCCTCTCAACCATTCTTCCTGAATCAGGTAAATCTAGACCTTCCAAACTTGTTCCAAAAAGGGCTGGGACTATTTTTAGAGATAATGAAACGAAAAAGCTTGTTACGAGTGTGCTATTTAGTAATAAAACAGCACCTAGGTCATCCACTTCTCAAACTGTTGAGGAAAGGGTAGACGTGGATAAAAGCTTAGGTATATCTAGACCACTGAGACAAATGCCTGCGGAACATTCTGAAAGGGAAAAGAGCGACATGCAAAGTGCAGCTACAAATCTTCATAGACTTGCTATGTCTGTGGTTGAGGATTCTGAAGTAAGAATAGAAGAAGATGATGTGCAGGAGGAATCAAATGTTAAGGAAGATGTTGGAACTTCACCTGCTGGGGAAGAAAAGAATGAGGATGTGATCAATGTGGTTGACTTATCTGATGATGAAATCATTGGAAAAGCTGTCCCATGTATTGCTAAGAGACTGAAGACAAGGAAAGGAAAGACCGTTGAATCCTCTCCAAAGAAGTCTGAAGGCAAGAAGAAAACTGCTGTTGGTCCAACCAAGCCATGGAGCAAAGTGGCCGTGAAATCCAAAAAGAGGAAAATAAGGGAAGACTATAATTCTGACCGTGATGATGAGGATGATGTTCATAAAATCACACCTATCAGAAGGACAATTTTGAAGAAAATCTCTGACAAAGTTCCTGAAGTTCAAGTCGACAACATTTCCTTTCATTATGCCAGCAGTGCATCATTATGGAAATATGTTTGTCAGAGAAGACTGGCCCTAGAGAGGGAGCTTGGGAAAGAAGCTTTAGAAATAAAGGATATCATGGAGCTGATTAAGGAAGCTGGATTGGTAAAGACTGTGACCAAGTTTCCTAAGTGCTATGAAAGTCTTGTCAAAGAATTTGTTGTCAACATTTCTGGAAATATTACTGATAAAAAGAGCACTGATTTCATGAAAGTTTATGTGAGAGGAAAGTGCATTAATTTCTCTCCTAGTACTATCAATAAGTATCTAGGAAGAGATGATGAAGAGTATAGTGAACTTGAGATGACTGATAATGATATATGTAAAGAGATTACAGCTGGTCAGATAAGGGTTTGGCCATTGAAAAAGAAGTTGCCAGCCAGTAAACTTAGCATCAAGTATGCAATTTTTCACAGAATTGGTGCTGCCAACTGGGTGCCAACAAACCACAAGACAACAATCGCTGTTGGATTGGGCAGGTTTATCTGTACTATTGGGAAGAAGCTTAAGTTTGACTATGGCAGCTACATCTTTGAGCAAGTGGTGAAACATGCTGGAACAAACGCTATCAAGTTACCTATAGAATTCCCATCTCTTGTGTGTGGTATCATCTTGGAGCAACATCCTGAAACTTTAACAAGCTCAGACATAGCGTGCCAGAGGAAGACAGCCTTGTCCCTACACCCTAAACTATTTTCAGGACATCATGTTCCAGACATTGTTCTAACATCAACTGCTGAAGTCAAGAAGAAGACTACAAAAACTGAACTGATCGAAGAATTGAAGACCATGTGCAAAGACCTTGATGAAGTCATCAGTACCAGTTTGGTTAGAAAAGAGAGACTTGAAAAGTTGATCCAGCAGTTAGAACTGAACAGTGGTGATGATGATGTTGATGGCTCTGAAGTTGATAAGTGTGGAAATGCCAGTGGGGATAGCTCAGAGGAGGAGGAAGAGAATCCTGGAGAACAAGCAAGCTCAGAAGAAGACTAGCTTATCTTCTCTTGCCTTTTATAGTTTTGTTAATAGTTTAGTTTTTGCTATGCTTGGTTTTGTAATTTGAATATTGTGTTGGTTTATGCACTGTTTATGCTTTTAGTTTCCTTCTATGATTTGTTTTGCCTGTTTACTAACTGAGAGGCTAACAATGAGAGCTAGGGTGTACTGACTATAGTTTATAGGGCTTCTTATAGAAGCTTGCCTAATTGTGGCTAAAAAGGGGGAGAAAATAGCCAAAATAGTCAAGAGTTTTATGCTGCAAATGTGATGCAGAGATTAAGGGGGAGATAGATTGATGCTGCTAAAAGGTGTTTAGTTGAAAAGGTTGTTGCTGCATTAAGGGGGAGTTTTGAAAATATCTTGACATTTGAAGAGTGCAGCCAAGCATACATCTAGGGGGAGTAAATTGCTGCACATTATGAGCTACTGAACAGCTGTGATGCTGATTCATGTTTTCAAGGGGGAGCACCAATTGGCTGTTGTCAATAATGAAGATGGTGCTGCAGCAGATCAAGTGATGAAGACTATGCAAAGTGTCAAACTGTTGCTAATGAGTTTCAAATTTCTGAAGATTATTCCGCTGCTGAAATCTCTAAAGGTGCAGAGTACAGAAGTTGAATTGCAGAGGTAGTTTTAGCCAAAATTAGCCAAAGGGGGAGATTGTTAGTTCCTGGATTGGCTGGAATTTTGGTAAAACAAAGGTTATTCAATGTTGATGTCAAGGTGCTGATGTTGTAACATTGAAGTCTTAACACTGGGCTGTGTTAAGTTGTTAAATGCTGAAGTTGGATGTCTGATGTCACACAGGTGATGTTGTAACATCAGACCTGCAGAATTAATAACAGCAGGATATGTTATTAGGGCACGCGTATTAGCTAGAATTGTGGAGAGTGGTTGACTCATTGGATGAGAATATCTTGGGATAGATATTTTCTGTTACATGGGAGATTTGATTGCAGATCTGTTGGAGAATTAAAAGGTTGAAGATTTAAAAAGATTTTGGGGATAAAATCTGTTTTGAAGATTCAGTTTTAATTAACAAATCTGATCAAATATTGTGACAAGTCCAAGCCCAATTCAGGAGCTATATAAAGCACACAAGACCAAAGGGAAAAAGGGACAGAAAACATTCAGAAGATCAAGAGCAGGAGGCTTAGTGTCTAGAGTTTGTTTAAAGTGCTTGTATTTACACTATTCTAGGGTTTGAATAGGTGTTGAGTTTCTGTCCTCTCTAAAGCTGTGAAGCAAAGAGAGTTGTGTAATTTGATCGAAGCTGTGAAGTAAGATCAAGGGTACTCAAAGTGGTTTCTTTGAGTGTTTGTAAGGGATTGAGTGGTGTTCTCATATCTAAGTGGTTTCTTAGGTAGGAAGTCATTAGTAGAGTATAAGTTTAGGAGATTGTCAACGGGTTGTTGAGTCTGTAAATTATATCTACAAGTAGTGAATTCCATCCCTGGCTTGGTAGCCCCCAGAGTAGGTTGGTTGTAACCGAACTGGGTCAACAATTCTTGGTGTTATTTTATTGTTATTGTTGTCCATTGTGCAGAGTGTGTTGTTGTGACATCACACCTTAACATCACACGTCTGATACCAGAATTTCAATTAGTATCAGAGCAGGCATCTTGTCTGTCTCTGGGTGAGATCTAGGGAAGTTACTTTCTGGTGTAAAGATGGACAAAGAAGTTGGAGGATTCATCAACAGACCCCCTATTTTGGATGGATCAAATTATGACTATTGGAAGCCAAGGGTGACCACCTTCTTAAAATCCTTGGACAGTAGGGCTTAGAAGGCTGTTATTAAAGAGTGGAAAGCACTTGTCATGTGTGAGAAGGATGATGCTGGTAAAGATAAAGAAGGCACCTCTAAGCTAAAGCCTGAAGAAGAGTGGACCAAGGAGGAAGATGAGCTTGCCCTTGGAAATTCCAAAGCTCTGAATGATATCTTCAATGGAGTGGATAAGAACATCTTCAAGTTAATTAATACCTGTGAAGTTGCTAAGCAAGCATGGGATATCTTGCAGGCTACTCATGAAGGAACATTTAGAGTCAAGATGTCAAGACTTCAGATTTTAACATCAAAATTTGAAAGCCTAAAGATGAAGGAAGATGAGACTATTCATGATTTCCACATGAGTGTTCTTGAGTTGGCCAATGCATCTAGTGCTCTTGGAGAGAAGATGTCAGATGAAAAGCTTGTGAGGAAGATCCTTAGGTCCTTACCTAAGAGGTATAAGATGAAGGTTACTACCATTGAAGAATCACAAGATATCAGCAAGATGAGAGTTGATGAGCTCATTGGATCTCTTCAAACCTTTGAGCTTGGGTTGCATGAGGAAGAACCAGAAAAGAAGCCAAAGAGTATAGCCCTGGTGACAAATGGTGAAGAAGAGAAAGGGAAGAAATCTGAATCCCAGGAGGATTTGTCTCAGGCCATAGTGATGTTGGGAAGACAGTTCACCAAAGTATTCAAGAGAATGAATAATAACTCCAGGCCTAATGTCAAGAACATGACTTCTGACACCAGCAAGAAGGATGAAGAGAAAACTACCCAAGATAAAGGAGTGCAGTGCTTTGAGTGTGAAGGGTACGGCCATGTCAAGAAAGAATGTCCCACCTTCTTGAAAAAGCAGAAGAAGGGCATGACAGTTTCCTGGTCTGACTCTGATAGTGAAAGTGAAAGCGAGTCAGCAAAGCATGTGAGAGCTTTAACAGGAGCTGTGGTATCTGATGATGATTCTAGTGATGGAGAAGTAACTTATGAGGAGTTGGCATCTACTTATCAAGAGCTGTGTTTAAAGAGTGCTGAAATTTGTCAAGAAAACAAGTGCCACAAGCAACAGATTGCTCAGCTAGAGAATGAAAAGACAGATCTAGAAAATGAAGTGGTGCTATTTAGAGCTCACCTTGATCAAATGACCAAGTCTGTTAGGATGCTGAGCTGTGGTACAGACCCACTTGACAAGATACTTCAGTCAGAAAAAGCTGCTGGAGACAAAGCTGGGATAGGTTATGTGGCTGAGGACAAGGGAACTTCAGAAGGAAGCACTTCAGGTTCAAAGAAGGAAGTGTCACAACTTTCATCTCAACATCAGCCAAAGAAGCAGGATCCTACCCCTAAGAAAGCTGATGTTTCACAACCTAAGAAGATTGAGAAGAAGACTGGTCCCTATCAGAAGAGAAAGCATCCACAGGGAGCTAGTCAATATATGCCCCCACAATACCATGAGAGCATGCAAGCTGCTCAGTTCAAACAGCACATGTCTCATCAGGTGTCTTAACATCAGGACAACTGGTATGGTTATGGATATGGATACACCAATGCAGTTCCTTATATCTATGGAAGAAGAAAGCCACACCATCATGGGAGAAAATCCAGGAAACAGCATTCTCAGCCGTCTTATGGGAGAAGATATCAACATAATAGATGGCAGGGCAGTTATGGTAGGAGGAGACCACATTATGGATGGCAGCATAAGCAATCTCTTCATGGCAGAAGATTCAGAGATGAAAGGGTGAGATGCTATTATTGTGGAAGGTTTGGACATATGCAGTACTCTTGCTACAAACTGCATGGATACCCTCAACCTCAAAACAGATGGAGAGAGCACAGGCCCAAAGTTGTTAAACAATGGGTACCTAAGGAGAAGGTGAAGTGCTTATTGGCTCACATGGGTGATAGAGAAGGAACATGGTACTTTGACAGTGGGTGTTCCAAGCACATGTCTGGATGTAGATCCATGTTTGATAATCTTAGACCTTGCCCCTCTCATGAGGTCATATTTGGCAATGGAGAAAAAGGTGTTGTTGCAGGAGTTGGGAAAGTGCAAGGTGATGGTAGACCTGAACTTGACAATGTTATGTTTGTCAATGGCTTAAGTGTAAATTTGATCAGCATAAGCCAGTTGTGTGATGAAGGTTACAAGGTAAACTACACTAAGCATGAGTGTGTGGTTTCTGATGAGCATAATCAGATTGTTATGAAGGGTGCCAGAACCAAAGACAACTGTTATCAGTGGAACACTCTTGAAGGAGATTCAACTAGTGATGTTCTAGTTGATGTTATAACATCAGACTATGACATCAGGATGCTGAAAGGTCACTCAGAGTTAACAAGTTCTGATGTGAGTGTTTTAAAAGGAAAGTTTTTGTGGAGGGAAAAAGTCATTGATCAAGCTCCTAGCCTCAGAACCCCCTTTCCCGGTACTACAACATCACACGTCTTCAAAGCTCTGCTCTCGCAACGAATCAACTCCTTCGACTTCAAGAATCAACTCTCACTAAAAAGAGTCATCGCATCTCCATCCAAGAAATCTGAGTGTCAGAGTTCCACAAAAGAAGGAGCTAGGGTTTCCCCGGACGAAGGTTCAGCATTCAATCCCATGGACGTTGAGCCCCTCTCAACCATTCTTCCTGAATCAGGTAAATCTAGACCTTCCAAACTTGTTCCAAAAAGGGCTGGGACTATTTTTAGAGATAATGAAACGAAAAAGCTTGTTACGAGTGTGCTATTTAGTAATAAAACAGCACCTAGGTCATCCACTTCTCAAACTGTTGAGGAAAGGGTAGACGTGGATAAAAGCTTAGGTATATCTAGACCACTGAGACAAATGCCTGCGGAACATTCTGAAAGGGAAAAGAGCGACATGCAAAGTGCAGCTACAAATCTTCATAGACTTGCTATGTCTGTGGTTGAGGATTCTGAAGTAAGAATAGAAGAAGATGATGTGCAGGAGGAATCAAATGTTAAGGAAGATGTTGGAACTTCACCTGCTGGGGAAGAAAAGAATGAGGATGTGATCAATGTGGTTGACTTATCTGATGATGAAATCATTGGAAAAGCTGTCCCATGTATTGCTAAGAGACTGAAGACAAGGAAAGGAAAGACCGTTGAATCCTCTCCAAAGAAGTCTGAAGGCAAGAAGAAAACTGCTGTTGGTCCAACCAAGCCATGGAGCAAAGTGGCCGTGAAATCCAAAAAGAGGAAAATAAGGGAAGACTATAATTCTGACCGTGATGATGAGGATGATGTTCATAAAATCACACCTATCAGAAGGACAATTTTGAAGAAAATCTCTGACAAAGTTCCTGAAGTTCAAGTCGACAACATTTCCTTTCATTATGCCAGCAGTGCATCATTATGGAAATATGTTTGTCAGAGAAGACTGGCCCTAGAGAGGGAGCTTGGGAAAGAAGCTTTAGAAATAAAGGATATCATGGAGCTGATTAAGGAAGCTGGATTGGTAAAGACTGTGACCAAGTTTCCTAAGTGCTATGAAAGTCTTGTCAAAGAATTTGTTGTCAACATTTCTGGAAATATTACTGATAAAAAGAGCACTGATTTCATGAAAGTTTATGTGAGAGGAAAGTGCATTAATTTCTCTCCTAGTACTATCAATAAGTATCTAGGAAGAGATGATGAAGAGTATAGTGAACTTGAGATGACTGATAATGATATATGTAAAGAGATTACAGCTGGTCAGATAAGGGTTTGGCCATTGAAAAAGAAGTTGCCAGCCAGTAAACTTAGCATCAAGTATGCAATTTTTCACAGAATTGGTGCTGCCAACTGGGTGCCAACAAACCACAAGACAACAATCGCTGTTGGATTGGGCAGGTTTATCTGTACTATTGGGAAGAAGCTTAAGTTTGACTATGGCAGCTACATCTTTGAGCAAGTGGTGAAACATGCTGGAACAAACGCTATCAAGTTACCTATAGCATTCCCATCTCTTGTGTGTGGTATCATCTTGGAGCAACATCCTGAAACTTTAACAAGCTCAGACATAGCGTGCCAGAGGAAGACAGCCTTGTCCCTACACCCTAAACTATTTTCAGGACATCATGTTCCAGACATTGTTCTAACATCAACTGCTGAAGTCAAGAAGAAGACTACAAAAACTGAACTGATCGAAGAATTGAAGACCATGTGCAAAGACCTTGATGAAGTCATCAGTACCAGTTTGGTTAGAAAAGAGAGACTTGAAAAGTTGATCCAGCAGTTAGAACTGAACAGTGGTGATGATGATGTTGATGGCTCTGAAGTTGATAAGTGTGGAAATGCCAGTGGGGATAGCTCAGAGGAGGAGGAAGAGAATCCTGGAGAACAAGCAAGCTCAGAAGAAGACTAGCTTATCTTCTCTTGCCTTTTATAGTTTTGTTAATAGTTTAGTTTTTGCTATGCTTGGTTTTGTAATTTGAATATTGTGTTGGTTTATGCACTGTTTATGCTTTTAGTTTCCTTCTATGATTTGTTTTGCCTGTTTACTAACTGAGAGGCTAACAATGAGAGCTAGGGTGTACTGACTATAGTTTATAGGGCTTCTTATAGAAGCTTGCCTAATTGTGGCTAAAAAGGGGGAGAAAATAGCCAAAATAGTCAAGAGTTTTATGCTGCAAATGTGATGCAGAGATTAAGGGGGAGATAGATTGATGCTGCTAAAAGGTGTTTAGTTGAAAAGGTTGTTGCTGCATTAAGGGGGAGTTTTGAAAATATCTTGACATTTGAAGAGTGCAGCTAAGCATACATCTAGGGGGAGTAAATTGCTGCACATTATGAGCTACTGAACAGCTGTGATGCTGATTCATGTTTTCAAGGGGGAGCACCAATTGGCTGTTGTCAATAATGAAGATGGTGCTGCAGCAGATCAAGTGATGAAGACTATGCAAAGTGTCAAACTGTTGCTAATGAGTTTCAAATTTCTGAAGATTATTCCGCTGCTGAAATCTCTGAAGGTGCAGAGTACAGAAGTTGAATTGCAGAGGTAGTTTTAGCCAAAATTAGCCAAAGGGGGAGATTGTTAGTTCCTGGATTGGCTGGAATTTTGGTAAAACAAAGGTTATTCAATGTTGATGTCAAGGTGCTGATGTTGTAACATTGAAGTCTTAACACTGGGCTGTGTTAAGTTGTTAAATGCTGAAGTTGGATGTCTGATGTCACACAGGTGATGTTGTAACATCAGACCTGCAGAATTAATAACAGCAGGATATGTTATTAGGGCACGCGTATTAGCTAGAATTGTGGAGAGTGGTTGACTCATTGGATGAGAATATCTTGGGATAGATATTTTCTGTTACATGGGAGATTTGATTGCAGATCTGTTGGAGAATTAAAAGGTTGAAGATTTAAAAAGATTTTGGGGATAAAATCTGTTTTGAAGATTCAGTTTTAATTAACAAATCTGATCAAATATTGTGACAAGTCCAAGCCCAATTCAGGAGCTATATAAAGCACACAAGACCAAAGGGAAAAAGGGACAGAAAACATTCAGAAGATCAAGAGCAGGAGGCTTAGTGTCTAGAGTTTGTTTAAAGTGCTTGTATTTACACTATTCTAGGGTTTGAATAGGTGTTGAGTTTCTGTCCTCTCTAAAGCTGTGAAGCAAAGAGAGTTGTGTAATTTGATCGAAGCTGTGAAGTAAGATCAAGGGTACTCAAAGTGGTTTCTTTGAGTGTTTGTAAGGGATTGAGTGGTGTTCTCATATCTAAGTGGTTTCTTAGGTAGGAAGTCATTAGTAGAGTATAAGTTTAGGAGATTGTCAACGGGTTGTTGAGTCTGTAAATTATATCTACAAGTAGTGAATTCCATCCCTGGCTTGGTAGCCCCCAGAGTAGGTTGGTTGTAACCGAACTGGGTCAACAATTCTTGGTGTTATTTTATTGTTATTGTTGTCCATTGTGCAGAGTGTGTTGTTGTGACATCACACCTTAACATCACACGTCTGATACCAGAATTTCAATTAGTATCAGAGCAGGCATCTTGTCTGTCTCTGGGTGAGATCTAGGGAAGTTACTTTCTGGTGTAAAGATGGACAAAGAAGTTGGAGGATTCATCAACAGACCCCCTATTTTGGATGGATCAAATTATGACTATTGGAAGCCAAGGGTGACCACCTTCTTAAAATCCTTGGACAGTAGGGCTTAGAAGGCTGTTATTAAAGAGTGGAAAGCACTTGTCATGTGTGAGAAGGATGATGCTGGTAAAGATAAAGAAGGCACCTCTAAGCTAAAGCCTGAAGAAGAGTGGACCAAGGAGGAAGATGAGCTTGCCCTTGGAAATTCCAAAGCTCTGAATGATATCTTCAATGGAGTGGATAAGAACATCTTCAAGTTAATTAATACCTGTGAAGTTGCTAAGCAAGCATGGGATATCTTGCAGGCTACTCATGAAGGAACATTTAGAGTCAAGATGTCAAGACTTCAGATTTTAACATCAAAATTTGAAAGCCTAAAGATGAAGGAAGATGAGACTATTCATGATTTCCACATGAGTGTTCTTGAGTTGGCCAATGCATCTAGTGCTCTTGGAGAGAAGATGTCAGATGAAAAGCTTGTGAGGAAGATCCTTAGGTCCTTACCTAAGAGGTATAAGATGAAGGTTACTACCATTGAAGAATCACAAGATATCAGCAAGATGAGAGTTGATGAGCTCATTGGATCTCTTCAAACCTTTGAGCTTGGGTTGCATGAGGAAGAACCAGAAAAGAAGCCAAAGAGTATAGCCCTGGTGACAAATGGTGAAGAAGAGAAAGGGAAGAAATCTGAATCCCAGGAGGATTTGTCTCAGGCCATAGTGATGTTGGGAAGACAGTTCACCAAAGTATTCAAGAGAATGAATAATAACTCCAGGCCTAATGTCAAGAACATGACTTCTGACACCAGCAAGAAGGATGAAGAGAAAACTACCCAAGATAAAGGAGTGCAGTGCTTTGAGTGTGAAGGGTACGGCCATGTCAAGAAAGAATGTCCCACCTTCTTGAAAAAGCAGAAGAAGGGCATGACAGTTTCCTGGTCTGACTCTGATAGTGAAAGTGAAAGCGAGTCAGCAAAGCATGTGAGAGCTTTAACAGGAGCTGTGGTATCTGATGATGATTCTAGTGATGGAGAAGTAACTTATGAGGAGTTGGCATCTACTTATCAAGAGCTGTGTTTAAAGAGTGCTGAAATTTGTCAAGAAAACAAGTGCCACAAGCAACAGATTGCTCAGCTAGAGAATGAAAAGACAGATCTAGAAAATGAAGTGGTGCTATTTAGAGCTCACCTTGATCAAATGACCAAGTCTGTTAGGATGCTGAGCTGTGGTACAGACACACTTGACAAGATACTTCAGTCAGAAAAAGCTGCTGGAGACAAAGCTGGGATAGGTTATGTGGCTGAGGACAAGGGAACTTCAGAAGGAAGCACTTCAGGTTCAAAGAAGGAAGTGTCACAACTTTCATCTCAACATCAGCCAAAGAAGCAGGATCCTACCCCTAAGAAAGCTGATGTTTCACAACCTAAGAAGATTGAGAAGAAGACTGGTCCCTATCAGAAGAGAAAGCATCCACAGGGAGCTAGTCAATATATGCCCCCACAATACCATGAGAGCATGCAAGCTGCTCAGTTCAAACAGCACATGTCTCATCAGGTGTCTTAACATCAGGACAACTGGTATGGTTATGGATATGGATACACCAATGCAGTTCCTTATATCTATGGAAGAAGAAAGCCACACCATCATGGGAGAAAATCCAGGAAACAGCATTCTCAGCCGTCTTATGGGAGAAGATATCAACATAATAGATGGCAGGGCAGTTATGGTAGGAGGAGACCACATTATGGATGGCAGCATAAGCAATCTCTTCATGGCAGAAGATTCAGAGATGAAAGGGTGAGATGCTATTATTGTGGAAGGTTTGGACATATGCAGTACTCTTGCTACAAACTGCATGGATACCCTCAACCTCAAAACAGATGGAGAGAGCACAGGCCCAAAGTTGTTAAACAATGGGTACCTAAGGAGAAGGTGAAGTGCTTATTGGCTCACATGGGTGATAGAGAAGGAACATGGTACTTTGACAGTGGGTGTTCCAAGCACATGTCTGGATGTAGATCCATGTTTGATAATCTTAGACCTTGCCCCTCTCATGAGGTCATATTTGGCAATGGAGAAAAAGGTGTTGTTGCAGGAGTTGGGAAAGTGCAAGGTGATGGTAGACCTGAACTTGACAATGTTATGTTTGTCAATGGCTTAAGTGTAAATTTGATCAGCATAAGCCAGTTGTGTGATGAAGGTTACAAGGTAAACTACACTAAGCATGAGTGTGTGGTTTCTGATGAGCATAATCAGATTGTTATGAAGGGTGCCAGAACCAAAGACAACTGTTATCAGTGGAACACTCTTGAAGGAGATTCAACTAGTGATGTTCTAGTTGATGTTATAACATCAGACTATGACATCAGGATGCTGAAAGGTCACTCAGAGTTAACAAGTTCTGATGTGAGTGTTTTAAAAGGAAAGTTTTTGTGGAGGGAAAAAGTCATTGATCAAGCTCCTAGCCTCAGAACCCCCTTTCCCGGTACTACAACATCACACGTCTTCAAAGCTCTGCTCTCGCAACGAATCAACTCCTTCGACTTCAAGAATCAACTCTCACTAAAAAGAGTCATGGCATCTCCATCCAAGAAATCTGAGTGTCAGAGTTCCACAAAAGAAGGAGCTAGGGTTTCCCCGGACGAAGGTTCAGCATTCAATCCCATGGACGTTGAGCCCCTCTCAACCATTCTTCCTGAATCAGGTAAATCTAGACCTTCCAAACTTGTTCCAAAAAGGGCTGGGACTATTTTTAGAGATAATGAAACGAAAAAGCTTGTTACGAGTGTGCTATTTAGTAATAAAACAGCACCTAGGTCATCCACTTCTCAAACTGTTGAGGAAAGGGTAGACGTGGATAAAAGCTTAGGTATATCTAGACCACTGAGACAAATGCCTGCGGAACATTCTGAAAGGGAAAAGAGCGACATGCAAAGTGCAACTACAAATCTTCATAGACTTGCTATGTCTGTGGTTGAGGATTCTGAAGTAAGAATAGAAGAAGATGATGTGCAGGAGGAATCAAATGTTAAGGAAGATGTTGGAACTTCACCTGCTGGGGAAGAAAAGAATGAGGATGTGATCAATGTGGTTGACTTATCTGATGATGAAATCATTGGAAAAGTTGTCCCATGTATTGCTAAGAGACTGAAGACAAGGAAAGGAAAGACCGTTGAATCCTCTCCAAAGAAGTCTGAAGGCAAGAAGAAAACTGTTGTTGGTCCAACCAAGCCATGGAGCAAAGTGGCCGTGAAATCCAAAAAGAGGAAAATAAGGGAAGACTATAATTCTGACCGTGATGATGAGGATGATGTTCATAAAATCACACCTATCAGAAGGACAATTTTGAAGAAAATCTCTGACAAAGTTCCTGAAGTTCCAGTCGACAACATTTCCTTTCATTATGCCAGCAGTGCATCATTATGGAAATATGTTTGTCAGAGAAGACTGGCCCTAGAGAGGGAGCTTGGGAAAGAAGCTTTAGAAATAAAGGATATCATGGAGCTGATTAAGGAAGCTGGATTGGTAAAGACTGTGACCAAGTTTCCTAAGTGCTATGAAAGTCTTGTCAAAGAATTTGTTGTCAACATTTCTGGAAATATTACTGATAAAAAGAGCACTGATTTCATGAAAGTTTATGTGAGAGGAAAGTGCATTAATTTCTCTCCTAGTACTATCAATAAGTATCTAGGAAGAGATGATGAAGAGTATAGTGAACTTGAGATGACTGATAATGATATATGTTAAGAGATTACAGTTGGTCAGATAAGGGTTTGTCCATTGAAAAAGAAGTTGCCAGCCAGTAAACTTAGCATCAAGTATGCAATTTTTCACAGAATTGGTGCTGCCAACTGGGTGCCAACAAACCACAAGACAACAATCGCTGTTGGATTGGGCAGGTTTATCTGTACTATTGGGAAGAAGCTTAAGTTTGACTATGGCAGCTACATCTTTGAGCAAGTGGTGAAACATGCTGGAACAAACGCTATCAAGTTACCTATAGCATTCCCATCTCTTGTGTGTGGTATCATCTTGGAGCAACATCCTGAAACTTTAACAAGCTCAGACATAGCGTGCCAGAGGAAGACAGCCTTGTCCCTACACCCTAAACTATTTTCAGGACATCATGTTCCAGACATTGTTCTAACATCAACTGCTGAAGTCAAGAAGAAGACTACAAAAACTGAACTGATCGAAGAATTGAAGACCATGTGCAAAGACCTTGATGAAGTCATCAGTACCAGTTTGGTTAGAAAAGAGAGACTTGAAAAGTTGATCCAGCAGTTAGAACTGAACAGTGGTGATGATGATGTTGATGGCTCTGAAGTTGATAAGTGTGGAAATGCCAGTGGGGATAGCTCAGAGGAGGAGGAAGAGAATCCTGGAGAACAAGCAAGCTCAGAAGAAGACTAGCTTATCTTCTCTTGCCTTTTATAGTTTTGTTAATAGTTTAGTTTTTGCTATGCTTGGTTTTGTAATTTGAATATTGTGTTGGTTTATGCACTGTTTATGCTTTTAGTTTCCTTCTATGATTTGTTTTGCCTGTTTACTAACTGAGAGGCTAACAATGAGAGCTAGGGTGTACTGACTATAGTTTATAGGGCTTCTTATAGAAGCTTGCCTAATTGTGGCTAAAAAGGGGGAGAAAATAGCCAAAATAGTCAAGAGTTTTATGCTGCAAATGTGATGCAGAGATTAAGGGGGAGATAGATTGATGCTGCTAAAAGGTGTTTAGTTGAAAAGGTTGTTGCTGCATTAAGGGGGAGTTTTGAAAATATCTTGACATTTGAAGAGTGCAGCCAAGCATACATCTAGGGGGAGTAAATTGCTGCACATTATGAGCTACTGAACAGCTGTGATGCTGATTCATGTTTTCAAGGGGGAGCACCAATTGGCTGTTGTCAATAATGAAGATGGTGCTGCAGCAGATCAAGTGATGAAGACTATGCAAAGTGTCAAACTGCTGCTAATGAGTTTCAAATTTCTGAAGATTATTCCGCTGCTGAAATCTCTGAAGGTGCAGAGTACAGAAGTTGAATTGCAGAGGTAGTTTTAGCCAAAATTAGCCAAAGGGGGAGATTGTTAGTTCCTGGATTGGCTGGAATTTTGGTAAAACAAAGGTTATTCAATGTTGATGTCAAGGTGCTGATGTTGTAACATTGAAGTCTTAACACTGGGCTGTGTTAAGTTGTTAAATGCTGAAGTTGGATGTCTGATGTCACACAGGTGATGTTGTAACATCAGACCTGCAGAATTAATAACAGCAGGATATGTTATTAGGGCACGCGTATTAGCTAGAATTGTGGAGAGTGGTTGACTCATTGGATGAGAATATCTTGGGATAGATATTTTCTGTTACATGGGAGATTTGATTGCAGATCTGTTGGAGAATTAAAAGGTTGAAGATTTAAAAAGATTTTGGGGATAAAATCTGTTTTGAAGATTCAGTTTTAATTAACAAATCTGATCAAATATTGTGACAAGTCCAAGCCCAATTTAGGAGCTATATAAAGCACACAAGACCAAAGGGAAAAAGGGACAGAAAACATTCAGAAGATCAAGAGCAGGAGGCTTAGTGTCTAGAGTTTGTTTAAAGTGCTTGTATTTACACTATTCTAGGGTTTGAATAGGTGTTGAGTTTCTGTCCTCTCTAAAGCTGTGAAGCAAAGAGATTTGTGTAATTTGATCGAAGCTGTGAAGTAAGATCAAGGGTACTCAAAGTGGTTTCTTTGAGTGTTTGTAAGGGATTGAGTGGTGTTCTCATATCTAAGTGGTTTCTTAGGTAGGAAGTCATTAGTAGAGTATAAGTTTAGGAGATTGTCAACGGGTTGTTGAGTCTGTAAATTATATCTACAAGTAGTGAATTCCATCCCTGGCTTGGTAGCCCCCAGAGTAGGTTGGTTGTAACCGAACTGGGTCAACAATTCTTGGTGTTATTTTATTGTTATTGTTGTCCATTGTGCAGAGTGTGTTGTTGTGACATCACACCTTAACATCACACGTCTGATACCAGAATTTCAATTAGTATCAGAGCAGGCATCTTGTCTGTCTCTGGGTGAGATCTAGGGAAGTTACTTTCTGGTGTAAAGATGGACAAAGAAGTTGGAGGATTCATCAACAGACCCCCTATTTTGGATGGATCAAATTATGACTATTGGAAGCCAAGGGTGACCACCTTCTTAAAATCCTTGGACAGTAGAGCTTAGAAGGCTGTTATTAAAGAGTGGAAAGCACCTGTCATGTGTGAGAAGGATGATGCTGGTAAAGATAAAGAAGGCACCTCTAAGCTAAAGCCTGAAGAAGAGTGGACCAAGGAGGAAGATGAGCTTGCCCTTGGAAATTCCAAAGCTCTGAATGATATCTTCAATGGAGTGGATAAGAACATCTTCAAGTTAATTAATACCTGTGAAGTTGCTAAGCAAGCATGGGATATCTTGCAGGCTACTCATGAAGGAACATTTAGAGTCAAGATGTCAAGACTTCAGATTTTAACATCAAAATTTGAAAGCCTAAAGATGAAGGAAGATGAGACTATTCATGATTTCCACATGAGTGTTCTTGAGTTGGCCAATGCATCTAGTGCTCTTGGAGAGAAGATGTCAGATGAAAAGCTTGTGAGGAAGATCCTTAGGTCCTTACCTAAGAGGTATAAGATGAAGGTTACTACCATTGAAGAATCACAAGATATCAGCAAGATGAGAGTTGATGAGCTCATTGGATCTCTTCAAACCTTTGAGCTTGGGTTGCATGAGGAAGAACCAGAAAAGAAGCCAAAGAGTATAGCCCTGGTGACAAATGGTGAAGAAGAGAAAGGGAAGAAATCTGAATCCCAGGAGGATTTGTCTCAGGCCATAGTGATGTTGGGAAGAAAGTTCACCAAAGTATTCAAGAGAATGAATAATAACTCCAGGCCTAATGTCAAGAACATGACTTCTGACACCAGCAAGAAGGATGAAGAGAAAACTACCCAAGATAAAGGAGTGCAGTGCTTTGAGTGTGAAGGGTACGACCATGTCAAGAAAGAATGTCCCACCTTCTTGAAAAAGCAGAAGAAGGGCAAGACAGTTTCCTGGTCTGACTCTGATAGTGAAAGTGAAAGCGAGTCAGCAAAGCATGTGAGAGCTTTAACAGGAGTTGTGGTATCTGATGATGATTCTAGTGATGGAGAAGTAACTTATGAGGAGTTGGCATCTACCTATCAAGAGCTGTGTTTAAAGAGTGCTGAAATTTGTCAAGAAAACAAGTGCCACAAGCAACAGATTGCTCAGCTAGAGAATGAAAAGACAGATCTAGAAAATGAAGTGGTGCTATTTAGAGCTCACCTTGATCAAATGACCAAGTCTGTTAGGATGCTGAGCTGTGGTACAGACACACTTGACAAGATACTTCAGTCAGAAAAAGCTGCTGGAGACAAAGCTGGGATAGGTTATGTGGCTGAGGACAAGGGAACTTCAGAAGGAAGCACTTCAGGTTAAAAGAAGGAAGTGTCACAACTTTCATCTCAACATCAGCCAAAGAAGCAGGATCCTACCCCTAAGAAAGCTGATGTTTCACAACCTAAGAAGATTGAGAAGAAGACTGGTCCCTATCAGAAGAGAAAGCATCCACAGGGAGCTAGTCAATATATGCCCCCACAATACCATGAGAGCATGCAAGCTGCTCAGTTCAAACAGCACATGTCTCATCAGGTGTCTTAACATCAGGACAACTGGTATGGTTATGGATATGGATACACCAATGCAGTTCCTTATATCTATGGAAGAAGAAAGCCACACCATCATGGGAGACAATCCAGGAAACAGCATTCTCAGCCGTCTTATGGGAGAAGATATCAACATAATAGATGGCAGGGCAGTTATGGTAGGAGGAGACCACATTATGGATGGCAGCATAAGCAATCTCTTCATGGCAGAAGATTCAGAGATGAAAGGGTGAGATGCTATTATTGTGGAAGGTTTGGACATATGCAGTACTCTTGCTACAAACTGCATGGATACCCTCAACCTCAAAACAGATGGAGAGAGCACAGGCCCAAAGTTGTTAAACAATGGGTACCTAAGGAGAAGGTGAAGTGCTTATTGGCTCACATGGGTGATAGAGAAGGAACATGGTACTTTGACAGTGGGTGTTCCAAGCACATGTCTGGATGTAGATCCATGTTTGATAATCTTAGACCTTGCCCCTCTCATGAGGTCATATTTGGCAATGGAGAAAAAGGTGTTGTTGCAGGAGTTGGGAAAGTGCAAGGTGATGGTAGACCTGAACTTGACAATGTTATGTTTGTCAATGGCTTAAGTGTAAATTTGATCAGCATAAGCCAGTTGTGTGATGAAGGTTACAAGGTAAACTACACTAAGCATGAGTGTGTGGTTTCTGATGAGCATAATCAGATTGTTATGAAGGGTGCCAGAACCAAAGACAACTGTTATCAGTGGAACACTCTTGAAGGAGATTCAACTAGTGATGTTCTAGTTGATGTTATAACATCAGACTATGACATCAGGATGCTGAAAGGTCACTCAGAGTTAACAAGTTCTGATGTGAGTGTTTTAAAAGGAAAGTTTTTGTGGAGGGAAAAAGTCATTGATCAAGCTCCTAGCCTCAGAACCCCCTTTCCCGGTACTACAACATCACACGTCTTCAAAGCTCTGCTCTCGCAACGAATCAACTCCTTCGACTTCAAGAATCAACTCTCACTAAAAAGAGTCATGGCATCTCCATCCAAGAAATCTGAGTGTCAGAGTTCCACAAAAGAAGGAGCTAGGGTTTCCCCGGACGAAGGTTCAGCATTCAATCCCATGGACGTTGAGCCCCTCTCAACCATTCTTCCTGAATCAGGTAAATCTAGACCTTCCAAACTTGTTCCAAAAAGGGCTGGGACTATTTTTAGAGATAATGAAACGAAAAAGCTTGTTACGAGTGTGCTATTTAGTAATAAAACAGCACCTAGGTCATCCACTTCTCAAACTGTTGAGGAAAGGGTAGACGTGGATAAAAGCTTAGGTATATCTAGACCACTGAGACAAATGCCTGCGGAACATTCTGAAAGGGAAAAGAGCGACATGCAAAGTGCAGCTACAAATCTTCATAGACTTGCTATGTCTGTGGTTGAGGATTCTGAAGTAAGAATAGAAGAAGATGATGTGCAGGAGGAATCAAATGTTAAGGAAGATGTTGGAACTTCACCTGCTGGGGAAGAAAAGAATGACGATGTGATCAATGTGGTTGACTTATCTGATGATGAAATCATTGGAAAAGCTGTCCCATGTATTGCTAAGAGACTGAAGACAAGGAAAGGAAAGACCGTTGAATCCTCTCCAAAGAAGTCTGAAGGCAAGAAGAAAACTGCTGTTGGTCCAACCAAGCCATGGAGCAAAGTGGTCGTGAAATCCAAAAAGAGGAAAATAAGGGAAGACTATAATTCTGACCGTGATGATGAGGATGATGTTCATAAAATCACACCTATCAGAAGGACAATTTTGAAGAAAATCTCTGACAAAGTTCCTGAAGTTCCAGTCGACAACATTTCCTTTCATTATGCCAGCAGTGCATCATTATGGAAATATGTTTGTCAGAGAAGACTGGCCCTAGAGAGGGAGCTTGGGAAAGAAGCTTTAGAAATAAAGGATATCATGGAGCTGATTAAGGAAGCTGGATTGGTAAAGACTGTGACCAAGTTTCCTAAGTGCTATGAAAGTCTTGTCAAAGAATTTGTTGTCAACATTTCTGGAAATATTACTGATAAAAAGAGCACTGATTTCATGAAAGTTTATGTGAGAGGAAAGTGCATTAATTTCTCTCCTAGTACTATCAATAAGTATCTAGGAAGAGATGATGAAGAGTATAGTGAACTTGAGATGACTGATAATGATATATGTAAAGAGATTACAGCTGGTCAGATAAGGGTTTGGCCATTGAAAAAGAAGTTGCCAGCCAGTAAACTTAGCATCAAGTATGCAATTTTTCACAGAATTGGTGCTGCCAACTGGGTGCCAACAAACCACAAGACAACAATCGCTGTTGGATTGGGCAGGTTTATCTGTACTATTGGGAAGAAGCTTAAGTTTGACTATGGCAGCTACATCTTTGAGCAAGTGGTGAAACATGCTGGAACAAACGCTATCAAGTTACCTATAGCATTCCCATCTTTTGTGTGTGGTATCATCTTGGAGCAACATCCTGAAACTTTAACAAGCTCAGACATAGCGTGCCAGAGGAAGACAGCCTTGTCCCTACACCCTAAACTATTTTCAGGACATCATGTTCCAGACATTGTTCTAACATCAACTGCTGAAGTCAAGAAGAAGACTACAAAAACTGAACTGATCGAAGAATTGAAGACCATGTGCAAAGACCTTGATGAAGTCATCAGTACCAGTTTGGTTAGAAAAGAGAGACTTGAAAAGTTGATCCAGCAGTTAGAACTGAACAGTGGTGATGATGATGTTGATGGCTCTGAAGTTGATAAGTGTGGAAATGCCAGTGGGGATAGCTCAGAGGAGGAGGAAGAGAATCCTGGAGAACAAGCAAGCTCAGAAGAAGACTAGCTTATCTTCTCTTGCCTTTTATAGTTTTGTTAATAGTTTAGTTTTTGCTATGCTTGGTTTTGTAATTTGAATATTGTGTTGGTTTATGCACTGTTTATGCTTTTAGTTTCCTTCTATGATTTGTTTTGCCTGTTTACTAACTGAGAGGCTAACAATGAGAGCTAGGGTGTACTGACTATAGTTTATAGGGCTTCTTATAGAAGCTTGCCTAATTGTGGCTAAAAAGGGGGAGAAAATAGCCAAAATAGTCAAGAGTTTTATGCTGCAAATGTGATGCAGAGATTAAGGGGGAGATAGATTGATGCTGCTAAAAGGTGTTTAGTTGAAAAGGTTGTTGCTGCATTAAGGGGGAGTTTTGAAAATATCTTGACATTTGAAGAGTGCAGCCAAGCAGACATCTAGGGGGAGTAAATTGCTGCACATTATGAGCTACTGAACAGCTGTGATGCTGATTCATGTTTTCAAGGGGGAGCACCAATTGGCTGTTGTCAATAATGAAGATGGTGCTGCAGCAGATCAAGTGATGAAGACTATGCAAAGTGTCAAACTGCTGCTAATGAGTTTCAAATTTCTGAAGATTATTCCGCTGCTGAAATCTCTGAAGGTGCAGAGTACAGAAGTTGAATTGCAGAGGTAGTTTTAGCCAAAATTAGCCAAAGGGGGAGATTGTTAGTTCCTGGATTGGCTAGAATTTTGGTAAAACAAAGGTTATTCAATGTTGATGTCAAGGTGCTGATGTTGTAACATTGAAGTCTTAACACTGGGCTGTGTTAAGTTGTTAAATGCTGAAGTTGGATGTCTGATGTCACACAGGTGATGTTGTAACATCAGACCTGCAGAATTAATAACAGCAGGATATGTTATTAGGGCACGCGTATTAGCTGGAATTGTGGAGAGTGGTTGACTCATTGGATAAGAATATCTTGGGATAGATATTTTCTGTTACATGGGAGATTTGATTGCAGATCTGTTGGAGAATTAAAAGGTTGAAGATTTAAAAAGATTTTGGGGATAAAATCTGTTTTGAAGATTCAGTTTTAATTAACAAATCTGATCAAATATTGTGACAAGTCCAAGCCCAATTCAGGAGCTATATAAAGCACACAAGACCAAAGGGAAAAAGGGACAGAAAACATTCAGAAGATCAAGAGCAGGAGGCTTAGTGTCTAGAGTTTGTTTAAAGTGCTTGTATTTACACTATTCTAGGGTTTGAATAGGTGTTGAGTTTCTGTCCTCTCTAAAGCTGTGAAGCAAAGAGAGTTGTGTAATTTGATCGAAGCTGTGAAGTAAGATCAAGGGTACTCAAAGTGGTTTCTTTGAGTGTTTGTAAGGGATTGAGTGGTGTTCTCATATCTAAGTGGTTTCTTAGGTAGGAAGTCATTAGTAGAGTATAAGTTTAGGAGATTGTCAACGGGTTGTTGAGTCTGTAAATTATATCTACAAGTAGTGAATTCCATCCCTGGCTTGGTAGCCCCTAGAGTAGGTTGGTTGTAACCGAACTGGGTCAACAATTCTTGGTGTTATTTTATTGTTATTGCTGTCCATTGTGCAGAGTGTGTTGTTGTGACATCACACCTTAACATCACACGTCTGATACCAGAATTTCTAGATCTATTCTGATTAGTGGGCCTGACAAGAATCTGAGGATTTGGCAGCTGAGAAGCGGCATGAGCATTCACTTGCGGAGTAGTAAACTGAGAAAGATACACCAAACCTGGATTAACCATCTGACCAACATTCTGACCCATCTCAACACCAAATGGATAATTCGGAGGAGGTATCATAGCAGCTGAGGAAGATGCCCTAGGATAGAATATCCCAGGATGAACATTCTGAACAGCAGTTTGACCAGCTTGAGATGAAACCGGAACATGAATAGGAGGACCCCTATACACATACTCTTCTTCATCAGGAGTTTCAATGTCAGCCAACCCGGAAGTTTGATGATTCTGAGCTTGAGGATTCTCATGATCATCACTCACCACTGGAGGCGGGACTGGAATAGGCATGCCCCATGGATATGCAGCAGCATTCCCATTAGGCATGGGTGCAACAAAAGGCTGATATGGCATGAAGGCACTAGCATTATTTGCAATCTGAGGAGTATAATTCAGAGGCATGCCCCAAGGGAAACCAGCGGGCATCTTGTTCAAACTAGGCTGAACAGCGGGCTGATTCACAGGCTCAGTTGGTACTTCAACTCTAGCAGGAGAAGGAACAACAACAGCAGGAGTAGCCATAACAACCGGAGGAGTGGTCACAACAGGAGTGACAACAGTTACATCAGTAGTAGTTGCAACAACATTGCCAGTAGCAGCGGCGTCCCTCTGAGCTCGAAGGAGTTCCATAATGGCATCCATGTTTGTCTGAAACTGATCCATCCGACCTTGGAATTGAGCCAGAGTTTCCCTATACGTAGCGTTCTCAGCTTCAAATTCAGCCACGATCCTGGATTTGTTTGAGCAAGTGAAATACCAATGTCGAGGCGTCGTCTTGCTACAAGGAAGACGGACAAGGATGAGCAACAGTTTCGGATGAAGGGACGCGCATATGTGTGCAAATGAATGTATGATATGCCTGCAAAAATAAAGTTTTAGATTCCAAGAATTCTTAAACTTATCTTTGTTGACAATAATCATAAAGCATACAAGTAAAGGCGCGAAAGATAGGATTGATAAGAAACTGCATTCATTCAGCAATAAAGGAAAATAGTATAAGTCGAATTCAAATCAAATATCTGCCTTATGGGCTACAACAAAATCCGCATGGATCCTATCAAAGAACACCCTACACACAGACAAGAAATGGAAAACAGCCCAAGGAAGATGGTGTGGCAATGCATCAGCATATGCATCCTTTAACATGCCAGGTAGGTCCTCCAATGCGTGCTCAGCGAATCTGGCTAAACGGCCATGCCTCTCACTCCAATACTTCACATCCTTCATGAGGTTATGCAGCAAAGAATGGTTAGGTCCCTGAAGCATATCCTGAAGAAAGGCCTCTTTCTGATCCAGGAGGTTCTGTAGATGACGGCTCTGATGCTCCCAATGAGTACTCTCTGTGTTGAGCTGACTGATCTGTTCTCGACTTTGATGTGCTTGATCCTGCAGCTTCTGAATCTCACCGAAGACTTTGTCGAGCTGGGTTTGACATTGAGAAAAGTCCTTTGCTAACTGATTAGCACGGTCTTGCTCACTTTGCCACTTCATCTTGAACTCGGATAACTTCCCTCGAAGCTCTTCAAGTTGCTGGTTGTAGCTCAGCTCCTCTTTGTAGGCTTGATAATAAGCATCGGCGAGTTGTCTCTTCTTTGAAGCAAGTCCCTCATAGGTGCTCTTCAAAGCATCACCAACCTTTCTACGCTTGTTATGTTCAACCTCCACCTCTTTGAGCATGCGCTCGCGCTTTTGATGGAGCTCAATATGTAGGTTATCCTTCTCGGAAGTGACTCTATCAAGGTTGAGACGAAGATCAGCATTCTCCTTCTTCAACTTTTCAACAATCAACTTGAGTTGATCGACCTCAGATGGAGGAACAATGGAAAGTTCAGGAGGCTTGGCATTCATGGAAGGCTCAAGAGAAAATGGCAACAAGATCTCATTGACGTGCTCTTTGACCCAAAGTGTGTAAGCTTCCTTGGCTACGCAATTCTTCTTACCCAAATCGGCCCTACCTTCTGAGTCCAAGTGGCACTAAACCTCTTCAGCAAACCCATGTCATCAACCCCTTCATGAAAGATGAACTCTTCCACTACCTCAGGATCAGGTTTGTCAACCATAGGGTATCCCAACTGTCAGAAGGCCATTCTCGGATTGTAATTAATTCCACCCTTTGTACCCAAGAGAGACACATTGGAGAATTTCCCACAATGTAGAATGATCTGAATGTCGTCGAAGACTCGAGAATACCAAGAAATGTCATCAGCAGTAAGAGACATGATTCGCTGAGACCACTTGAGATTGCCCTTATTCTCAACAAAGGGACCCTTCTGTGGAAGGTGAGACATGAACCATCGGTACAACAAAGGAGCACAATAGACAATGGTTCCCTTCTTCTTTTCATTCCTGGAATGAATAGAATGATAGGTATCAACAAGAAGCGTCGGAACAGGATTCTTAGACAAGAAGATACTGATGGCAGCCTGATCTACGAAATCCTCCATGTTCGGGAACAAGATAATCCCATATATCAACAAAGCAAGAACGGCGCTGAAAGCCTTCCAGTTCCCATCCTTAGCAAAAGTAGTGGCCTTGTCAACCAAAAACTTCGAAGCAAACCCTCAAGTACCCTTCCCTTTGGTCTTGAGATTATCCTCCATGTCTTTCTTACTAATGCAAAGCGCATCAGTAATAAGATGAAACTTCGGACAACCGCTAGTGTAAACATAAGGAACCTGCTTCTTGATCTCAACCCCCAGAATATAAGCATACTCCTCAAGCGTAGGTGCTAGCTGATAATCCTGAAATGTGAAGCACCTATATGGCAGGTCGTAGAAATGAACCAGAGTATGAATAGCAGTGATGTTGACTTCAATGTTGAGGATGTTCAACAGATTACCATAAGTATCTATGAAAAGCCATCTGTGATCTCCCACTAACAAAGATTCCAAACCTCTCAAAGCACCCAGCTTAGGCTCCACAAAATTGTAACTGAAGATGCCACGACGACCAGTACTCATCTCTATGATAATGTCAACAAAAGATAAGCCCTCGAAAACCTAGAAATGCACATGCAAAAATTAATTTACATGATGAAATGATATGCAACACAGCAAAAAGAAGCCAACACTGTCGGAACAATCCAATCTGAATAATCCAGATATCTGCATATAATCTGTGTCAGTGTAACATAATCTGATGTGTCGGTGAAAATCTGATGTGTGAGAGAACAAGGGTATGAAGTGGCTTGTTTTCTTGCAAAAAACCCATCCCCCTCACAGGTGTGATCTAGACACAACAAGGCGGTCCCTAGAAAGGTCGCCCAAACCATAGGACTCATAATGAAAACCCCCTTCCGTAGTGAATTCTCACAGGACAGAAGTATTCTCAAGCGAATCACGATCTGGGATGTGGCTCTCGTGATAACCCAATGCGCAAAACGCGGGCCTCACGACTATCTACGTTCTAGCCTATGTGTATACTAGGCCCGGTGTTAGGACCTTTCTCTCCAATAATATATACTTGCCCCAACAACAGCGGAAAACAGCAGATATCCAGAATATGCAGCATATGAATATTCAAAGCAGTAAAGAAATACAGTAAATAAACATAAAGCTAAAGCAAGTAAAATAAAGCGAATAAAGCGCAAAATATAAACACCCAAGCAAGCAAGAGAAAGCAAACAAAAATAGGCTAAACCCCTCAAGGGATGGACCAGCAAGAGGTCAATCTCTCCCCAGCAGAGTCGCCAGCTGAAGATGGCTGGTTTATACCTGAGTGAATTTCACACTCACAAATAACACAGAGTCGCCACCGAACTTTATTTAGTCCCAAAGGACAGGGAAAATATCGATAAAACCCAAGGGGAAGAGAAACGGGAACGGGGGGTCGGTTATGCGAAAGGAAGGTACTAGCACCTAATGCATTCGTCATACTCGACAGGAACCATTTCGCTTGCTTCTAGGCTTGGATGGGTTATCTATCTAAAGGCTTCTAGCTAAAAGAAGAAGACAGAGAAGAGAAGGGGGAAAGAAAGAAAAGAAGGAAAGTGCTCGCGGAGGATTGGGGCCCTCGTGCCTACGTACCCTCATAGTGCAATGAGAAAATCAGAGCGTCGTAGTTCAGAGAACTAGAGGACAGAAAAGAAGGGGGGAAAGAAAGAAGGGTGGACGTGTGCTCGCCAAGACATTGCGTCTCGTGCCTACGTATCTGACATTCGAAAGAATGCAGAATCAGAGCTTCCGTAGTTCGGGGAACCAAACGGAAAATAGACCAGAAAAAACAGGAAACAAAAGAAGTGGTGTCAAAACCAAGAGCAAGAGTGAAATAAAAACTCTACTGGGAAAGACCACACAATAAGAGCGATTGGACAAGAGCCTAGAAAAAGAATGGTGTCAAAACCAAGAATAAAAGAAACTCCGCTGGGGATGACAAAGAGGATTGGTGTCGAAACCAAGAAAGTAAGAGCAAAATGAATAGCAAGGGCTCCGTTGGGGATCCAAATAAAGGGATGGTGTCATAACCAAGAGAAAAGAGAGATTCGATATATTAACTGGTTCGCAGTGGTTAACCGAAGAAAGAGAGTAAGACTCTGGCGGGGAAAAGAGGCTGGTGTCAACAGACGGACTGTGATAAACCAAGAGAGAGAGTGCTGAACCAAGAGAAGGTGTTTGAATCTGCAGGGGGCTGTAATACCCCAAAATTTGCTCTCCTTCTTTGTCATCATAGCATGGCATTATCATTTATCATATCATATCCACCTCATTAACATTACATTACATTTAACATAGAAAAATGAAGCATGGCATCCTTCTTACCATCAGGGCATGTGATCAGGTGGAAGGTGGACAATCAAGAGATCATTCAAAGCACAAAAAGATCAGTCAAGTTGCCTCAAGGCAAGCCAAGAAGCCTTTCATGTCTCATACTATCTCAGTTGATCATCCACAACCTCAAGGATAAGAGATACAATAGGAGATTGAGGCATTACATCCTACACTATGCAAGAAGTCCAAAAATTGAAGGAAAATCCTCAAAAGAGATAGCTCATTGATTCAAAATCATCCTCAAGTGGCATTTCTCATCATCCTTTAAGAGGATACACAACATACTCTGAGGAATTTGGATTTGGAAGATGTGCAATTTCCTCCTAACCAGAGAGGGTCAAAATTAGGGTTTCTAATAAAATCAGGATATCTTTGATTTTTGGACAAAACTTGATGTCATGGTATTCCATATGTCCCTAAGTGTATGTATGTGGAAAATTGCATCTCAATTGGTTTTGGAGGTGGTTCAATTAGAAGAAAGATCAAAAATCAGGGAATTTGGGGCCAAGTCAAATAATCAGAGGAAAAAGTCAACTCTTGACTTTTTGAGGCCAAATTCATGAAATTCATGTTACATATGTCCAATGTACAAAATTTGGTCAAGAAACTCCAAAGGAATCATGAAAAAATCAAGATGTGGAAAGTTGCCATTTTTGGATGAAGAAGGGTTACTAAAAATAGCAAGTTTTGGTCATTTTGCATCAGAATTTGAACCAAGGCCATTTAAATTTGGAGCACCAAATGAAAATTCCACTCTGCCTCAATGAAAGGCCTTGCTTTAAGCTTCAAATCCATGTGTGGAACATCTCCATTGGATAAAAATTGAGTGAGATATGATTGATCAAAGTTTGAGCAAAGTAGGTTCAAAACTAGGTCATGACCAAGATTTTCAAGGCACGCGCGCAGTCATTTTCACAAACACATGGTGGGCCAAATGTATTGATCAATTACTCATGGTTAGAGGCCTCAAATGGAAAATCTTTCAACATGAAAGTTGTTCCTCTATGTGAGGTGTTCAAAATTGGTGTTCATGATTTTTTCATTTGATCAAAGGTTAAGAAGTTATGTTGAGTCCAATTTGCTATGATTATGCTGAAAACCCAGGTGCCAAGATGCCTTGCCAGCCAACCCTTTTGCCTCGCCCATGACCAGTTCCAAACTTGTGTGTTCAATCCATTTTTCAACCTATATCAAGTATCATTTCAATTCATTTTTCATACCAAACATATTCTCTCATATCATCTCTTTTCAATGACTCCAAAACTTTGTCAAACCATCCCTTGATTAGGGAGAAAATCATCACCAAACTACCATGTTTGCATTGATCCCAAACTGTCATAAAGAATCAGAAAAAACAAGTGTTGTTGTTGTTGTTATTTCAAAGTGTATGCATATATCCCACACCTCATGACACTTTGCCATTTTAAGCCAAGCATTGTCCTTGCTTGCACGCTCCTCTAATGCTTATTACACATGAAAATGGAAAAGTTAAAAGCTTGTTGAGCAAGTTTATGTTGCTGCAGTATACACGAGCAAGTTTCATTCTATGAACCTCCACCATAGCTCACCATAAGTCATCGTCACCATAGCAAAACCATTGCTAACTCGTCCCCTAACTAACTTGGCTCAGTTAGTTAGGATGGACTCACCTAAACTCAACTTGGACTCAGTTAACCAACTCAGGTTAACCATGGTTAAAGCAACTTATAAATAGCAAGCTTCACTCACATTTCAAGGGTCAGCTTCATTTTTTACTCTCCCTCCCAAACACCTCAAACTCTCCCTCTCTTTCTCTCCATTTTCTCTCTGAGTTTCGCGAATTCATCATCATCTTCCTCTAATTCCACCTTCAAGCTTCATCTTCAATCATCACTGAACATTGAAGCAGCATTGGATCTTTGAAGTAAGCACTCTACAAATCCATATCCATCATCATTCTTCAGAAGTTGAAAGCCTTTATTTGGCCAAGAGTAGCTCAAAGAGGAAGCAAAATCTCTGGTTTTCTGAAGAATATCTCAAGGTCACAAATCTTCAGGTACGAATTTCCACCATTATAGACATGATTTGAAGTTATTTTCAGGTTCTTGAAGCTTCTTATAAGCTCGAGAACTTGTCTGGCTAGTTGATAGGCCTTTAGAGGCATAGTTCAAAAGTTAGGGCAAAACTTCCTCTGTTCGATTCTTTTATGTCATGAATATTTTGTGCATTTTATCACTGGATCCATGCTCCTCATCACTTCAGCTTTCCAATGATGTATGTTTTGTCCATTTATGCTTGCCTGAAAATCATTGTCACCGGAGGTTGGCCGGAGAAGATGACCGGAGGTCATCTCCGGCCGGTGGATTCATTTTCTAGGGTTTTGCTCAGGTTTTAATCATGACCATTGGATGAGCATGATCTGATGGCCACGAACGTGCCAGCGCATTAAAAAAGGCGTGCACCTCACGTGCTCCATTTCTGATTTCACTTAAACGAAATGTGGCGCAGTGCATGTTAGTAATTGTGTTCCCTCACATGTGTGCATTGATCCTGCTTACTTTGACTATTGTTTGACCTTGACTTGATCCAATGGCCATGAGCGAGTCAATTTTGTTGACTGAGTGTACATGGTAGTTAGTGTGTGCTACGCGTAATTGGACCTATGGCAGATTGCTATTTGCACCTCTCATTTCCAAAGCCCAAACATGTAGAACTGAATATTTGCTATGCTTGCACCTCCCTCTCTCATTTCATTTCTTGTATTTTTATTTGTTTTGTGCACATTTCATTTCTAATTTTTAAAATTTCAAAATTACATAAGAAAATTCTACAAAAATTCATGAACATTCTCAAGACATTTAGAAAATTTTTGACATTTTTATCTCATGATTTTATGACATTTTTACCCCTGTTCCATAATTTTCTTTGAATTTCTTTGATGTGCATTCTAAGCATGATACATGAAGTTGTTTAATTTTGTTTTTGTTCATTACCAACTATTTTGACATGATTCTTTTTGCATTGATTCACTAATACATTGAAGCATGTTAGATGATTTTTGTTTGATTTTTTAGGTCACTTTATTACATGTTTTGATGCCTATATTTGCACCACTTTGCATGATGTTTCAACTTGACCTAATTGCTTTGTTTGAAGTCATTTTGCTTTAAATTTTGATATGCTATTGTGATATGTGATTCATCTCTGATTAGTGAACTCCAATACCATGTTTTTCATAATTTTCATGAGGCCATTTGATTTTTGTTTGATGCATTTCATTTAAAGCATTATAACATGTCATATCATTGTAATCTTTGGTGCATGTTTTCTTTGGTGTATACTTGCATGATCATTTGCATATTTGGTGAACCATTCACTTGACATTATAGGTCATTGGTACATATTATATGTCATCCTTGCATGTTGACTTTCATTTAAACCTTGTGCACCTTTAACATGTTGTGTTTGTACTTGTATCCTCTTTTGAACTTCCATTTCAATTCTATTTCTTCTATCACTTCTTGAATGTCTTGAAGTTACCTCATAAATACTTTTGAGATGTTTATAAACCATTTTCCATTTAGTTTCAATTCTGGTTGTTGATTTACATGTTCCATTTATGCATGTCCTCTTCATTTCTTTCCATCTTTCTTCTACCCCTTCTTCTTGTAACATGTTTAAATGCTAGTGGATGATGATTATTGCTTATTCACTTGTACTTGTATGATAATATTCACTTGTTGTCCATATGATGTACATTCTGATTGTGGCTCTAGGATTTGGTTTCTCATTTAATTCTTTTGAGTTTTATGATGCGTTACATGTTCTTTTACTTCTTATACTTCTTATACATGTTTACTAACCATGTAGGGGCTTTGGTAAGTTTCAATTGAGTGTGGATAAGGAATCCACATTCAACTTCTATCCTTTCTCTTTTACAATTCCATTTTATGTTTTGTTAAGCACTTATGTGCTTTCTTTTAATAACTCATTACTTTCCCTTTTTGAATTACAATTCATCTTCTACTTTAGAAGTGAATTGTTTAATTCATTCTTTCTTTAGACTTTAGGTTTTAAACCTCACAAACCTTTAGGATCACTCCCTTTAATCTTCAATTAGGATTGAGTCTTAGTATATATAGGTTTTACCTTTTCTCCTCCCTTGAGTCTTCTATCTTCTCATCTCAAAGAAAATTCAAAATATCTAATAAAGGTAGGCACTTATTGCATTTAGGCCTTTCATATAAAGAAAAGATTATAAGGGGTTTTCTCTTGTAATCTTAGAATGTGTAGCATATAGCCCATCTTGGGTCAATGTGTTAAACATTTGATCTTGTATGAGGGACTTAAATGCAATGCTTGTTGAAGGCATAAATAATAAAACACTTCTTCATTTCTTAATTAACAAAAACACTTAATAAACACAAGTATGCTAGTGTGTTTGAACCTTGACAATTGGAGCTAAGTGTGGGGGTCTTCTTCACTCTTAGTATGCTTTCTTACCCATTCCATCTTGGAATGTGAGAATGTACACATTCCAATGACTAAGATTCAGATACACTGTCATATGCAAATAAATGGAAAAAACTTCTAAAAGGCAAAAGCAAACAATAACGTCTTTCCTTCTGGAATTCTTTTCTCATCTCACTCACTCTCAGCGTACGAACGTGCTCCTTCTCGTTCTCTTGCAAGATGGTAACGCACTCGAACCAGCGAGCCTGCAACACCTGAGCTAGAACGTAAGTTGTTCCCTAAAAAACACAAACAACTTTCCCTAGTGAGGGGAACTACGTCGCTCTGATTCTCATGCTCCCGATGAGATACGTAGGCAGTGGGGTAGGGCCCATTCGAGCACTTCTTTTATTTTCCCTACATTTGTTTCTCTCTCTTTTCCAGTTCTCCAGATAGCAGTTCTCTTTTTCAGTGTTTTTTTTCCTACACCCTTTGATCGAGACAAGCAAGCGTGGATCCCATCGGGTACGATGGACGCGAGGGGGTGCTAATACCTTCCTCTCGCGTAACCGACTCCCGAACCCATTTCTTTTGGTCGTAAGACCATGCTCTATCCTTTCCTTCAGGTTTATGCGGTGTTTCCTTTCCCTCTCTTGGGATAAATACACATTGCTGGCGACTCTGTTCGGTGCCACTTTCGCGTTTGTACTAGGATGAAAATCCCGGGAGCGACAGCTGGCGACTCTGCTGGGGACGAACCCAGAATCTCTGGTTTCCTTAGCGAGTCAATCCTAGCGCTTGTCTGTTTTTCTTTCATTGGGTGTTTACTGTTGTGCTATATTTACCATTTTATTGTATGGTTATTTACTGCTTTACTGTACATTACTGTATTTACTGCTTTTTAGCATTACATATCATAGTACTACTGTTGTGTTGGACTGTGCTATTTTCTGTTTGGCGGGATGGGATTTCTGAGAGATAAGCCCATTACACAGGCTTGAGTATACACTTAGAATTAGAGTGGAGAGTAGTGGGACCTACGTGCCGTTTGGAGTGCGTTGGGTGTTCACGAAATTCACAGCTAGACGAGGCTATCTTGGGACACGTCGTGGCATGCGCATCTTGCGTATTCCAGGATGTAGATCTAGAGAGCTGTCGACTCTAGTGACCGATCATGAGGACCTTAGTGGAAATATCCCTCTTTAGTGGTGACAATGGCAGACCACATTCTGTGGCAAACCCATTCGCACCCGAGGGCCCACTTTGGAACTTGCATAGGATGACTTTTATTTTCTAAGGGGAGTCAGTGGACGACCTCTTTGATTGGCATAGCATTGTATCCTACGGGCTGAATGTGCTATTGCTTCTCAAACCTCCGAAGCTGACAAGCCTTATTTTCTAAGAACCACATGTGAGCATGGGCGGGATGTTTACAGGTCTGCAGGAAACCCAGCCTCCTACCTACCTTATTTGTGATTCTATGACGATTTCAGACATTGTATCCTATGACAGTGATTTAAGTGTTCATCTCAAATATTGCCAGATTCAGTACAGAGACACAGTGCACACAGTTCAATACAGACACCGACACTTGATTACCTGATCACATGCCCTCTTGCATTGCATTATCATATCATAACAGTTATGTTTGTCATTTTCAGGTGCATAATACATTTCTGATTCCAATCCATGGGTTCAACAGAGATCGTCGCCGAGAGAAAGAACAATGTGTCTTACAAGTTTCCAGATCCTGTCTTGGATTCATTGCTCAAAGTTATAGATATGGCTGGTCCGGGTATTCTTGATAGATTTCAGAAGAGCTACGGGAATTTGGTTGGGATGGTCCGTACAATCACCAAGTATGAGCATGATGCTTTGCACACTCTGCTGCAGTTCTACGAGCCTTCGTTGAGGTGCTTTCTTTTTTCAGATTACATTTTGATGCCAACACTGGAAGAATTCTCATTTATTTTGGGAATTCCGATCACGTCGGCAATACCATTCTTCTCTGGTAGTTCTCCCAGCGTAAAAGAAATTGCTGCTGCTTTACAAATGGATCAGACATTGATAAAGAGTGGTGTGAGCAGTAAAAATGGAGTTAGCGGATTTCATTTAGAATTTCTGGCTGGACAGGCCCAAGAGGCTGCAAGTGCTAAAAATTGGACGGTTTACAATTCCATTCTGGCTCTCTGCATATATGGCCTAGTTTTCTTTCCCAATCAGCAAGACTTTGTGGATATGCAAGCGACAAGAGTTTTCGTTCTTAAAAATCCAGTCCCTACTTTGTTAGGAGATTTTTATCATTCCGTGCACTATAAGAATGAGAAAAGGAGGGGAGGATCTGTTAGTTGTTGTACTCCACTGCTGAGTCATTGGTTTTTCAAACATTTGCCTCAGACAGGTGCCTTTGTGGAAACCAAAGATGTGGCGAAATGGTCTAAACGATTGATGAGTTTAACTGCTGATAACATTGTATGGTTTGATCACCGGTTGTTGAGAATAGAGCTTGTCACAAGATGCGGAAATTTTCCAAATGTGCCTTTGATTGGCAGAAAAGGAGGGATCAATTATAATCCAGTTTTGGCCATCCGACAGTTTGGGTATGCTTCCAGATATCCTCCTACAGAGCAAGATGTGGAAGAATCTTTATTCTTTACAGGAACTAAAGATGCGAAGGTGGTAGAAGTAGTGAATGCTTGGAAAGATAAGCACAAAATTGGAAAAGCAGTTTTTGGAAAAGGAGATTGTAGATCTTATCCTGAATATGACAGGTGGATTGAAACGAAAGTAAAGGAATTGCTTTTACCCTTTTCAAGGGGACCTCTTTTATGTGCAGTACAGCCAGAACAACCCACTATGGTGGCTATTGAAGAATGTGAGAAGTGGAAGAAAATGGTCAGAGAGTTGCAGATAGAGAATTCTGGAATGAGCAGATGTCTTCAGAAAGCTCTAGCTGACAACAAAGAGTTGGAAAAGAGAGCCTTGAAAGCGGAAAAAACCTTGGCTGACAAAGAGGAAGATTTTGATGACCGAGCTCGGTACTTTCGGAAACTTACTTTGGGAGCAGATGACACTAGTCAGGCTCACAAGATTACAAAACAGGCTTTAGCCCGAAGCAAGGATTCATTAGCTCAACTTCGTCAAGCTTGGGATGAAGTCAGAATTGAAAATGCCGAGTTAAAGGATCAGTCGAAGACTAAAGACGAGGAGCTTAAAAAGGCACATGAGCAGAGGAGAAAGTATCGGGAAAGTCTCGATAAAAGTCAAGAACAGTTAGAAGAAGCTAGAAGCCAGTTGAAGAATACCAAGAAAGAGCTTGAAGAAGTCATGATAGAAAGGGAGATACTCAAGACGCAAGCCGGCATAAAGAGACACAAAGGAGTGTGTGATGACGAAGCTCTGATGCTGCATATGGGTTCTTTAACTGAAGCTCTTGAGAAAAGGGATGTCTTGATCAAAGAGATGATTGAAAAGCCGAATCACCAGTGTACCCGTATACTTTTTGAGGAGATCAAATACTCAAGTGATAAGCTGAAGGGTGTGGAATTGTCAGACTGATGTTCTTTTCCTTATATTTTGTTATTAATGGTTACCATCAGGCTTGTTGATGGATCCATTTTTCCTTGTATTGCATTTGCGGTTGAATCTTTCTTAAATGTACTTGAATATTTTGTTGAATGAGTATGAGCAGTTTTATTCAGGATTATTCCTTATCAGATAGCTGCACACAAGCACATGACCACGACACGTCTCTTTATATCACAATTTCTGGTCTTCAGATTTCTGTGGTTGGATTGGAATCAGGGTATAAAGCACCTCGGAAATGACAAACATGGCAGTGCATGGCATTGCATATCATTTTGCATTTTTGTTACTTGCTTTTCAGGTACTCGTTGCGGGGTCTCTAACCTTTATTTGGTTTCAGGCAGTATAGCGGAGAGTCGTATTCACCGATATTCGACGCGAAGGAATCAAGTAAGAATCATGGATCAAGTGCAAAGTGATTTGGCAGAAATGAGGGCGCGTATGGACCAGTTCATGACCCTCATGACTGGCATGGCGCAAAATCAGGAGAGACTGAGGCTTCTGGTAGAGCGTCCCGACAATGGGCCCGAAGGTGATCATCATGACAATTCACAGGGACATGGCATTCCTCCTCCCGGTGGCAACCCTCCTCCTGGTGGTAACAATCGGGGTAATGGAAATGGTAGGCATGCTGGTGTTACTCTTGAAGATACTCTGGAAGACCAATTTACTCTACTAGATGCTGATGTGGGTAATCAAGGTGATCGAAGGTATGAGGAGTTAGCAGAAAAGATCAGGGCCATAGAATGCAAGAACTCTATGGGTATTGATGTTACCAGCCTGGGGCTGGTCTCAGGAGTCAGAATTCCCCCTAAATTCAAACCTCCCACTTTTGATAAGTATCACGGCAATGCGTGTCCCCAAACGCATCTTCAAGCTTACTTTGGGAAGATTTCAGCCCATACGGATGACGAGAAGCTATGGATGCACTATTTTCAGGACAGTCTGGCTGGGGCATCCTTGACCTGGTACATGAAGTTGAATAGAGCTGCTGTGAAGAATTGGAAAGATCTGGCAGAAGCGTTCCTGAAGCAATACCAGTATAATATCGACATGGCGCCCAACCGCACCCAACTGCAGGGATTGTCCCAGAATGCCAAGGAGAGTTTCAAAGAATATGCACAGAGGTGGAGGGAAATGGCTGCCCAGGTCCAACCTCCCTTGTCAGACAGAGAAATGGCAGATATGTTCATGGGCACCTTGCAAGGGGCCTATCTGGATAGATTAGCTGCTTGTCCGTCGACTGGATTTGCTGATATTGTGATTGCGGGAGAAAGAATAGAAAGTCTGCTAAAGCTTGGAAAGATCCAGGATGTGAGTGGGGCTGGCTCTTCGGGGACGAAGAAACCGTTTGCTAGTAACCAGAAAAGAAGAGAAGGTGATACGAATGCTGTGTTTAGAGGACGAGGCAGAGGGCGTTCTCGAGCTTATTATCAGGTAGATGCTGTGACAATCCCCACACCGTCTGTTCAGAAACAACAACCCCAACAACAAGTTCAACAGCAACAACCTCTTTTCCAGCAAAGGTCTAGACAGAGGGATCGCAAGATGGATCCTCTCCCTATGACTTATGCCGCGCTGTTGCCCCGGCTACTCGAGTTAAAGTTGGTAGAACTCCGTACTATGAAAGCTCCGGTTGCTGGAAACCTGCCACCTAACTTCGATGCTAATGCTCGTTGTGAGTTCCATTCAGGTGCTCAGGGGCACTCCATTGAAAAATGCTGGGCTTTCCATCATAAAGTACAAGATTTGATTGATGCTAAAGCCATCAATTTCTCTCCCGCTCCTAATATTACTCAGCATCCCATGCCTGATCATAGTGCAGCAAATGTGTACGCTATTGAAGATGGGAGGAGATTGAATTTGGTGTCAGACGTTCATCAAGTGAAAACTTCTTTGTTGGTTGTGAAAGATCGTTTATTGAAGGGACAGGTGTTCCCGGGCTGTAGTCAGGACTGCTCTGAGTGTATGAATCAGGAGAACGGCTGTGATAAGTTGAAGATGGGTTTACAGAATCTGATCGATGAAGGATGTCTACAGTTCGACAGAGTCGTGAAAGACACTGATGAGATACAACCGTGACCATCTATTACATTCCCGCTGAGATTCAAATGCCGGTCAATGCAGCTCCCGTGGCGAGTGTTGTGCCAGAAAGGCCCAGTCCTGTCACTATCACGGTGCCAGGACCAATTCCGTTCACGTCTACGAAGGCTATCCCATGGCACTATGGGGCAGATGTATATTACGAAGGTAAAAAGCAGGAAGTTGAGTCGTCAGTCAGCCCAAATATTGATAACGTAGGGGGTGTAGGGGGTTTTACAAGGAGTGGAAGGTTGTTCGCTCCCCAAACCTTGAGAAGTGATAAAGAGGTAGAAGCCGCAGCAAAGGCTAAGGGTAAACAGGTGGTTGAAAGTGCGCCTACACCTGAAGCAGAGACAAAGATTACTTTTGATAAGGAAATGGAAGAATTTATGAAGATAATCAAGAAAAGCGATTATAAGATTGTGGACCAACTGAATCAGACCCCTTCAAAGATTTCAATCTTGTCACTATTGATGTGCTCTGATGCGCACCGGCAGGCGTTGTTGAAAGTGTTGAAGAGTGCGTACGTGCCACAAGAAATTACTGTTAATCAGCTCGAGGGCGTAATCTCCAATGTTAATGTTAGCCATGGCTTGGGCTTTACAAGTAGAGATTTGACTGTTGAAGGAAGAAACCATAATAAGGCTTTGCATATCACGATGGAGTGTAAGGGCGCAGTGTTATCTCATGTACTGGTAGACACTGGTTCATCACTCAATGTCTTGCCCAAGAAGGCATTAATGAAGCTGGAAGTTGACGGTTTGATCTTAAGGCCTAGTGAATTGGTGGTCAGAGCATTCGATGGAACTAGACGATCTGTGTTTGGTGAGGTGGAATTGCCCGTACAAATTGGACCACAGGTATTCAAATCAACGTTCCATGTAATGGACATACAACCTGCATATAGCTGCCTATTGGGACGCCCCTTGGATTCACGGAGCCGGGGCTGTTACTTCTACTCTACATCAAAAGCTGAAGTATGAGTTTGAAGGGCAGGTTGTGACAGTGTGTGGGGAAGAAGACATCTTTGTGAGTCACTTGTCTACGTTCAAGTACATTGAAATGGATGGGGAAATTCATGAGATGCTGTGCCAATCATTTGAAGCAGTCAATATTGACGATGCACCTGAGTCTTCTTCTGTACCAGTTGGGGCTGGTACCTCCATTTCATCTTACAAACAGGCTGTCGAAGTCGTCAGGGCAGGCAACGCCCAAGGTTGGGGCAGGTTGATAGAGACCCCAATGAAGGAAGACAAATTTGGTATTGGTTATCATCCCTCTACAACTTCAGATGCGGGGAGCAGGGGACCCATTACTTTCAATAGTGGGGGAATTATCTACACGGACCAGTCTTGTGCAGCCACAGAGGATAGTGTTGACAGTAATTGTGACCTGGACAACTGGGTACGCCCTCGTGCTCCGGGACAACAAGTGCAGAACTGGTCCGTTGAAGAAGTCATCCGGGTTACTCTTCAGACAGAGTAATTTTTCTTTGTTTTTTCTAACCATAATGCATGACAAAATCTTGCGCTCTGCCCAAGGCGTATAGATTCATTTGTAGGGCCACCATGGTTGCATTTGCAATGTTTAATCATTAATAAAGGACGTTTTGCAATCAAATTTTGTTCTCTGTCTTTCAGTTTTTATTTTTGCACAAAATATAAAATGGCAATGTTTCATTTTCTTTTGTTTTGCTTAAAAATAAATTCTAAAATAAGGCATGAACCCGTTCATGCAGACTTGATCCTCCGGATACCACTGATAACGATTTTGATATGGCCATGTATGACTTTGACAATCCGATTTATCAAGCCGAAGAAGGGGATGGGAAAGATTGTGAACTTTCTGAAGAACTGGCCAGATTGTTGAAACAAGAGGAAAGGGTCATCCAGCCTCATCAGGAGACTGTAGAAATCATCAATATTGGTACCAAGGACGCCAAGAAAGAGATCAGGATTGGTGCCAGCTTGCAAGCAGATGTGAAGCAAACTTTGACGGAAATGTTGCGCGAGTATGTTGACATCTTCGCCTGGTCGTATCAAGACATGCCGGGGTTGGATACAGATATTGTTGTGCACAGGCTGCCATTAAGAGAAGAATGTCCGCCAGTCAAGCAGAAACTTCATCGGACTCACCCCGACATGGCTTTAAAGATTAAGGAGGAAGTCCACAAGCAGTGGGATGCTGGGTTTCTTGCTGTGACAAAGTATCCTCCATGGGTAGCCAACATCGTGCCAGTACCGAAGAAAGATGGAAAAGTGAGAATGTGTGTGGATTATCGAGATCTTAATAAAGCTAGCCCGAAAGATGATTTTCCACTACCTCATATTGATGTGCTGGTCGATAATACAGCTCAGTTTTCAGTGTTCTCATTTATGGACGGTTTCTCCGGGTACAACCAGATCAAGATGGCACCTGAAGACATGGAGAAGACCACGTTCATTACTCCGTGGGGTACATATTGTTATAAAGTAATGCCTTTTGGGTTGAAAAACGCAGGGGCAACGTACCAGCGGGCGATGGTGACATTGTTTCACGACTTGATTCATAAGGAGATCGAATGTTATGTAGATGATATGATTGCCAAGTCGAGAACAGAAGAGGAACATCTGGTTAACCTGAAAAAGCTGTTTGAAAGGTTGAGAAAGTTCTGTCTGAGATTAAATCCAAACAAGTGCACGTTTGGGGTGCGTTCTGGAAAGTTGCTAGGTTTCATTGTGAGCGAAAAAGGAATCGAGGTTGATCCTGCCAAGGTGAAAGCAATACAAGAAATGCCTGAACCGAGAACAGAAAAAGAGGTTCGTGGTTTCTTGGGTAGATTGAACTACATTGCAAGGTTCATATCTCACCTAACAGCCACGTGTGAACCAATATTTAAATTGTTGAGGAAAGATCAAACGGTCAGGTGGAATGACGATTGCCAATTGGCATTCGATAAGATAAAAGAATACTTGCAGGAACCTCCGATTCTAATGCCTCCAGTTGAAGGGAGACCGCTGATAATGTATCTGACAGTGCTTGAAGGATCCATGGGTTGTGTTCTCGGTCAACATGACGAGACAGGTAGGAAGGAGCATGCTATTTACTACCTGAGCAAAAAGTTCAATGATTGTGAGTCCCGATACTCAATGCTTGAAAAGACATGCTGTGCACTTGCATGTGCCGCTAAGCGATTGAGGCAATATATGGTTAGGCACACGACCTTGTTGATTTCAAAAATGGATCCTATCAAGTATATTTTCGAGAAACCAGCATTGACAGGCAGAGTTGCACGGTGGCAAATGGTCTTGACAGAGTATGACATTCAGTACACTTCACAAAAGGCCATCAAAGGAAGTATCTTGTCCGACTATCTTGCGCAACAGCCGATTGATGATTACCAACCCATGAAATTTGACTTCCCTGATGAAGACATCATGTTTCTCAAAGCTAAAGACTGTGAGGAACCACTTCCGGAGGAGGGGCCAGACCCTGAATCCAAATGGAGTCTGATGTTTGATGGGGCTGTCAATATGAATGGGTGCGGAGTTGGAGCAGTTCTTATCACGCCGGAAGGTGTTCATATGCCGTTCACTGCCCGAATAACTTTCGGATGCACCAACAATGAAGCAGAGTACGAAGCTTGTATAATGGGGATCGAGGAGGCGATTAATCTACAGATTAAGACCCTTGATATATTTGGTGATTCAGCTTTAGTAATCAATCAAGTGAAAGGGAGTTGGTACACGCACCAAGCAAATCTAGTGCCATATAGAGATTATACGAGGAGATTGCTGACATTTTTCACAACAGTGAAACTGTACCACATTCCTCGAGATGAGAATAGGTTCGCTGATGCCTTGGCCACTTTGTCTTCCATGATCAAAGTGCAAGGATGGAACCATGTACCTAAGATTGAGGTATCCCGCCTTGACAGACCAGCATTTGTGTTTGCGGTAGATGCAACGTCTGATGACAAGCCATGGTTTCATGACATTAAGTGTTTCTTGAAAAGTCAAGAGTACCCGTCCGGGGCATCGTCCAAAGACAGGAAGACGTTGAGAAGGTTAGCTGGTAGTTTCTTCTTGAATAAAGATGGCGTGCTGTATAAAAGAAATTTTGACACGGTCCTGCTTAGATGTGTGGATAGACATGAAGCAGACTTGTTGATGACTGAAGTGCACGAAGGCTCTTTCGGTACCCATGCCGGAGGGCAGGCAATGGCTAAAAAGTTGTTAAGGTCGGGATATTATTGGTTGACTATGGAGTCAGATTGTTGCAAATATGCCCGCAAATGCCATAAATGCCAGATCTATGCAGACAGGGTGCATGTGCCTCCAAATCCGTTGAGTATCATGTCGTCGCCTTGGCCGTTTGCCATGTGGGGCATTGATATGATCGGAAAGATTGAGCCTACAGCTTCCAATGGTCATCGTTTCATCTTGGTGGCAATTGATTACTTCACCAAATGGGTTGAAGCTGCATCCTATGCCAATGTTACAAAGCAAGTGGTCGCTCGTTTCTTAAAACGGGATATCATTTGCCGATATGGAGTTCCCGAAAGAATCATTACTGATAATGGTTCTAATTTGAACAATAAGATGATGGCTGAGTTATGCCGGGACTTCAAAATCGAACATCACAATTCTTCTCCGTACCGCCCAAAGATGAATGGCGCGGTCGAAGCGGCCAACAAAAATATCAAGAAGATTGTGCAGAAAATGGTTGTCACGTACAAAGATTGGCATGAGATGTTACCATTTGCTTTGCATGGGTATCGAACGTCGGTACGCACGTCCACTGGGGCAACCCCATTCTCACTTGTATATGGTATGGAGGCAGTGCTACCGGTTGAAGTAGAGATTCCGTCCCTCAGAGTTATGATGGATGTTAAGCTAGATGAAGCTGAATGGGTACGAGCCAGATTTGATCAGCTGAGCCTTATTGAGGAAAAGCGATTGGCGGCTGTATGTTATGGGCAACTATATCAGCGCAGAATGAAACAGGCATTTGACCAAAAGGTGCGTCCTCGGGTTTACAAAGTCGGAGATGTGGTACTCAAAAGGATTCTTCCTCCCAATACAGATCACAGGGGCAAATGGACTCCTAATTATGAAGGTCCATTCGTGGTTAAAAAGGTCTTTTCGGGCGGAGCTTTATTGCTTACAACCATGGATGGCGAAGACTTTTCATCCCCTGTCAACTCGGACGTAGTCAAAAAATACTTCGCATGAATAGACCCGCTGGATAATAAGAATAAAAAAAATCCAGGCAAAAAAGGGCATCCCGGCGAACCAAAAACAGAATAAGGTTCGGGCAAAAATTAGGGATATAATTGAAAAAATTGTACACCCGATAAGTTGAAAACCCGAAAGGGCAACTTAGGCAAAAAAGGGTATCCTGGTGGATCGAAAACCTGAAAGGGCGGTCCACACAAAAGAGGGATTTAAGCGAATGACTACAGTCTGAGTTATCTGTACCCATTACCGTTTGAACAACTGACGTTCTGAAGGATAGGAATCGGTCTGATCATTCCTCAGAAGGCAAGGTCGGGGAGTTTTGAAGACATACTGGTCATAACAGAATGGAAACTCAGTGGAATTCCGTTTTCACATTGCCATTAGGATAGTTTCTTTTCTCAATTTTCAGCGATCACCTCTTTCCAGGGATTGCTTCCAGATGTAATTGCCTATTCTGGGCTCTCAGTCAATAAATTGAATTTCAGTAAAAAGCTTTCCATTTTTGTTTTATTGCTTTGTTTGCAAAAACGTCCTAATTTTTGATAAAACATTGCATTTGAAAACATGACAGCCTTGCAATAACATGCGCAGAAAAAACATTTGAAATTACTTCGAATGTTGAATACTCCCGGATGGTGGATTCTAGCCACGCAATATTCGGGGCATGTGGGCATATTCTTTTGTTGCAGGTAGCAGGTGCAGATGATTTTAAGCACAAGACCAGCAATAAATCACCCCACGCAAAAGACTGGGGCAATTATGGGTAAGGAGATCGGCGTTCATCGTTCGGTCGACGATTGTGCATAACGGGTCGATATCAGTGAATTAAGTTCAACTGGGTACCGTGGCATCTTATTAAGTCGATTCTCTTATTCAGTCCTTCCAACGGCTACAAGCTTTTCTGTGTCGATAACGGTCACAGGTTCCCCAAAAGGGTGGTCTCGTCGACACCGAAACTGATGGTCATTATCCCCAGCGAAGTCACAAGAGTTTGAAGAGGCTAGATCTTCTGTAAAATCCTCTTATGACATCCTCTTCGGGGACTAATTGTTGTTTTGTCCAAGCATGGGGCATGTTTGTTTCCCCAGCATGAAGTGTTGATCATCCCCAGTAGAGTTTGAGGACAGTTGGTCTTCTGTAAAATCCTCTCAAAAGGCATTCCCCAACACGAGCCGCTTTAAAGCAGTTTTCTCCAGCAGAGTTTGTTATAAACCCGTCATCCCTAACGGGATTGTCTAAAGGGAAGCTCGCCTAACATGGGGCATTGTAGTACTTATCCTAAGCTCGACAGTCACATTCTTCAGCAGACTACTGTGGATTTGCTTTGGGTTTCCCCAACAGATCTCTAAGGACTCTTTCTAGCAAGTTGCAGTGGAATGTTCTAACCAGGATTTGCATATCCCTGGCAGAGTAGCCCTGATACCCAGCAAGATCGTATCTCTGGTCATGGTATCCCCACAAAGGTCAGCATCGAATCTTGTCAGCAATACTCCCCAGCTGAGTTGTTGTTCTCCCCGCAGAGGTTTATAAGATCGGCAAAATCTATTCCTCAACAAGGATGGCACAGTCTTTCCCCAGCCGGGTCAGAAGGTGGATAACCCCTATAAAGGGTCTTGGATTGGATAGATCCTCAAGCAGAGTTTTTATGACTTTTCTTCCCTAGCAAGACGCCATGCAAAGAAATTCTCATCCCCAGCGGAATCGCTGTGACCAGAATTCATTCCCCCAGCAGATGAAGTGATTACTGGCAGATTTATTATTCTTCAAGTCCAAATTATTTTTGGCAAGCTTGGCAATTCGAAGCAGACGGATTGTTCATTCATTCTCCAGTGGAGAGGATATCCTTTCAGGAGTCTCCAAAGTCAAATCATTGGTCATTGCTCCTCAGCAGAGTCAGCAGAGATGTCCGACACAGATGCAGAGAGTAATACAATTTTGCAAATTCTAAAAGTCCAACAGTGGATTGGCAAAAGTCCGTCTTCGGGTGGCAAAAGTCCAACAGTGGATTGGCAAAAGTCCGTCTTCGGGTGGCAAAAGTCCAACAGTAGATTGGCGAAAGGTCCATCTAAGGGTGGCATATTCCAAAAGTCCAACAGTGGATTGGCAAAAGTCCATCTTCGGGTGGCAAAGCAGATAAAAGTCCAACAGTGGATTGGCAAAAGTCCGTCTTCGGGTGGCAAAAGTCCAACAGTGGATTGGCAAAAGTCCGTCTTCGGGTGGCAAAAGTCCAACAGTGGATTGGCAAAAGTCCATCTTCGGGTGGCAAAGCAGCTAAAAGTCCAACAGTGGATTGGCAAAAGTCCGTCTTCGGGTGGCAAAAGCCCAACAGTGGATTGGCAGAAGTCCATCTTCGGGTGGCACGAAGCTGCAAAGTCCACCAGTAGCGTGGCAGGCCAGTAGTCGTCTGGAATTGCATAAAAGACATTATCAAAGTCCACCAGTAGTGTGGCAGGCCAGTAGTCGTCTGGAATTGCATAAAAGACATTATTAAAGTCCACCAGTAGTGTGGCAAGCCAGTAGTCGTCTGGCATCGTTCAAAAGACAGATCTCCCCGACGTTTCATCGAGGATTCAATCCAGCAGTCTCGTTGGGTTTATATCCCTTTTCTCCTTCACCCAGAGCAAATTTTTGGTTATATTTGGTATTCAATCACTATATACCTTGAAAGTCCGAAAGCAATCGCTTTCAGGCATTCAGGTCTACAGCGCTTGAATAGGGGCAGCTGTAATACCCCAAAATTTGCTCTCCTTCTTTGTCATCATAGCATGGCATTATCATTTATCATATCATATCCACCTCATTAACATTACATTGCATTTAACATAGAAAAATGAAGCATGGCATCCTTCTTACCATCAGGGCATGTGATCAGGTGGAAGGTGGACAATCAAGAGATCATTCAAAGCACAAAAAGGTCAGTCAAGTTGCCTCAAGGCAAGCCAAGAAGCCTTTCATGTCTCATACTATCTCAGTTGATCATCCACAACCTCAAGGATAAGAGATACAATAGGAGATTGAGGCATTACATCCTACACTATGCAAGAAGTCCAAAAATTGAAGGAAAATCCTCAAAAGAGATAGCTCATTGATTCAAAATCATCCTCAAGTGGCATTTCTCATCATCCTTTAAGAGGATACACAACATACTCTGAGGAATTTGGATTTGGAAGATGTGCAATTTCCTCCTAACCAGAGAGGGTCAAAATTAGGGTTTCTAATAAAATCAGGATATCTTTGATTTTTGGACAAAACTTGATGTCATGGTATTCCATATGTCCCTAAGTGTATGTATGTGGAAAATTGCATCTCAATTGGTTTTGGAGGTGGTTCAATTGGAAGAAAGATCAAAAATCAGGGAATTTGGGGCCAAGTCAAATAATCAGAGGAAAAAGTCAACTCTTGACTTTTTGAGGCCAAATTCATGAAATTCATGTTACATATGTCCAATGTACAAAATTTGGTCAAGAAACTCCAAAGGAATCATGAAAAAATCAAGATGTGGAAAGTTGCCATTTTTGGATGAAGAAGGGTTACTAAAAATAGCAAGTTTTGGCCATTTTGCATCAGAATTTGAACCAAGGCCATTTAAATTTGGAGCACCAAATGAAAATTCCACTCTGCCTCAATGAAAGGCCTTGCTTTAAGCTTCAAATCCATGTGTGGAACATCTCCATTGGATAAAAATTGAGTGAGATATGATTGATCAAAGTTTGAGCAAAGTAGGTTCAAAACTAGGTCATGACCAAGATTTTCAAGGCACGCGCGCAGTCATTTTCACAAACACATGGTGGGCCAAATGTATTGATCAATTACTCATGGTTAGAGGCCTCAAATGGAAAATCTTTCAACATGAAAGTTGTTCCTCTATGTGAGGTGTTCAAAATTGGTGTTCATGATTTTTTCATTTGATCAAAGGTTAAGAAGTTATGTTGAGTCCAATTTGCTATGATTATGCTGAAAACCCAGGTGCCAAGATGCCTTGCCAGCCAACCCTTTTGCCTCGCCCATGACCAGTTCCAAACTTGTGTGTTCAATCCATTTTTCAACCTATATCAAGTATCATTTCAATTCATTTTTCATACCAAACATATTCTCTCATATCATCTCTTTTCAATGACTCCAAAACTTTGTCAAACCATCCCTTGATTAGGGAGAAAATCATCACCAAACTACCATGTTTGCATTGATCCCAAACTGTCATAAAGAATCAGAAAAAACAAGTGTTGTTGTTGTTGTTATTTCAAAGTGTATGCATATATCCCACACCTCATGACACTTTGCCATTTTAAGCCAAGCATTGTCCTTGCTTGCACGCTCCTCTAATGCTTATTACACATGAAAATGGAAAAGTTAAAAGCTTGTTGAGCAAGTTTATGTTGCTGCAGTATACACGAGCAAGTTTCATTCTATGAACCTCCACCATAGCTCACCATAAGTCATCGTCACCATAGCAAAACCATTGCTAACTCGTCCCCTAACTAACTTGGCTCAGTTAGTTAGGATGGACTCACCTAAACTCAACTTGGACTCAGTTAACCAACTCAGGTTAACCATGGTTAAAGCAACTTATAAATAGCAAGCTTCACTCACATTTCAAGGGTCAGCTTCATTTTTTACTCTCCCTCCCAAACACCTCAAACTCTCCCTCTCTTTCTCTCCATTTTCTCTCTGAGTTTCGCGAATTCATCATCATCTTCCTCTAATTCCACCTTCAAGCTTCATCTTCAATCATCACTGAACATTGAAGCAGCATTGGATCTTTGAAGTAAGCACTCTACAAATCCATATCCATCATCATTCTTCAGAAGTTGAAAGCCTTTATTTGGCCAAGAGTAGCTCAAAGAGGAAGCAAAATCTCTGGTTTTCTGAAGAATATCTCAAGGTCACAAATCTTCAGGTACGAATTTCCACCATTATAGACATGATTTGAAGTTATTTTCAGGTTCTTGAAGCTTCTTATAAGCTCGAGAACTTGTCTGGCTAGTTGATAGGCCTTTAGAGGCATAGTTCAAAAGTTAGGGCAAAACTTCCTCTGTTCGATTCTTTTATGTCATGAATATTTTGTGCATTTTATCACTGGATCCATGCTCCTCATCACTTCAGCTTTCCAATGATGTATGTTTTGTCCATTTATGCTTGCCTGAAAATCATTGTCACCGGAGGTTGGCCGGAGAAGATGACCGGAGGTCATCTCCGGCCGGTGGATTCATTTTCTAGGGTTTTGCTCAGGTTTTAATCATGACCATTGGATGAGCATGATCTGATGGCCACGAACGTGCCAGCGCATTAAAAAAGGCGTGCACCTCACGTGCTCCATTTCTGATTTCACTTAAACGAAATGTGGCGCAGTGCATGTTAGTAATTGTGTTCCCTCACATGTGTGCATTGATCCTGCTTACTTTGACTATTGTTTGACCTTGACTTGATCCAATGGCCATGAGCGAGTCAATTTTGTTGACTGAGTGTACATGGTAGTTAGTGTGTGCTACGCGTAATTGGACCTATGGCAGATTGCTATTTGCACCTCTCATTTCCAAAGCCCAAACATGTAGAACTGAATATTTGCTATGCTTGCACCTCCCTCTCTCATTTCATTTCTTGTATTTTTATTTGTTTTGTGCACATTTCATTTCTAATTTTTAAAATTTCAAAATTACATAAGAAAATTCTACAAAAATTCATGAACATTCTCAAGACATTTAGAAAATTTTTGACATTTTTATCTCATGATTTTATGACATTTTTACCCCTGTTCCATAATTTTCTTTGAATTTCTTTGATGTGCATTCTAAGCATGATACATGAAGTTGTTTAATTTTGTTTTTGTTCATTACCAACTATTTTGACATGATTCTTTTTGCATTGATTCACTAATACATTGAAGCATGTTAGATGATTTTTGTTTGATTTTTTAGGTCACTTTATTACATGTTTTGATGCCTATATTTGCACCACTTTGCATGATGTTTCAACTTGACCTAATTGCTTTGTTTGAAGTCATTTTGCTTTAAATTTTGATATGCTATTGTGATATGTGATTCATCTCTGATTAGTGAACTCCAATACCATGTTTTTCATAATTTTCATGAGGCCATTTGATTTTTGTTTGATGCATTTCATTTAAAGCATTATAACATGTCATATCATTGTAATCTTTGGTGCATGTTTTCTTTGGTGTATACTTGCATGATCATTTGCATATTTGGTGAACCATTCACTTGACATTATAGGTCATTGGTACATATTATATGTCATCCTTGCATGTTGACTTTCATTTAAACCTTGTGCACCTTTAACATGTTGTGTTTGTACTTGTATCCTCTTTTGAACTTCCATTTCAATTCTATTTCTTCTATCACTTCTTGAATGTCTTGAAGTTACCTCATAAATACTTTTGAGATGTTTATAAACCATTTTCCATTTAGTTTCAATTCTGGTTGTTGATTTACATGTTCCATTTATGCATGTCCTCTTCATTTCTTTCCATCTTTCTTCTACCCCTTCTTCTTGTAACATGTTTAAATGCTAGTGGATGATGATTATTGCTTATTCACTTGTACTTGTATGATAATATTCACTTGTTGTCCATATGATGTACATTCTGATTGTGGCTCTAGGATTTGGTTTCTCATTTAATTCTTTTGAGTTTTATGATGCGTTACATGTTCTTTTACTTCTTATACTTCTTATACATGTTTACTAACCATGTAGGGGCTTTGGTAAGTTTCAATTGAGTGTGGATAAGGAATCCACATTCAACTTCTATCCTTTCTCTTTTACAATTCCATTTTATGTTTTGTTAAGCACTTATGTGCTTTCTTTTAATAACTCATTACTTTCCCTTTTTGAATTACAATTCATCTTCTACTTTAGAAGTGAATTGTTTAATTCATTCTTTCTTTAGACTTTAGGTTTTAAACCTCACAAACCTTTAGGATCACTCCCTTTAATCTTCAATTAGGATTGAGTCTTAGTATATATAGGTTTTACCTTTTCTCCTCCCTTGAGTCTTCTATCTTCTCATCTCAAAGAAAATTCAAAATATCTAATAAAGGTAGGCACTTATTGCATTTAGGCCTTTCATATAAAGAAAAGATTATAAGGGGTTTTCTCTTGTAATCTTAGAATGTGTAGCATATAGCCCATCTTGGTTCAATGTGTTAAACATTTGATCTTGTATGAGGGACTTAAATGCAATGCTTGTTGAAGGCATAAATAATAAAACACTTCTTCATTTCTTAATTAACAAAAACACTTAATAAACACAAGTATGCTAGTGTGTTTGAACCTTGACAATTGGAGCTAAGTGTGGGGGTCTTCTTCACTCTTAGTATGCTTTCTTACCCATTCCATCTTGGAATGTGAGAATGTACACATTCCAATGACTAAGATTCAGATACACTGTCATATGCAAATAAATGGAAAAAACTTCTAAAAGGCAAAAGCAAACAATAACGTCTTTCCTTCTGGAATTCTTTTCTCATCTCACTCACTCTCAGCGTACGAACGTGCTCCTTCTCGTTCTCTTGCAAGATGGTAACGCACTCGAACCAGCGAGCCTGCAACACCTGAGCTAGAACGTAAGTTGTTCCCTAAAAAACACAAACAACTTTCCCTAGTGAGGGGAACTACGTCGCTCTGATTCTCATGCTCCCGATGAGATACGTAGGCAGTGGGGTAGGGCCCATTCGAGCACTTCTTTTATTTTCCCTACATTTGTTTCTCTCTCTTTTCCAGTTCTCCAGATAGCAGTTCTCTTTTTCAGTGTTTTTTTTCCTACACCCTTTGATCGAGACAAGCAAGCGTGGATCCCATCGGGTACGATGGACGCGAGGGGGTGCTAATACCTTCCTCTCGCGTAACCGACTCCCGAACCCATTTCTTTTGGTCGTAAGACCATGCTCTATCCTTTCCTTCAGGTTTATGCGGTGTTTCCTTTCCCTCTCTTGGGATAAATACACATTGCTGGCGACTCTGTTCGGTGCCACTTTCGCGTTTGTACTAGGATGAAAATCCCGGGAGCGACAGGGGCGTCGGTATATTAACTGATGAACAGTGGTTAACTGAGGGAACAAGGATTGCAACTCCATGGGGGATAGAGAAGCATTGGTTTTAACAGAGAAAACTGTGATTAACCAGAAAAACGGGTGTAGGACCGATTGAAGGTTGTAACCCACAAGGGGTGTTGGTATTGACTGAACATACAGTACTTGACCAACGAAGAAGGGTATTGAACCAAAAGAAGGTTACTAACCCAAGGGTGCAAGTATTCGAACCAAGAAAGGTTGCCAACTGCAGGGGATTCAGTTTTTAACAGAACATTGTGATTAACCGAGAGAAATGAGTGATTAACCAAGAGGGGGTGATTAACTCAAAAAGGGGTTCAGTATTTTAACAGACATGCTGTGGTTAACTGAAGAAAAGGGTGATTAACCAAGAGAAGGTGATTAACCCAAGGAACTCAGTGTTTTAACAGACGGACTGTGGTTAACTGAGAAGGAGTGCAAACATTGGTGTTTTACCTGACCGACAGTGATTAACCAAGAAAGGGAGAAGAACCAAAGGAAGGTTGCGAACTCCCAAGGGATTCGGTTTTTAACAGGAGTATTGTGTTTAACCAAAGAAATAGAAGAGAGACTCTCCAAGGGAATCAAAAGAACAATGATTGACCGCAAGGAAAGAATAGGGTATTGAAACGAAGACAGCTCGCTAACCCAATGAACAAAGGATCGTAACCAAGAAGGTGATTGATCAAGAGAGAGATCAAAAGAGATAAGAGTGATCGAGGATCGAAAGAGATTGCAAAGGGCGAAGAGTGATCAAGGATCGAAAGAGATTGCAAAGGGCGAAGAGTGATCAAGGATCGACTCGACTGGGGAAAGAAAGCACACTACCGCCTGGAGATAGAGGTGACTAAGCCAAGCATAGGGTCATTTGTCCCATACCTGAAGTAGTCAGAATGAGAGTAGGAATTCTCCCTTCTCATTCCTTCTCTAACACACGGGGTGTAATGCGGGAGTTGAACCGGACGGCACAACAGCTCCAAGTTGTACAGTGCTCCTGCGTAACAGCTTCAATTTGTACAGTGCTCCGACGTAAGGCGTAGCGCGAAACTCCAACTTCACGGGGGAACGAGAGAGAAAGCTCTAAAGGAAGCCTAAAGAGAGGAAATGGGAAGGTCAACTAATCGAAACATGGTTTCGATCAATTAATCAAAGGGAAAAACCATGCCAACAATTTTCCAAAGAGAATGAAAAATCATAAAGGCAAAAGGTGTGAATTATTGATTATACAAGATTAAGCTCGTCCATGAAGAATGAACTTAATGCAAAACCAAGAAAGGGAGTACAAAACAGTACCACGTGATCAACAAATGCATCACCAAATCATGTTATTATGATCAAAGAAAAATGCAAGAATTGATTATATTCACATAATGCCAACATGAACAATTTGGATAATTGAAAATGTGCAACAAAAGTTCAAGCACAAGCTTCAAACAGAAGTTAAATGACACTTAAAACATCCATAAGATCAAGCATGACAATCAATGGAAGTTAGGATGAAGAAAGCATGGCAAACAAGCTTGAAAATGCAAGAAAATGGCCTACTGGTACAATGTTAATCGGTTAACACTTTGGGTTAATCGGTTAACCGCTTACCAATCAACGTGCTGGGTGAAAAATGAATTGGTTAACCGATTAACCAAAATGGTTAACCGATTAACACTGTGACAGTGGCAAAAAACCAGTAAATGCAGCTTTTCAAAAGTAGTTTTCAACACATAATCACTTATCCAAACCTCCACATGCTAGGACATGAATTATGCCCGAAAAATCAAGTTTAGAAGCAGCAATAAAATCAAAAATAGAATCAATTAAACCAACAAGATCATGGATCAAGCAAAAGTATAATCAATTCACATGCAAAGAGAAAAAACATTGAAACTACATCGCGAATGATACGAAAACAATCAAAACAGAAAAATGAAGGAGATCCACCAACCTACAAGGCTGAGATGTGCCTTGGTAAATGCTACAATGTGATCTTGATGAAGATAAGCGAAGAAAACCAAAGGAAATCTTCAACAATAGCAGAGAGGTATCGAAATCGATCAAATCACGACGGAAACTCCAAAACGAGAATTATCACCGAAGAAACTTGAATCGATTACTTGAGATGAATCCGAAAGCTACTGGAACTCCAGAAAAACCAGTAAAATGGAATGGCAATGGAGGTTAAGCTCAAGAAATAATCACTTTCAATGTGAAAAGTGATTATCCTTCAAGAATTAAGAGCTTTTTGTGAGGTTTTATGAAGAAGATGAAGTAGAGAGAATGAGAGAATAGAGAGTGAAGAAAGTGTGAAATTGTGTGAATGATGGAGATGATGGTTGAGAGCTTGAAAAGTGAGTGAAGGTGAGTTTATATAGATTTTAGGTTTGGAGATATGAGAGGTTTGGAGTTTGGTTTGGAATTGGCTTTGGGTTTGGAACTAGGTTAGGAGTTAGTTGGACTTGACTCACCGAGTCAAGGCGGTTAACTCGGTTAGTTAGAACCAACTCGGTACCAATCCCAAGGTGAACTTCAACATCCAATGATTCACATTACTTGGAAAAAAAGGAACATGGTGCACTTGATTTGAAGTGATGCATAGAATAAATGTAAGGGAAATGTCTTGAATGGTCTTGAACTGTCTAGAATGTTCCACACAATGCTAGAATAGAATAGACCAAAAGAGTGTGGAGAGAGGTGCTGAAATATGATGGAAATGCTGAATTTTTGCTGAAATAGCAGGTGTTAATCGATAAACCAACAGGTTAACTGATTAACAGTTGTTAAAAAGCTGAATTTGGTGCTGTGGAAGGGGTGTTAACCGATTAACCCAAATGGTTAACCGATTAACCAGCCAAAAACTTGCCCAAATTTCCGACCTCTTGTATTGATGAATAGGCATGGAAACCTTTATTTTGTGCTTGTCTTGATGATGTGATGACCTTGTGAGGATGCGGTTAATCGGGCTTGGAAAACCTAAATATTCCTGCAACAAAATCATCAGAGGAAAAGTGTGAATGCGTACGCCAGCGATGCGAATGCTTATGTTCATGCAAAAGGCAAAAGAGGGAGGTCAAATTTCAGGTTAAGACAAGAATACGTAGGTGTCATACCCCAAATTTTGACCACTAAGATTTCCCATCATTGTGCAAATCATCATCACAATATGGATGAACCATCATGCCTCACCAAATGCCTCAAGGGTTGTTGAGCATTCACTACAGTGAAAATTAGGGTTTTAAGCCCTCTCAGAGCCTTAGACAAAGGATCAATCAAGGAATGACATGATCTCCAACTTGTCTAACCTCTCAAACACCCACAATGGATCAAAAAGGACTCCCACTTTAAGGATTAAGCACAAGGCTGCTCCCTTCTAGATGGATCAAGTCTCAAGATCGCCAGTATCACCAAATTAGGGTTTTGGTCGACCAGGGCTTCCAGATGGAAAGTTTCATCTGGGCATAAGCCAAAGATCCAAAACACAACCTAATGTACTCCATGGAACCTCATGGACCCAATCATCAAGTCAATTTTGCCTCAGGGGATGCATTCATCAAAAATCAGGAATTAGGGTTTCTTGATCTAATTCACCCCTAAGTTAACTTTTGGGACAAATCAAGAGCCAAGACCTCAAGACATGATTTGAGGGTCTCTAATGAACTATATTGATCCATTTGGGACAATGGATTGATCTAGGAAGCTTGAGCAACAAGTCTCAATTTCATCTGCACCACAATTAGGGTTTTAAAGAAAAGTCAACTGTAACTTTGACTTTTGACCAGGACATGCTCCCAAGCCCTAGGACATGCCCCAATATACCCTATGACACCCTTGGAACATGTCCATCAAGTTTGATTTAGGTCAAGGACATGATTTCATGAGGAATTGCACAGTTTGGAATTCATCTAATAAAAAGTCAACTGTGCACAAAAGTCAACTTTGACTTTTTGAGATTTTTCACCAAAATGGATTTTTAACCCTAAAATGATGTTGATGTATGATTTGAATCATCATTCATCAAGAAAAATCAAAGAAAGTTGGATAACTTGTAAAAGGGGTAACCATAAAACTTAGAAATTTTTCTAAGTTATGGAAAAAGTACCACTAATGCACTAACTTTGGAGGATCATAACTCCTAAACCACATGGCCATTTTTTCTCATCCAAAGATTGATTTGTAGCCCTCATTACCCTCTACAAAAACTTCAACTAGACCTAAGTCCAATTCATTAAGGATTTTGAGTTATGGAGTGATCAAAATCAAGAAATCACACTTTGTTCCAACACTTAGTGAAAATTTCACTAAGTCAGATTTTGCTTCACTTTTTGCCAAATGTAGAGGGATTTTTCACTTGGAATCAAAAGATATCAAAACCAAACTTGTTCAAACAGTTGTTGTATCATGTAAGGGCTTTCCAAAATGGCCAAGAACATTGCCAAATTCAACTTACCCCATGAGATATGACATTGTCAAGTTGCCTTGCTGAAATCTGTCTAAGGCAAGGCAGATTTTGCATTTTGGCTCGATTTACCAAAATCAGCCAAATTCAAATGCTCCTATCCACTTGGACACATCTGAGGATTGAATCTAAAGGGGACAATCACTGAGCCAAGCCTCCAAAGTCCATGGAACAAGAAATATCATGTTGAACCTAGAATGGCCAAAATAGGGACAAGACTCCAAATTTGGATTGAAGCATTCAATGGAAGCATCAAGGTGGCATGGACTGAGCCGTTCTCATCTGAAATCAGTCAAGACTTATCCAAGACCAAGGGAACCAAAGCTCTGTGCCCTAACCTCTAGTCAATGGCTAGAGGAGACTTGGATTTTCATTTGCCAACATTGGCCAAACCTACTTACCAGCTGCCATTCACTATTCCTTGCAAAACAAACTTGCTCTACTATAAATAGAGCTCAATTGTGATCAGTTTGAGTACACCAAAGCCATCAAACAGATGCTTTCCTCAAAATCTCTTCTTTCACTCCAATTTTGCCTTCTAAGGCAAGTCACTATCGGATTTTGAGTTTGAGAGCAATTCCAATCAAACCAATCACTCACACACCTCACATACATCACATATGAGCTGATCAAACACTTAGATCACTTTTGAAACACCAATTTCACAAAATCACCAGCTGGTTGCTCAAATTTTCAATCGAGTTGCAGCTGAGGTACCACAAAGTGATCCAGCCAATTCCAATCAAGTCCAACCATTCAAACACACTCCATAGGGTGTAGGGAAGCTGTTCAGATCATCACCACTCATCTGTAACACCTCCAAATCAAAAATCACCTTGCACTTGCTGTCACGGCCTAGAGGTAAGCATATACTTGGTCATCTCTCAATCTATGCATATTTCCTCGCACAATAATTTGGCCATATGTTCATAATCATGCATGGAATGTTTTCCCTCAATTAATTGCATTGTTTGAATCGTGTATCAAAAATCCTAGCCTTCATGCAGAAATTAGGGTTCTTGAGGTTTCTTCGTGATTTCATGTTTTATGTTTAATTTAAATGAAATTAAGTGTTATAGACATGATCGTGAGGTTGAGACGAGCATAATGATATGTGGATTGCATGATATAATCAAGTATTCAGTGAGATTGAGGAGAAAATGCAAATCAGCCAAACCCAGAACACGCGCGTGTTCTTGGTGTGTTCTTGGCGCCTTTTCCACAAATTCAAATATTTGAATTTTGTGATTTTGTTTAATTGATTCAAAAATTAATTTCTCTCTGAGTTTTAATGATTTTGAGTTGATTCTTTCTTTAATAATTCACAAAAATGTTAAAATATTTTATTTTATCAAAAAATCCCAAAAATATTATTTATTTCATATAATTGATATTTTTGCAAAGAATTAATATTTTAATTGTTTTTGACATTTTAAATATTTTTTCTACATTGATTTTGCAACTTTTAATGCTTTCTAATTATTTTGTAGGTCAATACTTAATTTTTGAAGCATTAATCCAAAATCACAATTTTTTTTCCACATGTTAAACAATTTTGATCATTTTAATTGAATTTTTATTCAATTAAATACATTTTTGAAAACAAATTAGGGTTTTTGGATTAATTCAACCCTCATAAATCATTTTCAAAACATTCTTGGGCCTCTAATAGAGTGTAAGACCCAATCCTTTCTTGACCAAATCATTTTTGGGCCTCAGTGTATTGTATAAGTCCCGATACCGTCAAAAACAAACGGCGTGATCGTCGCCTATTCAAAGAATCAATTGGGACTCTCCTTGAGCTATAAGACCCATTCAAAAACACTTTGGGCCTCTATTAGAGTGTAAGACCCAACCCCCTTTTAACCAAAATCATTTTGGGCCTCACTTATTGTATAAGTCCCTCTGCGTTAAAAGAAAACCTCGGCGCGATCGCCATTTCAAACGGAAAAATTATATGGGCCTACCCTCGTGTTATAAGCCCCACTCTTTTTCTTTAAACCCTTTGGGCCTCTATTAGAGTGTAAGACCTATCCCTTTGTACAGAAAACATTTTGGGCCGCAGTCACTTGTATAAGTCCCTCTGTACAAATTTAAACAGTGCGCTCACTGATAAAACCCTGGGCCTCTCCTCGAGCTGTAAGCCCCAAAATTTTCTTTTTCAAAGCACTTTCTCTTTTGATTTTGAATATACTGTTGTTTTCAATCTTTCTTTGTTGAACAACTAACCAAACAGCATGGAAGCTCTACAACCGAGTAAGTGTTTATACGCTTTCATTTACCGCTTTCATATACATATAACTGTATTGTGGGGCTATTTCACTGTAAGTCTTCTTTCATAAACTCATATTAACTGTGTAATAATAGTATAGATATTTCGAGTTTCCCCGGCAACTACGTCTAGAACTAAGTGACGCCATTTCGTTTAGTCATAGAAATAGACAACTAGATCCCCAATAGGATCACCAGACACAGTCTTCTCTCAGGCTATCCTCATTAGGAATTGTCAAGAAACTCTACTCCCAAAGATGAATGTATTCTCCGTGAATGGCATATTTGAGTTTCTTCCAAATTCTCGAACTTTCCTGACTTTGATCTATTCTCGGTGAATAGCATTGCCTTGAATTTCTCAGGTTTTGGGGACCCACGGGCTTCTTAAAAGCATCGGCCTCCTCTTGGGCATCGTACAAGGACCCACAGGCTTCCTAAAAGCAACCCCGCCTCCTCTTGGGCTTAGTACAAGGACCCTACGGCTTCTTAGAAGTATTCACAGCCTCCTCTTAGGCTTCGTATAATGATCTCTTCCTCCGTGAATGATAGCCTCCTCTTGGGCTTAGTACAAGGACCCGTCGACTTCTTAAAAGATTCCAGCCTCCTCTTGGCCTTCGTACAAATTGTCCCAACGACCTCCTAGAGGTATAGGAACAGAACTTAGTCATCTTCATAGAACAATCCTTTCATAGAGTCTACTACTGTTTCTCAAAACACAGTATAAAAGATGAAACTCTAGACACGGACAGTCTAACTTCCTTGAGTCTCAAAGACATTCTCAAGTGACCCCTTCGTTAAATAGGAAGGAAACCCGCAGACTCGGACAGTCTCAATACCCTTCGGATTTCCTGCTTCCTTAAAGAATAGGAATAACTCGGATCCTTGAATCAAATCCAGGAGTACAGTGTTGCTCATATAAGAACTGATTTTCTCTTTCAAAATCAGTATACTGGACCTGTCACTTAACTGAAACAGTTACCTTAGCCTTCATCTCGGGCTTCGTACGAGATACAAAAGACTCCCTCGTTGAGTCAAACAACGTTCGGCCTCTCTCTCGGGCTTTGTGCGAGACACATAAGAGACTCCCTTGCTAAGTCAATTACCCCTTTTGCCTCCATCTCGGGCTTTACACGAGATACCAAAAGATTCCCTCATTGAGTCAAAACCTTTTAGCCTCTCTCTCGGGCTTTGTACGAGACACATATTTGCCTCCTCTTAGGCTTTGTATAAGAAAATCACTGGTTAATCCAATTAACCTTTTAGCATCAAAACTGTGCCTCGTTCACAATACACAAACATCAAACAACTCCCTTCATCTAATCGCTGTAAGCGGTAAGCCTCTGGATCATCTACATCCATGCCACTGTCCCTCTTTTAGCATGAGAAATTCCTAAGGAAAGATAGCATTGCTCTACACTGAGTTAAAGTCTTCTCCTGAAGGTTAAAACCCCCTATAAAGGAAATTATGGCATTGCCGGATTCACACATCCCGGTTAAAGTAATTCTCCTTTATGAACAGTTGTGACATACAACCCCCTCTTTATAGATGACAAATTCTCTCTAAAGTTGAGACCTTTTAGCTTCATATCTTAGGCTTTGAACAAGATACAAATCACCTTTCGCTTCACATCTTGGGCTTTAAACAAGACACCAAAAACAACCATTTTCTCCCATAGAATAGGAGGAACTACGAACGCTCTGATTTCCCTGTTTCGGTAAACGGGAATACGTAGGCATAAGATTGAAAGAAAAATCTTAGCGAGCACACTAAACAAAAACCCAAAATCCCATATCAAAAGCAGTAATTCAAAAGCATCAGTCCTAACATCCTAATCCTTGTTCCCCGCCAGAAACCTGTCATTCTGTTAAATAGCACAAGAAAGGCCCCCCCACATTGATAGCATTCGTAACCTAGCAGACTGCTGTTTAAACTCAGTATGCAAAGCAGGGTTAATTGGAGACATCTATTTCTCTTCCTTCATCAGCTCACAATAGGATAAAAAATGAATCGACCTGTAGTTTAAGCTCAAACCGCAGAGAGCGACCAGCACTTAAGAACCGCATCCAAAATTGCTCGCTACAGAAAAAATGGCACCCACCGTGGGGCCCTTCAAAGTTAGGTCTAGGCACGGTCTTCCTTTTCTTCACTTGTGTGAATACCACAGATTGGGGCTTCCGCCGGGGAACCCATTTTCTGTCAGGAACTTAGGATTCTTAGCTTTATAGGTCTAGGATGATTAGGACAAATATATATACTGCTTTTCCTAATTGCTATACATGTTTATTTTTCTGCTAATGGGAATGCGGGTAATGCCGTATGTGGAAAGAATGAGTATACACCTAAGATAAGTGATGGCGACGGGGTCGACCATCAACCTCAGTGGAGGCTGACCAACGCAACCCATCCTCTCACCTAGACAATGGGCCGGTTGTTAAGTCTGAGAAGCTGAGGAGCCAAACCCTTTCGTAGTATGGAAACTATCGGAAATAGTTGTTATACGATACTACCCTCATTTGAGGCTAGTGATCTATTCTCGGTGAATGGCACTTACTCTAAGATTGCTCTACAACTCGCTGGCGATCCGCTTGTTGTTTTGCTTTCCTGGGAGGAGCTAATGATAATGAGTACAGGTACAAAAATCACCCTAGTATAAACCTTTGGGGATGGGTAGAGCCTTGACTTCATGACAACGACCCTTTGACCCCATGTTTTTTTCTATGTTTTTGTGTGCTGCATTCATGCATTCATCTAAAAAACATTAAAACATTCAAAAAAATCTTCTCTTCTAGTCTCTCTGTTCTTTCAAAATAAACTAAGACTGTGACTGCAAATATCAGAGAAAAGGATTGCACTAATGGATTTCGGTAGAAGGAGAACTCACCAGTATACCTTCAAGGTTCCAAAACTAGAGGATTTGAGAAGGTTAGCGAGGATGATCACTAACCCAGAGGCTTTCCGAGCCAAGCACGGAGGTTTGCTACCACTATTAAGAGTCCATGTGATTGAGGGAATCATGGATGCGCTCATTCAGTTTTATGATCCGGTTTATCACTGTTTCACATTCCCGGATTACCAGCTTGCACCAACGCTGGAGGAGTATTCTCACCTGATCGATCTACACATTACGGATCGAGCTCCATTTTCTGGACTGGAAGAAATTCCAAAGAATCAGACTATTGCAAGAACAATTCATTTGGACGAGTCTGAGGTCAGGACTCACCTAACCACTAAGGGTGGCATCCAAGGTTTTCCAGCCCAGTTCTTGACAAAGAAAGCCCTGTACTTCGCCAGTATAGGAAACGTGACTGCTTTTGAAAGCATCTTTGTCTTGCTCACCTACGGGTTATTTTTGTTTCCCAACATTAATAACTTCGTCGATATTAACTCCATTAAGGTTTTTCTCATTGGAAACCCTGTACCGACTTTGCTCGCAGATGCGTATCATTCTATACACTTGGGGAATTTGTACAGCGGAGGGGAGATCACATGCTGTGTACCTCTGCTTTACAAATGGTTTATCTCTCACTTGCCCAAGTCTGCTGCTTTTTGGGATTATAAGAGTGCCCTACGCTAGTCGCAGAAGATCATGTCTCTTACCAACTCTGATATAGATTGGTGTAATAGGATTTATGATGGAATCAGGATCATTGATCGTTGTGGAAACTTCCCCAACGTACCCCTTATAGGAACTAAAGGAGGAATCAACTACCATCCGGTATTGGTTCGCCGTCAATTTGGATACCCGATGAGACACATCCCACTGGGTGTTCATCTGGAAGGTCTTTTCTTCAAAGAAGGAGAAAATGACAGAGCACTAAAGATGGAAATAGTGCACGCTTGGAAGCATGTTCATAAGAAAGGACGAGAGTCTCTGGGAAAACCGGACTGTGTCTCGGTGGAGCCTTATCTCCATTGGGTACAAACTAGAGCTCTCAAGCTAAAGATGCCTTATCCTCGTTACGGAATTCTTCCGCCGAGGGAATCTGTCATGTACTTCATGACGGAAACTGAAAAGCTTCAGGTTACTCTCAACAAAATTCAAAAGGAGAGAAGGTCTTGGAAGAACAAGTACCGCACCCTCGACATAGAGTGCATCAAAATATAGCAATAACTGAAAGAAAAAGATGCTTTGATTGAAATTTTGGAGAAACATGCTGTAGATAATCAAGATGACCAAAGGGATTTGCTCGCTCCTTTCACTTGGCAAAGGAATGACAACCCGATAACGGCCCAAGAGCCCCGGTCAAAGAAAAGGAAGATACCAGAATCAGCACCTGATTTCTCTTCAGAGAGGACTCAGGACCCATTAGTTTAGGTTTTTGTTTCTGCACCTTGTAATCTACTGTATTTCCATTTCTGTAATCCTTTGAATTCAATAAAAAGGGGTTTCCCCACCGTATGATATTTGCGATCTAATTGTCGAAGTTTATTTTTCTTAAACCATTAAACAATTAATATAATCATTGTATTCATCATTCTCACATCGCGTATTCTTCTTACCTACGAATCTCACATTTGTGTCTCGATTCTAGAGTCAAACTGTCTCATTCGTATAATACTCGGGCCAATCGTCAGAAAAGGATGGATGATCTTGAGGAAGAAAACAGAGAGTTGAAAGAAGAGATCGACGCTCTGAGAGAGGATATGAGAAAGCTTCGTAACGACATGCAAGCCATGGCAGAAGCTCAGCTACAAAGAACTGTGATCTCAGAGATCACCTCAATGCCCGTAGTGGAGAGGTATGATCCTAGGTATCAGATACCGAAAGATCGTCCTTGGGGCATGCTTGTTAACTATATCCCGGAAGGATATGTTCCGCCGATCATTGAGGATCAGGGAATCACAATAGAAGCCGCTGGGCCTGAAGGTTACAAACTTCGGGAAAGCGAAGATGCCAGGGGCATGTTGAAGACTCCTGAAGGTTACAAACTTCGGGAAACGCCAAGACTCACTGCCGTAGTCACGGTACCACCCCCTGTGGTGCACGCTGTCCCGGAAGGACAGATTCCACCAACACCTTCTGGTAAGAAGGAAACTATGTTTGACAGAATGGATGAATTCCAGGAACAGTTCTTGGAAATACAGAAGGAACTGCAGGCCATTCGCGGTCAGGATTTATTTGGAAAGGACGCCGCAGATCTCTGCTTGGTCCCAAATGTGAAAGTCCCGCACAAGTTCCAAGTGCCTGACTTTGAAAAATATAAGGGTAACTCTTGCCCTCAAAGCCATCTGGTGATGTACGCTCGGCGGATGTCAGCCCAGATGGAGAATCAGGACCTACTGATTCACTACTTTCAGGATAGTTTAACCGGTGCCGCACTCAAATGGTACATGGGTTTAAACCGTACTACGATCAGCACTTTCAGAGATCTTGGTACTGCCTTCGTCCAATAATACAAATACAATTTGGACATGGCACCTGACAGATATCAACTCAGATCGATGTCGCAAAAGGACAAGGAAACCTTTAAGGAGTATGCTCAAAGGTGGCGTGAAATTGCCGCTCAAATTTGTCTACCTCTTGAGGAAAAAGAGATGACAAAGATCTTCTTAAAGACCTTAAGCTCATTTTACTATGACCGAATGGTTGCCAGTGCGCCCAGTGATTTCACTGAAATGGTCGGCATGGGTGTACGTCTTGAGGAAGCCGTCCGAGAAGGACGTTTGGTAAAAGACACTGGATCGACGAGCGGTACTAAAAAATACGGTAGTGCTCTCCCTAAGGAAAAAAGAGCAAGATATAGGGAATATCTCTCTCGGAAAGCAAAGACGACGTTATCAACCGGTAGCAGCTGTGACTCCTGCTATCAACCCTGCGTCTATTCCTACATATCAACCTCAGGTTGCGCAGAGCCAACCTGACCAGCAAAGGACACAACAGCCTCTTCAGCAGGCTCGTCCTCCATATAACAACAACCGTACAACACGGCCACCAGGATTTGATCCTATACCTGTAACGTACGCAGAGCTGTTTCAATTACTACTGGCTAAGGGGCACATTCAGACTAAATCTCCTCTTACAGTACTGGAAAATCCGCCTTTTTGGTTTAAGGTGGATCAAACTTGCCCTTATCATCAAGGAGGTTCAGGGCATAACATAGAGACTTGTCTCAATTTCAAGTCCGACGTGCAAAAACTTGTTAGGAGCGGGGTCTTATCCTTCAAGGATACAAATCTTAATGTTCTCATGAATCCGCTACCTCAACACGAGAAGGCTGCAGTCAATTTGATAGAAGGAGAGGCTAACAATGTCTATCAAATTTACAATGTACTCTTGTTGAAAACCAATCTGGTTAAGATGCATTGTAGACAGAGTGGATATGGCCATGTGCCACCTCATAATTATCATCAGTGTGATATCTGCTCTAAAGACAACCAAGGATGTTCTGTGGTGCAAGCAGCCCTACAGGAACAAATGGATCTCGGATGGATCCAAGAGCACCGAGTTCGTGGAGTTAACATGGTTTACACGAATTCTAACGTCATTCAGAACCACGACATCCGTGCAATGAATGTCAACTTGGTGGCGATGCACTCAAGGCAAAGCCAGTATCATAATCTGCCGCGGCACGATTACAGTTCTTGTCTGATTTGCTCGGTAAACAAACAGGGATGCTCTTTCATACAAGAGGCCCTCCAGCGTCAGATGGATCTTGGATGGATCCAAGACTACCATGATAGGAACTCCTATCAAATCAACATGGTTCAGATCTTCGATATTCGCGTAATGAATACCAACCTGGTAGAGTTACATGCTGAGCAGGTCCGACTCGGATTCTTAATATCACATGACTATCAAAGCTGTAAAGTGGGTTGCGAAAACGATCGAGGTTGTACCCTTGTCCAGGAGGCACTTCAGCACTTGTTAAATCATTGGTGGATGCCAATCTACCTGGATGAAGATACTCAGCAGATTAGTATCAGTAATAGAAACCCCACTCGGCGTCAGAGTCAGGATGTCCGATCAGTGGAAGCTAACCTAGTGAGGTTACATTGTATTCAAAGTGGGCGTGGCCAGGTGCCACCACACAACTATGACAGTTGTAGCGTCTGTTCGGAAAGTACCCAAGGGTGTTACTTTGTGAGAGCAGCTCTTCAGGGTCAGGTCGATCGTGGAGAAATTCGTCCCTATTTGGGTTCTGGACCCATCAACTGGTCGCCGAACTACCTTGCCGAGCAAGTTGAGGATGTTGTAACGATCTCTGGTCATCACAGGACCAGGGATGTTTTTGCCATTATTCCTCTACTTGACGAATCTAAAGTTCCCAACCGGGAACGAATCGAGATTACTTATGATGGTTAGAAAAATCAGAATGCTCCTGTAGTCATCTATCTACCAGGACCGCTACCGTATGAATCAGCTAAGGCGATCCCTTACAAATATGGTGCAACAATAATTGAAAATGGAAAGGAAATTCCATTACCCTCCGTTGTGAACATTGCAGACATTAGTCGAGTAACACGGAGTGGTAGAATCTTCAACCGAGGGGTTGGGGAACTTAACAAGGAAAAGGAACTTCAGACAGAAGCTCCCGATCCCCCAGTCGGTCAATCCAGTAATCCCGACCTTTCGAAAAATAATGATGAAATGCTAAAGCTTATCCAAAGGAGTGAATACAACATTGTCGATCAACTGTTACAGACTCCTTCAAAGATCTCGGTATTATCACTATTACTCAGTTCAGAAGCCCACAAGGAGGCTCTACAGAAAGTCTTGGAATAAGCCTTTGTGGAACAAGATGTAACAATCAGACAGTTCGATAGCATTGTCTCTAACATCACTTCCTGCAACAATTTGGGATTTAGTGATGAGGAATTACCCGAATAGGGTCGTCGTCATAACATGGCGCTCAATATCACAGTTAACTGCTAGGACGATGCTTTAGCCAACGTACTGGTAGACATAGGATCAGCCCTGAATGTTATGCCGAAGTCCACTTTGATGCAATTATCATTCAAGGTCCCTCAGATGAGAACCAGCGAGGTCGTCGTCAAAGCGTTCGACGGATCCAGAAAAACGGTTATCGGCGAAGTTGATCTTCCCATAACTATCGGTCCTCATACTTTCCAAGTCACTTTCCAGGTCATGGACATCCGGGCAATGTACAGTTGTTTATTAGGAAGACCTTGGATACATCAGGCTGGAGCGGTCACTTCGACCCTCCACCAAAAGCTAAAGTTCGTCAAGAACGATCAACTTGTCACGGTTTGTGGGGAATAAGCCTTGCTTGTAAGCAACTTGTCATCATCTACTGGAATAGAACTCGAGGAGGTTATTGGAACTCAGTTCCAAGCACTGTCGGTAAGCGAGAACAATCAGTTCAGAGGAGGAACCTCGATTTCCTCATACAAAGATGCTATTAAAGCGGTCGAGAGTACCGATACAACAGGATGGGGACAGCTTGTCATTCCCATTGACAATAAAACAAGAAGGGTCTTGGTTTTTCTGCAACCTGTACCCGGACAGCTGCCAACGATGAGAGTCTTCATCCCCTTCAAAACGTATTCCACAGTGGAGGTTTTCTTCACCCAGTGTCTCAGACAGTTCATACTATCAATGAGGAAGATCCCTCTAACACAGATGAAGAATGGAAGTCCTACCTTAACAAGGACGATTATATGTCTCAGGAAGAGGTTCCTATGCCTTTTTGCTTTCCTACAGAAAGTCCGAGATTTATACCAAGATCAGATGTCGAAATGATCTACGGGGATTGTGATCCGGAAGGATGCCGCGCTCCCCAAATTCATTAGAGGAAGACACTCCGATGAAAGATAATTTTGACTACACCTACTATGGCCCAATGGATGGTCTGCCAATGTGGCAACCTTACCCAGGAAACTTGGGGCAAGAAAGTCATCCGAACAATGAAAATCAGCTGACCGTCATTGAACGGAATACCTGTGTCCCCACCATGCCATGGGATCAACACTCAGGTCATTCAGAAACTACTCAACATGAAGATGAATTCGCAACGTTTGCAGGACTTGAGTTCATCAACTATGCTTTTCCCGAGGTCAACGTCATTGAGAGAGATGACTCCTCCAGTTCCAAAGAAGTTTGGGACACTCTGGGAGAACCAAGTGGAAAATTCGACTATATGGTCAAGTACACCGCTCCCGAAAGCTCTCGTATCAGGCTCGAGGATATTCAGGCAACTGGATGGGGAGATGTACCTGAGAGCACAAATACTATGCAAAATGCAACAGAGGAATTCTCCTACGACAATTCTGCCTGGGAGACAGATTCCAATGATCCCGCTCCACCAGAAATCAGCGTCATTTCTGAAGACAAATCAAGGAAGGTGCCAGACTTTGTGATTCACCGAGGAGTTCGCCGCCAATGGGTTGCTGTCGAGGTTCCGAAGGTCGTTCATCAGTCAACGTAATTGGCATCTTTAACCTTTCACCCTGCCCAGGTGAAACGGATGTTTTGATAGGGCTCGCTTTCTGTAAATTTCCCTCTTTGCTTTGCCCAAAGCGACAGAGTTTTGTTTTATAGGGCTGTAGTTTCAAGATTCGACTTGTTCACTAATAAAATAACGTCGTTCTGTAATTTCCGCATTAATTGTTGTTTTCTCTTTTTGCTTTTTCAAAGAAAATGGTAATCCTAAAAAACAAAACTATAAAAAACAAGCAGTAAAATAAAACACTGCACACAATTGCATTTTTCTCTACCTCTTCTAAACACGAATCATCACGTCATGCAGATTGCTTGTTTTAAACCCAGTTGAAACATACGATCCGATGCCTTCTCCCAACTTTGAGTTCCCGGTATTCGAGGCTGAAGAAGAAAATGACAACGAAATTCCAGAAGAGATGTCCCGACTACTCAGACAAGAGGAAAGGTCCATTGAACCTCACAAAGAACCGTTGGAAACGGTAAACTTGGGTTCAGAGCAAGAGAGAAAAGAAATCAGGATTGGGGCACTGCTCAGTCCAACTGCCAGAGAGGGTTTGATAAAGCTTCTCAAAGAATTCCCCGATGTATTTGCTTGGTCCTATCAGGATATGCCAGAGTTGGATACCAGCATCGTGGAACATCACTTACCGTTAAGATCGGAATGTCCGCCAGTAAAGCAAAGGTTGAGACGGACTCACCTGGACATGGCCATCAAAATCAAAGAGGAGGTGCAGAAACAGATTGACGCAGGTTTCCTCGCTTCAGCTGAATATCCTCAATGGTTATCCAACATCGTACCCGTTCCCAAAAAGGACGAAAAGGTCAGAATGTGTGTTGATTACAGGGATCTGAACAAGGTAAGTCCAAAGGACGACTTTCCTTTACCACACATTGACATGCTGGTAGACAGTACAACAAAGTTCAAAGTCTTCTCCTTCATGGATGGATTCTCGGGCTATAACCAGATTAAAATGACGCCGAAAGACATGGAGAAAACTTCGTTCATTACCCCATGGGGTACCTTTTGTTACAAGATAATGTCGTTCGGTTTGAAGAATGCCGGGGCAACCTATCAAAGGGCCATGACTACTCTGTTTCATGACATGATACACAAAGAAATCAAAGTGTATGTCGATGATATGATTGCAAAATCAAAAATAGAGAGCCACCACGTTGAACATCTGTTGAAATTGTTCGAACGTTTAAGAAAATTCAAGCTCCGCTTCAATCCCAACAAGTGCACCTTCGGTGTCCGTTCAGGGAAACTACTAGGGTTCATCGTCAGCCAGAAAGGGATTGAGGTTGATCCTGACAAGGTCAAGGCCATTCAAGAAATGCCTTCTCCGAAAACTGAAAAACAAGTTAGAGGATTCCTGGGACGTTTGAACTACATCTCCAGGTTCATATTCCTTATGACTGCCACGTGTGCGCCGATTTTAAAATTACTCAAAAAGAATCAGGATTGCGTTTGGTCAGAAGATTGCCAAACCGCCTTCGACAATATTAAGGAATACCTGTTGAATCTGCCGATTCTATCACCTCCAGTGGAAGGAAGACCACTGATCATTTACCTCACAGTCCTAGAGGACTCAATGGGATGTGTACTTGGCCAACAAGACGAAACCAAATGGAAAGAGTCCGCCATATACTATCTGAGCAAGAAGTTCACCGACTGTGAAACTCGGTACACAATGCTTGAGAAAACTTACTGCGCTTTGGCTTGGGCAGCCAAACGTCTTCGCCAGTACATGATTCGTCATACCACTTGGTTGATCTCCGAAATGGATCCAATCAAGTACGTCTTCGAAAAACCTGCTCTCACGGGAAAAATTGCCCGTTGGCAGATGTTGTTATCAGAATATGACATAGAGTACCACGCTCAAAAATCCGTTAAGGGAAGTATTTTAGCCGATCATTTGGCTCATCAACCGATTGACGATCAAGAATCAATCGGGTTTGACTTCCCAGACGAAGATGTCATGTATTTAAAAATGAAAGACTGCGATGAACCACTACCCAGTGAAGGGCCAGAACCAGGTTCCCAATGGGGACTTATCTTTGACGGAGCAGTTAATCATTATGGAAACGGAATTGGGGCAATCATTGTTACCCCTCAGGGCACCCACATTCCTTTCACTGCCAGACTTACGTTCAAATGTACGAACAACGAGGCCGAATACGAAGCTTGTATTATGGGTCTCGAGGAAGTGATTGATTTAAGGATCAAAAACTTGGACGTATACGGCGACTCAGCCTTGGTTATTAACCAGATAAAAGGAGATTGGAACACATACCAATTCAGACTGGTTCCTTACAAAGACTATGCAAGAAGGTTGTTACCTTTCTTCAACAGAATTGAGTTTCATCACATCCCTCGTGATGAGAATCACATGGCTGACGCTTTAGCCACTATCTCTTCCATGATTAGTGTGGGTCAATGGAATGACATACCTAAGATCGACATAATGCGCCTTGAACGGCCCGCTTACGTCTTCACGATTGAAGCAGTCATAGATGACAAACCTTGGTACCATGATATCAAATGCTTCCTTCAGAAACAAGAGTACCCATCTGGGGCACTAAGAAAGGATAGAAAAACCCTCAGAAGATTGGCTGGAAACTTCTTCCTGAGCGGTAACACTCTCTATAAGAGAAATTTTGACATGGTCTTGCTCCGATGCGTAGACAGACCAGAAGCAGACATGCTTATGAAAGAAATTCATGAAGGATCCTTTGGCACTCATGCCAACGGACACACAATGGCGAGAAAAATTCATGAAGGGTACTATTGGTTGACCATGGAATCTGACTACTATAAGTACATGAGGAGGTGTCACAAGTGTCAGATATACTCCGACAAAATTCATGTACCGCCATCACATCTTAAAGTTCTTTCTTCCCCGTGGCCTTTCTCCATATGGAGAATCGACATGATTGCCTTGATTGAACCCAAGGCTTCGAACGGACATCGGTTCATCCTTGTAGCCATTGACTACTTCACCAAGTGGGTCGAAGCAGCGTCATACGCTAATGTAACCCGGCAAGTGGTAGTCCGATTTATCAAAAACAATCTCATCTGTCGTTATGGTGTTCCGAGCCAGATCATTAATGATAATGGATCTAACTTGAACAATAAGATGATGAAAGAGTTGTGCGCTGAGTTCAAGATCGAACACCACAACTCATCTCCCTACCGACCCAAGATGAACGGAGCGGTAGAAGCGGCTAACAAGAACATCAAGAAGATTGTTCAAAAGATGGTTGTAACCTATAAATACTGGCACGCCATGCTACCCTTTGCTCTTCACGGTTATCGTACATTTGTCCGTACTTCAACAGGGGCTACCCCTTTCTCTCTAGTATATGGCATGGAGGCAGTTCTCCCCATAGAAGTAGAGATCCCATCAATCCGAGTATTGATGGAAGCTAAGCTCACCGAAGCTGAATGGTGTCAAAATCGACATGACGAACTGAATCTGATCGAAGAAAAGAGGATAACGGCACTATGCCACGGTCAGTTGTATCAATAGAGAATGAAGAGGGCGTTTGATAAAAAGGTTCGACCTCGTGTCTTCAGAAAAGGAGACCTCATGCTCAAGAAGATACAATCATTTCTCACTGACTCCCGGGGCAAGTGGACTCCGAATTATGATGGCCCCTGTGTGGTCACGAAAGCTTTCTCAGGCGGCGCCTTGAGACTTGCAACCATGGACGGGGAGGAATTTGCCTACCCCACGAATGTTGATGTAGTCAAGAAATACTTCGCCTAAACTTAAAAAAAAACGTCTCGGTGGATTGAAAACCCGAAAGGGCGGTCCAGGCAAAAGTTAGAGACATGAAAAAATTCATCCCGATGGATTGGAAATCTCATAGTACAATCCAGGCAAAAATTAGGGATAATGGCAAGTAACTATGTTCAACAGAGGCAAGTCCCTCAGTAACAGCAGTTACATCATCCATAAGAGGAAAACTCCAGTCAAGGTCATCTTCGATAGAAGCTCAGGATGCCCTGAATTCAAAGTTGGTAGAAGGATAGTGGTCGTTATGTTTCAACGTAGCCCTTTTCCCTGTAAATTACCATTTTTAAACTTTGTAAATACTCAATGGAATCACGCGTTTGGCTGATCTCCATCTTATCAATAAAATTTGAGCCTTGTGCTTTTGTTTGTAATTCTTGCTTGTTTTAGCTTTACAGAACGACGTTGTTAACATGATTAACGATTCTTGAAATAAAACAAAAATGAATTTACTTGTTAAAACTTTTTCTGCTTTTAAAATAAAGATGGCAATTTCTTTTGACAGTTAAACATCGAAAGAACATCAATCGCGTCTCCAAAGGTGTTCGAACCTCAAAGTACAGAATCAAAGTACTCCTTCTAGACCAGTACGCCTGAATAAAGGGATCAACTGTGTCAGAGACCTTGTTTCGTCTGACATCCACGGCAGAGTTCTTACCTCCTAAGTCCGATCAACGGTATTCCCCGCAGGGATTATCTCTCCTAAGCAAGGTGGAATTGCTATCTTGAACCAGCGATATCTCTATACTCCCCGCGATGGCCGAGTATCCAGTCATGTTCATCTTTTAGTTTGAGTGTCGCGTCAGTTTTGTTAGCATATACATACATACATCATGCATTATTGATTTGCATTTCATATTGCATCGCTATCACTCTAGTCGGTCTTATCCCCTAGTGATAAAATTCCTCTCAATCGAGTTGTCGGACCTTTCCTCGTTAGGAAGTGAATCATCTAGGAAATCTCTCTCCCGTTTATCTCTAGATCAGAGTCGGCACTAGACCACTTTGATAACTTGAACCTCTGAAAGGCCAGAGAATCTTCAACAGATGTCACTCTTCGCCATTGAAGATGATATCCTTGCTTTCCCAGATTAAGGAAAATCCCCAGAGAAAGCCTCTTAAGCAAAGGTTCGGCAGTGCATCAGTATTTCTCCAAAAATCCGCTGATGAAAAGGTCATCGGCACCTCAAAATTGGACCCCATCATATGGCATTTCTCTGGGAAGATCCCGAGAAAAGTATGATGTAAGATCCCCAAGTGGAAACAGTCTCTCAAGAGACTCGCTTTCCCCCAGTAGAATCGATAAATGGCATCTCCAACAGAGAAGTTTGTGCACCTCTACAGCTCAGACGACTGGGTTTCCCCAGCAAGTCTGACATCAGACCTTTTTCTGTCAAATGGCATCTCCCCAGGAAAATTCGGCGAGAAGTTTGAAGGAAATCCGCTACGCATAGCTACACTTTGTCAGTAAAGTTTATTGACGAAAGAAACTAAGACCAGTTCCTTAGTAGGAAACCAGGAACGAGGGGAAGTTTAAATCAGAAACTAAGACCAGTTCCTTGGTAGGAAACCAGGATCGAGGGGAAGTTTAAATCAGAAACTAAGACCAGTTCCTTGGTAGGAAACCAGGATCGAGGGGAAGCTTACATCAGAATCTGAGACCAGTTCCTTGGTAGGAAACCAGGATCGAGGGGAAGTTCATCTCAAAAGAAAACTGAGACCAGTTCCTTGGCTGAAGACCAGGATCGAGGGGAAGTTAACCTTTTCTAAGCATCATTGCTTAGCTAAAGAAGATGAATGTGTAGGCTACCATTCATAACCACCATCAAAATTTCGGGTAGTCCGATATTTAATCCTCTTGCACGCCGAATGCCCGAATACCTTCGTCAATCACACCTTTGGGTCCAAGAAGATTAAATAGGGGCATCTGTCATACCCCAAATTTTGACCACTAAGATTTCCCATCATTGTAAAAATCATCATCACAATATGGATGAACCATCATGCCTCACCAAATGCCTCAAGGGTTGTTGAGCATTCACTACAGTCAAAATTAGGGTTTTAAGCCCTCTCAGAGCCTTAGACAAAGGATCAATCAAGGAATGACATGATATCCAACTTGTCTAACCTCTCAAACATCCACAATGGATCAAAAAGGACTCCCACTTTAAGGATTAAGCACAAGGCTGCTCCCTTCTAGATGGATCAAGTCTCAAGATCGCCAGTATCACCAAATTAGGGTTTTGGTCGACCAGGCTTCCAGATGGAAAGTTTCATCTGGGCATAAGCCAAAGATCCAAAACACAACCTAATGTACTCCATGGAACCTCATGGATCCAATCATCAAGTCAATTTTGCCTTAGGGGATGCATTCATCAAAAATCAGGAATTAGGGTTTCTTGACCTAATTCACCCCTAAGTTGACTTTTGGGACAAATCAAGAGCCAAGACCTCAAGACATGATTTGAGGGTCTCTAATGAACTATATTGATCCATTTGGGACAATGGATTGATCTAGGAAGCTTGAGCAACAAGTCTCAATTTCATCTGCACCACAATTAGGATTTTAAGGAAAAAGTCAACTGTAACTTTGACTTTTGACCAGGACATGCTCCCAAGCCCTAGGACATGCCCCAATATACCCTATGACACCCTTGGAACATGTCCATCAAGTTTGATTTAGGTCAAGGACATGATTTCATGAGGAATTGCACAGTTTGGAATTCATCTGATAAAAAGTCAACTGTGCACAAAAGTCAACTTTGACTTTTTGAGATTTTTCACCAAAATGGATTTTTAACCCTAAAATGATGTTAATGTATGATTTGAATCATCATTCATCAAGAAAAATCAAAGAAAGTTGGATAACTTGTAAAAGGGGTAACCATAAAACTTAGAAATTTTTCTAAGTTATGGAAAAAGTATCACTAATGCACTAACTTTGGAGGATCATAACTCCTAAACAACATGGCCATTTTTTCTCATCCAAAGATGGATTTGTAGCCCTCATTACCCTCTACTAAAACATCAACTAGACCTAAGTCCAATTTATTAAGGATTTTGAGTTATGGAGTGATCAAAATCAAGAAATCACACTTTGTTCCAACACTTAGTGAAAATTTCACTAAGTCAGATTTTGCTTCACTTTTTGCCAAATGTAGAGGGATTTTTCACTTGGAATCAAAAGAGATCAAAACCAAACTTGTTCAAACAGTTGTTATATCATGTAAGGGCTTTCCAAAATGGCCAAGAACATTGCTAAATTCAACTTACCCCATGAGATATGACATTGTCAAGTTACCTTGCTGAAATCTGTCAAAGGCAAGGCAGATTTTGCATTTTGGCTCGATTTGCCAAAATCAGCGAAATTCAAATGCTCCTATCCACTTGGACACATCTGAGGATTGAATCTAAAGGGGACAATCACTGATCCAAGCCTCCAAAGTCCATGGAACAAGAAATAGCATGTTGAACCTAGAATGGCCAAAATAGGGACAAGACTCCAAATTTGGATTGAAGCATTCAATGGAAGCATCAAGGTGGCATGGACTGAGCCGTTCTCATCTGAAATAAGTCAAGACTTATCCAAGACCAAGGGAACCAAAGCTCTGTGCCCTAACCTCTAGTCAATGGCTAGAGGAGACTTGGATTTTCATTTGCCAACATTGGCTAAACCTGCTTACCAGCTGCCATTAACTATTCCTTGCAAAACAAACTTGCTCTACTATAAATAGAGCTCAATTGTGATCAGTTTGAGTACACCAAAGCCATCAAACAGATACTTTCCTCAAAATCTCTTCTTTCACTCCAATTTTGCCTTCTAAGGCAAGTCACTATCGGGTTTTGAGTTTGAGAGCAATTCCAATCAAACCAATCACTCACACACCTCACATACATCACATATGAGCTGATCAAACACTTAGATCACTTCTGAAACACCAATTTCACAAAATCACCAGCTGGTTGCTCAAATTTTCAATCAAGTTGCAGCTGAGGTACCACAAAGTGATCCAGCAAATTTCAATTAAGTCCAACCATTCAAACACACTCCATAGGGTGTAGGGAAGCTGTTCAGATCATCACCACTCATCTGTAACACCTCTAAATCAGAAATCACCTTGCACTTGCTGTCACGGCCTAGAGGTAAGCATATACTTGGTCATCTCTCAATCTATGCATATTTCCTCGCACAACAATTTGGCCATATGTTCATAATCATGCATGGAATGTTTTCCCTCAATTAATTGCATTGTTTGAATCGTGTATCAAAAATCCTAGCCTTCATGCAGAAATTAGGGTTCTTGAGGTTTCTTCGTGATTTCATGTTTTATGTTTAATTTAAATGAAATTAAGTGTTATAGACATGATCGTGAGGTTGAGACGAGCATAATGATATGTGGATTGCATGATATAATCAAGTATTCAGTGAGATTGAGGAGAAAATGCAAATCAGCCAAACCCAGAACACGCGCGTGTTCTTGGTGTGTTCTTGGCGCCTTTTCCACAAATTCAAATATTTGAATTTTGTGATTTTGTTTAATTGATTTAAAAATTAATTTCTCTCTGAGTTTTAATGATTTTGAGTTGATTCTTTTTTTAATAATTCACAAAAATATTAAAATATTTTATTTTATCAAAAAATCCCAAAAATATTATTTATTTAATATAATTGATATTTTTGCAAAGAATTAATATTTTAATTGTTTTTGACATTTTAAATATTTTTTCTACACTGATTTTGCAACTTTTAATGCTTTCTAATTATTTTGTAGATCAATACTTAATTTTTGAAGCATTAATCCAAAATCACAATTTGTTTTTCACATGTTAAACAATTTTGATCATTTTAATTGAATTTTTATTCAATTAAATACATTTTTGAAAACAAATTAGGGTTTTTGGATTAATTCAACCCTCATAAATCATTTTCAAAACATTCTTGGGCCTCTAATAGAGTGTAAGACTCAATCCTTTCTGGACCAAATCATTTTTGGGCCTCAGTGTATTGTATAAGTCCCGATACCGTCAAAAACAAACGGCGCGATCGTCGCCTATTCAAAGAATCAATTGGGCCTCTCCTTGAGCTATAAGACCCATTCAAAAACACTTTGGGCCTCTATTAGAGTGTAAGACCCAACCCCCTTTTAACCAAAATCATTTTGGGCCTCACTTATTGTATAAGTCCCTCTGCGTTAAAAGAAAACCTCGGGGCGATCGCCATTTCAAACGGAAAAATTATATGGGCCTACCCTCGTGTTATAAGACCCACTCTTTTTCTTTAAACCCTTTGGGCCTCTATTAGAGTGTAAGACCCATCCCTTTGTACAGAAAACATTTTGGGCCTCAGTCACTTGTATAAGTCCCTCTTTACAAATTTAAATAGTGCGCTCACTAATAAAACCCTGGGCCTCTCCTTGAGCTGTAAGCCCCAAAATTTTCTTTTTCAAAGCACTTTCTCCTTTGATTTTGAATATACTGTTGTTTTCAATCTTTCTTTGTTGAACAACTAACCAAACAGCATGGAAGCTCTACAACCGAGTAAGTGTTTATACGCTTTCATTTACCGCTTTCATATACATATAACTGTATTGTGGGGCTGTTTCACTGTAAGTCTTCTTTCATAAACTCATATCAACTGTGTAATAATAGTATAGATATTTCGAGTTTCCCCGGAAACTACGTCTAGAACTAAGTGACGCCGTTTTGTTTAGTCATAGAAATAGACAACTAGATCCCCAATAGGATCACCAGACATAGTCTTCTCTCAGACTGTCCTCATTAGGAATTGACAAGAAACTCTACTCCTAGAGATGAATGTATTCTCCATGAATGACATCTTTGAGTTTCTTCCGAATTCTCAAACTTTCCTGACTTTGATCTATTCTCGGTGAATAGCATTGCCTTGAATTTCTCGGGGTTTGGGGACCCACAGGCTTCTTAAAAGCATCGGCCTCCTCTTGGGCATCGTACAAGGACCCACAGGCTTCCTAAAAGCAACCCCGTCTCCTCTTGGGCTGAGTACAAGGACCCTACGGCTTCTTAGAAGTATTCACAGCCTCCTCTTAGGCTTCGTATAATGATCTCTTCCTCCGTGAATGATAGCCTCCTCTTGGGCTTAGTACAAGGACCCGTCGACTTCTTAAAAGATTCCAGCCTCCTCTTGGCCTTCGTACAAATTGTCCCGACGACCTCCTAGAGGTATAGGAACAGAACTTAGTCATCTTCCTAGAACAGTCCTTTCATAGAGTCTACTACTGTTTCTCAAAACACAGTATAAAAGATGAAACTCTAGACACGGACAGTCTAACTTCCTTGAGTCTCAAAGACATTCTCAAGTGACCCCTTTGTTAAATAGGAAGGAAACCCGCAGACTCGGACAGTCTCAATACCCTTCGGATTTCCTGCTTCCTTAAAGAATAGGAATAACTCGGATCCTTGAATCAAATCCAGGAGTACAGTGTTGCTCATATAAGAACTGATTTTCTCTTTCAAAATCAGTATATTGGACCTGTCACTTAACTGAAACAGTTACCTTAGCCTCCATCTCGGGCTTCGTACGAGATACAAAAGACTCCCTCGTTGAGTCAAACAACGTTCGGCCTCTCTCTCGGACTTTGTACGAGACACATAAGAGACTCCCTTGCTAAGTCAATTACCCCTTTTGCCTCCATCTCGAGCTTTATACAAGATACCAAAAGATTCCCTCATTGAGTCAAAACCTTTTAGCCTCTCTCTCGGGCTTTGTACGAGACACATATTAGCCTCCTCTTAGGCTTTGTATAAGAAAATCACTGGTTAATCCAATTAACCTTTTAGCATCAAAACTGTGCCTCGTTCACAATACACAAACATCAAACAACTCCCTTCATCTAATCGCTGTAAGCGGCAAGCCTCTGGATCGTCTACATCCATGCCACTGTCCCTCTTTTAGCATGAGAAATTCCTAAGGAAAGATAGCATTGCTCTACACTGAGTTAAAGTCTTCTCCTGAAGGTTAAAACCCCCTATAAAGGAAATTATGGCATTGCCAGATTCACACATCCCGGTTAAAGTAATTCTCCTTTATGAACAGTTGTGACATACAACACCCTCTTTAGCGATGACAAATTCTCTCTAAAGTTGAGACCTTTTAGCTTCATATCTTGGGCTTTGAACAAGATACAAATCACCTTTCGCTTCACGTCTTGGGCTTTGAACAAGACACCAAAAACAACCATTTTCTCCCATAGAATAGGAGGAACTACGAACGCTCTGATTTCCCTATTTCGGTAAACGGGAATACGTAGGCATAAGATTGAAAGAAAAATCTTAGCGAGCACACTAAACAAAAACCCAAAATCCCATATCAAAAGCAGTAATTCAAAAGCATCAGTCCTAACATCCTAATCCTTGTTCCCCGCCAGAAACCTGTCATTCTGTTACATAGCACAAGAAAGCCCCCCCCCCACACATTGATAGCATTCGTAACCTAACAGACCGCTGTTTAAACTCAGTATGCAAAGCAGGGTTAATTGGAGACATCTATTTCCCTTCCTTCATCAGCTCACAATAGGATAAAAAATGAATTGACCTGTAGTTTAAGCTCAAACCACAGAGAGCGACCAACGCTTAAGAACCGCGTCCAAAATCGCTCGCTACAGTAGACACAAGGTCAATCCTTGGCGAGCAATCTTTTCCTTTTACATTGTTTACCCTTATTGAGGGGAATTACGAATGCTCTGATTTCATTCTCGTCGGGATACGTAGGCACGAGATGCGATGTCTTGACGATCATACTTAGAAACTAATCCTAGGTCTTTACCTTAGCACAGTACCCTTAGCAAGCAAATAAGTATATAACACAAATAAAACAAGAGGTTCCTATAGAGTACTAGAGATACTTAGGATGCTAACACCTTCTCTAGGTATAACCAACCCCTGAACCTTAGATCTCTTGCATTGTCTTTACATTGCAATTAGGGTTTTCCACCTTTACCCTTTCCATTGGATAAATCAAAGTTTGATGGTGAATTAAGATTTGCGATTCAAATTAATTCAATAGCTTGATATCCGATTCTCAACGCGAAACTTCCCTCCCTCCAAGGTACTGGTACACAAATTTCGTCACTACTAAACACTCTTCCATTTTAACAACATATCAACATCCACCACAATTATCTTCCTGCTACCACTTCCATTTCATCAACCACCTTCGACCACCATGGTTTAAACGTAGTACCACCACTTCCGCTAAAACTCACTCTCTCTCCAACAAAACTCCCTCACAAACTAAGTCCGAGCTAACTCACAATAACAGCAACAAAGTCACAATACCTCCACTGGAAACACAAATGGAAAAACCACAATTGAGATTAACAGAGAGATACGCTGAGAGAGAGAGAGAGAGAGAGAGAAACAGAGAGAGAAATAGAGATGTAAATAGACCGATAGTGAATAAGACGGCAAGATGAGACGGACATTTCGTTGTCTTCGTCGATTTGGTAGGTGGGTGGATTCAGAAGCATTTACGCGTGAAAAGAAGGAGAAGTCTCATTTCCTTTTTTGTCATCTTTCTTTGGTTTTGGGTTTTTTTAATATATATATATATTTTTGTTATTTTTCTAATTTGGTTTGGGCTTTTTAAAGCCCATGATTTCATTTACTCACCACACATATCAGATCCCACGATGCACCCACATGCTCCTTTTGTTCTTCTTAATTTTTTTTCTTCTTTTTTTTTTCTTTTTTTATTTTGTTCTCTCTTCTTTAAAAATTTTCATTATATTTATTTATAGTCATTTTGACTTATTAATCATGGTTCTTGATTTTAATTTTATTTTCTTTATTCATAGTATATATTTTCCTTTTGGATTTTGGATTTTTATTTTAATGATCATCTTGTAAACCTTTTTTCATCATTATGTTGCTTCTTTGATTTTTTTCCTTGATTCATTTATCTTATTCTATACTTTTGCTTACTCTTGGATTTTCGTTTTTATTTTTGGTCAATGATGTCTTGAATATCATAGAGGAATGATCTCAAGGTTGATTGAACCTTCAATGTTTCAAATTTGTTGATGAATGATCATTTGGCTCATCCTTTGACGCTTTGAGGCATTGATAGGTTGCCCTTAATTAATCGTTTGACACTCTTGATTAAAGATGGGACCATTATGTTAGATTGCGCTTGCTTACCATTGACTTATTAATTTTACTTTCTTTCATCTATAGCTTTTATCCTTTGTTTTCTCTTGCTCATATCTTGTGCGCATCATCATTCATCTAACTCATGCGTATTTTGTTATGTCATTTTGTTTCTCTTTTGTCCTGTTGAAAAACACAAAAACACTTAATAAATATGATACGTTTAATACGTCACGAGCCTTAAGTATATGGGAAAAGATGAGCGGGAGTTTTCCTTACCTCTTCTTAGAGTATTTTGTACATGAGATGCTTGGCTCATTTGTACGAAGTACTCGTTTTCATCGTCATAGACTTTAGTATAATACGTATCTCAAATCATTTGATTCATCTCCTAATAAAAAACCTCAACAAATTCAAATCTTTTTCCTTCAGGATTTTCTCTTTAACCTTTTTCAAAAGGGATATGTTATTTCCATTCTACTGCAATACAAGTAACTCATAAGTCTCCACACAACGAGCGGCAACACCTAACTACTAGAATGTGAACGTTAACATCATCCATAAAAAACACTTAATAGAGCAACCTTTTTTTTCTACAAGAACTACTGATTTTTGATTCTCTTTGGGATACGTAGACACTGGGTTGCAAAACTCGGTTGAACTCAATAATAAAAACATTTTGTTTTTCCCCTCTTATCTCATTCATGCATTCCATTAGAAAGTTAAGCTTTAGATATACGCACCCTTTGATTAGAACAACAAGAGTGGATCCCGTTGAGTACAACGGACGCGAGGGGTGCTAACACCTTCCTCTCGCGTAATCGACTCCCGAACCCGAATTTGGTTGCGAGACCATTTTCTTTCCTTTCTAAGGTTTTCTCAATGTTTTCTTTTCCCCATTGGGATAAATAAATTAGATGGCGTGTTTTTTTCTCATACCAACAGCTGGCGACTCTGCTGGGGACTATCGCTACCTATGCAAGTCAGTCCTAGCTCTTGTTTGTTTTCTTTTTCTTTGGATGTTTATTTTTATGCTTTATTTGATTTATTAATTGTATTCATTGTATATTTACCATTCATTTTATCTTGGATACTATTGTGCTATTGGGATGGGTTGTTGCTGAGAGATAAGCCTGCTACCCAGGCTTGAGGATACACATAGGATTAGAGTGGATAGTCGTGTTGACTTGCGTAGCGCTTGATACTTATAATTGGCACGAGACTCACATTTAGACAAGGATTTCTTGGATACATATTTTTCTTGCATGCCTATGCAATAGACATAATGTTTTCATAGAGAACTTACCACTCTGGAGACCTTTTTGGAAATCAGTGGAGGCCTCTTTGAGGGGTGGTAATATCTCGCGAGCAATCATTAAGGCGTTATTACTTTTCGACCTAAGAGCCAGAGAAGCTGAGGACCTGTTAGGAACTTCTGTCCCATATTTGAACCCACATATGAGAGGGAATGATGTTTTTGTAGGAAACTTTGACTTCCATCCTACCCGGTTTTCTTGTGCTCCTTATAGAGGAGAACTTTTGAACCTAGTATGTTATCAGTACAATAGTTATCCAGTATATGTGAAGGCTTTGATCTCATGTCCTCGCATTCATAACATTATATCATACATGTCCTCTTATTTCTAGGGATCTTGTCTTTGAGTCTTGTTGTTGAGCCTTTCTCTTGCTTAAATCTTGAGTCAAAGTATGTAGATTCCTTGGAAATAATTTAACATGGCATCTCATCGCATCCACTCCATTGAATTTGCATTCGTCAGCATTGCATACCATTCCTAAACACTCATTCTTCCTTTGTCCATGACCAGCCAGCTAATTTCTTGGTACCCATTTTGAACAAGTAGTAGCCGTTGAAAGACGACAAAGTGTTTGAAGCAGGATCAAGGTAGACACCTGAAAAGGCCGAGTTGGAAGCCATTGGTAGCTATGTCAAGGAACAACCTTCAGAATGTTGAGGTGGAGAATGTTGAGCCTCCACCAGGCTTTACTGTGACAACTAATCCACTGTATGGTCTTCTGCTTGATGATGATCCTCCACAAATGAACATTCCTACTCAACCCCAAATGATGTCATTGACTGATCCTATGAAGGAAAGGTTTCGTGCCCTTGAGGAGAAATTACAAGTTATGAAAGCACATGACACGCCTGGGCTTGATGCCATTGATATGTGCCTATTGCCAGATTTGGTAATCCCTCCGAAATTCAAGGTACCCAACTTCGAGAAGTACATAGGTCTCAATTTTCCAAAGTGTCATTTGGTGATGTTCTGCCGAAGAATGACTTCCTTTACCCAGGATGATAAGTTGATAATTCATTTTTTTCAAAACAACTTGAGTAGGGGATCATTGAGTTAGTACATGGATTTAGAAAGAAGTCGTGTCACGTCATGGAGGGATTTAGCTAGAGCTTTCCTAAATAAATACCAGTATAATTTGGACATGGCTCTCATTTGTACGCAGTTGCTAAGCCTATCTCAGAAGAGTAGTGAATCTTTCAAGGAGTATGTGCAGCGATGGAGAGAATTAGCATCCAGAGTGAAACCACCACTTTTAGACAGAGAGTTAGTTGACAATGACATGTTCATGGATACCTTGCAGAGCCCATACTTTTAAAGGATGGTTGAAATTAAATAATTTGACTTCTCGGACTTGGTGAAAGTTGGAGAACGCATCGAGAACGGACTCAAGAGCGGACAAATTCAAGACGCCTCGAGCAGCCAAGCTAGCGAGAGTGAATCCCTCAGCAATTCCCAAGAGGAAGAAGAGTATGAAACCAATGCAGTCATAGAAAATATTGAGTCTTCTCAAGATGCAACGTCAAAACCTTATGGTCCCTCATCTTCTCAACAGTCATCATTTCCAGTGCCATGATATCCCTATGGACAACCAACCCTGCATAGAGCTTCGTACCAGAAACCTTGGATTTCTCCTCATATAAATCAACGAGCCCATGGTTGAGGATATCAGAATCAGCATTAGAGCCAACATAGGCCTCGCAACAACTTGTAACAGGGGAATGCTCCTCTTCATCCAATTCGTATCTCATACATTCAACTTTTACCACGTCTAATTAAAAGCTCGTTGGTGGTTCCCAAGTCTCTAAAGTCATTTCTAGAACCATACCCGCCTATGTACAATCCCTATGTGCAGTGTGGATATCATGGAGCATCAATGGGGCACTCAACTGAATATTGCAAAGTCTTCCAAGCCAAAGTGCAATAGTTAATTGATAAAGGGTACATATCATTTCCAGAAGGAAGCCTGGTTGTGCACGTCAATTTCTCGCCCGAATGAGCTCGAAGACTTCAAGGAGCATCTCCTCAAGCCAATGGTTCAGACTAGAAGACATCCTCAGAACTGGAAATCATTGGATCATTTTATCATTTGCATTTGTAATTTATTTCCTGTTAAACGCTACTTGCTTTTAAACATTGTTGTTTTGAATAGTAATATTAATAAAGTGATCATCCATTTTCTAAGTTAATTATATCACATTCGCTCTTTTTTCTTATCTTATATCAAAAAACAAAAAAAATATATCCATATACCTCTCGTCCACTTTCTTTATCAAGCTGTTGTTTTAGCAAAGATTGGAGGGAGGATGATGAAAACTGAATACCCAAAACTGTTGTTGGTATGCTTTCGGATAAAATCCTACTAATGATGTACAAGCATTGTTTCAAATCCCCAAACATTGGAAAGATAAGGAGTTAGTCCCTAGTTAACCACCTCGAGTCTAGAAGTAGGAGTTTCCTTCGGATTTTTAAACCCTTACGCTTAACCTGGGGCATGGGTAATTGTTCAGTTAATTGGACTACTCACTCGAATCACAAGATGAAACATCTCATTTGGGGATCAACCACATATTTTTCTTCATCCTGAGGAGTTAAAAGAATCATGCAAAATCCAAGAGTTGTGTCGGTTGTTCTTCAAGGACCAATGACTTGGCAGGAACAAGCCTTTCCAAAATAAAGAGAAAAATCAAAACAAAATAAAAAAAGAAAAAGCCCGCTAATTCGAACACCTCAAGAGGAGACTTAGGCAAAAATTAAGGAAATCCCTGTGGACTTGAAAAACAAAATCATTTTAGGCAAAATTTAGGAATCAAAAATAAAAAAAAAAATCAAAAGAGGTCCTCAAATCCTCAAGAAAGAATAAACAAGATTTTGTGACCACGAATTAGAGGGTCACCGACATCCACAAAAACAAAATAAGGTGACTACCATTTCAATAAAATCTTGAATCATCATCTCCACTCTTACATCGTCAAACTCTAGATGCGTCTGTCGAATTAACTGAACGTATGACTGGAGGTCATCACGAAGAAAGGGTGCGTTTGAGCTTTATATCCTTTGTTTCTATAACCATGAACCAGACCACGTTACAACCCTCAAAAGACCTAATTGAAGCAAGGTCTATTCTAAAAGTATTCTACAGCAAGGTTGCGTAAACTTACTCCTAGAGATTTGATAATCTTCTTCTCATTGTATCTTTCACACTAGCTAAATCAGCACTACATTTGGACTAATGGTCCATTCGTCACACACTATCACATCATTCCAATAATGATTGATTTTTTCAAAAAATTGCATGAGCATCGCATTAAAATTACCATCCGTGAATGAACAATTTTTAATTGCAAGTCAGTACTTGACATCAGGAAAATTTCAACAAGGAGCAATCGAAGAGGGCTTGATCATCCAGCAAAGTTGATCAGAATCAAGAACACCTCATAACCATATAGATCAGGGGCATTGTCATATTAACTTGTGGAATCATTCAGTCTAAAGCAAGTCCCCAAACATTAGTTGATTATGGGGAAAATCATTCAAGAATCGGTTGAACGGAGAGAATCATATCAAGACTTTACCAACCACGGGCAGGCCACCCAGAGGTTCTTTTGATTAAGGAAAAGTCCCTCAAGCGCTCAATCAGCATAAGTTAAGTCACCTCAATGCTCGTTCAGGGGCAAGTTACCTCAAGAGTACGTCGAAGTCAACCACTTCAAGAGTTGGTTAATCAAGGATGAATCCTTTCACGACTCAAAATTCTAGGGCAATCCATCTCCAATACAAATTATGGTATAACTGCTCCCAAACTTCCTTTCAAGGAAAAATTCTTCAAATACCTAGACTGGGGCAAGATGAGCCACAGAGGGGAAAATATTTTCCATGCCATTAAGTTGCTCAATCCAACTTTGTCAACAACCTTTGAGTTCAAGACGAGTGACGAGAATCATGTTATTAACCCATCAAATAACCTTTGTGAAACCCCCTAATTTTTACCCATAAGATCCCACATATCATTTGCATCTCATATCACAAACAAGATCACTAGTATCCGTGTGTTTTTATTACTTGCTTTATGTTTGTTTCTGTTTACTAACCTTTAACCAAAATACCAAAAATATTTTGAAATTTTTTCTTGTTTCTTCTTCTCTGTGTGTTTAGGGTTTTGCAGGGAGATTGATGGCAAAGGTATGGCTTGAAATCAAGTGTGGCTATTCAATTGTGGTTGAGGTCAGATGGAAGTTTGACCTAATCTTGGTCAAACTATCAAGAGATTACTTCAATATCGAATTGGTTGTGTCAGTGGGCTATTTCTCAGGCAACATGTATTCAAGGATAAGTTGTTTTGTGCTGAAATTCATCAAGCTTTCAAGCAGTATTCTATAAAAAGTTTGGTCCAGGTTATCATGATCAAGGTTTATCAGTCTAGGTTGTGTTCATCTGTGGATTTATTTTCCCAAAGGTGCAAGTAATTCACTGGACGACATCCATTTTTTATCCATGATTTTACTAAGTAAGCAAAACAAAAACAAAAGAATAACTACATACCTGTCTATATAGAAGTCAGCAACTTCTGGACTAAACCACAAAGTGTAAGATTCTTGAAAACGATCCGAATTCACTCTTTACAAGTAACCCCTATAGCAAATGAACGTAAGTTAGTAAGTGATGGTGTATACCACGTATAACAAGTCAAAGTTTCAAGAAACAAATTTAGTAAACATCATCATTAAATCAAATAGCATGGTATAGTTTCAACTCAACATTGTAAAAAAAACAACTTCAACGCTTAAGTTCAAGTAACAATTCAATCACTATTTATCATTTTCAATCATCTCTCAAAATAAATTCAATCACTAGTTCACTTAACTACTAATTTCATTATCATTTTCAATAACAACCAAATTCTTACATCACAAAAATTTTCCGATAAATGTTCACTTTAACTTTACAAATAGCCCTATAACAACCTCAACAATCTAAATTCTACAACACTCTTAACTACCTTGAATTTTCTAATTAATCACTATTCTACAAATTTTACACATTAAACTAACTTCTACTATTCTACAAATTTTACACATTAAACTAACTTCTACTATTCTGCAAATTAATCATTAAACTAACTTCTACAAATTAATCATATTTTACACAATAATCACTATACTAACTTCTACTAATTAATCACTTTTCTAATTAATCACTTTTCCAATTAATCACTAACTAACTCCTACAAATCAAAAAATGAAAACCTAACATCAACAACTAATAATACACCAAATTTATCTCACAGAAACAGCAGAGAAACAGTCTACAATGGAGAATATTAGACATTTTCATTAATGGAGAGAAAACCAGAAAAAGGAGAGTAAAAACCTCAGAGAAACAATCAACAATGGCGGACGACGGTGTGAGTAAGCAGAAACGACGGAGGGAAACCACAAACGGAGTAAAACCATGACGGATTTCGTTTGCAAAACGACGGAGGACGGCGTGGTTTCGTTCGTTTGCAGAAAAAAAATAGAGGAAGAAGAGAAATAGTAGTTGCTAGGGCGAAAATAGAAACGGTCGTAATGAAACAGTACTAGTCGTTTGCAGAATCTGTTTTAATTTTAATATTTTAAAACACCTTTAGCAGCGCTTTTAGAAAACGCTTTCTTATGTTAATCCTTTAGCAGCGCTTTTAGAGTAAAAGTGCTTTGTAATGTGGGAAAAATGAAAGGCCTTTAGCATCGCTTTTTAAAAGCGCTGGCTAAAGCGTGTTGTACGAAAGCCCTTTAGCAACGCTTTCTAAAAGCGCTGCCTTATGTCCCACATTTAGCAACACTTTTCATAAAACGCTTTTAAAAGTTCAGCTGCCATAGGGCTTTAGCAGCGCTTTTAAAAAGCGCTGTCTTATGTCACCTATTTAGCAGCGCTTTTTTCTTTCGTTTTTTATTTTTGTGTTTAGCGAAACATATAGCAGCGCTTATGCCAGAAAGCGCTGTCTTTGTTGCGCTGCGAAAACACATTTTTGGCATAGTGCTAGTCTTTTGTCTCTTTCAAATGGTTTGGGTCTACCTATGTAGCTTATTCAATATTTAAGGAGAATCGTGCTAAAACATCTTTCTTGTTAAGTTGAGTGCAAATGGGTTTTGTCCGTGTTTGGGTAAGCACAGTCTAGGTATGGGTCTGCATGGGTTATTCTTGCCAACTTTTGGCTAAAAAGGGGGAGAATGGCTTCTTGCTTAAAACTGAGAAGTGTATGTGCATTTGTGTTGCTGATCTGCAAAAATGTCTCAAAGGATGTTGTAAGGTTCTAGGTTCTAACATCTTGGGAAGTTATGTTTTGTGATCAGAGTTAGGAAGCAAGTTGTGTTTTGTGATCTGAGTTACATTCTCTATGTACTTGGTATCACAAGGAAATGAAGAGGGTAACTCGAAATTATCTTCTCCCTCTTCCTTGGCACTTGCTTCAGGTTTTCCCACTGCATGCACCATCAAACTGAAGAATGTTTTAGCCAAAATTTGTCAAAAGGGGGAGATTGAAAGCTCCAAGGGTTTGACTAAATTTTGGTAAAACATAATGTTGGGAAAAATGTTCTAACATGAAGGTTTCTGCCCCAGACCAAAGATGTCGAATGAAATGTCCCAGCATGAAGATTCAACATCATGACTGTCACAGCAGGTTTTGTTTTTAAATCTGTTCCAAGATCCAAGGCGAGATTGGCAGTGGATCAAGGACAGAAGATTAAAAGCCCAACACATCAGAAGGCTATAAAAGAAGACCATGACCTAGACCAGAAAAGAGAGGGAGAACGACATAGACTTAGGAATCCTATTTTTGTAAAGTAGGGTTTAGGGTTTTGAGAGTCGTAGGTTTCTCTTATAAGTCGCTATCTATATCGATTTGATACATTGTGGAAGATATAGGTACTTGTACAGATTCAGAAACCCGTAGTTAATGAATCGTGTATTGTTCTTGGATGAAACTTTTAAGCAAATCCAAGTTAACTTGTTAGTCAAGAATGCTTGACTAAACTTTGTATTGAAAGAGGTGTCTTTCAAGTAGGATGATACAGTTATTGTGACTATAACTGTTAGATAATCACAGGTTATGATTTAGGGAGTGAGATGGGTTTCTCTTATCTAGGATGAAGTTCTTAGATAAAGTTTTCATTGGATAGTGATAGGTAAACCAGAGAGTGTTTACTGTAAACCAACGGTTGTTTACATAAAACTATACTACTAATAGTGGATTCTTCTTCCTAGCTTGGTATGCCCCCATATGTAGGTGATTTGCACCGAACTGGGTTATCATATTATGTGTTGTTTATCATTCTGCGATTTACAGTTCAGTATTGATTAACATGTTGTAACAGATGTCAAAACATCTGTCATGTTGCTGTTGCTGATATTCTGAATATCAATTTGCAGTTCTGTTCTTATTTTAAAGTTGTGCAGAGAACAATGTCTTGACATGTGTTAGGACATCTGCTATCTGCTATGCCAGAATTTCAAGTATAGGGTTTAGTGAAATAAGCAATGTACATTAGATTTAATAAACTCAAACTTGTTTTACCCCTCGATTTTATGAGATACTCGAGGTGAAATGTGGTATATCCGTTGGTGAAATTACAAAAACGAAGGGACGTGTGTTTTCGCCATTTAGGAATTTCAAAAAAGGTATCCCGGGGATCGAATCCATGACCTTTTCACATACCCGTCGATTTTTTAAAACCAATAGGTAAAATGTGCACTTTTCATGACGCCTTTCATTATCGCGTCTTTGTAGTTGAGGTTAAATGTATTTCGCGTTAGAGGATAACTGTTTCTAGTAATGGATACATGATAAATATAAAATACATTTGTTAAATATAAAAAAAATATTTATACTATATTTTATTAGTGGCATACTCTATCACAATTTTCACAAGTAATAATTAGTTGGATAAGATATTAATCATTGTAATAAATATTATTTTTAAAACTTTGAAAAAATGAAATCACAATTTTATTTTAGGCATCAAATAAAATCACAATTTATCATAACATTTTTAAATTCAATTTCTTAAAAAACGGGGGTAATATATACACTATCAATATCGACCAAGTTTTTATATCTTCCAAAGTTACTTCAATTGAGTTGAAATTAGAAAGAAATTAATAACGTGCACGAGTGGGGTGGATGGAGTTAAGGGTTCATTCCATGCATGCTGATCAGGTGCTGCAGGCTGACATACCCATACCATGGTACGCCCTATTCCCTACTCATAGCCATTACAAGATCCTGACGTGGCAATTTGTGAATGATTGGTTAATCTGATAGAATAGGGTGGGCCTGGCCCTGGGTTTCGTGAGCCCAAGCCCCAAGATAATTGTCTGGAATAGGAATTGTGGGGTCCCATCGAGCTGGCCATAACATACATACTACTACGTCATTGTCTAGTTCTGATGGACGGACAGGATTGGATTGATGGTTCACAAGTTGACATTTGATTTCACTGTGACACATGAATACACTCTTTTTCATATTCCATTATCCCACTATTTTTTGTCGATGATTCATTCATTGAATGAGGCATTGGATCACACAATTTGCAAAGCGTAACATCAGAAGGTGTTGGGCTTGGAGCACTGTACTGTGTCAACAACAACAACAAAAAAGTTATTGAAACAAACGGTAACTTTTGTCGAATTATATTTGATTTAAAATAAAGAAGAAAGATATTGTAAATTAATCTATATTTTATTATATTATTATTATTATTAGGGAAAAAAACACTCGTAATTTAGGAAATACAAAACTATTATGAATGAATCTTTAATCTCTTTGAAGATTTACAATTTTTTTTTTTTTTTGGAAATCTTGGTATTCGGCCTTGCGACCGACTAATCCAATAAGACCAATCCCACTGTCCACTAGCGGAAATTCCGTTTAAAGCCGGAGCAAAGTTCCGTATAGACTGACTCACACAAGGATTGATTAGGGGTGTACGTGGGTTGGGTTGAACCGGATTTAGCCTAACCCGTTCAAACTTCAATGGGTTGTGCTCATCGTCCAACCCGCAATTTCATTGTCAAAACCTACACAAACCAACCCGTTCATTTATGGGTTGGGTTGAGTTGGGTTCGCGGGTTGTGTTTCAAATAAAAAATATATTTTTTTTATGTTTATTTTTGTCGGTTTAAAAAAAATGTAACATAACTCAATACAATCATACTCATTTATAACACTCAAATTCGATGAAACACGTCATATAATATCTAATAAAATTCATTAACATAACATAACACTTGATATTTGTATAAAATTCAACAAGACGCGTTATTTCTATAAAATAGGTAAGTTAGAAATGATACAAAAGAAAATAGAAAACAACATTTAAAATTAGAATTACGTAAACTCATTCGTCTAGTAGTATTATTGGTGGAGAATATTTTTTTTTTTTTGAAAAAATTATGGTTATTAGTGAGATATTACTTTTATATTTTTATTAAAAATAAAAATAAAAATAATAAAAAAATTACTAAAGCCACATCAATGGGTTGGGTCAATGGGTCTGCGGATTGCAAAACTCAAACCCGATACCCGACCCAAACTATACGGGTTGTTATGGGTTGGGTTGGGTATACAAGTAAACGAATGGGTTCGGATAATTTATGGGTGAGGTTGGTTTGGGTCAACGGGTTCGTGGGTCGACCCGCACCCATGAACACCCCTGGGATTGATTGTACTTAATAAGATTTGAACCTGAAATTTTAAAAGGAACACACTCTCAAGACCCAAGCCTCCACTACTAGCGAACCCTTGGAGTTAATTTGTTTATGATATTAATGAGCTAAGAATGTCAAACATAAATGAAATAAAAACTTATTGATTGATATGATGATTTTTTTTATTCTTACATTTAGTCACTTTAGTAGGTACAGTCGTACATTAAAATCTACAATCTACAATCTTATAAGTGAAAAAACCTAAGTCAAGTCGATACATGCATACTTTTTTTGTTCCTTTTTAAGTGTCATTTTTTTAATAATTTTTTGTAAGTTTAAGGTAGTAATAATTGCATTTTGTCAAAATTACCACTATATATTTATTACAGAGAGAGAAAAAGTAAAATAAATAATTAGGGGTATTTTATGTAAAAGGAGATTTATGATTTGAAAAGTAATAATATTTATTGGTTTCATTGGTATGTGTAAAAAGTGAAAAGATGACACTTAAAAAGGAATTGAGGGAGTATTTGTTTTATATTACATGTACACTTGAATATCTGCTGATATAAATGTCAGTCTTACTTCTTTTTTATTAGTAAAAAAGTTCATATTCGACTTTTTTTTTCACAAATACTTTCGCTCGCCTAAATATTTTAAATATGCCATCATGATGGTCTAGCCTAGAAATAGTTAGAAGAAAATTTTGAGCATGTGTTATTTGCAAACACATAATTTTTTTTTTGTCTCGTGCTCATATGGAACTTTACTTTTATGTTCAAAATACTTTTAATGAAAAGGAAACTCACCAAAAACATGTTGGACTGTCAATATATATACTTTAACTGCTTTAGTTTTCAGTTACAGTTGGTTATTTTGTTAGTTTTTTTGTATCAGTTACTATCTTACTATGACAATTAGACTGCACTTGATGAACATATACCATGTAACTGCATATTATCAATCATGAGAAGTTTTATTTTTCAATTCATTTGTTGCCTTGGTTTTACCCTATATGAACTTCTCTTCACCTTCACATGGTATCAGAGTTCAACTAATCTTTGCTTTCCATTGTAAAACTTTATCTTTTTCCCTTCAATTCCCTATTTTATTTGAAATCATCTTCTCTTTCTATGGCAACCATAAATTATCTTGATTTTTTCACCAACTCTGCAAATCTATATTATATTCACCATAACAAGAGCCCTTCATTGACTCTTGTTTCATCTTCTCTTAATAACAAGAATTGTCATACTTGGAATTGTTCTATGCATCTTGCCCTAATCTCTAAGAATAAGCAAAAATTCATTGATGGTTTAATCCCTAAACCCTCAATTTTTAATCCCCTTCATGCATCATGGGTTGATGCAACACCATGGTCCTTTCATGGATCCATCACTCAATTTTAGAATCAATTTCAAAATCCATTCTTTTGATCGATTATACTTGTTCTAGCTAAAAATAGTTAGAACACCAAAAGTGCTAACTCTCATTCTTTTTGGACAAAGTGAGTTACGCTGTCTATTCTACTAAGTGTTTTGAGATGAATATATGGGGATTTGAGGGCTATACAAATATTGTACGCTACCTCAAGATGAATTTCTTGCTTAACCCTCATGCAGGAGCCCCGTTATATAGCCTTCCTTTAATTCAAGCCATTAAGAGAAGCCTTTTGGCCTTCTGGCGTTATGTGGTCATCATTACCATAACCTCCCTACATGAATACAGGTTTTGAAGCTCTTGATAACGTTCGTATTGATGCGCCTCCGCCGTTACAAAAGGTGGAGTGACATTTGACGAGCATGTGTCCGACATCGGTGTCGGGTTGGTGGGATGTGGTACCCGCCTCAATGAGAACTCGGCCAGGTGGGAGTCGAGCTCCATGATCGGTCCGAGTTGTGCATGAGGCTCATCTAGCCCTCTTCATTGTACGATCTCTGTTGCTGCTATCGTCTGGTCCGTACCCACCCGTATCCGACTAATCAACTCGACATAAAATATATTCGGTATATACATAAGCCCCCCGAGTACTATATCTGATCACAAGGATATAGTACTCGATCGTGACATAAGCCCTGATATATTTGCTAGGTGCCGAGTTGTAGATCGGCCTTTCTTCTTAGGTCCTTACGTGTCAAGAATTCTCAAACGGTTATGTCTCTTAATCTTCCCTAGCATTATGATGACTTTAATATCTCATAAGTGGCTAGTCTCTAGCTATTTTTTCGAACCTTGTGTTTTTATTAAAAATAGCCTTCTCTTTCCTTCACTCTTGCGTTTTTCTTTAAGTGAATCTGATTCCATCTTCAAGCGCTCCCTACTTCAGGTATTCTTTTTTCTTTCTCTCTTGATTTTCCTCAATTTTATTTTTAACGCATAAATGGTAGTTCTTAGGGAATATGATAACGAGGGTAGGGTTATTCGTAAGAGTAACGATGAGAGAAAAAGACTATGGGGGAAAATATTCAAGAGATGATGGATTCCGTAGGGGTAGAAGAGTATGGCGAGCCATGGATAAGTTTTATAACGAGACTCTCACTTCTGAAAGTGACTTTGACTCTGACTCTTCAGGTTCCGTAGAAATTCTAATGGAGACTGCTGCTCCCTTTGATTATGAAGTTATGAACCATAAGAATATCAATGTTGACGACTTGGAGATTGCTACAACTCGCTCTCTAAGGATCATATCCTCCACTGGTTCCGAGGACGATGTTATTTTGGAACCGTGTAGCCCAAAGGAAAGAGTATGTATACTCCGGCCAAAAGATGTTCCTGAAGACTTTTTCTATTTTTATCCTAGTATTATTGAAGATTTCAACATCCGAATCCCCTTTTCCGATTTCGGGGTGGACGTGTTGAAAACTGTCAACATAGCACCTTCTTAGCTCTGTCCCAACAGCTGGGGGTTTATAAAGGCCTTTGAGAGGGTTTGTGAGGTTTTAGATATTGTTCTGACTATAGGTTTATTCTTTTCCTTCTTTGAAGTTAAAGGCGTTGATAACGGGAGCTGGGTTCAGATTAGTGGAATGCCCGACCGAAGTTTTCTTCAGGCCTATACCTCAAATTACAAGAATTATAAAGACCATTTTTTGAGAGTTCGCTGCAGACCGAGGTGTCCACAAGTATTGTACGCCTTGGATGGGCATCCTCGTTTCCCTCATTACTGGACCAAAGATCCATTATCAATTACCGATTTTAATTACGATAAATTGAATGATTTAGAGCTCCAGTCCCTGGCTATTCTTGATTCATTCCCTATGATGAGGATTAAGGAATTGTTGCCCCTAGATGATAACCGACTCCTTCTCTTCTTGGGTAATAGTTATCCTTTATTTCAACTATTCTTTGCTCGCCTTTTTATTCTAACCTTGTGCTGTTTGTTTGCAGACAAGATGACTGACCTGTCTGTAGCCGAGCAGAAGAAGTTGATGCAAGCAGCTAGGGAAGCCTGGAGAGGAACCGGGGGCCCATCTACATCTAAGTCCGACTTAGGTGGATTAGAAGTCAGGGCACCAAAACGGCCCAGGGGAACGAGCACAAAATCCGCCCCAAGCAAAGCCGAGCCCCAGCCTCTAATTCTACCTGCTCAGGACGAAACTTCTCAAGGTGACCCGAAGAAGTTAAAGGTTCACATGAATGAAAATGTCCATCAGGCTGAAATGGAGATTATCTCCCTCATGAGAGGTCCAGGAGAGAATTCCGTGTCTGGGGAATTCAAGTTTTGGTCCAATGATTTTGATGGCTTCAGATACCTGCGTGACCATCTCAATGCTATCGAGGATGTTAACAAAGTTAAATCCATTGGTCATCAGAAAACCACTCAGAATCTTAGCTCTTATTTGATGACGTGCAGTGTTCTCGCTTGTGGTTTATTTGAGTTATCTGATGACTCTGAGAAGCTTGAGTCAAAGTTTAAGGATAAAGTTTCTCAGTTGAAGGAGTCTCAGTCTAAGAAACTTTCTAGCTTGGAGAAGGATTTGGCAAACTCGAGAAAGGAGAAGGAGACTTTAGAGTCTGATCACAAATCAACTTTAGCCAAGCTTACTAACCAGTTGAAGACATCCGAGGCCGCTAATGCTGAGCTTTTATCATCCAATAACGATCTTAGAGAAACTCTGAAGAAAGCTCAGATCAATATTCTGTCTGCCAGTGATGAAGCATTTGAGAGAGCTAAAGATCAAGTCTTCTGTCTCCATCCTGGCCCGGATTTGTTAGAAATGGATTACTTCAAAGTGGTGCAAGATGGCCGTATTATGGATCTTGGCGAGTTGGAGAAGGATAACCCAAAGAGATCCTAGGGTCCGGTCAATGATGCTGACGAGAATGTGAACCCGACACTAAAGGATGTTGCCAATGACACTTCGGCTGCTAGTTAATCTTGTTGCTCTTTGTTTCAGTTAGTCATCCTTCTGGATGCACTTTATATTTTAGCGAGGGAGAATGGTGTTGTCCCCCTCATGCTCATGACTTTTTAGCCTTCAGGCTTGTAATGTACAATGCTTTTGCCCTTCTGAGGCTTTATTTTTATTGCTTATTGAAAGCTCCAAGAGTTTGACTAAATTTTGATAAAACATAATGTTGTGAAAGATGTTTCAACATGAAGGGTTCTCCCCCAGACCAAAGATGTCAAGTGAAATGTCCCAGCATGACGACTCAACATCATGATCATTACAGCAAGTTTGTTCTAAATCTGTTCCAAGATTCAAGGCACGAGTGGTAGTGGATCAAGGACCAAAGATATGAAGCCCAACGCAACATAAGCCTATAAAAGAAGACCAAGACCTAACGCAGAAAAGAGAGGAGAACGACATAGACTTAGGAATCCTATTTTGTAATGTAGGGTTTAGGTTTTGAGAGTCATAGGTTTCTCTTGTAAGTCTCCCTCTGTATCGATTTGATACATTATGGTAGACATAGGTACTTATACAGATTCAGAAACCCGTAGGTAATGAATCGTGTACTGTTCTTGGATGAAGCTTTGAAGCAAATCCAAGTTAACTTATTAGTCAAGGATGCTTGACTAAATTTTGTATTGAAAGGGGTGTCTTTCAATAGGATGATACAGTTATGGTGTAGTAATTGTTAGATAATCACAGGTTGTGATTTAGGGAGTGAGATGGGTTTCTCTTATCTAGGATGAAGTTCTTAGATAAAGTCTTCATTGGGTAGTGATAGGTAAACGTGGGTGTTTACTGTAAATCTTAGGTTGTTTACATAAAACTATACTACTGATAGTGGATTCTTCTTCCTGGATTGGTATCCCTCAAATGTAGGTGATTTGCACCGAATTGGGTCATCATATTCTGTGTTGTTTATCATTCTGCAATTTACAGTTTAGTTTTGATTAACATGTTAGAACAGATGTCGAAACATCTGTCTTTCTGCAGTTACTGATATTTTGGAAATTAGTCTGCTGTTCTGTTCTTGTTTAATATTTATGCAGAACAATGTCTTGACATGTGTTAAGACATCTGCTATCTGCTATGCCAGAATTTCAATTGGTATCAGAGCAGGCATCATGTCTGTTTCTAGATGAGATCTTTGGGAGATACTTTTTGGCATTTTAAACAAGGAGGAGTTTTGGAGATCAGTTCATCAACTCAGATATACTCAAGGGTATTAATGGATGAGATGAATATTCTGGATCGAAGGTAACAACCCAATGGTTGTTCATGTTTTTGAGGAGGTTCTACAACAACTGCAGGAAAGATTCAAAAGTACAAAAGTGCAAGGAAGGATTCATCTCTCTTAATCCTAAGGGTGGATCCAATCTAAATGGAGATTTCTGAATTGTTGAGGTAAATAGGGTTCCTTCAGAGAGAATCTTAGTTACTTGAGTCAAGGGTGGCAACCTTGGTATCTCAACACTTTGTTTATCAAGGAAGATACTTGCAAAGATTGAATACTTGATAAGTGTTTATGGAGTGATCTGTTGGAGTATGGCTTCAACAGTGAAGCAGGGTTATTGAACAAGGATTTAAGATCAATTGCTATTTGTGATATTCACAAGTATTTAATTGATTATCCTTTTATGTGAAGTTCAAGATTGTTGATGTGCAACACGATGTTGAAACATCTCTTCATCTGGGTTTGTGCAGAATCATGGGAGGGATACTGCATAAGCTTTTGAATCTATTTCTCTTGGGTGTTGACCTAAGAATCTGCTTCAGTGTGGTGTGGCAGAAGCATCTGATCTCTGAGAGTTTCCTGGCAAGAAACTGGTCTAGATAATAGTGATGTGGAAGATGAAGAAGAAAACATCATAATCTTGATGAATAGTTCTTGGATCAGTTTATTTCTGATCTAGGAGTATTGGAGTACATCAGGTGTGTTCCAGTTGCTACTATAAGCATCTAATGTTTATCTAGAAAATGTCCTGGCAAGAGACTTGTCCATAATATGGTGTTGGTGATGGCACAACTTGGGTCAGTTTATTTCTGATCTAGGTACATAGGAGCATGTGATCTTGCTCATCTTGGAGGTCAAGGATAAGTGGTAGTTATCTCTGACTTTCTACAGACTACTCTACTTAAGAAAAGTGACATTCTTTGGTATGGATGTGGTGTAGTCTATGACTACTTCTCTTCTGAAGAATCAGACTTGGCGCGTTGAGTTCTTTGGAGTTGTAAAACAGATATTCATCAAGGTGTGAGCTTGAATTGAATACCTGTGATATGATTAACAGGATGGAGGTTGTCTACTCAAACTTGGTTGTTGAATCAAGTCTATGAGAACATGAAAGTCTTGTTCTGTTATAGGGAGGAGGTTCTTCTAAGTGGCAGAAGGAAGAGCTGAATTCCTCAGCTGGATGTCTGATCAGATGGCAGGACATCAAGCAGAAACTTCAGGGTCTTAGTTGATGTTGTGACACATCATTGGAAAATAAGTCGATCTTCTCAGAAATAAATGAAATTAATTCTTTAAAAAGGTTTATATCATGCAGTTTGCGGGAGCTGTAGAAGGAGAAGATGTTACATGTCTAAGGCTTGGTGGATCCAAGATGGCTTACTATGGAGTAAGTAGATCATGTAACTTGAAAATTAGGTTTCATTAGTGGATCAGAAGATTGTCTGAAACTCTGAAGAAAAGTTAAGATGAATCAAACAGTGGCATTTGGTTGATCTTTATTGTGCATTCAAGCAGGGTGCTTGGAACTAATTACTCTTGGGCAGAAGGGTAGTTGGTTGAAGACGTAAGAAGGTTCTGGTTCAGTTCTGTCTTGGAGCTTGTGGTAGAAGTTCTAAGCTGATTATGGAAGATTACCTTCTTTTGGTGGATGAGAGTTTATTTCTCTCTATGGTTATCTGGAGTTCTTGTTGATCAAGATGGTGGTGCAGTGTTGTTTGAAGATCTTTAGTTGGATTACTATGCAGATAGTAAGTCCAGTGGTGGAACATATCTAGAACCATGTTGGTTGGTGTCTATGATATGTGAAGGATGTCCTAACTGATGTTCGAACATCTTCTAGGTTAGTTATCCTTGGAGTAGGATTCTTAGTTCTGTGTGTGGAACTTGACACTCACATCTTGTCTAAGAGGTATTTATCTTGTCGTACGGGAGAATGATGGGTAAAGGTCTATCTTGGAAGTCTGATGTGAATGTGACATGATAGAAGTGGATCAGTTGGTGCTTGTGGAGCAAATAAGATGAGGATTTCTGGAGTATGTGTTTGATGTCCTTTAAGTGTGAAGAACGTCTGGGCGTGCTAGCAAACTAAGGGGCTCTGTATATCTCTTTGAGGAATGTGAAGTATTCCAGATTCAATTGGGTTGTATCTCAGGGAATAAGGAGATCTATACATGAGAATTTAGGAGGAATTCATGTGGTGTATAGATGGTTTCTGGACGAGAGGGATCAATGGTGTTTTGGTCTCAATCCAAGAGTTTGTTGGTTGTGGTACAAGGATGCGTTCTTGGTACTCTCACTATATGATCATGAAGTTGTCATGGGATATCATGTGGTGATTTTTGGTGGTTCTTGCTGAAGAAGCATCTGTTGAGAAAGATAGGGGGAGAACTTCTGTCTGTTAAATGTACTCGTGTGGTACATGGTTTACTTGAGGGCCAAGCATTAGGTGAATATGTTCAGCAGGTGTGTTGAATAGAGGGTGCGTTCTTGAAGACATGAAGATGCATCTTATGTTTTCAATTCATTCAGGGTGTTCTTCTTGCAAAGGCGCACTAGTTATCTACGACAGGGGGAGTTAGACTTCTGTTTTGGATATATGGCTGCAGTGGTGCAGATTGTGTATCAAAATTGTTTGTGATTTCAAGCAGTTTGTGATAGATTGCCTCAGGTGAGGGTGATATGTCAAACGAGATGTCGTGACATTACTCTACTCGTATAAGTTCTGGGTGAACTTATTAGGTTATTCTAATTTAGTCATTGGTGTCAATGGATTGAATTAGAAGTGGTACAAGTATCTTGGGAATTTATGCTGATGGAAAGGTCAATGGAAGAATTCTTAGTAATCAAGTTTGCTAATTCTAGATTAAGGAAGTGATTTGGAATAAACAGAAGATGGGTGTGATTGTAGTTCTGTCTGTGGGGACCTTGAATCTGACAAAATTAGGTTAGGTATCAGGACACTGTTCAGAAGCGGTTTCAAGGACAAGTCAGAAAAGGTGGAATCTTTCGAAACTATCTTGACCAGCAGTTATTGCACTCATTGACTAGTCTTTTGTTTCTTTCAAATGGATTGGCTCTACCTATATAGCATCTTCGATATTTAAGGAGGATCGTGCTAGAACATCTTTCTTAAGTTGAGAGAAAATGGGTTTTGTCCGTGCTGGGGTAAGCACAATCTGGGTATGGGCTTGCATGGGTCACTTTTGCCATCTTTTGGCTAAAAAGGGGGAGAATGGCTATGTTGTTACTATGAATTGTTTGCATGCTTATGAGCTACTGATCATCTGGAAAAATGTCTCAAAGAATGTTATGACGTTCTAGTTGCTAACATCTTGGGTAAATTGTGTTTTGTGATCAGAGTTAGAGAGCAAGTTGTGTTTTTTGATCTAAGTTACATTATCTATGTACTCAATATCACAAGGTGAATGAGGAGGGGATCTTGAAATTATCTTCACTCTCTTTCTTGACACTTGCTTCAGGTTTTCTCACTACATGCACCATCAAACTGAAGAATGTTTTAGCCAAAATTTGTCAAAAGGGGGAGATAGAAAGCTCCAAGAGTTTGACTAAAGTTTGGTAAAACATAATGTTGTGAAATATGTTTCTACATGAAGGGTTCTGCCCCAGACCAAAGATGTCGAGTGAAATGTCCCAACATGACGACTCGACATCATGATCATTACAGTAGGTTTGTTCTAAATCTGTTCCAAGATTCAAGGCACGAGTGGCAGTGGATCAAGGACCAAAGATATGAAGCCCGACGCAGCAGAAGGCTATAAAAGAAGACCAAGACCTAATGCAGAAAAGAGAGGAGAATAACATAGACTTAGGAATCCTATTTTGTAATGTAGGGTTTAGGTTTTGAGAGTCGTAGGTTTCTCTTGTAAGTCTCCATCTGTATCGATTTGATACATTGTGGTAGACATAGGTACTTGTACATATTCAGAAACCCGTAGGTAATGAATCGTGTATTGTTCTTGGATGAAGCTTTGAAGCAAATCTAAGTTAACTTGTTAGTCAAGGATGCTTGACTGAATTTTGTATTGAAAGGGGTGTCTTTCAATAAGATGATACGGTTATGGTGTAGTAACTGTTAGATAATAACATGTTGTGATTTAGGGAGTGAGATGGGTTTCTCTTATCTAGGATGAAGTTCTTAGATAAAGTCTTCATTGGGCAGTGATAGGTAAACGTGGGTGTTTACTGTAAACCTTAGGTTGTTTCCATAAAATATACAACTGATAGTGGATTCTGAAGGTGCGAGAAAGACACAAGAAAGGGGGGGGGGTTTGAATTGTGTATTTACTCTTTTGACAACTTTTGGGTTCTTGTCGTTAAGGCACTTAGGACAACATCAGAGATCGTTGAGAGACTCTGACTGGAAAAGTTACTTTCAGACTTGCTATGCGTAAAGCATGAGAACCAACAAGAGTCTGAACATAAACTACATTTCTCAGAACTTGCAGTACGGAAGCCTATCAGAGTTAAGCTGCAAGGTTCTGACTAGCTTATGTAAGGTTCGGATACTCAATATAGAAACATAAATAAGAACATTAAGCATAAGAGTAAAGGACACACGATATATCCTGGTTCACCACAAAGGCTAATCCAGTCCACCCTCCTCAGGTGATTTCGCCTTGAACACAAGGTCTTAATCCACTATAATCAATCTCGATTACAGATGCACGGGCAATAGCCGGTGACTAACCACTTGCACAACCGCACTGTGACTAACATGCAATGAACCATTCAGGGATTCAACTTAATGAATATAACGAACATTGACCTGCAGGTTCCAATCTCGCAAGATCTACTACTAGGCTTTTACAGCTAGACGTTCAGGGATTCATCGCAATGAATATAATGTTACTGACCCTATTTCAGGCTTTTCCCACAATGACATCTCGCCATTGTCTTCTCGAGTCTCCGGTCACACTTACCACTCAAGGAATCCTAATTCACCATGAGTTAGTTAACAGGAGATTACAAAGATGCTTCTTAACAAGCAGATTACTCCTAAGTTTAAGTACAAAAGAACACACAAGTGTTCCAGCAAGATGTGAGCAACAGCTTCTTGCTATCCTAAGAAACTACACAGATGTATAATGATTTGACAGTTGTTGACATCTTATAGATCTTCTTCTTCTTTGTCTTCTTGGGTGAGCAAGCTTTGAGCAAAAACTCCTTGCTTCAGATCTTCAATGTAGCGCTGACGAGAAGGTGGGTTGATGACTTGACTGATCTTCAATGTTATCTTCTTCATCAACAGCTTCTGTACCAATTCATTGTTGTTGTGTTGAATGATGATCTTTGAGCTTCAACAACAATGGCCATGTGTAAATGGTGATAGCTTTGGATATTCTAAGTGTTACAACGAGAACTCATCGTTGTTGCTATCTTCACACAATGACATGATCAATTCATCTTCGATGGAATAATTCGATGCTTTCAGAAGCGATAACTCTTTCCTTTAAATAGCCCAGTAGAAATATAGCCGTTTGAAATACTGTTAGCTATTGGAAAAGAGACGTTGTGTAATAATTAGATGTACTGACATATCTCCTTTTTACTGTGGGAGAAGTGACGGGATATATCTTTCTTGGGCACCGTGTACAATTACTCACAACGGTAACATGTGACTTCTGAACTTCAGAGGCTTCTGATGATTAATTGATGAAGCATGAGTAGAGTCTGCTTGACAGGATATCTAATACGCCAAGTCTTCAGTTATTTGAAGAAGTTCATTAGGAATCAGTCGTCAGAACTTCAGCACTTGTCTTTAAGCACGTTATCCTTTACTTCTTCAAGTCTTCCGAAACCTCAGAACTTGTCCATTAGGAATCTGTCTTCAGAGTCTTCAATACTTGATCTTCAGAACCTTAATCTTTGGAACACATAAGTCTTCAGAGTCTTTCTGCACTTGGTCTTCAGATCATTCCGCCTTCAGAACTTCAAGTCAAGAGAGTCTTCAGTACTTCAGTTCTCTTCTTCAGAAGCTTCGCAATCTTCAGAATCTTGACCACTTTTAGAGAGCATCCACAAGAGCATTGCATCAGCAATATCGGCATCCTTGGATCTGACTAATCATGATTAGATACATAAGCGTTCTTGCTTCTTGCGACTTGTGTCACACATAGTAACTTTGCATATTATCAATTACGCTCATCTGGCTGGTGCTTGTTGGATATGATATTTTCTATAATTATGATCTGCACACAACACACGTTAGAACATAAAATGGTTCTCTCACAAATACGTGTTGTTATCATCAAAACATAGATTGACTTGTAGAGACAACTATTGCTCTCACAATCTCTCCCCTTTTTGATGATGACAAAACCAAGTATTTTGATTGAACATTTTATACAAGGTAATCCCCAAAAAAAACATATTCAGAGTCTGGAACAACAACTCCCCCTGAATGTGTTATCCTCAAAGTTTTTATCTGTGATCATCTAGAATCTTATATGATTCAAAGACTACAAAGTAACAACTTGAGTTGCCAGAACGAAGAGTAGAAATGGACTACTTCTCTATCTTGTCTTTAAGAAACAGAGAATCTTTAGCATCTGGACTAGTTCATCAGAAATTCCATCTTCAGATCTTCAGAACTCAGTTTCCTTTTGTAGTTGTATCAAAGCTTGTAATCTTCAGAGACTTCTGAAGCATTTCTACCTTTCAGCAGATTCATTTAAGCACAAGCAGACCAAATCTTGTCTGACAACATAGCCTCGCTATTCATCAGAGACAAACACCGTCTTTTAAGAAACTCCCCCTGAGTTTCAGACTTTGTGAAGATTTGAGATTTTGCAATTGGATCTTCAGGGCAGTCTCCCCCTAATTTCTATAAGTCAGATATTGGGATCTTCAGAATCATAATTCAGGATGGTAAGATTTTAATCACCAATGTAGATCATGACTTTTTCAGAGTTTGACTTTTGAACACAGGTCTTCATCTCAGAACCTTGTTACTATCACAACTCAGTGGTTCATCAAGGCTTAATTTTTGATCAAATACCAATTGAAGGTTTAATTATAGTGATCAATCAAAGTTTGATTATGAATCTGGTACTCATGATTTGATTCTGGTCTGATACCACGTGATGTGCTGAGTCTTATACCAGAGTATGTTGAGTTTGATACCAAGTGAAGGATTTCTTCTCATACCACTTGAGAGGTATTTCCTTAGTGTGCTGAAATGATACCAATGAAGGTATTTTGATAATAATAATCCACAACTTTGTTCTGATTGACGAGTCTGATACTAATCTTTGTGTACTGAGTCTGATTACCAATTGTTGAATTAGTATGATACCAAATCGTTTTCATTTTAATTGGTTCCTGGTAAACATCAGAACTACTTCTTCTTGGATCTTCAATCTAGATCTTCAGACAGCTCTTTGTCTTCTGATTTGCACAGTTCTTCTGAGTAAGCATCTTGAAATATATACTTTGTCTTAACTGCTTTCAGAGTTTTCCTTCTTCTTTTAATTCCTAGATAACTTCTATCATATGACCGATAATTCATAAGAGTGCTTCTATCTTGACCTGCTCCTGTTCTTAGAATGCCTAGTGAACTTGTTTAGAGTTCCTCGGATAACATCAAACAACAAACGTTAGTAGTAACGCATTTTATATGATTGATTACTTGTTTGTGTTGCATTCTTTCTTCTTCTTTCAGATTCCCTCTTCTCAATCAAAATCATTATATTTCTCCCCATTTTTGACATCATCAAAAAGTGCTAGAGCATATGAGCATTTAAGCATATAATTCCTTCACCAATCAAGCATTTAAGCATATCAACATCATTATATATATTGGATATGATAAACAACATAGATCCATAGAGCCAGCATTTGAGCAGTTAAGAACAATCTGAGTCATTTAGTGATAACCATCTATAACCATTGCATATTCATTTTAAGGACAATTAGATGGAATTATCTGATTATCAATTGAAGGTTTTAGATCATCTTTAGAGATTAATTATAGCACTTCATTCATGAACAATTAGATAGAAGCATCAACATAAAATAGTTTTAAAATGCAGAGCATAGGTTGAGCTTAATCTTGAAAAATTCTAGATAATCAAAACATAGATAATTTAAACACCGATTCCTAACATTTTAAGTAATCGTAGTCCTAATAAAGTTGGGTTTTCATGGGTCCTATTGAGTTAGACTAGAGCGAGCCTAAAGATGATGAAGAAGATAAGATAAGGTTTTCAGAGTCATCATTTCTTGAGACATGCAACTTTTCTTCTACTTGAGTAATTGCCAGCCTCTTGCTCTTTACAATTTCTACTGAGATCCATTCATGGAACTCAGTCAAAATATTTCTTATTTCCATGGAGTCCACACAGGAACTGGAAGCTTCAACTAAGCTTTGGATTTTTGTGATTGCATTGTCCTTAAAGGATTTTAATGCATCATTCACGATTTTTGATCTTTTAGATGAGGGTTCCTCATCATCAACCATTTTCTGTTTCTTACTTCCTTCTTTCCAATTTGTGAGTTCTTGAAGTACATCAGTAATATTCTTCATGTTGATCCAAACACTGATATCTTCATCCTTAAATCTACTCAGATAGTTTCTGACTTCTGCCTGATTGTAAGTAGCAAATTTTGGAAAACCTTTAACTGGAACCCTGGGAGTTAGAGTTAGTTCCCTAAAGAATGTATTGTCCAGAGTGATGTCTTCTTTCATAAGATCCTCAAACTTGAGAGTCTTCCCAGCGCTTTTAAGCAGCTTTCTTGATTCACCTTCATCGATTAAAATGTCATCCACTACTCCAGATTCAACTAAAATGTCAGAGATGAGTCTTCTGTGAGAAATAAGTTTGATCTCCAGATTAGAACCACTTATGGAATTTCTTATGGCTTCCTTCGAAAGTTTGAAGAGAACGGAAGGGAGATTGATCTTAATTCCTTTAAGGAGAAGGAACAAGACACACTTTTGAGTGTCGTTGAGTTGATTTGTAGGAAGATGATGAAAAATGCTTCCCTGCAAGATTCTGAACCAAACTTGTAGTGGTTCTTTAAGGTTTAAGAGTACTTGGTTCTCAACTGCTATTCCTTCTTTGAAAATAAAGGCTATGACTTTGGCTTCTCTCTCCTCACTAAGTAGATCCTTGGTAATTCTGAATCCATTATTCTCATGCTCCAAGAGATCTGCGATAGTCTTTTCAGATATGTAGATTCTTCTTCCAAAGACCGAAGAACTAATGAGAGTCGAGCCTGCATTAGCATGAATCCAGAACTCTTTAACTAAACATCCATAGGTTGGTCCTTCCAACCTCTTGAAGTAGTTACTCCATCCTTGTGCTTCCATTGAGGGAGTAATATTACATCCATTCGACTTTAGATTGTTGAAGTTTACAATCGTTTCTGACAAAACGACAAGATGATCAACTGGATTTTGTATGGTTGTAAGAGTTGAAGCATTTTGTGAGACGAAGGCCATTTTTAGGGATTGATGAGGAAAATAGAAGATAATTAGGCTAAGGATTCAGATGAGTAAGAGTGTGTTGGTGTCTTAGGGTTTGATGCTTTTATAGATTAAGAAGTAAGGTTATTTCTGTGGAGAGTTTAAAACCACAACGTTTGATTTTACTAGAAGCACTAAGTATCGTGGGAAGGTAGGTTAATGATTAATTTCTTTAGTCAAGAATCGTGACATAATCTTAATAAGTGGTAATGGAACCGTTACTTAATCATGACCTATGGGGGATTTATGGTCTCTAGACAATCCTAAGCCTTTTCGTGTGAATTTTAAGCAGCACTCATTATATTATTTTAATTAGATAATTAGTGTATTTTGATCATTTGAAACATTCACACAATTCACATTTAGGGAAACAAACAAAGAAATTTAAGATTTAACACAAGCTTAGTTAAATAGAAATAACTAAATTCCTATCTTAGACTAGGAACGTCATCGGTGAACAAAATTCAGGAAGGATCTTCTCAGTCATTCCATTTCTTCTGCAATGACCAACTGCTCCTTGAAGATCAAGAATATGGGAGATAACCCTGCAGTAGGGAACTTGATAAACTGTGTATTTCCTAGACAAAAGGATTTCTTCCTTAAGATGATTATACATGGTTTGGGGTAGGTTTATTTTGACTCTACAAACTAGGAAGAAAATAAATAATCTTTCTTTGTCAGAAAGCCATCCTCCTCCTCTTTCTCTTGGTCTTAGGTTAGTTACCATTAGCTTGTACCAGTCTTTGGCTACAGGATTGAGGGTAAAAGGTAGAGTGGGATGACCCTTAGTCTCAAAGATCACATACAAATGTTTGTCAAGACAAACATTGTTAATGTTATCTTCCACAGTCAAACCATCCTCAATACAATCAATGGCTTTTGCAATGATGGTAGGGTTGATTATGACACGACAGCCAGCAACCACAGATAAATGACATTCTTGCCAAAATCATATTCTAGTGATTGAGCGTTTGCCCAGAACTAAGTTACAAGTGCAGGGAAGATAGGTCCATCAAGCATGGAGAAATAGTTTTCCTAGTTCTGAAATTTAATTATAGAGAAAACACTTGTTTTGTGGAGAAGAGGTAGATGATTCACGTTTAGAGTGTATTCCTTTAAGAGTTCGAGGTCAGTAGTTTCTCCTCTGATATTGTGTGAAGACATTTTGAGCAGGATAGTTGAGGAAGAAGGTTCTAAGCTTCTGGATAGATATTCTTTCTAGAAGGGGAGTAGTGTTGTGAGGAGAACTAAGGAGTGATAGCTATTTATTAAGCTTGGAATGCGCGTGGTCATCATTTCCTAGGCACTCTATGAATAGTGCTGACAATCAGCTGAAAGGACGTATGATAGACTTACAACGCCGTATACCTATGGGTAGGGTTATAGTAGCTGACACCACGTAATTATGAATGTTTATTTAATTTCTTCAAAAATTGTCTAATCATAAATGCTAGAAAATCTAAATTACTCTTAGAAGAATACTAGTGAACAGTTAGTGATTAAAAATAATCAGGAATAAAAGCAGCCATACCTTAGGAATATAGAGATCTTTTTGGAGACTTATCTTAGTGTTTTCCATTTTGACTCCGATATTTCTTTCTAAGGAATGTCTAAGTGAACTACTATTGGTTCTTGGATTCTTCAAGATTCACTTGCATTCTGGTTTCTGAAGAATATGAATATTTTTTGATCATCGTCTTTCATCCTCAACTTCCTTCAGAGAGAGCTACCAGATATTACTGAATTATGTAAAACTCTGTGTTTGAGTAATGTGGATATCTCCTACATTCTGATCATAAGAATCATATTTCAGATGATCCATTTTTTTCTTGTTCAGACTTCTAAGAACAGCCAATCAGGGGTTCTTAATTTGAACATCAGAAAAACTGTTTTTCAACAATTTTTCTATTTCCAGAAGGTCAATAAAAGCTTAGCTTAATCATAGACTGCTTGCGAGGTTATGAGCTAAGGAGAATTGATTGACGTCTTCTGACAATATTTCTTCAACGAATGCAGATTATGTTTAGAACCAAGTATCATCAGACATGTGTGTAGCACAACATATAATTTGCATGACACTTCTTGATCTCACAATGCTGATTTAACTTGACTATAGACTTAGTCCATCAAAGATCAACTACATATATTCTTCCAAAAGAATGTCAACTGATCAGCACTTAAATCCTTTTGACTTCAAGAGATGACTTTTGTTAATGCATCAACTTGAACATCTTCTGATTTCGGATTAAAGAAGTTCTGAGAAACTTATCAGATATAATCTGACCAATAACATTAGTTTCAACTGAGATAGAATCTCAGGTTTAACAGAACTCAATCATTTGAATATATTCTGATCAAGTACTTGATGAATCATTTAATTTCTTCTTCCTGAATATTCTTTATAGTTTATACTTTCCGAGAAAACAATATTCAATACTTTATTGAATCTTTCAACTTCTTGATTAGTCAAGATTCAGATGTTGAATCATTTCTAAGAGTTTGAACATATCAGATTTCTGACTTCATCAGACTTAATTCTAAAGTTCAAAATCATAGAACAACAATCTTTCTTCTTTACATGAAAAAGTTCTAAATGAGCTTTAAACGAAAAAGTCAAGGGTGGACCTAATCCATTTCTTGAAAACATCTCAAAAACTCATAAAGAATTAATCTTCAGCAAACAAGACTTCTTATTTTCTGATGATTCAACTTTGAGCAAATACGTGGTTCATCCACACGTATCTTCCAAGATAAGCATTCAACATATAATACTTCTTATCTGATGAATCTATCTTATCAGCTGGTTCTTTAATCTTTATTAAAACTTAAGTGAGGAAGATTAAGTTGTTTGACAACTGCAAAACTTTCAGAATCACTGATTTGCTTAAGTACTCAGATTGATTACAATTTTGTACACAGTCATCTACAGAAATTGAAAGTGGATTTCAATCTCACCCAGATTAATTCTACGCACCACATCTGGATCTTTTTCTGGCACTGTTAAGTGTTTGATATCCATTAATAACAGAACAGGAGCTCTGATACCAATTGAAGTGCGAGAAAGACACAAGAAAGGGGGGTTTGAATTGTGTATTTACTCTTTTGACAACTTTTGGGTTCTTGTCGTTAAGGCACTTAGGACAACATCAGAGATCGTTGAGAGACTCTGACTGGCAAAGTTACTTTCAGACTTGCTATGTGTGAAGCATGAGAACCAACAAGAGTCTGAACATAAACTACATTTCTCAGAACTTGCAGTACGGAAGCTTATCACAGTTAATCTGCAAGGTTCTGACTAGCTTATGTAAGGTTCTGATACTCAATATAGAAACATAAATAAGAACATTAAGCATAAGAGTAAAGGACACACGATATATCGTGGTTCACCACAAAGGCTAATCCAGTCCACCATCCTCAGGTGACTTCTCCTTGAACACAAGGTCTTAATCCACTATAATCAATCTCGATTACAGATGCACGGCCAACAACCGGTGACTAACCACTTGCACAGCCATACTGTGACTAACATGCAATGAACCGTTCAGGGATTCAACTTAATGAATATAACGAACATTGAACTACAGGTTCCAATCTCGCAAGATCTACTGCTAGGCTTTCACAGCTAGACGTTCAGGGATTCATCGCAATGAATATAACGCTACTGACCCTATTTCAGGCTTTTCCCACAATGACATCTCGCCATTATCTTCTCGAGTCTTCGGTCACACTGACCACTCAAGGAATCCTAATTCACCATGAATTAGTTAACAGGAGATTACAAAGATGCTTCTTAACAAGCAGATTACTCCTAAGTTTAAGTACAAAAGAACACACAAGTGTTCAAGCAAGATGTGAGCAACAACTCCTCACTATCTTAAGAAACTACACAGATGTATAATGATTTGACAGTTGTTGACATCTTGTAGATCTTCTTCTTCTTCGTCTTCTTGGGTGAGCAAGCTTTGAGCAATAACTCCTTGCTTCAGATCTTTAATGTAGCGCTGACGAGAAGGTGGGTTGATGACTTGACTGATCTTCAATGTTGTCTTCTTCATCAATAGCTTCTGTACCAATTCATTGTTGTTGTGTTGAATGATGATCTTTGAGCTTCAACAACAATGGCCATGTGTAAATGGTGATAGCTTTGGATATTCTAAGTGTTACAACGAGAACTCATCATTGTTTCTATCTTCACACAATGTCATGATCAATTTATCTTCGATGGAATGAATCGATGCTTTCAGAAGTGAGAACTCTTTCCTATAAATAGCCCAGTAGAAATATAGCCGTTTGAAATACTGTTGGCTATTGGAAAAGAGACGTTGTGTAATAATTAGCTGTACTGACACATCTCATTTTTGTGGGAGAAGTGATGGGATATATCTTTCTTGGGCGCCGTGTACAGTTACTCACAACGGTAACATGTGACTTCTGAACTTCAGAGGCTTCTAATGATTAATTGATGAAGCATGAGTAGAGTCTTCTTGACAGGATATCTGATACGTCAAGTCTTCAGTTATTTGAAGAAGTCCATTAGGAATCAGTCTTCAGAACTTCAGTACTTGCCTTTAAGCACGTTAACCTTTACTTCTTCAAGTCTTCCGAAACCTTAGAACTTGTCCATTAGGAATCAATCTTCAGAGTCTTTAATACTTGATCTTCAGAACCTTAATCTTCGGAAGACGTAAGTCTTCAGAGTCTTTCTGCACTTGGTCTTCAGAGCCTTCCGCCTTCAGAACTTCAAGTCGTGAGAGTCTTCAGCACTTCGGTTCTCTTCTTCAGAAGCTTCACAATCTTCAGAATCTCGACCACTTTCAGAGAGCATCCACAAGAGCATTGCATCAGCAATATCGGCATCCTCGGATCTGACTGATCACGATCAGATACAGAAGCGTTCTTGCTTCTTGTGACTTGTGTCACACATAGTAACTTCGCATATTATCAATTACGCTCACCTGGCTGGTGCTTGTTGGATCTGATATTTTCTATAATTATGATCTACACACAACAAACATTAGAACATAAAATGGTTCTCTCATAAATACATGTTGTTATCATCAAAACATAGATTGACTTATTGAGACAACTCTTACTCTCACAGATTCTTCTTCCTAGATTGGTATCCCCCAGATGTAGGTGATTTGCACCGAACTGGGTCATCATATTCTGTGTTGTTTATCATTCTGCAATTTACAGTTCAGTTTTAATTAACATGTTGGAACAGATGTCGAAACATCCGTCTTTCTGCAGTTACTGATATTTTAGAAATCAGTCTGCTGTTCTGTTCTTGTTTAATATTTATGCAGAACAATGTCTTGACATGTGTTAGAACATCTGCTGTCTGCTATGCCAGAATTTCACTTATGTTATTTTCGTGTTTTATTTCTTTGCAAAATAATCCCGTACATATATCCAGTCCCTCGGGCACTAAGTTAGATTAACTTAAAGTGTAAGTTGAATTAACTTAAAGTGTCCGATTATAGATTGCTGGGTATTATTTATGTTCTTTGCTTTTGCTTGTTTTTCCTGACCTTACAAGTAGCTTACTGCAAGACTAATTAATAAGGAACCCCTTAGTTCTCTTGTGTGTATGTTCTTCACACTTTTGGGAATCCTGAACTCTTGTAGACATAAGCGTCAATTATGGCATGTACTCGGGCGCCCCTTCAACAGAGACTTGCTCTTTTGTTATTTTGCCGTGTATGACTTTTCGAGCCCCTGTTTTGGGCTTAGATGTTTCATCATCTTTATATTAGATTATCCATCTTGGTTGTACGAAGTTGTTAGACATATTTGTTTAAACCCCATACGCGAAGCATCTGCAGGAGTTTATAGATGGCCTATGTACGTGGAGCAAGTCGACACGTTTTATAGGAGTTTATCAACCCGTTTATGGGCGACCTATGTACGCAGAGCAAGTCAACACGTTTTATAGGAGTTTATCAACCCATTTATGGGCGACCTATGTACGCGGAGCAAGTCGACACGTTTTATAGGAGTTTATCAACCCGTTTATGGGCGACCTATGTACGTGGAGCAAGTCGACACGTTTTATAGTAGTTTATCAACCCGTTTATGGGAGACCTATGTACGCGGAGCAAGTCGACACATTTTATAGGAGTTTATCAACCCGTTTATGGGCGACCTATGTACGCGGAGCAAGTCAACACGTTTTATAAGAGTTTATCAACCCGTTTATGGGAGACCTATGTACGCGGAGCAAGTCGACACGTTTTATAGGAGTTTATCAACCCGTTTATGGGCGACCTATGTACGCGGAGCAATTCGACATGTTTTATAGGAGTTTATCAACTCGTTTATAGGCGACCTATGTACGCGGAGCAAGTCGACATGTTTTATAGGAGTTTATCAACCCGTTTATGGGCGACCTATGTACGTGGAGCAAGTCGACACATTTTATAGGAGTTTATCAACACGTTTATGGGCGACCTATATACGTGGAGCAAGTCGACACGTTTTATAGGAGTTTTTCGAGCTGTAATTCGCCACTTCCAGCCGATCACCTATAAACAAAACATGAAAATATTTTAAGTCCAGGCACCTCATTAAAAACCATTTCCCTTGTATAGGAAAAGAGTGCAACCCGGATCTTTTATTCATTATTGGATTACATAAGGTTTAATTGAAGTATAGCCCAAGATGGGGTACATTCCCTGTCCTAGGTATTTCTATTCCTTCTAATGTTTCTAACTTGCATACTTCTTGATCGGAAGGATCCTCTCACCCAGTTGGCTGAGCGTATTCAAACCTAATGCGGGAGCTCTTAGGAGCAATATACTTTAGTAGGAAGTCAAACTTTCCGCTTGGTTGTCCCAGGGTATCCCAAGTCTCTGAGGGGTTATCGTCCTTGCTAGTATTGTCTTCAGTAATTGAAAAATTGATGACCTCCCGTTCTGCCATCCCTGCGACTTCATCAAGATGATTGTTGATGTACTAAGGTTTTTCTAAGCAGGGCTTCCGTGCTTCTGTAGGAGTGGCTGAATCCTTTTCCGGGATATCTGGAAGATATGCGTCTCCGGGTTTGCTTTTATACCTCGGATTCCCCTTATGAGGTTTCCCAGGAGAAAGGACTAGGTTTTCCTTAAATGCTTGCACGATCCCATTCTTTTCTTCGGGGAATGATTTGACTCTGATGGATGTATCATGGGTCGGTAGATGCCCAACCCAGATTTGTTTCGTTCCTTTGTCATGCACCATGTTGACTAAATGGACTTTGGGAAGAATCTTGGAATTTGCTTCTCTTGCTAGTTCTTTTCTTCTCATCTTTAAGCTATCCTTATAACACTCTCTTGCTAGCCCCTGGTCGCCTGTGACAGTCCCAACCCGACCATCTCCAAGGGGAAATTTCATGGTCGAATATAGTGTTGAGAGCGAAGCCTCGAGGGCGTTGAATGATGGCCAGCCTATAATGATGTTATAGGGTGAAGCAACATTGATTATCAAGTACCTTACTTGGACAATCTTTACGTTATCAATGTCGCCGAAAGTAGTCTGTAATACTAGATGTCCGAGCACCCGGACGTGCTCTCCCGAGAATCCCACCAGACCACCTTTGAATGGTAGCAACTTGGTTGCATCCATCCCTATTCTTCTGAATGCTTTCAAGTATAATACGTTGATTGAGCTTCCAGGTTCTATTAATACCCTTTTCATGCTCCAATCTCGTACCTGCACTTTGATAACCATATGATCATTTCCGTGAACTAGGACTCCTAGGACATTTTGCTCGGAGAATGTTACAACGTGTTGCGGTGACTGGTGAGAATCGGATATCAAGCTATTAATTAACTTGAATCACACATCTTTGAAATTCACCACCGAGCTTTGATTTATCCAAAGGAAGGGGTAAAGATCGAAGAAAACCCGAATTGCACTATGTGAAGACATAGCTAGGAGATCTAAGGTTCAGGGGTTGGTTATACAAAGGGAAGGTATTAGCACCCTAAGTATCTGTAGTACTCTACAGGAACCTCTTGTTTGTATTGTGTTATGTTAATGTTTGCTTGCTAAGGGAACTATGCTAAGGGTAAGGTAAAGACCTAAGGATATATACACTAAGTATGCTCGCCAAGATGTCGCATCTCGTGCCTACGTATCCTAATAAGGATGGAATCAGAGCATTCGTAGTTCACCTCACTAAGGGTGAGGAACCATTGACTATGGCCAAAGTTCTAAGGGGAATGAGTATTATACTCATGTGGAGTTAAAGAACTCTCTAATTCTAAGTTGTAGGGGGGAAGTGAATACTCACAGTGAGGAGAATCACATAGAGTTTAAGAACTCTATCTTAACTCTAAGTTATGAAGTAAATGGCTCTAATAAGGCCAAGGGTTGATAAGTGCTACCTATGACTATGAGGTCAAGGGTTGATAGGTTACCTATGACCATGAGGTCAAGGGTTGAAGATGGGTACCTATGACTATGAGGTCAAAGGGAAGAAGTAAGTATCTATGAGGATACTACTCACATAGGGTTCACAACCCTAACCTAAAACTAGGCTTATGAGGGAAGAAGTGGCTCTAATGAGGCCAAGGGTTAAGATCTCAAGAATGTCAAGACAAAGGACTTAAATAAGGAGATGACTAAAGAGTCAACAATATACCCTTCTTTTGGAATAGGATAAGTCTTAAAAGGTAACAAGTGCCAAGCGCAAGATTAGATGCAAAACACAAATTACAATATTTATCTAAGGTTAAGTTCAAAATAAAAAAACAAGATGATTTGAAATAATAAAACCTAATTAGGTTAAAGATAAACAAAATGAATACCTAAATAAAATGATTAATTAAACCTAAATAAATAGTACTAGTTAAACCTAAGGGAAATAATTAACTAAATAGTTAATTAAACCCAACTAATTAATATTAATTAAATTATCTTGTTAGTGATTAAAAACCTAATTAGAAAATAATTATCCTAAATAAATTAAACTAATTTAATTAAGATTAATTAATAATCCTCATCTTAATCAAGAGGACTTAGAAACACTAAATTAATTAAACTAAAAAGAAGATTATCCTAAATTAAACTAAGAACTAACCTAAAATAAACTAATTAAATTGAAATAAAAAGAAACAGGGGTGTAAACAACAACTCACAAACAAAAGAGAAACCTAAATGGGCTCTTAGGGAGATGTTAATAGCAACTCACAAAAAAGCCCAAAAGCTAAATAGTCTGCGTGATCTGGTGAAGAGAGTCTAAGAAGACTCTATCATAGACCTCACCTAGGAACCGTCAGATCTACGATATGACCAACAAGAGATTAAACCAACAGGATACAAGTGAAAGATCACCATGGACTCTCACAGGTATGACACACATGAACATAAGCAAAGCTAGGGACCAGTGACACTTGTCACCGGTGTATCCAGACACGCACATAATAAAAAAGGAACAAAAGCCAAAGAAAGCAACAACGGTGGAATTAAAGCTTATTCAAGAAACTTCTCTCTCTGCGTAAACCCTTCTTTCACTAAACAAAGAAAAAAAACCTCGCCGAAAACTGCAAAATGTTGCCGGAGAAGATGAAGACGCAGCGGAAACCGCCGTCTTCTCCGGCGAATCAACAACCAAATCAAAAAACTTGTACACTAACCCCTTCAAAATATCCTTCTCATTCCCAATCCGGAAACGGATTTGTTTAAATCCTAACCAAAACCTACAATCGCAGCCGTTCCCAAACTAAACCCTAATCTTAAAAAATTACCAAAACGAGGAAATCCAGACAACAGAAGCGATAAAATCACTCAGAGATCAATATAGAGGCAAAATCAGGCGAAAGGCTCAAGATTGGAAGTATACCTCTTGAAGAATCAAGCTCGACGATCTTCAACGAAAGCTTCAGGTAACCTTTTCCTTGTCTGTCTTGAACATTTGACCTTCTTCTTTTCTGCTTGTGATAAGAGGTCTAGCTCAGAATTCTTTAGAACTCCAATGTAAAGCTCTAAAGAAGACTTATAATGAGAGCTCTCTAAAGGGTTTGAAACTGGTGATTTTGAATGTAGCTGCGCTAGGGTTTCTTGTGTAGACAACAATGAATAATGCACCCTTTTATACTGATAGAATTAGGGTTTAATTTGAAAACTTGTGGATGAAGAATAGGGTACAGAGGTACAAACACCACTCTGAAATTAGTGGGAGGTGTAGTGCACGAACCCAGAAAATTTCCCCTCTAGGATTTTTGTCTGTTAGTGCCAAAACAAAATTGGTCCCATATAGTTTAGGTTGAATTCGTTTTTCTGTTTGAGGACCCGCTCTGTTGCAAAGACCTCTTGTTTTTGGGCACACTTGTGTCACTATTTGTTGACATTATGATTCACATTCTGTTATTGAATTTATGATCAGGATATGAGTGTGAATTGTTTGGCTTGAATAACATGAACTTGTCTTGTATGTGGATGGGATGAATTTATTTGAGTGAGCATAAGTGGTGAATGGCTTTGATCTGAGTAACATGAATTTATTTGTATAGAACATGAATTTAAAATTTGGTTGTGACATGTGAACTTGATTGGAAATGGTTTAGGGCATTGAATCTGTTTGATTTTGTTGACTGTCTTGAAAAATTGAACTTGTTTCTTTGACATGGTGAATGGATGAATTTGGATGAGTTAGGTAGAAAGACTTGAAGTGGTTTGAACTTGTTCATGAACTGAAATTGGACTTGTATCTGAATTGTTTCAAGGTGTATTGGAATTGTATTGAAATTTGGCTGGAATTGGAGTGAGATGTTGTTGTGAATGCTTGGTGAATTGGCGGGTAAATTAGTGATTATTTTGTTGTTAGTAACAGGTGAGTTTGACATTTCCTTTCATGCAGAAGTTGGATAGTGGAAAACTCTGTTGAACATTGCTAGGATCCACACAGTAAGATGCTCTAGAATAGATTCCAACTGATCAGTAGGTATGCCTCTATACTTTAGCTCATACTTGTTGGTTTCTTTTCAGGCTGTTTGGTTAGGATAGTTGTAAATGGCGAAGTTGAGCATGATGGAGCCTTGTGGACTATGTAACAGGTCCTGTTCTGGTCTTAATAGCCCAAACAACATAACAATTTCTTGTGACAAGTTTGAGGTTTTGACATGATGTTACTTTGATGACAGGTTTTGGATTGTTTTGGTGGAAGAAACATGGATTAGTTGGACATGGGAACTGCTGTTGTCAAGCCTAAAAAGTTGGTCCAAGCGAAATGTTATGCAAGCATCTTCAATGCATTAACTTGGTTGCCTTCTTCTTCATACATAAACATTTGAGAGTTTGGAGCAGTTGATGCAATTTGTGGCAGAGTTCATTAGATGTAGGGCAAGGTTAATCACATTGGTTTGAGGACAAAAGTGTGCTTTTCACTTTACTGTTGCCATTTATTTGTAAACTCCTTATTGTTACATGTACTCATAGTGAAAACAAATGTGAATTGTATTTGAATGTTACTTATCCTTTTTATAATTTGAACCAAAGGAAACCTTGGATTTAAATCTTGAAAGTATATTATTAATACTACATCCATGTTTCCTATAACCAACATTTTTTCTCTCCATGAGGCAACTAAATCCAACTCCATATCACATAACTTGCTTAGCCAATTCTCTTCACCACTACGTTTTAAAAATTGAAATCACTTTGGGTTTTTAACTTGGCTTAGAAGGTACTGAACGTCATACTCACTTGGGCATAATATATCGCGCCTTGATAACGACCCAACCCAACGGTAAATTGCTTCCATGATTGACTTGACAAATTTCTTAGATCCATGTTCACATATGATCAAAACACGCTTGCGAAAATAACTCTTGATCAAGATGGAATTAAATGGGATAATGGACCACAGATCAAGTTTTGATCATAACTTGAAATTCAACTCCAATGCCATTCAGAATTGAACACTCCTTTGAAACAATATGTAACAAAATCAAACCATAGCTTTGCTTGAATCACACACTTGATGGTATAGCTTGATTTCAATATACATGGTGTGAAACTTTGAACCCTTATAGCTTTAGTCATGAGCATGAAGACACAACCCTTTTCACCACCTCTTGAAGCATAAACAACCTCACAAGATTCTCTGAAGTTAAAGAACATGATCCTATGCCCTCTAAACCTTCCTTAGAAAGCCTGATATTCATAAGTGAACAGATAAACAAAAAAACTACAAAGTTGTTAGCTAAACATGCATGATTGACCTAAGATGATGTGCACAAGAACATGACATCTAAGGGGTAAAATTTAGGGTATAACAATTGCCCCTATTTGAATAGCTTTACCGGATGGCATGAGGAATGGAAATCCTCGGGACGTCAAGGTGAAAGGTATTTAAGTATAGCAAACCAAAAATTTTGCCCTTAGATGGAATGCGTATGCTAAGGACAGGCGACAAACATGCAAATGCTGACATGCCATGAACTTCTAATATGATGATATGATGTCATGTTGGTGTAAAAATGCAGACAAAATAAGACATCACAGGACAAAGAGCAGACACCCACAGGAGAACCTCACTGGGGATAAACAAAGGTTTAGTATCCACAGCAAGACTCACTGGGGAGACTGAGAACACACTAGGGATAAGAAAAATAAAAAAGGAAACCTATAGATCCTCACTGGAGATTGAAGTCAGAGAGGTACTCTCCACTGGGGAAGGACCCAGGGAGATTGACGACAACTTCATTTATGGCCGGACGACATTGGGGATATCAACAGGGGAAGACAAACTCTTTACTGGGGATCAATTTGAATGAAAAGGATAAATGTAACACCCCACTTTCCCATTTTAGAAAAATATATAAATAATACGAAAATAATCAGGGTTTCCTTACAAGTAGGATGTCACATCATTCAAACATAACATGAAGTCTCAATTACTTCATTACTTCTTTTCTCATAAATAAATTGAACAGCGGAAATATATTTTTATTCAAAAGTCACGACACCAATGCCTACATAATAATACTCCACATAAACTCGTGGTCCACAACGTTTTCAAAAGAATAATGATACATAACAAAATCAAATGAAATAATAACAAATGAAGAAAATGACCAATCCCCGTGTTACGTATCAGAGTGACTCTTAGGACTTGATCAGGAAACACGCACTCCATGCACTACTCAAGTACCTGGATTATCTGTACTTCCCAAGAAGCACGGACACAAGAAACAACAAAGGGGTAAGAACTACATTCAATAATTAATGGTGTATAATACATGTTAAGGAGTAGTAATCACACATTCAACCATAAACAACACACAATCACGACATACTTGTCACTTTCATTTATGATTCACCAAACACATAATAATGCAATGCGACTCAATGACATGACACAATGCATGTGGTACCAATACACCATGGTTCATTCAATCGAACCCGATTCCTAATAGAATCCGAATAAATCACATAGGCTCCCACTGAGCAATGATTTATCTCCATCACGACTCCACATTGGAGTCCGGACAATACTAGGCATCCATCATGGATTCCCACCTAGCTGTCTCCACCAGACCATCATGAAATGCATGACACAGATTATGCACAAAATACATGTATAATAATAATTATACATCTTCACGATCCTCCTGATCACACGTGAGATACATACTCACCGTAATACACAATAGTATTATCACACATGCCCAATCAATTCAGCATAACACACACAATCAAGGAAAATACCTCACGTGGCCTTAATTAGCTAATTTTCTAATTAGTCCACCTAAATTCAATTTTTAATTATTTCTGTAACACCCCCTTTCTATACCCCCTAATAATCACATAATCATTTAGGCACATATTAAAAATTCCGTCAGAGTATAATTATAAACATAGTATAAAAGATGTATGTCACATTATACATGAAATTAAAACATTCCACACCTGCTCAACGATTGATATGCAACAGTGGGGTAACTTTGCAACAGAGGAACTTAGTCCTTACACCCACATCTCAATATTTAGAATAAAAACGGAAAATCTAAACATTGAATAACATCAAACATATATACATATATATAAATATCATCAAGTATTATCCACCAACATAATTCATGTTTACATAAACATTCATCAACAAGATACATGTACAAATGTATCACAAAAGAATCATATACATCCTAGCTACCCGGTGCTACATATCAGAGCCGACCGACCAAAAGAATGAAGACACGCTTCACAAAAAGACCACCAGCATACCTACTCTGCAATGACTCATAGAGCATCATAAAACAACAGAAGGGTGAGAAATATTATCATAATAACAATGCATATAATTATATATCTTAGAATAAAAATACACATATTCTACATTCTGACCACAATTCATCACAACTCACTCATATACATCACAATGTATATATATACAAAACCAAGCATATTCATCATGCATACCTTCACAATTCTTATCATTCCATATAAACATACATATTCATGTTTATTCATCAATGCACAATTACAAAGATGATAAATGCAAATCATAGAGACCGACTCACGACTCTATGCAAATGCAATGCGGTACCGACTCAATCATCTCAAGTTCACTCAGGAACTTATTGGAACCATCGCTCGTTACCAATGTAACTCCCCATCGGGCCTACGATGTTCACCCATTGCTCACACCTCACATAGGCACACAATGTTTATGGATTGCTCACACCTCACATAGGCACACAATCCGATTGCTCACACCTCACCTAAGCACACAATCGTTTGTAATCATCGCTCACACCTCACATAGGCACACGACATTACAACGAATTCTCATTAGAATCACACAACACAAGAATGTACATCATTATGCTTCACATACAAAATGACTCAAGACACTCTTGAAATGCATACATATTCACAATATATTTATGCATTCATCTCATACTATCACATACAATCTATATACATTCACATCATATTATGCCAAACGGCAACGAGCATCGCTTTACCACCTAAACGGCAACGAACTCTTTCACAATTAACATGCATTTACATTTAATTTAAACAATGCATTTATTTGCCAAAAGGCCACAATTCACAAAAAATTCCACAATCTAGGATTCACACCATAAGGTTACCCACAACACATCGTATAATAGCACATACAAGCTATACGTTATATTACAAAAGATATTGCACGATAACACCTCAATCGCACACATTCACGACGGTAAAAATCAACACAATGATACGGTTTCAATTTTCTGCTATAATTGAACCTGGTACAGCCCTCAAAACCATTTTTCCTAGAAAGAACATCTCGTTAGCTTTCCAACGCTTCGAACGGGGGTCAAAACCGACTTACGGTTCAAGAGTTATGAATTTTTGAAGTTTTTCCAAAAACGAAAATTTGGCCCTGCAACAGCTACGGGTTGCTGCAATTTCGTCCGAAAATCTGACCGATTCAATTATTTTTTTCGAAACAAACACATACTCATTCATACCTAACATATAGTGATGATTTGGAACCATCAAACGTGAATTCTACGACTTTCGATTTCAATCCGAATCTTAAACCCTCAAATCTCCAAAAATGCAAAAACTTACAAAATCAACCAAATTCGGTAAAACAAGCGTACTCGATCACGGCCTAACATTACCCGACACAACTACGCAATCTATTCCGACTTTCGTCCGTAAAAACATCGATTCCTCACAAAAATCTCAATTTCAACCTAGAACTCAAGCTATGGAAAACAAGAAAACATCCAAGCAAACACATACATAATGATATACATTGATGAGATAATAAGATTTCACACCCTTACCTGATTAAATCGATTCCTAGAAGTTGTTTTGAAGATTTCCAAGCTTTTCCTCTTTTTCTCTCTTTTCCCCTTTTCTTCTCTTTTCTCTTCTTCCTCTTTCTTTCTCTCATTTTTCTCTCTATTTCTCTTTCTTTCTATTTCTCTCCTATTTCTTCTTCTTATCTCTTTTTCTTTTCTTATTTTCTACTCAAATTCAATTAATTCATTTTCTCACATAATTCTATTTCCACAAAATTTCTAAATTATTATTAATTGAGAAATGTCCAAAATACCCTCCATTATAATTTCCCCGAAAACTCTCAAAAACGGTAAAATATCATAACATGTCAACATAGCATATTAACACACCAATTTCACAAATAAAATAATTTATCACTCAATTTAAATAAAAGACTCAACAAAATGGGAATAATCGAAATCGGGGCGTTACAACTTTCCCCTACTTTAGAAATTTTCGTCCTCGAAAATATTACCTGATTCAAACAACTCCGGATACGACTCTCGCATCCCACTCTCTAGTTCCCAAGTCATATTGCCTTCCGCAGCGCCTCCCCACGCTACTTTCACAAGCGCAATATCCTTGCCTCTTAGCTTCTTAACTTCACGGTTCAAAATCCTAATCGGTAAAGCGTCAACCGTAAGGTTATCTCTCACTTCAACCTCGTCCATAGGAATAACATGTGATGGATCCGGAACATACTTCCGAAGTTGCGAAACATGGAATACATCATGCAAATTCGAAAGATTCGGAGGCAACGCCACACGGTTAGCCACAACACCAACTCGTGTAGTAATCTGATACAGACCAATAAAACGAGAAGTCAACTTCTTCGACTTCAAAGCACGACCCACACCCGTAACCGGCGTAACTCTCAAAAACACATGGTCGCCTTCTTGAAACTCAAGATCTTTCCTTCTCTTGTCATGATAGCTCTTTTGTCTACTTTGAGAAGCTTTCATCTTCTCCCGAATAAACTTCACTTTCTCCGTCGTTTGTTGTACCATCTCCGGTCCAACTATCGTCCTCTCACCGGTTTCATGCCAACACAAAGGTGTTCGACATCTCCGACCATACAAAGCCTCAAATGGTGCCATACTTATACTTGAATGAAAACTGTTATTGTAGGTGAACTCAATCAATGCCAAATAACTATCCCAAGCACCACCTTGCTCGAGCACACAAGCACGCAATAAATCCTCCAACGATTGAATTGTCCTCTCGGTTTGACCATCCGTTTGCGGATGATAAGCCGAACTCAATCTTAGCTTAGAACCCAAAGCCTTTTGTAAACTCTCCCAAAACCTCGATGTAAATCTAGGATCTCTATCCGATACAATACTCTTAGGAACTCCATGTAACTTCACAACCACAAGAACATAAATCTCGGCTAACTTCTCCAAAGGATAACTAATATCAATTGGAATGAAGTGAGAAGATTTAGTAAGCCTATCAACGATTACCCAAATAGCATTATGACCTCTTTGCGTATTCGGCAATCCCGTAACAAAATCCATCGATATACTATCCCATTTCCACTCCGGAATGTCCAACGGTTGCATCAATCCACTAGGCTTTTGATGTTCCACCTTAGACTTTTGACAAGTTAAGCATGCATACACAAATTGAGCCACATCCCTCTTTAATCCAGACCACCAAAAGATTTTCTTCAAATCTTGATACATTTTATTCGCTCCCGGATGAATACTTAAGTTACTTCGGTGTCCTTCTTCCAATATCATCTTTTTCAACTCCGCATCATCGGGAATACAAATACGACCACGGAATCTCAAAACTCCAAAATTATCAACCTTGAAATCCTCATTCTCATTCATCATCAAATCAACGAACTTCAAATCCAACTTTTGCTTTTCACATACGGTTGCAAGAAAATCATTCGTAACATGTAGCATACCAAGTCTCACACTTCTCGGCGTCATTTCACAAACTAAACTCAAGTATCTAAAATTCTCCAAAAGTTCCCATTCTCTCATCATCAATGCGGACATATGTAACAACTTCCGACTCAAAGCATCGGCCACTACGTTTGCCTTACCCGGATGGTAATTCAAACCAAAATCATAATCCTTCAAAAGCTCTAACCACCTTCTTTGTCTCATGTTCAATTCTTTTTGATCAAATAAATATTTCAAGCTCTTGAGATCACTAAAAACTTCAAATCTTGCACCATAAAGATAGTGCCTCCAAATTTTCAAAACAAACACCACGGCCGCTAACTCCAAGTCATGTGTAGGATAATTCTTTTCATGCACTCTCAATTGTCTTGAAGCATATGCCACAACTTTTCCATCTTGCATCAAAACACCACCTAAGCCAGTCAATGAAGCATCACAATAAACCACAAATGGTTCCGTCGGATTTGGCAAAATCAAGATCGGAGTCGTTGTTAACCTTCTTTTTAGCTCAATGAAACTCTTTTCACAATGAATATCCCAAATGAAAGCCTTTCCTTTACAAGTCAATTGCGTTAACGGAAGTGCCAACTTCGAAAATCCCTCAATAAACCTCCGATAATAACCCGCCAAGCCTAAAAAACTTCGAATCTCCGTAACCGATCTAGGAGCCTCCCATTGCATCACCGCATCAATCTTGGATGGATCAACACTAATACCACTACCAGAAATAACATGTCCAAGAAAACTTACTTCCGACAACCAAAATTCACATTTCGACAACTTAGCATACAATTGTTTCTCTTTCAAAATTTGTAACACAATCCTCAAATGCTCTTCATGCTCCTCTTAAGACTTAGAGTAAATCAAAATATCGTCGATGAACACAACCACAAAACGATCTAACTGTTCATGAAAAATACGATTCATGTATTCCATAAACACACCCGGCGCATTAGAAACCCCGAATGGCATCACAGAATATTCGTAATGGCCATACCGTGTCCTAAAGGCCGTCTTTTGAATATCCTCTCCTTTCACACGAATCTGGTGATATCTGTAAGTTCCTGGATTGGCTGGAATTTTGGTAAAACAACAAGGTGTTCAATGCTGAGGTCATGGTGTTGATGTTGCAACATTGAGTCTTAGTACTGGGCTGTACTAAGTTGTGAAGGTTAACTATGTTTGATGTCATGGGCTTGATGTCATAACATTGCACTTAACACTGGGCTGTGTTAAGGTTGCTAGTTGCTGAAGTGGATGTCTGATGTCACATAGGTGATGTTGTAACATCAAACCTGCAGAACTGAAGCTAATGACAACATGGGCTTGTTGTTATTAGGGTCGCGTATTAGCTGGAATTGTGGAGAGTGTTGACTCGTTGGATGAGAATATCTTGGGCTAGATATTTTCTGTTACATGGGAGATTTGATTGCAGGTTTGTTGGAGAATTAAAAGGTGGAAGATTTAAAAAGATTTTGGGGATAAAATCTGTTTTAAAAGATTCAGTTTTTAATTAACAAATCTGATCAAATATTGTGACAAATCCAATCCAAATTCAAGGAGCTATATAAAGCGCACAAGACCAAGGAAGAAGGTACAGAAAACAGATTGAAGATCAAGAGCTGGAGGCTTAGAGTCTAGGGTTTGTTTAGAGTACTTGTAATCACACTATTCTAGGTTTAAATAGGTGTTGAATTTTCTGTCCTCTCTAGAAGCTGTGAAGCAATAGAGAGTTGTTGATTGATCGAAGCTAGGAAGCAAGATCAAGGGATCTCAAAGAGGTTGTTCTTTGAGTGTTTTAGGGGATTGAGTAGTGTTCTCATATCTAAGTGGTTTCTTAGGTAGAAAGTCACTAGTAGAGTATAAGTTTAGGAGATTGTCAACTGGTGTGTTGAGTCTGTAAATTATATCTACAAGTAGTGAATTTCATCCCTGGCTTGGTAGCCCCCAGACGTAGGTAGTTAGACCGAACTGGGTGAACAATTCCTTGTGTTTTCCTGTTGCTTATTCTGTCCATTATTGCAGAGTGTGTTGTTGTGACATCGCACCTTAACATCACACGTCTGGTACCAGAATTTCAATTGGTATCAGAGCAGGCATCCTGTCTGTCTCTGGGTGAGATCTAGGGAAGTTACTTTCTGGTGAAAGATGGACAAAGAGGTTGGAGGATTTGTCAACAGACCCCCTATCTTGGATGGCTCAAACTATGAGTATTGGAAGCCTAGAATGACTACTTTTTTAAAGTCATTAGACAGCAGAGCTTGGAAGGCTGTCATTAAAGAGTGGAAAGCTCCAGAGGTATGTGAGAAAGATGAGGCTGGCAAGGATAAAGAAGGCACCTCAAAGCCTAAGCCTGAAGAAGAATGGACCAAGGAAGAAGATGAGCTTGCCCTTGGGAATTCAAAAGCCTTGAATGCTATCTTCAATGGGGTTGACAAGAACATATTCAGGCTGATCAACTCATGTGAAACTGCTAAGGCTGCTTGGGATATTTTGAAGGCTACTCATGAAGGCACTTCTAGAGTTAAGATGTCTAGACTTCAGCTTCTAACATCTAAGTTTGAAAGCTTGAAGATGAAGGAAGATGAGACTATTCATGATTCCACATGAGTGTTCTTGAGCTGTCAAATGCATCCAGTGCTCTTGGTGAGAAGATGACAGAAGAGAAGCTGGTGAGAAAGATTCTTAGGTCCCTCCCTAAGAAGTATAAGATGAAGGTAACAGCCATTGAAGAATCTCAAGACATCAGCAAGATGAGAGTTGATGAGCTTATTGGATCTCTTCAAACATTTGAACTTGGACTGAATGAGGAAGAACCAGAAAAGAAGCCTAAGAGTATAGCTTTAGTCTCCACTCCTGCAGCAGCTAAAGATGATGAGTCCCAGGAGGATCTGCCTCAGGCTATAGTTATGTTAGGAAGACAGTTCAATAAAGTGTTCAAGAAGATGAACTATAGACCTAGTGTCAAGAACATCTCTTCTGACATCAGCAAGTCAAAAGAGAAAGATGAAGAGAAGATTGCATAAGATAAAGGAGTTCAGTGCTTTGAATGTGAAGGGTATGGACATGTCAAGAAAGAGTGTCCCACATTCTTGAAGAAGCAGAATAAAGGCTTGACAATTTCCTGGTCTGACACTGATAGCAAAGATGAAAGTGAGTCAGCAAAGCATGTTACAGCTTTGACAGGAATTATTGAATCTGATGATGATAGTGATGGAGAAGTCACCTATGATGAGCTAGCTTCAACCTACGAAGAGCTGTGTATAAAGAGTGTTGAACTATGTCAGGAGAGGGATCAACAGAAGAGACTGATTGATCAGCTTGAGAATGACAAAGCTGAATTGGAGAAAGAAGTCTTATGTGTCAAAGCTCATCTTGATCATATGATGAAATCTGTTAGAATGTTGAACAGTGGGACAGCCAATCTTGACAAGATTCTACAGGCAGAAAAATTTGCAGGTGACAAAGCTGGGATAGGTTATGTGACTGAAGACAAAGGAACCTCAGAAGCAAGTACTTCAGGTTTAAAGAAGGAAGTATCACAACCTTTGTCTCAACATCAGCCAAAGAAGCAGGATCCTACACCCAAGAAAGCTGATGTTTCACAACCTAAGAAGATTGAGAAGAAGACCGGTCCTAATCAGAAGAGAAAGCAGCCACAAGGAGCTAGTAAGTGTATGCCCCCACAATGCCACAAGAGCATGAAGGCTGCAAGGTTCAAACAGAACATGTTCCATCAGATGTCTCAACATCAGGGTAACTGGTATGGATATAATAATGCTGTGCCTCATTACTATGGAAGAAGGAAGCCTCATCACCATAGGAGACAGCCTAGAAGACAGCATCCTCAGTTCAGGAGACAATCTACCTATGGTAAAAGACAACAGCCTCACCATAGAAGACAGTCAAACTATGGAAGAAGAAGGCAACACCAGTACTATGGATGGCAGCCACAACAGTTTCATCATCAAGGTGGCAGGAAGTTTAACAACTTCAGTGAAGAGAGAGTAAGGTGCTTCTATTGTGGAAGAGTTGGTCATATGCAGTTTTCTTGCTTTAAACTGCATGGATATCCCAAATCTGTTCCTCAACCTAGACAGAAGGAGAACAGGACTAAGGTTGTTAAACAGTGGGTTTCTAAAGCTCAAGCTACATGTCTATTGGCTCACACCTCAGATAGACATTTTGCTAAGGATGAATGGTACTTTGACAGTGGATGTTCAAAGCACATGACTGGATCCAAGGAGCATTTGGTAGAGTTCAATCCTTGCCATACAAACGATGTTATTTTTGGCAATGGTGAAAAAGGAGTAGTAGAAGGAGTTGGAAGAGTGAAGAATCATGATGGTCTTACTCTTGATAATGTGCTCCTTGTTCAAGGGTTGAGTGCTAATTTAATTAGCATAAGTCAACTTTGTGATGAAGGTTACAAGGTAAGCTACACCAAAGATAAATGTGTGGTAGCTGATGAGCAGAATGAGGTAGTGATGAAGGGAGTAAGATCCAAAGATAATTGCTATCAGTGGATACCTCAAGTGGACAGCTTATCTAGTGATGTTAAAATTGATGTTGTAACATCAGATGGTGACATCAAGTGTGAAAGTATGGTGAAAAGTCAATATGGGTTAATAACGTGTGAGTTGGATGATGCGTTAAAAGCCAAATTGAGTAGTCAGTTATGTGAGCAAGATGAAGAAGTCAACAATGCTGATGGAAGGATCAAAAGCTGTGACCTTACGAAGTGTTGGGAGCTGAATACTTGCAAGGCCAAGAAAGATGACAACCTGACTAATGACTCCTATAGTTCAGAAGAAAAATTTCACAAGTTGACAATCCTTAGGTTGGAAGATGCAGATGTTAGAGCTAATGTTAAAACATCTCAAGTCAAGAAAGGTACTTCTAACCTTAAAATAAAGAAGAGTGATGTTGAACTCATTGCAAAAGTGGTTTCTGGGGTTGCTAAACGACCGAAATCAAGGAAGAGGAAAGCTATTGAGTCACCTCCAAATATGAGAACTGATAAGCAGAAGATCTATGTGGATGGTACTACAAAATCCAGGAGTAAAGTGTTCATCTCTTCCAGAAATAGGAAGATCAGAGATAAGTCTGATGATAGTGTCCAGGATATCTCTCAAATGAAGGAAGCCGTTGTTGTTAGAACTTCTGAGAAAATTCAAAAGGCTATACTAGATAACATTCCTGTGCTTTTCATAAAATGGTGGAAGTATGATCTGGAGAAAGAATTTGACAAAGACATTCTGGATATGGTTGAATTGGCTAAGATATGGTTCAGAGAGGGTGTGGGAACTTATGGTATTCAGGTGTGTATGAATAAGTTGCTCTGACTGTGTCTTATTGGGAGCTTCTTGAAGGACTTCTTTGTGCAATGAGTCCTTTGAATGGTGATGAGAAGCTGATGTCCCAAAAGATGTTATAACGTCATGTTTGCTGGTGGTTATATCTGGAAGATGATTAAGATTGGACATGTGGAAGAAGTGTTTCTGATTATGTGGTTTAGAATGTGAAGTTTAGCATGACTACTATATTTGAAGACTTCAACATCTACTGGGGGATGTAAGGATAGAGGAATTGTGATCTCTTGAAGAGACTGGATCTCAGTAAAGCTTATAAGTAAGCTGAGGATTTGTGGAGTTTGTGACACAGTGTTGAGATTGGATTATTTTGCTGATAGTAAATCCAGTAGTGGAGCATATGTAATACCCTGGTGTCAAGAGTGTTAAGAGTATCCTTGGTGAAGGATGTCTTTGTTCTGGATCTGAAGCTTAGTGCTTACATTATAGCTAAGGAGCATCTATATAGTCATACGGGAGAATGATGAAGTAGATGGTTTGCCTTAAATGGTTCTAGTCATATGAAGCAAGTTGTGTGAATCTTGTGCGCACATGCTTCTGAGGAGATGTCTGAAGACAAGATTGAATCATGGACTTGAATAGATTGTACACTTGTCTTGGTGTGTGTCATTCTAAGTGTGAGGAGTTGACTTAGAGTTCAGTGGCAGGCATTGTGTGCTTCAGATCTTGTGGATGACTGTGTGAAGCCTTCATAACTGGATGGATGAAGAATATGTCTGGATAGCCTGTACTTGTTGAGGTTTGTCAAATTATGGCTAAAAAGGGGGAGAGTTAAAAATTGCTGTGAGGAGAAGAGTAGTTGCTGCTAAAAGAATAAAAATAAAAGGTGTTTAGTTGAAAAGTAATGATGCAGCTGTGGAGGGGGAGTATAGACAGCATAGTTGTGGAGCTGCTAGTGAAGTATTCATAGCATTGAAGAGTGCAGAGTGCAGCAAAGCAGACATCAAGGGGGAGATGTGCTGCACATTGTGAGCTACTAAACAGCTGTGATGCTGGTTCAAGTTTTTGAGGGGGAGCACCAATTGGCTGTTGTCAATAATGAAGATGGTGCTGCAGCAGATCAAGTAATGAAGACTATTTGAAGATTGTCAAACTGCTGCAAGTTAAAGTTTCAAAATATTGAAGATATTCCGCTGCTGAAGTCTCTGAAGATGCAGAGATTGTTTTAGCCAAAATTAGCCAAAGGGGGAGATTGTAAGTTCCTGGATTGGCTGGAATTTTGGTAAAACAACAAGGTGTTCAATGCTGAGGTCATGGTGTTGATGTTGCAGCATTGAGTCTTAGTACTGGGCTGTACTAAGTTGTGAAGGTTAACTATGTTTGATGTCATGGGCTTGATGTCATAACATTGCACTTAACACTGGGCTGTGTTAAGGTTGCTAGTTGCTGAAGTGGATGTCTGATGTCACATAGGTGATGTTGTAACATCAGACCTGCAGAACTGAAGCTAATGACAGCATGGGCTTGTTGTTATTAGGGTCGCGTATTAGCTGGAATTGTGGAGAGTGTTGACTCGTTGGATGAGAATATCTTGGGCTAGATATTTTCTGTTACATGGGAGATTTGATTGCAGGTTTGTTGGAGAATTAAAAGGTGGAAGATTTAAAAAGATTTTGGGGATAAAATCTGTTTTAAAAGATTCAGTTTTTAATTAACAAATCTGATCAAATATTGTGACAAATCCAATCCAAATTCAAGGAGCTATATAAAGCGCACAAGACCAAGGAAGAAGGTACAGAAAATAGATTGAAGATCAAGAGCTGGAGGCTTAGAGTCTAGGGTTTGTTTAGAGTACTTGTAATCACACTATTCTAGGTTTGAATAGGTGTTGAATTTTCTGTCCTCTCTAGAAGCTGTGAAGCAATAGAGAGTTGTTGATTGATCGAAGCTAGGAAGCAAGATCAAGGGATCTCAAAGAGGTTGTTCTTTGAGTGTTTTAGGGGATTGAGTAGTGTTCTCATATCTAAGTGGTTTCTTAGGTAGAAAGTCACTAGTAGAGTATAAGTTTAGGAGATTGTCAACTGGTGTGTTGAGTCTGTAAATTATATCTACAAGTAGTGAATTTCATCCCTGGCTTGGTAGCCCCCAGACGTAGGTAGTTAGACCGAACTGGGTGAACAATTCCTTGTGTTTTCCTGTTGCTTATTCTGTCCATTATTGCAGAGTGTGTTGTTGTGACATCGCACCTTAACATCACACGTCTGGTACCAGAATTTCAATATCCCGATCTCAAATCAATCTTGCTAAAAACACGCGCACCAACCAATTGGTCCATCAAATCATCGATCCTTGGAAGCGGATACTTGTTCTTAATTGTCACCTTGTTCAATTGTCGATAATCAATGCATAACCGCATACTCCCATCCTTCTTCTTTACCAACAATACCGGAGCACCCCAAGGAGAAACACTTGGTCTTACAAATCTCTTGTCCAACAAGTCATTCAATTGCTTCTTCAATTCTACCAACTCCGATGCCGACATACGATATGGTGCCATCGAAACCGGTCTAGTACCCGGAACTAGATCAATAGAAAACTCAACTTCTCTTTCCGGCGGTACATCCGTAATATCCTCCGGAAACACTTCTGGAAAATCACACACCACTGGGAACACATCGAGCTCAACTTTACTCTCCACCGACAATGATGCAAACAAACCAAACAATTGAGCTTCATCCGCTAAAAGTTTCCTCAACTCTTTAGTGGATAGGAAACTCTCATCTTCATCATCTTCCAAAGAAGGAAACCTCACTAACTTGTGATAGCAATCTATATGAACTCGATTAAATTGCAACCAGTTCATACCCAAGATTACGTCCAATCCCTCCAACGGCAAACACACTAAATCCATAATGAAGTCTTTACCATACATGGTCAAAGGACAACTTACACACACCAAAGACGTAGTTACCGACCCTGAAGCAGGAGTCTCAATAACCATCTCACCACCCCAAGAAGTCATAAACAAATTCAAACGCTTAGCGCACTCATGAGAAATGAATGAATGAGTCGCTCCCGTATCAATAATAGTAACTAAAGGCGTACTATTAATAAAGCATGTACCTTTAATCAAACGGTCTGCACTAGTAGTGTCCGTCCCCGCTAATGCAAACACCTTTCCGCCCGCTTGAGCTTGTTTCGGCTTAGTACACTTAGTACTAATGTGACCCACTTCTCCACAATTATAGCACTTCACTACATTCCTTCTACAATCGGTAGTAGCATGCCCAAGGCCTCCACAGTTAGAACATTTCACAACGGTCTTCCCACACTCAAATGATTTATGACCCATTTCACCACACTTGTAACACTTAACGGAACCGGAACCTCCTCCTCCAGATCTCTTATCAAAGTTTCCCCTATGCTTGCCCTTATCAATGGGTGTCACATAAGGTCCACTTCTAGCTTGTTGCTTTCCCTTCCTCTCATTCAAACTTTTGTAATGTGTAGAACGAGCCTTGCTATCTTCCTCGAAGATTCTACAACATTCTGTGTAATCTGTAAACCTTCTTATCCTTTGATATCCCACATCTTGCTTAATCTCGGGACGCAAACCATTCTCATATTTAATACACTTTGAGAACTCAGCAGTAATTGCAGCATAGTGAGGATGGAATTGAACCAACTCCACAAACTTAGCAGTATAGTCCACCACGGACATACTACCTTGTTTCAGTTCAAGGAACTCCATCTCCTTCTTCCCTTTCACACTTTCAGGGTAATACTTCCTCAAGAACTCGGTATGAAATAAATCCCAAGTTATCTCTTCATCATCCACCTCAAGAACTTGACGCATACCGACCCACCAAACGTCGGCTTCTTCCTTCAGCATGTGAGACCCAAGCCTCACCTTATTCTCCTCCGCACAGCCCATGACTCTGAAGATCCTTTTAATCTCTTTCAACAAAATTTGAGCACCATCGGGATCAAATATTCCTTTGAAGACCGGTGGTTGATTCTTCCTGAACTCGTCATTAACATACACGTTCGGCGCACCTTGCACCGCCCTAGCCATTGCTTCCAAAGCAGCAGCCATTGCATTGTCGTTTCTACCAGCCATATTCTGATCATTCCCAAAAATGACAACAAGGTTAAACAACAGTTCAACCATCACAACAACAAGACAGACACAACTGACTCAACACTGGCTCTGATACCACTTAATGTAACACCCCCTTTCTATACCCCCTAATACATGAAATTAAAACATTCAACACCTGCTCAATGATTGATATGCAACAGTGGGGTAACTTTGCAACAGAGAAACTTAGTCCTTACACCCACATCTCAATATTTAGAATAAAAGCGGAAAATCTAAACATTGAATAACATCAAACATATATACATATATATAAATATCATCAAGTATTATCCACCAACATAATTCATGTTTACATAAACATTCATCAACAAGATACATGTACAAATGTATCACAAAAGAATCATATACATCCTAGCTACCCGGTGCTACATATCAGAGCCGACCGACCAAAAGAATGAAGACACGCTTCACAAAAATACCACCAGCATACCTGCTCTGCAATGCCTCATAGAGCATCATAAAACAGCAGAAGGGTGAGAAATATTATCATAATAACAATGCATATAATTATATATTTTAGCATAAAAATACACATATTCTACATTCTCACCACAATTCATCACAACTCACTCATATACATCACAATGTATATATATATACAAAACCAAGCATATTCATCATGCATACCTTCACAATTCTTATCATTCCACATAAACATACATATTCATGTTTATTCATCAATGCACAATTAAAAAAGATGATAAATGCAAATCATAGAGACCGACTCATGACTCTATGCAAATGCAATGCGGGTACCGACTCAATCATCTCAAGTTCACTCAGGAACTTATTGGAACCATCGCTCGTTACCAATGTAACTCCCCGTCGGGCCTACGATGTTCACCCATTGCTCACACCTCACATAGGCACACAATGTTTATGGATTGCTCACACCTCACATAGGCACACAATCCGATTGCTCACACCTCACCTAGGCACACAATCGTTTGTAATCATCGCTCACACCTCACATAGGCACACGACGCTACAACGAATTCTTATTAGAATCACACAACACAAGAATGTACATCATTATGCTTCACATACAAAATGACTCAAGACACTCTTGAAATGCATACATATTCACAATATATTCATGCATTCATCTCATACTATCACATACAATCTATATACATTCACATCATATTACGCCAAACGGCAACGAGCATCGCTTTACCACCTAAACGGCAACGAACTCTTTCACAATTAACATGCATTTACATTTAATTTAAACAATGCATTTATTTGCCAAAATGCCACAATTCACAAAAAATTCCACAATCTAGGATTCACACCATATGGCTACCCACAACACATCGTATAACAACACATACAAGCTATACGTTATATTACAAAAGCATATTGCACGATAACACCTCAATCGCACACATTCACGACGGTAAAAATCAACACAAATATACGGTTTCAATTTTCTGCTATAATTGAACCAGGTACAGCCCTCAAAACCATTTTTCCTAGAAAGAACATCTCGTTAGCTTTCCAACGATTCGAACGGGGGTCAAAACCGACTTACGGTTCAAGAGTTATGAATTTTTGAAGTTTTTCCAAAAACCAGAATTTGGCCCTGCAACAGCTACGGGTTGCTGCAATTTCGTCCGAAAATCCGACCGATTCAATTATTTTTTTTCGAAACAAACACATACTCATTCATACCTAACATATAGTGATGATTTGGAACCATCAAAAGTAAATTCTACGACTTTCGATTTCAATCCGAATCTTAAACCCTCAAATCTCCAAAAATGCAAAAACTTACAAAATCAACCAAATTCGGTAAAACAAGCGTACTCGATCACGGCCTAACATTACCCGACACAACTACGCAATCTATTCCGACTTTCGTCTGTAAAAACATCGATTCCTCACAAAAATCTCAATTTCAACCTAGAACTCAAGCTATGAAAAACAAGAAAACATCCAAGCAAACACATACATAATGATATACATTGATGAGATAATAAGATTTCACACCCTTACCCGATTAAATCGATTCCTAGAAGTTGTTTTGAAGATTTCCAAGCTTTTCCTCTTTTTCTCTCTTTTCCCCTTTTCTTCTCTTTTCTCTTCTTCCTCTTTCTTTCTCTCATTTTTCTCTCTATTTCTCTTTTCTTTCTATTTCTCTCCTATTTCTTCTTCTTATCTCTTTTTCTTTTCTTATTTTCTACTCAAATTCAATTAATTCATTTTCTCACATAATTCTATTTCCACTAAATTTCTAAATTATTATTAATTGAGAAATGTCCAAAATACCCTCCATTCTAATTTCCCCGAAAACTCTCAAAAACGGTAAAATATCATAACATGTCAACATAGCATATTAACACACCAATTTCACAAATAAAATAATTTATCACTCAATTTAAATAAAAGACTCAACAAAATGGGAATAATCGAAATCGGGGCGTTACAATTTCCCCTACTATCCTTAGGTTCAACAAGTTCTGACACCCATTCCAACCTCTCAGACCAAAAGGAACTGCATCAGACGTGAAATCGGGAAAGAAATTGCGAAACAGTGAAATTCTGCACTCTCAATAGTCATACGCGTATTGCCTTGTGCCTTACGCGCAATGCATAGCTCGCTCGCCTCCCAGCTATGCGTACCCAAGCGTATCGCCCACTCTGCATCTTGCCATACGCGTATTGCCCTGTGCGTTACGCGTATGAGCAGAGACGTGATTCCCCTAAAATTTCCATGTTCAATACCATTACGCGTAATGCCCCTTCATTACGTGTATTGCCTTGCTCCCCTACGCGTACCATTACGCGTTTCAGTAGAGGGCATGTCAAATTGGGTTTCATACGCGTAAGGCCCACGTAACGCCTTGCCATACGCGCAATGACTTGCTTTTTACAGGTATGGGCAGTGAATACTCATAATTTTCTAGTTTTCATACCAGTTTGAATCTGATCACTTTGGTCTCACTTCTAGCACACAAATCTGCTCTAAATTGGTTTCTACATTGATTTTAAGACCTGCAATTTTATCTTGCTATCCTATTTCATTATTCTAGCAAAATCATCACCTACAGATCTATAACCGTTCTCTCAAACCTGCAACAAAACCAGATCTGCAATACCAACATTCACATAGCAGCAACAACATAATGTATTTACACAGATCATGACAGAATAAATTGATTCACACTATTTTCATCACAATTTCAGTCATACAACAACAGATTCACAAAGACAGAATTTATGCATACAAATTCCTACGAGGGAAAGGACCCCTCACTACCCTCTCATGCAATTATCACCCATTATGAACCCATTCTCCCCCTTACCTCGAATTCTTGATCAAAAATCCTGCGAAAATTGATGATGTAAAATCCCTAGTTCTTCCTCTTGTCCTTCCCTCTCCAACTCTCTCTTTGTGAAAATGTGATTATGACCAAAATTGTCCCTAATCCTGATTAAGGTCCACTTTTCCTTATTTTCCTCCCACTAACCATATTATTAATTAAATTCTGATTTTATTTAATATTAATAATATTTGATAATAATAATAAGAATAATAATAATAATACTACCCACAATAATAATAGTAATGTTAATAATATTTGACATAATAATAATAATAATAATATATCTCATACTACTATTACCAAATATGCCCCCACATTATTCATCATTACTTTATTATTATTCCGACATATCTGTTTTACCGGTTCCCCTAAGGACACTACATCCTACGCTCTCAATCGCACACCCTCCACAATGCCAAACAATTAAAATAACACACGGCAGTTAAATAAATTAAAATGGGGTGTTACAATAAACACCCAACAAAAGATTTTATGGGGATTTCTTATACTGAAGAGTTCAAACGGGATCTTCGAGAAAAGCCAGAAAAGACAGAGACAAACACAAACTCTGCGTGCGCCAAATGATGATCATCACAAGGACTTTCAAAGAGATATTGGTAATGGCCAAACCTCAGCTGGGAATAAGATTAAAGTGCCAACAATGATTGGACTCAGAAATTACACGCCAGTAAACATTGGACTCACACTAACAATATTTGAAATGACGCCAGTAAACACCAATTTGAGTTGGGCTGTCAATAAACACTGGACTTTAGACACTAATTTGAGTTGGGCTGTCAGCAAAAACTGGACTTTAGACACCAATATGAGTTGGCTAGGATACCAATTTGAGTTGGATAAGATACCAATTTGAGTTGGCTCGGGTTCCAACATGAGTTGGCTGAGATACCAATATGAGTTGGCTGAGAGTACCAATATGAGTTGGTTGGGTTACCAATATGAGTTGGCTAAGAGTACCAATATAAGTTGGTTGTGAGTACCAATATGATTTGGCTTTAGATAAACACACCAATTTGAGTTGGTCTAGATAAACACACCAATTTGAGTTGGTTTGGATAAACACACCAATTTGAGTTGGTTTAGATAAACACACCAATTTGAGTTGGTTTAGATAAACACACCAATTTGAGTAGGTTTGCCAGTAAACAGTGGACTGGGTACGATACCGATTAAGACCGATATAAAAACAATGCCAGTTAACACTGGACTTAACAAACACCAATTTTAGTTGGCTTACCAGTAAACACTAGATTTGAACACCAATTTGAGTTGGCTTACCAGTAAGCACTGGTTTTAAACAAACACCAATTTGAGTTGGCCTAAAGACAGAGGTTAGAGGTCAGATAAGACATTACCGGAGTTGCATAGTGAAGACTAAACTTCCCGAGGCGTAGGAATAATAAACAAATTGACGCACGCAGGTGATAACCGGACGCAAGCTAGATACGGACAAAGATCCACTAACTCAAAAGAACACTTAACTTGAGCAAGTTGAGTGTGAAAGGAGGTAAAGACCCAAAAGCGAGACACACCCAATGAAAAAATGCACAATGATATGGAATGATGCGAATGCTCAATGATATGCCAGAGACGACTCTAACGAGAGATGACCGATTGGGAAACGGGTAGATGGATAACACACCCACTACAAAGAGTCACACTGAATCTGAATAGAATAGCCGCTCGGAGTCAAATAGGAACCAATCTTCTTTCACCTGAGGAGGTAAAGATTTTCCACATTTCAACAAACATCTGTGGAAGATACTGGAGAAATCCTTTGTATCATGATAGTTAGTCATGACTGAAGTGTCCGACCTAGGAAACATTGCCAATTTAAATTTACTTCATTGAGGAACTACACGCCAGATGGTTTAACAGTGCTTTCGTCGCAACCAGAATTACTGGGGAAGGCGAGTGATTTTATTAAATCGTCCCAAGAGCCAAAGTAAATTATGTTCCCATTGTGTTTTCTCAAAAGGTTTGTTTTTTTTCCAAAACATTTTCCGCTTTCAAAACCATTATTAATGAATAAGTGAAGTTTTGCATAACAAGAAAACAATAGAGAAATGATAAATATCAAACAAAGAATGGTCCAAAATCTGATTTCATTAGAATGGTAACTCGTAAATGCCAAAGTTCCACGAATCATTACAATTAGAAAAATGGCAATTTAGGAAAAGGTTACATCGTATTCAATGACCACTACTATCCCTAACGACTAAGAATCTCCCAAAATCGTTGCTGATGAGAGCGAGTGACCTTGATCTTCTTCTTGAATTCCTTGGTATGGGTGATAACCCTTTCTGATGCAGTGAAACACCTTTTGTCCCTAACTTTTGCCTGGACCGCCCTTTCGGGTCTTCAGTCCACCAAGACGCTCTTTTTTGCCTAGGTCGCCCTTTCGGGTTTTCAACCTAACGAGCTCTTTTCTTTTTATTTGATCCCTAATTTTTGCCCGAGCCTCCTTCATAGGTTATGACCCACCAAGATACCCTTTTCTTTCCTAAGTCGCCATTTCTAGTTTTTGACTTAGCGGGCTTATTTAGGCGTAATATTTTCGTACTAAGTCAGCATTCACAGGGTGTGAGAGTTGTTCACCATCCATCGTTGTGAGAATCAAGGAACCTTCTGAGAAAACTGTTTTCACCACAAATGGGCCTTCATAATTGGGTGCCCATTTTCCGCGTACATCCCTTTGAGATGACAATAACCTTTTGGGTACGAGTTCTCCTTCATAGAATTCACGAACACGAACCTTCTTGTCAAATGCCCTTTTCATCCTCTTTTGATACAAGTGACCGTGACACATGGCAGTCAGACGCTTCTCATCAATGAGGTTCAGTTGATCATATCTCTCTTGGACCCATTCTGCTTCATCAAGCTTGGTTTCCATTAGGATTCTTAGAGACAGTATCTCCACTTCAATAGGGAGAACTGATAACACTGAATCACACTGCGTATTTGACTCGGATTGCACATGTTTCTTAGGATTTTATTGCCATTTTCTTGTGTTATTCTTGTGTTTTGTTTTGTTTTCAGGTTCTTTGTATTTCCAGAGCTCCTTGTGAAGAAATGAAGAAAAACGAGCAAGAAAACCAGTTTTTGAGGAAATTGTACACAAGGCATCCACCATGGCGGGCGCCATAGGGTAGGCCATGACTTGGATAGGAGTCAATTGTTGTCAACTACCACGATCTCCACTTCTTTCTCCCTTGGTTCACATGGCAGGCGCCATGAGGGGGTGGCGGGCGCCACCTGTGTCGTTTGATTTCCCTCCCAAAAGAAGTTGGGGGCACTTTTGTCCTTCCATGTTATTTTCCTAGGCTATAAATAGACGAGTTCTGAATCCTTTTTCTTCATCCAAGCTTAGTTTCAGAACTCAAGCCATATATTTTCAGTATTGTAAAGTGATAAACTTCTCACATCGGGGAGTTATCACACTGTTAGATCAAGTCTGTAATCGAGTTTGGATCACTCTGGTAGAAGTTAATCCTGCCGCCATTTTCATTTCCAGTCGTTTATTTCCAGTTGTACCAGATTTAAAGCCTCCAATTTGGAGCAGGTCTCTATTTACTTTCCCGCACTATTTACTTTCTTGCACTAGCTACTTTCCCGCACCATTTATTTTCTCGCACTCGCTTTTACTTTCTTTATTTTCTCACACTCGCTTTTACTTTCTTTATTTTCTCGCACTCGCTTTTACTTTCTTTATTTTCTCGCACAAACTTTACTTTCAAAACCTTTTTAAGAATTTACTTTAACATGATCTATTTCAACATGTCTATTTACATTTCCATGTCCGGCTAAATCTTAAAGGTTAGAATGTAAGGATCATAGTTAAAGTAATATTCCATATAATGTGTCGATAGAAATGCTTAGGGGTTATTTTGATTTTTGACACAAGTTTTCTGTACTTTATTTCTGTTGGGTAAGATCGAAAGTCGTCCAACCTTTGGTTAAACTTGGTTAGTCTTAACTTTTCAAAGGAAGCGAAAGCGCTTTGTCCAGTTAAGTAGGAGTTTTTAATACTTTAGAAAAGCGATTTTAAAACTATTTTCGGACGCGTTTATGGGTTTAAAGTCCGGTTCGCATGAACCTCTTTTTGTTAAAAGTTCCAAGTCAAAATACTTTTCAACTGAGTCTAGAAACTATATTTCTTAAAAATAGGTTTATTACTTTAACGCAATGCGCGCCTTTTTATAAGTGACAATAAGAGGGTTCGATTAAGGGATAAACTCGGTTCTGAATACGCGAAATCGACAGTTCCCATTAAATTAGTTATTTTCATGAGTAGAAAACATTACCCCATAAGTAGTTTTATTTACAAGCATCTGGAATATTATCTGACTGTGTGAATTACATTCAAGCCTATTGTTCATTTAATTTTATATCTTCGTACTTTACTCTGCTTTTACTGTGCACTCACGAACTCCCGATTGATTTGCCTTAGATAAACACCGTAACGATAGAAATCGATAGATTGACGTTTGGTCTCTGTGGGACCGATAATCTTTTGTATTACTCTGACGTGATTCGTATACTTGCGAAAACACCACATCAAGTTTTTGGCGCCGTTGCCGGGGACCAATTACGTCAAATTTCGTACCCTGTTGTTGCACCGTATAGACTAAGGCACTCCCATAAAAAAATAATAATAAAAAATTAAAAAAAATTAAAAACTATGTATCACCCAAATTTTCTCTACAATTACCAACCGCAATACTCCCAATATTTTAAGGAACCGAAACAAAATTTTTCCTATGATTACCATTCCCAATATTTTGAGGAACCACAAGAATCTATTAATTCCAACCTCGAAACATTAATGGAGGATTTCATTCAAACAACAACTAATTCTAGGTTAGAATATATGATGAAGCACTTTGTAGAGATATAAACTCTCAGGAATGAAGAGCTTAGAAGCCAACATCTCGATATTTAAGAAAACCTTAGGCAGATAAACACTATGGTCGAGTCCCTCGCGATTCACACTGAGTCATTGGAGACTCAAATCTCCCTGCTTGGAAAGACACCTATAGGACCCTCCCCTGAGGAGCATGTGGATGTTGTAACAACCATTAATGAAAAACAAATCGAGAATCCTCAGGAGAGTGATAATGAGGGTGAGGAGAGTGATATTGAGGTTGAGGAGAGTTCTGGTGAGGAAGACCTAGAGATTGAGAAAAATTTATTGGGACCACCTGAAAGGGAGGTCGTCAAAGAGGTAGAGAAAGAAGCACCTAATTTCGTTCCTCCTCCATATACCCCACCAATTCCTTTCCCGCAAAGGTTTGTAGAGGCTAAGTTAGACTCCAAATCCAAAACGCATGTGGAGGTATTGGAAAATATCCACACCGATGCACCTTTGTCTGAGGTCCTGTATAAAAAGAGAAAATTCATGGACCATGAAACTAGGGATATCATTACTGTTAAGAGGGTAAGGTTAGACTTTGAGGTGATGGATGAAATAACTGAGCCCAACCTTGAAAAACTAATACTTAGGATAGATCCAGAACCACCACCACAAGTTCAAAAGAATGAACCGCCGCACAGAAAGAAGAAAAGAAAAGGTGAGGGATATGTGAGATGGCTTGATAAATGGCCATGGAAACCGAAGATTAACACTTTTAACCGTCGAGCTATCGACGTTAAACAAAGCCCTGCGTGGGAGGAAACCCATGAGCTTTTAATTTAATGTTTTATTTTTATCGTTTGTGTTTGCAGAAAATAAAGAATTGTATCGCTTGTCACATCTCAGCTACATTTAGGCGAAAGATCTCAAGATGACAATCCCTTAAAATGATCGGGTGCCCACACACATTCCTACGAATGTCGCTGCTGGTGGTGACACCAATGATGAGTATGAAGGGAGAAAGCATATCTCTCCCATTCGTAACTCACCTTCTCCTTGTCCTTTCTCATGGTCAGGTTCCACATGCACACACCGCACCGTATTTTTCTAACAATTTTTGCAGGTACTTCCTTCGGAAATAGGCAATATAATGAGCGGCTTCAAGAAAATGAAGTTTCAGCAAATTCAGATTACTTGTAGTACAAGACGCCGGAGTAGAAGTGGCCAGCAAAGACAGGGACAAAATGGGAAGAATCAGAGCGAATTTGGTCCTGGCACTCATACAGGTTCTATCGTTCCTTTTTCACCTTTTATTAAAACATTGAGGACAATGTTTGGTTTAAGTGTGGGGGGGGGGGGGACATTTACCGCTTTCCAGTTAGATTTACTGTTTTCTAGCTTGATTTTAAATTTTTTTCTGTTTTAATGTTTCATTGCGTCTATGCATGTGTTGTCGAGTCTGTATGCGTAGTTTCTGTTACTTATTTGATTCTCCCAATTTCTTGAGCCATACCTAATATTTTGAAAATTTTTGAGTTAAAAATAGTGTTTCTTTTGAAAATCTTAGGTTACAGACAAAATTGAGGGTTAGATTGTGAGACTTGGGAAAATTCTGCAAGATTGGTATCGTTCTAACACCGTGAGCCTCCCAATTATGGAAATCGATTTGAGTACTTGTTATGCCATAACCTTAAGTTCTCACCCCTTTATTTGTCCCTAAGTAGTTTATTTAGCAGCCAGCACCATCCTAAGCACACACTAAGTAAGAAGCCGATGCAAATAAGTGTATGATCTCAGGCTAAAAGTAAATTAAAAAAAATAAAAAAAAGAATTGAATGAAAAGAAATGCTCCTTTTAAGTTAGGTGATCCTCACCCGATCATTTAGCCCAACGATGCAAACTTCTTTATTTTATTGATATGTGCAAAAGAAAAAAAATGATGATGAGATCATAGTCACTAACAGGCTATCCTACCATGAGTGTGAAAGGATAACGGGCTTAATGTGATTGCGCCAGAATGAAAGGAGATGAAAGAAGGATGAGTAAGTTAGACTTAGGTATAATGACATGATTCAGATTGGTTTGTATAGGAAGAAGGCTGATGACCGCAAAAGTGGAATTATGTTGTTATGATATCCTTAGTGTGTGACAAGTACCTATCGATACAAACTTAACCAAAGTAGAGTTGGTAGCCTAGGACGAGTATCCGTATTCACTATTTTTCTCGCGAGTCATGGTTTGCTTGAGGACAAGCAAAGGTCTAAGTGTGGGAGAATTTGATAACACTGAATCACACTGCGTATTTGACTCGGATTGCACATGTTTATTAGGATTTTATTGCCATTTTCTTGTGTTATGCTTGTGTTTTGTTTTGTTTTCAGGTTCTTTGTATTTCCAGAACTCCTTGTGAAGAAATGAAGAAAAACAAGCAAGAAAACCAGTTTTTGAGGAAATTGTACACATGGCATCCACCATGGCGGGAGCCATAGGGTAGGACATGACTTGGATAGGAGTCAATTGCTGTCAACTGCCACGATCTCCACTTCTTTCTCCCTTGGTTCACATGGCGGGCACCATGAGGGGGTGGCGGGCGCCACCTGTGTCGTTTAATTTCCCTCCCAAAAGAAGTTGGGGGCACTTTTGTCCTTCCATGTTATTTTCCTAGGCTATAAATAGACGAGTTCTGAATCCTTTTTCTTCATCCAAGCTTAGTTTCAGAACTCAAGCCATATATTTTCAGTATTGTAAAGTGATAAACTTCTCACATTGGGGAGTTATCACACTGTTTGATCGAGTCTGTAATCGAGTTTGGATCACTCTGGTAGAAGTTAATCCTGCCGCCATTTTCATTTCCAGTCGTTTATTTCCAGTTGTACCAGATTTAAAGCCTCTGGTTTAGAGCAGGTCTCTATTTACTTTTCTGCACTATTTACTTTCTCGCACTATTTACTTTCCCGCACCATTTATTTTCTCGCACTCGCTTTTACTTTCTTTATTTTCTCGCACTCGCTTTTACTTTCTTTATTTTCTCGCACTCGCTTTTACTTTCTTTATTTTCTCGCACTCGCTTTACTTTCAAAACCTTTTTAAGAATTTACTTTAACATGATCTATTTCAACATGTCTATTTACATTTCCATGTCCGGCTAAATCTTAAAGGTTAGAATGTAAGGATCATAGTTAAAGTAATATTCCATACAATGTGTCGATAGAAATGCTTAGGGGTTATTTTGATTTTTGACACAAGTTTTCTGTACTTTATTTCTGTTGGGTAAGATCGAAAGCTGTCCAACCTTTGGTTAAACTTGGTTAGTCTTAACTGTTCAAAGGAAGCGAAAGCGCTTTGTCCAGTTAAGTAGGAGTTTTTAATACTTTATAAAAATGATTTTAAAACTATTTTCGGACGCGTTTATGGGTTTAAAGTCCGGTTCGCATGAACCTTTTTTTGTTAAATGTTCCAAGTCAAAATATTTTTCAACTGAGTCTAGAAACTATATTTCTTAAAAATAGGTTTATTACTTTAACGCAATGCGCGCCTTTTTATAAGTGACAATAAGAGGGTTCGATTAAGGGATAAACTCGGTTCTGAATATGCGAAAGCGACAGTTCCTGTTAAATTAGTTCTTTTCATGAGTAGAAAACATTACCCCATAAGTAGTTCTATTTACAAGCATCTGGAATATTATCTGACTGTGTGAATTACATTTAAGCCTATTGTTCATTTAATTTTATATCTTCGTACTTTACTCTGCTTTTACTGTGCACTCACGAACTCCTGATTGATTTGCCTTAGATAAACACCGTAAAGATAGAAATCGATAGATTAACGTTTGGTCTCTGTGGGATCGATAATATTTTGTATTACTCTGACGCGATTCGTATACTTGCGAAAACACCGCATCAAGTTTTTGGCGCCGTTGCCGGGGACCAACTACGTCAAATTTCGTACCCTGTTGTTGCATCGTATAGACTAAGGCACTCCCATAAAAAAATAATAATAAAAAATTAAAAAAATTAAAAACTATGTATCACCCAAATTTTCTCTACAATTACCAACCGCAATACTCCCAATATTTTGAGGAACCGCTGTTAGACGGTGTGGCTAGTGATCGAGAGGGGGGGTGAATAGATCACCTCCTTGAAACTCAAGGATTTAAAAAAGTTTATCAGAGTCTTTCAAGTTAGCGGAAAAATTATGATCCCGAATCGACTTCCGTCTATTCTGAACCAGCTACTAGAAAACCGGACACACGAGTTTATGCTGGATTTATTAGGATGACAAAGATATATTAACACCAGATATGAATCGACTCAAATGCACTTATCATACAAAGACTGTTTCCAATGAACAAAAACACAGCAAAAAATTTTGTCAAACACTTGGCGTGTATGCATTCAACGATTAACAATAATGGTGATTTTGACAAAGATTTTCGTACCACTATTGTATCTTGAAACTTTAATACGCAACACACCAAACGAATCACAAAATTGTTGAAAGCGTAAAGAGATAAAGATAGAATACGATACGCAGAGATTTGGTAAGGAAGTTCCCCACTTCCGTCCTCGCGTGTGGGTACGTCTCCCTCTCAATTTCAAAATGAAATTGAGACCTGTTATATCAATAATGCTGAATTCGTTCTTTACAAGGTTACAATACAAATCCAGAAATCTAAACCCCAAGATCTTCCTATTGTATGAACCTTCACTTGATCTGAGCTTGATCAAGAATTTTCCTGCAAGAAATACAGACAATTCACCGGTTCCACGACCTGTTTGCGAAATCTCCAGATTTCCAAACCCTACGCTGCGGCTGAATCTGTTCTGCAATCGTGACTAACAAACCCTCAAGAACACACCCGTTCTTGAAGGACAAACCAAATGGTTTTTCCTCGAAACCCCCTTTGTATCTTCAACTCAGCTAGATCAATGATCGTACCACTGAACGTTATCTCAAAGATCCCTTAATCCGAAGAACAAAAATGATTATGTGTTGATGTTCTTGAATTAACGAGATTGAGAAGATGATGAAGACAAAGTCTCTTTCAGGTTTCTAACACTGCTCTTGAAAAATCATGCACACCAAACTTGTCTTTTGCTTTGATTGCACTTTTTCACTCTGACCAGAATTCTGCCTCCAAACTGAACTGTCATGACACTTATATATGAAAACAGAAACGGTTAAAAGCAACAAACAACTCTATGTATCGATACAAGAGTCGTATGCGTCGATACATAGTGAGTATAACACATGCATGAGTCGACACATGGTTGTATGCATCGATGCATACTGTACCTGTTAATTTTCAGTATGTAAAATAAATCATGCATCGATACATGATGCACATGCGTCGATACATAGCTCAATTACAAAGGAACATGTGTCGATACAAGTATCGTATGAATCGATACATACTGAAGCAAAATTATTTCAGAATGTGAAGTAAATCATGCATCGATACATGATGCGTATGCGTCGATACATACCCTAGTTACAAAGGATCATGTATCGATACAAGTGTCGTATGAATCGATACATACTGAAGCAAAACGGTTTTTTTTTTTTTTTTTTTTTTTGTGAGTTTATCAAAGGTATGTGTCGATACAAGCCACGTATGAATCGATGCATACATAGGGAAAAACGTTTTTATGATTACAATGATGATATGAATCAATTTGCATTGTCTTTTAAATCATAGTAGGTATGAAATCATATGTATGTACAAACTAATCATGCATACAAATCTTATATCATGCATATCACACAATTTGCAATCATACAAAAACTTAAAGGCTTGCTCACAAACTCCCCCTTTTTGATGATGGCAAATTTGCAAGATGTGATAGAGCACTCCCCCTGAGTTTGTGCATGGCTGTCAACATCTTGTTGTCTTTCATCTCCCCCTTTGTCAACATCAAAAAGAAGAGATAGACAGTCTGGTGAAATAGTCCCAAAGCTTAGACAGCAAAATTGATGTAACAATAGACAGCAATATTGATATAGAAGCTCACAATCACCAAGAATGAAGCTTAACATAACAGAATCAATCACAGAGAATGATAAGACAGGGAAAGACTAACACAAGTAAACAGAACTAAAAGAAATAAGCATTAAAATTTTAAGAAAGTACTTGGAGTTTACATAAGCAGAACCAAAACAAATGAAGTTTGAACAATGTAGCAAGGAAACTGAAACAACATGATGATGAAATGAAATGACATGATGCTAGCCTAAAAAGGGTTATGGCCTCCACAGGACTCCTCATCCTCTCTATCAGGATCTCTGAAGCTTGGTGGAGGTGGCGGAGGAGGCATCTCATCAGGATTATGGCCCATGAAATTGTATCGCCGGAACCGGTTCTGAACTTCAACACTTCTGAATCTGTCCATGATACCAGGATGTGCACGACAATCGTCCATAAAACCAGACATTTCATTGTAAAAGACTTGATGCCATTTAACCAATTCCGTGTGCCAAGCATGCTGATTATGATACATCCTTGTGTGTTCATCATGCCACTCACGATGCTCCTTATGCCACTCATTTTGCTGCACATGCCAAGCAAGCGCCTGTTCATGACGGGCTTGATTTGCAAGCTCCATTTGCTGAAACATTTGAGTCAAGTACTCAGGGGCAGTTGAAGAGGAGGCAGCGCCAGAGAACGGAGGAACACGTGGACCTGGTTCATAATTTGTTGGAGACCACCTTTGTGGCACCCAATCACCCCAGCCAGCATTAGCATCTGCTTCAGGCTGATTCTCGTCATTGGCCTCATGCATTTCTTCATCCAGTTGGTCTTCAGGCACAAACACTTGTTCAGATGGCACATCAAAATTGTACACCCTTGTTTTGGATCCTCTGTCCAGAAAATAAAAACATTGACGCTCCTTGTCCCACCGGTATCCCATATGAGATAAAGTAGCAGTGTTGAACTCTTGGGCGGAAGAGGAAGATGTAAGGGGTACTAAAGGGATGGTTACATTCCAGTATTTAATGATTCGCATAATTTGGGCAGCATATCCAAGTGTGATATTCTTCATACTGTTACGCATAAGAAACATGCGTTTCACAAAGTAGTTTGGCCAATTAAGTGGAACCTTTTTGTGAAGAAGGTACACAAGATGAATGTCTGATCGATCCAACCTAGAATGACCACCAGACTTTGGACGCAAGATGTGCGAGACAATCCAGTGAAGTATTCTAGGTATGCTTGTAATCATACCAGAAGTGATGGGTTCATCCTCTCCGAGAGGTCTATCCAATTTGGAAATAGATGCAACATAGTCCCTTATTTTAAACTCCGTATCATAACTTTGGTCATGCCATTTTTTCAGTCCAGGCACCCCAAGCGGAATTTGAAACACTTTCTCCCAATCAGTGGCTTCAAAAGTGTAAGTTTTGGTGCCAATTGAGCATCTGAACATATAGCCTCTACCAGTTTGCAGACCAGCATAAAATATATGAATAAAATCCTCATGATAGGCATCATTTATGGCCAAAAATGTACCAAGGGTTTGTGCCTTCAATAAATCAACGACATCGTTGAGATGGAGGGAAGATGCATCAGTTTTATCAAAGACATGAGGTTTCATAACTAACCTTGTCTTGAAAGAGGTCTCAAACTCCTCAGCGATGGCAGGATGAAGAAGAGTGAGAGCACTGGGAGGGATTTCTGGAGGTTGTGGAGACTGACCAGACGTCCCAATGGGTTCCTTTCCTTTTCCTCTTTGTCTAGCCGGTATAATTCTGGGAGGCATGGTGATGAATTGTAGAGGGGTTAAGATGTGAATTAGGGTTTTGGAGATGAAGATGTTTGAGAAGGTTAGGGTTAGCCGTGTGGGTATGAGAGGAGAAGAGAGGTTAGAGTGAATTATCCCTTTAAAATTAGCTGATGTGTCGATCCACAACTGATTTGAACATGCATTTATTGTAAAAGAAACAGTATGTATCGATACAAAGGGTATGGATCGATTCATATCGCGAAATTTTTGTTTTTGAAAGTGTCCTATGTGTCGACACAAAGCACGGATGCATCGACACATACTGAAACAAGTTTTAAAAAATTGAAAATGAAAAGACATGAATCGACACATATCACGAATGTATCGATCGGAAACTCTAATGTGTCGACACATGTTCTTGTTGTATCGATACATACTTGATGCTAAAACATGTTTTAACTGATTTGTGACTACCTGTTGAGTTAGAAACCTGTGAACAGCTCTTGAGTCAATGCAGTATAGATGATGTCATGATAATGATGCTCAAGTACAATTCATGAATCAAACGTTAATGTTCAAACAACATATGCAATGAAATACATATAAACGATCTTAACGAATTTGTTCTACCATACACTAATCACAAAGTTCCAAAGAGATTTTAGAAAGGAATGATATTACCTCTGTTGATGAAACCTTATGGAGTCTGAGTGATGTCTCTATACTGTTTGACATCTACACTTTTACCGTGTTCATCTTTATCTAGATTTCCGTTGGTAGGCATAGGTGTGTCTATTGATTTTGAGTCGTTCATTCCAAAGCGCTTGAGCAGCTCTCTGCAGTATTTTGTTTGACTCACAGCTGTGCCCTCATCAAGCTGCTTTATTTGGAGACCGAGGAAGAAATTAAGCTCCCCCATAAGACTCATTTCAAATTCACCCTGCATAACTTTTGAAAACTCTTCGACCAAGTGTATGTTAGTTGAACCAAAAATTATATCGTCTACATAAACTTGAACTAAAAGAATGTGTTTTCCCTTGTGTTTAATGAAGAGGGTGGTATCCACTTTACCTCTTGAATATCCATGATCAAGTAGAAATTTGCTAAGTCTTTCATACCAAACCCGAGGGGCTTGCTTAAGACCGTACAAAGCTCGTTTTAATTTGTAAACATAATCTGGATATTCAGCATTCTCAAAACCAGGAGGTTGTGAGACGTATACCTCTTCATTTAGGACACCATTTAGAAACGCACTCTTTACGTCCATTTGGTAAAGCTTAAAATCTCTAGAACACGCATAAGCAAGCAAGAGACGTATAGCTTCGAGGCGAGCAACTGGAGCATAAGTTTCCTCATAGTCTATGCCCTCCTCTTGGTTATACCCTTGTGCCACTAAACGTGCCTTATTCCTAGTTATCACTCCGTTTTCATCAAGCTTATTTCTAAAAACCCATTTAGTACCTATGATATGATGATCTCGCGGACGAGGAACAAGTTCCCAAACGTCATTTCTTTTAAATTGATTAAGCTCTTCTTGCATGGCCATTAGCCAAAATTCATCAATCAAGGCCTCTTTGACATTTTTAGGTTCTACTTGTGAAACAAAAGCGAAGTGAGAGCAGAAATTACTTATCCTAGAACGAGTCATGACTCCCTTTGAAATGTCTCCCAAGATGTTGTCAATAGGATGATCTTTTGAAGATCTCCAAGTTGGTGGAAGGACATTCACTTCAGTTTGTCCTTCTTCCATATCTTTGACATGACTGGTATCTTCCTCCTCCTCATTGTCTTCTGTTTTGGACTGATCAGTTTCCGAAACAAATTCTTTGAGTATGTCTTCTGTAGATATACCTGTGTCATTAAAAGAAATACCTTTTCCGACATTTTTCGGATAAGACTCATCAAAAGAGACATGAACAGATTCTTCAACGGAAAGTAAACGCTTATTATACACTCTATATGCTTTACTTGATTGTGAATAACCAAGAAAAATACCTTCATCCGCTTTTGCATCAAACTTCCCAAGTTTTTCCTTACCATTATTCAAAACAAAACACTTACAACCGAATACGTGAAGATGTGATAAGTTTGGCTTTCTTCCTTTTAAAAGCTCATAAGGGGTTTTATTTAAAATAGGGCGAATTAGAATCCTGTTTAGAACATAACAGGCTGTGCTAACTGCATCAGCCCAAAAATATTTTGGCAATCCACCCTCATTTAGCATTGTTCTTGCCAGCTCTTCTAAAACGCGATTTTTGCGCTCCACAACGCCATTCTGTTGTGGAGTTCGAGGAGCTGAAAAGTTATGCTCAATACCATACTTATCACAGTACTTATCAAAGAGATAGTTTTGAAATTCTCCTCCATGATCGCTTCGAATTGTAACTATTTTAGAATTCATTTTATTTTGGGACAGTTTTGCAAAACTCTTAAAAGCGGAAAACGTTTCATCTTTGCTATGAAGGAATATAGTCCAAGTAAATCTAGAATAGTCATCAACGATTACTAAACCATAATAGTTTCCGCCTAGACTCTTTGTCCTAGAAGGTCCAAAGAGATCCATATGGAGAAGCTCAAGGGGTCGTGAAGTTGAAATTACATTTTTGGATTTAAAAGATACCCTTGTTTGCTTTCCCATTTGGCACGCGTCACATAGATGGTTTTTTGAAAATTTTATCTTTGGAAGACCGACTACTAGATCCTTAGATACAACCTTATTAAGCAAATCGAAATTAACATGCGCTAAGCGTCTGTGCCAAAGCCAAGAATCATTATTCAAGGCAACTAGACACTTAGAGCTTGTTAAAGGTACATCAAAAAGATCAAGCATATAGATATTGTTTACTCTTACACCCTTAAACACAATATTCTGTTCAGTATGTTCAATTGTGCAGCAAGTTTTTGTGAAAGAAACCTTGTAACCCTTGTCGCACAATTGACTAATACTTAACAAATTGTGTTTAAGCCCCTCAACTAGATGGACATCAGAAATAGTAGTGGTAGAGGGATTACCTACACTACCTTTGCCAAGTATAGCTCCTTTGTTATTGTCTCCATAAGTAACATATCCCTTCTTCTTTGCTTTGAAGTCTATAAAAAGCGATATGTCACCCGTCATGTGCCTTGAGCACCCGCTGTCTAGAAACCATCTTCTATCTACGGATGCAAGACACTCATCCTACAATATCAAAAGAGAGAAACAGGTACCCAATTTTCATTGGGTCCATGTGGGTAAGTTGTAACATGGTTGCCTTTAGGTCTCCATTGATAAATGCCTTTAGGAACAAGAAATCTCCTAAACTTGCATTTTTCAATGGTATGACCAGTATGACAACAATAGTGACATAAGCCACGATGATGTATTTGTTTATTTTTGATCATTAAACCCTTTGGAATAAAGGAGTATTTTGCATATGGTGGATTTAATGACTTCTTAAACAACCTAGAATCAACGGCGTAAGTCACCTTGGGTTGTAAAGCTTTTTCCAATTTGACTTTAAGAGTTTTAACCTCTTGTTGCCAAATATGACAAGCTTCACAATACCTAACTTTACTACATCCGTTAACATTAATATCTTTTGAATTTTCTGCAATACTAGCTTTCAAGCTTTCTAAATCTTTTTCAGCTTTGTATACTTTACCTTCCAAGAATGAAAAAATTTGTTTATCGGAAGATAATCTTTTGAAAGCATCTACAGCTTCGTTATGCAGTTTTTCAAAAGCGATTTTCAGTTCAGAAAAGGACATAGAGGAGACATTACTATAGTAGGCTTGTCTTACTTTCTTATCGTTGATTTTCTTCTTGTGGTAGGACTGATTTTTGGTGTGAGCCATAAGACACCGATTTGCTGTCTCATCACTATCATTTGAACTTTGTGAGCTTGATGAGTCACTATCGCTTTCCCATGCTATGTAAGCTCTTCTTTGTTTATTTGACCTTCTTGGTTGAGCTTTTCCTTTGTCCTTTTTCTTCATAGGGCATTCTGTTTTATAATGTCCAGATTTACCACAATTAAAACACGATCCTTTTACTCTATGCTTCTTATTCTCTTCCTGTTTTGACTCTACAGATTGTCTTCGAAACTTAATGAGATTTTTGTCGGAATGCTGGATTCCATTCTTTCGAATGAATCTATTATATCTCTTAACAAAAAGTCCCATTTCTTCATCACCCGAATCTTCGTCACTACTTGAATCATTGTCGCTTTGCTCTTTTTGTGAGGACTTTGAGTTAGAGGCCACAAGAGCTATTGGCTTCTTCTCACTCTCTTTGTCTTTATTCTTTTCCTTTTTACTCTTTTTCTCAAATATTTCGAGACTTTCCAGTTCTTGCTGATGTTCTTCCAGCTTGCCGAATAAAGTTGTAATAGTAAGCGTCGTGAGGTCGTTGGCTTCCTTAATAGCTGTTACTTTAGGTTGCCATTCCCTGCTAAGACACCTCAGAATTTTATTAGTGGCTATTTCATTGGAAACAGGTTTTCCAAGTGCATTCAACCGATTTATGAGATGAACGAATCTCTTTTGCATGTCAGAGATAGATTCTCCTTGTTTCATGCGAAAGAGCTCGAACTCTTGATTAAGTGTGTTAATACGGGACTGTTTTACTTCAGTAGTACCCTCATGGGCAATTTCTAAAGCATCCCACATTTCTTTAGCTGTCGAGCAATGGGATACCCGATAATACTCATCAGCACTAAGTGCTGAAATTAGCATATTTCGAGCTCTCCAATCACTCGACCACTTTTTCTCATCTTTCTCATCGTAATCATCTTCTGGTTTAGGAACTATGGCGCCAGCCTCATTTCTCATAGTAATTTGAAAAGGACCATTTTGAATGGCAGCCCACACATTCCTATCCACAGAATTTATATGAACTCGCATGCAGTCTTTCCAGTAGCCATAATTTTCACCGTTGAAAACAGGCGCTCTATTATACGCCCCCTTTGGTTCAGAATCCATATCGTTACAAGCAGCCACAAAGCACCAGCGAATCGGCGCTCTGATACCACTTGTTAGACGGTGTGGCTAGTGATCGAGAGGGGGGTGAATAGATCACCTCCTTGAAACTCAAGGATTTAAAAAAGTTTATCAGAGTCTTTCAAGTTAGCGGAAAAATTATGATCCCGAATCGACTTCCGTCTATTCTGAACCAGCTACTAGAAAACCGGACACACGAGTTTATGCTGGATTTATTAGGATGACAAAGATATATTAACACCAGATATGAATCGACTCAAATGCACTTATCATACAAAGACTGTTTCCAATGAACAAAAACACAGCAAACAATTTTGTCAAACACTTGGCGTGTATGCATTCAACGATTAACAATAATGGTGATTTTGACAAAGATTTTCGTACCACTATTGTATCTTGAAACTTTAATACGCAACACACCAAACGAATCACAAAATTGTTGAAAGCGTAAAGAGATAAAGATAGAATACGATACGCAGAGATTTGGTAAGGAAGTTCCCCACTTCCGTCCTCGCGTGTGGGTACGTCTCCCTCTCAATTTCAAAATGAAATTGAGACCTGTTATATCAATAATGCTGAATTCGTTCTTTACAAGGTTACAATACAAATCCAGAAATCTAAACCCCAAGATCTTCCTATTGTATGAACCTTCACTTGATCTGAGCTTGATCAAGAATTTTCCTGCAAGAAATACAGACAATTCACCGGTTCCACGACCTGTTTGCAAAATCTCCAGATTTCTAAACCCTACGCTGCGGCTGAATCTGTTCTGCAATCGTGACTAACAAACCCTCAAGAACACACCCGTTCTTGAAGGACAAACCAAATGGTTTTTCCTCGAAACCCCCTTTGTATCTTCAACTCAGCTAGATCAATGATCATACCACTGAACGTTATCTCAAAGATCCCTTAATCCGAAGAACAAAAATGATTATGTGTTGATGTTCTTGAATTAACGAGATTGAGAAGATGATGAAGACAAAGTCTCTTTCAGGTTTCTAACACTGCTCTTGAAAAATCATGCACACCAAACTTGTCTTTTGCTTTGATTGCACTTTTTCACTCTGACCAGAATTCTGCCTCCAAACTGAACTGTCATGACACTTATATATGAAAACAGAAACGGTTAAAAGCAACAAACAGCTCTATGTATCGATACAAGAGTCGTATGCGTCGATACATAGTGAGTATAACACATGCATGAGTCGACACATGGGTGTATGCATCGATGCATACTGTACCTGTTAATTTTCAGTATGTAAAATAAATCATGCATCGATACATGATGCACATGCGTCGATACATAGCTTAATTACAAAGGAACATGTGTCGATACAAGTATCGTATGAATCGATACATACTGAAGCAAAATTATTTCAGAATGTGAAGTAAATCATGCATCGATACATACCCTAGTTACAAAGGATCATGTATCGATACAAGTGTCGTATGAATCGATACATACTGAAGCAAAACGGTTTTTTTTTTTTTTTTTGTGTGAGTTTATCAAAGGTATGTGTCGATACAAGCCACGTATGAATCGATGCATACATAGGGAAAAACGTTTTTATGATTACAATGATGATATGAATCAATTTGCATTGTCTTTTAAATCATAGTAGGTATGAAATCATATGTATGTACAAACTAATCATGCATACAAATCTTATATCATGCATATCACACAATTTGCAATCATACAAAAACTTAAAGGCTTGCTCACAACCGCAACCAAATTTTTCCTATGATTACCATTCCCAATATTTTGAGGAACCACAAGAATCTGTTAATTCCAACCTCGAAACATTAATGGAGGATTTCATTCAAACAACAACTAATTCTAGGTTAGAATCTATGATGAAGCACTTTGTGGAGACACAAACTCTCAGGAATGAAGAGCTTAGAAGCCAACATCTCGATACTTATGAAAACCTTAGGCAGATAAACACTATGGTCGAGTCCCTCGTGACTCACACTGAGTCATTGGAGACTCAAATCTCCCTGCTTGGAAAGACACCTATAGGACCCTCCCCTGAGGAGCATGTGGATGTTGTAACAACCATTAATGAAAAACAAATCGAGAATCCCCTGGAGAGTGATAATGAGGGGAAGGAGAGTGATATTGAGGTTGAGGAGAGTTCTGGTGAGGAAGACCTAGAGATTGAGAAAAATTTACTGGGACCACCTGAAAGGGAGGTCGTCAAAGAGGTAGAGAAAGAAGCACCTAATTTCGTTCCTCCTCCATATACCCCACCAATTCCTTTCCCGCAAAGGTTTGTAGAGGCTAAGTTAGACTCCAAATCCAAAACGCATGTGGAGGTATTGGAAAATATCCACACCGATGCACCTTTGTCTGAGGTCCTGTATAAAAAGAGAAAATTCGAGGACCATGAAACTAGCGATTTCATTACTGTTAAGAGGGTAAGGTTAGAATTTGAGGTGATGGATGAAATAGCTGAGCCCAACTTTGAAAAACTAATACTTAGGATAGATCCAGAACCACCACCACAAGTTCAAAAGAATGAACCGCCCCACAGAAAGAAGAAAAGAAAAGGTGAGGGATATGTGAGATGGCTTGATAAATGGCCATGGAAACCGAAGATTAACACTCCTAACCGTCGAGCTATCGACGTTAAAAAAAGCCCTGCGTGGGAGGCAACCCACGAGCTTTTAATTTAATGTTTTCTTTTTATCGTTTGTGTTTGCAAAAAATAAAGAATTGTATCGCTTGTCACGTCTCAGCTACATTTAGGCGAAAGATCTCTAGATGACAATCCCTTAAAATGACCGGGTGCCCACGCACATTCCTACAAATGTCGCTGCTGGTGGTGACACCAATGATGAGTATGATTGGAGAAAGCATATCTCTCCCATTCATAACTCACCTTCTCCTTGTCCTTTCGCATGGTCAGGTTCCACCTGCACACACCGCACTGTATTTTTCTAACAATTTTTGCAGGTACTTCCTTCGGAAATAGGCAATATAATGAGCGGCTTCAAGAAAATGAAGTTTCAGCAAATTCAGATAACTCGTAGTACAAGACGCCGGAGTAGAAGTGGCCAGCGAAGACAGGGACAAAATGGGAAGAATCAGAGCGAATTTGGTCGTGGCACTCATACAGGTTCTATCATTCCTTTTTCACCTTTTATTAAAACATTAAGGACAATGTTTGGTTTAAGTGGGGGGGGGGGGGAACATTTCCCGCTTTCATTTTACCGCTTTCTAGTTAGATTTACTGTTTTCTAGCATGATTTTAAATTTTTTGTGTTTTAATATTTCATTGCGTGTGTGCATGTGTTGTCGAGTCTGTATGCGTAATTTCCGTTACTTATTTGATTCTCCCAATTTCTTGAGCCATACCTAATATTTTGAAAATTTTTGAGTTAAAAATAGTGTTTCTTTTGAAAATCTTAGGTTACAGACAAAATTGAGGGTTAGATTGTGAGACTTGGGAAAATTCTGCAAGATCGGTATTGTTCTAACACCGTGAGCCTCCCAATTATGGAAATCGATTTGAGTACTTGTTATGCCATAGCCTTAAGTTCTCACCCCTTTATTAGTCCCTAAGTAGTTTATTTAGCAGTCAGCACCATCCTAAGCACACACTAAGTAAGAAGCCGATGCAAATAAGTGTATGATCTCAGGCTAAAAGTAAATTAAAAAAAAAAGAATTGAATGAAAAGAAATGCTTCTTTTAAGTTAGGTGATCCTCACCCGATCATTTAGCCCAACGGTGCAAACTTCTTTATTTTATTGATATGTGCAAAAGAAAAAAAATGATGATGAGATCATAGTCACTAACAGGCTATCCTACCATGAGTGTGAAAGGATAACGGGCTTAATGTGATTGCGCCAGAATGAAAGGAGATGAAAGAAGGATGAGTAAGTTAGACTTAGGTATAATGACATGATTCAGATTGGTTTGTATAGGAAGAAGGCTGATGACCGCAAAAGCGGAATTGTGTTGTTACGATATCCTTAGTGTGTGATCAAGTACCCATCGATACAAACTTAACCGAAGTAGAGTTGGTAGTCTAGGATGAGTATCCATATTCACTATTTTTCTCGCGAGTCATGGTTTGCTTGAGGACAAGCAAAGGTCTAAGTGTGGGAGAATTTGATAACACTGAATCACACTGCATATTTGGCTCGGATTGCACATGTTTCTTATGATTTTATTGCCATTTTCTTGTGTTATGCTTGTGTTTTGTTTTGTTTTCAGGTTCCTTGTATTTCCAGAGCTCCTTGTGAAGAAATGTAGAAAAACGAGCAAGAAAACCAGTTTTTTAGGAAATTATACACATGGCATCAACCATGGCGGGCGCCATAGGGTAGGCCATGACTTGGATAGGAGTCAATTGCTGTCAACTGCCACGATCTCCACTTCTTTCTCCCTTGGTTCACATGGAGGGCGCCATGAGGGGGTGGCGGGCGCCAGCTGTGTCGTTTGATTTCCCTCCCAAAAGAAGTTGGGGGCACTTTTGTTCTTCCATGTTATTTTTCTAGGCTATAAATAGACGAGTTCTGAATCCTTTTTCTTCATCCAAGCTTAGTTTCAGAACTCAAGCCATATATTTTCAGTATTGTAAAGTGATAAACTTCTCACATCGGGGAGTTATCACACTGTTTGATCGAGTCTGTAATCGAGTTTGGATCACTCTGGTAGAAGTTAATCCTGCCGCCATTTTCATCTCCAGTCATTTATTTCCAGTTGTACCAGATTTAAAGCCTCCGATTTGGAGCAGGTCTCTATTTACTTTCCCGCACTATTTACTTTCTCGCACTATTTACTTTCCCGCACCATTTATTTTCTCGCACTCGCTTTTACTTTCTTTATTTTCTCGGACTCGCTTTTACTTTCTTTATTTTCTCGCACTCGCTTTTACTTTCTTTATTTTCTCGCACTCGCTTTACTTTCAAAACCTTTTTAAGAATTTACTTTAACATGATCTATTTTAACATGTCTATTTACATTTCCATGTCCGGCTAAATCTTAAAGGTTAGAATGTAAGGATCATAGTTAAAGTAATATTCCATACAATGTGTCGATAGAAATGCTTAGGGGTTATTTTGATTTTTGACACAAGTTTTTTGTACTTTATTTCTGTTGGGTAAGATCGAAAGCCGTCCAACCTTTTGTTAAACTTGGTTAGTCTAACTGTTCAAAGGAAGCGAAAGCGCTTTGTTCAGTTAAGTAGGAGTTTTTAATACTTTAGAAAAACGATTTTAAAACTATTTTCGGACGCGTTTATGGGTTTAAAGTCCGGTTCGCATGAACCACTTTTTGTTAAAAGTTCCAAGTCAAAATACTTTTCAACTGAGTATAGAAACTATATTTCTTAAAAATAGGTTTATTACTTTAACGCAATGCGCGCCTTTTTATAAGTGACAATAAGAGGGTTCGATTAAGGGATAAAATCGGTTCTGAATACGCGAAAGCAACAGTTCCCGTTAAATTAGTTCTTTTCATGAGTAGAAAACATTACCCCATAAGTAGTTCTATTTACAAGCATCTGGAATATTATCTGACTGTGTGAATTACATTCAAGCCTATTGTTCATTTAATTTTATATCTTCGTACTTTACTCTGCTTTTACTGTGCACTCACGAACTCCCGATTGATTTGCCTTAGATAAACACCGTAACGATAGAAATCGATAGATTGACATTTGGTCTATGTGGGATCGATAATCTTTTGTATTACTCTGACGCGATTCGTATACTTGCGAAAACACCGCATCAAGAACAACATCCATTCCATACACCAGAGAAAAGGGAGTTGCCCCTGTCGAAGTACGAACCGAAGTTCTGTATCCATGCAAGGAAAATGGTAACATTTCATGCCAATCCTTATAAGTCTTGACCATCTTTTGCAGGATCTCTTTGATGTTTTTGTTGGCAGCTTCAACAACCCCATTCATCTTTGGACGGTAAGGTGAAGAGTTATGATGTTCAATCTTGAAACTGTCACACAACTCCTTCATTGTTTTGTTGTTCAAATTTGTCCCATTGTCCCTTATGATCCTGTTTGGGATTCCATAATGACAGATGATCTGGTTCTTGATAAAACGAGCAACTACTTGTTTGGTCACATTGGTATAGGAGGCAGCTTCAACCCACTTTGTGAAATAGTCAATAGCCACCAAGATGAACCGATGACCATTAGAAGCTTTTGGTTCAATAGCCCCAATCATATCAATGCCCCACATAGAGAAAGGCCAAGGCGAGGACAAGACATTCAGCAACGTCGGAGGCACATGCATCTTGTCAGTGTAAATCTGGCACTTATGACATTTTCTGGCAAATTGAATGCAATCAGCCTCCATAGTCAACAAATAATAACCAGCCCTTAAGATCTTTTTAACCATGGCATGCCCATTGGCGTGAGTACCAAAGGCTCCTTCGTGAATATCATGAATCAAGAGGTCTGCTTCTCGTTTATAAATGCATCTTAGCAACACCATGTCGTGATTCCTTTTGTAGAGTACATCGTTGCTGAGGAAAAACTTGGATGATAACCTTCTCAAAGTCTTTTTGTCAAGATTGGAAGCATTGGCAGGGTACTCTTGAGTCTTCAAATAATTCCTGATGTCGTGAAACCATGGCTTCCCATCCACCTCTTCTTCAATTAACTGGCAGTAGGCAGGCTCAGTTTTGCGCTCAATTATGATGAGTGGCACCTCATTAACAAATATGACTTTCCACATTGAAGCTAACGTTGCTAGAGCACCAGTTATGTGGTTTTTAGAGCGAGGAACATGACGAAAATTAATCTCGTCAAAGTACTGGATCATCCCCACATTGTAGTCACGGTATGGAATCAGCTTCTTATCTTTAGTTTCCCATTCGCCCTTGACTTGGTAAATAACTAGAGCAAAATCACCACTAACTTCCAAAATCTTGATTCTGAGATCAATTGCAGCTTCCAACCCTAGAATACACGCCTCATACTCAGCAATGTTGTTTGTGCACTCAAAGTCTAACCTTGCTGTAAATGGATTATAACCACCATCAGGGTTCATCAAGACAACACCTATACCATGTCCTTTATAGTTGGAAGAACCATCAAACATCATTTTCCAACGGGAACCAGGTTCAGGGCCTTCATCAGGGCCTGACTCTTCACAATCTCTCTTTATCAACATAATGTCCTCATCTGGGAAATTGAACTTGAGTGGTTCATAATCTTCCACAGGCTGATCGACGAGGTAATCTGACAAGACACTCCCCTTGATGGACTTCTGGGTGACGTACTGGATGTCATATTCTGACAAGAGCATGTGCCTCGGGCAAGTCTTCCTGTTTGAGCAGGCTTTTCGAAGATGTACTTTATTGGATCCATTTTCGAGATCAACAAAGTAGTGTGACATATCAGGTACTGCCTCAAACGTCTGGCGGCCCATGCTAAAGTACAACAGGTTTTCTCTAGCAGTGAATAACGGCTTTCGCAGTCAGTGAACTTTTTGCTCAAGTAATAGATGGCGTGCTCTTTGCGCCCAGTTTCATCATGTTAGCCCATAACACAACCCATTGATCCTTCTAGCACAGTCATATACATGAAGAGGGGTCTCCCAGGGACAGGTGGGATCAAGATCGGTGGTTCTTGCAAGTAATTCCTGAGTTTATCAAAGGCTTGTTGAAAATCAGAGTTACATTCTACCGTCTGGTCTTTGCGGAGTAGTTTGAAGATTGGTTCACAAGTGGGAGTCAAGTTGGAGATAAACTTGGAGATATAGTTCAAACGACCAAGAAAACCTCGTACTTGAGACTCGGTCTGCGGAGCTGGCATCTCTTGAATAGCTCGCACTTTGTCGGGGTCTACCTCAATTCCTCGTTGACTAACGATAAAATCGAGTAATTTCCCTGACCTAACACCAAAAGTGCATTTGGCAAGATTCAATCTCAACTTATACTTTCGGAGTCTCTTGAATAGTTTTAGAAGGTGATCTAGATGGTCCTCCTCACTCTGAGATTTAGCAATCATATCGTTAACATACACTCCAATCTCCTTATGTATCATGTCATGGAATAGAGTCACCATAGCTCTCTGATAGGTTGCCCCTGCGTTTTTCAAACCAAAGGGCATGACTTTGTAGCAATAAGTTCCCCAAGGAGTGATGAACGTAGTTTTGTCCATGTCGGCAGGATCCATCTTGATCCGATTGTAACCTGAGAAACCATCCATAAAGGCGAAAACTGCAAACTGGGCTGTATTATCCACAAGAGTGTCGATATGTGGCAGAGGGAAATCTTCTTTTGGACTTGCTTTGTTAAGATCCCTATATAATCTATGCACATTATCACTTTCCCATTCTTCTTCATTACAGGTACAATGTTGGCCACCCATTCGGGGTACTTTAAGACTACTAAGAAACCTGCATCCAGCTGCCGCTTGACCTCATCCCTGATCTTGAGAGCCATGTCGGGTCTACTTCTTCGAAGTTTCTATTTCACTGGCGGACATTGAGGCTTGAGTGGTAGTTTATGAACTACTATGTCTGTATCCAACCCAGGCATGTCCTGATAAGACCATGCGAACACATCTACGTACTCTTCAAGAAGCTTCACTAACCTTCGTCTGACCTCTTCCCCAAGCATTGCCCCAACCTTGACTTCTTTCTTATTTTCTTCGGTACCAAAATTGATGATGTCCACCTGTTCCTCATGCGGTTGAAGAGCCGTGTACTCATACTCACCCATTTCTGCCAAATCATCAGGGACCTTATAATCCTCCTAATCCTCATCTTGATAGATAGGTGAATCAAAGTCAATAGTGAGAGTAGGGTCATTGAATACAACAAGTTTGTGGATTATTCTGCATGATGGAGGGACTTATTTTATTAAAATGCACAAAATTAAATGCAAGAAGAAAAATGTTTTTGGTAGTTTTGAAAAGATTGCCATTTTTCCTTAAAAGCAAAAACAGTAAAGAAAGACAAAAGAGTTTAACAAAACATCATCTTCATTGATTAATAAGAATTAAAAGCGGTGGCCCATACAAAATAATCTGATAGCCTTGGGCACGTCTACAGAATTGAAAACAAACAACAAAAGCAAGCATATTACTCTAGCACAGGGTACAAAACAGGGATCTCAATAGCCTCCCAATTACTCAGTGTGTCGTCACACTGAAAAACCCGATGACTGATGTCTTCATCTTCTGCATCCTCTGTAATGGCATTGACTTGATGTCCTCCACTAACAAACACTTCTTGAATCGTCTTCGGTCACCTTGTTGCAGCAGCAGATGTCTCATCAAGAGTTAGTTTGTAACCCAACCCTTGGTATTTCTTCCTATCTTGGATTTTAATGACTTTGCCCCAGCCTCCGGGAACACCTTCTTTCAGGGCACATTGCATACTCTTGAAGGAAGCAAAAGATGGATTACTCGAGACCACCGACTCTTCAATGTCCAGCATGACAGCGTTGGCTATCTCAAGAGCTTGGAAAGAAGTTTCCAGAGCATCTTCATCAGCCTCAATATAGCGAAAGGAAGACAAGTTACTAACCATCAGGTCTTCTTCACCGTGTATAATGACCAGTTTTTCATCGACCACAAACTTCATCTTTTGGTGCAGGGTTGAAGTTACGGCACCGACTCCATGGATCCAAGGCCTTCCCAGCAAGAAACTATAGGCAGGATTAATATCCAATACCTGAAAAATGATATTGAAAACATGAGGGCCAATCAGAATTGGTAACTCAATCTCTCCCATTACTGATCTTCTTGAGCCATCAAAAGCTTTAACATTGAGTGAGGTAGGCTTCATTACAACTCCTTGATAAGCTAATTTTTCAAGAGTCCTTTTCGGCAGAACATTCAGAGAGGAATCCGTATCTACAAGAACCCTTGCCAAAGTATCTTCCTGGAACTTCACTGATACATGTAAGGCGAGGTTATGATTCCGACCTTCTCGAGGTAGCTCTTCGTTACTAAAACCGAGAGTATTGCAAGCAGTGATGTTTGTAATAACATTGTCAAATTGACCAGTGGTGATGTCTTTAGCCACAAGTGCTTGGGCTAATATTTTCTGCAAGGTTGCTTGGTGGGTAGGTGAATTCAACAGCAGTGACAAAATGGAAATTTTGGAGGGAGTTTGGTGAAACTGGTCCACCACTTTGTAATCACTTCTTTTAATTATCCTCATAAATTCATCATCTTCTTTATTTGTAACTACCTCCTTATCCTTGTCCTTGGCGGGCATAGGAACAATAGTCTCCTTAGGTACAATACCTTTGAAAAGAGGGGTATAAATCCTGGCACTGCGGGTCATCTTCCCAGTCCCAGCTATGTTGGTCACTTCTTCACTAGTGGTTCCCACCTCATTCCTTGGAACCACCTTTTCATATCTTTTGTTAACCGTACTATCTTCATAACTCCAAGGCACAACTTTTGAATTTTTGAAATGAAATGGAACAGGCTGTAGAATTTCTCTCAGCCTTGACTGATTAGCAGCAGATGTAACAACAGATTCAGATGTATTGAATACTGTCCTTGGTTTATTAAAAACATGGACCACAGAACCAGATTTTGGCACATTGAACACAGGCACTTTCTCCTTGGATTCTGGTAAGTTGAAGACAGGTTCAATTACTGCAATGTCTTCCTTCTTCACTTTGCTGACTACCTACAGAAATCCTTCATCAATCAAGCTCTAAATATCATCTTGAACTAACTGGTACCCTTTGACACTGATATCACGCTTTTCATAGTTATCATGGAAGACTTTCACTAACCCAACTTCAAACTGTTTTGCATGGAAAACCCTGACAGGAGTTTTGATCTTTGACGCATCCATTATCAATACCTCATCATTCTCATCTTCAATGGCATTTGTAGTCCCATGTGTGGGCAACAGATTATTTTTCACGTTTGGCTGATTGTCTGCAAAAGATAGGATCTTCTTTTCCATCAAACTTTTCACAACATATTTCAATGCTAGGCAACCTCTAGGTCATGACCGGCTGCACCTTGGTGAAATGCACAATTAACATTCGGATTATGGAATGGCATGGACTTCTCTGTGGGTGGACCCATGGGTCTAGTAATAATAAAAACTTGTTGAACTAAAGAGGGACAGAGCTTGGTGTAAGTCATTGGTATGGGCGGCAATGAAGGCTTTTCCCCTTGTCTTCTGTAGGGAGCACTTGACTGAGAAGCTTGTGGTCTTTGTTGTTGGTGGTTCGGAGCATTTGGAGCTTGCTGATAAGCTGGCTGTTGTTGGTATACCGGCTCCTGTTACGCGGACTGATGATTAAAAGTTGGGGTTACAGCTGCCACATAGTGCTGTGGGGAAAACTGCATTGGATAGATAGGTTGTTGAGAAACATTTGGAACTGACGGCTGTTGATACACTGGTTGTTTCCACACTAAATTCTTTTTCCTACCTGTCATAACAACATTGGTTTCTCTCTCCTTCTTTTTGTGGAAGTTGCTTGGAGGTTCTTGGTGTTGGTACTATTTGAACTGCTCGAAGAACTGATCATTTTTCCATTATTTAGACCAGCCTCTACCTTTACACCCACGACAACAATATCAGCGAAGTTGGCGCTAAGACTGCTAATCATTCTTTCATAAAATTCTGGTTTCACGGTATCCACAAACTAGTCAGCCAGTTCTTTTTCAGACAATGGAGGCTCTACCTATGAAGCCATCTCCCTCCATCGTTGCGTGTACTCTTTGAAAGACTCATAATTGTTTTGTGACATGTTCAAAAGCTGCCTTCGGTCCGGTGCCAAATCCATATTGTACTTATAATGCTTCACAAAAGCATCTGATAAGTCTTGAAAATTATGGATCCAAGATTGGTCCAAGCTCATGTACCATTTTGAAGAAGCCCCCTTCAAACTATCCTGGAAACAATGGATCATCAACTTGTCGTTGTCCATATACGCAACCATTCTTCGATAATATATGATCAAGTGCGACTTTGTGCATGTCGCACCTGAGTACAAGTCAAAACTTGGCATTTTAAACTTTGGCGGAATTACTAAGCCAGAAACTAAGCACATATCTCTATTGTCAGTACTAAAGATATTGCTTCCCTCTATCGCCCTCATTTTCCTTTGGATAGTCTCCACACTTTCTTTCAATTTCTCGTGACGCTCATCCCCCTCATCAGACATTTCGGGGTAGTCAAAAATCGGCTGTGGATTGTGGAAAATAGGATGTATTTGAGTCTGCACCGTTGGTGGGGTGAAAGTTGGGATAGCTTGGTGATTCTCATTTCCCAAGGGAACAGCCTGTTGAGTGGAGGTAGGAACTGGTGGAGGTACAAAACCATAAGGCATACCTAATGAAGGTACAAAGGTAGTGTTGGTATTGGTAGCAGGCTCCACGGTTGGGGTGAAGATTTCAGAGACCACAGTGGCCTGAGTATCCATCTTTGCTTTAATAACCTGTAAGGCTTCCATAATCTGCCCCATACTTCCTCGTAGATCATTCAACTCGTTGTTGACTCTGTCCATTTCAAAGTCGTGTTCATACATTTTCTGGCGAGCTTGGGCTCGTGTGTTGTACCGGTGCCAAAGACTCAGTATGACGGTTGTGAAGAGAAGACGATGAAATGAGACACAAAGAGTAAAGAAGACACATGTTATGACATGAAGGGATGCAAATGAAAATGCAGGAAAAACTATCAAGGGACCAAATTTTTTTCAAACATTGAAGATAATAGGATACTTATCAAAACAAAGCTCTTTCGTTAGCAAATTTGCAAATATTACAACATGGGCAGTACACCCTCAAAGTTCATTACATTGGCGAAAATAGAAAATACAGCATAAAGAACACTAGAAATCTGATCCACTTGCAGATGGTCCTTCCTCTCCATTGAGCTCCCTCATGAGTTCGTTGATTTTCTCTTGCATCATTGCCTTGTCAAGAGTCAGTTCTTCCACTGCTTTCTTCAGCTTCAATTCTTCTTTTGTAGGTGGCTTGTGATGCGGATAGGGCATCCTCATCACAAGAGCTTTCTCGTAGAACCATTCCAAGTAAGCCTCAGTGACAGTGCAGTCGGGATCACCCAAAGCAGTCCATCTTTGTCAGTTAATACAGCACCAAGCATGTTTAATTCTGATTTTAAACTCCATATTTTCCTCTTTTAAGATCAAGTATCTCATTCGCCGGGTGACCTAGCTATCGGCGAGCGAGAACGTGATTGTAATTGATGCACCCTCTTCTGCCCATGAGAGGTACATTGGGGAAGTCCCCACAGCTGTGAATCATGAGAATCCCTCCATAGATTGGATCGTACCATTCAATGTCAGCACGGGTCAGCTCCATAAGCCTCTTGGACCAAACAGTACTGTCTTCCATATCCCAAAAGGTTGCGGTCCTTGGTAGGTACGAAATAAACCACCTATAAAGGAGAGCAACACAGCAGACGATATGTCCTCCATCGCACATGTTCCTTGAGTGAATGGCATGATAAGTATCAGCCAAAAGAGTAGGAACTGGATTCCTGAGCATGAAGATATGAATAACTTTGACATCGACGAAGTCTTTAGTGTTATGAAACAGAAATAGTCCATAAGCTAGCAAAGCAAAGGTGGACTCGAAAAGTTTGGTATTACTCCTAGCAGCAAAGTAAAGAGCTTTCTCAAGCAAGAACTGAGCGGGTAATCCAGGAAGCCCCCCCTTAATGGTCAAGTGAGCTTTAATGTCATACAACCTTAGCCTTGTTCCTCTAGCAACATCTTTTGCACTGAGCTCTTCTTCTATTCCAAGGAATGGAGGAGAATCGTTGACGGGGAGACCCATCAAAGTGGAATATTCCTCCAAGGTTTGTGTCAGCTGGTAATCAGGAAACACAAAGTAATGATCAAGAGGATGGTAGAGTTGAACCAAAGTCTCCAGTAGTCCTTCAGCCCTTCGAAGTTCCAACAACGGGAGAATTCCTCCATACTTTTCTGTGAAAGCTAGTGGGTCTTCAATTAATCCGGCTAGTTCCCTCAACTGTTCCACATATAGAACCATGAAGGTGTACGGCCACGTTCCTTTTCTTCCAAAATCCATCTCTACAAAGTCTGCAAAACAAATTTAGTTCCTTGACAGTTTAACGAAAATGCAAGATGCAATGCGGATGCAGTTGGTTTTAAGGAATCAAGAGAGACAATTTTCAAAACAAGCTTCATTTCATTAAATATTGAGAAAAGTTACAACTTTCATAGTACATTTCAAAGAAGCTCAAAATACAAAGAGATAAGACAACAGCCAGGCCTAAAAAGTATCCCTATCTAGGGGTGCTCTACTTCACGCATCCTTTGCTGTCTCTTCAGCTTGTCATTCTCTAGAATCAACTTGTCAACAATCCCTTTCCAAGTGCCAGACGTTGGAGGAATGCTTGAATACTCGTGAGTGCTAGAAGTGGATTGCATGCTAGAGAAAAATAAATTCTCTTGCGCCACAGGTCTGTCAATCACACGTCTCTCAAGCCATTCAATCAAATCATCCTTCTCTTTCATCTATTTCTTCATCTCCACCTGTTCTGCGTAGATGGCGTGGTACTTCCCTTCCCATGTGTCTCTCTCAAGCTTCATCCTTGCCAGAGTTTCTTGATACTCTTCCATGCGCTCAATAGAAGGAGGTACAACAGTAGGCTGTGGGGGTCTTTCGGGGAGATACAACATCTTAAGATCACGAGCTCGAGATCGAACCCACTGAAGGAATGGTTCTAAGGTCACACAGTTCCTTTTTCCTAGATCATTATTAGTTCTTTTGTTGAGCTTTTCCCAAGCATGCAAAACTCTATCTTTGGTTTCTGCACTGGCTTCCTCGTTGAGATAAAAGAAACCGGACAAATGGATGCTCTTAGGCTTTTCTTTCGTTGGGAATCCAAACTGACGTCTAGCAAGGACGGGGTTGTACCTAATCCCACCTCTAATACCAAGGAGTGGTACGTTGGGGAATGGGCCACAACTATCAATGTTGACTCCTTTGTCGTAAGCCGAATCATACCAAAAGATATCATTGTGGGTGAGAGAAATGATTCTCTGAGACCAACAAAGCTTGTCGGGATTATCTTTGAATTATGATGTTCGAGGCAAATGCGTCACAAACCACTTGTAGAGCAAAGGTGTACAACAAGAAATGGTACCCTTTCCTTGGAGAGTCCTATGATGGATAGAGTGGTAAGTATCACCAAGCAGTGTAGGTACAGGATTCCCACTTATAAAGATACGAATGGTGTTGATATCAACAAACTCCTCAACATTAGCAAACAAGACCAAGCCATAGACGAGCAAAGCAAAGACTGCTTCAAAGGCATCCAGGGCCGAGGTTTAGGAGTCACATGAGTGGAGCCATGGTCTTCCCATCCCAATAGGTGTTTACTAAGGGTTTATCAACTGTAGAACAGGGTTCTAAAAGTTCTCAGAGTCACAGATAAATCTTTCGGATATTATCGGCCTACGTGACTACTCACGCGGGTTAATAATATTCTCAAGATAAACTCGTCTGAGTGTAGTCTCGCATAGAAACCATTTGGGACTACTCCCTCATAGCCATCGCACTATTCCTAAAAAAAGCCAAGCGGGGGTAAAGGTAACTACGGTCCTCAGAATCACGGACTCCCGGGTCGGAAAGAGTGACATCAATGTGACTACTCACATCAGACATCAATAATCCCAAGGGGCCTCAACTAAGCGTGGTCATCATATGCCAAAATTGTTAGGACTACTCCCAACAGCCGACTATTGATTACACCACAATCCTATCATATATGTGCTCTCAAGTCCGGGTTAGGACTTATCTCACCGCTAAAAAGTAGCAACCCGGCCAAACAGAAGAACCCAAACAGGTATACAGATATATATATAGATATGTACAAATAAGCAAGCAAAACATAAATAACACAACCACAACAAGGTGGGCTTAACCCTCAAATTAGATCCCCAGTGAAGTCGCCATTTCTGTTGCAGTGAGAATCAGATATCAAGCTATTAATTAATTTTAATCACACAACTTTGAAATTAACCACCGAGCTTTGATTTATCCAAAGGAAAGGGTAAAGATCGAAGAACACCCTAATTGCACTATATGAAGACACAACTAGGAGATCTAAGGTTTGGGGGTTGGTTATACAAAGGGAAGGTATTATCACCCTAAGTATCTATAGTACTCTACAAGAACCTCTTGTTTGTATTATTTTATGTTAATGTTTGCTTGCTAAGGGAACTATGCTAAGGTTAAGGTAAAGACCTAAGTGCTAAAGGTAAAGACCTAAGGGTATATACACTAAGTATGCTTGCCAAGACGTCGCATCTCGTGCCTACGTATCCTAATAAGGATGGAATCAGAGCATTCGTAGTTCACCTCACTAAGGGCGAGGAACCATTGACTATAGCCAAAGTTCCAAGGGGAATGAGTATTATACTCATGTAGAGTTAAAGAACTCTCTAATTCTAAGTTGTAGGGGGGAAGTGAATACTCACAATGAGGAGAATCACATAGAGTTTAAGAACTCTATCTTAACTTTAAGTTGTGAAGTAAATGGCTCTAATAAGGCCAAGGGTTGATAAGTGCTACCTATGACTATGAGGTCAAGGGTTGATAGGTTACCTATGACCATGAGGTCAAGGGTTGAAGATAGGTACCTATGACTTTGAGGTCAAAGGGAAGAAGTAAGTATCTATGAGGATACTACTCACATAGGGTTCACAACCCTAACCTAAAACTAGGCTAATGAGAGAAGAAGTGGCTCTAATGAGGCCAAGGGTTAAGATCCCAAGAATGTCAAGACAAAGGACTTAAATAAGGAGATGACTAATGAGTCAACAATATACCCTTCTTTTGGAATAGGATACGTCACAAAAGGTAACAAGTGCCAAGTGCAAAATTAGATGCAAAACACAAATTACAATATTTATCAAAGGTTAAGTTCAAAATAAAAAACAAGATGATTTGAAATAATAAAACCTAATTAGGTTAAAGATAAACAAAATGAAAACCTAAATAAAATGATTAATTAAACCTAAATAAATAATACTAATTAAACCTAAGGGAAATAATTAACTAAATAGTTAATTAAACCCAACTAATTAATATTAATTAAATTATCTTGTTAGTGATTAAAAACCTAATTAGAAAATAATTATCCTAAATAAATTAAACTAATTTAATTAAGATTAATTAATAATCCTAATCTTAATCAAGAGGACTTAGAAACACTAAATTAATTAAACTAAAAAGAAGATTATCCTAAATTAAACTAAGAACTAACCTAAAATAAACTAATTAAAAAAAGAAACAGGGATGTAAACAGCAACTCACAAAAAAAAAAGAGAAACCTAAACGGGCTCTTAGGGGGGTGTTAACAGCAACTCACAAAAAAGCCCAAAAGCTAAATAGTCTGCCTGATCTGGTGAAGAGAGTCTAAGGAGACTCTATCATAGACCTCACCTAGGAACTGTCAGATCTACGATCTGACCAACAAGAGATTAAACCAACAGGATACAAGTGAAAGATCACCATGAACTCTCACAGGTATGACACACATGAACATAAGCAAAGCTAGGGACCGGTGAAACTTGTCACCAGCGTATCCAGACACGCACATAATAAAAAAGGAACAAAAGCCAAAGGAAGTAACAACGGTGGAATTAAAGCTTATTGAAGAAACTTATCTCTCTGCGTAAACCCTTCTTTCACTAAACAAAGAAAAAAAACCTCGCCAGAAACTGTAAAATGTCGCCGGAGAAGATGAAGACACGGCGGAAACCGCCGTCTTCTCCGGCGAATCAACAACCAAATCAAAAAACTTGTACACTAACCCCCTTCAAAATCTCCTTCTCATTCCCAATCCAGAAATGGATTTGTCTAAATTCTAACCTAAACCTACAATCGCAGTCATTTCCAAACTAAACCCTAATCTTAAAAAATTACCAAAACGAGCAAATCCAGACAACAGAAGCGATAAAATCACTCAGAGATCAATATAGAGGCAAACTCAGGCGAAAGGCTCAAGATTGGAAGTATACCTCTTGAAGAATCAAGCTCAACAATCTTCAGCGAAAGCTTCAGGTAACCTTTTCCTTGTCTGTCTTGAAGGTTTGACCTTCTTCTTCTTTTCTGCTTATGATAAGAGGTCTAGCTCAGAATTCTTTAGAACTCAAATGTAAAGCTCTAAACAATACTTATAATGAGAGCTCTCTTAAGGGTTTGAAACTGGTGATTTTGAATAGCTGCGCTAGGGTTTCTTGTGTAGATGACAATGAATAGTGCACCCTTTTATACTAATAGAATTAGGGTTTAATTTGAAAACTTGTGGATGAAGAATAGGGTACAAAGGTACAAACACCACTCCGAAATTAGTGGGAGGTGTAATGTACGAACCCGGAAAATGTCCCCTCTAGGATTTTTGTCTGTTAGTGCCAAAACAAAATTGGTCCCACATAGTTTAGGTTGAATTCGTTTTTTTGTTTGTGGACCCACTCTGGTGCAAAGACCTCTTGTTTTTGGGCACACTTGTGTCACTATTTTTTGACATTATGTTTCACATTCTGTTATTGAATTTATGATCAGGATATGAGTGTGAATTGTTTGGCTTGAATAGCATGAACTTGTCTTGTATGTGGATGGGATGAATTTATTTGAGTGAGCATAAGTGCTTAATGGATTTGATTTGAGTAACATGAATTTATTTGTATAGAACATGAATTTGAAATTTGGTTGTGACATGTGAACTTGATTGGAAATGGTTTATGGCATTGAATTTGTTTGATTTTGTTGACTGTCTTGAAAAATTGAACTTGTTTCTTTGACATGGTGAATGGATGAATTTGGATGAGTTAGGTAGAAAGACTTGAAGTGGTTTGAACTTGTTCATGAACTGAAATTGGACTTGTATCTGAATTGTTTCAAGGTGTATTGGAATTGTATTGAAATTTGGCTGGAATTGGAGTGAGATGTTGTTGTGAATGCTTGGTGAATTGGCTTGGGTAACTTAGTGATTATTTTGTTGTTAGTGACAGGTGAGTTTGGACATTGCCTTTCATGCAGAAGTTGGATAGTGGCAAGCTCTGTTGAACATTGCTAGGATCCACACAGTAAGATGCTCTAGAATAGATTCCAATTGATCAATAGGTATGCCTCTATACTTTAGCTGATACTTGTTTGTTTCTTTTCAGGCTGTTTGGTTAGGATAGTTGTAAATGGCGAAGTTGAGCATGATAGAGCCTTGTGGACTGTGTAACAGGTCCTGTTCTGGTCTTAATAGCCCAAACAACATAACAATTTATTATGACAAGTTTAAGGTTTTGACATACTATTACTTTGATGACAGGTTTTGGATTGTTTTGGTGGAAGAAACATGGATTAGTTGGACATGGGATCTGCTGCTGTCAAGCCTAAAAAGTTAGTCTAAGAGAAATGTTATGCAAGCATCTTCAATGCATTAACTTGGTTGTATTCTTCTTCATACATAAAAATTTGAGAGTTTGGAGCAGTTGATGAAATTTGTGGCAGAGTTCATTAGATGTAGGGCAAGGTTAATTACATTGGTTTGAGGACAAAAGTGTGCTTTTCACTTTACTATTGCCATTTATTTGTAAACTACTTATTGTTACATGTACTCATAGTGAAAACAAATGTGAATTATATTTGAATGTTACTTATCCTTTTTGTAATTTGAACCAAAGGAAACCTTGGATTTAAATCTTGAAAGTATATTATTAAACCTACATCCATGTTTCCTACAACCAACATTTTTTCTCTCCATGAGGCAACTAAATCCAACTCCATGTCACATAACTTGCTTAGCCAATTCTCTTCACCACTAAGTTTTAAAAATTGAAATCACTTTGGGTTTTGACTTGGCTTAGAAGGCACTGAACGTCATACTAACTTGGACATAATATATCGCGCCTTGATAACGACCCAACCCAACGATAAATTGCTTCCATGATTGACTTAAGACAAATTTCTTAGATCCAAGTTCACATATGATCAAAACACGCTTGCAAAAATAACTCTTGATCAAGATGGAATTAAATGGGATAATGGACCACATATCAAGTTTTGGTCATAACTTGAAATTCAACTCCAATGCCATTCAGAATTGAACACTCCTTTGAAACAATATATAACAAAATCAAACCATAGCTTTGCGTGAATCACACACTTGATGGTATAGCTTGATTTCAATATACATGGTGTGAAACTTTGAACCCTTATAACTTTAGTCACGCGCATGAAGACACGACCCTTTTCACCACCTCTTGAAGCATAAACAACCTCACAATATTCTCTGAAGTTAAAGACCATGATCATATGCCCTCCAAACCTTCCTTAGAAAGCCTGATATTCACAAGTGAATAGACAAACAAAAAAACTACAAAGTTGTTAGCTAAACATGTATGATTGACCTAAGATGATATGCACAAGAACATGACATCTAAGGGGTAAAATTTGGGGTATAACACAACGTCTAAGTTTCCTTCCAGTTTTTCTGAGGGTCTCTTATTTATATGCATAACTGTTTTAGCATATCTCCTTCTGACTGGACTTGTTCCTTCACCACCAGCAAATCCTCCAGAAATCGTGTTTAGAGTGTGTTGGACTGCCTTCGTCTCATGACCCTCTTTGGCATCCGAGCTCTTTTTTCAAGCTGACCTTTCTGGTTCCTGATCACTTCGGGGAGGACTTCTCTTGTTATTTTGTGGTTAAGAATCTTTCACATATGCCAATAAATGTCCCCTCTGAATTAGAGCTTCAATTTCTTTTTTCAGCCGCTGATAGTCCTTGGTGTGATTTCCCCGTACACGATGCTAATTACACCAAGCTTCGGGTTGCCTTTCCATGATTGCGTTAGCTCCTTTGGGGCGTTGAGGCTCAGGTAACATATTCATGTGGCCGAATTCTTTGAGGATGTCTCCCCTGCTTGTATTTAGTGGGGTGAGGTCTCTGATTGGCTCGTATGACTTTCTGTAAGGTGTGGAAGCATGTCGTTTGCGCGCGGCTCCTCGAGGATGCTTCTTCCTCCTGTTTGACGCCTTCTTTTTATTTTTTGTCTTTTCATTGTCGTCCTGGGATCTTTTCTCTTGGTTACTCTCCTCCCCTTTGATGTAACATTCGGCCCGGGTAGTGATCTCATCCATGCTGATAGCCGGCTTTTGAGCCAAGCACTCATTGAATTGCCTGACTCGCAATCCAAGTTGAAAAGCCCCCACAAATAGCTCCTGATTTGGATGAGATACTTTGAGGGTTTCCTCGTTGATCCGAGCTAGGTATTCACGTAGCGGTTCCGCCTGCTTCTATCAAACACTAAAAAATGCAGTCGTGGACACCTTCCGGCGTTTGCTTGCCGAGAAGTCTTGTACTAAATTCTTAGTTAGGTCCTGGTAGCTTGTGATGGAGAGCCGAGGAAGGCTCATGTACCACCTGAGGACTACATCCTTCAGAGTTCCGGCCATGAGTTTACACTTCAGTGAGTCCGAAGGGGAAACTATCGCCATCTGATTGTTGATGGCAGTGACACGCTCCTGAGGATCTGTCTTCCCATCATAGGAAACTAATGATGGTGCTTTGAATTTTTCGGGTACGTGGTCATCCCAGATCTCTTGAGAGAGAGGTTGAGGTTCGAGAACCTCCTCCTCACTATCAGCGTCAGCTTGACTTTGCTGCTGCACCTCTTGTATACTATCTTACAGTGTTTCATTTTGTTGTCTCATAGTTTCCATCATGGCTAGTAGTTGAGCCATGTCTGGAGGGTCTCCTTCAGAAGTCATGTCGTCAGTGAGGGGTGTGGCCTGGGAAAGTTTTACCTAGGCCCCACGGTGGGCGCCAAATGTTCTAGCCAAAAATGGTTAGACCACCAAAAGTGGTAACTCTCTTTCTCTTTGGACAAAGTGAGTTATGCTGTCTATTCTACTGAGTGTTTTGAGATGAATATCTGGGGATTTAAGGGTTATACAGATGTTGTATATTGCCTCAAGATGAATGTCTTGCTTAACCCTCATACGGGAGCCTCATTATAGAGCCTTCCTTTAATTCAAGCCATTAAGAGAAACCTCTTGGCCTTCTGGCGTTATATGGCCATCATTACCGTAACCTCCCTCCATGAATACATACTTTAGCTCTTGTTAACGTCCGTATTAATACGCCTCCTCCGTTACAAAAGGTGGAGTGACATTTGATGAGCATGTGTCTGGCATCGATGCCGGGTTGGTGGGATGTGGTACCCGGCTCAATGAGAACTCGGCCAGGTGAGAGTCGAGCTCCATGATCAGTCCGAGTTGTGCATGAGGCTCATCTAGCCCTCTTCATTGTACGATCTCTCCTGCTGCTATCGTCTGGTTCGTACCCACCCTTATCTGACTAATCAACTCGACATCAAATATATTTGGTATGTACAATACTGTTGGGGTTTGGAAGAATCTTCTCATTCATTTCTCGTAGAGTGATGTCTTCCGCATCGTTGATATTCAAGAAGATCTTTACAAATTCTGCCAAGATAAGCTTGATGTGTCTGAGTATTTTACCCAATAGAAAGTCCTCTTGAATAAATTAGATATGGATCTATGTGCTTGCAGGTATGATGTTTGCATCAATCTGTTTGATTTTGATGTTGACAATAATCTTAAGGGAAGTCTTCATCAAAAGTGTTGATCTAGTCCATCTGGTGTTGATGATGACAACATTATTTGGTGAAGTCATCATCAGATATGGTGATTAAGTTGTGGTGCTTGGAGACCAAGATGTCAAAGTCTTTCTTTGTAGGGCTTCACCTTATTTCAAGTGGTGTTAGGTTAAGCAATTGAAGATCTCTGATGAAGTAGTGTGTCTGATGATGGTGTTTATCATGAAGAGTTATCCTGAGCCTCATCAGAAGAAGATTCAAGGTTCAGGTGAAGTGCTAAAGTAAAAGATAATGTAGCAAGGAACTAGAAGCTTCAGATTTGCGAAAGATAGGAATGATGAAAGTTTCGCGAGTCAGTGTCGAGTGATCTGAATCTTTAAAGTTGTAAGGCTAGCTCTGAAATTTATGGAACTGTGGGCTTGCAAGTTTAATCAGGAAGTGGTCAAAGCAAGTAAATATGCCTAGCCCAAATAACATCATGGTTTTCATGATGACAACTCCTGAAGATGTAACAGCCTTTAAATTGACTTTGATGACAACAACACTTGAATACAAGAAATTTATAAAACTAGTTCAAACGACCAAAGATATACAAGATACTTGATCAAGTATTTCCTTCAAATAAAGTTGTAAATTAGGTTTTGATTATCACTAGTGATATGCTCTGATGATGGAATCTGACTTGGAGATATCTCAAGCCTTATCCATAATAATATTAAAGTGAAGTGCTCATATGATTGGTGTATTCAGAAATAGACTTTAAGCTTAAGAGTTTGAAAAAGAGATAGTGTGAAAGCTCATTTGATTGTGTCTGAGTGATCAGTGTTTTGTAAAAACACCCATAAAGTAGTATGGCTAAATTACACACTCATTAAAATTATATTTAAAGCCTCTATTTTCCAAATAAAATCACCTAAAAATATTTTGAAGCCTATCTAGATGAATTGGAAATCGTTAGAATGATTAGGACAAGTTTTTGAACTATCTAATCGATTAGACAAAATCTTGTTGAGTCTGTGTCGAGTGATTTGAATCTGTAAAAATGTAAGACTAACTCTCAATTTTGTGGAACTATGTGCTTGTAGGTTTTATCAGGAAGTGGTCAAAGTAAGCAAGTATGCCTATCCCTGATAACATCATGGTTTTCATGATGACAACTCATGAAGATGTAACAACCTTTAAAGTGACTTTGATGAAAACAACACTTGAATACAAGAAAGCGTTAAAAATAGTTCAAGCGGTCAAAGATGCACGAGATATTTGATCAATCCTTTCCTCTGAATAAAGTTGTAGATTAGGGTTTAATGATCACTAGTGATACTCTCTGATGATGGCATCGAAATTGAAGATATCTCAAGCATCATCCACAAGAATATTCAAGTGAAGTGCTCATATGATTGGTGTATTTGGCAAGATAGATGAAGCTAAAGAGTGTGAAAAAGAGGAAGTGTGAAAGCTCACCTGATCATGTCTGAGTGATCAGTGTTTTGTTAAAACACAAGGACATTTTGGTAAGGTAGTATGGCTAAATCACACACTCACTACAACTATTTTTAAAGCCTATATTTTTCAAGTAAAATCACCTAAAAATATTTTGAAGCCTATCCAGATGAATTGGAAACTGTTAGAATGATTAGGAAAAGTTTTTGAACTTTTTAATTTATTAGAAAAAATCTTAATGAAAGGAAAAATGAGTTTATAATCAATTATGACATTATATTAATGATGGGTAATGACTCTCTATCAAAACATTCCAAATTGGACAAAAGAAATCGATTATTTATGGTACCTAATCGATTAAATTTAGGACCTAATCGATTAGGTAATCAATTTTTCTCATTGATCATTTCCTTTTTTCAACCATCCTTTGGCCTATAAATAGAACCCTACCCCTTCATTTCTAATCATCCAAAAATGTGAGATATCACACCTTCCTTTATCTCATTTTCTCTCTCTAAACTATATTTGACAAGAAGGTTCGACCTCGTGTGTTCAGGGAAGGCGACCTTGTGCTAAAAAAGATCTCGTCTTTTACCACTGATTCTAGGGGCAAGTGGACTCCTAATTATGAAGGCACATATGATGTTAAGAGAGCCTTCTCTGGCGGTGCATTAATTCTTACAACTATGGATGGTGAAGAGTTCACTCGTTCTGTGAATGCCGCTGCAGCCAAGAAATACATTGCCTAAAAATAAAATAACAACTCGCTAAGTTGAAAACCCGAAAGGGAGACTTAGGCAAAAAATGAGCATCTCGGTGGGTTGAAAACTCGAAAGGGAGGCCCAGGAAAAAGTTAGAGACAAAAACAGAAATAATCATCCCGGTAGATTGAAAACCTGAAAGGGCAGTCTAGGCAAAAGTTAGGGATTATGGAAAGTAACTACATCCGGCCAGACTTGATCACTTGAAGTAGCATTGTCGTCAATAATTCTCATTCAACCATTCTCAACATAAGTTTTGAGCACTATGGAGTTCAGAGTTGTTAGGGAGAATAGTGTTCATTGTATTTCAATGTAACCCTTTCCATGTATTTACCATTTTCCAACTTTGTAATGATCCATGGGGTTACGCCATTTGCGGACTTCCATTCTATCAATAAAGTTTGGGCCTTTGTCCTTTTTGTTTGCAATTCTTATTTTTGTTTTTGTTTGCAAAATTTCATTTATTTTTTATTATAATTTTTGAAACAAATTGATAAATAAACAATCATTCTTTTGAAAACCATAAAACCATTTTCCTTTGATTTTAGAACATTAAAAGGAATTTCAATGGTTACTCCAAGAATGGTAAGGTCCCGAAGCTCAAATATCAATATTCTCCCCGGTAGAGTTTGTTGGTAATCTCTCAAGCAGAGTTTGATCTTATTGATGCACTCCTCAACTGAGCACTAGCTCAAGCATCCCAAACTTGGACTCCCCTGCTATGTCTTGATTCAGATTTCCTCAGCCTAGTGTGGTTCTTCTTTGTCCTATTTGTGATTAAGTATATATAAGTGTGAATGTGGTTGTTGGATCTCATCTTGTTTTGTGATAAAACTTGATGAGGAATCCCCGGCAGGTTTCTACCTCATTTGTTATGGTTTTTGCTATTATGGTCAATCTGAAACATATTTTCCCACTAAGAAATGTTGATATAGAAGTTAATTGTTGGGTTTTTCTCTCAACCTGTGTTGAGTTTTAAAATCCTTTGCGGGTTGACTTTCTGCTATGATATTAACTTCTTAATTATCCTCACAAATCCAAGATGTGTTACTCTCAAGGTTGTTACTACCCCGAGAATTATCTTTGCTGATCCCCAGTGGAGGTTGTGCATTTATTACCACTGGTTATGAAAGATGGGATATGATCCTAATCACATCCATTTTCATCCCTAGTGAAGTTAAGCAGAATTTTGTATCTAGAAGGTTAGTTATTGGAAGGTTCATATTTCCTTCCCCTATAGATGTTAGTAGGTTACCTCTAGATTGTTACGGTGTGTTGGACTCATGAAATACAATATTCCCCAGGAGAGTGCCAGTTCAGATGATCCCCAATTGAGCATTAGAATTGAGAATTCCTCACTCAAATCATGATTCAGATTATTTCTCCAGCTGTGTATGGTTTACTTCTCTAGTAGAGTTGTGACCAAGCATTTGTAATTGTTGAGACTTATCTCTCCTTGATACGAAATCTCCGACAAAGTTTTTTCCCTCATGTTATGATATTATTGCTTTAGTTGCTCCCCGAGCATAACACAATTTTGTTTCCTTTTAAGAAGTGTGTAGATAGCAGTCAGCTGTTGGGTTTTCTCCCACTTTGTGTTGGTATTGATTTAAAATCCCCTGCAGTTTGACCTTCTGCTATGATGTTAACTTCTTGTATATCCCCAACAAGTTTAGGACGTTTATCCTCGGAGGTGGTTAATCCATAGAGGATTTTCTCTAAATTTAACCAGATTGGTGACTCTCTAGTGGATATTTTTTATCCCCATCAGAGTTTTGGCTTTGCTTGTCTTCCCATCAGGTTTTCATCCTTCTGCAGCAGATTTCATTTGGATTTTCTAATCCCCAAGAAGAGATTAGAAGAGCTTGTGTTTTCCCCAGTGGATCTTTCATTCCCCTTAAAGTGGAATTCATGTTGTTATCCCCTTTGTGAATTATTGATGTTAGGGGATTGATATTTGGGTTTATTTCCCCAAGCAGTATCTTTAGTCTCCCTAGAGAGATTTTAAGCCTTGTAGTAGGATTTATTTTCCTTTGATGGCTTTTGTTTATCCCCTGTAGGATTTCTTTATTTAAATCCATGGCAGTATTTCATTGATATCTCCATCTTACTGAGATTAAACGAATATCTGGTTGTACTGTGGTGATTGGTCGTCCCTAGTTTTCCTTTGCTGGTTTTGTCAGCATGATCATATACATATCCATTGTATGCGCATCCTCTCTTTGAGCATAGCATTTGTTTGTTGCATTGTGCATCTTGCATTTTCCCGGTGCCTCCTCGCTCTCTGGTGCTGTTTCCCCGCAGAGTGCGTGTGTCCTCTCTCCAATAGGGTGACACCTTTAAGCAGAAAGTGTTTATCCTTTCTAATTCCCCACTGAGTTTATTCCTCATGGAAGATGTTTGTTTTAGCTTTCCTTTCCATCTCATTATCTGGATGAAATTAATTCCTAATTGAGATATTTCCTCATTGGGTCGAGTCTTGTTTGACCGTTTCTCTCCAGTTCATTCCTAGATTGAACTTTGGTATCCTGAATTTTTTACATCCTTTTAAGCTATCACTTATTTGGTATTAGGTAATATATCTCTGTTGCTTTTGCGGTTGATTACCTTTGTTTAAGCTACCCAGTAACTGGTGGTTGGTAATCCTTCCTTGCAAGTTTTATTACCTCTGTTTAAACTACCCAGTAACCAGTAGTTGGTGTTATTGCTTGTCCAACCCAGTAACAGGTAGTTGATATTTCTTTTCCTTGAGCATATTACCTTTGTTAAGCTACCTAGTAACCGGTAGTTGGTAATATTTCTCTTCCTACCCAGTAACAGGTAGTTGATATCATTTTCTTGAGTATATTTCCTTGTTAAAGCTATCACTTTTTTGGTAGTAGGTAATGTCTCTCTTGCTTTTAGGTTGATATCCTTTGTTAAGCTATCCAGTAACCAATAGTTTGCAATCTTTCCTTCAGGTTTATTGCCTTGTTAAAGTTATCTCGTGTGTGATAGTCAGTAATATTCCTCTTTCCTACCTAGTAATAGGTAGTTGATTATCTCTTTTTTCTGAGTTGATTACCTTTGTTTAAATTACCCAATAACCGGTAATAGGTAATACATCTCTTTGCTTCCCCTACCCAGTAACAGGTAGTTGGTGATCTTTATTCTGAGTTTATTGTCTTGTTAGAGCTATCACTTGTTTGATAATATGCAATATTTATCTTCCTACCCAGTAACAGGTATTTGATTTTGTTTCCTCCTGAGTTTATTACCTTCTTTTAAGTTATCACTCGTTTGGTAGTATGTAATACACCTCTTTGCCTACCCTACCCAATAACCGGTAGTTGGAAATCTTTTTACTCCTAAAATAATTACCTTTGTTAAGTTATCATATGTCTGGTAGTAGGTAATCTCTTTCCCAATTGAGTTGGATTCCTTTCCCTTAGTGGAATTAGATATCCCCATTTGTTGCTTGCGTTGGCAAATTTACCTCGTTGGAATCTTACTCTTTTGTTTTCCCTTGTGGATTCTCTTTTCCTTTCTGTTGCTCTCTAGCAGTTTGTTTGTCTTCTGCCGCATCTTTTCCACAAAGAATCCTTTGCATTCATATCATATCATGTGTATTTTGTGGTATCTCAGGGCCAAAAATTGTGTTTATTATTGTATTTAAGCATTTCCAATCCCGTCGAGACGAAGATTTCAATCTTCGTTTCTCTGAATTGCAGAAACTTAAATAGGGGCAGCTGTTATATCCTAAATTTTAACCCTAAGATCCCATCCTCTTTTTCATTTTTGCATACAAACAAGATCACTAACTTGGTTGCCTCCTAACCCTCTCATCTTTGGGTTTTCTTTTGGGATCACCAAGCACCTCTTTATGTATCTTTTTCCTTTATGTTTAAATGCTTTATGTTTCACTAACTACTAATCAAAATATCCCAAAATATGTCTTGTATCCTTTGTTTCTTTGCAAGGTATGGTGTTATGTCAAGAACACCAAGCATGATTCATCAGCTAGGGTTTTGCTCCCTAAACGTTAAAGTTTGGTCAACCATGGACTCTCAAGGGCTATCTCCTTAAAGCATGGCTTATAATATCAAAGTACAAGGTTTCAAGCATCATTCAATCTCATTTTGATCAAATATATCTCAAGGTTTAGTAGCTTGTCACTCAAGAAAAGTGAAAGGTTCATGTGTTTATTTCCATGCCTTCATCAACAAGTTACTTCAAGCTTTGATCAATACAATCAAGAGAACTTAAAGGACACATTATTTTGAGCTCATATGATGATCCATGTGCTTTGAAGTGCAATAAAAGTTCAAGTGTACAAGTTGATTCAAGGAAGGTGCACCTAAAAAGTTAACATTTCAAGTCAAAGTTCCAAAGAGAATAACTCCTTCAATTATCAATATTTTTGAATGCTTCTTTTTGCATAGGACTCTTCTCAACATCCTCTTTAACTTCTCTTTACATGACAAGAGCCAATTATGCTTGGAGGATCATAAAAAATTTGGAGACATTATAGGTCATTTGTGGCCTTAGTGAAATTTTGCTTATTTGCAAGTGACTTTTTCTCAATTTTCAAGGATCACAATTTCCTCAATATTTAACACATGGAGCTCATTCTTTTTGCACAATACTCTTTGTGATACTCTCTACAAGATTGCTTCAAAGGTCCAATTCAAATTGTGCTTGGAAGGCCATGGAATTCATTGATACATTATAGGTCATTTTCAGCCATTTGGACTTAGAAATTTTCAAGTTTGGTTTTCCAGATTTTTGTGCCAACTTCAACATGCCATAAATTTGTGCTCAAGCATCCAACTGAAACATTTCTTGGCACATTGTGATCTTCGCCATGATGTTGATCAATTGCAAAAAGATTTGGATAAAAAGCCTCTTGTACAAGATGCCCCATTGATGCAAACATGGTGACTTGGAACTGAAGTTTTGCACCATGATCAGATTTTTGCTTCAACTAATATTCAATTACAAGTCAATTTCCCATGTGTTATGCATCTAAACATGATTAGTGAAGTTTTCTGAAGTTAACTGAGTCACAAAAAGCATGGTTTGGCTGAGTTTTGGACAATTTCAAGTCACACTTTCTTCATGATGAGGGTGGACACGATTACACTCAATTTCCACTCAATTCACCCCGCTCAGCATTCCATCATCTTCATCTATAAATAGAGGACCTTACTACCTTCATTTACAAGCTTTGGAGAGCCATAAAACCCCCTTACTTTGTCTCTGTTTTTTATTAGTTCTTGTTTTTAGAACTTTTTAGGTTTTGTTTGCTCTTTTCCCTTTCATTTGGATAAAATAAAAGTGCGGTGGGGACTCTTGTTTTGTGAGTTAAGTTAATCAATAGCTTAATCTCAAATTTTCCCGCTACAATCATGCCCTAATTATCTTTCTAATATATTACCTAGTTATATCCTAGATTTCGTCACTCATATTTTTAGAGTTTTAAACATGTTATTCCACAATCAAGACAATCATAGGATACAACAATAATTCAAGCATAGGTTAATAATTACATCACATAAGTAAAACAACAATGTATAGCATACATTAGCATATAATTCATAAACATACACATTAATATTTTCTAATAAAAATCCTTGGTTAGTTCATGGTCTCCCATCACCATATCATAGCCTATTGGATCATCTTTCCAATGTTTCAAGTCCTATAACAATTGAGTTCCTTATTCACGATTTATAGTGGAAATGAGAACCATACCATTCACATTCACTATCCTATTAATCAATGTATGTATCCATGTTAACACTTCAATATCAAATAGAGCATTGAAATAGATTCCAACACTTCCGACCATTCCTCATTCTGAGTTACAGTTCTCATGTTATGAGGAAAATAAGAAACGAAATTCTGCATGCTGTCATGATCGCTCAGTGAGAAGCCAGCGAGGCTGGCTCGCTTTTAGTTTGCCAAAGGTTGCCTGGCAAAGCAAGCGAAACTCAGAATTTCTAGAACGCGGAATGGAAGGTAAAAATGGCCAAAACCCTCAACCCACATGATCATATGTCATCTAAACACTCAATTTGACATGTATTAACATAATAAGACATGTAATTCATCAAAATAATCACATATGGCATATTATCACACAAAACCTAATTCCCCCAAACTCCTAAATTTCAACCCCCAAAAGATATACTAACTATGGAACTCGCCTCTAGAGATGAAAATGATGAAGTTTGGTGAAGAAATCGAGATGGGGTTGATGATGATGATGAACTTGCTCTTCTTCTTCCATGAGTTCTTCTACTTTCTTTCCTCTTTCTCTTCTTCCTCTCTTCCTCTCTTTTCCTTTCTATCTTTCTCTTTTCTTACTAACTCTTTCCTTTTCTTCTTATCCACCACACCTATAAAATATATAGTATTATGTAATGACATATAAATATCTCAATTGATATTTTGTCTTCTAGTACCAATTGACCAATTATTAGAGTTACCAAAAAGTCTCCTCTTATACTTATTAATATTGATCTTTTCCTTTATTATAAATTAATCTCTTCAGGGTCCACTAATTACTCTATTAGTCCCAACTGACAACATTTAGAGCACTTAGGAGCTATAATTGTCCTAGCTGACAAAAGATAGATTACATAAGAAATCAGTTGATCTCAACTGACACCCAATTGAGAATTTAAGGGAATATGGGATATTTCATTCTCCCCCCTAAATTGAAATTCGCCCCCGAATTTCCTCTACTCGACAATAACCACTCCTTGAACCACCGTCCCGGGTCAACACTTGACTTTGCTTTAATTAAAACCTATGTCATACTCAATCTCTCATTTTGTCTTCACTGGGAAAATTTCCCATATATCAATAATTCTCAAGCCTTATGATCTGAACCATATTCTTATTCCAATATTTGCTCAACTTCTAACCTGGTTCCCATTTAATTCATTTGACATGCCGTTCAGAAACACTCAGTCACTTCCCTTCTGGAATTAACAACTCCATATTCTTGTACTGAGTCACGCAAAACATAACCAAAACATCTTATCTTGGTTTAGATAATCAACACTCATCAAATCTTCACAAGATAACTTACTGAATCCTTGACTACACGCAATACTGACGACTCTTCTCTTATACTCCCCTAATAAGATGGTACACTTAGCACAAGATTGTTTGACTTCCATTCGTACAAATAACTATCTCTCTGATCCTCATAAACTTGATTGAGCTCTTTCTTCTATCACCTTCCATTGTGCTACTATGATTCCAACAATGGAACACCTGGGATTCCTAGGCATTACTAGTTAGTTAACAATCTGCATAGAAAACACACTTATGATCTAGAGTGCCTACTATACAAAACGATACCAGAACCTTACCAAATCCACCGGCAAAATAATTTCATTTCGACATAGGATGGATAATTAGAACCAATATGTGTCAAAAGTTAGAAATGCAGGAGTCACACGACTAGGTCACACACATTTGAAGCTTACATTGAACTTCCTGTCTATAAATCATTAATCTCAAATATCATGCTCTATTTCCCACAACTCCAGCTCGTGTTTTCTTTCATATTCGATCCAAGTCACATGCTTAACTTGATAAATCTCTCATTCCCACTCTTTCTAGGAAGGATAATTTATAAATCCTTTCAATAGGGTAGGATAACATCGTATACATAAGGTACCACTCTCATGGGGTCTACCTTCCACATGATGCATCTAGGTGAACTGTCCTGATGTCATACTCTGACTATCCCCTTATACCTTCCTAACATTTTACAAGATGGATCACCACTCAGTAAGTTCTGTCTAATTTCTCCTCATCAAGAATTGATTATGACAATCCCCCTAACAGTTTCTACTCCAAAATCGTACTCCAATCTTATACATATCTGATCTACTTAATACTTTCACCCATCTAATTTCCTTTCACTTGCACTCACGATATCACATGACTAAGATGCTCTGGGCATGAAGACTCAACTTATCAAACTCTACCAGAAGTTTCATAAACTCTTGTGGGGTATGAGAACCGCTAAGGATACCATCGATAACCACAACTACCACACAACTTGTGATACTGACATAACAGGCAACAAGAACAACAACAAACACAATCTCAACTTCAAGGATTACCAAGCACAAGTCTTCCACCATACGATTTAACAACATGGCATAAGGTCAACAACACTACTTATATCTCAACATCAAATCCATAACACCATAGTCATCATGTTGTCTAAGAGGTATCAGGAACAAACCAAGTCAAGCATACAACCTCACTCTCACACTTGATTCCTTGGTGAGAATTAAGGTGATAAACTTTACTAGTCCAACAAAGGTAGATTCAGAATACTTCGACTATTCACAAATACGAGCAATTCTCCCACTCTTGACAACCAAGATAATACACCCTCCTGAAGAACCTTGACATCTTCCACACACATTTTGACTCGAATTTTGTTCCAACACAATATCCACTGAACACTTCAACACACGGAAGCCACTTTTCTGAATGATTCGTAACCAACAACTCTTATCAACTACCTACAATACCACCCGGTATAGTCCTTTCCACGATTCATACTTAGTCCCATACTCATCCTTGGTTTGTCTTTCATTTCTTACCATAAACTTAAACTTCTAAAGACACAAGACTCACTACTCAAAACAAAGGGTGTGATACTCCACAGTCGTCTCAGAACAAGGTAATCAATCACACATACTTACGACAACAAATGCTACTATCACATATTTCATAATTCCAAGGTATAACTTCTTTGATTTCAATCCACACTCTCGAAGTCTTCGTATGTGAACAACCATTAATGACTCGCCCTGATCTTAATCTTAGTAAAATCTTAATAACTTCATCGTACATTCGTCCAAAATACATCATGTTACCACTTTCACATAATAATGTTTATACCGTTCTCCAATCCACGTTTGCTTTTCTACTATGATATTTCTCTTAATTCTAATTATAAACCATCCTACTATAGTTTCCTTTAATCCATATTACTTGCTCTATATCTCAACACAAACCTCCTTCAACCCACACCACTAGAGCTTCCGTTACTATAAAATGCTTGTTCTCTCTTCGACACCGTCTCTTATAACTAATCCTTCGATAACTCAACATTCCCAAGTTGGTCTCTCAATGAATACTAAATTCCTAGCAAACTATCCTGAACCCGATCTCCTTTCCAAGAATGAATATACTTGATTTATCTTCTACTCTTCGCCGGGTGCATACAAGCTTCACTTGGAATATGTAGTCATGCCCTCGAGTCTCCTCTTACAATTCACCACTATCTTAGACTCTTACAAAGATGTTGAACATCCTTATCTCACAAGCTTTCAACCTTTTGGGAGGTACCATTCTGAACATACTCCTTGAAATACTCCTGTTCTTCCAAGATGCCATAGTGACCTTAGAAACTGAAACACTCATAAACTACCCCACTACCAGACTCTATGGCATATGAGCAACATAACCATCCTTTCTCCCTTACTGTATGGAATTTCCTACGATACTTATTCCATATCAGTGTGTCAATATTATTCTACTAGCAGATTCAAATATTTCTCAAAACTATGACAAATTCATCAAATAGGAATTCTCATCTTCCCAACTCCAACAATTCTACATGATTACTTAAACCATACACTACTCTTCAATTCACATTACCCGAATCACCGCTCCTACTGAACTTCAACTGAGCTAACCAGTTCTCCTTACTTCTAACATTGGCTTAAGCCTACCCTCAAAGCACAAGTTCCACGAACACTTCAAAGTCCTCGTGGTCGCTCACCCATGATCCTACATACCACGTGCATAACATTAGGTTGATCAGGCCTAATACTACACACAATGATATTAAGAATCTTGTTGGCAAAACACACATATGAGGCAGGAATATATGTACTTATGATGCTTCAAGGCTAGGTCGAGAATCGACTTGCTCGGATGCCAACTGTACGACCCATAAAATATATATCTAGAATAATATCTTACAAGTGTTATTATTTGGTACTAACACAATCATAAGAGCCTATTGGCATCATTTACATACTTGACCATTTTACAAAAACAAAATAGACAACATATGGTACAAAATATGAAATGTGCCAAAATAAAAATATAAAGACCTAAGTACAATATTCGTCATTGTAAAATATACACAGCAGAAGATCACAATAAAAGCTTCCCTGGAAACATCAACGCATAACTCTTCTTGTTTACTAAACCTGCAAACAATACTTGAAAAATAATAACATTATTGGGGTGAGATAATAATCTCAGTGAGGTCCCCTATCCTATGGGTTCACTCGGCTGGGTTCTAATCAAAACCTAACTCAAGTCTTTGTCTCTCATTACTTACGCAACATCACACAAGTAACTAAGACTTAAGCATCTAAGGGATATTCGCAATATATGGAAACATGCCTCTTGAGTTCATCAACTCAAACAATCACTACTCGAAAACTGTACCACGACATTTTTCCCCGGCAAGCCCTACATCTAGGGTTACCGACTCCGGTCACGAATCCTTGTAACATAGGTACCTTTCCCCAACAATTCCTCTCACTAGGTTTATCAACACAGGTCACAGACACTTATCTCATACTTAGATACACAAATGGATTTCAGATTCTAAGGGACTCCTCAACCTTAAGAATTGTCGCTTCCTATCAGACTCTTTACCCATTTCAAGCCTTTTACCCATATGGGATTTTCACCCTCCATGAGATCCACCGCCTTTGGGACTTTGGCCCAGGTCATACAATTATGAGTGCATCATCCTAATCTTACTTTATATAAGCATCATGACTTGGGATAGTATAATCAAGGGGTTGTTTCCGACACATGATTAGGTAAAACACAATGTGATTGTATTCAACAATCATAAGGTGATCACACTCACCAATTCTCATACCTATAAAATCACATCCGATACAAAGCATGTTCGTTCATGACTAAACCATAATTCTAGCGAATGCTTGTCCAAAGTACACACCGAGGTACCCTGGTGTCCAAGCATCGCCATCTAAGTCAATCATCTTACCCTAATTATCTTTCTAATTCATTTACCTAGTTATATCCTAGGTTTCCTCACTCATCTTTATTGAATTTTAAGCATGTTATTCCACAATCAAGACACTCACAGGATACAACAATAATTCAAGCATATGTTAATAATTGCATCACATAAGCAAAACAACAATGTATAGAATACATTAGCATATAATTCATAAACATACATATTAATATTCTCTTCTAAGAATCCTTGGTTAGTTCATGGTCTCTCATCACCATGTCTTAGCCCATTGGATCATCTTTCCAATGCTTCCAGTCCCATATCAATTGGGTTCTTAATTCACGATTTATGGTGGAAACGAGAACCATACCGTTCACATTCACTATCCTATTAATCAATGTATGTATCCATGTTTATACTTCACTATCAAATAGAGCATTGAAATATCTTTCCAACGCTTCCGACCGTGCCTCATTCTGAGTTACGGTTCTCATGTTTTGGGGAAAACAAGAAACGAAATTCTGCATGCTGTCATGGTCGCCCAACAAGCAGCCAGTGAGGCTGGCTCGCTTTTGGTTTGCCACAGCTCGTCTGATGAACCAAGTGAAACTCAAAATCTCCATAACGTGAAATGGAAGGTTAAAATGGCCAAAACCCTCAACCCACATGACCATATATCATCTAAACACTCAATTTGACATGGATTAACATAATAAGACATGCAATTCATCAAAATCATCATATAGGATACAAAATCATCACATATGGTATATTATCACACAAAACCTAATTCCGCCAAACTCCTAAATTTCTCCCTCCAAAAGCTACACTAACTATGGAACTCTCCTCTAGAGATTAAAATGATGAAGTTTGGTGAAGAAATTGAGATGAGGTTGATGATGATGATGGACTTCCTCTTCTTCTTCCATGAGTTCTTCTTTATTTCCTCTTTCTTCTCTTTCTATCTTCTTCTCTTTTCCTTTCTATCTCTCTGTAAGTTCTGTGGTTTTGGATTGGCAGATATTTTGCTAAAACATTTTTCAGCAAGATGTTGAGACAGATGTCTTGACAAGTTAGTCAGACAGCATGATCAACATGATGTTGGGACATCTGGCCAAGACATGTTATACCAGAAGTTTAGGTCTGGGATGATTTGTTATTTAAAGTGTAAGATTTGATAGTGTTTTAATGCACACAGTGTCGCAATCCAAGGAGGGACATTTTAGGAACTTCTGTCTTGACAGATTTGCTTGTATTTCTTAAAAAGGGTCTTGGAGCCTTTTTAGGAAACTTTATGTTTAGTTCCTATTATTGTGCAGGAGACCGTGCAAGTGATTTAAAGTTGATGCCTTGTGATATGTGTTTCAAGAGCCCAAGCCCATGCTATTATGATATCTATTTAAAGGAGTTTTCTAAACCTAATGAAGCCGTGTATTGAAAGAAAGAGTATTAGGGTTTAATGTTTATTTTTTCTTTGTGATCCTCTCTTATGTATTTTGACATCTGACACTATGCCAAACAAGACATTAGACATCGCTTTTTTAGGCCTTAGACAGCGCTTAAAAGCGCTACCTAAGGTAGCGCTGTTGTAGGTAAAGACAACGCTTTTGATTTATGGAAAAACTCTCTCTAAAGTATACATTAGACAGCGCTTTTTCCTTAAAAAGCGCTCTCTAAAGTGGGCCTTTAGACAGCTCTTTTGCAGAAGCGCTGTCTAATGTATACGTATAAAATTTTAATGTATTTTTTTATATACCTTTAGAAAGCGCTTTTTCAGGAAAAAGCACTGTCTAAAGACCCCCTTTAGACAGGCTTTTTAAAGCGCTGTCTAATGCATGCCTATAATTTTAGTTATCAATTTTTCTATACCTTTAGAGGGCGCTTTTTAGGAAAAGCGCTTTCTTTTGTGAACTATAGACAGCGCTTTTTCTAGAAAGCGCTGTCTTTTCTCTACGTATAATTTTAATGATTTTTTTTAAAAATCCCATTTTAACCATTTTTTAATGCAGAAACTTGTATAATTCAAGCCATTTCAATAAACCTGTATATTTCACATTTCCATTAACAATTTCTAGTATGGTTCATTAACCATTTCCACTAATCCCATAAATCACATAAACCATTTCCATTATAATTTAAGTTATTTACATTAACTATTCACAAAACTATACAATTACAATCCAAAAACACATAAAGGGCATAAACCATTCACAAAACTATACAATCCCATAAAATAAACCATTCACAAAACTATACATTCACATAATCCCATAATCCTATATAATGTATAGGATTCTTTTTTCAATAAGGTATTCGCACAATTCCGCCTTAATTTCTTGCAATTTATCCTTCGTGTAATGAGAACACGCGTATTCATCAAAGTACTACATAACAAAACAAAATATGCATGATTTAGTTAAAAATAATAAATTATATGACATATCCGATAAATATTAAAATAAATCCTAAGTTATAAATCCATGCATACCGTAATAGGAATCTCACATCGATCCATTTGAAGGATTTCTCTCATAAACCTCAAAACGAAATACCCGCAGTCTATGCCATTACGCTGACGAGGGCACTACACATAGACAAACAAATAAGAATTAATAAATAGTTGTTTTGTGTTATCAAGTAGCATCACTAATAAGCAACATTGTGAAAATTAATATACCTCCACTTTGACCCATGTAACGTTGGTTACTTTAGCCCGTGCTACTCGAGATTCTCTTTGTGCTCGGTATACGAGTATTGCTCTATAAAAGAAAAACGTAAATTTAGAACAATCTCACAGAAATAATTAAATATACAAATACGCACGAATATTTCGAACAATCTCACTTACGTATCAACCACATCCTTCATATCCTGATATGTTGACCAATCAGTATCCAATGATTTCAGATAATAGACCACTTCTCTTGTAGGATTAATGGCAACCAACAACCAGTGTCCACTGTAAAATATAACAAAAGTTTAGATGGATAATTTCTACGTAAAAGATATAAATTAAAGATTAGAATGAAATTAAAATGAAAATCTTACCCGTTTCCAGTATTATACGTTAAAAGAAACAAACTTTCTGTCTTGCTGGCCATAAATCTCTCAATTAAGTGGTCTCTCACTGAAAGTGCATTCATACCAATTGTCGGTGCATTGACAAGGGTGCAAGAGAAGAAACGGAATCTGTTTGACAATTCCGTCCCCCGCATCAATTTTTCATACAAGCACCTTAAATAAAAACATAATAAACATTAGACTATTTTCATTGAAATGTGTATATAAATTGTTCAACTAAATAAATAATAGATTGACAGGAGTACTAGATGTATGAATACATAACACCGATGCCTAATTCAATATGCTTGAAAATCTGCTCCATGTCCTCTCTTCCTATTATCTCGGAATGAGGAAAACCAAAAACACCTTCGTCCATTTCTATTTGACGAATAGCGCCATCCATCAAATCTGACATTGCCATAAGTGTTTCTAGACACGACTGAAAGCGAGGAGGAGCTCTTTTTGCCTGCACGGTCCTAGTAGGAGCTTTTTTCTTGCTGGCCTGTTGTGAAGCTTGAACAGGAACCTAACAATCATATAAGTTTGGTAAAGTAGAAAATCATGAAACTTTTGAATTTGGATAATAGAATAAAACTTAAAATGTACCTCTCTTTGTGATGCAACAGACTCGTTTTGCCGCAAAACCCCTTTATTCTTAGTTGCGGGTTTTGTAGGAGTCTAACATTACCATGTAAAAAAAAATGTAAGTAATGGTTCAGAATGATTTTCATAATCGTTCAGATTTAACATTTGAATACTAAGAGATTCGTAATGGTTTTCAACATACCTCATCATCTATGGAAATGAGGTCTAACGACAATGCAACAAACGAAACTATTGCATCTCGCAGCAATGTAACCTCTGAAACCGAGTCAGGTATGGGTAGTACCGCATCCGTATCTAAAGTGATATCAACCGACACTTTCAGATGTCCACGAGGGAGCGGTTGATGGTGAATTAACGCTCCCACATGGTTATGCACTTTTCCCTTGCCAACCATACGATAAGTCGGTAACGACAAATACAGCTGGCAAGATGAAATGCCCTGAAGCAATAATAAATATGTAACTGTTAATGCGTATAAAGGTCAATTAAAATAAATTTGTTAATTTAATTAAAATAAATATGTGCTAATTACCTCGGGAATTTTATTTTGACAATTGATACTAGCTTTGTCACTAGTATCTTTCAAACCGGAACCACGCTTTTCCGACTCATATCTCTCTTTATCCTTTTGCAATTCATGGACTTGCGCCTTTAGTTCCTCCAAATCCTTTTGCAATTCTCGGTTGCTGGGATTTTTTTTCTTTGGATACAAGGAAAATGGAGTCACACCAAATCCTTTACCTCTCACCCGGCCGGAATACTCATGAACATTTAGTACTCGACTAAGAATGCTCCTGCAATCCTCCTCGCCTGTGGTTAAGGATTTAGATAGAGTCTCTTGAAATTCATTGACATATCAAAAATTATTAGTGGGGATTACAAATTAATTATATTTTAATAAAATTTCGATTAACTTAAAGACATAATGTTATACTTACACATTCGTCATAAACATGCTGAACATCTTCCCTAACAACTCCATCCTTACCTACATGAGCTTCCTTCCATAAAACATGTCCCGAAAGTGATGATTCTTCACTTTTCGTCTCTTCTAACTACACATTTAGTTAAATAATAAATTCATCAAGTATAACACAATAATACAATTAATAAAATCATAGCATTAATATATACGTACCAATTTTTGCTGTAACCGTGCATATCCCAAACGCCCTTTTCTGTATGGATACGCGGGTTTTGATGCTCTTTGGCGATTAATGGCACTCAAATTCTGGATAAACAAGTTTAAGTCATATTAGAACAAACTAATGCAACAAGTATATAATACAATTAATAGACATGACAAGATAACATTACATTGAATTCTTCGGTTTTCCGTTTGACTACAAACGTGCTCCATTCTTCGGGTTCAATCACGTTCGCATACAAATGAGGAAGTTCTGCTTCAACAAAATTTTTATCCGCATCCCTAAGATATTTGTTTGATAATAAGGCTCGGAACCCTCTGAGTCTCTTTCCGGCCAACTGAAGACAATATTTTTTCCGGCTTTCATCAATATTAAAGGACCTCTACAAAAAAACATACACATATAAACATAAAGTGTGTTAGTATAAGTAAATTAAAGACTTATCTTATCTTATAAACATATAAACATAAAGTGTATTAGTATAAGTAAATTAAAGTACCTGTATCTCAGTCCATATCTTATCTTTACCAGCTTTCAACTTTGGACTCCTCCAATTATCACTGGTAATTGGAATATGCTGACGGACAAGTGAACCAATGTATGAAGACAACATTGAACCGATAGGCTCAATTAGTTGGTTCTCATCACTCCAATGTACATCAAACTTGATCCCTTTATCTCTAGCATGGATTATATTTTTCATAATAGTTATTCCACATTTTATTTCACTTTCTACATTCGAAGGTTCATTCTGAGCTTCATTTTCATCATGTGTCTCGTGTGTGTCGTCCTGGTTAATAGCCATTTGACCTGTAAGAAAGAAAAAAACAAAAAATAAATGACAGAAAAACTAAATTCATATAAAAGAGCAACAATCTCAAGTTAAAGAAACTAAATTCAGCTTACACATGCATATTTCTATAAATCCATATTCCATAAAAGAAAACCAAAACATCATATATCACAAAAACAATAGCCAATACAAATCACAAATATAAGATCAAACAAAAGGAACATAAGTTACAAGTCACCAAATTAGAAGCCAAGAAGATTAATGCAAATTAAAAACGAGACTACAAAAAAAAAAAACATCCTAAACAATTCTATTCTAAGCAAAAAATCAAAAATTGAAAAGATAATATACAAAAGCACACTAAAAAATATTTTTGAGAATTTTTAATAAATGAAAATAATGTAAACTAATTAATCTAAATAATGATTAACAATCCTTAAAAACAAAGGTTAAATTTTAAATAAAATAATGTTAGAAATAAAGAAATTTCAAATATTTAAGAAATAAAAACATTGGTTAATAACCTATCATAATCTAAATAAACAAACTAATTAACATAAGTTAATCCTAAAAAATAATGTCTTATATATGCTAAAACAAAACAATCTTAAAATAATGTCTTATATAAACAAAACAAAACAAATATAAAACAAAACAAAACAATATTCTGTACTAATATCAAACAAAACAAGTTCTGTACAAAACAATCTCCAGACTTTAACTAACATCCATTAATATTCTGTACTAATATAAAACAAAACAAGTTCTGAGTATAATACTATGTAACAACAAAAGAGATTTCAAGAAACATACTGTGTAATATCATGTAATAACAAAAATAAAACTTCTCATGAACACCAAATTGTAAACAACAACAGAGGTTACTAACACAACTACTTAGCTACAACACAATCAAAACGGTTCACAATCGAATACACAATACACATGAACAAAACTTCTTATAAAACACTAACTCGTAAACAGCAACATAAATGGAACATAAATATAATGTACAACAGCAACAGAACGACAACAACAACAACCGAACGACGGCAATGCTGACGCCAAGAATGAACGGCAACAACAACAACGACGGAAAAAACAATGTATGAAGCAAGAACAACAACAACAACGTACCTCTTCTTTTCGTTTTCGTCTTCTCCTTCACGAATACAAGAATGAACAATGGTAACGGTGACGACAACGTTTTTAGAACGACGGCTACGGTGACGGCAAAGGTTTCAGAACGACGACAATGAAAGCAGTTTCAGCATGCAAAAACGATTGAACGCAAGGGTTTCAGCAGAAAGAACGGTCGAGAGCAGAAAATGAAAAGATGTTTATGAAAATGATATGAAATGTGTTTTATATTTTAATTCATAAATGACCTTAGAGGGCGCTTTTCAAAAAGCGCTTTCTTAAGTGCTACCTATGAGAGCGCTTTCCATATAAAGCGCTTTCTAAAGTTAGGAGAATTTAAGACCTATAGCAGCGCTTTCTGAAAGCGCATTCTAAGGTTAACCTATAAGAGCGTTTTTTTAAAGCGCTTTCTAAGGTAAAACCTATAGCAGCGCTTTTCGAAAAGCGCTTTCTAAGGTGGATTCTATTTAGGGCATTTAACAGCGCTTTTAAAATAGCTTTCTAAATTATGTCTTTTACAGCGCTATTTTTTAGCGAAATTTTTTAAAGACCTATAACAGCGTTTTGTCCAAAAAGCGCTGTCTTTGGTGCACTGTGAAAAGCCAATTTTGGCGTAGTGTGAGCTGGACTCTGTTGTTTGTGCATTTGTGCGCCATTCATGTACTCCTTAGGTACTTGAATTGGATTGAGTTTTGACTTGTAATCACTCCTAGGCTTTTAAGCAAAGAGTGGATTTTGTGTGTCTTTGGAAGTGTGACTTCCAGTGTTCTTTATTATTGAGTTTGTCACTGTTGTGTGACTGGTGGAAAGTGAGAAGGGTCTCATATCTAGGAGTTCCTAGGTAGAAGTTAGTACGGGTGGTGGTTAGGTGAGAAGCTTGTAAACCTGTGGGTGTTCGATGTGGCTTTGAACTAATAATATTATAGTGGATTTCCTTCCTGGCTTGGATGCCCCAAGATGTATGCGATGTTGCACCAAACTAGGTTAAAAATTGACTGTGTTATTGTTTATGTTAGTCCTTGTGTTGGCTGGAATTTTGGTAAGACAAAGTTGAACAATGTTGATGTCATATGTCTGATGTCATAACATTGGTTCTTATCATTAGCTGTTGCAGGGTTGAAAGTTTTGTATGCTGATGTTATAAGTGATGTCTTGAAATCACTATACCAGAACATCAGAACATCAGTTTGTGATGTTTTAGGGCTGCGCGTGTTAGGATGTTTTGAGGAGATCTGTTAGAGAGATTGGATGTGAATTTCTTGGAGAAGATATTGGCAATCAGATATGGAGTAGATCATGGAGCAAATCATATAACTAACATAAGGGCTGATTTGAAAAGATTTAGGAGATTAAATATGCATTAATTTTTGATTGCAAAAACAAATCAGATCAGAATCTTGGGAGCAAGTCCAAGCCCAAGTCAGAATGATATTTAAAGCAGCCTCAACCCTAAGTTAAACAACGAAGAAAGAGAGATATAGACTGAGTGTCATTTGTGTCTTCGTGTGTGTTTTGTAAATCATTCGTGTGTGAATTGGTGTTACTATTTTGGGCTGTAAGTGTATTCACTCTAGAGCTTTTAAGCAAGAGTGTGTTGTTCTTGATCAAAGCTGTGAAGCAGAATCAAGGTGTGTTTGAATTGTATCACTGAGGTGATTTAGGGAGTGAGTGGTTTCTCATATCTAAGTGCTTTCTTAGGTAGAAGGTTCATTGGTTAGTGATTAAGTTTAGTAGATGTCAACTGGGATTGTTGAGTCTGTAAATTAATACTACTAATAGTGAAATTCCTCCCTGGTTTGGTAGCCCCCAGACGTAGGTAGTTAGACCGAACTGGGTGAACAATTCATTGTGTCCTTTACTGCTTGTTATTGCATTATCCATAACAGATTGTGTTGTTATGACATCACACTTAACATCACACATCTGATACCAGAATTTCAATTGGTATCAGAGCAGGCAACCTGCTCTGCATCTGGGTGAGATCTAGGGCTGATACTTTCTGGTAAGATGGACAAGGAAGTTGGTGGATTTGTGAATAGACCCCCTATTCTGGACGGTTCTAATTATGATTATTGGAAACCAAAGATGGTTACCTTTTTGAAGTCCTTGGACAACAGGGCTTGGAAGGCTGTGTTAAAAGAGTGGAAGCACCCTGTTATTACTGATAAAGAAGGAAACACCAAGCTGAAACCTGAAGAAGAGTGGACCAAAGAAGAAGATGAGTTAGCACTTGGCAATTCTAAGGCCTTGAATGCCATCTTTAATGGGATTGATAAAAACATCTTCAGGTTGGTAAACACTTGTGAAGTGGCAAAGGATGCTTGGGACATTTTAAAGACTACTCATGAAGGAACTTCAAAGGTTAAGATGTCAAGACTTCAGCTTCTGACATCAAAGGTTAAAAGTCTAAAGATGAAGGAAGATGAGACTATTCATGATTTTCACATGAATATTCTTGAGTTGTCCAATGCATCTAGTGCTCTTGGAGAAAAGATGACCGAAGAAAAGCTGGTGAGGAAAATTCTTAGATCCCTTCCCAAGAGATATAAGATGAAGGTGACTGCAATTGAAGAAGCTCAAGACATCAGCAAAATAAGGGTTGATGAGCTGATTGGATCTCTTCAAACTTTTGAGTTAGGGTTGAGTGAAGAGGAACCTGAAAAAAAGACCAAGAGTATAGCTTTGGTATCTAATACCCAAGAAGAGAAGAAAGGGAATGGTGCTGAATCTCAGGAGGAGCTGTCTCAGGCTATTGTTCTGATGGGAAGACAGTTTAACAAGGTGTTTAAGAGGATGAATAGAAACTACAAACCTAATGTTAAGAACATCTCCTCTGACATCAACAAGTCAAAAGAGAAGGATGAAGAGAAGAATGTTCAAGACAAAGGAGTTCAATGCTTTGAGTGTGAAGGCTATGGTCATGTCAAGAAAGAATGTCCTACATTCCTTAAGAAGCAGAAAAAGGGCATGGCTGTTTCCTGGTCTGATATTGACAGTGAAAGTGAAGAAGAGTCTGCCAAGCATGTTAGGGCATTGACAGGAACATGTATTTCTGATGGAGAATCTAGTGATGAGGATTTGACTTTTGAGGAGTTAGTAGCATCCTATCAAGAGTTATGTCTGAGGAGTGCAGAGGTTTGTCAAGAAATTGAGAAACAAAAGAAAAGAATAGTCCAGCTTGAGACTGTTAAAGCTGATCTTGAAAATGAAGTCTTGTTAGTTAAATCTCAACTTGATCAAATGACCAAGTCTGTCAGAATGTTGAACAGTGGGTCTGATACTCTTGATAAGATTCTTCAGGCTGAAAAGGTGGCAGGAGACAAGTCTGGCTTAGGATTTGTTGTTGAGGAGAAGGTCTCTAGTGAAGCTAGTATTTCTGGAACCAAAAAGGACATGTCTAAACCAATGTCTCAACATAACAGAAGAAGACATAATCCTAAACCTAAGCAGGTTGTTCATCAACTTCCTCAAAATGTCGGGAAAGGGTAATGCTCATGATCCTCATCATGGAAAGGTACAGGCTTCTGGAGCTAGTCAGTATATGCCTCCACAATACCATAGGAGTATGCAGGCTTCTAGGTTTATTCAGATGTCTCAACATCAAGGGAATATGTTCGGCTTTGGACCTAATAATGCAGTGCCTCATTATTATGGTAGAAGAAAGCCACATCATCATGGTAGAAGACAACCAAAGAGACAGAATCATCACTACAGAAGACAGGCTAACTATGGAAGAAGACAACCCCAGTACTTTGGATGGCAGCCACAACAGTCTCATCATCAAGGTGGCAGGAAGTTTAATCACTTTAGAGAAGAAGTTAAAAGAGTTAGGTGTTTCTATTGTGGAAGTTTTGGCCATATGCAATATTCTTGCTTTAAACTGCATGGCTATCCCAAATCTGTCCATCAACCTAGACAGACTCAGAACAGGTCTAAGGTTGTTAAACAATGGGTTCCTAAAGCTGCTGTTACATGTCTATTGGCCCACACATCTGATAGATATTCTATTAAGGATGGTTGGTACTTTGACAGTGGTTGTTCAAAGCATATGACAGGGTTCAAAAATCATTTGGTGGATATCAAGACTTGCTCCACAAATGAGGTTACTTTTGGTAATGGAGAGAAAGGGGAAGTAAAAGGAGTTGGAAAATTGAGGTGTCATGATGGACCAAATTTGGAAAATGTTCTTCTTGTCAAAGGATTGACTGCTAATTTGATTAGGATCAGTCAGCTATGTGATGAAGGATACAAGGTCAGCTACACTAGAGATGCGTGTTTAGTGACTAATGGGAAGAATGAGGGTGTTATGAAGGGAGTCAGATCCATAGATAACTGTTATCTATGGGTACCTCAAGAGTCCATCTCATCAAGTGATGTTAAGGTTGATGTTGTGACATCAGACTGTAACATTAGCTGTGAAGACTTAAGCAGAAAATTGAGCATATTGAAACTAGTGGCTTATGGAGTGAATTTATTAAAATTCAAAAATTTAAAAGGAAATGTGTTTTGGTGGGGAAAATACATTTATTGGTTTTTAAGTGATCCACAAAATCAGGCTCCATACTTTAGGTTATCATTTCCTATTGTAGCTATCACACGCTTCATCAAACACCATACCCCTAGACGGTTCATCTCCTTCTCCATCAACAAAAGTAGCAATCCTTCCCTGATCCTCAGTTGCTTCACTGGAACAATGTCAAAACAAGTATCATCCCCTTCAAAGAAGTCTGCTTCAAAAAGTTCTTCTCTTGAAAAAGCTAGGGTTTTGGCGAAAGAGGGCTCTGCTGAAGAAGCTTTGAATATAGCACCCATCTCCATGATGGTTCCTGAATCTGGTAAGTCAAGACCTTCCAAACTTCAACCCAAAAGGCCTACACCTAAAATTGATGATAGTGAAATTAGGAGGTTAGTCACTAGCATTCTTTTTAAAGAGAAATATGCATCTGGGTCTTCCACCTCTCAAGCAGTTGAAGAGAGGGTTGATGTTGATCGTAGTCTTAATCAGATTGCCACCAAAATTTTGGATAAGGGTTTATCTGTAAAAGGAATTTCTATTCCCCTTAGGCAAATGTCAGCTGAAAAGGATGACATGCAGAATGCGGATACCAATCTTCACAGATTGGCTATTTCAGTCATTGAAGATGCGGAAGTGGAAATTGAAGATGAAGGTGTTCATGTTGAAGAAGAAGTTGAAACCAATGTCAGAACATCGCCTGATAGGGATGTTGGAGCTAGCCCTAGTGAAAAGAAGAATACTGATAAGGTGGATGTGATTGATCTTTCTGATAATGAAGTGATTGGAAAAGCTGTCCCTGGTATTGCCAGTAGAATGAGGTCTAGAAGAGGGAAGTCAGTAGAGTACTCACCTAAGGAGAGACCTGAGAACAAAAAGAAGAAGTCAACTATGGTGGGACTTGCTAAGACTTGGAGCAAAGATGCTGTGAATTCCAAAAAGAGAAAGGTGAGGGAGGATTCACAGTCTGAATTTGATGTTGAGGATGATGTTCAAGACATCACTCCTGTGAGAAGGTCTATCTTGAAGAGAATCGCTGATAAGATTCCTGATATCCCTGTTGACAATATTTCATTCCACTATGCTAGTAGTGCATCCATGTGGAAATTTGTCTGTCAGAGAAGACTAGCGCTGGAAAGAGAACTTGGTGGAGATACCTTGGATCTTAAGGAAGTCATTGAATTGATTAGATTTGCTGGGTTAATGAAGACTGTGTCTGGACTGTCCAAGTGCTATAATGGATTAGTCAAGGAATTTATTGTAAACATTCCTGTGGCTATTAATGACAGCAGAAATATGGATTTTAGGAAGGTTTATGTAAGAGGTCAATGTGTTAATTTTTCTCCTAAGGTCATTAACACTTACCTAGGAAGGTGTGCTGGAAGGAGTAATTGTGCAGTTGTGATTTTGCATATGTTTAATGAAAACAACATTTTATTCAACTGCTGAAAGCATACAAGATTGGATGTTGGTACATCAAAAGCAATTTATATTTGATCTAAAGATTATCCTAACCCCCTGCATCAAGACAAGTTTTCCAATCTTCATCCCATTCATCATCAGAAGCATGGTGTTGCACTGGAGGTTTCTTGATGGTTTTTGTCTCTGATGGTGTTCTTGTTCTTGTTTCTCCTGAAGAAGTTCCAGCGACTTTCCTTGTTGTGTTCTTGGTCTTTAGTGGATCTGGCTTATTGTCCTCATGCTTATGTTGCTCTCCTGCATCTTTGTTTGACTGACTCATTCTTGTATGGTGTCTGGTGCTGTTTGAAGGAAGAAGGCATGGACTTTATAGTACTATAAGAGTCCATAGGTTGTATCGCCTAACCAGTCAAAGTTTTTGGGATATTGTGTTCCTTGGGAAGCCTGCTTTTGACCATGTCTTAATGGATGTCAGATCCTTGTGTTTGATATTGTCAAATTGTGGCTAAAAAGGGGGAGAAGGTATGTTAGCCTATGTGTTGCCTAGTTGTCTGGTGTGGCTCTAGGCTTGAGGGGGAGTGTGCATGTTTGAACAACTGTGAGCTGGTTCTTGTTTTGAGGGGGAGTTTGCCCTATGCTGATGTGAAGGTGGTTTCTGCAGCTTGTTGTTTGTTGTTGCTGCTGGTTAGTGAGTTTGTGCAGCTTGTTGAAGAGGTGCTACTAGGTGGTGTGAAAATTTATCTATTTTTATCCGCTGCTGGGTTCTCTGGTGATGGCAGAGTTTGTTTTAGCCAAAATTAACCAAAGGGGGAGATTGTTAGTCCTTGTGTTGGCTGGAATTTTGGTAAAACAAAGTTGAACAATGTTGATGTCATATGTCTGATGTCATAACATTGGTTCTTATCATTAGCTGTTGCAGGGTTGGAAGTTTTGTATGCTGATGTTATAAGTGATGTCTTGACATCACTATACCAGAACATCAGAACATCAGTTTGTGATGTTTTAGGGCTGTGCGTGTTAGGATGTTTCGAGGAGATCTGTTAGAGAGATTGGATGCGAATTTCTTGGAGAAGATATTGGCAATCAGATATGGAGCAGATCATGGAGCAAATCATATAACTAACATGAGGGCTGATTTGAAAAGATTTAGGAGATCAAATCTGCATTAATTTCTGATTGCAAAAACAAATCAGATCAGAATCTTGGGAGAAGGTCCAAGCCCAAGTCATAATGATATTTAAAGCATCCTCAACCCTAAGTTAAACAACGAAGAAATAGAGATATAGACTGAGTGTCATTTGTGTCTTCGTGTGTGTTTTGTAAACCATTCGTGTGTGAATTGGTGTTACTATTTTGGGTTGTAAGTGTATTCACTCTAGAGCTTTTAAGCAAGAGTGTGTTGTTCTTGATCAAAGTTGTGAAGCAGAATCAAGGTGTGTTTGAATTGTATCACTGAGGTGATTTAGGGAGTGAGTGGTTTCTCATATCTAAGTACTTTCTTAGGTAGAAGGTTCATTGGGTAGTGATTAAGTTTAGTAGATGTCAACTGGGATTGTTGAGTCTATAAATTAATACTACTAATAGTGAAATTCCTCCCTGGTTTGGTAGCCCCCAGACGTAGGTAGTTAGACCGAACTGGGTGAATAATTTATTGTGTCCTTTACTGCTTGTTATTGCATTGTCCATAGCAGAATGTGTTGTTGTGACATCACACTTAACATCACACATCTGATACCAGAATTTCAGTTTACATTCAAGCTCTTATTTTTTCTTCATAAGTGTTGGTTGCTGTCTTAATCCCAGTGTCTTAACATCTATCTTGACATCTGGTATTTGTGTACCATAATTTCACTTTCTCTTTTCTTACTAACTCTTTCCTTTTCTTCTTATCAACCACACATATAAAATATATAGTATTATGTAATGATATAAAATATCTCCATTGATATTTTGTCTTCCAGTACCAATTGGCCAAGTATTAAAGTTACCAAAATGTCTCCTAGTATACTATTAATATTGGTCTTTTTCTTTATTATAAATTAATATCTTCAGAGTCCACTAATTACTCTATTGGTCTCAACTGACAACATTTAGAGCACTTAGGAGCTCTAATTGTTCTAACTGACAAAAGATAGAGTAAATAGAAGCTCAGTTGATCTCAATTGACACCAAATTGAGAATATAAGGGAATATGGGATATTACAAGCTTGAATTCCAACCAATTCCTTGCCTTGTCTTCAAAGTTCCCTCAAACCCGTAAGCCATTTTCTGCATAATTTAGCATCAGACCTTCAACTTCAATCGCATCTTCCGACCTCATTACAAAAATCCAGACAGCAAAATTAGTACCTAAACTGAAGTTAATTTTATGTAGATTCTGAAAAATCAAGAATCGCGTCGATTCGAGTTATAGGGATAAAGATATAACCTTTTTAGTGGAGATTGTCCCAGATGACGTGTTTCTCTAGATTTTGCAAGAGTTGATCTTTGATTTTTGACCCATGCTCCAAACCCTTCCATGGAGGAAATTCTGAATTTCTTATCTTGAATATATGATGATGGTGATGATGCTCGGCAGAAGGATAAAGTTGTTGAAGATGAAACCAATACCACTTGCATGCAAAGAGAGAATGAGGATGTTGATGGAGATGAGATGAATCTTGAAGGCTTGGAGTTGAACTTTCTCTTCCAAACTTCACACTTCATTTTCCTTGTCACAATTCTGATTTTTTCAAATGTGATCAGAATGAGGACATCCAAACATGCCTTAAGTTCTTTTTTTAAGGGAAAAATACCGTTATGCCCTTGCCACTTTAAGGAATTTACCAACATGCCACTTAGGAGATTAGTGCTTAATTCCCATTATTTCTTAATTCCTCTTTAAGTCTATATGCACTTAGAAAATGATTTTTGGGTTATTACATTTTCTTACCCTTAAATAGAATTCGTTCTCAAATTCAAAACTTACATATCAAGTATCAACAGGATGAAGGTTCCTTATATATTTCCTTTTTAACGTGAGGGTGAATGCTTCTTATTGAGACATATTTGGTTCATACCATGTATTCTCTAATGTTTTGATGATAACAAAGTATTTGATAAACAATTAGGATTTCTAACTAGCTTAATCATTTGTAAAGAATTATATTTATTTGATGTAACTAGTTATGACACAGAAGTAGCTTTGGTTTGGTTCTAATTATACACTCGTGAGAAATCTGATAAGAAAGTTACTGCTAGTATGATAACACCGAAACACACTACGTATTTGGCTCGAATTGCACATGGTTATTATAGTTTATTTGCTATTTTTTGTATTATGCTTATGTTTTGTGTTGTTTTCAGGTACAATCCCTTAATAGAGCCTTCCGTGAAGAAATGAAGCAAAAGGAGCAAGAATCGGAAGAATTTAGTGGAAAATACACACATGGAATTCCACATGGCGTTGGCCAAGTAGGACGCCATGACGTGTAGGGTTTCACCCACGTCTCAACGGTCACAAGACCACGTCTTCCACCCTTTGTACACATGGCGGGCACCGTGGAGGGATGGCGGGCGCCATCTTCCTAAAACTCGCCTTGGTCAAAGGCAGTTGAAGGAAGTGGCCATGACCAGAGAAAATACCTCCACACGTTTTCTAAACGGATCGTGTAACTTCCAAGGCATTTACCACTATAAATAGGCCATAGTTTTCATTGTTTAGGCATCCTCTCTTAGTTGCAGCATAGGCCTAAATTCAATTTGTTAAAAGTGATAATCCATCACATCGAGGGGTTATCGCACTATTGCCGCCATTTTACTTTTCAAGTCAGATTTACTTTCCAGCATTGTATCATATTCATGTCTTCGATTTGGAGCAGGTTTATTATTCAATTCGCAATTTATTTTCATTCGCACCGTCTTTACTTTGTTTACTTTCCCGCACTGCTTTACCTTTTTTATTTCCCGCTTTGCCTTAAATTTGTTTACTTTATTGCTCCGCTTTACATTCTTTACTTTATCCTATTACCTGTTTTAATTTCTTTATCATAAAAAGATTTGTTTTCAAACCAAACTTAAGTGTGACACTTTTGTTCCTACTTTTGAAAATCAATTGCACACTTAACACGTTTTTATTGCCTGAATGACTTATCCCGCAAATCAATTTTATGCCATGTTTACCATAGTCATATCCAGCTAAATCCTTAGTGCTGGGACGTGAGGACCGTCGTTTAGACGGTACTCCGTATGTTATGTTTGTAGAAATGCCTTAGGGGATGTTTTGGTTTTAATACAACATTTCTGAATTTAACTTGATCGGCCATTACGTAAATGGGACCGTGATTCTATTTACGTAATAACCGTGACTATGTCGGGTAAGATTGAAAGCCGTCTGATACTTAAGGTAAAAGTTGGTTAGTTTTTAATTGATAAAAATAGCGAAAGCACTTTGTTAATTAATTAGGGGAATTTAATATTATTAGAAAGTGATTTTAAAACTATTTTCGGACGGGTTTATAGATTTAGGATCCAGTTGGCCGAGCATATGCCGGAAACCCTTTGATGTTAAAAGTTTCCAATCAAAAGCACTTTTTAACTGAGTCTTAGAGGTAATTACATAAAAAAAATACTTTTTCACTTTAACGCAATACACGACTGGTGCAGCGTGAGCGGCGGATATAGATTAGAGGTTAAGTCCGGTTCCGATAACGCTAACACGACGACTCCTTTTTAATTAACTCTTTTTCAAGGAAGAAAATATTGCTCCGCAAGTGTCGCTACTTAAACAAGACGAGTATCGTTTGATCGATGTAAATTAGATACCAGTACCATTTATCTAAAATTTTTTATTCATTATTCTCTGTTGCCTGTGCACATTACACACAGTTTTTATTAGCCTTAGATAAACACAGTAACAATAGTAATAGATAGATTGATAATATTCTCTGTGGGATTGATAATATTTTATATTACTTGCGGAAAGCACGCAATCAAGTTTTTGGCGCCATTGCCGGGGACCAATTACGTCAAATTTTGCACCCTGTTGTTACCCCATCTAGATTAAGGCACCCCTTTCTCTTAGCTGGTCAATGCGAAGATCTCGCAGTACCTGAAACTTAGTTGATCCAATAGCAGAACCCGATGTCACAACCTGCGAAAAAAACAACCGGCGAGAAAAACTAGAACAGAAGAGTCGCCACCGAAAGTTATTTATCCCAACGCATGGAAAGGAAAAGATCGAAGAAAACCTGAAAGAGGGAAAGACTAGGTCATCGCAACCATAGTCCGGGTTCAGGGGTCGGTTACGCGAGGGGAAGGTATTAGCACCCCCACGCGTCTATCGTACTCGATGGGATCCACGCTTGTTGTCTAATCAAAGGGTGAGTTATCTAAAGCCTACTGCTAAACAGAAACAGAAAATGAAAAGGAGAAAAAGAGACTCGATAGGACATCGCCGTACTAGGCCTACGTATTCCCTTGTGCAATGGGAAAGTCAGAGTCAACGTAGTTCAGAAAACTACGGGGGGAGGTTGCTCGAGAAGACATCGCCGTCTTGTGCCTACGTATCCTCAATCTAACCAGAAGGAGGATATCAGAGCAGTCGTAGTTCGACCTAACGAGGTCGGTGTTTTTTATGAGCGACGTTAAGTTCGCGTCCGACAGTTAGGGTCGATGCCTGTTTGTGGCTAAACGGAAAATAACGTGCTCTTTTTTGAAAAAAGATTTGAAACTTAACAATCCCGAAGGATAAAAAGATTTGAATTTGTTTTGTGTTTTTTAGACAGAAGTGATTTAAGTTAGTTCATAACTTGCATTGCACCAAAGTCTATGGGATAGGAACGAATGCATAGCAAATCGTCGCAAGACAGGACGTTCGCTAAACACTCTAGAAAAATGAGAGGAACCCCTCATTCCTCATTTCCCACACTTAAGGCTCGTGCACAATACGCGTTATCTTTATTACGTGTTTTAGAGTTATTATGAGATGAGAAGAGAAGACTCAAGTTGAAAAGAAAAGACTCTGGGGAAATCTATCCTAATGTTGTCATACAAAAGGTGGCCCTAAGGTTGAGTTCAAAGGGGAAACATCTACCTAAGTTAGCATGCTTGGATCGAGCCTAATGTCTATCCTACTCCGAGCTTAATCGGAAATTAAGTCGGACTAGGAGCCTTAAGGGAACAAGCAAAAGAAAGGCAAAACCCAAAGCGATAAATCAAAAACAGCGGCTACAACAGCACTCCAGCACCTGCACAATGGTAAAATCCAGCCATCACAACAAACAGCATTTAACAGCTCATGTTCAGCACAAAAGGAGGTGTAGCAGGTCAAACAGCAGCACATACAACAACACATATGCACCAAGACCGCAATGGAAAACAGGGCGGCACGCATCCAAAAATGATTCAAACATGGAATAACGAACATGCCTCAAGCATTACACATTCTACCAATAAAAAATGATCACAATCATACCACACACCATGGTAAACAATCTTGAAAACATCATGAGATAATGCACAACATTAAGCACATGAACAAGTCAAATCAAGTATGCCTCTCATGAAATTAAAAGCAAACAAGCATATGATACACAACAACTCCAGCAACACCAGCAATAATTCACAATTAACATGCTCAAGGAGTGTGTGCAAGGTGTTCATCACATCAAGAGATCAACAACGCAAACATGAACATTCGTCAATGAAAACCAAAAGATCGTGTGTCAAAGAATCGTGTTCATGCAAAGGTGCGGGGTAAAACAGCTCAAGAATAATCCACAAATCATCAACATATCAATCCATGAAGTTTAGACATGCAAGAGACCTCAAACAAGCAATAAAATGCAAAGAAAACACACTCTGCTTCAGTGGTAATCGATTACTCACATAGGGTAATCGATTACTCAGTTGAAATTTAACTAAAAATGTGGAAATAAGGCAGAGTAATTGATTACCCTGTTTGAGTAATCGATTACTGTAACACCCCAAATTTCGTAATAATATTTATATAATTTATTTAAATATTATATTCGTGATTTTTGGTGAGTTTTGGTGATTCGGGTTGATGTCGGTGATTTTGTGAAGTTTTGGTTATTTAATTAAATAATAGTATATATTATGTAATATAATGTATTATTATTTATTTTAAATAACATTAAAGGAATTAAGGGTAAGACGGACTTTTGATGAGGTTTAGTGAGGGTATTAGGGAGAAAGCCCATATTTGAGGCCCAAGAGTTCAATTAACCCAAAAAGGAGGAATTGAGGAGAATTAGGATTCATTTGTGATTAACCGTGTAAAGAAGGAAAGAAGGTGCAGAGCTCTTAGGAAAGAAGGGAAACAACTAAGATTCATGAAGGTTTCCGCAGGATCGATAGAGAAAGCTCAGATTTAACAATCTAAGGTATGGGGAGTAATTTCCTTTCATTGTTTTCATTATAGGATTCAATGTAATTGAAGTGGTTGTTTTGTGTTTGAGGGTTTATGGGATTTTTGTGACGAATTGATGATTTGAAGGTATTTTGTGAATCAATTATTAAGGGTTGAATTTAATCAGATAAAATAGACCTTTGGGGCAGATTTCCCCGTTGTTGTAGTTTAAATCTTGTGGTGAAGGGATTTATGGAGTTTATATGGAGTTTGAGAGTTTTGAAGGTTTAGGAGGAATTAAGGTTTCCCGTAGTGTCCTGAATCGACCTAACAGACGTAGATTTTAGGCCTTTAAATCCTGTGATATATTAGAACTGTTATAGGGATGTTTTGGGTCGATTGGGACTGTAATCGCAGGTACCTTGGAGGTTTGGGAGCTACTGATGCGTAGCAGCGATTTGCTGTAATCGCAGGTTCGCTAGGCAAACCATTGCTTCGCTAGGCGAATGTTCGCCATCGTTCTCTAAGCGAACAGCGCAGTGAATGCGCGATAATAGGAGTGTAAATGCAGAGGTGTTTCTGACGGGGCTTTAGGGATTCGCTAGGAGTCTCGCCCAACGAACTCCCCATCGAATGGCTTCGCTAGGCGAATATGGGGGCGAGCATGATAGATGTTTGGGTTTCTGGTGTTGAGTGTGAGATCTGTGAGGTTTGCTGGCCGCTTCGCTATGCGAAGGCCACAGCGAACAGGTTTGCTAGGCGAATCCTAGAGCGAACGTCTGTTGTTTCGCGAGATTTCGTTTCTGTGGCTATGCTGTTCTGGCGTTTGATGATGTGATATTTATGATGTTTTACCATGATGTTAGTGACGTTAATAATGATTATGACGTGATGATTTCGTGATGTTTTGATGAGTACTTGATGAGATGAATTTCATGAGAATATTGATGATTATGAACTATGTATATTTGATGTATGATGATTACTTGACGATATGAATTACTATGACGTATATTGATGACCAGGAGTTGTTTATGTATGATGTATGATGATAAGACGATGACGCATGATGTTTTGATGAATAAATGACGACATGACGAACATGATGTTTTGATGAATGATGATGCACATAATGATGTTTTGATGGTGATGAGTATTGACGTTTGTGTATCATACATTCATATGCATACTCTGTGACGACGCTTCATTCCCATTGTGCGGATATGAGGTAATTATGATGTGCTCTGGTTCCGATTGCGGGATCGATCCTATTGACTGGGATCTTTGGAGGGTTGATGACCTGGTGTACATCCTTTGTGACGATTGGTACCACATGCATGAGTCTTGCTGTGCATTGCATTTTACGTGACCTTGATGAATTGTGATATAGTGTTTCCTGATGTTTTCCCTATTGATGTTGTATTTATGATGATGACGCCATTTTATGTATATCTTGTTTTATAATGATTATTATGAATTGTGATTACTCACCCTGCCTGTTTGAATGTTGCCTCCACGTGGGTAACATGGAGGTGATCAGGTTTAGCCGTGGATGCTTTCGAGGATCTTGAAGTTTGTTTCCTTTTGGTCGATGTAGAGGGTCTTGCTCTGATAGTGTAACATCGGGTTTGGTCGTCGAGTCGAATCATGTTGATTTATTTATTGTTATTTGATGTTATAGTTTATTATAAAAACCTTTTTGATTATTTGTGGTTATGGTGGTTCTGCTGCTACTTCTGAGGGCCTTTTGTTGAAAACCTTTTATTTGAAAATTTTGAGTTCCGCTGCCATGTGAAGGCTTTTTGACTTATTTTGAGGAAAACTAATTGTTTATAGAGCAATTGTGTTATTTTGATTTAATGAGAAATGTGCACCCTTTGAGGTGATTTTCATGCTTTACTCTGATATTTGAGTCCGTCCGGCCAGGTTGTCTAATGTTATCTATTCCCTAGTGTGCGACATGTGTGTGAAAACACTGTCGATACTTGTTTTGTTTGCAGGTAGGGAATGAAACAAGTGGGGGAGAAGGTGGTGCTTCTCCAAGGTGTTTCGAGTGTGGAGCGTGGACTAAGTGTGGTGTTGGACGCTACTATAGTTGGTGGAGATAGTTTATACCGCCTCATGATATCGGCTGTTATTGACAAATTGAGGAACTGATCACCCTTAATCTCTTGTTGATAATAGATGGGTCATGTTGGATCGGATAGACGTGTCTTGCGAGCTTGATTATTGTGCGCAGTAAATTGTTTGGAGTTAAGCCGGGTGCTTACAGATTGTTTTGATGAGTCGATGCAGACTAATAGACTTGAGGATGAGGCGAATTCGAGTTTCTTGTCTGACGGTCCAGTTGGGATATCTTGAGGAGAACAATCAGGCATTGTTGATGTCTGCTTTTGATGGATATAGAACAGGGTGATGGCTAGTGATATGCCGATGGTGTTTAATTCCTGACGATCACCTGAATCTAATTTCTACGAAGGTGAAGAGTTGTTTGTTCTGTGAAGCAAGTGGTTGAGTCTGTGAAAGATGGTGCAAGGGTGTTATGATGTTGGATTATTGGAAGGCATAACGGATGCGGTGGTGTGTGATCTACCTATGGTGTGACTATTTGAAGGTGTTCCCAAGAGATATCAGTGATTTACCACTGTAGTGTGGAGTGTAACTTGTTATCGACCTGGTACTCGATGCAATGCTCGATGTCGGTGTTTGCATACAGAATGCATGTTTCTGAATAAGTGAACTGAAGGAATAGCTAGAAGAATTGCTTGAGAGGAAGTTGTTCGACCGAGTGTGTTCTGTGAAGTGCCCCTGTGATGTAGGTGAAGAAGAAAGATGGAAGTATGAGGTTGTGTGTTGATTATTGGCGGTTGAATAAAGTGACGATCTAGAATAAGTGTCTGCTTCTGAGAATTGAGGAATTGATGGATCAGTTATGAGATGCCTGTGAAGAAACAAAAAAACACAAGAAGGGGGTTGAATTGGGGTTTTTTAAAATTTAAAGCAATAAGGGACACGTTGGTTATCCTGGTTCGTTTGAACTCAAACTACTCCAGTCCACCCGCCAAGGTGATTTCGCCTCTCTCTCTTGAGGACTTAATCCACTAATCAATTAAGATTACACAAACACAGGGACAACCGTCACTGTCTTCTTGAGTTTTAACCACAACTTGGTTTTCTCAAGGAATTTCAAAACAAAAAATTGCTTCTAATAAGCTTTATCACAACCGTGAGTTTTTACAATATTTTTATCAAACAATTGAAAACAGATGAGAATACTTGATGAATTGTGAAGGTATGCGCGCAAGTGTATATGGTCATCTGCAGGTGCTCCTTTAAATAGATGAGAGTGATTGATCCGTTGGAGATGTGATAGTTATTTTTGGAGATTGACAATAATGCCTTTGAATGCTTCTTTCCAAAAATACAGATCTTGTCTGATTTAATCCGTTGCTTTGTGATACTCATAAATGTGGAGGATAACGTATCAGAGTCTACGTTGATTTGATACAATATCAGAGTTTCTGGCTTGATACAACTTTGGTGCTGAAGCGTGAGACATCCTTCATCAGAACTTAGCTAGTTCAGATCTAGTGATTCTTCCATATCAGAGTTTCGCTTGATTAGAACTTCGCTTTGCTTAGATCTTGTTTGCTTCGCTTGATTAGAACTTCGCTCAGATAGGATTTTGTGATGCTTCTATATCAGAACTTCTTTACATTAGAACTTCCCTACATATCACAAAAAATGAATTAAGGAGCATCAAGTTCTAAATAATATAATGTTTGTTATCATCAAAACTATTAGGAATGTAGAATCAATTCTTGTTCTAACAATCTCCCCCTTTTGATGATGACAAAAACTTATATTTTGAAGATTAATTAATAGAGTATGGAGTAGAGAATACTCCCCCTGAGTTGAAGATTTGCTTGAAAATATTTTGATTTAAGACTCCCAAGAAGTTCTGATTACCATTTTCCTGCTTTGTTAACAACAACATGGAAGCAGAGGTTAAAATGTTCGAGACATAGTCATGGTGCACTGTTATATTTCAAAATATTCTACGTTCTCCCCCTTTGTCATTAATCAAAAAGCGAAAAGATACATGAGAACATAATCAAAAAGAGCAAGATAAAACACAAAGAAAGGCAACAGAAACACAAAGAAACATAAAAAGAATCTAAGGTTGAGGAGCAGGAGAAAGTCTTGTGAACAATGCTTCCAGAAGGCCTTTGATCTGATTGGCGGATTCTTCTTGCTTGCCAAGCATCCCTTTAATTTCTGCGTTTGTTTCATCCTGTTTGTCCAATCTCTTTCTAACTTCCTCATTCTCTTTCTTCAACTCATCCAGAGTTTTCAGCACTAGAACAAAAGAAGTAGGTTCTTCAGAAGTTACCAAATCCTAAGAGCTTTTTGTAGACACTTCCTTTGGAGAGGCTTCAGGTGATATATCTTCCACTTCAGCGATAACCAGAGGTTGATGCTCAGAGTTTTGTGCAAGAGGTTCTGAAACCATAGGAGCTTTCCAGCCTAGAGGAAGAATGGGTTTCTTTTCCCAGAATCTTAGAACTTGCTCATTGAAGATCTTCATATGGTCACAGAAGTTCTGTTGGGCTATGTCATAGCTTAGTTCCTTCATTTTCTGAGATTCAGAATTAAACCATTTTCTGAATTTGGTCCAAAGATAGTCAGAGGCAGCTGGATTCAGATTCTCCAAACAACCCTGCTTCAGAAAGTTAATCCATTCCTGCATTTTTACTTCGAAAGCCAATAAAGAGTTACCAACATCTGATTTGGATACAAATGGTTTTGGTTTGGGAATGGCTATTTTGTGAGAGGTTGAGGTAAGCTTGTCTAGAGCTTCTAGGTCAATTATAGTTCTGAGGGGATCATCTGAGAGATGTGTTGAAGGAGAGTCAGAAATAAGAATAGGAGAGGTAGGTGGTGTAAATTCTGAGCTGATTTGAGGGGGACTGGTGAAATTTGGTGATGATTGAAAGAAGTTGAGAGGACAGTTGATACCAGGTATAGAAGTGTCAGGGTTTTGAGTTTGATGTTCTGGTTGGGAAGATGTGAAGAGAGGTTCATGAACAATGTCAGATTGAACTTGTGCAAGTTCTGGTTGTGGTTCAATAAAATCAGAAGGAGTGGGGTAAATTTCAATGTCAAAATCCTCAAGAGTTTGTGGTGATGGTGGTGGATTTTGAGTTTGTGGTGATGGTGGTGGATTTTCAGAAGGTTTAGGAGACGATGGGATTTCAGATATTGATACCATTATGGATTCGACGATAGAAATGAAAGCGGAGTTACCTTTCTTCTTAGCAGCTTTATCAACTTTTGGAGTTTTCTGAGGAGTTCCTTCAGAGGCTTTCCTTTTCCTTGAAGTTTTGGGGGCAACTTCTAGAGGTGCTTGCCTGAGCTGTTGCAGAGAAACTTCTGGAATGTCTTTTCTGGATGGGTTCTTCAGAATTAGAGTTTCCTTCTGTTGCGTTCGCCTGTTTTTCTGATGATCTGGTTTCAGTGCCTGTTATTAGAACTTCTATTTCTGCAAGAGATTCGTCATGCTTTGGCTTTTGAAGGCCAAGCTTATCATCAAATCTGACACAAATGGATTCTACCACACTTCGTGTTTCTGTGTTATATACTCTGCATCCTTTTGAACGTTCAGAGTATCCTAACATAAAACATTTTTGTGCCTTAGAATCAAACTTGTTCAGAGGATCATTAGTGTTTAAGATAAAGCATGTACATCCAAAAGGATGAAAGTAAGAAATGTTGGGCTTTCTGTTCTTCCACAATTCATATGGAGTCTTTTCCAGAATAGGTCTTATAGAGATTCTATTCTGAATGTAACACGCTGTATTAACTGCTTCTGCCCAAAAGTGTTTATCCATGTTAGTCTCTTTGATCATGGTTCTGGCCATTTCTTGTAGAGTTCTATTCTTGCGCTCTACAACTCCATTTTGTTGTGGAGTTCTAGGACAAGAGAAATCATGAGAAATGCCATTTTCATTAAAAAAAGTTTCTAGATTTTTGTTTTCAAATTCCCCACCATGATCACTTCTGACTTTTACAATTCTAAACTCTTTTTCATTCTGAATTTGGTTACAGAAAGTAGAGAATACAGAGAGTGACTCGTCCTTATGTTTTAAGAACTTTACCCATGTCCATCTGCTATAGTCATCTACGATCACTAATCCATACTTCTTGCCACTGATGGATGCAGTTTTCACTGGTCCAAACAGATCTATATGAAGAAGTTCTAATGGTCTGGAGGTAGAAACAACATTTTTTGGTTTAAAAGAGGGTTTGGAAAACTTGCCTTTTTGACATGCTTCACACGGAACATCTGAGCTGAACTTCAGATTAGGAAGTCCTCTGACCAGATTGAGTTTGTTAATCTGAGATATTCTTCTCATACTAACATGCCTCAATCTTCTGTGCCAGACCCATTGTTCGTCGTCAGCAGACAAAAGACATTTTACATTCTGACTTTTTAGTTCAGAAAGTTTTATTTTGTAAATGTTGTTCTTTCTCTTTCCATTAAAGAGGATTGTTCCATCTTTTTGACTAACTGCCTTACAGGGATTTTGATTGAAGATTATATCATAACCGTTATCACTTAATTGACTTATGGATAACAAGTTATGCATTAATCCTTCTACTAATAAGACATTAGATATAGAGGGTAGAGTACCGTTACCTATGGTTCCAGAGCCAATGATTTTACCTTTCTGATTGCCTCCGAAACCTACATACCCTCCAGCTTTAAGTTCCAGACTTTGGAACATATGCTTTCTTCCCGTCATGTGTCGCGAGCATCCAGAGTGCAGGTACCATGATTGGTGTTTCAATCTTGCTGTTAAAGACATCTGCAACATATAGGATTTTATCCTTAGGTACCCACAATTCTTTGGGTCCTTGTTTGTTAGTGTTCACAGAATTCTGATTGAGTTTTGGTTTCTCAATAGAATTTGAAAAGTAAGATTCACTGGTATATTTTATGTCATGTTTGTGTCCATATGTGAAGTGAGAGTTTAAAGGAGAGTATTTTATGATCATATCATCAACTTGTTTTGGTTTATATGGAGCTTCACCTTTGGGATTAACATAACCTATGCCTTTTCTCCCATTTCTACTAACTCCATAGATCATTGAAGCCATTTTGCTTCTGTCTATGTTTTTAGCTAGAAATTTTTGAAAGTTATAGTCGTAATGTTTTAAAATATTTTCAGAACTAGTGGAAACTACTGAGTCAGAATGTTTCTGAGATTCAAAAGAGTTGAATTTTGAAATGGTTTCTTTTAACTCAGAATTTTCTGCTTTCAGCTTTCTGTTCTCTTCAGACTCAGATACAAGATCGTGTTTCAGATTTTTATATTTGAGCTGAAGTTTCTGATAGTTTTCAAGAATTTCTGACAGACTTTCTTCTAATTGAGATCTAGAAAATTTAGAGAATACCTCTTTAGTTTCTGAGTTAGAGTCTGATTCTGATGAGTTTGAATAATCTGATATGTTGGCCATTAGGGCAATGTTGGCGTGTTCATTTTCTGATTCGGATTCTGCTTCAGAAGATTCTGAGTCATCCTAGGTAGCCATAAGACTTTTCTTTCTTTTCTTGTTAAACTTCTTATTTGGCTTTTCTTTCTGCAGCTTAGGACAATCACTTTTGTAGTGTCCAGGTTCCTTGCATTCGTAACACACCACTTCTTTGTTCTTTGACTTTTTGTGTCCAGAGGATGGTTCAGAATGACTGCTTGATCTTCGAGAGTTTCTGAATTTTCTTTGCCTATTTTTCCATAGTTGTTGGATTCTTCTGGAAAGGAGCGATAGTTCATCTTCTTCTGAGGAGCCGCCCGAGCTTTCTTCTTCTGCCTGAAAAGCTTTAGTTTCATATTTATATTTAGATTTAAGAGCAATAGACGTACCTTTCTTCTGAGGCTCATCTTCTTCTATTTCTATTTCGTGACTTCTCAGAGAGCTGATCAGTTCTTCAAGAGATATTTCATTGAGGTTCTTGGAGAGCTTTAGTGCCGTGACCATGGGTCTCCATACTTTAGGTAAGCTTCTGATGATCTTCTTGACATGATCTGATGTGGAGTACCCTTTGTTCAGAACCTTCAGTCCCGCAACCAGAATTTAAAACCTTGAGAACATTTTCTCAATTGTTTCATCATCTTCCATTTTGAAGGCTTCATACTTCTGGATAAGTGCCAGAGCTTTAGTCTCTTTTACTTGAGTGTTTCCTTCATACGTCATTCTCAGCGAATCAAATATGTGTTTGGCTGATTCTCTGTTAGTGATCTTTTCGTATTCTGTGTGAGAGATTGCACTAAGGAGTATAGTTCAGGCCTTGTGATGATTTCTGAAATCTTTCTTCTGTTGATCCGTCATATTTTTCCTTTCGATATTCTGACCGTCTTTTCCAACAGGGTGAGTGTAACCATCAGTCACCATATCCCAGAGATCGCCGTCGTGAGCCAGAAAGAAACTTTCGATTAGGTCTTTCCATTAATCAAAGTTTTCTCCGTCAAACACTGGTGGTTTGCCACTGATTTTGTCATTGTAGTTCTGAACGGATTCCGCCATAGTGTTTTTCGTGAAGGATCTTTTATCTGACACGGTTAAGTGTTAGCACCCAGAACCAGGCGCTCTGATGCCAATTGAAGAAACGAAAAAACACAAGAAGGGGGTTGAATTGGGGTTTTTAAAAATTTAAAGCAATAAGGGACACGTTGGTTATCCTGGTTCGTTTGAACTCAAACTACTCTAGTCCACCCGCCAAGGTGATTTTGCCTCTCTCTCTTGAGGACTTAATCCACTAATCAATTAAGATTACACAAACACAGGGACAACCGTCACTGTCTTCTTGAGTTTTAACCACAACTTGGTTTTCTCAAGGAATTTCAAAACAAAAAATTGCTTCTAATAAGCTTTATCACAACCGTGAGTTTTTACAATATTTTTATCAAACAATTGAAAACAGATGAGAATACTTGATGAATTGTGAAGGTATGCGCGTAAGTGTATATGGTTATCTGCAGGTGCTCCTTTAAATAGATGAGAGTGATTGATCCGTTGGAGATGTGATAGTTATTTTTGGAGATTGACAATAATGCCTTTGAATGCTTCTTTCCAAAAATACAGATCTTGTCTGATTTAATCCGTTGCTTTGTGATACTCATAAATGTGGAGGATAGCGTATCAGAGTCCACGTTGATTTGATGCAATATCAGAGTTTCTGGCTTGATACAACTTTGGTGCTGAAGCGTGAGACATCCTTCATTAGAACTTAGCTAGTTCAGATCTAGTGATTCTTCCATATCCGAGTTTCGCTTGATTAGAACTTCACTTTGCTTAGATCTTGTTTGCTTCGCTTGATTAGAACTTTGCTCAGATGGGATTTTGTGATGCTTCTATATCAGAACTTCTTTACATTAGAACTTCCCTACATATCACAAAAAATGAATTAAGGAGCATCAAGTTCTAAATAATATAATGTTTGTTATCATCAAAACTATTAGGAATGTATAATCAATTCTTGTTCTAACAGCCCGTGTGTTTATCAAGATTGATTTGAGGTCTGGTTATCATCAGATTCGAGTTAAGCCTGATGATATTCCTAAGACGGCTTTCAGGACGAGGTATGGTCACTATGAATATACTGTGATGTCGTTTGGTGTGTCTAATGCACCTGGTATTCATGGAGTATATGAATTAGAATTTTCTTGAGTAGTTGGATAAGTTTGTAGTGGGTTTTATTAAGAATCTTCTGATAGACTTTAAATTTGAAGAAGAGCATGTTGAGCAGTTGAGGACTGTGTGCTAGTGTTGAAAGAGAAGAAGTTGTATGCGAAACTGTCGAATATGAGTTTTGGTTGAAGGAAGTGAACTTTCTTGGCCATGTGATTTCAAGTGGTGGGAATATTGTAGATCCTTCTGAGATTGATGTTATGTTACAGTGAGAGACTCTGAAGTCTGCTACTGAAATACGAAGTTTTGGGGATTGGCGGGTTATTACCGCAAGTTTATGGGAGTTGTTCTAAGTTGGCATTACCTTTGACTCAGTTGACTCGAATGGGGTCAACCTTTGGTGTAAGACGTAACTTGGGATGGGAGTTTTGTGGAATTGAAGAAGAGGTTGATGACCGCTCAGGTGTTGATTTTGCCTAATCTGAGAGAATCTTTTGTGGTGTACTGTGATGCGTTGGAGATGGGTCTTGGTGGAGTATTGATACAGAATGGACAAGTTGTTGCCTATGCTTTAAGACAGTTGTGAGTTCATGAGAGGAATTATCCTACACATGACTTGGAGTTGGTCGCGGTAGTGTTTGTGTTGAAAATTCAGAGACATTATCTGTTTGGCTCTATATTCGAAGTGTTCAGTGATCATAAAAGTCTGAAGTACTTATTCGATCAGAAGGAATTAAATATGAGGCAGAGGAAGTGGTTAGAGCTGTTGAAGGATTTCGATTTTGATTTGAGTTATCATCCGGGCAAAGCAAATGTAGTGGCTGATGCGTTGAGCAGAAAGTCATTGTATATGTCGATGCTTATGCTGAAAGAGTTGGAACTAATTGAGCAATTCAGAGATTTGAGTTTGGTGTGTGAAGCGACTCCTGACAGTGTGAAGTTGGGAATGTTGAAGTTGACTAGTAGTATTATGGAAGAAATCAGAGTAGGACAACAATCTGATTTAAAGTTGGTTGACCAATTGATTTTGATTAACCAAGGTAACGGAGGTGACTTCCAGATTGACGAGAATGGTGTGATGATGTTCAGAGATAGGGTGTGTGTTCCAGATGTCCCAGATATTAAGAAGAGCATTCTTGAAGAAGGACATCGAAGTAGGTTGAGTATTCATCCCGGTGCTACGAAGATGTACCAAGATTTGAAAAAGTTGTTTTTGTGGCCAGGTATGAAGAAGGATGTTGCAGAGTTTGTTTATGCATGTTTGACTTGTCAGAAGTCGAAGGTTGAGCATCAGAAACCTTTAGGTATGATGCAGCCGTTGAGGATTCCAGAATGGATATGGGATAGTATTTCCATGGGTTTTGTGGTGGGATTGCCGAAGACTGCTACGGGAAATGATTCCATTTGGGTGATCGTGGATAGATTAACTAAGTCGGCTCATTTCTTACAGATGAAGATTAATCATTCCATGCAGAAGCTAGCCGAGAGGTATATTGAGGAGATTTTGAAGTTACATGGGGTACCTTCGTGTATTGTGTCAGATAGAGATCCGAGGTTTACATCGAGGTTCTGGAAGAGTTTGCAAGATGTGTTGGGTACCAAGTTGAGGATGAGTTCTGCCTATCATCTGCAGACGGACGGTCAGACAGAAAGGACGATCCAATCTTTAGAGGATTTGCTGAGGGCTTGTGTGTTGGATCATGGAGAATTGTGGGATAGCCATTTACCGTTGATTGAGTTCACGTACAATAGTAGTTTTCATGCTAGTATTGGAATGGGGCCCTATGAAGCTTTGTATGGGATAAGGTGTAGGACTCCGTTGTGTTGGTATGAATCGGGCGAGAGTGCTGTACTTGGACCTGAAATTGTGCAAGAGATGACTGAGAAGATTAAGATGATCTAAGAAAGGATGAAGCTTCGCAGAGTCGTCAGAAGAGCTACCGTGATAAGAGGAAGAAAGCATTTGAATTCCAAGAGAGAGATCACGTGTTTTGAGGGTGACGCTAGTGACTGGTGTGGGTCGAGCTTTGAAGTCTAGGAAGCTCACTCCACATTTTGTTGGTCCATATCAGATATCGCAGAGGATAGGAGACGCAGCCTATCGAATTGCTTTACCGCCGTCACTTGCGAATTCGCATGGCGTGTTCCATGTGTCTCAGTTGAGGAAGTACATTCTGGATCCGTCGCATGTGATTCAGATGGACGATGTACAAGTGAGGAATAATCTGACTGTGGAAGCATTGCCTATGCGTGTCGATGGTCGAGAGATGAAGCAACTGTGGGGTAAAGACATAACTTTGGTGAAGGTGTTGTGGGGTAGACCAGCTGGCGAAAGTTGGACTTGGGAATGTGAAGATCAGATGAGGGAGTCGTATCCGACTTTGTTCCCTTGAGGTAACTTTCGAGGGCGAAAATTCTTTAAGTGGGGAGAGTTGTAACACCCCAAATTTCGTAATAATATTTATTTAATTTATTTAAATATTATATTCATGATTTTTGGTGAATTTTGTTTATTCGGGTTGATGTCGGTGATTTTGTGAAGTTTTGGTTATTTAATTAAATAATAGTATATATTATGTAATATAATGTATTATTATTTATTTTAAATAACATTAAAGGAATTAAGGGTAAGACGAACTTTTGATGAGGTTTAGTGAGGGTATTATGGAGAAAGCCCATATTTGAGGCCCAAGAGTTAAATTAACCCAAAAAGGAGGAATTGAGGAGAATTAGGATTCATTTGTGATTAACCGTGAAAAGAAGGAAAGAAGGTGCATAGCGTTGAGGAAAGAAGGGAAACTGCGAGGATTCGTGAAGGTTTCCGCAGGATCGATAGAGAAAGCTCAGATTTGACAATCTAAGGTATGGGGAGTAATTGCCTTTCATTGTTTTCATTATAGGATTTGATGTAATTGAAGTGGTTGTTTTGTGTTTGAGGGTTTATGGGATTTTTGTGACGAATTGACGATTTGAATGTATTTTGTGAATCGATTATTAAGGGTCGAATTTAATCGGATAAAATAGACCTTTGGGGCAGATTTCCCCGTTGTTGTAGTTTCAATCTTGTGGTGAAGGGATTTATGGAGTTTATATGGAGTTTGAGAGTTTTGAAGGTTTAGGAGGAATTAAGGTTTCCCGTAGTGTCCTGAATCGACCTAACAGACGTAGATTTTAGGCCTTTAAATCCTGTGATATATTAGAACTGTTATAGGGATGTTTTGGGTCGATTGGGACTGTAATCGCAGGTACCTTGGAGGTTTGGGAGCTACTGATGCGTAGCAGCGATTTACTGTAATCGCAGGTTCGCAAGGCGAACCATTGCTTCGCTAGGCGAATGTTCGCCATCATTTGCTAAGCGAACAACGCAGCGAATGCGCGATAACATGAGTGTAAATGCAGAGGTGTTTCTGAAGGGTCTTTAGGGATTCGCTAGGAGTCTCGCCCAACGAACTCCCCAGCGAATGGCTTCGCTAGGCGAATGTGGGGGCGAGCATGACAAATGTTTGGGTTTCTGGTGTTGAGTGTGAGATCTGTGAGGTTCTCTGGCCGCTTCGCTAGGCGAAGTCCACAGCGAACAGGTTCGCTAGGCGAATCCTGGAGCGAACGTATGCTATTTTGCGAGATTTCGTTTCTGTGGCTGTGCTGTTCTGGTGTTTGATGCTGTGATATTTATGATGTTTTACCATGATGTTAGTGACGTTAATGATGATTATGACGTGATGCTTTCGTGATGTTTTGACGAGTACTTGATGAGATGAATTTCATGAGAATATTGATGATTATAAACTGTGTATATTTGATGTATGATGATTACTTGACGATATGAATTACTATGACGTATATTGATGACCAGGAGTTGTTTGTGTATGATGTATGATGATAAGACGATGACGCATGATGTTTTGATGAATAAATGACGACATGACGAACAAGATGTTTTGATGAATGATGATGCACATAATGATGTTTTGATGATGATGAGTATTGACGTTTGTGTATCATACATTCATATGCATACTCTGTGACGATGCTTCATTCCCATTGTGCGGATATGAGATAATTATGACGTGCTCCGATTCTGATTGTGGGATCGATCCTATTGACGGGGATCTTTGGAGGGTTGATGGTCTGGTGTCCGTCCCTTGTGACGATTGGTACCACATGCATGAGTCTTGTTGTGTATTGCATTTTAAGTGACATTGATGAATTGTGATATAGTGTTTCCTGATGTTTTCCCTGTTGATGTTGTATTTATGATGATGACGCCATTTTATGTATATCTTGTTTTATAATGATTATTATGAATTGTGATTTCTCACCCTGCCTGTTTGAATGTTGCCTCCACGTGGGTAACGTGCTGGTGATCAGGTTTAGCCGTGGATGCTTTCGAGGATCTTGAAGTTTGTTTCCTTTTGGTCGATGTAGAGGGTCTTGCTCTGATAGTGTAACATCAGGTTGGGTCGTCGAGTCGAATCATGTTGATTTATTTGTTGTTATTTGATGTTATAGTTTATTATAAAAACCTTTTTGATTATTTGTGGTTATGGTGGTTCTGCTGCTACTTCTGAGGGCCTTTTGTTGAAAACCTTTTATTTGAAAATTTTGAGTTCCGCTGCCATGTGAAGGTTTTTTGACTTATTTTGAGGAAAACCATTTGTTTACAGGGCAATTGTGTTATTTTGATTTAATGAGAAATGTGCACCCTTTGAGGTGATTTTCATGCTTTACTCTGATATTTGAGTTGTTTCTGCTGCAACATTATTGGGGGTAGAAAAGGGTGTTACAATTACCACTGAAACTGAGGCAGAAGTTCAAATTTGAAAAGCACTTTTCAGCAGCAAATCACTTATGCAATCATTTCCAATGATCATGTAATCAATAATGCACGAAAATTAAGTTCAATCACAGCAATCAAACATCACTTAGATCCAATAATCATCAACATGAACAATCAATTTCAAGCAAAAGGATCAAATCACATGCAAAACCAAGGATCTACATTGCATAAGCTAAAATTAAGCTAAATCAAGTATAGATCTAAGAAAAACCAACCTACAAAGCTGAGATTTGCTTTGGTAAGTGTTGCAAATAGAATTTGATGAATCCAAGCAAGAAATTCCAAGATCTATGAGCTCCTTGCAAGCAAAAGCTGAAAATCCAAGTAATAAGCTACCAAAACTCCAAAATCACTTCCAATAAGCACTTCTGATATTCCAGATCTAGATCCAAACGAAAATCACAAATGAAAGGCAACAATGGAGTGATGATGAAAGGCTATAGCTCAAGAATTAACAAGTTCCAATGAAGAACTTGTTAATCTCTATGGAAGAGCTTTGAGTATGGTTGAAAATGGAGGTTGAGAGTGAAAAAGTGAGAGAGAATTGAGAGAATTCTGAAAATTGAGAGTGGAAAAATGATCAAGGTTATGAGAGGTTTGGAGTTGATTAGATTAAATAACCCCTAGGTTAGGAGTTAAGTTTGGGTTAGGAGTGAGGTTTGGTGGGTGGAAATTGAGATGAAAAATGAATTAGGAAAGGAAATGAGGAATTAGAGTGGAAATTGTTGGAAGGAAATTGAATTTTTGGGTGGAAAATGATGAAAATAGATCAGTTCTAGATCCTTCCCACACATGCACAAGCCAAGCACATGATCACAAATGATCAAAAATTATGCAGTGCTGAAAATTGCCATATTTTTGCAATTTCGCCCAGAGTAATCGGTTACTCACTTTGAGTAATAGATTACTCAGTTCAAAAATTCAAAATTTTGGCGCCAAAAGGAGGGAATGTTGCATAATTTCCTGTTTTCACCCGTTCTGAGCCATACTAAGCCTCTGAAACCTGTCATTGGATATTAGCACTGAATCATGCCTGAAATATGTTGTGAATTCCGTTTCGTGCTCGGAATACTGCTGAAGATAATCGTCTGGTGTTGAATCGCTGATCAAAAAGTGACTGCCAGAGCTTTTGATTGTTAAATCATCTAATGAGCAAAATAAATGCTCAAAAAGACTTTGAAAGCTATCTGCTTGGCCCTAAACACTGCTGGAATTTCTTCTGAACTGGATGAGCTGCTGAAGCGCGAGAAAATACCTTGATCCTATAGCTCGATTTTTGTGGTCCTGAGTCACGATCGCTTGGGTACTACAATTCAATTCATTTTTTATCCTATTGAGCTGATTAAGGAAGGAAAATAGATGTCTCCAATTAACCCTGCTTACATACTGAGTTTGAATAGCGGTCTGTTCGGTTACAGATGCGATTAAGATGTGGGTCCCTCTTCGGTTTATTTTGTTTAAATTCAGGATGTCTGGACTATTTGCGAGGTTTTTGGTAAGATGTTAGGACTTGGTGCTTTTGGGGTTGATATATGGGGGTACTGGATTTGGGTCTTTACTTAATATGCTCGCTAAGATTTTTTGTAATCTTATGCCTACGTATTCCCGTTTAACGAAACAGGGAAATCAGAGCGATCGTAGTTCCTCCTATTCTATGGGAGGAAAAAGTTGTTTTGGTGTCTTGTTCAAAGCCCAAGATGTGAAGCTAAAGGTGATTTGTATCTTGTTCAAAGCCCAAGATGTGAAGCTAAAGGGTTAGCGAGAGAGTTTGTCATCTCTAAAGAGGAGTTGTTGATGTTTGTATGTTGTGAGCAAGGCACAAATTTGATGCTAAAAGGTTGATTGGCTCAACCGGGGTTTTCCTTATACAAAGCCCCAGCGGAGGCTAGAAGTTTGACTTTTCCGGGGAAAATGTTCTTTCTGTCTTGTACAAAGCCCAAGATCGAGGCTAAAAGTAAGTTGACTCAACAAGACAGTCCTTTATACTCAACGAGAGAGTAATTTTATATGTCTTGTACAAAGCCCAAGACGAAGACTAAAAGGTGATTGACTCAACAAGAGAGTCTCTTATACTCAACAAGCGAGTGACTGGCTCAACAAGAGAATCTGAAAAAAGGTGATTAACTCAACAAGAGAGTCTTTTATACTCAACAAGAGAGTGTTTTGCTGTCTCGTACGAAGACCGAGATTGAGGCTTAAAAGAGTTTGACTCAACAAGAGAGTCTTTTATACTCAACAAGAGAGTGTTTTGCTGTCTCGTACGAAGCCCAAGATTGAGGCTTAAAAGGGTTTGAATCAACAAAAGAATCTTTTATACTCAACAAGAGAGTGATTTGATGTCTCGTACGAAGCTCGAGATAGAGGCTAAAAGGGGAGATTGACTCAAAAAGATAGTCCTTTATACTCAACAAGAGAGTCTGAAAAGGTTAGCTCTGCTGGGGAGAATCATTTGTACAAAGCCCAAGAGGAGGCTGTCTTACCGTTGTGGATTCTGGAGATCCTGAGGCGGGTCCAAGTGCGGGGAACTCTTATGAGAGAGACCGGGGTTTCTTCCTATGTTTGAAAGGAACTTGAGAATGTCTTTGAGACTCAAGGGTCTTAGACTGTCCAAGTCTAGAGTTTTATCTTTTGTGCAATGCCCAAGAGGAGGCACGGGTATTAAGGGATGAGTATCAACCCTACAATGGCCGGAGTTTTGACGCGTGAAAGACTGCTTTAGCAAAGGATGACTAAGTTCTGTCTTATACCTTTAAGAGGTTGTCAGGGTCCTTGTATTAAGCCCAAGAGAAGGCATGAGAACTTCTAAGAAGCCGAAGGGTCCTTGTACAACGCCCAAGAGGAGGCGGGGATGCTTTTAGGAAGCCTGTGGGTCCCAAAACCCCAAGAAGTTCAAGACATGCTATTCACCGAGAATAGATCAAGCCAGGAAAGTCCGAGAATTTGGAAGAAACTCAATAGATGCTATTCATGGAGAATAGATCAACTTTGGGGAGTAGAGTTTCTTTGACAATGTCTAAGGGTGACAGTCTGAGAAAGGTTTCACCGAGAATACTGCCTTTTACGTCTCCATATTGTTTAACCCCAAGAGGAGGGAAGACTGTATCTGGAAATCCTATGGGGATCTAGTTTTGTTTGTATTTAAGAGTGACCAACATGGCTTTACCTAGTGCTAGACGTAGTTACCGGGGAAAACTCTAAATAACTATACTAGTATTACACAGTGGATATTGGACAAGTATATAAAAGTTTGTGAAAGAAGACTTACAGTGAAACAGCCCCACAATACAGTTATATACATATGAAAGCTGTAAATGAAAGCGGATAAACACTTACCCGTTGTAGAGCTTCCATGCTGTTTGGTTAGTTGCTCAACAAAGAAAGCTTGGATAACAATATTATATTCAACATCAAAGAAGAAAGTGCTTTGAAAAGTTGTTGGGGGTTACAGCTCGAGGAGAGGCCCAAGGTTTAACGATGATTGCACCGTTGTTTTGTGAAAATACAGTGGGACTTATACAATGACTGAGGCCCAAAAGTGGTGTATTTACAAAGGGGATGGGTATTACACTCTAATAGAGGCCCATGGTGTTCTAAAGAAAGGAAATGGGGCTTATAACACGAGGGTAGGCCCAAAAGGTTTTTAAATGGCGTTCGCGCTGAGATTTTTGAAATCACAGTGGGTCTTATACAATGACTGAGGCCCAAAATTGGTTTGGTTTAAAAAAGGATTGGGTCTTACACTCTATCAGAGGCCCAAAGTGTTTTTAGGAAAAAGGAATGGGACTTATAGCTCGAAGAGAGGCCCAAATTTTGAAAAAATGGCGATCGCGCCGAGGTTTGAAAACACAGTGGGTCTTATACGATGACCGAGGCCCAAATTATTTTGGTTTTCAAAAGGGGTTGGGTCTTACACTCTTTTAGAGGCCCAAAGTGTTTTAAAAAAGATTTGTGAGGGTGAAAATCAAAGAAACCTTAATTTTGTTTTTCTTTAAAAGTAAATATTTAAAGAAAATCAACAAAATGATAAAAATACCAAATAGATTTGGATAAATCACTTGTGATTTTTGTTTAAGGTTTGAAAAATGAGGTTTTAATCACAAGATGATTTAGAACTCATTTGGTTTTGATTTTCAAAATAAATATTCACTTTTAAATGTTTAAAAACAATTAAAAATGGATTTATTCACAAAAATACCAACTATATTAAATAAATAATATAAATTTGATTTTTTTATGGAATAAAATATTTCAATATTTTTGTGATTTTTAGCAAAAAGAACCAATAAAAAATAATTAAAATTGAGGAAGTTATTAATTTTTCAAATCATTAAGAAATAATATGAAAAATAGTTAAAAGTGTAAAAAATAGCAAAAAGAGGGTCTGGGGCGAGGGGGATTCGAACCCCATACCTCTTGTGTACAGCATGCGCGCCTTACCACTGGGGTGGTGATACATCCGTGTATTGAAACACAACCACAAATATACAAGGCTTGCCTTGTTTTTGGCCTGGCCCAAGGCAAGGCAAGGCAAGATTTTGGCTAGAAACATGAATGTCATAACTTTCTCATTTCTCCATGGATGGAGGCAAAATTTGTATGTATCTGGCCTAGAATTTCCTAAGGAATCCAATGGAGGTGGTGGTTTCTCCAGAAAATAAATCCTCCTCAAAACTCGATAGTGGTTTTGAAATAGGCCATGTTTTGCATTTTCTGTGCCACCTCTTGGTACTGGTATGAATTACATGATAAATTGGTGCAAACACAACACATATAACATGTATAAGAGATGCATGATCAGTGGACTTCAAAGCAAGGCATATTTCAGAGAGTTCAAGTTTTGATGCTTACCTCTTTTTGGAGCTTTTGGGCTATCTACCAAGTGCTTTGTTCCAGAAATGTTTTGATGCTTTGGACAACCTCAAATGATCCCTTAGAAGCTTTTAGAGTGGTTGGAACCAGCTGGAAACCTCAGGAATGGAAATTGGCCATTTCTTGCAAAAGGGGCAAAAATGGCCAAAATAGCAACTCTCTCAAATGATGTTCCAGATGTGTGGAACCATTTGGGACAGTTCAAGGATGATATTTGGAGTGTGTTTGAGGTTTTATCTGGTTTGGAAAGTGACTGAATCAAGACATGGCTTGAAAAATGCACAAAAGTCCAATTTTGAGGTTTTGAGAGTGGACTTTGAGATTTTGGTGTTACAGGTCACTTGTGAGAGTTTGGATAGCTTAGATATGACATATTGGATATGTTTGGATCATGAGCTATGATGGAATTGCTCTCTAACTCAAAAACTCAGAGTTACCTTGCTAAAGAAGGCATTTTTGCCTAGAGAAAGAGATATTGAGGAAAGCAAGTGTTGTAGTGCTTTGGTGTACTCAAACTGATCACAAATGAGCTCTATTTATAGTAGAGCAAGTTTGTTTTGGCTGTAATAGTGAATGGTAACTATAGCAGAGGTTTGGCCAATGTTGATCAATGGGAATCCAAGTCTCCTCTAGCCATTGACTAGAGGTTAGAGCACAGGCTGCTGTTTCCCTTGGTCTTGGATAAGTCTTGACTAAATTCAGTTGGAAAGGGCTCAGTTCATGCCACCTTGATGCATCCATTAAATGCTCCAAACCAAAATTGGAGTCTTGTACCCTCTTTAGGCATTTCTAGGTTTGGCATGCTACTTTTGGTTCCAAGGACTTGGGAGGCTGATGGATCAGTGTTTGTCCCTCAAAAAGTCAAAGTTGACTTTTGTGCAAGTTGACTTTTTGTCAGATGAATTCCAAACTGTGCTATCCTCTATGAAATCAAGTCCTTGACCTAAATCAAACTTGATGGATTGATTTCATAGGTGTTATAGGGTGTATTGAATCATGTCCCAAGGTTTGGGAGCATGCCTAGGTCAAAAGTCAAAGGCACAGTTGACTTTTTCCTCAAAACCCTAATTGTGGTCCTAATGAATTTGAAACTTGTTGATCAAGCTTCTTGGACCAATCCATTGTTGCAAATGGATCAATGTGGTTTATTAGAGACCCTCAAATCCTCTCTTGAGGTCTTGGCTCATGATTTGTCCCAAAAGTCAACTTAGAGGTGAATTAGGTCAAGAAACCATAATTCCTGATTTTTGATGAATGCATCCCCTGAGGCTAAATTGACTTGATGATTGGGTCCATGATGTTCCATGGAGTATATTAGGTTATGCTTTGAAGCATTGGCTCATGCCCAGAGGAAAATTTCCATCTGGAGGCCCTGGTCGACCAAACCCTAATTTGGTGACACTGGCGATCTTGAGGCTTGATCCACCTAGAATGATGCAACCTTGTGCTTGATTCTTGCTGTGGGAGTCCTCTTGATCCATTGTGGATGTTTGTGAGGTTATACAAGTTGAAGATCATGTCAATTCTTGATTGATCCTTTGTCTAAGGCTCAGAGAGGGCTTGAAACCCTAATTTTTGATAGTAGTAAATGCTCACCCATCTTTGGGGAGACTGATGAGGTATGATGGTTTACCCATATTGTGATGATGATTTGCCCAATGACGGGAAATCTTAGTGGTCAAAATTTGGGGTATGACGGATCCCATGCCCAAAAGAACCATGCAAATGCAGAAATGACAATGCAAAATGAGATGAAACATAAGCCAGTTAGAAATAGAACACGAGGGCAAATTTTGGGGTGCTACAACTGCCCCTATTCAATCAACTTGGACCTGAAGGTATGATAGCAACGACTTTCAGACATTCAAGGATGCACGGGGATTCAATACCAAAAGAACCCTGAAATTTGCAACCTGTGGGTGTAACGAAATAGAGTGTTTGCCAGCTGAAGGTGGACTATGCTGAAAAGACAAGACCGGCCGAAGGCGCTCTTGACCAACAAAAGGAATACGAGAATGGCCGAAGGCAAACTCGAAAAGGAAGACCGGCCGAAGGCGCTCTACCAAATAAAGGAAAACGAGGACGGCCAAAGGCGGACTCGAAAAGGAAGACCGGTCGAAGGCGCTCTACCCAACAAAGGAAAACGAGGACGGTCGAAGGCGAACTCGAAAAGGAAGACCGGTTGAAGGCGCTCTACCCAACAAAAGAATACGAGGACGGCCGAAGGCGAACTCGAAAAGGAAGACCGTCCGAAGGCGCTCTACCCAACAAAATAATACGAGGACGGTCGAAGGCGAACTCGAAAAGGAAGACCGGCCGAAGACGCGCTACCCATACAAATAATATGAGGACGGCCGAAGGCGAACTCGAAAAGGAAGACCGGCTGAAGGCGCTCTACCCAATCAAAGAATATGAGGACGGCCGAAGGCGAACTCGAAAAGGAAGACCGGCCGAAGGCGGACTACGCTGGGGATAACAGGACCACCATGGGTAAAAGCAACAATTTTATAACCCTCGAATTGATCTGGAATCAAAGTTGAGGAAAAGAGAAATATAAACAAACAACTCTGCAGGGGTGTACCAGAATGTACAACAATATGAAGGACGAATCCACTCGAGATCTCACTGGGGATAAAGTAAAACAAAATCTCATGAGTTATGCCATTTCTGCTGAGGAAAAGTTTGGTAAAGAAGGTATCAAACCTGGCTTATGCTTCGAATGCATATGTTTGAATTTTTCTATGGCGTAATGCTCCATATGAAATGGAAATGCTACGCGTTTGGGAGGATGCCATGCAAACGATGCTTATACAATGCAAAGAGAAATGCTCCAACAAATTAAATGCTGAAAACAATGGCAGCTCTACCAGAGATGACAAAATAAATTATCCTCTGAGTCCAAGAACTCTGCTTAGAAGGATCACATTGATCAACTCCTTTGATCAACAACTTCTATTGGAGATGAAATCCAAAAGAACATCCACTCTAATGGGGATTATATATAAATCTTTACAAAAGGAAACCAAGACCTGAATCAGGAGAGTGCCAAATATCACTTGGACTTAAAAACTGATGGGGATGTCAACCATCACTGATCAAACTTGCTGCAAAGACTACCACCAAATTCTGCTTGGGGAGACAAATCACAAATACGAGACATGCTCGGGAGACACATCACAAGTACTAAACCTGTTGGGGTCACCGTTGAACTTAACCCGCTGTTGGGGAAATGACTTCGCCCTTATCCTGCTGAGGGTTGGATCATGATGTTGCTGGTGAAAACACGGTTCCTGACTGGCCGAAGAAAGTAAACACCAAGATTCTGTGGGGAAGACAACATCTTTGTCCTGGGAAGACATTCCACAAATCTCCTGCGGGGATTACAACAACATCCACCCTAGAGCAATCCACTTTAAATGCTGGCTGGGGAACAATCTTTTGTACTCTGGCTGGGGAGAGTGACAGTCTGATAAGGATGATGAAACCTCAATGGTAGGGAGAATAACTCTGCTGAGGAGAAAAGTCAACGAAACCTGCCGAGGGATATCATTGAACTTAACCTGCTATTGGAGGAAAGATTCTACCCTGCTGGGGATCAGAGCATGCCGTTGCTGACAAAATTACACTTCCTGACCTGCTGAGGAAAGTTAGTACCAGACCCTGTGTGGAAAATAAAGTCTTTTTAGAGACATCCAACACATCTCCTACTGGAGATACAACAACCTCCACCTTGTAGAAATCCACTATAAACTGCTTGCTGGGGAATAATAAACCTACCATGACTTCGGCTGGGGACACAATCCTCTGTACTCTTGCCGGGGAAGAATAATTTTGCTAAGGATGATGACAGTTTAGTGTTGGGGGGAGTAACTCTACTGGGGAAAACAATTTTGTTACCCTGCAAACACACAACAACTGAATATTTCGTATGCAAAAATGGGTACCTCGATTACCATCCACAATGTCCGTTTCCTAAGCAATTTCCATTGTTTTCCATTGTGCTCGGCAAAGCTTAACGTTTTCACATGTAATGTTTATCAAAATATCGGACGTTTTCACAAACAAAACAATAAAAGTAAAAACACAAATGAAAAGCTCTTTGAGTGAAATGAAAAAAATTTATTGAATGAATTGGCTTGTAAATAGGCATTTACAACTGGAAGCAATTCCTGAAAAGAGGTAATTGCGTAAAAGTAAAAAGAAAATACACATGTCGGAAATGTGGGAACATATATCCACCATGATTCAATTCAGCTATAACTCATATGCCTTGCTTATCCACAGATGCTTTGACCTTCGAAGAGACTGACTGGACTTATTCCTTTCCTTTGAAATTCCCAAGTGTCAAGAGTGTTCACAGATCGAACGCGGACCGCAGCCTCTCGCTTTCAACTCCCTAACTTTTGCCTGGGTCGCCCTTTTCGGGTTTTCAATCCACCGGGATACCCATTTTTGCCAAAGTTGCCTTTTCAGGTTTTCAACTTTGCTGGTTTATTCTTCTTTTTTTTCTTTTTATCCCTAAGTTTTTGTCCGAACCTTTTTCTTTTTATGGTTCGCCGGGATGCCCTTTTTTGCCTGTATCTTCTTTTTATGTCCAGCGGGTCTCTTTCATGCAAAGTATTTTTTGACTACGTATGCGTTCACAGGGGACGTAAAGTCTTCGCCATCCATAGTTGAGAGTAATAAGGCTCCACCAGAGAAAACCTTTCTTACTACATATGGCCCTTCGTAGTTTGGAGTCCATTTGCCCCTGTGATCTGTCTGAGGAGGAAGGATCCTTTTCAAAACAAATTCACCTCTCTGAAAACACCGAGGACGCACTTTCTGATCAAAGGCTTTCTTCATCCTGCTCTAATACAACCGGCCATGTACAATGGATGCCAATCTTTTTTTCTCGATAAGCTTCAGCTGATTTAACTGGGAACGCACCCACTCAACTTCATTAAGCTTCACATCTGTTAGAATTCTCAAAGAGGGAATCTCAACCTCTAATGGTAGAACAGCTTCCATACCATATACCAGTGAGAAAGGAGTTTCCCCGGTTGATGTACGCACCGAAGTACGATAACCGTGCAAAGCATAAGGCAACATCTTATGCCAGTCTTTATACGTTACCACCATTTTCTACACAATCTTCTTGATATTCTTATTTGCTGCCTCAACAGCACCATTCATCTTCGGACGATAGGGAGAAGAATTGTGATGTTCAATCTTAAAGCTCTGACATAGCTCCTTCATCATCTTATTGTTCAAATTCGAACCATTATCAGTAATGATTCTCTCCGAGACCCCATAACGACAGATGATGTCCTTCTTGATAAACCGGGCTACCACTTGTCTGGTGACGTTGGCATACGAGGATGCTTCCACCCACTTCGTGAAATAATCAATGGCAACCAGAATGGAACGATGCCCATTGGAAGCAGTTGGCTCAATCTTTCCAATCATATCAATGCCCCTATAGTTGTCAAAATGGGCTACCCGGCCCTAAACGGGCCGACCCTGATGGGCTCAGGCTTTTTAGGGCTGGGCCCAAAAAGCCCATTTTTAATATGGGCTCGAAAATTATTACCCGAGCCCGACCCTAGATGGGCTTCGGTCTACCCGGCCCTAAATGGGCTTTTTTTAATAAAAAAGAAAACTAAAAATGCCATAATATTTATTATAAATAAAATTAAAAATTAAATTATTTTAAACATAATACATTTTTAAGTACTATATTATCTTTTATCAATACTATAATATGTTTTTAAATACAATACATGTCTAAATTGTATAAAATAATACTCGAATATTTAACATAAGAGAAACTAATAGAATACGAAAAAAGAGTGTTGATTCTATTAATGTATAATATTTAAAAGAGAAATATTGAATAGAATATATATCAAATTTAGTGAGGTGAGAAAAAATAATGTGTTATTTTGGAGTAAGATAATATAAGTATTAGTATAATTTTTAAAATTTATAGTGATATGGGCCTAATGGGCTACCCACGGCCCATATGGGCGAGCCCTAATGGGTAGCGGGCTTTTTAGGGTTGGGCTAAAAAAGCCCTGAAAAATATGGGCTCTAATTTTAAGGCCCAGGCCCTATAATTCTTTGGGCCTGGTGGGTCAGCCCATGTGGGCTAGCCCATTTTGACGGCTCTAAATGCCCCACATGGCAAACGGCCAAGGAGATGAAAATACATTCAAAGGAGTAGGCGGTACGTGCACCATATCAGCATAAATCTGGCATTTATGACATTTCCTGGCATATTTAAAACAATTAGACTCCATAGTCATCCAGTAATACCCTACCCTCAACAACTTTCTAGCCATAGCATGCCCAGTGGCATGGGTACCGAAAGAATCTTCATGAACTTCTTCCATTAACAGGCCTGCCTCGTGTTCATCAACACAACGTAGCAAGACCATGTCGAAGTTCCTCTTGTACAGCACATCATCTTCATTCAGAAGGAAGTTTCCTGCCAACCTCCTCAGAGTTTTCTTATCCTTGGTAGATGCCCCAGCTGGGTACTCCTGACTCTTGAGAAAACACTTGATGTCATGATACCAAGGTTTTCCATCTGATACGTCTTCAACTGCGAACACAAAAGCTGGTCTATCTAGACGCATGATTCTGATGGAGGGAGTCTCATTCTGACGATTCACCTGATACATCGAAGACAACATTGCCAACGCATCTGCCATCTGGTTTTCCGACCGGGGTATATGATGAAATTCAACCCTATCAAAGAATGGTAACAACCTTCTGGCATAGTTGTTATAAGGCACCAGATTTGCCTGACGAGTTTCCCATTCTCCTTTAATCTGATTAACCACCAACGTAGAATCACCATACACATCAAGGTTCTTGATTTTCAAATTAATTGCTTCTTCTAACCCCATGATGCATGCTTCATACTCTGCCTCATTGTTGGTGCATATGAACGCTAATCGGGCGGTGAAGGGTATGTGCGAACCCCTTGGAGTTGTAATGATTGCCCGGATTCTGTTACCATATGAGTTGACGGCCCCATCAAAAACCAATTTCCATTGAGATCTAATTTCAGGCCCTTTGTCATGTAGAGGTTCTTCACAGTCCTTCATCTTCAGGAACATGATATGCTCATCTGGAAATTCAAACTTCATCGGTTGATAATCTTCAATCGGTTGTTCGGCAAGGTATTCTGACAAAAAACTTCCCTTAATGGCTTTTTGGGAAACATATTGAATATCGTATTCTGTCAAAACCATCTGCCAACGGACTATTCTTCCAGAAAGCGCCTGCTTCTCAAATACGTACTTATTCGGATCCAGCTTTGAAATCAACAGGGTTGTGTGGTTTAACATATACTGCCTCAAACGCTTAGCTGCCCAAGCGAGTGCACAACATGTTTTTTCCAGCATCGAGTACCTCGATTCATAATCAGTAAACTTTTTACTCAGGTAGTAGATGGCCTGCTCTTTTCTACCTGACTCGTCGTGTTGACCGAGCACACATCCCATTGAGTTCTCAAGAACCGTAAGATACATAATTAATGGCCTTCCTGGAACTGGTGGCATGAGGACCGGAGGTTCATGCAAATATTCTTTCATCTTTTCAAACGCATTTTGACAATTTTCATTCCACCTGACCTCTTGATCTTTTCTTAACAATTTGAATATCAGTCCACACGTGGCTGTGAGATGAGAGATGAACCTAGCAATGTAGTTCAACCTCCCTAAGAAACCACAAACCTCTTTTTCTATTTTCGGCTCAGGCATTTCTTGTATGGCTTTTACTTTGGCAGGATCAATCTCGATACCTTTTTCACTGACAATAAACCCCAACAATTTTTCAGATCTCACCCCGAAGGTGAACTTGTTCAGATTCAACCTCAGCTTGAACTTCCTCAACCTCTCAAATAGCTTCTGAAGACTTACCACATGTTCTTCCTTCATTTGTGACTTTGCAATCATGTCATGAACATAGACCTCGATCTCTTTGTGAATCATATCATGAAAGAGAGTCACCATTACCCGCTGGTAGGTTGCCCTAGCATTTTTCAATCCAAAGGGCATTACCTTGTAGAAAAATGTTCCCCACGGTGTTATGAACGTAGTCTTCTCCATGTCCTCTGGGGCCATTTTGATTTGGTTATACCCAGAGAAGCCATCCATGAAGGAAAATAACTACGCCAAAGAAGACCTTTAGCAGCGCTTTTTTTTTGCCTTTAGCAGCGCTTAAAAGCGCTGCCAAAGCTGGCGCTGCTAAAGGTAAAGACATCACTTTTTTCCTTTAAAAAGCATTGTTTTAGGTCCCCCTAAGGATCCCTATAGCAGCGCTTTTCCACAGAAAAGCGCTTTCGTAGTCCCCCCTTTAGGCAGCACTTTTAAAAGCGCTTTCGTAGTCCCCCCTTTAGGCAACACTTTTCAAAAGAAAAACGCTTTCGTATGTCCCCCTTTAGCAGCTCTTTATAAAGCGCTGCTAAAGATCCCACTTTAGGCAGTGCTTTTCTAAAGAAAAGCGCTTTCGTATGCCCACCTTTAGCAGCGCTTTAAAAGCGTTGTCTTATGTATAGGCCATTACACCCCTTTAGGCAGCGCTTTTTTTAGAAAGCACTGTCTTTTATTAAAAAGCTTTTTAAAAACTTTTTAAAAAAAAAATCAATTATTAAACTTGTATAATTCAAACCTGTATAATTTAAACCTGTATAATTTATCAGAATTCATAAGCATTCATCACATGGCCTTTGATACCATTATATGTCAACACATAGGCCTTATAGCATTATAATTCAACAATAGGCCTTTATACGATAAAACTTCAACACATTAATGGTAAAAACCATCATATATACAACACCAAAATAAACATTACATATATATAACTCAAAACAAACTACACAACACCAATTCCATACATCAATTCGAAACCTTATACACCATATCCATCACCTATATATACAACACCTTCCATAAACCTAACACAATTTCTAAAACTAACAAATTCTCATTTCAACCATGTATTGACACCAATCCTCCTTTATTTCTTCCAATTTGTCTTTCGTGTAGGTGGCACACTTGAATTCATCAAAATACTACATTTTACATAATATGTAAGATTTAGTTAAAAGTAATTAATTAGATGAAATATCCGATAATAAATCTTAAAATAAATTCATACCATGGTTGGAATCTCTATGAGTTCCAAAAGAATAATTTCTTTCATGAATCTCATAACAAAATAACCACAATCGATACCATTACGTTGCCGAGGACACTACACATAGAAAAAAGAAGTATTAATAAGTATCATAGATGAATTGTCTTATAAAGTAGCATTACTATTATAATATCAAATCATACCTCCACTCTTATTCACATAATGTTGTTTGCTCTGGACTTTGGTACCCGAGCTTGTCATTGTGATCAGAATATTTTTATGGATCTAACATATTATAAACGAATAGTTAGAACAATCTCACATAAATAAAGAAATACACACGCAAATATTTAGAACAATTGCATCACTTACGTATCAATCATATTCTTCATCTCCGAGTATTTTGTGCAATCACCCTCTAGCAAATCCAGATAATAGACAATTTCTTTTATCGGATTAATCGCAAGCAACAACCAGTGTCCACTGTAAAATAAAACAAAAGTATAGATGGAAATGTTATACACAACGTAAAAAAGCAAAAAATTATAATAAAGGAAGTTAGGATGAAAATATTACCCATGGCCAGTATTATACGCTAAAAGATACAACTTCTCTGTATGAATGTTGGTCATAAATGCACGCACTAGGTGATCTTTGACCTCATCTGGAGTTTGAGTGATTAAATTTGTATTGACACAGTTGGGAGCCAAGAAGGAGTATCTTTCAGTCAATTGACGCGGGAGCATCAATTTTTCATACAAGAACCTGAAATAAAAATGGATTATAATAAATATGTTATTATAATTAACATTCTAATATTCAATGAAATGAGTAAATAAATTGATCAATTAAATAAATAAAATCGATGCATTACCTGATGTATGAATTAATAACAGCGACGCCTAATTCAGAATGCGTAAATATCTTATCAAAGTATTCTTTAGAAATTGTTTCTGAATAGGAAAACCCAAAAATACCTGCTTCCATAGGTACTTCACGGATACCACCTTCTATCAAATCCGTTGTGCTTACAATTGTTTCAAGGCACAAGCGAAATCGAGAAATAGATGCTTTTTTTGCCTTGGCGACTACTGGCTTCTTGTTCTTGATCCCTTGTTGCACCTCTTGTGTAGGAATCTGAAAATCATATAAGTCATAAACTTAGTAATCATGAAGCTTTTGAATTCGAATCACAGAATTAACATTTTCGATGCATATATATCATTGCACCTCTTTTTGTGATGCAACCGACTCGGTTTGCCGCACAATCCCTTTGTCTTTTGATTTGGATTTTGAAGGAGTCTAACGATGTCATGTAAATTAAATGTAGGTAAAAGTAAGCATATCATAACTTATATTCAAGTAAAACATTTGAAAACTAAAAGGTTAATATTGGTTTTTAACATACCGAGTCATCTACGACGATGAGGTTTGACGGCCATGCAACATACGCCCTATTGCGTCCCCCACCAATGTTGCATCTGACACTTCATCAGGTATAGGTAGTACCGCATCCCGCTCTAAAGCAATATCATTCAAAACCTTCAAATATCTAGCAGGGAGCGGTCTAGTGTGAAGGACGTCTCCGGGAGTGTTATGCACTTTTCCCTTGCCAACCATTCGATATGTCGGTGCCGATAAATATAGTTGACAAGGTGAAATACCCTAAACAAAACAAAAATAATACGAAATTGTTTTTGTGCAATGATGTCAATATAAAAACTGTACTAATTTAAAAAATATAATTACCTCCGGAATTTTTTGTTGACAATTGATGTTGGCCTTGTCACTAGCATCTTTAAATTCTAAACCGCGCCTTTCCGACATGTATCTTTCTTTATCCTGTTGTAGTTCACGAACTTGAGCTCTCAATTCTTCCAACGTTTCCATCACCTCTCTATTGCTAGGATTTTTTTGTCTTTGAACACTTATAGAAGGTAGATGGAGTGACTCCAAATCCCTTACCCCTCACGCGAACAGAATACTCAGGAACATTTAATACTCGACTCAGTATGCTCCTACAATCCTGGTCTTCCGTGGCAGTTAAGGACTGAGATAGAGTCTCCTAAAATTCAATATTAGAGCCATGCATAAATATATTAGATAAACAATAACTTTATATCTAACTAAACACGGACAACCTTCCACAAAACATGTTGTATACTTACACAATTTTCGAAAACTTGTTGAACACCTTCGGTTACAACTCCATCCTTTCCCACACGGGCAGCCTTCCACAAAACATGCTTTGGAACAGATGTTTCTTCACTTTTATCCTCTTCAAGCTACACATTAAGTCAAGAATTAGGATTAATAATAATACAAAAAGACCATAGCAATTATATATACTTACGATTTTTTGTTCCAAGCGTGCATATCCCAAACGTCCTTTCTTGTATGGATACGCGGGTTTCGAGGCTCTTTGACGATTAACGTCACTCACAACCTGCATAAACAATTATAAGTCATATCAGAACACATGTAATAACTACATGAATAGAGTATAGGCAAAAAATCTACACAAGGGTCCTTTCTAGATATGTTCTAGATACTTACACTTAGAAACTTACACAATATTTTTTTCTCCTTTCTAGATAGAGTATAGGCAGGAGGTGATAGATATGTTCGTTTTCCTTTCTTCAAGGGTCCTAATTCAGTTCTTATCCCCATCGATATCAAGTCCTTTCTTGCTTTAAGGTCATCCTTAGAATTTCCTGGTATATTGAGTAGCGTACCAACAACACTGTCAAATACATTTTTTTCAATATGCATAACATCAAGAAAATGTCTTCAATACAAAGACTTCCAATATGGAAATTAAAAAAAAAATTGACCTTTCTTCCACCCACTCTTGACAAGGGTATGTGAAAAAGGCTTGCCAAACTGAGTACTCACATATTTCACCTTTTCAAAAACTTGATCACCTGTCAATATAGGTGAAGCTCTACCTTGTTCTGCCTCTCCATTGAAGGCTTTTCTCCATCCACGGTAGTGATGATTAGAATTTAAGAATCTCCGATGACCGAGAAATACATTCTTCTGAACAAACTCTAATCGCGTCCAATCTGTTTTATCTTCACAAAGAGGACACGCACATTGACCTTTTACGTTATACCCTGATAGATTTCCGTATGCTAGAAAATCATTAATTGTGCCAAACAACATCGCCCTCAAGTTGAAACTTTCTTTCCTATATCCATCATAAACCTCCACACCGTTCTCCCACAAAATCTTTAAATCTTCAATTAACGGTGTCAAGTATACATCTATGTCATTCCCTGGTTGTTTAGGCCCAGAAATTAACATAGATAACATCATGTACTTACCCTTCATACATAGCCATGGAGGTAGGTTATAAATCATAATAATCACATGCCATGTGCTATGTCAGATACTTTGAAGACCGTGTGGGTTCATTCCATCAGTAGATAATGCCAAGCGAAGGTTTCTTGCTTCTTCTCCAAATTCAGGATAATCATTATCAATTTTCGTCCACTGTGGTGAATCTGCCGGATATTGAAACTTTCCATCTATAATTCTTTCATCTGCATGCCAAGTCAAGTTTCTTGCATCGGTTTCACTACGAAACATGCGTCTAAATCTCGGAATTATAGGAAAATACCACAAGACTTTTGCTGGAGACAACTTTTTCTTATATCGAGAGACACCGCATTTAGGACACTCATTTAACGATGCATACTCATTTCGAAACAAAACGCAATCGTTTGGACAGGCATGTATCTTATCATAGCTCATGCCAATATAGCACAACATCTTTTTGGCCTCATATGTTCGATTGGGAAGAACATTATCGTCCGGAAGCATATCTTTCATAAGGGCTAATAACTCTGTGAAACTTTTATCCGACCATCCATTACCCACCTTTAAGTTGTACAACTTTAATATCGCAGATAATCTTGTGAATTTAGTGCAACCCTTATACAACGGTTTTTATGCATCGCTTACCAACCTCTCAAACATTTTGGGACAATCCTGAAGATCTTCTTCAAGTGCTTCTGCAATCTCTTCGACTCGGTCACAATCGTATGTATCTGTGGCATTGTCGTTTGAAGCATAGGTCGTATTATCCCCCGGTTCAACATTCCCGTTACTTTTCTCACCATGAAGTGTCCAACTTGTATAGCTTTAATCAATTCCATGCCTCTTTAAATGCGACTCCATCTGACCCGCGTCAATCTGACTCCCAAAACAACAACTCAAGCAAGGACATGTGATTCGACTTGGGTCTTTGGCGTGTTCAATAGCAAACTTAACGAATTATGATACCCCATTCTCGTACTGTTTCAACAATCGATTGGACGACATCCATTTTTTATCCATGATTTTACTAAGTAAGCAAAACAAAAACAAAAGAACAACTATGTACATGTCTATATAGAAGTCAGCAACTTCTGGACTGAACCACAAAGTGTAAGATTCTTGAAAATGATTCGAATTCACTCTTCACAAGTAACCCCTATAGCAAATGAACGTAAGTTAGTAAGTGATGGTGTATACCACATATAACAAGTCAAAGTTTCAAGAAACAAATTTAGTAAACATCATCATTAAATCAAATAGCATGGTATAGTTTCAACTCAACATTGCAATAAAAAAACAACTTCAACGCTTAAGTTCAAGTAACAATTCAATCACTATTTATCATTTTCAATCATCTCTCAAAATAAATTCAATCACTAGTTCACTTAACTACTAATTTCATTATCATTTTCAATAACAACCAAATTCTTACATCACTAAAATTTTCCGATAAATGTTCACTTTAACTTTACAAATAGCCCTATAACAACCTCAACAATCTAACTTCTACAACACTCTTAACTACCTTGAATTTTCTAATTAATCACTATTCTACAAATTTTACACATTAAACTAACTTCTACTATTCTACAAATTTTACACATTAAACTAAATTCAACTATTCTACAAATTAATCATTAAACTAACTTCTACAAATTAATCACATTTTACACAATAATCACTATACCAACTTCTACTAATTAATCACTTTTCTAATTAATCACTTTTCCAATTAATCACTAACTAACTCCTACAAATCAAAAAATGAAAACCTAACATCAACAACTAATAATACACCAAATTTATCTCACAGAGACAGCAGAGAAACAGTCTACAATGGAGAATATTAGACATTTTCATTAATGGAGAGAAAACCAGAAAAAGGAGAGTAAAAACCTCAGAGAAACAATTAATAATGGCAGACGACGGTGTGAGTAAGCAGAAACGACGGAGGGAAGCCACAAACAGAGTAAAGCCACGACGGATTTTGTTTACAGAACGAAGGCGGACGGTGTGGTTTCGTTCGTTTGCAGAAAAAATGGACGAAGAAGAGAAACAGTAGTCGCTAGGGATAAAATAGAAACGGTCGTAATGAAACAGTACTAGTCGTTTGCAGAATCTGTTTTAATTTTAATATTTTAAAACACCTATAGCAGCGCTTTTAGAAAGCGCTTTCTTATGTTAATCATTTAGCAGCGTTTTTGGAGTAAAAGCGCTTTCTAATGTGGGAAAAATGAAAAGCCTTTAGCAGCGCTTTCTAAAAACGCTGGCTAAAGCGTGTTTTACGAAAGCCCTTTAGCAGCGCTTTTAAAAAGCATTGCCTTATGTCCCACATTTAGCAGCGCTTTTCTTAAAACGATTTTTAAAGTTCAGCTGTCTTAGGGCTTTAGCAGTGCTTTTAAAAGCGCTGTCTTATGTCACCCATTTAGCAGCGCTTTTTTCTTTCATTTTTTATTTTTGTGTTTAGCAAAACATATAGCAGTGCTTCTGCCAGAAAGTGATATCTTTGTTGCGCTGCGAAAACACATTTTTGGCGTAGTGAATACAGAGTATTGAGCAGTGTTGTCCATTAACACGTCAATGTGGGGGAGCGGGAAATCATCTTTCGGGCTTGCTCTATTCAAATCTTTGTAATCAATGCACATCCTGACCTTTCCATCCTTCTTAGGTACAGGTACGATATTAGCAACCCACGGAGGATAAATTGTCACAGCGAGAAACCCAGTGTCCGACTATTTCTGAACCTCTTCCTTGATTTTGAAAGTCATATCTGGTTTCGTCCTTCTCAGTTTCTGCTTAACTGGAGTACAACCTTCTTTGAGCGGCAGCCGGTGTACAACAATGTCAGTGTCAAGCCCGGGCATGTCTTGGTAAGACCAGGCGAAGATGTCCACATACTCTCAGAGCATTACAATCAATCTTCCCTTGACAGTGTCTTCTAAAGCAGCCCCAATCCTTACTTCTTTTCTCGCGTCCTCGGTTCCAAGATTAGTTGTCTCGATTTCCTCCTGATGAGGTAGAATGACGCTTTCTTCCTATTTCAACAGTCTAGCCAATTCTTCCGGTAAGTCACAATCTTCGTCAGTCTCTTCTTCAGCCTGATAAATAGGATTGTCGAAGTCATACCGAGCCATAGCTGAATCATTATTGGTGGCATCTGAACAAAGAAACCTGCATGATTGATGTTTTATGTTTATTATGAATGCAACAAACAAGAAAACACATTGCCATTTTGATGTGAATTAATCCAAAAAGTAAAAATAGAAAAACAGGGATCAAAACATGTGAATGTGAAAATGTCCTTTATTGATGATAAAGTAAGAAAATGAAAACATCAAAGCCCTACAGACAAGTATCACTACGTCTTGGGCAGAACGTAGGATTTAACACAAACAGAAAACAAAGGCAATTACTCTTGACGGGTCACTTGGATGACTTTTTTGGATGACCAATTGCATAGACTTTGATCGGGAGTGCAGGGGCGGATCCACTCATCCATGTCATAATCACTATCCCCCTCATCCTAAATGGTATTGACCCGATTAAGGAAAACAGCAGCACTTGTGAACTGAACCGGACCGTAGAACTTGGGAGGTTCCTTAGGGCGTCTGGGTGGCTTATACCTCAGTCCATAAGTATTCTTCTTCACCTGAATGTCAATAACCTAGCCCCACTTCTGGGAACTGCCAGCTTCAACTATAGCACGTGCATCTTTGAAAGAAGACATCGAAACTTCTGGCTGATTTACCACTTCAGGTTGATTTATCACCTCAGGTGTACTGACTACTCTTGGAGGTTCTTCAGGAATTTTCACAGCTTCAAAGGCTTGGCACAGAGTCTCATGTATCTCACCATCTACCTCCACATACTTGAAGGTTGATAGGTGACTCACCATGATGTCTTCCTCACCACAGACTGTCACAACATGGCCATCCACCATGTACTTCAGCTTTTGTGCAACATGGACGTTACTGCCCCAACACTATGGATCCATGGATGATCCAATAAACAACTATAGGAAGGCTGAATGTCCATGATATAGAAAGTGGCTTCAAAAATTTCAGGACCCACTTTGATCGACAATACAATTTCTCCAATAACAGACCTCTTAGAACCATCGAAAGCACGCACCACCAAGTCACTTGGCATGCAAATCAGCCCACGTGTATCTAACTTCATCAGATCCTTCTTCGACAACACATTTAAAGATGACCCAGTATCAGCTAGCACACGTGTCATTAAGGAGCCTCTGCATTCCACTAAAATATGTAGAGCATTGTTGTGATTCCTCCCAGCTGGAGTCAGATCAAGGTCTGTGAACCCTAAGCCGTTACCAGCATTCACGTGAGCAACAACCCCTTCTAACTGATTAACGGATATTTCTTGAGGCACATAGGTTGTGTTCAAAACCTTCAGCAATGCATTCCGGTGCGCCTCGAAACACAACAGCAGAGATAGGATGGATATTTTGGATGGCGTCTGATGCAACTGATCAATAATCTTGTAATCGCTTTTCCTGATTAATCTCATAAACTCTTCCACATTCTATGAGAAGGAAGTGTCAACTTGTTTTATAGCGGAATCATTCACGACCTACTTCTGTACAGATTCATCCATCATCTGCTTTCCTTTATCCTGTTTGGAACTGCCAACCTGATTATCTGATGGAATGAAGACTCTGCCACTTCTAGTGATAGCCCCTATGTCAATAGTATTTTCAACCTCTGAGCTCACAGCCGAGGTTCCTACCAACTCTTGTTTCTTTCCATCAACAAACACTTCAGCCCCATAGTTCCACGGGACGACTTTAGTACTTTCATATGGGACAGGCCCAGGAACTGTAATGATGACTGGCGTTGGTCTTGCCGGTGCTGATATAGTTACTGTCTTGAAAGGAATTTTTATAGTAGAAACATCATTCTCTTTGTCAGTCATTTCTCTTTGCTGATCACATCTGTCGAACTGTAACCGACCTTCATCAATCATTCTCTGAATACCTGATTTCGACAAATCACAACCGTTTGATTGCAGCCCACATTCAAAACAGCCCTCATCACAACCAGGGAACACCCCTCCCTTCAGCAACCTTTCCTTTACCACAACCAAGGGAGTCTTCAACTCGTACACATCTAAGACCAAATTCAAGGATTCATTATCTTCAATAATGGCATTAACCCTTGGCCCACCGTGATTCGGCATTGGGTTTTTGGGTGACATTTGGCACGTCATTGGAGAAATTGATGGCTTTGGAGTCTACCAAATCTTGGACCTTATGCTTAAAAGCTTTACAATCCTCAATATGGTGTCCTGGCGCTCCGGAGTGAAATTCACAGTGAGCATTGGCGTCATAACCGGGAGGTGGATTGCCGGTAATGGGGGCCAAAGTCCTCTTTTGAATCAATTGCAACTGTATCAAATGCTGAAATAATTAGGAGTACGGCAGAGGTGGAGTATCAAAATGACTACTCTGCTTAGGCCTGTACTGTTGTCCGCGAGGAGCCTGATTTTGCTGCTGAGGCACTGCCTGTTATTGAGGTGCTGTGGGAATAGTTATAGAAGCCACCTGCTGATTGTAGTTCTGACGATGTTTTCCTTTACCACGGTATGAAGAAACCGAATTTGTGTCTCCTTCTTTCTTCTTGTAATTACCCGCATACGGCTTTTTCCCTCCTCCAGATGAGGATCCGTCATTGACCATTATTTTACCAGTTTTAATCCCGCTCTCAACCTTTTCTCCGACAACAACTAGGTCAGCAAAACCACCAGTCATACAGCTTACTAAACGGTCATAATACGGCCCCTGAAGAGTGGCCATGAACATGTCAACCATCTCCCGCTCCGCCATGGGAGGCTGGACCCTAGCTGCCAATTCACGCCACCTTTGGATGTACTCCTTAAAGCTTTCATTATTCTTTTACGACAAACTCTGTAACTGTGTTCGGTTGGGAGCTATGTCGGTGTTGTACTGATATTGCTTGACGAAAGCCTCCACCAGTTCCTGCCAGTTGCGAACATGGCATCTCTCCAACTGCATGTACCATTCCAAAGATGCCCCAGACAGGCTATCTTGGAAAAAGTGCATCAATAACTTTTCATCATCAGAATAGGCAGCCATCTTTCAAGCATAAGCCCTGACATGAATCTTCGGGCAAGTGACACCGTTATACTTCTCGAAAGTAGGTACCTGAAACTTGTGAGGAATCCTAACACCGGGGACCAGTCCCAAGTCTTCCATATCCAATCCCAGGGAATTCTGATTCTCAAACGCTTTCAACTTCTCCTCAATCAATCGAAATCTTTTATCACTATCAGGCTGGGGACCAGCATCCCCACCTAGCAGAGAAAACACATCATCCTGCTGATCATCATAGCGACGACCATTTATAGCACATACACTATTTCCTCCCCCTACATCAGAAGGAATCACAACATTCTCTCCTCCGCCCGGAGGGATAACAACAGAAGTAACGGGAATGCCTCCTCCCGGAGGACCAACGGGAATACCATTACCATCAACACCTCCGCCCGGAGGAATGACACCATTGTGAAGGCCACCATGAAGGATACCGTCTTCATCAACTCTTACGACCAGAGGCTGGACCAGAGTCCTCAACTGCTCTTGACCTTGAGCAACACCTTGCATTAACTCCATAAACTGAGCCATGTGAGTCTGCATCGTAATCATCTCAGCTTGCATTTGTTCCATGTCTTTTCGTTGATTCAGTCTGGTAGAGTATCGGTGAATACGTTGATCAGCAATCCTGCCTGAAGAAAAGAACAAGATGAGAAAACCAGAGACAAACACCTGCTATGCACAATGAATATGAATATGCAAATGCAAATGAACATGTTTGAGTATTCGCAGGGCGATCCACCCCTTGATTCCAGTTTAATAACAAGATAGGACGAAACTTCTGCTCATATATTGAGAAAACCAGAGGATAATCATCTGTCAATAATTACAGCCCAAGATACAGAAGTCTAAATATAACAATCATAGATCCCAACCAACAATCCTGGCGGTGATCCAAACACAATAAAAAAAGAAGAAGCAAACTATGGCATGTCGTAAAAATCCACAAGTGCCAGTCCTCACCAGCCATCATGTTCTTTGCTCCAGTCTTGCGCTTCTTTGAACAACTTTTTGGTGTTAGGATGCTTCGGTCTCTGGATCAACTCCTGAATGAGAACATCTCTTCTGTGTAGGATCCCTTTCAGGTATCGGCAATGTAATTCCCAAACATCTTCTTCAAAAACACCATCCATACTGGGACCCTCATTTCTAGGCCTCTTCACTTCAGCTTGAATCTTTAAGTCTTCTATGGTAGCTATGGCCTCATTGAGTTGATCTTCGAATGCTCGTTTCTGCAATGTCCCTGATAGGATCTCTTCATCTTTCTTCTTGAGCTTCAATTTCAGACTCTCAATCTGCTCCAGAAACTTATCTTCTTTCTGCTTGTTGGCGGTGATTGCAGTGTTTCGGTAAGAGTTAAACTAGTGAATTTTTAACAAAGCCTTGGCCAAGTCTTCCTTCCTAGACTTGAGAACCCTACTAACACCCTTTAGAGCTTGCCCTATCTTCTGTCTGGCTATAACCTCGTCGGTTAGCTCTTTTTCTTTCTTAGCGAGAAGCTCTGTCTTCACCTTGGCAGTATACATAGCCTCACCTCGCTCATACTTCAGTTGGATAATTTCTCTACTCAATTCCTGATTCTCTTCTCGCAGCTTCTCTGTCTCAGCCCATAGTTTATTATACCTCCCTATCTTCACTGTAGTAGGTGGTTCAATCATCAAAGGGTACAAGGTTGGCTCCACTGGGAAAGGAAGGAGCTCCTCTTCCGCTCTTTTCCTGATCCACTCCACATACGGAGAAAAAGCCTTGTTGTTACACTTCCCAAAGAAGGTCTTTCCTCTCTTAAAAACTTGTTTCCAAGCATTCATAGCTTTCCTTAACATCTCTTGGTCTTCAGTTCCATTGAAAAATAGGAACTCTTTGATATCTTGTTCCTCAGGGGGATCTCTCAATGCATACCCAAACTGCCTGATAGTGAGGGAAGGGTTATAATTAATTCCGTCTTTCCCCCCCACTAAAGGTACATTTGGGAATCCTCCACAATTATAAATGAGCTCTACCCCAGCAGACTATGATTGAACCAAACAATATTATCAGCAGTCAATCCCATCAACCTCTTAGACCACTTCAAGGAATCCCTCGTATCAATGAAATCCCTAGTTGAAGGGAGATAACCCAAAAACCATGTATATAGGAGTGGCGCGCAACAGCTTACAGTCCTCCCCCACCTATTCTCATTCTTGTAGTGGACTGAATGGTATACATCACCAAGAAGTGTAGGCACCGGGTTTCTCAAGATAAAGATCCGAACCGTGTGCATATCAACAAGATCGGGGACGTTAGGAAATAGAACAATTCCATAAATGCTCAGAGCCAATATGGTGTTGAAGACAGTCCAACTCTTTGCCTTAGCGTACATGCTAGCTTGATCAAACAGAAACTTCAACAGAAAGCCCTTAAATCCTTGCTTGTCAACAATGTTATCACTCAAGGTGGATTCACCTATGTGAAGAGCAGCAGCTATCTCTTCCAAATCTGGGCGTTCTTCAGAAAAGAATGGTATATCTTGCTTGATGAAAATTCCCAAAATAAATGAGAACTCCTCCAATGTCGGAGCCAAGATGTAATATGGGAAAGTAAAGCAGCGCAACGGAGGATCGTAGAGTTGTAAGAGTATGCGGATGGCATCGTGCTCGTACTTGGAGATGTTACGGACAAACTTCAGTAACCTCCTATACTCATCACTAAACTCAGCGCGAACCCCATTGTCAGTCATACCAATCATCTTGTGAATCAACTTCAGAGTTGGGTCTGGGAACGTGTACGCTACAGTCTTCTTCCTCTAAGCATCCATGACAAGAAAACCTCAACAACCAGAATCAAGGGTAAGATGCAAGCCCTGAAAAATGTCAAACATGTTAAAAATGCAAGAAATGATGCAAATGCAAACATGGGATCAAAGTATCAAACTGCTCTGAACATCTGCTATGCTGTTAACAGATCAAAGACCTCAAATCCAAAAACCCAGAATACCAGAACATCAGATCATCGAGATAACCAGAAAACCAGGTAGATAACTACACACTGACGGGAAATCCAAAAAACTAGGTAGGTTGAAGGTTAAGGTCACCTGCAAACCTACAAACACCCACCCCCCTCACATGTGGGTTCTAGAAAACTGGATCTTCAGTCTCGGATTCTCGATTTGAGAAGCAATAGTACATTCATCCCTCAGGGTACAATATTATCGCCAAACAAATAGGTCGTCCACTGATTCCCCAAAAATAAGGTCATCCTATGCAAGTTCCCAGCTTTGGGTCCTCGGATCAAGAAGTATAATGGGTTTGCCATTTCTAGTCTGCCTTTACTACCTCTTGGGAGGAGTGCCTCAACTGAGTCCTCGGAGAAACGGTCGCCAGAGTCGACAGCTCTCTAGATCAACACCCTGAAATGTGCAAGACACGCACGTCAAAATATCTCCCAAGATAGCCTCGTCTGGATGTGAATTTCGTGAACACCAAACGTACCAAGACGGCGCATAGGTCCCACTACTTTCCACTCTAGTCCTAGGAGTATACTCAAGCCTGTGTATTAGGATTATCTCTCAATGAATCCCAACCCGCCAAACAGCACAACTGTCATACCCCAAATTTTGACCACTAAGATTTCCCATCATTGTGCAAATCATCATCACAATATGGAGGAACCTTCATGCCTCATCAGTCTCCCCAAAGATGGGTGAGCATCCACTACTATAAAAAAATTAGGGTTTCAAGCCCTCTCAGAGCTCTTAGACAAAGGATCAATTAAGGAATGACATGATCTTCAACTTTTCTAACCTCTCAAACATCCACAATGGATCAAGAGGACTCCCACTTCAAGGATTAAGCACAAGGCTGCTCCCTTCTAGGTGGATCAAGCCTCAAGATCGCCAGTGTCACCAAATTAGGGTTTTGGTCGACCAGGGCCTCCAGATGGAAAGTGTCCTCTAGGCATGAGCCAATGCTTCAAAGCATAACCTAATATGCTCCATGGCATATCATAAACCTAATCATCAAGTCAATTTAACCTCAGGGGATGCATTCTGTTGCACCCCAAAATTTGCCCTCCTTACTTTATTACTAACTGGCTTATGTTGCATTGCATTTTTGCATTATCACGTGTGCATATCAATGGTTCTTAGCATGGGGTCAAGGTGCCTGAGGCATGTTCAAGAGGAGAGTATGCTCTTCAAAGGGTCAAGCAAGAGAGTTCAAGTGGATCACTCTCTCCTAACCAGTGCATAAATTAGGGTTTTGAGATTCTTGGGTTTATTGCTCCAATGGCAAGATCCTTGGGTTTTTATCATCACCAAATGGCATATCTTGTTTTTGTTGGAGAGGATACACCTCATATGCAGAGGAATTTGGATTTGGAGACTGTGCTATTTTCTCCTAGACTGAGGGTACCAAAACTAGGGTTTGCTATAAAGTCAGTTTATTTCTGATTTTTTGGGCAAGACTTGATTCTATGGTATTCCTTGGGTCCCTAAGTATCTAGGGATGGGAGGTTGTCCATCAGTTTGGTTCAGGAGAGACTCAATTGGCCAATAAATTGGAAATCAGGTGAATGGGGTAAAAGTCAACAGTGAGAGGGGAAGTCAATTGTGGGATTTTGAGGTTCTCTCCAAGGTTTTCAAGGTCACACATCCTCATATGGTCTTCAAGGGTCAATTTTCATGCCATTTATCAAGAATCAGGTGTTGGTGCAAAAGTTACTAAATTTGGAAATGACCTATAATTTGAAAGTTTCCTTTTTGGGCAAGTTCCAGCACTGCATTCAACTTGACTTTTCATCATCAATAAAGGTTCAAATGAATTTTTCTCCAACATGAAAGTTGAAGATATTTTCTCCTCTTTCCAACAAGTACCAGTGGGTCTCCATATCATTTGTGAAACTCCAATTATGATCAAACGAAGGCAATGTAGTTTTTAGGGTTTCTCATGGTTCCATTTTCACAACTTTGGGCATAATGACCTATAATCAATTCCATTGCTTCATGCCACATTATAATATCAAATAACTTTCCTTGAGGATTATTTTGGGCCCAAGAATTAAGAAATTCCATGGTTTATTCTTCACCTATTCTCCATTATTCAAAATTGCCAAATTATTTAAAACTCATGAATCAAATGGTTTCAAGGCCCAATTTCAATTGAGGTGTGGTTAGCAATTCAGATATAAGTGATCCATCATGAAAAATTTGAATATATATGCATGGGGGGAGGTGTATCTCACATAATGCAAAATTCTAAATTTGTCCAAAACTCATTAAACATGGAATTGCCCAAGCCCAATTCATTATCAGTGGAAAACCCTAGTCTATTTAAACCCATTCATGCACTGGTTAGGGTTTCAACACGTAACATTTAGAGGAGTGGAGAATTTGAACCCTAAAGCATCTCACATCCATATCTCTCAATCTACAAGGTTTTTTCCAAAGGTTCTTCCACAATATTCTTTCTGGGGATCCACAGAGTAAAAACCAACCATCATTCGCAGCTAAAAGCAAGGATTAGGAGTGCACCATCTCAGGTTAACCACTCTTTTGACCATCATAAAACTCTCTTTTTTTATGTGTATATTGTTGTGTGATTGTCACTGATGAAACTGATGTGATTTGTTTGGTGTTTGGACGTGTATGTTGCTTGCTACGTGTGTTTCAAGTTTTGAGCCCTAAGCTTATTTTGTTCGAATCTCATTATCCATGCATTGTTTGTAATTTTTGATTGGATATTATTAATCCTCACATTTTTATGGTCAGAATAGTATATTCGCACAAAAATTCTGGGTTGTTTTAGGTTGCAGGTGGCGGAGGACGGTGGCCGGAACCCTAGCTCCGGCGGCTGTGAGGGTTCCGGCGAAGGAAGGTTGAAGATGAAATCTCCACCATCCATTCTCTTGATCTAACGGCTCTCACGCTGCCATGTCTTCTCCTTTATATTTTTTTTTCTGATTTTTATTTTTTAATCCTGTGTTTATTACCCCACACTCTTACCATGTGCCTTCCAATTATTTTATTTCATTTTATTTACTTTTATTTTAGTTGACCAAATCAGGGACGTTGGATAGATCATGTGGCCACGATGCTGCCAACGAATAAAAATTACCACGTGCCTGGCACATGGAGCGTATATGATGCACTGACCATTCGTGTGTGTGTGTGCGTATGTACTTATGGTGTGCTTCTCAATCACAGTTGTTGATCATTATTACCTTGCCTTTTGTTTGACTAATGTTGAACGTCAGATGCATCCAGGGGTAAACATGAGTCAACTGGTTTGACTAGAGTCTTGTGTTCCTTTTTTTTTATTTATTTTTTCGCTGACTGGATTTTTGTGATTGGGCTGCTATTCGCGCCCCCCTTAAGCCCATTTCCTTATTCCAATTCATTTTGTTACTTAACGCACCCCCATGCTATTTTCTCTATTTTATTTTTATTAATTCATTATTATTTTCATTTCTAATTATTAAAAATACACAATTGCATTTAAAAATTCCCATAAAATTCATGCATCATATTTATCATTTTATAAAATTTTTACAAATTTTATTTTTTATCATCTAAATTAATTATTTTATTCATTTTCTTTTTGAATTATCCATATCATGCATATCTAAATTTGTTTATTTTATTTCTCTGCATCCGTAAAATATTTTTAATCCGTTCCTTTTGCATTCATTGACTAACATTCTAAAATGCATTAAAATATTTTTATATCGTTTTTAAAATTGTTGTATATTGCATTTCAGTCCTTCCCTTCGGCACATTGAACCCTACTTCTCACCTGAGCTTTGCCCAATTGCTTAAGTGACTAACATCTTGGATTTTTGCAGGAGTTTTTGGTATTTGGTTTGTCTCTGATGGGGCAATATTGATATTTAATTTGGTGATTTTAGAAATTGTTTTTCTATTTGTTTAATGGCTCTTTGTGTGAGATTTTCTTGTATGCACCTCCTTGATCCTGTCTGATTATCTGTTTGAAAACGCACTTGTGTCATTGCTTTGGGGTAGTTTATTTGACTTCTTAATTCATGTTTGGATTTTCATCACTATTATATGTCTTTGCTTGGGTTTCATATATCTCATTTCTTTTACTTATGTCTGTTTCGTACTAACCTTTTATGCAGGGACTAAGGTAGGTTATTTGAGGGTATGGATAAGTACCCATGTTCACCTTCAACTCTTTCCTTCTCTCATCTTTTTCCTCCCTTTAGGATTAGGTTGTCGTCAAAACTCACTAACCGTAGGTCACCCATGCATGATAACTTTAGGACTCGTAGTCCCCCTTTAGAGTTACCTTTGTGTCTTCTCTCTTCTCATCTCAAACTTTCTGAAAACACTTAATAAGAATAAAGTGTATTGCGCACGAGCCTTAAGCGTGGGGAATGAGAAAAGAGGGGCTTCCTCTCATCTTTCTAGAGTGCTTAGCGAGCGTCCTGTCTTGGGACGATGCGTTAAGTATTCGCCCCTGTGCCCTAGACTTTGGTGCAATGCAACTTATGAACTAACTTAAGCCACTTCTGTCCTAAAAAACACCAACCAACTTCAAACTTTTTTTGTCCTTCGGGATTGTCAAACTAAAGGCTATTTTCAAAAAGGGCATGTTACCTTCCGTCTGAGTCGCAAACAGGCATCGACCCTAACTGCCGGACGCGAACTTAACGTCGCTCATAAAAAACACAAAAATAACTTGGTCCGAACTACGTTGACTCTGAATTCCCCATTGCACAAAGGGGGTACGTAGGCCTAGGGCGTCGACGTCCTACCGAGTCTGTCTTTGTCTTTCCCCATTTTGGTACAGCCATAGATGATAGTATAACTCACCCTTAGAATAGACAACAAGCGTGGATCCCATCGAGTACGATGGACGTGTGGGGTGCTAGCACCTTCCCCTCGCGTAACCGACTCCCGAACCCAGGCTATGGTTGCGATGACCATTCCTTTCCCTCTTCCTAAGGTTTATGCGGTGTTCCCTTTCCCTCTCTTGGGATAAATTTACACGGATGGCGACTCTATTTTTCCGCGCCACTCTCGCGTTTGTACCTGGATGAAAATCCTATGAGCGACAGCTGGCGACTCTGTTGGGGAGTTGTGGTTGACCTATGCTGGTCCATCCCTAAGCGAGTCAATCCTAGCGCTTGCTTGTCTTTGTTCTCTTTGGGTGTTTTGTGTTTGTTTTGCTTTATTTGTTGTATTTTATTTTTACCGCATTTTCTGCATTGCATTTCATTTTTTATTACTGTCATACTGCATACTGCTGTGTTGTGCTGGCTGTCTTTGTTTAGCAGGTTGGGTGGGTTTGAGAGATAACCCCAATACCCAGGCTTGAGTATACCCTAGGACTAGAGTGGAAAGTAGTGGGACCAACGTGCCCGCTTGGTACGTTTGTGTGTTCACGAAATTCACAACCAGATGAGGCTATCTTGGGATGCATTCTGACGTGTGTGTCTTGCGCATGTTAGGGTGTTGATCTAGAGAGCTCTCGACTCTGGTGACCGATCATCGAGGACCTTAGTGGAAACATCCCTCTTTAGTGGTGACATTGGCAGACCACATCCTGTGGCAAACCCATTCGCACCCGAGGGCCCACTTTGGAACTCGCATAGGATGACCCCTACTTTTTGAAGAGAATCAGTGGAGGTACTCCTCGATTGACGATAGTACTATACCCCGAGGGATGAATGTACTATTGTTTCTCGACCTCAGTGCCAAAGCTGAGGACCTTCCGCTTTGGAGAATCAGTTGAGGCCTCCTCGATTGATGATGATGCCAAACCAGAAATGGTGAACGTATCATCATTTCTCGACCTGAGAGCCCGGGATACTGAACATCCTAGTACCCACACGTGAGAGGGGATGGGTATTTGCAGGTTTGCAGGTAACCGAAACCTTCAACCTACCCTGTTTTTCTGGATTTCTCATCAATGTCTGATTATTTGGGTTCTTGGTTATCTCAGTGGTTAAGAGTTCTGGTTTTCTGGGTTCTCGTTCAGTTAACAGCACAGCACATCCAGCAGTGTTGCCTTGACCCCATGTTTGCATGAGCATATCATTTTCTTGCATTCTAACATGTTTGACATTTTTCAGGGCTTGCATCTTACTCTTGATTCCGGTTTTCTGAAGTTACTTCAGCATGGATGTCCAGAGAAAGAATACTGTTGCCTATTCGTTCCCAGATCTGACTTTGACATTGATTCACAAATTGATTAATATGGCTGGGCCCGGAGTTCGTACAGAGTTTAGTGGAGTGTATGGGAGACTTCTGAAGTTTGTTTATAATATTTCCAAGTATGAGAAGGATGTCATTCATACGCTTCTTCTGTTCTACGATCCGTCTTTGCGTTGCTTCACTTTCCCGGACTACATCTTGGCCCCAACGTTGGAGGAGTTCTCATTTATTTTGGGAATCCCCATCAGGCATGATATAGTTTTCTTTTCCGAAGAACACCTCGGGGTGAAAGAAATGGTTGTTGCTCTTCATATTAGTGAATCCGTTCTGAACAGTAATATTGAAGAAAAATAAGGAGTTAAGGGTTTCCTATTGAAGCTCCTGTTTGATCAAGCCTGCATACATGTCAAAGAGAAGAATTGGACTGCCTTCCAAGCTATCCTAGCTATGTGCATCTATGGGATTGTCCTGTTTCCAAATATTCCTGATCTGGTGGATATGCATGCCGTCAGAATCTTTATTTCGAAGAATCCTATACCTACCTTGCTAGGTGATGTGTATCACTCAGTTCACTACAAGAATGAGAATAGGCGTGGAAAAACTGTGAGTTGTTGTGCACCACTCTTATCTACTTGGTTTCTGAGTCGTCTCCCCGAATCTGGCGCTTTCGTTGATACGAAAGATTCTCTGAAATGGTCAAAGAGGGTTATGGGCTTGACTGCTGACAAAATTGTTTGGATCAATCATGATTTGCTAGGAATGGAGATTATTTACAAGTGCGGAGAATTCCCTAATGTACCCTTGATAGGGAGAAAAGGTGGAATTAACTATAATCCTTCCCTTGTTATCAGACAGTTTGGTTATCCTTTGAGAGGTCCACCTGATGAGAGAGACATCAGAGAATCCTTATTCTTCAATGGTATTAAGGATCAAGAGATGATGAAGAAGATTGTGAATGCTTGGAAACAGGTAACCAAGAAGGGTAAAACTTCGTTCGGGAAATGTAATAACCGGGCTTTTCCTTCCTATAAAGAGTGGATTAAGAAGAGAGCAGAAGAGGAGCTTCTTCCCTTTCCGGTGGAACCACCTTTGTATCCTTTGATGATCGAGCCTCCTACCACAGTGGAGATAGATAAGTTTGACAATTTATGGGCTGAAAAAGAAAAGCTGCGAGAAGGAAACAGAGAGCTACTAAGGGAAATCTATCAGTTGAAGCATGAGCGGGGTGAAGCTGTTCATACCGCCAAGTTGAAAACAGAGCTTCTTGTTAAGGCGGAAAAAGAGCTAGCTGACATGGTTGCATCCTGAAAAAGGATGAAAGAAGCTTTGGATGGTATCAGTAAGGTTCTCGAGTCGAAGAAGGAGGAATTAGACAAGGCTTTGTTGAAAATTCACAGGTTCGACGAACACCGAGAAACTGCAATGGCTGAGAATAAAAGAAAGGAAGACGGTTATCTAGCTAAGATTGACCAATTGACGTTGATGCTCAAGAAAAAAGACGCTGAGATCTTATCAGGGATATTCAAGAGACAAGCACTCGAGGGTCGACTCAATGAAGCCATAGCCTCCATAGAAGAACTGAAAGTCCAAGCTGAAGTGAAGAAACCTAGACATGAGGGTCCTAGCATGGATGATGCTTCTGGAGAAGACGCTTGGGAGTTGCATTACCGATACTTGGAAGGGATCATACATAGAAGAGACATTCTCATTCAAGTGCTAATTCAGAGACCAAAGCATCCCGACACCAAAAAGATGTTCAAGGAAATTCAAGAGTGGAGCAGAAAGCATAGTGGATGGGGGGATTGACACTTGTGGACTTTGATGACATGCCTTAGTTTTCTTTCCTCTTTTATTGTATTTGGATCACCGCCAGGCTTGTTGGTTGGGACCTCTATGATTTATGTGTTTAGATTTGTTATCTTGGATTCGCGATTATTGACATTTGATTTTCCTCCGGTCTTCTTAATATATGAGCAGAAGTTCCGTTCTATCTTGTTATTAAACTGGAATCAAGGGGTGGATCGCCCTGCTAAATATTCAAACATGTTCATTTGCATTTGCATATTCATAATCATTTTACATAACAGGTGTTTACCTCCGGTATTCTTATCTTGTTCCAACATCTCAGGCCGTTCGAGAGTTGATCATGGAGCAAGTTCAAGCTGAGTTGAGGGAAATGCGAAGCCAGATGGGGCAATTTAGGGAAGACATGCTCCAGGAGTAGAAGATGCTGAGGGAGGAGATCAATCAGATGAAGACTCAGATGGGTTTGATCATGGAGATTTTGAAGACAGTGTTGAAGAAGGAAGACAGTCCTGTGCCCGCTTCCACAGCAGAGGTTCTCATTCCTCCCATCTCTTTGGGGTCTCCTCTAGACCATGGATTGCCTCGTGGATCCTCTCCACCGCCAGAGCTTTTCCATCAACAACCATTGCTTGAGGGTCTAAATCCAGAAAAGCTGGAAAAGAAGTTTGATCAGATTCCGATGCCATACGCCCAGTTGCTTCAGCATTTGCTCAAGTTTCAGCTAATTGAATTGATTGTTGCGGGACCTCCACACACCAAGTTTCGTATGGGTTCCAATGTCCATGATAGGTGTGAATTCCATTCAGGGGTACCTGGTCATAATGTCGAAGATTGTAAGATGCTCAAGTACAAAGTCCAAGAGCTCATTGATTCAGGGGCAATCAAGTTTACATTAGTTGGCACTGGTAAACAAAGTGATGTTACTCCCAGTGTTGTAAAGGGACTGAGGACTCCCTCTTTTGCCAAAGGATCCACCTCGCGTTGGGATCTCTTCCACAATCCTTGTTTGTGCCTCAGCCGAATGCAGAAAGGAAAGAGCAGGGCCAGACTGGGCGCCCAAATCAGCACTGACGGCAGAATTATCAGCAACAGGGGCAACTGAGACCAAGAAGGCCCAACAGGATATTTGATCCTATTCCCATCCCTTATAGTCAGTTGTTTGCGCGTCTGCTTGAGAACTCTCTGATTCAAACGAGGAGTACCACGCCGGTGCCGTACCCTATTCCTCCGAATTATGACATGACTACTAGGTGCGAGTTCCACTCGGGAATGTTTGGGCATACGATTGATGAGTGTAAGGCATTCTAGCACAAGGTGCAAGACCTGGTAGACGCCGAGATCATTGTATTCACTGAAGATGATATGTACATCAATGGAAGCCTCCTTTCTCAAATGAACACTCATCTGCAAGTACGTCCATACAGAATTAAGCTTCCTCATCAATGGTAATCTTCAGCTTCTTTACTGCATTTTCATTTGTAGTTTTTTATTTCTTGTTAAAGCATCATATGTATGCAAGACTTGTTTGTTTTTTATGATGATATTAATGCAATGAGTATGTTTTCCTTGAAGTAATCCATTCGTGTTCACTCTTAAATGTTTTTATGCAGTGTAATACCAATTTTCTTGTTTAAAACTCTTGAGGGAGGATGACGAAATAAGAACGCAGATTTCTAATGGTACGCTTTTGGATAGAACCCTGTTGAGGATGTACAAGCATTGTTTCAAACCCCTAAATACTGGAGAGATAAGGGAGATAGACCCTCGTTAACCCCTTCGAGCCTTGGAGTAGGAGTTTATTTCGTACGAAAAAAAAACCTCATACTTAACCCAGGGGCAGGGTAGGCGTCGGTTAGTTTGACCAAGCGTTCAAATTTCGAGGAGAGTGTGCATCTGAGGATCCATCACCTTCTATCCCACCATCAAGAGGTCAAGAGATGTGAAACCACAATGGTTATCCTTCAACAATCAAGGAGTGAGGCAGTCACAACCCTTTCAAGCAAGTAAGACAACCAGTGTCACACACTTTGTTTGAAAAAGGGGAATAAAAAAAGAAAAGCCCGCTGAGCCGAAAACTTGAAAACAAGCGACTTAGGCAAAAGTTAGGGCATCCCGCTGGACTTAAAAATCGAAAAACTCAAAAGAGTCAGTCCAAGCAAAAATCAAGGATAAAAAAAAAGCAAAAGGAAGAAAAAGCGAAAAACATTACAAAAAGAAAATCCTCTATAAGAACAAATTCGTGTGATTACAGACACAAAAGATAAAAAAGGGTGACTGTCATTCCAAAACCCCCTTAGGTGCCAAACCATTAGTGGCATAGGCGTTTGGGTCAGATTAACTGAACATAGGACTGGAGGACATCACGAAGAGTGGGTGGGTACCAATAAATTTTGAGCCATAAATCCTTTTTTCTGAAACCGTGAACCAGGCCACGTTACAATCCTTAAAAGTCCTAATTGAAACAGGGTTTATTCTAAAGGCGTACTTCAACAGGATAGCGTTCCTGACTCCTATGAGTTGTGCTAATAAGGTTTGTTGGTATTGCATGTGCGTATTGTTTTTCCATTCAAGGTCGCATCCCAACTAGTGATTCGTTCACAGGCTTGGCGACGCATTTTCAATAAAAACTTCAAGGTTAACATGAGTGTTGCATTAGAATTATCATTCTCATAAATAACTTGTTCTGTTTGCATACATGTGCCTAAACATCAATGGCAGCTTACACAGTGAACTTCAGTCAAGAAGCTTGACCCTGCCAAGTTGAGATGCTTGAAAATTCTGATAGACAATCATATCCAAGGGCATGCTGCCAAGAGACTCAGTGTAGAGTGGGCTCTCCCCAGTAAGTCGTGTTAGGATGTAGCCAATATGGGGCAGTCACGTCTAGAAAACTCTCCAAAATTCAGTTATTCTGGGGCATTCATTCTAGGATCAGGGGCAAAGTCACTTCAAAGCCCGTAGTGGGGCAGGCCACCTCTAGAGCATGCGAGATCGTCCACTCCTGAAAACGGTTAATTGAAAACACCTCCTCAAGGTTCAAGATACTAAAGCAGAGTATTTTTTAAGTCATTACAATCCCCTTCGAGGTAATGTACGTCATGGGTTATGAAGACTGGGGCAGTTGTGTCGAGATATGATAAATCTCTCCAAGAGTTTGAAGACCCTGGGGCAGTGCGAACGCGCGATCTTCTGTAAAATCCTCTTGAGATGAAAACTTCAAAGAGCTGCTTATGACCATAAAGACAAGTCAGGTTATAGAGCAACAGATTGTAGATCCCCAACAGTTGGCTCTCCCCAGCATTGAGATTGCTCCTTCCCCAGCAGGACAACCTTTCCTCAGCAGAGCAGACTTTCCCCCAGCAGGAGACTTGGGAAATATTTCCTCCAGATCAAGACGTTGTTTCCCCACAGAATCAGGATGTTCACCTTCCCCGTCCAGTCAGGAAGCGTGCTTTCGCCGACAATGTCATATTCTAATCCTCAGCAAGGCGGGAGTAAAAATCATTCTCCCCATCAGCAGGCTGAGGTCAGCAGTATCCCCAAGCAGGATGGTATTATGGGCTGGCATCCCCCAGTAGGTCCTGAGCCCAATTAGTTATTAGCAATCCTCAGCAACGGACTTCCAGTTCCGTTATTGGCATTCATTCTCGACTCCCCCAGCAGAGGAGAGATCTCAGGTTTCGGATGTTACCTTCAGTAGAGGACAGGTGTAATCCCCGGTAGTGTGGATGTTCCTTCGGGATTTCATCCCCAGCAGAAGTTATTGATCCAAAGAGTCGATCAGTATGATCCTTCTCGGCAGAGTTCCTGGATTCAGAGGACAATTTATTTTTGTTATCCCCAGCTGAATTGGTCTTTTCTCTCCAGCATTTATTTAGCTGGAAGGACCCCTTTTGCATATCATAAGCATTTGCATTGCATCCTCAAGCACATAGCATTTCCATTTCGTATGGAGCATTACGCCACTATTCAAACATTTGCATTCGAAGCATAAGACACGTTTGGTACTTTCTTTGCCAGTTCTCTTTCCCAGCAGAGATGGCATAACTCAAGAGATTTTGGAGGGATGCGTTCCTCATACTGGTGCTCCCCGGCAGAGTCTTTTATTTAGACTTTTCCTTTCCCCGACGAAGTCATCTTATCTGTGGATCATGGGTTCGTTAGAAGTTTGTCTGGCCTTTCTTGCTTGACATATTTTTTTTGCCAGAGGTGGCTTAAACCAGAAGCTTTGTTTTACATTATCCCCAGTGAAGTCGCCGTTTGTTTTGCTAGTTCTCTTTATCAGCAGAGATAGCAATCCCTTAAAGATTTTCTTCGTCAGTTCCCTTTATCAGCAGGGATGGCATTTATGTTGCTAGTTCCTCTTTATCAGCAGAGATAGCAATCTCTTGAAGATTTTCTTTTGTCAGTTTCCCTTTATCAGCAGGGATAGCATTTATTTTGCTAGTTTCTCTTTATCAGCAGAGATATCAATCTCTTGAAGATTTTCTTTTGTCAGTTTCCCTTTACCAGCAGGGATGGCATTTAGTTTGCTAGTTTCTCTTTATCAGTAGAGATAGCAATCTTGTGAAGATTTTCTTTTGGTCAGTTTCCCTTTATCAGCAGGGATGTCATTCATTTTGCTAGTTTCTCTTTATCAGCAGAGATAGCAATCTTTTGAAGATTTTCTTTAGTCAGTTTCCCTTTATCAGCAGGGATGGCATTTATTTTGCTAGTTTCTCTTTATCAGCAGAGATACCAATCTTTTGAAGATTTTCTTTCGTCAGTTTCCCTTTATCAGCAGGGATGACATTTAGTTTGCTAGTTTCTCTTTATCAGCAGAGATAGCAATCTTGTGAAGATTTTCTTTTGGTCAGTTTCCCTTTATTAGCTGGGATGGCATTCATTTTGCTAGTTTCTCTTTATCAGCAGAGATAGCAATCTTTTGAAGATTTTCTTTTGTCAGTTTCCCTTTATCAGCAGGGATGGCATTTATTTTGCTAGTTTCCCTTTATCAGCAGGGATAACAATCTTTTGAAGATTTTCTTTCGTCAGTTTCCCTTTATCAGCAGGGATGGCATTTATTTTGCTAGTTTCTCTTTATCAGCAGAGATAGCAATCTTTTGAAGATTTTCTTTCGTCAGTTTCCCTTTATCATGGCATTTATTTTGCTAGCTTCTCCTTATCAGCAGAGATAGCAATCTTTTGAAGATTTTCTTTCGTCAGTTTCCCTTTATCCGCAGGGATGGCATTTATTTTGCTAGTTTCTCTTTATCAGCAGAGATAGCAATCTTTTGAAGATTTTCTTTCGTCAGTTTCCCTTTATCAGCAGGGATGGCATTTATTTTGCTAGTTTCTCTTTATCAGCAGAGATAACAATCTTTTGAAGATTTTCTTTCGTCAGTTTCCCTTTATCAGCAGGGATGGCATTTATTTTGCTAGTTTCTCTTTATCAGCAGAGATAGCAATCGTTTGAAGATATTCTTTCGTCAATTTCCCTTTATTAGCAGGGATGTCATTTATTTTGCTAGTTTCTCTTTACCAGCAGAGATAACAATCTTTTGGAGATTGCTTTCGTCAGTTCCCTTTATCAGCAGGGATGGCATACTTCGAGATTCCTTTGTCAGTTTCTCTTTATCAGCAGAGATGACATAACCTGGGAGAGTTTGTTTCACTTTATACCCAGCATAGCTGACACTCGTCCGTATTGTGACAGTACAGCATTTATGGCTAGTTCTCCAGCGGAGGATTGCAAATTTCCGGGTTCTTTGGTATTCAATCTCCGTGCATCCTGATTGTCTGACAGTCGTCGCTATCATACCTTCAGGACCAAGTTGATTGAATAGGGGCAGCTGTTGCACCCCAAAATTTGCCCTCCTTACTTTATTACTAACTGGCTTATGTTGCATTGCATTTTTGCATTATCATGTGTGCATATCATTGGTTCTTAGCATGGGGTCAAGGTGCCTGAGGCATGTTCAAGAGGAGAGTATGCTCTTCAAAGGGTCAAGCAAGAGAGTTCAAGTGGATCACTCTCTCCTAACCAGTGCATAAATTAGGGTTTTGAGATTATTGTGTTTATTGCTCCAATGGGCAAGCTCCTTGGGTTTTTATCATCACCAAATGGCATATCTTGTTTTTGTTGGAGAGGATATACCTCATATGCAGAGGAATTTGGATTTGGAGACTGTGTTATTTCCTCCTAGACTGAGGGTACCAAAACTAGGGTTTGCTATAAAGTCAGTTTATTTCTGATTTTTTGGGCAAGACTTGATTCTATGGTATTCCTTGGGTCCCTAAGTATCTAGGGATGGGAGGTTGTCCATCAGTTTGGTTCAGGAGAGACTCAATTGGCCAATGAATTGGAAATCAGGTGAATGGGGTAAAAGTCAGCAGTGAGAGGGGAAGTCAATTGTGGGATTTTGAGGTTCTCTCCAAGGTTTTCAAGGTCACACATCCTCCTATGATCTTCAAGGGTCAATTTTCATGCCATTTATCAAGAATCAGGAGTTGGTGCAAAAGTTACTAAATTTGGAAATGACCTATAATTTGAAAGTTTCCTTTTTGGGCAAGTTCCTGCACTGCATTCAAATTGACTTTTCATCATCAAGAATGATTCAAATGAATTTTTCTCTAACATGAAAGTTGAAGATATTTTTCTCCTCTTTCCAACAAGTACCAGTGGGTCTCTATATCATTTGTGAAACTCTAGTTATGATCAAAAGAAGGCAAAGTGGTTTTTAGGGTTTCTCATGGTTCCATTTTCACAACTTTGGGCATAATGACCTATAATCAATTCCATTGCTTCATGCCACATTCTAATATCAAAGAACTTTCCTTGAGGATTATTTTGGGCCCAAGAATTAAGAAATTCCATGGTTTATTCTTAACCTATTCTCCATTATTCAAAATTGCCAAATTATTTAAAACTCATGAATCAAATGGTTTCAAGGCCCAATTTCAATTGAGGTGTGGTTAGCAATTCAGATATAAGTGATCCATCATGAAAAAGTTGGATATCTATGCATGGGGGGAGGTGTATCTCACATAATGCAAAATTCCAAATTTGTCCAAAACTCATTAAACAAGGAATTGCCCAAGCCCAATTCATTATCAGTGGAAAACACTAGTCTATTTAAACCCATTCATGCACTGGTTAGGGTTTCAACACGTAACATTTAGAGGAGTGGAGAATTTGAACCCTAAAGCATCTCACATCCATATCTCTCAATCTACAAGGTTTTTTCCAAAGGTTCTTCCACAATATTCTTTCTGGGGATCCACAGAGTAAAAACCAACCATCATTCGCAGCTAAAAGCAAGGATTAGGAGTGCACCATCTCAGGTTAACCACTCTTTTGACCATCATAAAACTCTCTTTTTTTACGTGTATATTGTTGTGTGATTGTCACTAATGAAACTGATGTGATTTGTTTGGTGTTTGGACGTGTATGTTGCTTGCTACGTGTGTTTCAAGTTTTGAGCCCTAAGCTTATTTTGTTCGAATCTCATTATCCATGCATTGTTTGTAATTTTTGATTGGATATTATTAATCCTCACATTTTTCTGGTCAGAATAGTATATTCGCTTGAAAATTCTGGGTTGTTTTAGGTTGCAGGTGGCGGAGGACGGTGGCCGGAACCCTAGCTCTGGCGGCTGTGAGGGTTTCGGCGAAGGAAGGTTGAAGATGAAATCTCCACCATCCATTCTCTTGATCTAACGGCTCTCACACTGCCACGTCTTCTCCTTTATATTTTTTTTCTTCTGATTTTTGTTTTTTAATCCTGTGTTTATTACCCCACACTCTTACCATGTGCCTTCCAATTATTTTATTTCATTTTATTTACTTTTATTTTAGTTGACCAAATCAGGGACGTTGGATAGATCATGTGGCCACGATGCTGCCAACGAATAAAAATTACCACGTGCCTGGCACATGGAGCGTATTTGATGCACTGACCATTCGTGTGTGTGTGCGTATGTACTTTGGTGTGCTTCTCAATCACAGCTGTTGATCATTATTACCTTGCCTTTTGTTTGACTAATGCTGAACGTCAGATGCATCCAGGGGTAAACATGAGTCAACTGGTTTGACTAGAGTCTTGTGTTCCTTCTTTTTTTTTATTTATTTTTTCGCTGACTGGATTTTTGTGATTGGGCTGCTATTCGCGCCCCCCTTAAGCCCATTTCCTTATTCCAATTCATTTTGTTACTTAACGCACCCCCATGCTATTTTCTCTATTTTATTTTTATTAATTCATTATTATTTTCATTTTTAATTATTAAAAATACACAATTGCATTTAAAAATTCCCATAAAATCATGCATCATATTTATCATTTTATAAAATTTTTACAAATTTTATTTTTTATTTTATTTTATTTTTTATCATCTAAATTAATTATTTTATTCATTTTCTTTTTGAATTATCCATATCATGCATATCTAAATTTGTTTATTTTATTTCTCTGCATCCGTAAAATATTTTTAATCTGTTCCTTTTGAATTCATTCACTAACATTCTAAAATACATTAAAATATTTTTCTATCATTTTTAAAATTGTTGCATTTTGCATTTCAGTCCTTCCCTTCGGCACATTGAACCCTACTTCTCACCTGAGCTTTGCACAATTGTTTAAGTGACTAACATCTTGGATTTTTGCAGGAGTTTTTGTTATTTGGTTTGTCTCTGATGGGGAAATATTGATATTTAATTTGGTGATTTTAGAAATTGTTTTGCTATTTGTTTAATGGCTCTTTGTGTGAGATTTTCTTGTATGCACCTCCTTGATCCTGTCTGATTATCTGTTTGAAAACGCACTTGTGCCATTGCTTTGGGGTAGTTTATTTGACTTCTTAATTCATGTTTGGATTTTTATCACTATTATATCTCTTTGCTTGGGTTTCATCTATCTCATTTCTTTTACTTATGTCTGTTTCGTACTAACCTTTTATGCAGGGACTAAGGTAGGTTATTTGAGGGTATGGATAAGTACCCATGTTCACCTTCAACTCTTTCCTTCTCTCATCTTTTTCCTCCCTTTAGGATTAGGTTGTCGTCAAACCTCACTAGCCGTAGGTCACCCATGCATGATAACTTTAGGACTCGTAGTCCCCCTTTAGAGTTACCTTTGTGTCTTCTCTCTTCTCATCTCAAACTTTCTGAAAACACTTAATAAGAATAAAGTGTATTGCGCACGAGCCTTAAGCGTGGGGAATGAGAAATGAGGGGCTTCCTCTCATCTTTCTAGAGTGCTTAGCGAGCGTCATGTCTTGGGACGATGCGTTAAGTATTCGCCCCTGTGCCCTAGACTTTGGTGCAATGCAACTTATGATCTAACTTAAGCCACTTCTGTCCTAAAAAACACCAACCAACTTCAAACTTTTTTCGTCCTTCGGGATTGTCAAACTAAAGGCTATTTTCAAAAAGGGCACGTTACCTTCCGTCTGAGTCGCAAACAGGCATCGACCCTAACTGCCGGACGCGAACTTAACGTCGCTCATAAAAAACACAAAAAGAACTTGGTCCGAACTACGTTGACACTGAATTCCCCATTGCACAAAGGGGGTACGTAGGCCTAGGGCGTCGACGTCCTACCGAGTCTGTCTTTGTCTTTCCCCGTTTTGGTACAGCCATAGATGATAGTATAACTCACCCTTAGAATAGACAACAAGCGTGGATCCCATCGAGTACGATGGACGCGTGGGGTGCTAGCACCTCCCCTCGCGTAACCGACTCCCGAACCCAGGCTATGGTTGCGATGACCATTCCTTTCCCTCTTCCTAAGGTTTATACGGTGTTCCCTTTCCCTCTCTTGGGATAAATTTACATGGCTGGCGACTCTGTTTTTCTGCGCCACTCTCGCGTTTGTACCTGGATGAAAATCCTGGGAGCGACACATTCACTAAAAAATCAGAAATTAGGGTTTCTTGACCTAATTCACCCCTAAGTGGACTTTTGGGACAAATCATGAACCAAGACCTCAAGAGAGGATTTGAGGGTCTCTAACACACCACATTGATCCATTTTCAACAATGGATTGGTCCAAGAAGCTTGAGCAACAAGTTTCAATTTCATCAGAACCACAATTAGGGTTTCGTGTGAAAAGTCAACTATGCCTTTGACTTTTGACCAGGACATGCTCCCAAACCCTAGGACATGATTCAACACACCCTATAACACCTATGAAATCAATCCATCAAGTTTGATTTAGGTCAAGGACTTGATTTCATAGAGGATCGCACAGTTTGGAATTCATCTGACAAAAAGTCAACTGTGCACAAAAGTCAACTTTGACTTTTTGAGATTTTTCACAATTATGGTTTTTTAACCCTAAAATGATGTTAATGTGTGATTTGAATCATCATTCATCAAGAAAAATCAATAAAAGTGGGATAACTTGTAAAAGGGGTAACCATAAAAACTTAGAAATTTTTCTAAGTTATGGAATAAAGTGGCTAGGATACCAACTTTGGAGGATCATAACTTCTAAACCACAAGGCCATTTTTCCCCATCCAAAGCTGGATTTGTAGCCCTCATGGCCCTCTACAAAAGCTTCAACTACACCTCATTCCAATTCATCATGGATTTTGAGTTATGGAATGATCAAAATGGCTGAAAACATGAAATGTCACTTTTTCCAACACTTAGTGAAATTTTCACTAAGTCAGAATCTTCCTTCACTTTTTTCCAAATGTAGGGGCATTTTTCACCTGGATCCAAAAAGTATCAAAACCAACTATGATCAAACAGTTGTTGTATCATAGGAGGGCTTTCCAAAATGACCAAGAACATCACCAAACTCAACTTGAGCCATGAGATATGACAATGGCAACATGCCTTACTGAAAACTGCCAAAGCAAGGTAGATTTTGGAGTTTTGATCGATTAGCCCAAATTTTGCAAATGACAAGCAACTATATCCATCTGAACACCTCAAGGGGGGACCAAGGAGGAACCAACTCTGATCCCAAGCCTCCCAAGTCTTTGGAACCAAAAGTAGCATGCCAAACCTAGAAATCCCTAAAAGAGAGACAAGACTCCAATTTTGGATTGGAGCATTTAATGGATGCACCAAGGTGGCATGGACTGAGCCATTTCCAACTGAATTCAGTCAAGACTTATCCAACAACTAGGGAACCAGCAGCCTGTGCCCTAACCTCTAGTCAATGGCTAGAGGAGACTTGGATTCTCATTGTTCAAGATTGGCCAAACCTATGCAGCAGTTGCCATTCATTATTCCTTGCAAAACAAACTTGCTCTACTATAAATAAAGCTCAATTGTGATCAGTTTGAGTACACCAAAGCCACCAAACAGATGCTTTCCTCAAAATCTCCTTCTTCACTCCAATTTTTCCTTCTAAGGCAAGTCACCATCGGGTTTTGAGTTTGAGAGCTATTCCAATCAAACCAATCACACACACACCTCACAAACATCATATAGAAGTGATCCAAACACTCACATAACATCTGGAACACCAAAATCACAAAATCACCAGCCAATTGCTCAAGTTCTTGACAGATTTGCAGTTGGGGTACCATCTCAGGTTCCAGATCATTTCAATCCACTCCAAGCATCCAGACACAATCCATAGTACCTAGGGAAGCTATCCACATCATTGGAACCTAGCTGTAACACCTCTAACACAAAACACGATCACCAGCTGCAAGAGGTAAGCATGAGCTCTTCTAACTCTATGATCCATGCATTTTTTGCTGCACAATAATTTGGCCATATGTTCATAATCATACATGGAGTGTTTTCCCTAAATCAATTGCATCGTTTGAATCGTGTGTGGAATTTCTGAACCTTCATGCAAATTTTAGGGTTCTTGAGGTTTCTCTTTGATTTCTTATTCCATGCTTAAAATAAATGAAATTAAAGACCATAGACATGATCGTGAGGTTGAAACGAGTAGATTGATATGTAGATTGCATGATATAATCAAGTATTCAGTGAGATTGGATAGAAAATGCAAATCTGGAGAAACAGAGGGTGGCGCGTGTTCTTGCCCTTGTTCTTGGCGCCCTTTTTTAAAATTCAAATATTTAAATTTTGTGATTTTATTTAATTGATTCAAAAATTAATTTCTCTCTGAGTTTTAATGATTTTGAGTTGATTCTTTTTTTAATAATTCACAAAACTGTTAAAATATTTGATTTTGCCAAAAAATCCCAAAAATATTATTTATTTCATATAATTGATATTTTTGCAAAGAATTAATATTTTAATTGTTTTTGACATTTAAAATATTTTTTCCTTCTTGATTTTGCAAATTTTAATGATTTTTAATCATTTTGTAGGTCAAAACTTGATTTTTGAAACATTAATCCAAGATCACAATTTGTTTTCAACATGTTAAACAATTTTGATCATTTAATTGAATTTTTTATTCAATTAAAATACATTTTGAAAACAAATTAGGGTTTTTGATTAATTCAACTGTCATCAAACTTTTTCAAACACCTTTAGGCCTCTAATAGAGTGTAAGACGCAACCCCCCTTTGAAAACCAAAATATTTTGGGCCTCAGTGTATTGTATAAGTCTGATACTGTCAAAAAGTTCGGCGCGATCGTCGCCTTTTTAACAAAAACCCATGGGCCTCTCCTTGAGCTGTAAGCCCCATCACTTGTACAAAAATGATTCTTTGGGCCTCTAATAGAGTGTAAGACCCAATCCCCTTTTAACCAAAATAGTTTTTGGGCCTCGGACATTGTATAAGCCCCTCTGCGTTTAAAGAAAATCTCGGCACGATCGCCAGTTCAAAACTCAAACCTTGAGCCTCTCCTTGAGCTGTAAGCCCCACCACTTGTGTAAAAACAAACCTTTGGGCGTCTAATGGAGTGTAAGACCCAACCCCCTTTGTACATTAAAACTTTGTGGGCCTCACTTATTGTATAAGTCCATCTGTACAGTGTATAAAACAACAGTACAATCATTGATAAAACGTCGGGCCTCTCCATGAGTTGTAAGCCCCAACAATCTTTTCAAAGCACTTTCTCCTTTGATTTTGTATATAATATTGTTATCAAAGCTTTCTTTGTTGAACAAACTAACCAAACAACATGGAAGCTCTACAACCGAGTAAGTGTTTACCCGCTTTCTTTATCCGCTTTCATATATATAACTGTATTGTGGGGCTGCTCACTGTAAGTCTTCTTTCACAAACTCTTATATACCTGTCAAATATCCACTGTGTAATACTAGTATATTTATTTAGATTTTTCCCCGGCAACTACGTCTAGCACTAGGTAAGGCCCCGTTGATCGTTCTTAAATACAGTCAAAACTATATCCCCATAGGATTTCTAGACACAGTCTTCCCTCCTCTTGGGGTTAAACAATATGGAGATGTGAAAGGAAGATTCTTTTTGAACCCTTTCTCAGTCTGTCACCCTTAGAAGTTGTCAAAGAGACTCTACCCCCCAGAGATTATCTTTTCTCTGTTAATGGAATCTCTTGAGCTTCTTCCAAATTCTCGGACTTTCCTGGCTTGATCTATTCTCGGTGAATAGCATGTCTTGAATTTCTCAAGGTTTGGGGACCCACCGACTTCTTAAAAGCATCCCCGCCTCCTCTTGGGCTTTGTACAAGGACCCTTTCGGCTTCTTAAAAGCTCTCATACCTCCTCTTGGGCTTAGTACAAGGACCCAGAGACCTATACAGGTATAGGAACAGAACCTAGTTATCAATTTGCTAGAGCTGTCTTTCTGAGTCAAGTGTCAGACCAGTTAATGGGTTGACCTTCATCCAGCCTTCTCTTGAGCATTATACAAAGATCATTCACTTATCCGAGAATCGATTTCTCAAAACACCTGTAGACTTGGACAGTCTCAATACCCTTTGGATTTCCTATTTCCTTAAAGAACATGAAATAACCCCGATCCTCTGATCAATCCCAAGGTACAACATTACCTATATAAGAACTGATTTTCCCTTTATCCGACATACTAGACCTGTCGCTAGACTGAAACAGTTACGTTGGCCTCCTCTTGGGCCTTGTACAATGATTCTCCTCAGTGGAGCTAACCTTTTCAGACTCTCTTGATGAGTCATACCTTTTAGCCTCTATCTCAGGCTTCGTACGAGATACAAAAACACTCTCTTGTTGAGTATAAAAGACTCTCTTATTGAGTCAACTCCTTTAGCCTCTACCTCGGGCTTCGTACGAGATACAAAAACACTCTCTTGTTGAGTATAAAAGACTCTCTTGTTGAGTTAATCCCTTTTAGCCTCCATCTCGGGCTTCGTACGAGATAGAAAATCACTCTCTTGTTGAGTATAAAAGACTCTCTCGTTAAGTCAAACACTTTTTAGCCTCTGTCTTGGGCTTTTTACAAGACACATACAAAAACACTCTCTTGTTGAGTATAAAAGACTCTCTTGTTGAGTCAACTCCTTTAGCCTCTCTCTCGGGCTTCATACGAGACATATAACATACTCTCTTGTTGAGTCAACCCTTTTAGCCTCTCTCTCGGGCTTTGTACGAGACACATAAAAACAACCTCTTGTTGGGTCAATAGCCTCCTCTTAGGCTTTGTATAAGGAAAACCCCGGTTGAGTCAATCAACCTTTTAGCATCAAATTTGTGCCTTGTCCATAGCATACAAACATCAACAACTCCCCTTTAGAGATGACAAATTCTCTCTAAAGTCAAAACCATTTAGCTTCATATCTTGGGCTTCGAATAAGATACAAATAGACCCTTCAGCTTCATATCTTGGGCTTTGAACAAGATACAAACCACCTTTAGCTTCACGTCTTGGGCTTTGAACAAGACACCAAAATGACCTTTTTCCTCCCATAGAATAGGAGGAACTACGATCGCTCTGATTTCCCTGTTTCGTCAAAAGGGAATACGTAGGCATAAGATTTGAAAAATCTTAGCGAGCACACTAATAAAAATACCCAAAATCCCATACCTGCATCAATCAATCGAAAAGCATCTGTCTTAAACCTCCCACCAATCGCCCAGGCACTATTTTAACAAACTAACTTAAGAGAGACCCACAATCTCAATAACATCTGTAAACCAACATTCATCTGTTTAAACTCAATATGCAAGCAGGGTTAATTGGAGCCATCTATTTCCCTTCCTTCACCAGCTTCAATAGGATAAAAAATGAATCGAAATGTAGTACCCCAAAACGATAGTGCTTCACAACCACGCAAAAATTCGCTCTACAGAGAAATGGCGACTTCACTAGGGAAATCCGTCGAGATCTTGTTCTCTTCCCATCTCTTAAGTAGAAACCTTAAAGAAGGGCTGTAGCAAAAAGTGGCGCCCACCGTGGGGCCATGCAGGGCATTTTGCCCCTCTTATCCCTCTGGTTGAAACTCTAAATTCATGTCACAGAAATGGCGACTCTGCTGGGGAGTCATTGTCTGTATAAGAGCATAAGGCTAGAGGTCTAGGATGATTAAGACAAATATATATACTGCTTTTCCTAAATGATATCTATGTTTATTTTTCTACCAATGGGAATGTGTGTGATGCCGCATATGGAAAGATTAAGTATACACCTAAGATAGGTGATGGCAATGCGGGTAATCTTACTGGGAGTGAATTCCATTTAAGAGCCCCCGATCGACCATCAAACTCAGTGGAGACTCCCTTTGCAAATACATTGCCTATACAACTTCGGTTGTTGAAAGTAGTGTGGTCGACTGGGTTATCTGAGAAGCTGAGGTTTTTAGCAGACTGCAGCCATTTTGTAGTGCGGAAGCTATCAGAAATAGTTGTCACGCGATACTACCCTCATCTGAGATCACTCTAGGATACATCAGCTCGTTGGCGAACCGCTTGCTGTTGTTATCCCTGAGGGGTCAATGATTCTGCGGACAGGTACAAAAAATCACCAGTATAAACCTTTGGGGGGGGGGGGTGGTAGAGCCTTGACTTCATGACACCGACCCTTTGACCCCATGTTTTTTCTATATTTTTGTGTGCTGCATTCACACATTCATTTAAAAAACATTCAAAATAAAGAAAATCTTCTCTTCTAGTCTCTCTCTTTTTCAAATTAAACTGAGACAATGATTGCAAATGTCAGAGAAGGAGATTGCGCTAATGGATTTCGGTAGAAGGAAAACTCATAAGTACACTTTCAAGGTTCCAAAGTTAGAGGATTTGAGAGGTTTAGCGAGGATGATCACCAACCACGAGGCTTTCAGAGCTAAGTATGAAGGACTGCTGTCCTTGTTAAGGGTCTATGTAATTGAAGGAATCCTGTCCACGCTAATCCGATTCTACGATCCAGTTTATCACTGTTTCACATTCCCGGACTATCAGCTAGTACCAACGCTGGAGGAGTACTCTCACCTGACTAATCTGCATATCACTGATCAGGCTCCTTTTTCTGGACTGGAAGAAATTCCAAAGGATCAAACCATTGCAAGAGCAATTTATTTGGACGAGTCAGAAGTCAGGACTCACATGACCACTAAGGGTGGCATCCAAGGTTTGCCAGCCCAGTTCTTGACAAAGAAAGCCCTGTACTTTGCTAGTATAGGGAACGTGGCCGCTTTCGAGAGCATCTTTGTTTTGCTCACCTACTGGTTATTTTTGTTTCCCAACATTGATAACTTCGTAGACATCAATGCCATTAAGATTTTCCTGATTGGAAACCCAGTACCGACCTTAATCGCAGATGCGTATCATTCGGTACATTTAAGGAATTTATACAGCGGAGGAATGATCACATGCTGTGTACCCCTGCATACAAATGGTCCACTTCCCATTTGCCCAAGTCTGCTGCATTTTTGGATCAAAAGAATACTTTACGTTGGTCACAGAGAGTCATGTCTCTTACCAACTCGGACATTGATTGGTACTGTTAGTTCCTGGATTGGCTGGAATTTTGGTAAAACAAAGGTCATTCAATGTTGATGTCAAGGTGCTGATGTTGTAACATTGAAGTCTTAACACTGGGCTGTGTTAACTAGTTAATTGCTGAAGTTGGATGTCTGATGTCACACAGGTGATGTTGTAACATCAGACCTGCAGAATTAATAACAGCAGGATATGTTATTAGGGCACGCGTATTAGCTGGAATTCTGGAGAGTGGTTAACTCATTGGATGAGAATATCTTGGGATAGATATTTTCTGTTACATGGGAGATTTGATTGCAGATCTGTTGGAGAATTAAAAGGTTGAAGATTTAAAAAGATTTTGGGGATAAAATCTATTTTGAAGATTCAGTTTTAATTAACAAATCTGATCAAATATTGTGACAAGTCCAAGCCCAATTCAGGAGCTATATAAAGCGCACAAGACCAAAAGAAAAAGTACAGAAAACATTCAGAAGATCAAGAGCAGGAGACTTAGTGTATAGACTTTGTTTAAAGTGCTTGTATTTACACTATTCTAGGGTTTTAATAGGTGTTGAGTTTCTGTCCTCTCTAAAGCCGTGAAGCAAAGAGAGTTGTGTAATTTGATCGAAGCTGTGAAGTAAGATCAAGGGTACTCAAAGTGGGTTCTTTGAGTGTTTGAAAGGGATTGAGTGGTGTTCTCATACCTAAGTGGTTTCTTAGGTAGGAAGTCATTAGTAGAGTATAAGTTTAGGAGATTGTCAACGGGTCGTTGAGTCTGTAAATTATATCTACAAGTAGTGAATTCCATCCCTGGCTTGGTAGCCCCCATAGTAGGTTGGTTGTAACCGAACTGGGTCAACAATTCTTGGAGTTATTTTACTGTTATTGCTGTCCATTGTGCAGAGTGTGTTGTTGTGACATCACACCTTAACATCACACGTCTGATACCAGAATTTCAATTGGTATCAGAGCAGGCATCCTGTCTGTCTCTGGGTGAGATCTAGGGAAGTTAATTTCTGGTGTATAGATAGACAAAGAAGTTGGAGGATTCGTCAACAGACCCCCTATTTTGGATGGATCCAATTATGACTATTGGAAGCCAAGGATGACCACCTTCTTAAAATCCTTGGACAGTAGGGCTTGGAAGGCTGTTATTAAAGAGTGGAAAGCACCTGTTGTATGTGAGAAGGATGATGCTGGTAAAGATAAAGAAGGCACCTCTAAGCTAAAGCCTAAAGAAGAATGGACCAAGGAGGAAGATGAGCTCGCCCTTGGAAATTCCAAAGCTCTAAATGCCATCTTCAATGGAGTGGATAAGAATATCTTCAGGTTAATCAATACCTGTGAAGTTGCTAAAGAAGCGTGGGATATCTTGCAGGCTACTCATGAAGGAACATCTAGAGTCAAGATGTCATGACTTAAGATTTTAACATCAAAATTTGAAAGCCTGAAGATGAAGGATGATGAAACCATTCATGACTTCCACATGAATGTTCTGGAACTGGCTAATGCATCCAGTGCTCTTGGTGAGAAGATGTCAGAGGAAAAGCTCGTAAGGAAGATCCTTAGGTCCTTACCTAAGAGGTACAAGATGAAAGTGACTGCCATTGAAGAAGCTCAAGACATCAACAAGATGAGAGTAGATGAGCTCATTGGATCTCTTCAGATTTTTGAACCTGGTTTAAATGAAGAAGAACCAGAAAAGAAACCCAAGGGTATTGCTTTGGTCTCCACTCCTACAGAAGATAAGGTAGTCAAAGATTCTCAGGAAGATTTGTCACAAGCCATTGCAATGTTGGGAAGGCAGTTCAACAAAGTGTTAAAAAAATGGAACAATAACTACAAGCCTAGTGTCAAGAACAGTTCCTCTGACACCACCAATCCAAAAGAGAAAGATGAAGAGAAGACTACTCAGGATAGAGGTGTTCAGTGCTTTGAATGTGAAGGGTATGGACATGTCAAGAAAGAATGTCCCACATTCTTGAAGAAGCAGAAGAAGGGCATGTCAGTTTCCTGGTCTGAATCTGATAGTGAAAGTGATGGTGAGTCAGCAAAGCATGCTAGAGCCTTAACAGGAACTGTTGTGTCTGATGATGGTAGTGATGAAGAAATAACTTATGAGGAGCTAGCTTCTACTTATCGAGAGCTGTGTTTGAAAAGTGCTGAGATTTGTCAAGAAAACCAGTATCATAAGCAACAGATTGCTCAGCTTGAAAATGAAAAAGCTGATCGGGAAAACGAAGTTGTGCTAGTTAAGTCCCAACTGGATCAGATGACTAAATTCATTAGGATGATGAACAGTGGTACTGCTGATCTTGATAAAATTCTTCAGTTAGAGAAATCTGCTGGAGATAAATCAGGCATAGGATATGTGGCTAGCACTTCAGGAACAAAAAGGAAGATGTCTCAACCGTTGTCTCAACATCAACCTATGAAACAGGGCCCTTCCCCAAAGAAGGTTGTTCAGCCCCAAAATGCTGAGAGGAAGAATGGCCCTCATCAGAGGAAGATACAGCCCCAAGGAGCTAGTCAGTATATGCCTCCCCAATTTCACCAGAATATGCAAGCGGTCAAGTTCAAGCAGAACATGTCTCAGCAGAGGTATCAACATCAGGAAGAATGGTATGGTTATGCGTACAACAATGCTGTGACTTATGGAAGAAGGAAACCTCATCACCATAGAAGACAGCCTAAGAGACAGCATCATCAATACAGCAGAAGACAATTTAACTATGGAATAAGGAGACAACAGTATGGGTGGCAGCCACAGAATTATCAAAGTGGGAGAAGATTTAACCACTTTAGAAACGGCAGAGTCAGATGTTTCTATTGTGGCAGGATTGGTCATATGCAGTCCTCGTGCTTCAAGCTTCACAGATATCCTAATTCTACTCATCAACCCAAACAGCAAGAGGTTAGGCCTAAGGTGATGAAGAAATGGATACCTAAAGTTACCAGCTTGATAGCTCACACGTCCTTGAGGGTTTCTACCAAAGATGACTGGTATTTTGATAGTGGGTGTTCAAGACACATGACTGGAGTAAAGAATCTGCTTGTTGATTTGAAACCTCAGTCTTCTGGCTATGTTACATTTGGTGATGGGATCAAAGGAGAGATAAAGGGAATTGGAAGACTAAACTGTGACAGTACTCCCAAGCTGGAGAATGTTCTTCTTGTTAAAGGACTAGCAGCTAATTTGATTAGTATTAGTCAACTTTGTGATCAAGGATTCAAAGTAGACTTCACAAAGTCCGAATGTAATGTGAAAGATGACAAAGGAGAAGTCATTATGAATGGAGCCAGATCTAAGGACAACTGTTATCTTTGGGTGCCGCAAAATTCAAATTCCTCCACGTGTGTGCTTGCTAAAGAAGATGATGTCAAAATCTGGCATCAGAAGCTGGGACATCTTCACCTAAAGGGAATGAAGAGAATTATCTCCTCAGAAGCAGTCAGAGGGATTCCCAAACTTAGTATTGAGGAAGGAAAGGTGTGTGGAGACTGTCAAAAAGGAAAGCAGACAAAGATGTCTCATCCGAAGCTTCAACATGACACCACCTCCAAAGTATTGGAACTCCTTCATATGGATTTGATGGGACCTATGCAGGTTGAAAGTCTGGGTGGAAAGAAATATGCTTATGTAGTTGTGGATGACTACATAAGATACACCTGGGTGAATTTCATCAAAGACAAATCTGAGGTGTTTGATGTCTTTAAAGAGCTCTGTCATAAACTCCAAAGAGAAAAGGAGAGTAAGGTCATCAGAATTAGAAGTGATCATGGAAGAGAGTTCGAAAATAGTAAGTTTGAAGAATTTTGCTCGTCTGAAGGTATAAGTTATGAGTTTTCATCTCCTATCACCCCTCAGCAAAATGGAGTTGTTGAGAGGAAGAACAGAACTATACAAGAGTTGGCTAGAGCAATGATTCATGCCAAGAAACTACCTTATCACTTATGGGCTGAAGCCATGAACACTGCCTGCTACATTCACAACAGAGTCACCCTAAGAAGAGGCACTTCATCCACTCTATATGAACTATGAAAGGGAAGAAAACCTAATGTTAAGTACTTCCATGTGTTTGGTAGTAAATGTTACATTCTGGCAGATAGAGAGCAGAGAAGGAAATTAGATTCCAAAAGCGATGAAGGGATATTTTTGGGGTACTCCATCAACAGTAGAGCTTATCGGGTCTTCAACTCCAGGACCAAAGTGATGATGGAGTCAATCAATGTTGTGATTGATGATGAAGAAAAGCATGAAGTTGAGGATGTCATAGAAGATGTTGGAACATTAACTGATGAGGTAGCTGTTGAAGTTGAAGAAAGAAATCCATCCCCAAGTACTGCTGACACTGAGCCTGAGCAACCTCAGAAGGATCCTTCTATCAGGATTCAGAAGGATCATCCTAAGGAGCTGATCATAGGTGATCCAAATTCTGGAGTAAGAACTAGGTCCAGAGAAATCATAGCTAGCTCGTGCTTCGTATCCAAAATTGAGCCAAAAAATGTCAAGGAAGCTCTGACAGATGAATTTTGGATAAATGCTATGCAAGAAGAACTGGAGCAGTTCAAGAGAAATGAAGTCTGGGATCTTGTGCCAAGACCAGAAGGGGTGAATGTTATTGGAACAAAGTGGATCTACAAAAACAAGTCAGACAAGCTTGGAGTGGTTACAAGAAACAAAGCGAGACTTGTTGCACAAGGTTATACTCAAGTGGAGGGAATCGACTTTGATGAGACGTTTGCTCCAGTGGCGAGACTAGAATCCATCAGACTACTTTTGGGTATGGCTTGTAACCTAAGATTCAAGCTGTTCCAAATGGATGTGAAGAGTGCCTTTCTAAATGGCTATCTGAATGAAGAAGTCTATGTAGATCAACCTAAAGGATTCACTGATCCAAACTTCCCCAATCATGTGTTCAAACCGAGGAAGGCACTGTATGGCTTAAAACAAGCTCCAAGGGCCTGGTATGAGCGGTTGACAGAATTCTTAGTAGCAAATGGGTATAGAAAAGGAGGCATTGACAAAACCTTGCTTGTCAAGGAAGAAGGAGGAAAATTAATGGTAGCCCAAATTTATGTGGATGACATTGTATTTGGGGGGATGTCAGATGCTATGGTAAAACAGTTTGTCCAACAAATGCAATCAGAATTTGAAATGAGTTTGGTTGGAGAACTTAGCTACTTCCTTGGGTTGCAAGTCAGACAAATGGAGGATTCTATTTTTATTTCTCAAAGCAAATATGCTAAGAGCATAGTAAAGAAGTTTGGCCTAGATAAAGCCAATCACAAAAGGACACCTGCTCCCACCCATTTGAAGCTATCCAAGGATGAGAATTGAGTGAGTGTGGATCACAGCTTGTACAGAAGTATGATTGGGAGTTTACTATATCTCACAGCAAGCAGACCTGATATTTCCTTTGCTGTTGGAGTGTGTGCTAGATATCAGTCTGATCCTAAGGTAAGTCACTTGAATCAGGTGAAGAGGATTCTAAAATATGTAAATGGCACAAGTGACTATGGAATGTTATATAGCAGTGATTCTGGGACAGTTTTAAAAGGATACTGTGATGCTGATTGGGCTGGAAGTGCAGATGATAGAAAAAGCTCTTCAGGAGGGTGTTTCTTTCTAGGGAACAATCTGATTTCCTGGTTCAGCAAGAAGCAGAATTATGTATCTCTCTCAACTGCTGAAGCAGAGTATATAGCAGCAGAAAGTAGTCGCTCTCAGCTGGTATGGATGAAGCAGATGTTGAGTGAATACAATGTTAAACAAGATGTTATGACTTTGTACTGCGATAATCTGAGTGCAATTAATATATCTAAAAATCCTATACAGCACAGTAGGACAAAGCACATAGACATAAGGCATCATTTCATAAGGGATCTGGTAGAAGAAAAAGTTGTTACCTTGGAACATGTAGCCACAGAGATCCAGCTGGCTGACATATTCACTAAAGCCTTGGATACAAACCAATTTGAAAGGTTAAGAAGAAAATTGGGAATCTGCATTTATGAAGACTGAATCTGCTAGAGGAGTTGTGGGCAGTTGGGGTGATTCTGAAAATGTGTAGTCAACTGCCAGGTGAAGTTTGCCTAATTGTGGCTAAAAAGGGGGAGAACATAGCCAAGATAGTCAAGAGGATTATTGCCATATGCTGCTGATGTGATGCAGAGATTAAAGGGGAGATAGATTGATGCTGCTAAAAGGTGTTTAGTTGAAAAGTGGTAATGCAGTTATTGAGGGGGAGTTTTGAAGATATCATGACATGTGAAGAGTGCAGCCAAGCAGACATCTAGGGGGAGTAAATTGCTGCACATTATGAGCTACTAAACAGCTGTGATGCTGGTTCTTGGAGGAGCACCAATTGGTTGTTGTCAATAATGAAGATGGTGCTGTAGCAGATCAAGTGATGAAGACTATGCAAAGTGTCAAACTGCTGCTAATGAGTTTCAAATGAGTTTCAAATTTCTGAAGATTATTCCGCTGCTGAAATCTCTGAAGGTGCAGAGTGCAGAAGTTGATTGCAGATTGCAGAGATTGTTTTAGCCAAAATTAGCCAAAGGGGGAGATTGTTAGTTCCTGGATTGGCTGGAATTTTTGTAAAACAAAGGTTATTCAATGTTGATGTCAAGGTGCTGATGTTGTAACATTGAAGTCTTAACACTGGGCTGTGTTAAGTAGTTAAGTGCTGAAGTTGGATGTCTGATGTCACACATGTGATGTTGTAACATCAGACCTGCAGAATTAATAACAGCAGGATATGTTATTAGGGCACGCGTATTAGCTGGAATTGTGGAGAGTGGTTAACTCATTGGATGAGAATATCTTGGGATAGATATTTTCTGTTACATGGGAGATTTGATTGCAGATCTGTTGGAGAATTAAAAGGTTGAAGATTTAAAAAGATTTTGGGGATAAAATCTGTTTTGAAGATTCAGTTTTAATTAACAAATCTGATCAAATATTGTGACAAGTCCAAGCCCAATTCAGGAGCTATATAAAGCGCACAAGACCAAAAGAAAAAGTATAGAAAACATTCAGAAGATCAAGAGCAGGAGGCTTAGTGTCTAGAGTTTGTTTAAAGTGCTTGTATTTACACTATTCTAGGGTTTGAATAGGTGTTGAGTTTCTGTCCTCTCTAAAGCTGTGAAGCAAAGAGAGTTGTGTAATTTGATCGAAGCTGTGAAGTAAGATCAAGGGTACTCAAAGTGGGTTCTTTGAGTGTTTGTAAGGGATTGAGTGGTGTTCTCATACCTAAGTGGTTTCTTAGGTAGGAAGTCATTAGTAGAGTATAAGTTTAGGAGATTGTCAACAGGTCGTTGAGTCTGTAAATTATATCTACAAGTAGTGAATTCCATCCCTGGCTTGGTAGCCCCCAGAGTAGGTTGGTTGTAACCGAACTGGGTCAACAATTCTTAGAGTTATTTTACTGTTATTGTTGTCCATTGCGCAGAGTGTGTTGTTGTGACATCACACCTTAACATCACACGTCTGATACCAGAATTTCAGGTACAATAGAATCTACGACTGGATCAGAATCATTGACCGTTGTGGAAATTTCCCAATTGTACCCCTTATAGTAACTAAGGGAGGAATTAACTATCATCCAGTGTTAGTTTGTCGTCAATTTGAATACCCGATGAGGCATGTCCCGCGAAGTGCTCATCTGGAAGGTCTTTTCTTCAAAGAAGGAGAAAATGACAGGGCACTAAAGATGGAAATAGTGCACACTTGGAAACACGTTCATAAGAAAGGACGAGAGTCTCTAGGAAAACCAGACTGTGTCTCGGTGGAGCCTTATCTCCACTGGGTACAAACTAGAGCTCTCAAGCTGAGGATCCCTTACCCTCGTCAGGAAGTTCTTCCATTAATGGACTCTGCCCTTTATTTCGTGTCTGAGACGGAAAAACATCAAGTTACACTCAACAAAGTTCAACAGGAGAAGAGGTCTTGGAGGAACAAGTATCGTATTCTTAATGTGGAATGTAAGAAAATACAGCAACTGTTAAGAGAAAAAGATGCTCTGATTGAGATTTTAGAGCAACATGCTGCAGAAAATCAGGATGACCAAAGGAGTTTGCTCGCTCCTTTCACTTGGTAAAGGAATGACAACCCGACAACGGCCCAAGAGCCCCGGTCAAAGAAGAGGAAAGCACCAGAACCAGCACTTGAGCTCTCCTCAGAGAGGACTCAGGATCCATTAGTTTAGGTTTCCTTTTCCAGCACTTTGTAATCTACTGTATTTCCATTTCCGTAATCCTTTGAATTCAATAAAATGGGGTTTCCCCACTGTTTGATATTTGCAATTGTTGAAGTTTACTTTGAATAAACAAAAAAATAATTAATAATCATTGCATTCATCATTCTCATAAACGCATTCTTCTTACCTACGAATCTTACATTTGCGTCTCGATTCTAGAGTCAAACTGTCTCATTCGTACAATACTCGGGCCAATCGTCAGAAAAAGATGGATGATCTCGAGGAAGAGAACAGAGAGTTGAGAGAAGAGATCGACACTCTAAAAGAGGATTTGAGAAAGCTTCATAACGATATGCAAGCTCTAGCAGAAGCTCAGATGCAACAAAGGACTGTGTCTCAGAGATCACATCGACGCCCATAGTGGAGAAGTTCGATCCTAGGTACAAGATGCCGAAAGATCGTCCCTGGGGCATGCCTACCAACTATATCCCGGAAGGATATATTCCACCGATCAATGAGGATCAGGGAACCGCAGCAGGAACCGCTGGGCCTAGAGGTTACAAACTTCGGGAAAGCGAAGATTCCAGGGGCATGACAGCAACTCCTGAAGGTTATAAACTTTGGGAGGCACCAAGAGTCTCGGCCATAATGACTATACCACCACCCGTGGTACACACTGTCCCAGAAGGACAGATTCCCCAGATACCTTCTGGTGGAAACGACAACATGTTCGACAGAATGAATGAGTTCTAGGAACAATTCCTGGAAATGCAGAAAGAACTGCAAGCCCTTCGCGATCAGGATCTATTTGGAAAGGACGCCGCGGACCTCCGCTTGGTCCCCAATGTGAAAGTTCCGCACAAGTTCCAAGTGCCCGACTTTGAAAAGTACAAGGGTAACTCTTGCCCTCAGAGTCACTTGGTGATGTACGCTCAGCAAATGTCAGCTCAGACGGAGAACCATGAGCTGCTCATTCATTACTTTCAGAATAGTTTAACCGGTGCCACCTTAAAGTGGTACACGGGGTTAAACCGCACCACGATCGGCACATTCAGAGATCTTGGCGCTGCCTTCGTCCAACAATACAAATACAATTTGGACATGGCACCGGACAGAGATAAACTCAGATCGATGTCCCAAAAGGACAAGGAAACCTTTAAGGAGTATGCTCAGAGATGGCGTGAAATCGCCGCCCAGATTTGTCCACCTCTTGAGGAAAAAGTGATGACGAAGATCTTCTTAAAGACCTTGAGCTCATTTTACTACGACATAATGGTCGCTAGTGCGCCAAGTGACTTCACCGAGATGGTGGGCATGGGAGTTCGTCTTGAGGAAGCCGTTCGGGAAGGACGTTTAGTAAAAGACAATGTATCATCAAGTAGTACAAAGTGATACGGTAGTGCTCTCCCTGAGAAAAAAGAGCAGGATATTGGGAATATCTCTCTCGGAAAGCAAAGGCGACGTTATCAACTAGTAGCAGCTGTAACTCCTGCTATCAACTCCACGCCTATTCCTACGTATCAACCTCGGGTTGCACAAAGCCAACCGAATCAATAGCAATATCAACAAAGGACACAACAGACTCTTCAGCAGGCTCGTCCTCCATATAACAACAACTGTACAACACGGCCACCAGGATTCGACCCTATACCAATGTTGTACGTAGAGCTATTTCTGTTACTACTGGTCAAGGGGCATGTCCAAACCCGGGCTCCTCTTACAGTACCGGAAAATCTGCCTTTTTGGTTCAAAGCAGATCAGACTTGTCCTTGCCATCAAGGAGGACCAGGGCATAACATAGAGAACTGTCTCAGTTTCAAATCCGATGTGGAAAATCTTGTTAGGAGCGGGGTTTTATCTTTCAAAGATACGAATCTTAATGTTCTCACGAACCCGCTGCCTCAACACGAGAAAGCTGCAGTCAATTTGATAGTGGGAGAGTCTAACAACATCTATCAAATTCACGATGTACTCTTATTGAAGGCCAACTTGGTCAAGATGCATTGTAGACAGAGTGGATATGGCCATGTGCCACCTCATAATTATCTCCAGTGTGATATTTGCTCTAAAAACAATCAAGGATGTTCTGTGGTGCAATCAGCTCTACAGGAACAATTGGATCTTGGATGGATCCAAGAGCATCGAATTCGTGGAGTCAACATGACCTATACGAATTCCAACATCATTCAGAACCATGACATCCGTGCAATGAATGTCAACTTGGTGGCGATGCACTCAAGGCAAAGCCAGTACCATAATCTGCCGCGGCACGATTACAATTCCTGTCTGACTTGCTCGGTAAATAAACAGGGATGCTCTTTTATACAAGAGGCCCTCCAGCGTCAGATGGATCTTGGATGAATCCAGGACTATCATGATAGAAATCCTTATCAGATCAACATGATTTAAATCTTTGATATTAGTCTGATGAATACCAGCTTGGTAGAGTTACACGCTACACAAGTACAACTCGATTTTCTCACCTCGCATAATTATCAGAACTGTAGAGGATGTTGTGAGAGTAACCAAGGGTGCGCTCTCGTTCAAAGAACTTTACAACACTTGTTAAACCACTGCTGGCTTCCAATCAACTGGACGCCGAACTACTTTGCTGATCAGATCAGAGACGTGGCTGTAATCTCTGACCCTGAGAGGAACAAGGATGTTTGTACCATCATCCCTCTATTGGAAGAATTAAAGGTTCTTAGCCAGGAACTGATTGAAGTTACTTACAACAGTCAGAAAAATCAGAAGGCTCCTGTAGTTATCTATCTGCCAGGACCATTACCGTATGAATCAGCTAAGGCAATCCCTTACAAATACGGTGCAACAATAATTAAGAATGGAAAGGAAATTCCATTACCCTCCATAGTGAATATTGCATACATCAGTCGAGTAACACGGAGCGGTCGAATTTTCAACCGAGGAGTTGGAGAACCTAACCAAGAAAAGGAACTTCAGACAGAAGCTCCTGATCCACCAGTCGGTCAATCCAGTAATCCCGACCTTTCGAAAAACAATGATGAGATGCTAAAGCTCATTCAAAGGAGTGAATACAACATTGTTGATCAACTGTTACAAACTCCTTCAAAGATCTCGGTGCTATCACTTTTACTCAGTTCCGAAGCCCACAAAAAGGCTCTACAGAAAGTCTTAGAGCAGGCCTTTGTGGAACAGGATGTGTCAATACGACAGTTCGATAGCATCATCTCTAACATCACTTCCTGCAACAACGTAGGATTCAGTGATGAGGACTTGCCAGAGGGGGGAAAAAGTCACAACATGGTGCTCAATATCACAGTTAACTGCCAGGACGATGCTTTAGCCAGTGTACTGGTAGACACAGGATTGGCTATCAACGTTATGCTAAAGTCCACTCTAATGCGACTATTATTCAAAGGATACCCGATGAGGGGCAGTGAGGTCATCACCAAAGCCTTTGACGGATCTTGAAAAGCAGTTATTGGCGAAGTCGACCTTCCCATAACTATTGGTCCTCACACTTTCTTAATCACTTTCCAGGTCATGGACGTCTGGGCAGCGTATAATTGTTTATTAAGAAGACCTTGGATACACCAGGCTGGGGCAGTCACTTCGACGCTGCACCAGAAACTGAAGTTCGTCAAGAACGATCAACCCGTCACGGTCTGTGGAGAGCAAGCCTTGCTCGTGAGTAAATTATCATCGTCTACTTATGTAGAACCCGAGGAGGTTGTTGGAACTCAGTTCCAAGCACTTTCGGTGAGCAATGAGAATCAACCAGAGAAAGGAACCTCGATTTCCTCGTACGGAGATGCTCTCAAAGCGATCAAAAGCAACAATACAAAAGGATGGGGACAGCTTGTCATTCCTCCTGATAACAAAACAAAGAAGGGTCTAGGTTTTTCTGCAACCTGTACCCAGACAACTGCTAACGATGAAAGTCTTCATCCCATTTAGGACTTCTTCCACAGTGGAGGTTTCCTTCACCCAGTGCCTCAAATAGTCCATACTATCAACGAGGAGGATTCCTCTGATAGGGATGAGGAATGGAAGTCCTATCTTAACAAGGACGGTTATATGTCTCAGGAAGAGGTGCCTACGCCATTTTCCTATCCTGCACAGAATCCTAGATTTATACTGAGGTCAGACGTCGAAATGATATATGGAGATTGTGATCCGGAAGGATGCCGTGCTCCACCAAACTCATTAGAGGAAGACACTCTGATGAAAGACAACTTTGACCACGACTATTATGGCCTAATGGATGGCCTGCCTATCTGGCAGTCGTACCCAGGAGACTTGGGGCAAGGAAATCAGCCGAATAATGAAAATCAGCTGAGCATCATTGAACAGGGATCAACACCATGTCATGGGATCAACACTTAGGTCATTCAGAAAATATCCCGTACGACGATGAATTGGCAAAGCTTGCCGGACTAGAGTTCATCAACTATGCCTTTCCCGAGGTCAACGTCATCGAGAAAGATGACTCCTCCAGTTCCACAGAAGTGTGGGACACCTTGGGACAACCCAGTGGAAAATTTGACTTCATGGTCAAGTACACCGCTCCTAAGAGCTCTCGTATCAGGCTCGAAGACATCCAGCCAACTGGATGGGGAGATTTTCCTAAGAGAACAAATACTATGCAAAATACAACTGAGGAATCCTCCTACGACAACTCTGCCTGGGAGACAGATTCCAATGATCCAGCTCCGCCAGAAATTAGCGTCATTTCTGAGGAGAAGCCAAGAAATTAGGTACCAGACTTTGTGATTCACCGAGGAGTTCGCCGCCAATGGGTTGTTGTCGATGTTTCGAAGATTGTTCATAAGTCAAAGTAATTGCCGTCTTTAACCTTTCACCCTGCCCCAGTGAAACAGATGTTTTGATAGGGCTCGCTTTTTGTAAATATCCCTCTTCGCTTCGCCCAAAGCAACAGAGTTTTGTTTTATAGGGCTGTAGTTTCAAGAATCGACTTGTTCATTAATAAAATAACGTCGTTCTGTAATTTTCGCATTAATTGTTGTTTTCTCTTTTCGCTTTTCTCAGAAAATGGTAATCCTAAAAACAATTCAAAATAAACAAGCAGTAAAAAAAAATACACTGCACACACTTGCATTTTCTCTATCTCTTCTAAAAACAATCATCACGTCATGCAGATTTCTTGTTTTAAACCCCGTTGAAACATACGATCCGATGCCTTCTCCCGACTTTGAATTCCCGGTATTTGGAGCTGAAGAAGAAGTTGACAACGAAATTCCAGAAGAGATATCCCGATTACTCAGACAAGAGGAAAGGTCCATTGAACCTCATAAAGAGCCGTTGGAAATGATCAACGTGGGTTCAGAAAAAGAGAGAAAAGAAATCAGGATTGGGGCATTGCTTAGTCCAACTACCAAAGAGAGTTTAACAAGGCTTCTCAAAGAGTTTCCCGATCTGTTTGCTTGGTCCTATCAGGATATGCCAGAGTTGGATACCAGCATCGTGGAACATCATTTACCGTTAAAATCAGAATGTCCGCCAGTAAAACAGAGGTTGAGACGGACTCACCCAGACATGGCCATCAAAATCAAAAAGGAGGTACAGAAAAGATTGACGTTGGTTTCCTCGCCACGTCTGAGTATCCTCAATGGTTAGCCAACATAGTAATAGTTCCGAAAAAGGATGGAAAAGTCAGAATGTGTGTCGATTACAGAGATCTAAACAAGGCTAGTCCAAAGGACGACTTTCTTTTACCACACATTGACATGCTGGTAGACAGTACAACAAAGTTCAAGGTTTTCTCCTTCATGGATGGATTCTCGGGCTATAATCAGATAAAAATGGCGCCAAAAGACATGGAGAAAACTTTGTTCATTACCCCATGGGGTACCTTTTGTTACAAGGTAATGTCGTTCGGTTTGAAGAACGTCGGGGCAACCTATAAAAGGGCCATGACTACTCTATTTCATGACATGATACACAAGGAAATTGAGGTATATGTCGATGATATGATTGCTAAATCTAAAACAGAGGAGGAGCATGTGACCCACCTGTCAAAGCTATTCAAGCGGTTGAGAAAGTACAAACTCCGCTTGAATCTCAACAAATGCACCTTCGATGTCCGTTCAAGGAAACTCTTAGGGTTCGTCGTCAGCCAGAAAGGAATTGAGGTTGATCCTGACAAGGTCAAGGCCATTCAAGAAATGCCTTCTCCTAAGACTGAAAAACAAGTCAGAGGATTCTTGGGACGTTTGAACTACATCTCCAGATTCATATTCCTTATGACCGCGACTTGTGCGCCGATTTTCAAATTACTCAAAAAGAACCAGGACTGCGTTTGGACAGAAGATTGCCAAACCTCCTTCGAGAGTATCAAGGAATACCTATTGAATCCGCCGATTCTATCACCTCCAGTGGAAGGAAGACCGCTGATCATCTACCTAACAATCTTGGAAGACTCGATGGGTAGTGTACTTAGCCAACAAGATGAAACCAAACGGAAAGAGTTTTCCATCTACTATCTGAGCAAGAAATTCACCGACTACGAGACTTGGTACACTATGCTCAAGAAAACTTGCCGCGCTTTGGCTTGGGCAGCCAAACGTCTCCGCCAGTACATGATTCATCACACTACTTTGTTGGTATCCGAAATGGATCCAATCAAGTATGTATTTGAAAAGCCTGCTCTCATGGGAAGGATTGCCCGTTGGCAGATGTTGTTATCAGAATATGACATAGAAATGGAATTTGGGCAATCATTGTTACCCCTCACGGTACCCACATTCCTTTCACCGCCAGACTTACGTTCAAGTGTACAAACAACGAGGCCGAATACGAAGCTTGTATCATGGGTCTCGAAGAAGCGATTAACTTAAGGATCAAAAACTTGGACGTATATGGCAACTCAGCTTTGGTTATCAACCAGATCAAAGAAGATTGGAACACATACCAATCAGGACTGATTCCTTACAAATACTATGCAAGAAGGTTGTTACCCTTCTTCAATAGAATCGAGTTTCATCACATCCCTCGTGATGAGAATCACATGGCTGACGCATTAGCCACTCTCTCTTCCATGATTAGCGTAGGTCAATGGAATAACCTACCTATGTCGACATAATGCGCCTTGAACGGCCCGCTTACATCTTCACGATTGAAGCAGTCATAGACGATAGACCTTGGTATCACGATATCAAATGCTTCCTTCAGAAACAAGAATACCCACCTAGGACACTAAGGAAGGACAGAAAATCCCTCAGAAGGCTGGCTGGCAGCTTCTTCCTGAGCGGTGATACACTCTATAAGCGGAATTTTGACATGGTCTTGCTCCGATGTGTAGACAGACCAGAAGCAGACATGCTGATGAAAGAAATTCATGAAGGATCCTTTGGCACTCATGCCAACGGACATGCAATGGCGAGAAAAATTCTTAGACCAGGGTACTATTGGTTGACAATGGAATCCGACTGCTACAAGTACATGAGGAGGTGTCACAAGTGTCAGATATACTCCGACAAAATCCATGTACCGCCAACGCATCTCAAAGTTCTCTCTTCCCCATGGCCTTTTTCTATATGGGAACTCGACATGATTGGTATGATTGAGCCCAAGGCTTCGAACGGACACCCGTTCATTCTGGTCGCCATTGACTACTTCACCAAGTGGGTCGAAGCAGCGTCATATGCTAATGTAACCCGACAAGTGGTGGTCCGATTTATCAAAAACAATATCATCTGCCGTTATGGTGTTCTGAGCCAGATCATTACTGATAATGGATCTAACTTGAACAATAAGATGATAAAAGAGTTGTGCGTAGAGTTCAAGATCGAACACCATAACTCATCTCCCTATCGACCCAAGATGAACGGAGCGGTAGAAGCGGCTAACAAGAACATCAAGAAGATTGTTCAAAAAATGGTTGTAACCTACAAAGACTGGCACGAGATGCTACCCTTTGCTCTTCATGGTTATCGCACATATGTCTGCACTTCAACAGGGGCAACCCCTTTCTCTCTCGTGTATGGCATGGAAGCAGTGCTCCCCATAGAAGTAGAGATCCCATCAATCAGGGTGTTGATGGAAGCAAAGCTAACAGAAGCTGAATGGTGTCAAAATCGACACGAAGAACTCAACCTGATCGAAGAGAAATGAATAACGGCTTTATGCCATGGTCAGCTGTATCAGCAAAGGATGAAGAAGGCGTTCGACAAAAAGGTCCGACCTCGCTTCTTCAAAAAAGGAGACCTTGTGCTTAAAAAGATACAATCATTTCTCACTGATTCTCGGGGCAAATGGACTCCGAACTATGACGGGCCCTATGTGGTCAAGAAAGCTTTCTCAGGGGGTGCCTTGAGACTTGCAACCATGGATGGAGAGGAATTTTCCTACCCCACGAATGTTGACGTAGTCAAGAAATACTTCGCCTAAACTAAAAAAAAAAAGACGTCTCGGTGGATTGAAAACCCGAAAAGGCGATCCAGGCAAAAATTAGAGACATAAGCAAAAATCATCCCGGTGGATTGGAAATATCAAAGTACAATCCAGGCAAAAGTTAGGGATTAATGGCAAGTAACTACGTCTGACAAGGTGAAATCCCCCAGTGGTAACACTATTTGTCGAAAAACTTCCAGTCAAGGTCATCTTCGACAGAAGCTCAGGATGTCCAGAATTCAAAGTTGGTAGAAGGATAATGCTCCTTATGTTTCAATGTAGCCCTCTTCCTGTAAATTACCATTTTCTAAACTTTGTAAATACTTTATGGAATCACGCGCTTGGCTGATCTCCATCCTATCAATAAATTTTGAGCCTTTGTGCTTTTGTTTATAACTCTCATTTGTTTTAGCTTTATAAGAACGACATTTTAATATGATCGACGATTCTTGAAACGAAACAAAAATGAATTTACTTGTAAAACTTTTCTGCTTCAAAATAAAGATGTCAATTTCTTTTGACTGTTGGACATCGGAAGAATGTCGCCCGCTTCTCCAGAAGTAATCGAGCTTCAAAGTTCAGAATCAAAGTACTCCTTCTAAGCCAGTGCGCCTGAATGAAGGATCAGCTGTATCAGATACGGCTTTCCCATCTGATACCCCCAGCCGAGTTTTCATCTCCTAAGTCCGACCAACATAGCTCCCCACAGGAACTATTTCTCCTAAGCAAGGCAGAATTGCTATCGTGAACCAGTGATACTTTTCATCTCCCACTGTGACCGAGTATCCAGTCGTGTTCATCTACTAGTCTGTATGTCGCGTCAGTTTTGTCAACATAAACATACATACATCATGCATTATTGATTTACATTCATATTCATATTGCATCACTATCACTCCAGTCGGTCTTATCCCCTAGTGATAATAGTCCTCTCAATCGAGTTGCCAGTTCTTTCCTCGTCAGGAAATGTCGTGTCTGAACAATCTTTCTTCACCAGTTTATTTCTGGATTAGAATTGGCCCTTGACCACTTTGATAACTTGAACCTCTGAAGAACAAGAAAACGTTCGACAAACATCACTCTTCGCCAGTTAAGATGATATCTCCGCTTTCCCAGATTAAGGAAAATCTCCAGAGAAAGCCTCTCAATCAGAGATTCGACAATGCAACAATTTTTCTCCGGAAAAATCCGCTGACGAAAAGGTCATCAGCACCTCAAAATTGGATCACATCATATGGCATTTCTCCGGGAAGATCCCGAGAAAAGTATGATGTAATAACCAAGCAGAAACAGTCTCTCAAGAGACTCGTTTTCCCCGATAAGAGTCGACAAATGGCGTCTCCAACAGAGAAGTTTGTGCACCTCTACAACTCATACGACTGGGTTCCCCAGCAAGTCTGACATTAAAACCTTTTCCGTCAAATGGCATCTCCCCAGGAAAATTCGGCGAGAAGTTTGAGGAAAGCCACTACAAATATCGTCCCTTGTCAATAAAGTTTATTGACAAAAGAAACTGAGACCAGTTCCTTGGTAGGAAACCAGGATCGAGGTGAAGTTCATTTCAGTAACTGAGACCAGTTCCTTGGTAGGAAACCAGGATCGAGGGGAAGTTAATTTCAGTAACTTAGACCAGTTCCTTGGTAGGAAACCAGGATCGAGGGGAAGTTAATTTCAGAAACTAAGACCAGTTCCTCGGTAAAAGACCAGGATCGAGGGGAAGTTTACCTTTTCTAAGCATCATTGCTTAGCAAAAGAAGAAGGATGCGTGAGCTGCCATTCATGACCACCATCAAAATTTTGGGTATTCCGATATTTAATCCTCTTGCCCCCCGAATGCCCGAATCCCTTCGCCATTCACACCTTCGGGTCCAAGAAGATTAAATAGGGGCATCTGTCATACCTCAAGTTTTGACCACTAAGATTTTCCATCATTGTGCAAATCATCATCATAATATGGAGGAACATTCATGCCTCATCAGTCTCCCCAAAGATGGGTGAGCATCCACTACTATAAAAAATTAGGGTTTCAAGCCTTCTCAGAGCTCTTAGGCAAAGGATCAATCAAGGAATGACATGATCTTCAACTTGTCTAACCTCTCAAACATCCACAATGGATCAAGAGGACTCCCACTTCAAGGATTAAGCACAAGGCTGCTCCCTTCTAAGTGGACCAAGCCTCAAGATCGCCAGTGTCACCAAATTAGGGTTTTGGTCGACCAGGGCCTCCAGATGGAAAGTTTCCTCTGAGCATGAGCCAATGCTTCAAAGCATAACCTAAGATGCTCCATGGGACATCATAAACCCAATCATCAAGTCAATTTAACCTCAGGGGATGCATTCACTAAAAAATCAGGAATTAGGGTTTCTTGACCTAATTCACCCCTAATTCACCTCTAACACACCACATTGATCCATTTGCAATAATGGATGGGTCCAAGAAGCTCGAGCAACAAGTTTCAATTTCATCAGAACCAAAATTAGGGTTTCGTGGGAAAAGTCAACTGTGCCTTTGACTTTTGACCAGGACATGCTCCCAAACCCTAGGACATGATTCAACACACCCTATAACACCTATGAAATCAATCCATCAAGTTTGATTTAGGTCAGGGACTTGATTTCATAGAGGATCGCACAGTTTGGAATTCATCTGACAAAAAGTCAACTGTGCACAAAAGTCAACTTTGACTTTTTGAGATTTTTCACAATTATGGTTTTTTAACCCTAAAATGATGTTAATGTGTGATTTGAATCATCATTCATCAAGAAAAATCAAGAAAAGTGGGATAACTTGTAAAAGGGGTAACTATAAAAACTTAGAAATTTATCGAAGTTATGGAATAAAGTGGCTAGGGTACCAACTTTGGAGGATCATAACTCCTAAACCACAAGGCCATTTTTCCCCATCCAAAGCTGGATTTGTAGCCCTCATGGCCCTCTACAAAAGCTTCAACTACACCTCATTCCAATTCATCATGGATTTTGAGTTATGGAATGATCAAATGGCTGAAATCATGAAATGTCAGTTTTCCCAACACTTAGTGAAATTTTCACTAAGTCAGAATCTGCCTTCACTTTTTTCCAAATGTAGGGGCATTTTTCACCTGGATCCAAAAAGTATCAAAACCAACTATGATCAAATAGTTGTTGTATCATAGGAGGGCTTTCCAAAATGACCTAGAACATCACCAAACTCAACTTGAGCCATGAGATATGACAATGGCAACATGCCTTGCTGAAAACTGCCAAAGTAAGGCAGATTTTGGAGTTTTGCTCGATTTCCCCAAATTTTGCAAATGACAAGCAACTCTATCCAACTGAACACCTCAAGGGGGGACCAAGGAGGAACCAACTCTGATCCCAAGCCTCCCAAGTCTTTGGAACCAAAAGTAGCATGCCAAACCTAGAAATCCCTAAAAGAGGGACAAGACTCCAATTTTGGATTGGAGGATTTAATGGATGCACCAAGGTGGCATGGACTGAGCCATTTCCAATTGAATTCAGTCAAGACTTATCCAACAAGTAGGGAACCAGCAGCCTGTGCCCTAACCTCTAGTCAATGGCTAGAGGAGACTTGGATTCTCATTGCTCAACATTGGCCAAACCTATGCAGCAGTTGCCATTCACTATTCCTTGCAAAACAAACTTGCTCTACTATAAATAGAGCTCAATTGTGATCAGTTTGAGTACACCAAAGCCATCAAACAGATGCTTTCCTCAAAATCTCATTCTTCACTCCAATTTTGCCTTCTAAGGCAAGTCACTATCGGGTTTTGAGTTTGAGAGCTATTCCAATCAAACCAATCACACATACACCTCATAAACATCATATAGAAGTGATCCAAACACTCACATAACATCTGGAACACCAAAATCACAAAATCACCAGCCAATTGCTCAAGTTCTTGACAGATTTGCAGTTGGGGTACCATCTCAAGTTCCAGATCATTTCAATCCACTCCAAGCATCCAGACACACTCCATGGCACCTAGGGAAGCTATCCACATCATTGGAACCTAGCGGTAACACCTCTAACACAAAACACGATCACCAGCTGCAAGAGGTAAGCATGAGCTCTTCTAACTCTATGATCTATGCATTTTTTGCTGCACAATAATTTGGCCATATGTTCATAATCATACATGGAGTGTTTTCCCTCAATCAATTGCATCGTTTGAATCGTGTGTGGAATTTCTGAACCTTCTTGCAAATTTTAGGGTTCTTGAGGTTTCTCTTTGATTTCTTATTCCATGCTTAAAATAAATGAAATTAAAGACCATAGACATGATCGTGAGGTTGAAACGAGTAGATTGATATGTAGATTGCATGATATAATCAAGTATTCAGTGAGATTGGATAGAAAACGAAAATATGCAGAAACAGAGGGTGGCGCGTGTTCTTGCCCTTGTTCTTGGCGCCCTTTTTGAAAATTCAAATATTTGAATTTTGTGATTTTATTTAATTGATTCAAAAATTAATTTCTCTCTAAGTTTTAATGATTTTGAGTTGATTCTTTTTTTAATAATTCACAAAAATGTTAAAATATTTGATTTTGCCAAAAAAATCCCAAAAATATTATTTATTTCATATAATTGATACTTTTGCAAAGAATTAATATTTTAATTGTTTTTGACATTTAAAATATTTTTTCCTTCTTGATTTTGCAAATTTTAATGATTTCTAATCATTTTGTAGGTCAAAAGTTGATTTTTGAAACATTAATCCAAGATCCCAATTTGTTTTCCACATGTTAAACAATTTTGATCATTTAATTGAATTTTTTATTCAATTAAAATACATTTTGAAAACAAATTAGGGTTTTTGATTAATTCAACCCACATCAAACTTTTTCAAACACCTTTGGGCCTCTAAAAGAGTGTAAGACGCAACCCCCCTTAAAAAACCAAAATATTTTGGGCCTCAGTGTATTGTATAAGTCCCGATACCGTCAAAAAGTTCGGCGCGATCGTCGCCTTTTTAACAAAAACCCATGGGCCTCTCCTTGAACTGTAAGCCCCATCACTTGTACAAAAATGAATCTTTGGGCCTCTAATAGAGTGTAAGACCCAATCCCCTTTTAACCAAAACAATTTTTGGGCCTCGGACAGTGTATAAGCCCCTCTGCATTAAATGAAAATCTCGACACGATCGCCAGTTCAAAAATCAAACCTGGACCTCTCCTTGAGCTGTAAGCCCCACCACTTGTGTAAAAACAAACCTTTGGGCCTCTAATGGAGTGTAATACCCAACCCCCTTTGTACATTAAAACTTTGTGGGCATCACTTATTGTATAAGTCCCTCGTATAGTGTACAAAACAACAGTGTAATCACAGATAAAACTTCGGGCCTCTCCATGAGCTGTAAGCCCCAACAATCTTTTCAAAGCACTTTCTCCTTTGATTTTGTATATAATATTGTTATCAAAGCTTTCTTTGTTGAACAAACTAACCAAACAGCATGGAAGCTCTACAACCGAGTATGTATTTACCCGCTTTCTTTATCCGCTTTCATATATATAACTGTATTGTGGGGCTGCTCACTGTAAGTCTTCCTTCACAAACTCTTATATACCTGTCAAATATCCAGTGTGTAATACTAGTATAGTTATTCAGAGTTTTCCCCGGCAACTACGTCTAGCACTAGGTAAAGCCCCGTTGATTGCTCTTAAATACAGTTAAAACTAGATCCCCATAGGATTACCAGACACAGTCTTCCCTCCTCTTGGGGTTAAACAATATGGAGATGTGAAAGACAGATTCTTTTTGAACCCTTTCTCAGACTGTCACCCTTAGAAGTTGTCAAAGAGACTCTACTCCCCAGAGATGATCTTTTCTCCGTGAATGGCATCTCTTGAGTTTCTTCCAAATTCTCGGACTTTCCTGGCTTGATCTATTCTTGGTGAATAGCATGTCTTGAATTTCTCGGGGTTTGGGGACCCACAGGCTTCTTAAAAGCACCCTTAGAAATTGTCAAAGGAGCTCTAACTCCCCAGAGATGATCTTTTCTCCGTGAATGGCATCTCTTGAGCTTCTTCCGAATTCTCGGACTCTCCTGCGTTGATCTATTCTCAGTGAATAGCATGTCTTGAACTTCTCGGGGTTTGGGGACCCACTGGCTTCTTAAAAGCATCCCCGCCTCCTCTTGGGCGTTGTACAAGGACCCTTTTGGTTTCTTAAAAGCTCTCATGCCTCCTCTTGGGCTTAGTACAAGGACCTAGAGACCTCTACAGGTATAGGAACAGAACCTAGTCATCAATTTACTAGAGCTGTCTTTCTGAGTCAAGTGTCAGACCAGTTAATGGGTTGACCTTCATCCAGCCTTCTCTTGGGCATTATACAAAGATCATTCACTTATCCGAGAATCAATTTCTCAAAACACCCGAGACTTGGACAGTCTCAATACCCTCTGGATTTCCTATTTCCTTAAAGAATAGGAAATAACCCTGATCCTCTAATCAATCCCAAGGTACAACATTACCCATATAAGAACTGATTTTCTCTTTATCCGACATACTGAACCTGTCGCTAGACTGAAACAGTTACATTGGCTTCCTCTTGGGCCTTGTACAATTATTCTCCTCAGCGGAGCTAACCTTTTCAGACTCTCTTGATGAGTCAGACCTTTTAGCCTCTATCTCGGGCTTCATATGAGATACAAAAACACTCTCTTATTGAGTATAAAAGACTCTCTTGTTGAGTCAACTCCTTTAGCCTCTATCTCGGGCTTCGTACGAGATACAAAAACACTCTCTTGTTGAGTATAAAAGACTCTCTTGTTGAGTCAATCCCTTTTAGCCTTCATCTCGGGCTTCGTACGAGATAGAAAATCACTCTCTTGTTGAGTATAAAAGACTCTCTCGTTGAGTCAAACACTTTTTAGCCTCCGTCTTGGGCTTCGTACAAGACACATACAAAAACACTCTCTTGTTGAGTATAAAAGACTCTCTTGCTGAGTCAACTCCTTTAGCCTCTCTCTTGGGCTTCATACAAGACATATAACAGACTCTCTTGTTAAGTCAACCCTTTTAGTCTCTCTCTCGGGCTTTGTACGAGACACATAAAAACACCCTCTTGTTGGGTCAATAGCCTCCTCTTAGGCTTTGTATAAGGAAAACCCCGGTTGAGTCAATCAACCTTTTAGCATCAAAGTTGTGCCTTGTCCATAGCATACAAACATCAACAACTCCCCTTTAGAGATGACAAATTCTCTCTAAAGTCAAAACCCTTTAGCTTCATATCTTGGGCTTCGAACAAGATACAAATAGACCCTTCAGCTTCACATCTTGGGCTTTGAACAAGATACAAACCACCTTTAGCTTCACGTCTTGGGCTTTGAACAAGACACCAAAACGACCTTTTTCCTCCCATAGAATAGGAGGAACTATGATCGCTCTAATTTCCCTGTTTCGTCAAACAGGAATACGTAGGCATAAGATTTGAAAAATCTTAGCGAGCATACTAATAAAAAAACCCAAAATCCCATACCTCCATCAATCAATCGAAAAGCATCGGTCTTAAACCTCCCACCAATCACCCAGGCACTATTTTAACAAAATAACTTAAGAGAGACCCACAATCTCAATAGCATCTGTAAACCAACAGTCTTCTGTTTAAACTCAGTATGCAAGCAGGGTTAATTGGAGACATCTATTTCCTTTCCTTCATCAGCTTCAATAGGATAAAAAATGAATCGAATTGTAGTACCCTAAAGAGATAGTGCTTCGCAACCACGCAAAAATTCGTGCTACAACTGCAGCAGCAGAACAGTAAGATAACAGTAATCAAATGCAGTAAAAATACAGTAATATACAACAAAATAAAGCACAACAGCAAACACCTAATGAAATAGAAACAAACAAGTGCTAGAATTGACTCGCAAAGAGGATGGACCAGCAAGAGGTCAACCTGTCCCCAGCAGAGTCTCCAGCTGTCATTTCCTGTGAAAAAACAACCGGCGAGAAAAACTAGAACAGAAGAGTCGCTACCGAACGTTATTTATCCAAACGCAGGGAAAGGAAACGATCGAAGAAAACCCGAAAGAGGGAAAGACTAGGTCATCGCAACCATAGTCCGGGTTCGGGAGTCGGTTACACGAGGGGAAGGTATTAGCACCCCCACGCGTTCATCGTACTCGATGGGATCCACGCTTGTTGTCTAATCAAAGGGTGAGTTATCTAAAGCCTACTGCTAAACAGAAACAGAAAACGAAAAGGAGAAAAAGAGACTCGATAGGACATCGCCGTCCTAGGCCTACGTATTCCCTTGTACAATGGGAAAGTCAGAGTCAACGTAGTTTGGAAATCAAAAGGAGGAAATCTATCCTATATCTAACCAGAAGGAGGAAATCAGAGCAGTCGTAGTTCGACCCAACGAGGTCAGTGTTTTTTATGAGCGACGTTAAATTTGCGCCCGACAGTTAGGGTCGATGCCTGTTTGCGACTAAACGGAAAATAATGTGCTCTTTCTGAAAAAAGATTTGAAACTTAACAATCCCGAAGGATAAAAAGATTTGAATTTGTTTTGTGTTTTTTAGACAGAAGTGATTTAAGTTAGTTCATAACTTGCATTGCACCAAAGTCTATGGCATAGGAACGAATGCATAGCAAATCGTCCCAAGACAGGACGTCCGCTAAACACTCTAGAAAAATGAGAGGAAACCCCTCATTCCTCATTTCCTACACTTAAGGCTCGTGCGCAATACGCGTTATCTTTATTAAGTGTTTTAGAGTTGTTATGAGATGAGAAGAAGACTCAAGTCGAAAAGAAAAGACTACGGGGAAATCTATCCTAATGTTGTCATGCAAAAGGTGGCCATAAGGTTGAGTTCAAAGGGGAAACATCTACCTAAGTTAGCATGCTTGGATCGAGCCTAATGTCTATCCTACTCCGAGCTTAATCAGAAATTAAGTCGGACTAGGAGCCTTAAGGGAGCAAGCAAAAGCAAGGGAAAAACCAAAGCGATAAATCAAAAACAGTGGCTACAACAGCGCTCCAGCACCTGCACGGCGGTAAAATCCAGCCATCACAACAAACAGCATTTAACAGCTCATGTTCAGTATAAAAGGAGGTGTAGAAGGTCAAATAGCAGCACATACAACAACACATATGCACCAAGACAGTAGTGGAAAACAGGGCAGCATGCATCCAAAAATGATTCAAACATGGAATAACCAACATGCCTCAAGCATTACACATTCTACCTATCAAACATGATCACAATCATACCACAAACCATGGTAAACAATCTTGAAAACATCATGAGATAATGCACAACATTAAGCACATGAACAAGTCAAATCAAGTATGCATCTCATGAAATTAAAAGCAAAAAAGCATATGCAACGCAACAACTACAACAACACCAGCAATAATTCACAATTAACATGCTCAAGGAGTGTGTGCAAGGTGTTCATCACATCAAGAGATCAACAACGCAAACATGAACATTCGTCAATGAAAACTAAAAAATCGCGTGTCGAAGAATCGTGTTCATGCAAAGGTGCGGGGTAAAACAACCCAAGAATAATCCACAAATCATCATCATATCAATCCATGAAGTTTAGACATGCAAGAGACCTCAAACAAGCAAGAAAATGCAAGAAAAACACACTCTGCTTCAGTGGTAATCGATTACTCACATAGGGTAATCGATTACTCAGTTGAAATTTGACTAAAAACGTGGAAATAAGGCAGAGTAATCGATTACCCTGTTTGAGTAATCGATTACTCAGTTGGAATTTGACTAAAAACGTGGAAATAAGGCAGAGTAATCGATTACCACTGAAACAGAGGCAGAAATTCAACTTTGAAAAGAACTTTTCAGCAGCAAATCACTTATGCAATCATTTCCAATGATCATGTAATCAACAATGCACGAAAATTAAGTTCAATCACAGCAATCAAACATCACTTAGATTCAATAATCATCAACATGAACAATCAATTTCAAGCAAATAGATCAAATCACATGCAAAACCAAGGATCTACATTGCATAAGCTAAAATTAAGCTAAATCAAGTATAGATCTAAGAAAAACCAACCTACAAAGCTGAGATTTGCTTTGGTAAGTTTTGCAAACAAAATTTGATGAATCCAAGCAAAAATTCCAAGATCTATGAGCACCTTGCAAGCAAAAGCTGAAAATCCAAGCAATAAGCTACCAAAACTCCAAAGTCACTTCCAATAAGCACTTCTGAAATTCCAGATCTAGATCCAAACGAAAATCACCAATGAAAGGCAACAATGAAGTGATGATGAAAGGCTATAGCTCAAGAATTAACAAGTTCCAATGAAGAACTTGTTAATCTCTATGGAAGAGCTTTGAGTATGGTTGAAAATGGAGGTTGAGAGTGAAAAAGTGAGAGAATTGAGAGAATTCTGAAAATTGAGAGTGAAAAAATGATCAAGGTTATGAGAGGTTGTGAGTTGATTAGATTAAATAACCCCTAGGTTAGGAGTTAAGTTTGGGTTTGGAGTGAGATTTGGTGGGTGGAAATTGAGATGAAAAATGAATTAGGAAAGGAAATGAGGAATTAGAGTGGATATTGTTGGAAGGAAATTGAATTTTTGGGTGGAAAATGATGAAAATAGATCGGTTCTAGATCCTTCCCACACATGCACAAGCCAAGCACATGATCACAAATGATCAAAAATTCTGCAGTGCTGAAAATTGCCATATTTTTGCAATTTCGCCCAGAGTAATCGGTTACTCACTTTGAGTAATCGATTACTAAGTTCAAAAATTCAAAATTTTGGCGCCAAAAGGAGGGAATGTTGCAAAATTTCCTGTTTTCAGCCGTTCTGAGCCATACTAAGCCTTTAAAACCTGTCATTGGATATTACCACTGAATCATGCCTGAAATATGTTGTGAATCCTATTTCGTGCTTGGAATAGTGCTGAACATAATCGTCTGGTGTTGGATCGCTGATCAAAAAGTGACTGCCAGAGCTTCTGATTGTCAAATCATCAAATGAGCAAAATAAATGCTCAAAAAGACTTTGAAAGTTATCTGCTTGGCCCTAAACACTAATGGAATTTCTTCTGAACTGGATGAGCTGCTGAAGTGTGAGAAAATACCTTGATCCCATGCCCAAAAGAACCATGCAAATGCAAAAATGACAATGCAAAATGAGATGAAACATAAGCCAGTCAGAAATAGAACACGAGGGCAAATTTTGGGGTGCTACACCCGAAAGATACGCCCGTGCTCGTCTTTTGCTCTGAAGAATTAGAAGAGCAATGGTAGAAGAATAAAAACAAAGACCACTTAAGGACTTCGCCTTACCGTCCAACGAAGAACCCCACTCTAGTATTGTAAACCCAACTATTCCGGCTAACAACTTTGAATTAAAACTTTCTCTATTGCAACTAGTGCAACAAAACCAGTTCGCAAGTCTTCTTACGGAGAACCCAAACCAACACTTAAAAGTTTTTATTCAATTAGCAGACACCTTAAAAACCAATGGTGCTTCTCCTGAGGCGATACGTCTAAGACTATTTCCCTTTTCCCTCAGAGATAAAGCCCGATCATGGTTAGATTCCCTTCCAGCAAATTCAATAACCACTTGGAATGACCTAAAGAAAGTATTCCTAGCTAGATACTTTCCACTGAGTAAAACCATTGTCCTATGAAACCAAATAACTAGATTCACTCAACAAGAGGGTGAATCACTTTTCGACGCCTGGGAAAGATACAAAGAACTATTAAGAGCTTGTCCACACCATGATTTAGAACAATGGCTTATAATTCATACCTTTTATAACGGACTCATGTATAACACAAAGATGACCATCGACGCTGCCGCCGATGGTGCTCTGATGAACAAACCTTACCCCGAAGCTTGCGCTCTCATTGAATATATGGCACAAAACCATTACCAATGGGGAACGGAACGAGCACCGGTAGAGAAGAAAGAGACCAAAGGAGGTATTTACGAAGTTAGTTGTCTTGACCATATGAAGCCCAAAATGGACGCCATAGCCCAAAAAGTTGAAAGTTTAACAATTAACTCTACAGCTACCGTAGCTACGGATCAACCCGGATGCAAAATCTGTGGTACCCAAGGACATACCATAGCTGAATGTCATCTTTTAGCTGAAACAAACACAGATCAGGTCAATTATGCCCAAGGTAACCCCTATTCAAACACTTACAACCCTGGATGGAGGACTCACCAATTTTTCCTATAAGAATACTAACCATACTCAGACTTCTACACCTCAAAGACCGCCAAGTTTCCAAGCCTAAAGACCAAATCAACCTATGCAAGCTACTCCTCAAAAATCGAATCTTGAGAAAATTATGGAGAGCTTCATTATAGCCCAAACTAAGCAAAACAAAGAATTCATGAACCAAAACATTCACATAAATGGGCTAATTACACAATTAACCACAAAAGTTGATTCTGTGATTACCCACAACAAAATGCTTGAAACCCAGATCTCTCAAGTGGCACAGTAACAAGCTACTCAAGCTATACCAGGAGGACAATTTCCTAGACAACTCCAACCTAACCCCAAAGGGCATGCAAATTCTATTGCCCTACGAAGTGGAACTACTTACACTGAACTTGTTAACCCTAGGGTGAATAATCCAGAACCCCCCAAGAAAAATGTTGTGACCACACCTGAGAAACAAGTAGAGGAACTAGTAGAGTCTGAGAAAAAAAACGATGAAGAGGTTAAGTATAAGGAGGGAGAGAAAGATAATGAAGTATATGTACCACCCCACCTTAAAAACCACCAATCCCATATCCGCAAAGACTTAAGCAAACCAAATTAGTTAACCAATACAAAAAATTTGTAAAAGTGATTGAGAAGCTCCACGCCGAGATTCTGTTCACCGAAGCTATTACCCAAATACCATCTTACGCAAAATTCCTTAAAGATATCTTAACCAACAAACGAAGACTTGATGATCCTAAACCCTTAGAATGCAATTCTATTGCAGAAAATAAGCTTGCTAAAAAGAAGAAAGACCCCGGAAGTTTTTCTATACCTTGTGTTTTAGGAAACCATGTCATCAACAAAGCACTTCTGGACTTAGGAGCCAGTGTAAGCTTAATGCCTTTAGCCGTTTGTAATAGGTTAAACCTAGGAGAAATGCAACCGACTAGGATGTCTCTTCAATTACCTGATAGATCAGTTACATATCCAATAGGCATTTTAGAAGACATTCCAGTTAGGACAGGCCAACTCTATATTCCAACAGATTTTGTCGTCATGGACATTAAAGAGGACGACGAAATCCCGATCCTTCTAGGTAGACCATTCTTCTCAACAACTAGAGCTATAATAGATGTCAAAAGAGGAAAAATGACCTTTGAAGTAGGTGATGAAAAAGTAGAATTTATATTATCCAAATTCTTAATGGCACCTACCATAGATGACTCCTGTTATGCCGTCGATATCATCGATGAATGCATAAGAGATTTAGACCAAGCAGATCCCGTTGAAACAATTAAATTGGCTTCGACCCCCATAATGGAGGATAATGGATTTAAAAGTTTAGCTGAACCTTATATAGATGACAGCCTTTATGAATGCTTAGCACTCACCCAAAACCATATGCCATGTCCTAAGAAACCTGCAGTGGAGCTTAAGTAACTGCCTAAGAATCTGAGATACGAGTTTTTGGATGAAGAACTAAATCGTCCAGTGATAGTTAGCGCCACCTCAAATGGTGATGAAACCAATCAACTCTTAAATGTCTTAAGAAAATATCCCGCAACTCTAGGTTATAACATTTCTGATCTCAAAGGGATAAGCCCATCTGTGTGCATGCACCAGATTATGCTGGAGGAAGATTCTAAACCCTCTAGAGAACATCAAAGAAGGATAAACCCCATAGTGAGTGATGTGGTAAAAAGGGAAGTGTTAAAATTACTAGAGGCTGGGATAATTTATCAAATCTCTGATAGTTAGTGGGTAAGCCCTGTGCATGTGGTACCTAAAAAGGGAGCTGTCACAATAGTACAAAACAAAAGAGGAGAACAAGTAGCTAAACGTATAGAAAGCGGTTGGCGTATGTGTATCGATTATAGGAAAGATCATTTCCCTCTTCCATTCATAGATCAAATGCTTGAACGTCTAGCTAAACATTCTTACTTTTGTTATTTAGATGGATACTCGGGATTTTTCCAAATTCCTATTCACCCCGATGATCAAGAGAAAACAACCTTTACATGCCCATATGGAACATTTGGCTATCGACGAATGCCATTTGGACTATGCAATGCCCCAGCTACCTTTCAACATTGTATGATGGCAATCTTCGCAGATTTCCTTGACGAGATCATGGAAGTTTTCATGGATGATTTATCGGTATGTGGATCCAGTTTTGAAAACTGCCTGACTAACCTTGAGAAGATTCTGGAACGATGCGTGGAAGTCAACCTCGTTCTAAACTGGGAGAAATGTCATTTTATGGTCACCGAAGGAATAGTGTTAGAACACATAGTATCTGAAAGAGGCATTGAGGTTGACAAAGCTAAAATAGAGGTTACATAAAACCTCCAACAATCAAAGACAGTTAGGGAAATCTGAAGTTTTCTTGGACACGCCAGTTTCTACCGACGCTTCATCAAGGATTTCTCTAAGATAACCAAACCTTTGACTGGCCTTCTATTGAAAGACGTTGAATTCAGTTTCGACGATAAATGTCTCGAAGCCTTTAAACACCTTAAACAAGCATTAATCTCCCCACCTATTATATAACCTCCCGATTGGAACCAACCTTTCAAAATTATGTGCGATGCAAGCGACTATGCTGTTGGTGCTGTTTTAGGACAAATGAGAGATAAGAAACTGCACGTAATCTATTACGTAAGTAGAACATTAGACGTCGCCCATCTTAATTATGCCACAACCGAAAAAGAACTCCTCGACGTAGTTTTCTCTATTGACAAATTCCGATCTTATTTAGTCGGAGCCAAAATTATAGTTTACACTGATCACGCTGCAATCCGATATCTTTTAAGCAAAAAAGACGCTAAGCCTAGATTATTTCGTTGGATCCTTTTGCTACAAGAGTTTGATTTGGAGATTCGTGATAAGAAAGGCACCGAAAACGTGGTCCCTGATCACCTTTCTAGGCTAGAATACCTAAAACCAGATCTAATCCCAATAAATAATGACTTTACTTATGATAGACTTATAGCAGCAGTTTGAACCGATCATAGTGATGACCCTAACCTTTATTTAGAATTAGACCTTGGAAACGCCCTAGTAGTAACGAACGTACCTTGGTACACCGATTTTGTAAATTACCTAGCCGCCGATATCATACCCCCTGACCTCAACTACCAACAAAAGAAGAAGTTCTTTCACGGTGTGAAACAATTTTACTGGGATTAATCCCTTCTATTCAAGAGAGGCGTAAATGGTTTATTTCGTCGTTATGTCCCTGAAGAGGAGGTAGAAAACATAATCAAACATTGTCACTCTGCACCATATAGTGGAGACGCAGGCACATCTAAGACTTGCGCCAAAATACTCCAAGTAGGCCTATTTAGACCAACACTATGGCGCGACGTCCATGCCTAAATTGTCAGATGTGACCAGTGTCAACGCACTGGGAATGTCTCAAGACGTGACAAAATGCCCTTGAAAAATATCCAAGAAGTAGAACTCTTCGATGTCTGGGGAGTAGATTTTATGGGACTCTTCCGATCTTCGACGAGAAACAAGTATATCCTAGTAGTCGTTGACTACGTGTCTAAGTGGATTGAGGCTGTAGCTTCACCTACCAACGACACTCGTGTGGTCATTAAATTATTCAAAAACAACATATTCCCTAGATTTGGAGTACCTCGGCTAGTTATAAGCGACGGTGGATCAAACATCATATCAAGGATATTTGATAACTTTTTAAATAAATATGGAGTTAAACATAAAGTAGCAACACCCTAGCATCCGCAAACCAGCAGACAAGTAGAGGTATCAAATAGGGAGATTAAGCAAATCTTAGAAAAAACCGTCTCATTATCTAGAAAGGATTGGTCCCTAAGACTACAAGAAACATTGCGGGCTTATAGGACCACTTTCAAAACCCCTATAGGAACAACCCCTTACCAGTTGGTTTACGAAAAGTCTTGTCACTTACCCTTTGAGCTGGAGCATAAAGCCTATTGGGCCATCAAAACCCTTAATATGGATTACTTAGTAGCCGGTGACAAACGCATTCTCGACATCTATAAATTAGAAGAAATACGTCGCAATGCCTATGAAAATGCCATTATCTATAAAGAAAGAACTAAAGCATGGCATGACAAGAGGATTGTTAAGAAAGAATTTAACGTAGGCGACCTTGTACTTCTCTTCAATTCTAGATTGCAGTTGTTTCCTGGTAAGTTACGCTTAAGATGGACTGACCCCTATGAGGTCACTAAAGTCCTGAAGTCTAAGGTAGTAGAAATCCGAAATCATTCATATAGTCCTTTCATGGTAAACGGACAACAGTTGAAACACTATTACGGAGGTGACATCCCTACTTATTACTCTAGTCATAATCTGATCGAGCCACCCATTTCTACATCTATTATGTGAGTTCCATAATCGTCGAGCTAACGACGTTAAACAAGCGTTGCGTGGGAGGCAACCCACGTCCATTTTATATTTATTGCTTTATCATTTTTTTATTATTTCTATATTATTCTCAAAAGGTGAATTATTTATTTTTATCTGCTTAACGGGACTGACTTGTGTGATATTTATGTTTCAGCTTTCAGATCCCATCGCTTTTGATAGCATTCTCCACTAACCTTATTTTTCAGGATGCAGCACTTCGATGATATACATGTTGTGTTCAGAGATGACACTCTGAGGAAACGATTTGTGGTCCTTTCTGAGCGACCAATGCTTCTGACCAGATACCTTGACTCCAAGTGCCTAGAAGCCTTAGGTCTTGAAGCTAGTGTGAGATACCTTTGCCACCAACTCCAATGGGATGAATAATCTGATGCCATGAATGTGACATACAGACACCACACCCTAGAATTCCTTAGCTCACTCATCTATAAACCCTACATTGGTAGAGGATTCAAAAGAGGCCGCATTAACTTCAGATTGTTTGGAAATGAGTACACTTTTACCCAACAAGATTTTTCTAACCTGCTAGGATTTCAGTGTGGCCTTGATGCTATACATGAATTCCCTGAGTGTGACATCATGCAGGATGAGCTTGATAAGTTCTGGAGTGAAATCATTGGTGGAGAAGGCCCTGATCCCTCCACCCAGCTGTCAAACAAGATCCATAACCCAACTTTTAGATACTTCCAGATGATTTTAGCCCAAACCTTCTTTGGAGAGAGTGAAAGCGATAACCATGTTAGTGATGGGGAAATTCTTATGCTCTTTTGCACCTCCTAGTCACGTCCTGTAGCCAGCAGAAATTTCCTAGTAAACAACCTTTACATGACTGCCAGATCCTCCGAGGGACCCATCCATGTAGGAGGAACAGTGACCCACATCGCCTATGCCCAGGGTCTCATTAGAAAAATATCTCACCTGACCGCCTATTGTGACTGTACCCTAATCAACCTGAACCATTGCTTGGACCGTGGCCTAATTAGGAGAGTCTTTTTCAGTCCCGAACATTATAAACTCCTTATCGACGATGAGACCATCCACTACTTTGGACTACCACATCCTACCCGAATGAATGTCTACAACAAAGAGAATTGGTCATACCCTTTAGAGGCCCAGGATGAGACACCTGATAGACTCAAATCCGCACCTGTTCCTGAGTACTATCCTACACCTCTCCCATAAAGGACCACAGTTTATTCCTCTAATATTAATTTGCAGCGACACAACATTTACTCTGAGTTCGACAGTATGCACAAGGAGATGATTTCTCTTCGCGAAGATCTTACCGATTTGACCATTTAGATGGAGACTCTAAGGCCACTCATGCCACTGAGATCGATTACCTGTATCAGGAAATGTATAGTCTCTGAGGCCAGCTTGCAGAGGCGCGGGCATTCTATCCACATATGAATCAGGATGTCCGTCACCAATCATTCCAGAAAATTTTCTAGAGCACTGAGGACATTGGTCACACTACGTGTGGGGGAGATTTTCCGCATTATTATTATTATTTGATTCACCATTATCAGACATTCCATTGTTTTTAGTCGTTTTATTTATTTTCGCATTTTATTTCCGCACTTTATTTTCGTTACTAGGCTTATTATTATTATATCAAGTATCTTGATACATTGCATTCATTTACTATATACAATTATCACCGTACTATATTTTATCAGTGAAGTTTAAAATTGGCAAAAATTTTATTATTGTTATTATTTATATTGCATACCCAATTTTTGTCATTTATATCACATAAAAATATCCTTTATGTCTCTTGCATGTACCATTACTAAGAAAAATCTCAGAAGACGCTACATACACCCCCAAACAAAGATACAAACCAAGTCAAGGCCCACAAACCCGTATAAGGGATGCCAGTCCAAAAGACAGACGGCGGACGCCATCTCCCTCTTGGCGGGCGCCATGGGGTTTGGCACCTTAACACGAGACAGAATGTGAAAAACCACCATTTTTCACATTCAACTCATCTCCTACCCTCATTATCTCCATTTTTGACCCACTTAAAAATCCACAAAATCCCATTAATCACTCATTCAAGCATTAAGCCACTACCATTTCCACTATCCCACTCACTTTCCACCCATAAAACTACAATCTTTCATAAAAAATTCCACAAAATCTCATTCCACAAATTTTCACCAAAACCCCCCATTTACCTTCAACAAACATCAACAATGGCAGAAATGGAACACGGAGGAATTATTTTTCGAGATTTAAAAGCAGGAGATAGCAAAAGGAAGAAATTTGAAGCATTGATGACACTCAAAAATTTTGCGATGAAGTATATCGATACAAACTGCCTGTATAGCCTAGGTATCCACAATAGTATTTTTTACATGCTTGCTAATTTAGGATTACATGATATTTTTACTCGTAAAGAACCTACCTATGAGAGGCTGATCCGGGAATTTTTGAGTTCCCTGATTTATATTGTTAGTCCTAATACTGCTAGCACCGCCGATACAGTGAAATTTAGGACATTTAATGTTGAATATGAGGTCACTACAGACTACCTCGCAGGTTTGTTAGGACTCCCTCATGGGGAAGGTGCTATTTGTGAGGCACCTTTAGAAACTAATTGGAAAATTGAGGCTTTCCAACCGTGGAGAGATCTGACAGGTCGAACCTCTAATTCTTTCGAAGGTAACTTGGCCTTAGATATCCACAACCCGACCATACGTGTTTTTAGACTTTTGTTGGCATCCACAATTTTCTCCCGAGAAAATCCAAATAAATTAAATTCTAAAGAATTCATCTTTCTACAGGATGCCCTCTTATAGAGGATATTGAATATTGTTCCTTTGATGATAGCACACATGTGTGCTGTTGAGAAAAAGGGCAGAACTATAGCATTTGGAGGATTGATTACCTCCATTGCGCGTGCACTTGAGCTAGACGCCGAGCTAGCTACATTAGAACCACTTCCACCTCGCACAATAAATTTGAAAATTTTAAGAGATATGCGATTGTGCAAGGTGAGGAAAGGAGGGGGCTACACCCTCATGGTTCATAATGTAGCTATCCCGAGTGTTGTTTTACCTTGTTCCCGTCGTACCAATATGCGACTTAGAAGAAACTGGACTTATGATATACAGGCTGTACCTTTTCTCGGTCCATTACCACCAAACGTCCCAGAAGACGAGGATGACGAAATCGATGACGAATATGGGCGGAGAAACCAATCTCTTTTTCATAATACACCTCCACCACATGCATCACCTACACACACTCCACCTTTTACTAACCCTTCTGTAGGTACACCTACGGGATTTTATATCACTGAAGAGATGTGGAGAGCACAACAAGCTCGCGAAGAAGAACGTGATGGCCTATTTTATGCCATGTATGAGCAGCAACAGGACATGATGGAATTCATGTGTGAGTCGCAATGGCAAACTGAGAGATCTACGCGTTCTATGTTGGAAACTCAGCTCGCTATAGCTTTTCAACGGCAATGCCAGCAAGCCTACCTTGACAGGCGATTTGGGCTAGTGGAGGCTACTCAAGGTTCCATACTAGGAGGCCTCCACGAACTCCTAGAGTCTAATGCCTCATTATCAGTGAGGATTGAGCAGCTTGAGCTTTCACAGAGTGCCCGACACCGCAGTAGGAGCCGTCACCCTCGACGTTCAGAACAGGGAGGAGAGGGTACTAGTGATCAGCGGTAGCATCATCCAGGTTCTACCTATCTCTTTTTCACCTTTTATCGAAACATTAGGGACAATGTTTAGTTTAAGTGTGGGAGGGGATATTTACTGTTTTTAGTTTTTCTTTATTCTGTTCATTTTATCGCTTTCTAATTTAGGTTCTAAGTATGCTTTTAGTTTATTTTTACTTTGTTTTAAATAATTACATGTGCTTGACGAGTCATTTGTGTAGTTTGTCTATCTTCCCCATTTCTTGAGCCATAACAAAAAATTTAATAAAGAAAACAACTTTTATTTTGAAAATTTGGGCTGTTAGACAAGTTAGGATCATATGCGGAAACTTGGGAAGACTTTTGAAAAATCGATATTGTTTTAACACCGTAAGTTTCTCAATTATAGGACCCTATCCAGATACTTATAATGATGTGGCCTTGAAATCTCATCCTTAAAATTCACCCCTTAAGTAGTTTATTTTAGCAGTCAGCACCATCTTAGTCACTGCTAAGTGGACGAACCGATGCAAATAGGTGAATGATCCCGCAAAAAGAAAGAAAACGAGAAAATATAATAAAAGCAAAGAATTTGAAAAATGATCCACCTTCTAAGTTAGGAAGCCCTCAATCGGTTATTTAGCCCAACGGTAGCGAGACTTCTAAAATTATGCTTGTGTCTCTGTGTTAAATTGCAAAAAGAATTGAATTTTGGCATAAATATGGATCAGGATCACCAACAGGTTTGTTCACCATGCGAGTACAAGATAACAGGCTTAATGTGATTGCGCCTGAATGAAAAAGGGGATGAGAAACGAATGAGTAAAGTAGACCTAAGTATAATATCATGATATGGATTCATTTGAATAGGAGAGAAACTTACGACCACAATCTACGGAAAGTGTTACCACGATATCCTTGGTTCACGAGTCAGTGCCTATCGAAGCAGCATTGATCAAACTAAAGTCTATATCCCAGATTTAATCCTTGTGTGTTGTTGTTTATCTTTTGTGCTTATAAGAGTTTATTTGAGGACAAGCAAAAGTTTAAGTGTGGGAGAATTTGATAACACCGAAACACACTGTGTATTTGGCTTGGATTGCACATGGTTATTATAGTTTATTTGCTATTTTCTTGTATTATGCATAAGTTTTGTGTTGTTTTCAGGTACAATGCCTTAATAGAGCCTTCCGTGAAGAAATGAAGCAAAAAGAGCGAGAATCGGAAGAATTCAGTGGAAAATAAATACATGGCGTTCCACATGGCGTTGGCCAAGGAGGACACCATGACGTGTAGGGTTTCACCCACGTCTCAACGGTCACAAGACCATATCTTCCACCCTTTGTACACATGGCGGGCGGCGTGGAGGGATGGCAGGCACCATCTTCCTAAAACTCGCCTTGGTCAAAGGCAGTTGAAGGAAGTAGCCATGACCAGAGAAAATACCCCCACACGTTTTCTGAACGGCTTGTGTAACTTCCAAGGCATTTACCACTATAAATAGGCCATAGTTTTCATTGTTTAGGCATCCTCTCTTAGTTGCAGCATATGCTTAAATTCAGTTTGTTCAAAGCGATAATCCGTCACATCGAGGGGTTATCGCACTATTGTTGTAATCGAGATTGGTGCATTGTAGAGTAGAGTAATCTTGCCGCCATTTTACTTTTCAAGTCAGATTTACTTTCCAGCATTGTATTAGATTCAAGTCTCCGATTGGGAGCAGGTTTATTATTCAATTCACAATTTATTTTCATTCGCACCATCTTTACTTTGTTTACTTTCCCGCACTGCTTTACCTTGTTTATTTCCTACCTTGCCTTAAATTTTTTTACTTTATTGTTCCGCTTTACATTCTTTCCTTTATCTCATTACCTGTTTTAATTTATTTATCATAAAAAGATTTGTTTTCAAACCGAACTTAAGCGTGACACTTTTGTTCTTACTTTTGAAAATCAATTGCACACTTAACACGTTTTTATTGCCTGAATGACTTATCTCGCAAATCAATTTTATGCCATGTTTACCATAGTCATGTCCAACTAAATCCTTAGTGCTGGGATGTGAGGACCATCATTTCGACGGTACTCCAAATGTTGTGTTTGTAGAAATGCTTTAGGGTCTGTTTTGGCTTTAATACAACTTTTCTGAATTTAACTTGATCGACCATTACGTAAATGGGACCGTGTTTCTATTTACGTAATAACTGTGACTATGTCGGGTATGATCGAAAGACGTCTGATACTCAATGTAAAAGTTTGTTAGTTTTTAATTGAAAAAAACAGCGAAAACACTTTGTTAATTAATTAGGGGAATTTAATATTATTAGAAAGTGATTTTAAAACTATTTTTGGACCCGTTTATAGATTTAGGATCCAGTTGGCCGAGCATATGCCGGGAACCCTTTGATGTTAAAAGTTTCCAATCAAAATCCCTTTTTAACTGAGTCTTAGAGGTAATTACATAAAAAATGACTTTTCACTTTAACGCAGTACGCGACCTGTGCAGCGTGAGCGGCTGGTATAGATTAGAGGTTAGATCCGGTTTCGATCACGCTAACGCGACAATTCCTTTTTTAATTAACTCTTTTTCAAGGAATAAAATATTGCCCCGCAAGTGTCTCTACTTAAACAAGAGGAGTATCGTTTGATCGATGTAAATTAGATACCAGTACCATTTATCGAAATTCAGTTTTATTCATTATTCTCTGTTGCCTGTGCACATTACACACTGTTTCTATTAGCCTTAGATAAACACCGTAACAATAGTAATCGATAGATTGACATTGGTCTCTGCGGGATCGATAATCTTTTATATTACTCTGATGTACTCCGTATACTTGCGGAAAGCACGCAATCATAGTACACTTCAGAATCAGAAGCGTGCTATGGCTACCTCTGAAACTGAGTGGTGTCAACTCAAGCTCTGCTAACACGGGTCTCGAGATATGTTGACCTTATCTTCAAAAGATTATGTTGTACTTGTTTCATACACTACTACAAAACGCGTAAACAACGACGCCATGCTCACAACGCTTCATCCCTACACCGTTGTGACATATCTAAACTAAGGCGCGGTTGTATTTTATTTGTTTATTGAATAAAACTTATTCGTATATAACAACGGTTGATAAACCAACCGTGGTGATTATCTGTATATAACAACGGTTGATAAATCAACCGTAGTGATACCTTAAAGCTTTCATGTGTTCGAACCTCAGCGTATTCATATATATTATTCCTTTTATGTTAAAGCGCGCATTTACTTTTTTATTTACTTCTAATTAAAAAAATTAAAAGTTATGACTATGGTTGTTTATATACACCGTTGTGATATATTTTGTATGTTTTTTTAATTTTTAATTCTAAAAATATCTCTGGCGCTTTAATATGAAATTTCATTATGTAAATAATATATCATAACGGTGTAAATTCTTGACCGTCGCAGTAGTGTTTCAATAGTCTACAAACTAGGTAGTCTCATTGTCTCTTCAGTATCCTTATTTCGATTCCATTGAAAATAGAAACCAGACGAAACGTTACACGATTTCAACCCTAAACCCTAACCTTCAATACTGTGAAACAATACACGGTTCCACCAAAGCTTGCATCATCAGTATCCATTTGTTGTCATTTTCGTCATCATCGTCACGATAGTGAAGAAAATAGAAGATTGCGTACATACCAACACCGTCGTCATCATCATCACCATCGTTGTCGTAAGGAAGGAAGACAACAACAACACCAACACCAACATCGTTTACTTCGTCGTCACGTTTAGGGTACGTAAAATATTTTCCCCATGCATCTACAGTAAACTCTTTTGCCATTGTTGTTCATGTTGTTGTTGTTGTTTTTGAACTTAGATGTCAACCTTGTCGAGTTCTTCATCAGAAACCAGCAAAGAAACTCAAACAAATGAAAGGTTAGCCAATGAAACTCAAACAACTGAAAGTCAAACGAAAAGATCACAAAGAGGTATCACAATGATGCCCCAATTCACATCAGTCCGCAACTCATCTGGTGCAAAAATTCCGATCGAGTTTGATTCGCACTATAGATTAGTGGATTGTCTACATTACGCTACTTTTAGGCGTTATGTTGCGTTCCTTGCACGTAGCAAAGTCAGTATACTGATTGATGATTGGAGAGAAGTGGATGGTAATGTCAAAGACAGCTTATGGACAGACATTAAGGTATTTCATACTATAATTTTCATATATTTGATATCACTACCTATAGTTTCTAATTCATACTTATATATTGATTTAATGTAGTTGAATTTTGAGTTTACCGATGACTCAAAATTGAAAAGAAAGTGGATGACTTATGCCGGTGTTCGTTGGAGGGGATTTAAGTCACGGCTCACGGCTGACTACATTACGAAGCCTAAGAGCGGTCTTCAATCTCCATGGATTCGGTATAGTTTTTTATCGAAGAAGGTGTGGCAGAAGTTTGCGAAGAAACGCCGTTATGAGGAATTCAAGGTTAGTACTAGTAGTCTTATGTAACCTATAATGTTATGCTAATGAGTTATAGATACTAATCATACACATTTTTCACTATGTTAATAACAGGCTAAAAGCGAAGTAGGAATTCAGAACAAGGCGAAAAACATGTACCCCCATAGATTGTCTCATGGGGGTTACAGGAAACTTGAGAAGAGAATCCTGCAAGAAAAACTACAAGAAGGAGGAGATGGTGACATTCCATCTCCACCTTCAAGACATGAGAAATGGAAGAGGGCTCGATTAAGACCTAATGGAGAGTACACCTCTGAGGCTTCAAGAGTAGTTGCTGAGAAAATTGTAAGTATATGTTTTGTTTAAATGCGTTTGCTTATGTAAGTTGCTCATGAGTTGTTATTTAAATGTGTTTGCTTATGTAATTAAGTTGCTCATGTTGTGTAGGATAACTTGGTTGTGGCGGCCTGTGAAGGTACATTTGTTCCGGAAGCACGACATGATATATTAGTCGAAGCTATCGGAACAGCTGAGCATGGAGGCCATGTCCGTGGTGTTGGAGATGGTGTCGGCTTGAGGTCATACTTTGGATCTCAAAGAAGAAGCACCGAAACCGTTGAATTTCTTGCTCAACGACAAAAGATTGATAATGTTGAGAAGCAATTGGTGGAGCAAAGGAGGCTGTTTGAGGAGGAGAGGGAAAAAAGGGAGAAAGAAGTGGAAAGGTTACAAGAGATGTATTCGGTATGTGTCGTAAATCGCGCTTAATTTTGTATGATATATATTATATGTTCTAATTGAATATATTGTGCTTATTTTTGTTTTATGTTCTAATTGAATGTTATGATGTAGAGATTAAGTGAAAGCCTTGAACAACGAACTAATGAAGATCGTCGTTGCGTTGGTGATGATCAAACTCCAAGTAAAAGTCTCATAAATCACGCTTCTACAAAAGGGAGTAATTGTACAGCCCCTCCCCCACCTGTAGATAACCGCAATGGGATATTGGACCCTGGTCCAAATGAAATAACAAGTTTATACTACTCCATTTCAACAACAAACCTTGCGCAACCTCTCCCGCTAGAACATTGCCCAAAATTGGATTTAGTGTATTACACTCCTGAAGATGTGAGGGATTTTCTCACAGGATATAAGTGGCCTGACCTATCTATTTTGCAAGTTTGGTGCATGTAAGTATATAGTCGAATATACATGTCATTATAGAACATTATAATTTTTTGTATTTTCTCCCTTAATTTATTCATTTTCTTTGACCATTTAGGTACATTCACCGTGTTTGTATAAAGTTAAATAAATCAAGTACTTATGGAATCTTGGAGCCAACTTATATTAGTTGGGCGTATAATGAAAAAAAAAATCATGGAAAAGTACTTGAAAGAACGACTAAATGAGGGAGGAAAAGAATGTTACCTTGCACCATTCCTCTGTAGGTAAGTATTGTTGTAATTTATTTATATATTCTATATTTAGTTTTGTTTTAGTAAAAACTAATATATATATATATATATATATATATATATATATATATATATATATATATATATATATATATATATATATATATATATATTCTCGTGTTCATTCAGTGGTCATTGGCAATTGATCGTAATATCGTTTAGGACAAATACGGTGACATTACTGTGTTCCTTGCACGATCCACTCCACAAACCAATGAAAGATCTTGTATTAACGTAAGTGTCTTTGTTTAATATCATTTTCTTTGGCATTAATTGTAATTAGTTTATCATGTAATATGTTTAATTCAATTTTCAATGTGCAGTATTGTGGAGCAAGTTAATATGTTGAGGAATGTTAGAAAAAAGCCCACATACCTTGCTCCTAAAGTAAGTGGCCCGATTACCTGTTTATTTCATTTACATTCATGCATGTGTGGTTGTATTCATGTTTTTATATTCATGTAATTTGTAGACGAGGAAACAACGCGGGAGTTACTAGTGTGGGTATTTTATCATGAAACATATGTTAAACATCGTCTTTGTCGGCACTGTTGATTCATGGAATACGGTAATATATGCCATAAAATGTTTACATATATTAATATATAAGTTGACTATTGAATTATTATCATGCATGATATATCTTCAATTTTTTTCTCTTATGTAGATGTTTAACGACAAAACCCCATTCCCCCTTGAGGACTTTGTGGATCTTCGTAAACGTTGGCCGTATATCCACAATGAGCTTAAGGGTTCTACTCCTGCTCTATGATATATCAACAACATTTTTTGATGCACATATTTTTTGCTTTTGATGCACATAATGTGAACAATAGTTTTGGCTTTTGATGCACATAATGAAATCAATAATATTGGCTTTTGATTTAAACAATGTTAGCAGTTTAATTCTCTGATTCATTTAGCTTTTGATGTAAATTTCTTTTGATGTAAATTCTGTGATTCATTTATAAGGATAAAATATAGGAAGAATTGTGTTTGATGCACATATTGTGTTTGCATATAAACAGAAGTTGTTTTGACAGGATAAATTATGGGAATAATTTGATACGCAGATAAATTTTATATTTAAAACAGTCTATTTTTGGCAGCGGTTATAAACCTATCTGTAGTTGTATGTCAAACGCTAATATAAATAAAAAATGTTGTTGTTGAGAATCGAACCAGATCACAGTTTAGTATATCACAACGGTTGACTAAACTAACCGTCGTGAAATGGTGCGCGCGTACTGGAATACAACAACGTTTCCCAGGACCGTCATTGTACATACCTCATATACAACAACACTCTACATAACAACGCCTTCGCCCCCGTCATTATATGTCATTTCCAACCGTTGTTAAATGGGTTTTTCGTAGTAGTGATAGAAGTGGTCTTTGGACAAAGGCCTTGTTCTGTGAATGATTCCTTGACTACGAGTAGTTTCATAGAAGATTTGATCTGATTATAGCCATTGTTGATATTTCGACGACTATATTTCTTTATCCATAAAATGAGTAGAAGATTGGAAGATCAGTTCAAGAGAGGCTAATCTGTTAAAGTGTTCTTATTCTTGTATAACTTAAGAATCCTTTCTGTAAAAGTGTGTTGTATTGTATTTAAACACCTCTGACTGTTAATCAAGTATTGTTGTAAGTTATTCCTTTTCTAAACAAGTATGTTCAGATAAAAGTCTTAGGCCGTGTATCTGAGCAGTGAAGTCTTGGATTGAGAATCTAAGCAAGGGAAGTTATAGACGGTGCATCTGTGTAGAGAAGTCTTAGGCAGATTGTCTAAGCAGTGAAGTCTTAAACATGAGAGTTTAAGCAAGAAAAGTCTTAGGATCTGAGCAGAGAAGCCTTAATTAGGTGCTGATTAAGCAAAGAAGTCTTAGACTGTAGGTCTTGAGTATAAGAAGTTATAATCAAGTTTATTAAAGTCGAAATTTCTTGCATGGCTAGGGGAATGGGGTACTCTCAGTTGGAGAGGAACGATGATAACTTTTGTGTGTTCTTTGCTGTTTTTATTTACGTATGTTACATTTTCCGCTGCATTCATTATCAGTTTCTGAACTCTGGTTTACAATCTGAACTCTAGTTTAGAAGTAAAAAGAATTTTGCAAACACAATTCAACCCCCTTCTTGTGTATTTTTCTCACCTTCAGTTGGCATCAGAGCAAGGTCTGTACGTAACACTTAATAGTGGTGCAATCAAAGATCCAAAGAGAAAAATATGACTACTGAAGATACTAATGCTAGTTCTTCAGTAAGGTGATTTCCCTGTGATTACAGTAGCTCTGAGAGAAATCATTACTCTACAAAACCTCTTGTATTCAGTGGTGACTCCACTGAGTTTGAATGGTGGAAAAGCAAGATGTACACGTATATCATTGGACTCGATGATGAGCTATGGGACATACTTGAAGATGGAAATGAAATCGCTATTAACAACGTTGGTATGGTATCTGACAGGAAAACTCTGACTCCAACTCAAAAGAAAATCTATAGAAAACATCATAGATTCAAAGGTATTCTGGTTGATGCTCTACCATATGCTAAGTACTCACTACTACAAAATACACATTCAGTAACACTAATTCTACTACGGTTAGGCTTCCACCGTGATGATATGTCTTACTTAAAGCGCAATAATTTTCTTTGATATGATATAATCACAGATGAAACATACAACCGTTGTTATATAATCACCCTTTCATGGGTTCGAATCTCAGTACCCTCATATTATTTATTTCTTTAACATTTAGTTGCGCCTTTGTATATTTAACATTTCTTTAACATTTGATACCACCACAGTTGAGTAACTCAACCGTTATGTCTTGTTTTAAATATTTTAAATTGTAATATACTGACGTGTCAAATGTTTTATTTCTTTAACATTTAGTCGTACCTTTTTATTTTTATTTATTTTTAATTTTAAAAAAAATGAAATACCATCACGGTTTCTTAATAGAACCGTTATGACATATTATTCATTTTGTTTTAAATATTTTAAATTGTAATACACTGGCGCTTATTTATGAAATTTAATTTAGTAAGTAACATATCACCAGGTTCTAATTTTGACCGTGGTGGTATCATTCATTCATTTTTATCAAGCAAACTAGATTGTCTCTTCAGTAGCCATTCTTTGTTGAGAAATGATACACCATTTCAACCCTAATGTTCATTGTTGAGAAACAAAACACCATATCAACCCTAACATTCATCGTTCATCATCATCATCGGTTCATTGTTCATCATCATCAGTTCATCGTTTTGCATTCATTGTTCATTTTCAACCCATAGTGATCGCCATCGTCATCGGTTCTTTTTCAACCCTAACACACTAATGCCAACACTAACATCATCGTAATCGTCAAGGAGGAGTACAATAACAATACTATCTGTATCAACCTAAATATTCACATTTACTTAGTCATCACGTTTACGGTACGTAAATATTTTTTCCCATGCACGACAGTAAACTTCAGTTTGTTGTTTTTCTGGTTCTTGTTGAATGTGTGTCATAAAACTTGATTAATCTGTTGTTGTTGGCATTGCTGTTGTTAAATGTGTATGTGATAATAGATGAAAGAGTTTGTTGTTGTTGTTGTTGAATGTGTATGTGATAATGTTTGAAAGAGTTTGTTGTTGTTGTTGTTGAATGTGTATATGATGATAGATGAAAGAGTTTGTTGTTGTTGTTGCGGTTGTAGAGGTTGTTGTTTTTTTTATTAAAATAGATGTCATCTTCGCTGTATTCTTCATCTAGTAACGAGGAAACTATGACAAGTAATACTCAAATCAAATATAAAAGATCACAAAGAGGTGCCACTATGCTTACCAAAGTAACAAAAGTGCACAAATCTGGTATCGAATTGCCTATCGCATTTGATTTGTATTATAGAGTAGTTGATGGTAAATAATCTTCTATTTTTAAAAGTTATGTTGTGTTCCTTTGATGTAACAAAATTAGTATATTAGTAGATGATTGGAAACAAGCGCCAAGTGATGTCAAAGATAGCATATGGACAGACGTTAAGGTATTAGTTTTAATTTTCATCATTTCGATATGAATTTCTATAATTTCTAATCCATTCTTATTGATTTAAATGTAGTTGACCTTTGAGTTTACGGATGGTGATAGGCACTTAAAAAAAGTGGTTAACTCATGCTGGTACGTGTTTGAGGGGATTTAAGTTACGACTCACGCATGACTACATTAGGAATCCTAAGATTGGTCTTGAGCGTCCATGGGTGAGGTATAGTTTTATCTCAAAGTAGGTTTGGAAAAAGTTTGCAAAGGGTCGTCGTTCTGAGAAATTCCTGGTTAGTACTAGTCTTATTTATCTTGATAATTGGATGCTAATGATTTATAGATACTAATCATATTTTCACTATGTTTATAACAGACTAAAAGTCAACCATGAATACAAAATAAAGCGAAAAACATTTACCCTCATAGATTGTCTCGCGTGGGATACAGAAAACTGGAGAAAAAATGATGGAGGAAAAAAACAACAAATGAGAGATGAGGACTTCATTAATCGTGATCACAACCCATCTATCTCCACTGTTAAGGCATGAGAAGTGGAGGAGGGCTCGACTAAGACCAAATGGAGAGCACACCTCAGATGCATCAACAGCAGTTGCTTAGAAAATTGTAAGTATGATTTGTTGTGCATATGTTATGTGTTATTTAAATGTTGTGGTAGTTACAATATTAATATTATCATGCATGTTGTGTAGGATGTGTTGGTTGAGGAGGCCCGTGGAGGCTCATTTGTTCTAGAACCACGACATGATATACTAGTCGAGGCTATTGGAACAGATGAGCATGGTGGGCGCGTTCGTGGTGTTGGAGAAGGCGTCAGCCTTAGATTATTCTTTGGTCCAACCAAAAAAATGCCAAAAATTCTGAATCATAAGAGCAAATAGATAAGCTTACTCTTGTTGAGAAAGAGTTAGAAGAGCACAGGAAAATGTTAGAAACCGAGTGGGAAAATCGGAAGAAAGACATAAAAAAGTTAGAAGAGTCATATGTGGTAAGTGTTTTATACGAAATGAATGATATATTGTGGTTAATATGAAAAGTTAGAAAAGATAGAAATGTGTTTATCATGTATTGATATATTGTCACAGAGAATAAATGGATCCTTACCACAACGTACGAATGAAAATGATAATAATTCTGATGATCAAGTTCCCCAAACACATGTTGTACATCATGCTAACAGTAAAGGAAGTAATTGTTCAGCCGCCCCCGCTAAATAGGTCAATTAATTATTGGATCCTTCCGTAAATGAATTCGCCATGTTATACGTTTTGGTTATGGAAAGAGATGAACCATATCCTCTTCCTCTAGAGCATTGTCCATCGGTAGAGCTCTTCTATTCTTATCCTAATGACATATGAGATTTTCTCTATGATGGTAATTGGATGGACGTAGGGTTATTGCAAGTTTGGTGCACGTAAGTATATATTTGAACATGCATGTCATTATAGTACATTATCATTTTTGTATTTCCTTACTCATTTTTTAAATTTTGTTTAACCATTTATGTATATTCATCGTGTATGTATAGAGTTAAATAAATCCAATATTTATGGCATCTTGGATCCGTTTAGTATTCGATGGACAAATAATAAGCCAAAAGATATTGAGACCTACATTTCGGAATGGTTAAGTTAAGGGGGAAAAGAATGTTACTTCGCACAATTTCTCAAAGGCTAAGTAATTTTGAAATTGTGGTTTATCTTTTATAGTTTGTTTTGTTTTAGAAAATACTAATTTTGAAATTGTGTTTATTCAATCATCATTGGAAATTGATCATCATATCGCTTAAGACGAATATGATAACGACATTGTGTTCATTACATAAACCTCTCGAACATAAAATGAAGCAAATTATTAATGGGTAAGTTTATGTTTATATGAAACTTTTTAATAATACATATTTTCTTTGACTTTGTAATTGATTTAATTAGTTTAACCCGTAAAATATTTTCAATGTACAGTATTGTGCAGCGACACAATATGTTGAACAATATTAGAAAAAAAACCAACATTTATCTTGCTTAATGTAAGTGGCTATATTACTTGTGACACTCATTTTTATATATATATATATATATATATATATATATATATATATATATATATATATATATATATATATATATATATATATATATATATATATATATATTGTTACATGCATGTGTGTTTATAACATTCATGACATTAATGTTTATTTTTGTAGACGAGGAAGCAACCAAAGGGATTCGAGTGTGGTTATTATATAATGAAACACATGTTAAACATTGCCTTCCCCGTCATTGTTAATAAATGGGATCAAATATATATATTATATGTAATGAATTGTTTACAACGTGCTTATGGGTCCTCAATAATGAGCTTAATCTGGTATATTTTATGCAGACTTTTAATGAAGAAACACCATTCCCATGCGAAGACTATGTAGAGATTCATAAACATTGGGCGTATATGTTTAATGCGCATAAGAGTTCTCAAACATGATATTCATCTGTAAAAAAAAAAGTATATATATATGTGTGTGTGTGTGTGTGTGTGTGTGTGTGTGTGTGTCTATGTTTGATGTACATTTGAGTTTGAGTGTTGTAAATAACATTTTTTATTTGATGAAATAAATAAGTATTTAAGTTTGATTGTCTAAATATACATGTTCAATTGTTGTTTCTGTTCTGTTAGAATTTAAACAATACAGGTTATAAAATGGAAAATTTTCAAAACGCATTAATTTATTTTTTTTAAAAACATATAATTTAACGATGGTTTTTCATTATGACCGTGATTGTATAATTATAATATATAATATAACCACGGTTGTTATAGAAGACTGTGGTTATATACTTAAAATGTGCTGGGAATTGAACCTGGGACCTTTAATATATGACAACGATTTGGTTATTAACTGTGATAATATATCGCGCGCTTTTAGGTTTTCTACAACGGTCATAAGACAGTAATTGTAAGTAGCGCATATACAACTACACCCTACGTAACAACGGTAGATCACACGTGATGTTATCCCTTTTCCAAACGTTGTTGTATATGTTTTTCGTAGTAGTGACTTGAAAATCATTGATAAGTCTTCTACAAAGACTATCGTTGAATTTATGTGCTCTACATATGAAGGGAATCCGCAAGTTATAGAAGCAAAAGCTAACTTGCTGATACAGAAATACGAGCTATTTAAATTGAAGGATGATGAGGATATCGAAACCATGTTCTCTAGGTTTCAGATTTTGGTATTAGGCCTTCAGGTGTTAAACAAGATCTACTCCTCTTCAAATCATGTTAAAAAGATTTTGAAAAGTCTCCCTCTAAAGTTTAGACCTAAAGTAACAACTATTCAGGAAGCTAAGGACCTGAATACGTTGTCTCTTGAGATTCTAATCAGGAATCTTCAAAGTCATGAAACGGAACTAAATGGAGATGAGTCTTCAATGAAACTTAAGTCTCTTGCCTTGAGATATGCCTCTGAAATTGTTTGTGAAAAGTACAAAAAATCCTCAAAGAGCAGTAAACCTGATGAAACTTCTGAAGAAAATTCTGATGGTAGATCTGATGATGATGATATGGCCTGTTTCATCAGAGGATTTCAGCAAATGGGCAGAAGGAACATGAGATTTCCTAGAAGCAATAGGAGATCTGGTTTCAAAGAAAAAGATGAAGACATGATATGCTACAACTGCAACAAACCAGGTCACTTAAAAAATGATTGTCCTGATTTTCAGAAAGATAATCAGAAAAGAGGAAGTCATCAGAAAGACAACATCAGAAACAAATTCAAGAAGAACTTTATGGCTACATGGGAAGAGTTGGATGATGAAGATTCAGAAAAGGAAGATGATGCCAATCTTGCATTGATAGCACAATCATCTGATGAAGGGAACTTACCTAAATATGAAGATGAAGATGAGATATACTTTTACTCTAACTTTATTTCATGCGCTAATAATCTTAAAATTATTGCAAGGATCGAGCTAGTCACATTAAAATTTTTATAAGAGATAATTTCATTTTGAAAGAAGAATTAAAAAAAAAATCACATCTCAAAATGATTGTTCTTCTCTAGGAAAGCATGATCAAGCTTTTCATAAACTCATTACATCTGGCATTGATAGAACTAAACTTGCATCTATGATTTATAGAGTTGGCAAAAATAATAAAGAAGGTTTGGGGTATGATACAGGTTGTTCTACTTCTGATGTTTCATTAAAAGTACTCCCAAATTCTTGCTCATCCAGCTTTGCTCAAACAGTGTTAAGTAACTATTTTGATCCTATTGCTAATAATGTGAAAGTTATGAATTTAACTAAATTTATTGATCAGTAATTGAAGGGTATTGTGATATAAGAACTTGATAGTTCAGAAGCTCGAGTATCTTTAGTATCCACAACATCTGAATCACAGACTAAGACTGATTCTATAACTAAAGTTAATTTTAGTCAAGGTTTTTTGAAACAAAAAACTTGGAGTGAAGCCAAGCCTTTGCGCATGGCAACAGGACATGATAGGAGAGAACCTGTTAGGACTAACCCAAAAGGACCCATACGTGCATGGGTACCTAAATCTCAAATTGTCTTTGTTATAGATATGCCCAAAGGAAAGGATGGAAAGCCAATCATGGTACCTGAACAATGGCTGCTCATGACATATGACGGGAGAAAAGCATATGTTCCAAACCCTGAATCTGAGAGAGGAAGAAAATGTGGATTTTGGAGGTGGCCAGAAGGGAAGAATTATTGGTACAGGTACAATTGGTAATTCTCAAACTCTTATAAGTGAAGTTTGGCTAGTAGATGGCTTGAAGCATAATCTACTTAGCATAAGCCAGTTGTGTGATAATGGTTGTGAAGTATTGTTCAATAAGAATTTTTGCTCTGTTATTAATTCTGACAAAACTATTATATCAAAGGGAAAAGAAAGGGAAATGTTTATAAAATCAATCTTTCTGAATTGGCTGATCAGAAGGTCGTTTGCCTAATAAAAATGAGTGATGAGAAATGGATTTGGTACAAAAGGTTAGGTCATTCTAACTGGAGATTATCTCTAAACTTATTAAGCAAAAACTTGTTAAAGGGCTGTCAGATCTTGAATATCACTCAGATGCTCTCTGTGGAGCATGTCAAGTTGGAAAGATTGTGAAAACCTCTTTTAAAACCAAGAACATTGTCTCTACCTCTAGACCCTTGGAATTACTTCACATTGATCTGTTTGGTCCTATTGGGACTGCTTTAATTAGTGGTAAGAAATATGCTTTGGTCATTGTTGATGACTTTAGCAGATGGACTTGGGTAAAATTTCTTAGATATAAAGATGAAACATACAAAGTATTTAGCATCTTCTGCATTCAAGTGCAATTTGAGATGAAAGTAAAGATTCTGAAGGTCAGAAGTGACCAAGGGGGAGAATTTGAAAATGAACCATTTGAGTCCTTTTGTGGAAGATATGGAATTATCCATGAGTTTTCCTCTCTTATAACTCCATGACAAAATGGGGTTGTTAAGAGAAAGAATAGATATTTGCAAGAAATGGCAAGAACAATGATTTATGAAAATAAACTCCCTAAGTACTTGTGGGCAAAAGCTATTAATACCTTATGTTATATTCAGAACATAATCTATATTAGACCAATTCTGAATAAAACATTGTATGAATTATTTAAAGGTAGAAGACCAAGTATTTCTTACTTTCATCAATTCGGATGTACTTGTTACATTTTGAACAATAAGGTCTACCTAAAGAAATTTGATGCTAAAGCTCAAAAGGGTATCTTCTTATGATACTATGAACACTCAAAAGCATAAAAACTGTGTTAATTCTTGGAGTTGGCTAGAATTTTGGTAAAACAATGTTGATGTCATGGTTGATGTTTCAACATGAGTTTTTAACAGCCTTGTTATGTTTAGTTAACATTCTGGTTATGTTAAGTGTTTAAGGGTTGCAGTTTTGTGCTGATGTCAAACCCGATGTCATAACATCAGTTGACAGAACATCAGAAAACCATCTGTTGTGGTTTTTGTATTGCAGAATGTTAAGGTGTTGAAGAGTTAAAGTGCTGAAGAGTGATGTCACATGCGATGTCTTGACATCACTATACCAGAAACTTAAAACATCAGGTTGTGATGTTTTTAGGGCTGCACGCATTAGTTTGAGGAGATCTGTTAGTTAGATTGGATGCGAATTTATTGGAGAAGATTTATTCTAATACAATTAATTCTGCATATCTTGTGGAGAATAGTTTGTTACTATTTTTGTGCAAATAGACATGGAGAATTGTTCCTATTTGTGTGGAGAAGATTGTTCCTATTTGTGTGGAGAAGATCTTGCAGCTGATTTAAAGAGAAGATTCAAAAGATACATAATATCCTGGAAATATTATGTGGAGCTGAATTTAATGCATAAAGATATGGAGAATATTTAGAGTTAATTATTGAAGATTTAAATTGAAGATTTGATTGAAGATCCAATTAATAGTAGAATCTGTTGGAGATTTGGAACAGAAGATTTGATATGATTTGAAAGCCCAAATCCAGTTGGGAAATAGGTTATAAATAGAAGCATTGTAACCTAGTTTTGGTAAGCCAGCCATCATGTAGATTATAAGGGCTGTGTTGGTTGATGAACCACCCGATTTGTGGGATGGTCATCGTGTTTATCTCGAAGCCTGTAGGTAAGAGATGTATTGTTCTTGGAGGAAGCTTTGAAGCAACTCCAAAGGGCTGTCATGGAAGTGTGTCTTCCAAGGTATATGTAATAGAAAAGTTTAAGGAGTCAAGCTGTTGATGCAGTGACGGTGTAGTTGACTGCTAGACATCATCGAGATGATTGGAAGTGAGATGGAGTCTCTTACCTAGGGAGGACTTAGGTAGAAGGGTCATTGGCTAGTGATTGAATTAGGTAGATTGTCAACTGGTGTGTTGAGTCTGTAATTTGATACTACTAATAGTGGACTTCCTTCCTGGCTTGGTATGCCCCCAGATGTAGGTTGGTTGAACCGAACTGGGTGAACAATTGATTGTGTTCATTTACTGTTTCTATTATTGCCTTGTTCAGCAGATTGCGATGTTGTGACATTGCACAAGACATCACACATCTGTACCAGAATTTCAAAGTGTATAACTCAGAAACCAGAATGGTTGAAGAGTCTATGAACATTATATTTGATGACAAAATACCTGATTATGGCAAGTCAGAGTCTTTGGCCCAGAATGATAACACTGTAGGTATATAGAACTCTGAAGAAAAACTTGTAGTATGTGCTCCTAAGGAAAAGAGTATAGATGACGATACTTTAGAATCTATTACTATTATTGAAGGAATACTAGAGGCTGCTAAAAATGAAGTTACTCCAACTGGTCCCACTGCTACTGATTCAATGATTGCTCAAAATAGTACTAAAGCCTTAACTCCACCAAAGAGACCGTTTAAATACAAAGCATTTCTTCCATAAGGGCAAATCATTGGAAATAAAGATGATCAATTGAGAACCATATATGCTTTCAAAAATGATTAATCAATGCTTGGATTTATTTCATTGACAGAGCCTACTTCTATTGATGACGGAGTATCAGATAATAGGAGGATAATGGATATGCAAGATGAGCTAAATCAATTTCAAATAAATGATGTGTGGGATCTTGTTCCAATACCACAAAAGAAAAACATCATTGGAACCAAGTGGGTCTTCAGAAACAAGCAAAATGAACTTGGAGAATTATTTAGAAACAAATCTAGACTTGTAGCTCTAGGCTACAGTCAACAAGAGGTAATTGACTTCTTTGAAACCTTTTCTCTTGTGGCAAGGTTAGAATCCATAAGAATTCTTCTCTCTTATGCCATCAACCATGACATTGTACTCTATCAGATGGACGTAAAATGTGCTTTTTTGAACGGAGTTATTACTAAAAAAGTGTATGTCAAGCAACCTTCTGGATTTGAAGATCCAAACCATCCATACTTTGTCTACAAGCTCAAGAAATCATTCTACAGTCTTAAACAAGCTCCTAGAGCATGGTATGAAAGACTGAGTAATTTCCTGCTTGAGAATGGTTTTGCTAAAGGCAAGGTTGATACTACACTATTTAGGAAAACTCTAGAAGAAGAAATCTTGATTGTTCAAATTTATGTTGATGACATAATTTTTGGTTCTACTAATGCATCTCTTTGTCAAGAATTTTCAAAAATTATGCAGGCTGAATTTGAGATGAGCATGACAGGAGAATTAAAATACTTTCTTGGAATTAAAATTAATCAAAAGGACGAAGGTATATACACTCATTAGTCTAAGTATACAAGAGAGCTCTTGAAAAAATTCAATCTTGATGAATGCAAAGTCATGTCAACTCCTATTCATCCAACCTACAACCTGAATGGTGAAGAATGCAGTGCTAAAGTGGATCCAACTAAATATCGAGGTATGATAGGTTCCTTACTTTATCTCACTACTTCTAGACCAGATATTCTATTTAGTGTATGTTTGTGTGCAAGATTCCAATCAGATCCTAGAAAGACTCATTTAATTACGGTTAAACGGATCTTTAGGTATCTTAAAGGAACAACAAATATTGGACTTCTTTATAAGAAATCCTTAGAGTATAAGCTAGTTGGATTTTGCGATGATGACTATTCCGGAGATGGAATTGAAAGGAAATCCACTAGTGGAACTTGTTAATTCTTAGGTGAAAACCTTATCTCTTGGGGTAGTAAAAGACAAGCAACTATTTCTATGTCTACAGCAGAAGAAAAATACATTTCAGCTGTTAACTGTTGCATCAACTGCTAAGGATGAAATATCAACTTGAAGATTATCAGATTTTTCAAAATAATATTCTCATCCTTTGTGACAACTCTGCCGCTATCTGTCTAACAAAAAAATCCAATTTAATATTTTAGAACTAAGCATATTGAAATCAAACACCATTTTATAAGACACTATGTTTAGAAGGGCGTAATAGATATTCAATTTATCGATTCTAAACATCAATGGGCTGATATATTTACAAAACCCTTAGCTATTTCCAAATTTGATTTTATTAAGAAAAATCTGAACATGGTCTTTTTTGATGAATAATGCTTATCTTTTGAATGGAGTATTAGAGGAATCGTTGGATTCTGATAGCACCCAGTTGAAATTCTTAAAAATATGAAATTTCTTTAAGAATGGACTATAAGCCTTGATTAGGGTGTATATGATCTCTCTCATCCTTGATTTCTTTGTCTAAGAAGAAAGTAATTAATTTAATTCTTTGCTATGTGCTTTGAATTAACAATTGGACTAATCTTGAGCTCTGAATAAGGAACTTTGTCTTACATTCTAATATCTAAAAGCTTTTTCAAATATTATTTGATAGATTCCCTGCTCAGGGATCTGACTATCACTTTTATTTCAAAATCTACTATGAAATTTGGTTCTTAAAATGAGTGTACTGACATAGATTCTAATTCATTTTTATTCAGACTCATCATTGTCCAAACATTTAATACATACTTGCTTATAAATTGGCATTCTATGTGTTATACTGTTGTCTGGGTGTTTTTCCTGATTTCATGAATTATCTTCTATATAAGATAATATTGTGAAATTCCTAGCATTTCTTCTTAAATGTCTTCAAAAACCATTAAAGGAGAGATTTATGATATAGATATTCTGAAGGAATTTACGGTTACTTTTAATGAATTGACGGAGAGTAATCTTTCACAGATAGTTGCAGATATTCATTTTCAGAAATGGAATGGATATTTTGTAATCCTTAATGGATCTATCTATCCAGATCTAGGGAAAGATTTTTGGGAAAATTCTCATGTTCATCAGAATGAGCTAGATGATTGTCAGATTCTATCTGTTGTATATGGTTTTCCTGTTGTGATTAACTCTAAAATCATCTCTCAAGCAATAAACTATGAGGAAGATGGAGTTACTGTTGAAAACTACAAACATAACAACAGATTTATGAACCTTATGCACCAGATCTATAGTAGTAGAGGCCCTACTCAAAATTCTTCTACTCTTACTCCTATGGCAAAAGTCTGGTACCAAATTATGGGGACCAATCTAAGGCCTATAGATGAGGGGACATGATGGATTTTTTCTAATGATAAACACTTCATTTTGTTCCTAGTCTCCAGAAATAAAATCAATCGGCCTTTGTCTATGTTCAATTATCTGAAAGAATAGACCCTTGGGTCTCGTGAGGAACTATCTTTTCTCATTCCTTTTGGTAGGGTTCTTTTCGTGATTCTTGTTCAACAGGGTGTTGTTGCTCATGTGCAACAAGCTGGGTTGATTGAAAAACTTGTTCCTGATTGGTGTTCAGCCATGAATTGTTCATAAACCATTATTATTTATTGAAGTTTTCTTTTTTTTTTCCTGTCTTTTTGTTGATGACAAAGGGGGATAATGGATTAAGTATTCTTCTAGATTAATTATGGATCCGGATGAGGTTGGTGATCCTATATAGGGGGAGGTTACAAACCTCACCCTTGTAGAGTGAATTCAATTATTCTATATAGGGGGGGCTTACAAACCTCACCTCTTAGACTTCACAGATAGGACTCAGTGGGGGCTTACAAACCTGACCTCTAAGACTGTATGACACAAGGGGGAGCTTAAAAACCTCAGACTCTTAAAGTTGTTGAGTAATTAATCTACTATTAATTGTTTTAAATACTTAAGGTTGTCATCATCAAAAAGGGGGAATTGTTGAGACAAATTTTGTTCATACCATGTATCCTCTAAAGCTTTGATGATAACAAGGTATTTGAAAAACAATTAGGATTTCTAACTAGTTTGTTCGTGTGTACAGAATTATATTTATTTGATGTAACTGGTTCTGACACAAAAGTAGCTTTGGTTCGATTTTGATTATACACTCGTGAGAGAGTCTGATCTGAAAGTTACTGCTAGTACACTTCAGAATCAGAAGCGTGCTATGGCTACCTCTAAAACTGAGTAGTGTCAACTCAAGCTCTGCTAACATGGAACTCGAGATATGTTGACATTATCTTCAAAGGATTGTGTTTTACTTGTTTCATAGAAGTGTTCTCCGGACAAAGGCCTTGTTCTGTGGATAATTCCTTGACTACGAGTTCCAACATGTACTTTCTTGAAAAAGAAGATTTACTAGAAGATTTGATATTATTATAGCTGTTGTGGATACTTCAACGACTATATTTCTTCATCCATAAAAGGAGTATAAGATTGGAAGATCAACTTAAGAAATAATATTGTAACTACAACTGAGATATACATGTATTGCATTTATATCAGCTCAAGAGAGGCTAATATGTTAAAGTGTTCTTATTCTTTTATAGCTTAAGAATCCTTTGTGTAAAAGTGTGTTGTATTGTATTTAAACACCTCTGATTGTTAATCAATTGTTATTGTAAGTTATTCCTTCTCTAAACAAGTTTGTTTAGATAAAAGTCTTAGACAGTGTGTCTGAGCAGTGATGTCTTGGATTGAGAATCTAAGCAAGGGAAGTCTTAAACGGTGCGTCTGAGTAGAGAAATCATAGGCAAAGTGTCTAAGCAATAAAGTGTTGACCAGGAGGGTGTAGCAGGGAAATTTGTGAGTGTAAGCTATTGATTGACTTAACTAAAAAATGTAAGAGTTGCCACCGCACTTTTATTTTGTCCAAAAGGAAAGGAAAAAGAGCGAACAAAACCTAAACAAGTTCTAAAACAAGAACAGATAAACAAAGACTGGGTAATGGGGTTGTGTCATACCCTAAATTTTGACCATAAGGCTCTACATCATTGTGAAAATCATCACCACAATATGGATGTACCTTCATACCTCATCAATCCTCTCAAAGATTGTTGAGTGTTCACTCTAGCCAAGAATTAGGGTTTTGAGCCCTCTCAGAGCACTCAGGCAAAGGATCAATCAAGAATTGACATGATCTTCAACTTGTCAAGCCACTCAAACATCCATGAAGGATTAAGAGGTTTCCTTCACCAAGAATCAAGCACAAGAATGCAAAATTCCAAGTTGATCAAGCCTCAAGATCATCAGTGTCACCAAATTAGGGTTTTGGTCGACCAAGGCCTCCAGAGAGAAATTTTCATATGGGCATGAGCCAATAAATAAATATATTATTCAATAAGCTCAAAAGAACCCCATGACTCCATTCATAAGTTCAAAATAGCCTCAGGGGAAGCATCTATCAAAAATCAAGAATTAGGGTTTTGACCTAATTCAGTCCCTAAGTTGACTTTTGGAGAAAGGCATGAGCCAAGACCTCAAGATATGCTTTAAGGAACTAAAATACATCATATTGATCCATTCACAATATTGAATTGATTCAAAGAACTTGGTTCATAAGCAATATAACGATTCAAATTCATCTGAACCACAAACTAGGGTTTTTGAGAAAAAGTCAACCATACCATTGACTTTTGAGCAAAGCATGACCTCAAACCTTGGGACATGATTCAAGACACTCGAAAACACCTTTGGAATCCATCCATTAGGTTCAATTTAGCCCAAGGACTTGATTTCATAAAGGATCAGAAAGTTCAAGTTTCATCTGATACAAAAAGTCAACTATGACCAAAACCAAGTTTGACTTTTGGATTTTTTTTTACAAACATGGCTTTTTTAAGCCAAAAACAATGTTAACTTATGATTTGGATCATCATCAATCAAGAAAAATGAATAAAAGTGAGGTTACTTGCAAAAAGGGAAACCTTGAAAAACTTGAAATTTCACTAAGTTAAGGAAAATAATGGTTTTTACCCAACTTTGCAAGGCCATAACTTGTGATCCAAGTGTCGCTCCCGAGGATTTGCATCCATGGTACAAACGCGAAAGTGGCGCGGAAAACAGAGCCTCCAGCAATGTGTATTTATTCCGAGAGAGGGAAAGGAAACACTGCATAAACCTGAGGGAAGGGAAAGAGCTTGGTCTCACGACCAAGAGAAACGGGTAAGGGAGTCCGTTACGCGAAGGGAAGGTGTTAGCACCCCACACATCCATCGTACTCGACGGGATCCACGCTTGTTGTCTCGATCAAAGGGTGTCGTCATCTGGAGCTTCACTGCTACTAGAAACGAGAAGGAACGGGAACGGAAAGGAACGAATAAACGAAGAAGAAAATAAAAAGAAGTGACTCGATAGGAAATCGCTCGTCCTATTCCTACGTACTCCCTCGTGCAATGGGAAAGTCAGAGTCAGCGTAGTTCGGACACGAACTAAGGGAGGAGGTTGCTCGCCAAGACATCGTCGTCTTGTGCCTACATATCCTCAATCGGACTAGAGAGAGGAAATTAGAGCATTCGTAGTTCGACCTAACGAGGTCGGTTAGTGTTTTTTATGAGCGACGTTAGATTCACGTCCGACAGTTAGGGTCGATGCCTGTTTGCGACGAGACGGAAGTAACGTGCCCTTTTCTGAAAATGATTTGAGATTAACGATCCCGAAGGATAAAAAGATTTGAGTTTGTTTTTGTGTTTTTTAGACAGAAGTGGATTGAAGTTAGTTCGTAACTTACATTGCACCAAAGTCTACCATGCGAGAACGAGTGAATCGCATGGTTACCCCCAAATGGGACGTATGCTAAACACTCTAGAAGAGGAGGGGAGACCCCGCGTTCTTCATTTCCTACACTTAAGGCTCAAGCGCAATATTCGTTATATTTATTAAGTGTTTTAGAAGTGTTATGAGATGAGAAGAGAAGACTCAAAAGAAAACACTAAGGGAATCTGAAAATCCTAATGTTATCATGCAAAGGTGACCCTATAGTTGAGTTTGAAAGGGGAACTTCTACCTAAGTTAGCATGCAATGGGAAACCTAGTGCTAATCCTACTCCAAGCTTAATCGAAAATTAAGTTGGACTAGGTAGCTCTAAGGGAGTCAATCCAAGACTTAAACAAGTCTTGAGAATCAAGGGAAGAGAAAGAGTGAAGGAGACGAAGGAGGAAAAGAAGCGCATAAATAAAAACAGCAGCTACCACAACGCCCCTGCACCAAAATAGCAGTAAAAAGCAGCACACCAGCAAGACAACTTTCCACAGCATACAATTCAGCACAAGAAATGGTGTGAAAAGGTCAAACAGCATCACATATAACAACACACATGCATCAGGATAGCAGTGGAAAGACAAGGCAGCATGCAATGTATCTAAACAAATGCTCATAGCAAGGTCTCAATAATGTCTAATCATGACAAGCATGCATCCGATTAAGCATCAAACAACTAGACATGGACAAACTAAAGACATGCAAACGATCCACAAACAATGCACTCAACAAGGTTGCACTTCCTAATCATCGATCAAAGCAACATGCATAAGCAAACGTAGATGCAACCAAATGATCATGCATTACAGATCCAGCAACTTGAGCATTAATCAGGAAGTAACTTGATTCAAGTGTGCATGTGCATCATGTTTATCGCATCAATTAATCAACAATGCAAACATAAACATTCATCAATGAGAAACCAAGAATCACGTGTCAAATAATTGTGTTCATGCAAGGGTGTGAGGTGAAACAGCATAAGAATAATCCACAAATCACCAATGTATCAATCCATGAAGTTTAGGCATGCAAGAGATCTCAAACAAGCAAGAAAATGCAAGAAAAACACAATCTGCTTCAGTGGTAAACGATTACTCACATAGGGTAATCGATTACTCAGTTGAAAATTGGCTGAAAATGTGAAAATAAGGCAGAGTAATCGATTACCCTGTTAGAGTAATCGATTACCACTGAAACAGAGGCAGAAATTCAACTTTAAAAAGCACTTTTCAGTAGTAAGTCACTTATCCAAACATTCAAATGATCATGTAAACAATAATGCACGAAAATTAAGTTCAATCACAGCAATCAAACATCTATTGGATCCAACAATCATCAACAACCACAATCAAGATCAACCAAATGAATCAAAACACATCAAAATTCATGGATCTACATTGTATAAGTTGCAATTAAGCTAAAATGAGTATGGATCTGAAATTAACCAACCTACAAAAGCTGAGATTTGCTTTGGTAAGTGTTGTAAACAGAAATGGATGAATTCAAGTAGAGAAATCCAAGATCCATAAGCTTCTTACACTCAAAAGTTGAAGATCCAAGCAAATAAGCAACAAAACTCCAAAATCACTTTCAATAATCACTTCTGAAAAATCAGCACCAGATCCAAACGAAAATCCAAATTGAAAACTGAAATGTAGTGATGGTGAGAGGCTTTAGCTTAAGAATTAACAAGTTCCAATGAAGAACTTGTTATTCTCTATGAAGGAGCTTTGAGTGTGGTCGAAAATGGAGATTGAGAGTGAAAAAGTGAGAGTGAATTGAGCGAATTCTGAAAATTGAGAGTGGAAAAAATGATCTAGGTCTTTGAGGTTTGAAATAAATTAGTTTAAATAACCCCTAGGTTAGGAGTTAAGTTTGGGTTGGGAGTGAGGTTAAGTGAGTGGAAATTGGGGTGAAATGTGAATTAGGAAAGGAAATGGAGAATTGGAGTGGAAAGAATTTGAAATTTTGGATGGAAAATGATGAAAATAGATCAGTTCTAGATCCTTCCCACACTTGCACAAGCCAAGCACATGATCACAAATGCTCAAAAATTCTGCTGTGCTGAAAATTGCCATATTTTTGCAATTTCGCCCAGAGTAATCGGTTACTCACTTTGAGTAATCGATTACTCTATTCAAAAATTCAAAATTTTGGCGCCGAAAGGAGGGAAACTTGGATATTCGTCCGGTTCCACCTGTTCTGAACCATGATAGACCTCTGAAACTTGCCATCTGATATTACCATTGGAATACACTTGAAATATGCTGCGAAATGTTTTTTCATGCTCGGATTAAACTGCTGAAAACAACCGTCTGGTGCTGAATAACTGATCAAAAATTGACTGCCAGAGTTTCTGATCATCTAGTCGCTTAATGAGCAAAATAAATGCTCAAAAAGACTTGGAAAGCTATCTGCTTGGCTCTGAACACTATTAGAAATCATACTGGAACTGATGACGTCGTGAGCTGCTGAAAGAATACCTAGATCCCATGCTCAAAAGGACAATGCAAATGAAAATGCAAATGAAATGAAGCATAATCCAGTTAGTGTTAAAAGCAAAAGGGAAAATTTGAGGTGTTACAGCTGCCCCTATTCAAACTTCCTGGATCCGAGGGTATGGAAGCAACGGCTTTCAGCCAATCGGGATACACGGGATTTGAATACCAAAAATAACCTGAAAATTTGCAACCTGTGGGGAAGACAAAATAACGTGAATACGAGAACGGCCGAAGGCGAACTCGAAAAGGCAGACCGGCCGAAGGCGGACTAAACTGGGGATATAAAGATAGATGAGAACGGCCGAAGGCGGACTCGAAAAGGTAGACCGGCCAAAGGCGGACCACGCTGGGGAGATATAAAGGATACGAGACCAAGCCGAAGGTGGACTCGAAAAAGGAAAGACCAAGCCGAAGGTGGGCTTGAAAAAGGAAAGACCAAACCGAAGGTGGGCTTTCAAAGAAAGACTATGCTGAAGGTAGACTTTCAAATAAAGGATACGAGACCATGCCGAGGTTGGGCTCGAAAAAGAAAGACTAAGCCGAAGGTGGGCTTTCAAAGAAAGACTAAGCCGAAGGTAGACTCTCAAACAAAGGATACAAGGCCATGCCGAAGGTGGGCTCGAAAAAGAAAGACCAACCCGAAGGTGGGCTTTCAAAGAAAGACTAAGCCAAAGATAGACTCTCAAACAAAGGATACGAGGCCATGCCGAAGGTGGGCTTGAAAAAGAAAGACCAAGCCGAAGGTGGGCTTTCAAATAAAGACTAAGCTTAAGGTAGACTCTCAGACAAGGGATACGAGACCATGCCGAATGTGGGCTCGAAAAAGAAAGACCAAGCCGAAGGTGGGATTTCAAAGAAAGGATACGAGACCATGCTGAAGGTGGGCTCAAAAAAGAAAGACCAAGCCGAAGGTGGGCTTTCAAACAAGGGATACGAGACCATGCCGAAGGTGGGCTCAAAAAAGAAAGACCAACTCGAAGGTGGGCTTTCAAAGAAAGACTAAGCCGAAGGTAGATTCTCAGACAAGGGATATGAGACCATGCCAAAGGTGGGCTCGAAAAAGAAAGACCAAGCCGAAGGCGGGCTTTCAAAGAAATACTACGCCGAAGGTAGACTTTCAAACAAAGGATACGAGGCCATGCCGAAGTTGGGCTGGAAAAAGAAATACCAAGCCGAAGGTGGGCTTTCAAAGAAAGACTAAGCCGAAGGTAGACTCTCAAACAAGGGATACGAGACCATGCCGAAGGTGGGCTCGAAAAAGAAAGACTAAGCCGAAGGTGGGCTTTCAAAGAAAGACTAAGCTGAAGGTAGACTCTCAGATAAGGGATACGAGACCATACCGAAGGTGGGCTCAAAAAAGAAAGACCAAGCCGAAGGTGGGCTTTCAAAGAAAGACTAAGCCGAAGGTAGACTCTCAAACAAGGGATACGAGATCTGCAAAAGGTGGGCTCGAAAAAGAAAGACCAAACCGAAGGTGGGCTTTCAAAGAAAGACTAAGCCGAAGGTAGACTCTCAAACAAGAGATACAAGATCATGCCGAAGGTGGGCTCGAAAAAGAAAGACCAAGCTGAAAGTGGGCTTTCAAAGAAAGACTATGCCGAAGGCAGACTTTCAGAGACTTTACTGGGGAGAACAAGATAACGGTCGGTGCGAGGATGGCCGAAGGCAAACTCGAGAAAAGAGAAAGACCAAGCCGAAGGTGGACTTTCAAAGAAAGACTAAGCCGAAGGTAGACTTTCAAAGAAAGACTAAGCCGAAGGTAGACTTTCAAACAACAATATATAAAATCAACAGTTCTACAAAGATGACTCTGTCGGGGATAAGAGAAATCTAAACAGACAACTCTGCGGGGGAGTATAGGAAGAACCAACAAGAAGGTCGAATCCACTGGTTGCGGTGTAGTGTTAACCAACTTCTTCTGAATTTTGTTACTTTCTGCTGGGGAAAGAATCTGGTAAAGGATATCAAACATGGCTTATGCTTCGAATGCATATGTTTGAATTTTTCTATGGCGTAATGCTCCATACGAAATGGAAATTCTACGCGTTTGGAAGGATACCATGCAAGAATGCTTATGCAATGCAAAAGAGGCGCCTCAGCAAAATAAATGATGAAGACAAAGGCAACTCCACCGGGGATGACAGACTGAATTGTCCTCTGAAATAAAAGACCCTGCTAAGAAAGGCTTCACTCTGCTGAAGAAGATCCTGATCACAAACTCTGCTTGAGATGAAAACTCCGAGAGAAGATCCACTCTGTTGGAGGTGGATAAAAATGAATAATGAGGATGGAAACCAAAGAGAAATTCTCTCCGCTGGGGATTACCAATGACTTCCACCTGGATCTGAAAGAATGCCAATAACAATTGGACTTAAAACCTGCTGGGGATTTCAACTACTGTTGAACATACCACTGTGAGGATCGCCATCAAACTTTGCTTGGGGAGACAAGTCAATAATTCCAAACCTATTTGGGGATATTACCGAACTCAACCTACTGTTGGGAGATGTCCTTGCTTTTACCCTGCCGGGGAATATCAGTACTTTTACCCTGCTGGGGAGTACCGGTCATGACCAGCAAACCTGCTTGAGGAATGGTATATGCTGACATCCACCCTGCTAGAGGATAACATCAAGCTTACTCATCTGAGGGGATTAACTCATACCGTTGTTGGTGAGGAAAACATTTCTCGACTAGCTGAGGAGAATGAGTGCTCAGGCCCTGCGGGGAAAATAATATCTTTGTCCAAAGAAGATATTCTATAAGTCTCTTGCTGGGGATGCGTCAGCATCAACTTCTGACTACTCGCTGAGAGTAATAAAACAACCACAACTATAGCTGGGGAAATAATCTTCTGCACTCTACTGAGGAAGATAATCCTTGACACTCTGGTTGGGGAAAGTAACAACTTACTGAGGAGGATGAACTTTTCAATGTTGAGGAGAGTAGCTCTACTGGGGAAGGACAAATCTGTTACCCTGCACACAGAGTCAACAGAAAGTTATATATGCAAAAAGGCCACTTCTATTACCATTACAACGACCGTTGCCTAAACAATTTCCACTGTTTTCTGATATGCTTCGCAAAGCTTAACATTTTCGCATGCAATGTTTTATCAAAATATCGGACGTTTTCACAAACAAAATAGTATAAGTAAGAACACAAATGGAAAGCTTTTGAGTGAAATGAAAATTTTATTGAATGAAATTGGCCTGTAAATAGGCATTTACATTCGGAAGTAATTCCTAAAAAGAGGTAATTGCAAAAAGAGATAAATGAAAATACACATGTAGGCAATGTGGGGAACAGAAATCCACCATGATTCAATTCAGCTATGACCCAATATGCCTTGCTTATTCACAGATGCTCTGGCCTTCGAAAAGACTGACTGGACTGATTCCTTTCCTTCGAAATTTCCATGTATCAAAAGTGTTCACAGATCGAATGCAGATCGTAGTCGTTTGCTTTTAAATCCGTAACTTTTGCCTAGATCGCCCTTTTCAGGTTTTCAATCCACCGGGATACCCTTTTTTGCCAAAGTTGCCTTTTCAGGTTTTCAACTTTGCGGGTTTATTCTTTTTTCCTTTTTATCCCTAACTTTTGCCCGAACCCTTTCTTTTTATGGTTCGCCGGGATGCCCCTTTTTTGCCTGGACCTTTATTTTTGTGTCCAGCGGGTCTCTTTTATGCAAAGTATTTTTTGACTACGTCTGCGTTCACAGGGGACGTAAAATCTTCGCCATCCATAGTTGAGAGTAATAAGGCTCCACCAGAGAAAACCTGTCTTACTACATATGGCCCTTCATAGTTTGGAGTCCATTTGCCCCTGTGATCTGTTTGAGGAGGAAGGATCCTTTTCAAAACCAATTCTCCAGCCTGAAAACACTGAGGACGCACTTTCTGATCAAAGGCTTTCTTCATCCTGCTCTGATACAACCGACCATGCACAATGGCTGCCAATCTCTTCTCTTCAATAAGGTTCAGCTGATCCAGTCTGGAATGCACCCACTCAGCTTCATCAAGTTTCACGTCTGCCAGGATTCTTAAAGAAGGAATCTCAACCTCTAATGGTTGAACTGCTTCCATACCATATACCAATGAGAAAGGAGTTGCCCCAGTTGATGTGCGTACCGAAGTACGATAACCGTGTAAAGCATAAGGCAACATCGCATGCCAGTCCTTATACGTCACTACCATTTTCTGCACAATCTTCTTGATGTTCTTATTCGCTGCTTCAACAGCCCCGTTCATCTTCGGGCGATAGGGAGAAGAATTGTGATGTTCAATCTTAAAGCTATGACATAGCTCCTTCATCATCTTGTTATTCAAATTTGAACCATTACCAGTAATGATTCTCTCCGGGACTCCATACCGGCAGATGATGTCCTTCTTGATAAATCTGGCTACCACTTGTCTGGTGACGTTGGCAAACGAGGTTGCTTCAACCCACTTTGTGAAATAATTGATGGCAACCAAAATGAAACGATGCCCATTGGAAGCAGTAGGTTCAATCTTTTTGATCATATCAATGCCCCACATGGTAAAAGGCCAAGGCGATGACAACACATTCAGAGGGGTAGGCAGTACACGCACCTTATCAGCATAAATCTGGCATTTATGACATTTCTGGGTGTATTTGAAACAATCTGATTCCATAGTCATCCAATAATACCCCGCTCTCAACAGTTTTTTGGCCATAGCATGCCCATTGGCATGGGTACCGAAAGATCCTTCATGGACTTCCTCCATTAACAGGCTTGCTTCGTGTTCATCAACACAACGTAGCAAGACCATGTCAAAGTTTCTCTTGTATAACACATCATCTTTATTTAGAAAGAAATTTCGTGCCAACCTCCTCAAAGTCTTCTTATCTTTGGTGGATGCACCCTCTGGATACTCTTGACTTCTCAGAAAAACCTTAATATCATGATACCAAGGTTTGCCATCTGACACATCTTCAATTGCAAACACAAAAGCTGGCATATCCAAGCGCATAATTCTGATCGAAGGGGTTTCATTCCAACGATTCACCTGATACATCGAAGACAGCGTCGCCAACGCATCGGCCATCTGATTCTCCAGCCGGGGTATATGATGGAAGTCAATTCTGTCAAAGAACGGTAACAACCTTCTGGCATAGTTGTTATAAGGCACCAAGTTCGCTTGACGAGTTTCCCATTCACCTATAATCTGATTAACTACCAACGCGGAATCACCATAAACATCGAGGTTCTTAATTCTCAAATCAATTGCTTCTTTTAACCCCATAATGCATGCTTCATACTCCGCCTTCTTGTTGGTACATATGAATGCTAATCGGGCAGTGAAAGGTATATGAGAACCTTTTGGAGTTGTAATGACTTCCCCGATTTCCTTACCGTATGAATTAACCGCCCCATCAAAGACCAGTTTCCATTGGGACCCAATTTCTGGCCCTTCATCAGGTAGAGGCTCTTCACAATCTTTCATCTTCAGATATATAATGTGCTCATCAGGAAATTCAAACTTCATCAGTTGATAATCCTCAATTGGTTGTTCAGCGAGATATTCTAACAAAACACTTCCCTTGATGGCTTTTTGGGAAACATATTGAATATCGTATTCCATCAGAACCATCTGCCAACGGGCTATTCTTCCAGAAAGCGCCTGCTTCTCAAACACATATTTGATCGGATCCATCTTCGAAATCAAGAGGGTTGTGTGGTTTAACATATACTGCCTCAAACGCTTAGCTGCCCAAGCGAGTGCACAACATGTTTTCTCCAGCATTGAGTACCTCGACTCACAATCAGTAAACTTCTTACTCAGGTAGTAGATGGCATGCTCTTTTCTACCTGACTCGTCGTGTTGACCGAGCACACACCCCATTGAGTTCTCAAGAACCGTAAGATACATAATCAATGGCCTTTCTGGCACTGGCAGCATAAGGACCAGAGGTTCCTGCAAATATCCTTTTATTTTTTCGAACGCCTTTTGGCAATTCTCGTTTCACCTGACCTCTTGATCTTTCTTAGCAACTTGAATATCGGTTCACACATGGCTGTAAGATGAGAGATGAATCTAGCAATGTAGTTCAACCTCCCTAAGAAACCACAAACCTCCTTTTCTGTTCTTAGTTCAGGCATTTCTTGAATGGCTTTTACTTTAGCAGGGTCAACCTTGATACCTCTTTCGCTGACAATAAAACCCAGTAACTTTCCAGACCTCACCCTGAAGGTGCACTTGTTCGGATTCAACCTCAGTCTGAACTTTCTCAACCTTTCAAATAATTTCCGAAGATTAACCAGATGTTCTTCCTCCGTCTGTGACTTCGCAATCATGTCATCAACATAGACCTCGATCTCTTTGTGAATCATATCATGAAAGAGAGTCACCATCACCCGCTGATATGTTGCCCCAACATTTTTCAATCCAAAGGGCATCACTTTGTAACAGAATGTTCCCCACGGTGTTATGAACGTCGTTTTCTCCATATCCTCTTGGGCCATCTTGATTTGGTTATACCCAGAGAAGCCATCCATGAAGGAAAACACAGAATACTGAGCGGTGTTGTCCACTAACACATCAATGTGAGGAAGCGGGAAATCGTCTTTTGGGCTTGCTCTATTCAGATCTCTGTAATCAACGCACATCCTGACCTTTCCGTCCTTCTTAGGTACAGGTACAATATTAGCAACCCAGGGAGGATAATTCGTTACAGCAAGAAACCCAGCATCTAACTGTTTCTGAACCTCTTCTTTAATCTTGACGGACATTTCTGGTTTCGTCCTTCTCAGTTTCTGTTTAACCGGAGCACATCCTTCTTTGAGCGGCAGCCGGTGTACCACGATGTCAGTGTTGAACCCAGGCATGTCTTGGTAAGACCAGGAAAAGATATCCACATACTGTCAGAGCATTTCAATCAATCTTCCCTTGACAGAGTCTTCTAAAGCAGCCCCAATCCGTACCTCTTTCTTTGCGTCCTCAGTTCCCAAGTTAACAACCTCGATTTCCTCCTGATGAGGCAGAATGACCTTTTCCTCTTGTTTTAACAGCTTGGCTAATTCCTCTGGTAAGGCACAATCTTCATCAGTCCACTCTTCAGCCTGATATATGTGATTATCGAAGTCGTATCAGGCCATAGCTGAATCATGAGGGGTGGAATCTGAACAAGAGAGCCTGCATGATTGATGATATATGTTTATTATGGATGCATCAAACAAAAACACATTGCCATTTTGCTGTGATTTTAATGCAAAAAATAAAAAACAGAAAAACAGGGATCAAAACATTTGAATGCGAAAACGTCCTTTATTAATGATAAAGAAAAAGCATACAAAAACATTCAAGCCCTACAAACAAGAATCACTACGTCTTGAGCAGAACGTAGGATTAACAGAGATGACAAACAGAAGCAATTACTCTGGTCTGGTCACATGAATGACTCTTTCCGACGGCCAGTTGCGAAGGCTTTGACCTGGGACACATGGGCGGATCCAAATATCCATATCACAATCACTATCCCTATCCTCCTCAATCGCATTGACTCTGTCGAAGAAAACACCGGCACTGGTGAAACGGACTGGACCATAGAACTTGGGAGGCTCTTCAGGATGCCTGGGTGGCTTATATCCCAGTCCATGAGTATTTCGCTTTTCTTGGACATCAATAATCTGATCCCACTTTTGTGAACTGCCGGCTTCAACCACGGCCCGAGCATCTTTGAAAGAAGACATTGAAATCTCCGGCTGGTGTACCACTGTAGGCTGAACCACTTCAGATTGGCTACCTTCCTTGAGAGGCTTCTCAGTGATCTTCACTGCTTCGAAACCCTGACATAGAGTTTCATGTATTTCACCATCTACCTCCACATACTTGAAAGTAGATAGCTGGCTTATCATGATATCCTCTTCTCCACAAACTGTCACCACATGCCCGTCTACCATGTACTTTAACTTCTGATGCAATGTAGACGTCACAACCCCAGCACTGTGAATCCATGGACATCCTAGCAGACAGCTGTAGGCAGGTTGGATGTCCATGATATAGAAGGTAGCATTGAAAACCTCTGGCCCAACCTTAGTTGGTAGCACAATCTTACCAAAAACATACCTCTTCGAGCCATCAAAAGCGCGCACCACCAAATCACTAGGTGTGCACATCAACCCTCTGGTGTCCAGCTTCATCAAGGCTTTCTTAGGCAGAAAATTCAAAGAGGACCCAGTATCCACAAGCACATGAGACATTAACGATCCACGACATTCAATAGAAATATGCAAGGCATTGCTATGGTTTCTCCCAGCTGGAGTCAAGTCAACATCAGTAAAACCCAAACCATTGCATGCATTGACATGGGCTACTACCCCCTCCAACTGATTAACAGAGATCTCCTGGGGTACGTAAGCAGCATTCAGTACTTTCAGCAATGCATTTCGGTGTGCCTCGGAACACAACAATAGGGACAAGATAGAGATCTTGGACGGAGTCTGATGCAACTGATCAACAATCTTGTAATCGCTCTTCCTGATTAATCTTATAAATTCTTCTACATTCTCGGAGAAAGAATTATCAATCGGTCCCGCCGTGGAGTCATTCACTACTGGTGGTTGCACAGAATTACCTACAAACTTCTTCCCTTTGTCTTGTTTAGAACTACCAGCTAGATTATTTGAAGGGATAAAGACCCTACCACTTCTCGTGATAGCCCCTGCCTCAATATTGCTTTCAACACAGGAGTTCACTACAGAAGTTCCCACCAATTCTTGTTTCTGTCCATTAACAAACACTTCGGCCCCATAGTTCCAAGGAATGGCCTTGGTACTCTCATATGGCAAGGGTCCGGGAGTTGTAATAATAACCAGTGCTGGTCTTACCGGCCCTGAAATAGTGATTGTTTTGAAAGGGATAGTAATGGTAGCAACCTCATTTTTCCTGCTAACCACTTCTTTCTGTTGGTCACATCGGTCAAACTGCAATCGACCTTCATCTATCATCTTTTGAATTCCTGACTTCAACAAATCTCACCCATTCGCTTGCGACATACAATCTGAACAATCCTCATCACATTCGGGGGACACCCCACCCCTCAATAACCTCTCCTTTACCACCACCAAAGGAGTCCTTAATTCATTAACATCCGTAATCAAATTCAAAGATTCATTTTCCTCTAACACAACATTAACCCTTTGCCCACCATGGTTCGGTATTGGGTTCTGGATGACATTTGGCCCATCATTTGAAAAGTTAATGGCCTTTGAATCCACCAAGTCTTAGACTACGTGCTTAAAAGCTTTGCAGTCTTCAATATAGTGTCTGGGTGCCCCAGAATGAAAGTCACAGTGGGCGTTAGGATTATAACCCGGAGGTGGATTTCCGGTGGGAGGAGCTAGAGTCCTTTTCTAGATTAACTGCAACTATAGAAAATGCTGAAACAACTGTGAATATGGTAGAGGTGGAGTATCAAAATGTCGGTTCTGTTTAGGCCTTGGCTGATATTGACGCGGAGCCTGATTTTGCTGCTGCTGAGGTGGAAGCGCTGCAGGAATTGTTACTAAATCTACCTGCTGGTTATAACTCTGATGCTGCTTTCCTTTACCCCGGTGAGATGACACAGAATTTGTTTCCTCCTTCTTCTTATAAAGCGTAGGGTTTCTTCCCTTGACATGAAGACGATCCATCACTACCTGTTACTTTCCCCGCTTTGATTCCACTCTCTAGCATTTCCTAGACCATGATCAAATCAGCAAACTTGCCTAACACGCAAGGTAACAGTTTCTCATAATAACGTCCCAGCAAAGTACCCATAAACAAATTCAACATTTCTTTTTCCAACATGGGTGGCTGCACCCTTGCCGCCAGTTCACGCCATCTCTGCGCATATTCTTTGAAGTTTTCATTATTCTTTTGAGACATATTCTGTAACTGGGTCCTGTTGGGAGCCATATCAGTATTATATTGGTAGTGCTTGATAAAGGCCTCGACCAACTCTCTCCAATTATGGACATGGCATCTCTCTAGTTGCATATACCATTCCAAGGATGCCCCAGACAGGCTGTCCTGGAAAAAATGCATCAGCAATTTCTCATCTTTAGAATACGCGGTCATTTTCCTCGCGTAAGCCCTGACATGCGTCTTGGGACAGGTGGTACCATTGTATTTTGCAAAAGTGGGCACCTGAAATTTGTGCAGAATTACAACACCGTGAACCAGCCCCAAATCCTCCAGATCCATTCCTACAGAATTCTGATTCACCACTCCCCTTAGTAGTTCTTCAATGAGTCTGAACCTTTGATCATTATCGGCCTGAGGACCAGCATCCCCGCCTGGAATGGAGAAAACGTCATCTTGTTGGTCTTCGAAACAACGACCATGAACAGCACAAACACTTCCCCCTCCCACAACAGAAGGAATCATAAGCTGCTCTCCTCCGCTCGGAGGGATCACAACACCAGGAATGGGAATCTCTACGCCCATAGGACCTCCCTGAGCACCGTTACAAACAACGCCATTATGGACTCCACCATGAAGAACCCCGTCTTCATCTACCCTTGCCACTAAGGGTTGGACCAAAGTCCTCAATTGCTCTTGCCCTTGGGCAACACCTTGCATCAGCTCCATGAATTAGTCTATACGGGCCTGCATGGCGGCCATATCAGCCTGCATCTTCTCCATAATTCTCTTCTGATTTGATCTAGTAGAATACCGGTGAAACAGCTGGTTATCAATCCTACCTGCAACCAAATAAAGGTTAGAACAAACCGGAACGAGCACCTACGATGCAAAAAAAAAAGAATATGATTATGCATATGCAAATGAACATGTTTGAATATTTACAGGGCGATCCACCCCTTGATTCCAGTTTAAAGACGAGATAGGATGAAACTGCTGCTCATACATAAATCAGAGAAAAATCACTGTCGGAGGTTACAACCAAAGATAACAATAATAAGTCTGAAGACAAAAGAAGCAAAGATCCCAGCCAACAATTCTGGTGGTGACCCGAGATACAAAGAAAAACAAACTAGAGAGTGTCACCCACTGCCTGATCTAGAGCCTTCACCCCTAGGACTCTTCACTTCAGCTCGTATCTTCAGCTCTGCTACGGTCGCTATGGCCTCATTCAGTCGCTCCTCAACTGCGTGTCTCTGGAACGTCCCTGATAAGATCTCCTCGTCTTTCTTTTTGAGCTTCGTCATTAAACTCTCGATCTGATCCAGGAACTTATCTTCTTTCTGCTTGTTGGTTGTGATTGTAGTATCTCGGTAAGCGTTGAACTTGTGAATTTTTGGCCAAGCCTTGGCTAGGTCTTCCTTCTTGGATTTGAGAATCCTGCTAACACCTTTTAGAGCTTCTCCTACCTTTTGTCTGGCTATGACCTCTTCAGCTAGCTCCTTTTCTTTCTTAGCGAGCAATTCTGTTTTCAACTTAGCGACATGAATGACTTCACCTCGCTCATGTTTCAACTGGTAAATTTCTCTTTGCAGCTCACCGTTCTCCTCTCGAAGCTTCTCCTTTTCAGCCCACAGTTTGTTATACTTTTCTATCTCAATTATGGTCGGAGATTCAATCAGCAGGGGGTAAGATGGAGTTTCTCTGCAGAATGGTAGAAGTACACTCTCTACTCTCCTCTGAATCTAGTCCTCGTATGCAGGGAAGGCTTTGTTGTTACACTTTCCAAAAGAAGTCTTTCCTTTCTTGTGGCGATCTCTCCAAGTATCTGCCGCTTCCTTTAACACTTCCAGATTGGCTTCTCCACTCACATATAGGGACTCTTGAACATCTTGGTCCTTTGGCGGCTCCTTCAAAGCATACCCAAATTGCCTAATAGCAAACATAGGGTTATAATTAATTCCCCCTTTTCTTCCTATTAAAGGTACATTTGGGTAACCTCCACAACTAAATAGGATCTCTTGGACCAACAAATCACGATTAATCCAAATCAAGTTGTCATCCCTTAATCCCATCAATCTCCTCGACCAATCCAATGTTTCTTTGGTGTCTACAAATGCCCCAGATTTGGGAAGGCGATCGGCAAACCACTTGTAGATAACTGGAGCACAAAAGTAAAGAGGTTCTCCTCTCCTCTTCTCATTCTTATAGTGCATCGAATAGTACAGATCCCCAAGCAAGGTAGGTATCAGATTCTTCGTGGTGAATATCTGGACAGCATGCACTTCTACAAAATCCCTCACATTAGGGAACAACGTCGTTCCATAAACACACATAGCCAGAATTGGACTGAACACCGACCAACACTTAGCCTTAGCACAAATAGCAGCCTGCTCGATCAAAAACTTCGCGTGAAAGCCTTTATAACCTCCTTTGCTCGCAACATTCTTCTTAAATAAAGACTGATCCAAGCGTAACGTAGCAGCAACCTTTTCCAGATCGGGAAACTCCTTAGAAGGATAGAATGGAACTTCTTCTTTGACAGAAACATCCAAAATGAGAGCATACTCTTCCAATGTCGGAGCTAAAAGATAATCCGCAAACAGAAAACACCGCAGGTGAGGGTCATAGAACTGTACCAGAGTATGCAGAGCCCTGAACTCATAGTTGGTAACATCTCGGGTGAAGCTCAGAATCCTCCCATACTCTCCTCTAAAGTCTGCCAATACCCCGGGTTTTGCCATAGCCGAGATCATGTGCACAACATCTAAATGAAGCTCCAGGAACTTGTATGGGATGATATTCTTTCTCTCTTCAGTGCTAGTATTCATCATGAACAGCCTTCGGACAACCGGAATCAAAGTTAGGATGCAACCCTACAAATGAAAAAACATGTTAGAATGCAAAATGATAATGCAAATGCAAACATGGGATCAAGGTGTCCATGATGCTCAAAACTGTTGTTGTTCTGCTGACTGAATAAAACCCCAAATATCAGGAAACCAGAAATCCAGAATAACGGCCCATTCAAACTGCCAGAAAAATCAGGATAATAACAGTACACTAATGAGAAATCCAGGAAACCAGGTGGGTTGAAGGAAAAAGTCACCTGCAAACACCCATCCCCTCTTACATGTGGGTTCTAGAAAACAGGATCCTCAGTCTCAGATTCTCGATTTAAGAAGCAATAGTACATTCATCCCTCGGGGTACAATACTATCGCCAAACAAAGAGGTCGTCCACTGATTCCCCCCAAAAAAGGTCATCCTATAGTAAGTTCCCAGCATTGGGTCCTCGGATCGACAAGTGTAATGGGTTTGCCATTTCTGGGCTGCCATTATCACATGCCGGGAGGAGAGGCGTTGCTGAGTCCTCTAGAGACAGTCGCCAGAGTCGACAGTTTTCCAGGTTATGTTCCATCGTCTACCCCAAATGCGCAGGATATAATATTACCAAGAAAACCTCGTCTGGATGTGGAGTTTTCATGTATACTAAGTCTGGCCAAATTCCAAACAAGTCACATTACTTTCCACGCTAATCATAGGTGTATGCTCAAGCCTGGGTATTGGTTTTTTCTCTCATGAATCCAACCCACCCTACAAACAGAAAATCCAGCAGCAGAACAGTACAACAATAATGAAATGCAATGCTATAAATGCGATAAATACAGTAAAGCAGTAATATACAGCAATGTACAACAAAATAAAGCACAACAGATAAACACCCAATGAAATAAAATAAACAAGCGCTAGGATTGACTCGCAAAAGGGGATGGACCAGCCAGAGGTCTATCTGTCCCCAGCAGAGTCGCCAGCTGTCTCTCCCGAGGATTTGCATCCATGGTAAAAACACGAAAGTGGCGCGAAAAACAGAGTCGCCAGCAATGTGTATTTATCCCGAGAGAGGGAAAGGAAAGACTGCATAAACCTGAGGGAAGGGAAAGAGCGTGGTCTCACGACCAAGAGAAACGGGTAAGGGAGTTGGTTACGCGAAGGGAAGGTGTTAGCACCCCACATGTCCATCGTACTCGATGGGATCCACGCTTGTTGTCTCAATCAAAGGGTGTCGTCATCTGGAGCTCCACTGCTACTGGAAACGAGAAGGAACGAGAACGGAAAGGAACGAAGAAACAAAGTAGAAAAGAAAAAAGAAGTGACTCGATAGGACATCGCTCGTCCTATGCCTACGTACTCCCTCGTGCAATGGGAAAGTCAGAGTCAACGTAGTTCAGACACGAACTAAGGGAGGAGGTTGCTCGCCAAGACATCGCCGTCTTGTGCCTACGTATCCTCAATCAGACTAGAGAGAGGAAATCAGAGCAGTCATAGTTCGACCTAACGAGGTCGGTTAGTGTTTTTTATGAGTGACGTTAGATTCGCGTCCGGCAGTTAGGGTCGATGCCTATTTGCGACGAGACGGAAGTAACGTGCCCTTTTCTGAAAATGATTTGAGATTAACAATCCCGAAGGATAAAAAGACTTGAGTTTGTTTTTGTGTTTTTTAGACAGAAGTGGATTGAAGTTAGTTCACAACTTACATTGCACCAAAGTCTACCATGCGGGAACGAGTGAATCGCATGGTCGCCTCCAAATGGGACGTATGTTAAACACTCTAGAAGAGGAGGGGAGACCCCTTGTTCTTCATTTCCTACACTTAAGGCTTGAGCGCAATATTCTTTATATTTATTAACTGTTTTAGAAGTGTTATGAGATGAGAAGAGAAGACTCAAAAGAAAACACTAAGGGAATCTGAAAATCCTAATGTTATCATGCAAAGGTGGCCCTATAGTTGAGTTTGAAAGGGGAAATTCTACCTAAGTTAGCATGCAAAGGGAAACCTAGTGCTAATCCCACTCCAAGCTTAATCGAAAATTAAGTTGGACTAGGTAGCTCTAAGGGAGTGAATCCAAGACTTAAACAAGTCTTGAGAATCAAGGGAAGAGAAAGAGTGAAGGAGACGAAGGAGGAAAAGAAGCGCATAAATAAAAACAGCAGCTACCACAACGCCCCTTCACCAAAACAGCAGTAAAAAGCAGCACACTAGCAAGACAGCTTTCCACAGCATACAATTCAGCATAAGAAAGGGTGTGAAAAGGTCAAACAACATCACATATAACAGCACACATGCATCAGGACAGCAGTGGAAAGACAAGGCAGCATGCATTGCATCCAAACAAATGCTCATAGCAAGGTCTCAATAATGTTTAATCATGACAAGCATGCATCCGATTAAGCATCAAACAACTAGACATGGACAAACTAAAGACATGCAAATGATCCACAAACAATGCATTCAACAAGGTTGCACTTCCTAATCATCGATCAAAGCAACATGCATAAGCAAATGTTGATGCAACCAAACGATCATGCATTACAGATCCAGCAACTTGAGCATTAATCAGGAAGTAACATGATTCAAGTGTGCGTGTGCATCGTGTTTATCGCATCAATTAATCAACAACGCAAATATAAACATTCAACAATGAGAAACCAAGAATCGCGTGTCGAAGAATTGTGTTCATGCAAGGGTGTGAGGTGAAACAGCATAAGAATAGTCCACAAATCACCAACGTATCAATCCATGAAGTTTAGACATGCAAGAGATCTCAAACAAGCAAGAAAATGTAAGAAAAACACAATCTGCTTCAGTGGTAATCGATTACTCACATAGGGTAATCGATTACTCAATTGAAAATTGGTTGAAAACGTGAAAATAACACAGAGTAATCGATTACCCTGTTAGAGTAATCGATTACCACTGAAGCAGAGGCAGAAATTCAACTTTAAAAAGCACTTTTCAGTAGTAAGTCACTTATCCAAACATTCAAATGATCATGTAAACAATAATGCACGAAAATTAAGTTCAATCACAGCAATCAAACATCTATTGGATCCAACAATCATCAACAACCACAATCAAGATCAACCAAATGAATCAAAACACATCAAAATTCATGGATCTACATTGTATAAGTTGCAATTAAGCTAAAATGAGTATGGATCTGAAATTAACCAACCTACAAAAGCTGAGATTTGCTTTGGTAAGTGTTGTAAACAGAAATGGATGAATTCAAGTAGAGAAATCCAAGATCCACAAGCTTCTTACACTCAAAAGTTGAAGATCTAAGCAAATAAGCAACAAAACTCCAAAATCACTTTCAATAATCACTTCTGAAAAATCAGCACCAGATACATACGAAAATCCAAATTGAAAAGTTGAAATGTAGTGATGATGAGAGGCTTTAGCTCAAGAATTAACAAGTTCCAATGAAGAACTTGTTATTCTCTATGAAGGAGCTTTGAGTGTGGTTGAAAATGGAGATTGAGAGTGAAAAAGTGAGAGTGAATTGAGAGAATTCTGAAAATTGAGAGTGGAAAAAATGATCTAGGTCTTTGAGGTTTGGAATGAATTAGTTTAAATAACCCATAGGTTAGGAGTTAAGTTTGGGTTGGGAGTGAGGTTAAGTGAGTGGAAATTGGGGTGAAATGTGAATTAGGAAAGGAAATGTAGAATTGGAGTGGAAAGAATTTGAAATTTTGGATGGAAAATGATGAAAATAGATCAGTTCTAAATCCTTCCCACACTTGCACAAGCCAAGCACATGATCACAAACGCTCAAGAATTCTGCAGTGCTGAAAATTGCCATATTTTTGCAATTTCGCCTAGAGTAATCGGTTACTCACTTTGAGTAATCGATTACTCTATTCTAAAATACAAAATTTTGGCGCCAAAAGGAGGGAAACTTGGATATTCGTCCGATTCCACCTGTTCTGAACCATGATAGACCTCTGAAACTTGCCATCTGATATTACCACTGGAATACACTTGAAATATGCTGCAAAATGTTTTTTCCACACTCGGATTAAACTGCTGAAAACAACCGTCTGGTGCTGAATAACTGATCAAAAATTGACTGCCAGAGTTTCTGATCATCCAGTCGCTTAATGAGCAAAATAAATGCTCAAAAAGACTTGGAAAGCTATCTGCTTGGCTCTGAACACTATTAGAAATCATACTAGAACTGATGACGCCGTGAGCTGCTGAAAGAATACCTTGATCCCATGCTCAAAAGGACAATGCAAATGAAATGAAGCATAAGCCAGTTAGTGTTAAAAGCAAAAGGGCAAATTTGAGGTGTTACACCAAGCAACCATTTTTTCCCATCCAAAGCTCAAATGATAGATCTCATTCCATTCAACAAAAGTGCTACACTAAGGCATATCCAAAATCTTCATGAATTTTAAGTTATGAATTGATCAAAATCAAGAAAAATAAGAAATAAACATTTGACACTTAGAAAAAATCTGCCTAGTCAAAATCAACATGAAACACCAATGTTCAAAGGCACTTTTCATTGTGATCCAAATAGATTCAATACAAACCATAAGCATCAATGTTATAGTATCTAATGTGGGATTTTTAAAAAGTACAAGAGCATTCCTTGATTCAATTTGAGCAAGAAGTTATGAACCTTGCAAAATGCCATTTTCCACCCTGGTTTTCCAAGGCAGTTTTAGCAACAACACACGATTTTGTTGTTTTGGTGACTTTGCAATCCTTGTCACCATGTAAGACAGACATCTAAGATACAATGCACTTGCTATCTGCGGAGGAATCATAGCATAGGCACCTATAAGTATAGAACACTGTCCTTTGGCATGTGATCTTTAAGTTTGCAAATCCAAAACTCCAACTTTGTCATTTGGCATTGATGTAGTGCATTGAGGTGTCATGAATCAGATCATACTAGTCCAAAAGAGTCAAGCCTTATCCAAGAATCAAAAGACCTAAAACCTACAAGTTTAGATCAAGTCAATGGCTAGAGTAAACTTGGAACACCTAGCCATATCCATTGGGTAAAAGGATGATCCAACCCCCATTCACTATTCCTTGCAAAACAAACTTCCTCTACTATAAATAGAGGTCATTTCTGGTTGATCAAAACACACCAAAACATAACAACACTTGTTTTCCACCATTTCACTCATCATTCCAAATTTTCAAGTTAATGAGGTGTAAGAATCAAGTTTTACAATATGGAGCAATTCAATTCAAACCAATGGTTCTAACACCTCACATACATCATATATGAGTGATCCAAACCCTTGAACAAAATCTATGACACCCGATTCATCAAGTTCATATCTCACCCCAAGCCACCTGCAATTTGATTCGAGCCCACCAATCCAGAGGTTCTCAATCCCTTCGAAGCATCTCAACACACTCCTTGAGATCCAAGGAAGCTATCCAGATCATCACTTGGCATCTGTAACACCTCTACATCAAAGTTTGATTTCCTCTTGCACAGGTAAGCCTCAAGCTCTCAAACTCTATGATCCATGCATCATAAATTTATTTTCAAGTTACCAACATGTTTTTGATAGTTCATAGAGTGTTTCCCCTTAATCAATTGCTATGTTCCAATCGTGTATAGAATTTCATGATAGTTTTTGCAAATTCTAGGGTTTCTGTGTTCATGCGTGATAACTCTCTCCACACTTAAAAGAAATGAAATTAATTGCCAGCATCATGTTCCTTGTTAAAAACGAACAAAATCCATGTTTACATCATTTGATTTCATTGCATAATAAGAGAGATAAGTGAGCTCTTGCAAAACGGTCATGGAGGGAGACGCGAGGAAGAAGAAGGAGTCGTTGGCGCTTTTTTCAAATATTTGAATTTTTTGAATATTTTTAATTATTTTGTAAATTTTCTTCAAAAATTATTTTCTCTCTCAATTTTAATCATTTTCAAGTGATTTTTTAAACATAAATCCTTCACATATTTAAATATTTTATTCCACAAAAAAAATCAAAATTTTTTTTATTTGGTATATTTTTAAATATTTTAAAGAATTTTACTTTAATTTGTTTTAAACATTTTAAATAATTTATTTTTCTTGATTTTTCAAAACCAAATGAATTCTAAATCATCATGTGAATAAAACCTTATTTTCAAACCCTAACCATGGTTGATAACTTGCTTTTTGAATTTATTTGATATTTTTCATCATTTTTAATTGATTTTTCCTTTTAAAAATGCAAAAAATAAAATTAGGGTTTCCCTTTTGATTTAATCTTTCAAAACTTCATTTCAATAATCTTGGGCCTCTATTAGAGTGTAAGATCCAACCCTCTTTGTAAATAAACCACTTCATGGGCCTCTACTATAGTATAAGTCCCATTGCGCTTTCAAAAATCATGGTGCTATCACTGTTTTCACAACAATCTCTGGGCCTCTGTTAGGAGTGTAAGTCCCATCTCTTTGTACATAACTTTGTTTAAAGAATAATCTTGGGCCTATGATAGAGTGTAAGACCCAACACCTTTCTATAAATAGAAAATCTTTTAGCCTTATTTATCCTGGGCTTTGTACAGGATACATATATACACATGGGCCTCTATTTAAAGTGTAAGACCCAACACCTTTACTTTTCTCATACTTGAGATCAAGTCATCTTAAAAATTCAAAACTTTCTTCAATTTCTTCAAAACCCTAATCCAATCTTGAAGAAAACATCTGATCAATCACAATACACTTGGGCTTTTATCCAGAGAATAAGACCCACCACCTTTCTCAATTCAATACTTGTTTACATACTTGTTGATATGTCTGTATATATACTTGTGCATATCTTGTTAAGATTCTCTTAACATGTAAATCACCCTTAGTTTAGACTAGTTCAAACAATAAGATCCTTTTAGTCAGCAGCAACTTAGTTTAAACAACTAGTTCCCCCTGTACAAAGGAATACAATTAGCCTCCTCTTAGGCTTTATCCAAGCATCATTGTCTCCTCTTGGGCATCATACAATGAATCTCCCCAGAAGATAGCCTCATCTTAGGCTTTGTTCAATTTGATCAACCTTGAAACAGTTCAATAAAAAGAGGATTATTTCCTGGTGAAACCTCTTCTTTAATTCCTTTAAAACCCAAAACAGTTCAACAAAGAAAGGATTATTTCCCGGTGAAACCTTTCTTGAACTCTTCTCAATCAGTTAGCCTCCTCTTGGGCTTCATACAAGGACCCACATGCTTCCTAGAAGCATCCTTAGCCTCCTCTTGGACTTCATACAAGGATCCCCAGGCTTCCTAAAAGCATATGATAGATCCTAGTCATCTCTATCCCTACACCAGTCCCCAGGAGAGTTAAAATCTCTAAGGAATTCAAGCTTATCATTCTCTAAGGCTCTTCTGATCCTCAGCAAAGCTTGGTTTTCATCTTTAAAATCCCCAGCCACGGTCAGGTTATCACCAACAAAGTATCATAGCCTCATGGCATCTGCTAAATCAACTCTTCTCTAATCCCCAGCAAGAGTTAGTTCTTCAATTTGATTCCTTCACACAGTTCATACCTTCTTCTCGATTTAAATAATCCTCAGTAAGAGTCTGCCTCCTCTTAGGCTTCATATAGTGATTTTTCCAGTCAGCCTCAATCTTGGACTTTGTACAAGACAGATATAATACTCCCCAGTTGAGTCAGTTTTCAGCCTTTTTTTAGCTTCAACCTTGGGTATTGATCAAGGCACAAAATCCAACATCCCCATAGATGAGACCAGGAGTCCTCTCTGTAGGAGGATATCTCCTCTATACATCACATTTCAAAACAAATAATAAAAAAACCTTTTTTCCAGATAATTGTGTAAGTGGCACACTTGTTGATTCAAAATACAAGAAGGAGTCCCTCCTTTATCATGGCTAAAATTTCTCTTTCATCTAAGTGATGTAAGTGGCAAGCCTCTGGATTCTACACATTCATGTCAATGTCCTTCTCTTAGCATGCAAAGAATCACAAAAGGAAGATGTGGCATTGTTGGATTCCACACATCCCAGTTAAAGCAACTTCCTTTATAATCAATTCCTCAATATTTGTGATGAATAGGTGAGATATCTCCCTTTAGAGATGACAAATTCTCTCTCAGTCAAACCTTTAGCTTCAATCTTGGGCTTTGAACAAGACACAAATACCCCTTTAGCTTCAATCTTGGGCTTTAAACAAGACACAAATACCCCTTTAGCTTCAATCTTGGGCTTTAAACAAGACACCAAACATTTTTCCTCCCATTGAATAGGAGGAACTACGAACGCTCTAATTTCCCCGGATCTCTTTACGGGAATACGTAGGCATAAGATTGTGAAATCTTAGCGAGCACACTAATCAAAACTTTAGGTCCAGTACCTTCCCAAAAACAATAGAAATCCAAAAAACAACAAAAACATTTCCTCAGATTTCCCAAAGGAGAAACTTTCCCTATTCAACAGTAAATGGATTTAAGCAACCAAGCAATTCAACAGTAGAAACATATGCAAATAAAGGTTCCTATAGATTACTATAGATACTTTGGGTGTTAATGGCTTCCCTTTGTATATCCAACCCTCGATCCCCGATCTCTTCGCATTTGTTAAAAAAAACATTTGCACGCAGGATTATTTTGAGATATCTTCCCCTTCCTTTTAAGCTTCATAGGATAAATATAGAAATAAAAAAGTAGCACCAAAAGCAGTTGTGGTCACGTCACAAAAACCGACGCTACAGAAAAATGGCGACTCTCTTGGGGATAACAAGTTTTCTTTCTAGGAGGGTTAACCCTTGTATTGCATATTTTTGCTGTTTATTTGCTTTCTCATTTGATATTATTTACTGTTTTCCATCATACTATCTGCTTATCTGCCATACTAGTTTAAATTACTGTTATTTGGGAATGTGATTATGTGGTGAGTCAAAAAGTCCTTAGTGGGCTTGAGAGCATATTTTAAGATAGGAGGTGGCAGACTCAAGAAGGCTTATCAGGAATAGTTAATACGCGATACTACGCTCGAATGAGATTCATCTTAAGGATATTAGAGTTCTCATGAGTCAGTCGGTTTGCTGGTAATATTATTAAGGAGGGGTAAATGATTTTGAGAACCTTGTTAGAACCCGTTCTACAGGTACAAAAAAGAACCCCTAGTACATACCCTTTGGGATTGGGTAGATCCATGGTTCCATGCTTGTGATGATAAACCCTTAAACCCATGTTTTCATATACTTGTGTTTGCTGCATTCATGCATTCATAAAAAACTTTCAAAAAAATCTTTTCTCAAAATTTTTCAAAAGAACTAAAATAAGAGGGTGTTGCAAATATCACAAACTGCGTTATGGATTTTGGTAGAAGAAAACCCCAGAAGTACACCTTCAAAAATCCAAAACTTGAAGACCTGAGAAGATTGGGAAGATTGATTACTAATCCAGAAGCTTTCAGAGCTAAGTATGGGGGACCTTATCCCTTTTAAAGGTCAACATGGTGGAAGGAGTCATATCTAGATTGGTCCAGTTTTATGATCCGGTGTACCACAGCTTCACATTTCCAGATTATCAGCTCACACCAACATTGGAATAATACTCTCATTTGATTGATTTACCTATCACTGATCAAGTTCCATTCTCTGGGGTGGAAGAAATTCCCAAAGATCAAATCATTGCAAGAGTCATTTCTTTGGAAATATAAAATATCAAAACTCACATGATCACTAAGGGAGGAATTCAAGGTCTACCAACTAGGTTTCTGTTGGGAAAAGCCCTATACTTTGCTAGTATAGGAAACATAGTTGCTTTCGAGGATAAATTTGTTCTACTCACTTATGGATTATTCCTTTTCCCCAACATTGAAATTTTTGTCGACATCAACGCTATCAAGATATTCCTAATTGGGAACCCAATCCCAACTTTGCTGGCAAATGCTTACCACTCAGTGCATTTAAGGAACTTGTACAACAGGGGGAAGATTACATGATGGGTACCATTACTCTACAAATGGTTTATTTCCCACTTACACAAGTCTGCTGCTTTTTGGGATCTCAAAAGTGGTATGCGATGGTCGCAGAAGATTATGTCTCTCACTCATTCTGACATAGATTGTTACAATCAAGTCTATGACGGAATACAGATCATTGAAAAATGTGGAAGTTTTCCCAATGTACCCCTCATTAGTACCAAGGGAGAGATCAATTATTACCCAATTTTAGCCTGTCATCGGCTTGGATACCCGATGAAGAATGTACCTTACAACGTTCATCTGGAAGGTCTTTTCTTCAAAGAAGGAGAAAATGACAGAGCACTCAAGGAAGAAATTGTGCATGCCTGGCATCATGTTCATAAGAAAGGAAGAGAGTCTCTGGAAAAACCAAATTGCATCTCCGCAGAGCCTTATCTCTAATGGGTACAAACTCGGGCCCTCAAGTTAAAAATTCCTTACCCTCGTCAAGAAGTGTTTCCCTTAAAAGAATATGTCCTCTACTTCATGAGTGACACCGAGAAGCTTCAGGTCGCTTTTAACAAAACTCAACGGGAAAAGAACTCTTGGAAGAACAAGTACCAGATTATCAGCTTGGAGTGCACTAAGATTCAAGAGTTACTAAAGGAGAACGATGCTCTGATTGAAATACTAGAGCAACATGATATGGAAAGTCAAGAGGAACGGAGAAGTTTACTCTCTCCTTTCACATGGGAAAGGATAATCGGCCCGACAACGGTTGAGGAAACCCGGTCAAAGAAGACGAAAATGGACTAGCAGCCAGCATCTACACCTTTGTCAGAGATTCCTTAAGGATTCATAGGCCTAGTTTTCCTTCCTGCACTTTGTAAAATAATGTACTTTTCCCTGTAAGATATTGTAATCCTTTGAATTCAATAAAAGGTTTCCACTGTTGTATGATATTTGCAATATAATTGTTAAAAGTTCTTTTGAAAACAAAAAGATCATTCTCATTCTTTGTATATCATTCATCATTCTTGCATTACACATCTTTGTCACAAAGTCTCACACATGTGTCTCACTTTAGAGTCAAACTGTCTCATTCGTACAATACCCGGGCCAATCGATAAAAGAAAATGGACGATCTTGAGGAGGAAAACAGAGAGTTGAGAGAGGAAGTCAACACTTTGAAGGAAAGTCTGGAAAGACTCAACAACATGATTGAATCCTTGGCAGCAGCTCAGGATCAACCACTTCAAAAGACTGCAATCTCCGAAATTGTGTCTACACCAGCGTTTGAGATACCCGTCAATCTTTCGGAGTATAACATGCCTAAAGGTTTTCCCTTGGGCATGCCTTTCAATTTCATACCTGAGGGTTATATACCACCGGTCACTAAAGACCTGGGAGCCACAACCGGAACCTCCAGACCTGAAGGTTACAAACTTCAGGTGAACGAAGATGCAAGGGTTATGACAGAAACTCTTGAAGGTTACAAACTTCAGGTCACTGAAGCGCCAAGAGTTACTGCAGTGATGTCTATACCACAACCTGTGATACATACTATCCCAGAGGAACAGATCCTTCCTGCCACCCCTCGCAAGGATGAAGAAGTTTACAAAAGGATGATTGAATTCCAAGAACGATTCTTGGAAATGCAATAAGAACTGCATGCCATTCGCGGACATGACTTGATTGGAAAAGATGTCGCTGACCTCTGTTTGGTCCTAAACGCCAAAATACCGCACAAGTTTAAGATGCCTGACTTTGAAAAATACAAAGGAATTTCTTGCCCTCAAAGTCACTTGGTAATGTACGCTCGAAAGATGTCTACCCAGATAGAAAACCAACAGCTGGTAATCGATTACTTTCAAGACAGTTTAACTGGTGTTGCGCTCAAGTGGTATATGGGATTAAACCGTGCCAATATCAGTACTTTCAGAGATCTTGGGGCAGCCTTTGTTCAGCAGTACAAATATAATTTAGATATCGCACCTGATAGAGATCAACTCAGAGCTATGTCCCAAAGGGATAAAGAAACCTTCAAGGAGTACGCTCAAAGATTGCGTGAAATCGCCGCCCATATTTGTCCTCTTCTTGAGGAGAAAGAAATGACGAAAATATTCTCGAAGACATTAAGCTCATTTTATTATGACCGGATGGTCGCCAGTGCACCCAATGATTTTACCGAGATGGTTGATGACTCGATTTCGTATAGGTTAATTCGATTCATTTCGTGCATGTTTAGTCGTATTTTTATCGAGTCTTTATCGTATTTTGCATTATGTACTTATGTTTTCTTTTACTTTGTGATTTCAGGACCAGTATCAGCCATATTGAGGAAAAGGTCAAGAAGTGTGGCAAAAGAGTTGAAAAAGAGCAGAACTGGAGCATTCTGCCTCCCTCTAGCTGAATGGCATTCGCCATTCCCTAAGGGGGACCAAATGGCGTTCGCCATTTCCCCAAAACGTGCAGTTTTTCATTTCAGCCCAATGGCGTTCGCCATGCATCGCGGGAGCAGTTTTGCCAGAAGCAGTTTTTGGACTCAGTTTGAATTCAAATCCTCCCAACCGTTTTGGAGCCAAATCCTGTCTATAAATAGGACTTCCCAGCCCAGCATTCATCATCCAATTCTACCCTGCGGAAGCTCTGCCGAATTTTCTCCAGAACTAGAAATTAGTAGCCACAGTGATAATTGCTCACACTGAGGGATTATCACGACTCTTGTATTCTTTTCTTTTGTTACTCTGTTGCTGTACTTGGATCAATTTGCAGATTAATACAAATTTTCTTTCAGTTATTTCATCGCATTTTCAGGGTATTGTTTTATTGTTTTATTGTTTCGATTATCATTCTATGCATTTATTTATTTACTGTTGTTTCAAAAGTTTTTTCTAAAAACCAAAGAACAGAATTTATTAAGAAACTCTAAGTAAAGTAATATGCATGTTTTCAAATTCAGCACTGATAATAATTCAATGATACGTTTAACTATGATTAACTAAATTTGTATGAGCCCGTAGTTGAGGACCGTCGTCTCGACGGGACTCTGTAGGATATCCAACATTGTTGTATGATCGAAAATTCTGGTTTTGTTGTCTAAGTTAACCTTAAGTAGACTAGTCGCGACAGCGAGAGGCTGCTTAACAGCATTCCGTCACGAGAGTGAGAAATGCACTAAGACGAGTCCAACAGAGCGAGAGTTTGAGGCTCTCGTCAGATAGTAGGCACAAAACACTGGATCCTAAACACAACGAGAGCGCTTTAGGTATTCTTTTCGGTTTTTCCCGTTTTCAAAAAGCGCCTTTTAATTACCGAGCGACAAAGAGCAAAATCTTAGGGTTATCTGGCGTGGCTCGATCAATAGCGCGAGAGTGTGAGATTAGGCCTTTAGATCGGTACTTCCTTCAGAACAACTTCGACATTCGCTTCAGCCTCGGAACCTATAGAGTCCCTAAGAACTTCGGAAATCATTCTACGGTCTCAGTTTCCTTATTTGTTCTAAAACATATTATTTTAGTTATTTTTCTTTAATACTTTTAATCGTGTCTACCTCCTGCTTTAGCCTTACATAGCAATTTTAGGACACTGTCTTTTGACTATCAATCCCTGTGGGTTTGACAATCTTTTAAAACTACGTGATACCCTGTATGCTTACAGTATCTATCCGACCAAACACGTAAAGTCGTGATCAAGTTTTTGGCGCCGTTGCCGGGGATTGAATTAGTCTTGTTGTGTCTCTTTCGTTGCACAGTAACGACTAAGGCAATTTTTCTTTATTTTTAATTTGTCAATCATATGCCCAGCACTCGCTCACAAAGCGAAGAGCCAGTGGAACCGATTGCCGAAATCTAGCGTTTTCTCTTGTTGAGGCGCCGAATCAACGATTACTGCTTAAGATATCTCCTTCCAGATCCTATCGTTCCTTATTCTGATTCCGAAACCGAAACCGAATCAGAACAAAACATGGCACAACCACCACAAAACCGTCCTCTCAAGGATTTCGCTGTCCCATCGCAAGATGAGCCGCATAGCAGCATTTCTGCCCCTAAAATCGAAAGACGCGATTTCGAGTTGAAGCCTTCGCTATTACAAGCCGTTCAGCAGAACCAATTTTTAGGAAGTCCTACGGACGATCCTAACTTACATTTATCTGTTTTCGTGCAATACGCCGACACTGTGAAAGCAAATGGTGTTAGCCAAGAAGCAATTAGACTCCGTCTTTTCCCATTTTCTTTAAGAGATAGAGCTAGAGCCTGGCTCCAGTCTCTGCCTGCGGATTCTGTTACTTCATGGGATGATCTAAAAAGAGTCTTTTTGACCCGCTATTTTCCTCCAAGTAAGACAGATATGCTAAGGGCAGAAATTAACGGATTCAAACAAAAAGACAATGAATCTCTTTTTGACGCGTGGGAGAGATATAAGGACATGATGAGGTTTTGCCCACATCACGGACTCGGAAAATGGCTGATAATCCATACTTTCTACAATGGTCTGTTGTACAACACGAAAATGAACCTATGTGCTGCTGCTGGTGGCGCTTTAATGGATAAACCGTACGAGGAAGCCATTGAACTCATAGAGAACTTGGCTCAAAATCACTTCCAATGGGGAGGAGAACGTGCTTCTATAGAGAAACCAACTTCGAAAGGCAGAATGTACGAAGTTAGTGCAATAGACCGCATCAATGCTAAAATGGATGCATTAACTCAAGTGGTACCCCTGGACATACAAATGCCGAATGTCAGGTGTTAACCGGTGTTTCCATCGACCAAGTGAATTATACCCAAGGAAACCCATACTCAAATACTTATAATCCTGGTTGGAGAAGTCATCCGAACTTCTCTTACAAAAACAATAATGCTTTGCAACCACCAAGTTCGACGCCTGCTGTACCACTTGGTTTTCATAAAGTAGGACCACCCGCTCCACAAGCACCTAGAAAGTCAAATCTGGAGATTATGATGGAAAATTTCATGAACGCCCAGATACAGCAGAATAAGGAATTTGCGAACCAAAACGCTCATGCAAGCGAATTGATGAGGCAAATGATTAGCAAACTTGATGCAATGGCTACGCATAACAAAATGTTAGAAACCCATGTTACTCAAGTAGCCCAACAGCAACCAACAATACCAGCCCCGTCTGGAACTTTTCCTGGCCAACCTCAACCTAACCCAAAAGGGAAAGCAAATGCCGTAACCTTGCGAAGCAGAACCAAATATGATGGACCGGTTGACCCGAGACTTACAAAGTCGGTCATGTATCAAAGTCCAAAGAAAGGAACTGAGAAGGAAGAAAAACTGAAAACCAATGATGCAGATGATAAGAGTAACGAAGCCATGGAGAAGGAAACACCTTATGTGCCTCCACCTCCATATAAACCACCTATACCTTATCCGCAAAGATTAGCCAAAAACAAGAATGAAGGGAAATTTAAGAAATTCGTGGAACTTCTGAAACAACTAAATGTTACTATACCATTCACGAAAGCCATAACCCAAATGCCTTCATATGCGAAATTCCTCAAGGAAATTCTATCTAACAAGAAAAAGCTAGAAGATAACAAAACGGTTATGCTCACTGCCGAGTGTAGCGCTATACTTCAAAATAACATGCCACCTAAGCTTAAAGATCCAGGGAGTTTCTCAGTACCCTGTGTAATAGGAAAATACGCTATAGACAATGGTCTATGCGATTTAGGGGCTAGTGTTAGTTTGATGCAGTTATCTACATGCAAGAGACTCGAGTTAGGAGAATTGAGACCAACCAAAATGTCTCTGTAACTTGCGGACCGTTCTGTCAAATATCCTGTAGGTATGCTGGAGAACATCCCTGTTCGAATTGGTCAATTCTTCATTCCTACTGATTTTGTGATAATGGACATAAAGGAGGACTACAATGTCCCGATTATATTAGGAAGACCATTTTTAGCAACAGCCGGAGCTATAATTGATGTTAAGAAAGGAAAGCTGACTTTCGAAGTAGGAGAAGAAAAAGTCGAATTCATTTTAGCTCAATTCTTGAAAGCCCCAGCTATCAATGACTCGTGTTGTTTGCTAGATATCATTGACGAATGCGTAAAAGAAGTGGAAGTGAAATCACCTGGGTTCACCAAATCTCATCTATTCGAAAATGATAATTGTAACGAACCATTCGTCGATGACTACTCAAAAAAATGTCTTGCACTAGCACCCGAACCATCATCCGATGAACAGAAACCTGCTATAGAATTAAAATCGCTACCCAAAAATCTAAGGTATGAATTCTTAGATACAAAGCTTGAAAAACCAGTCATAGTCAACGCTGACTTGGGATAGACAGAAACTGAGAAGTTACTCCATGTTCTAAGGAAGTATCCGACTGCACTGGGATATAGTATTTCTGACCTCAAGGGGATAATCCCATCCATTTGTATGCATCGCATTATGCTAGAAGACGATAGTAAGACTTCTAGGGAACATCAAAGAAGGATAAATCCTATCATAGGCGATGCAGTCAAGAAAGAAGTGCAAAAACTCTTAGAAGCTGGTATCATATACCTGATATCAGATAGCAGCTGGCTCAGTCCAGTACATGCCGTACCAAATAAAGGAGGAGTAACGGTTGTCAGTAATGAAAAAGGAGAGTCTGTAGCAAAACGTATTCAAACTGGATGAAGGATGTGCATAGACTACCGAAAACTGAATAAAGCCACTCGAAAAGATCATTTTCCTTTGCCCTTTATAGACCAAATGCTTGAGCGACTGGCTAAACATTCGTATTTCTGCTATTTAGATGGATACTCAGAATTCTTTCAAATTCCTATTCACCCCAACGATCAAGAAAAAACTACATTCACTTGTCCTTATGGAACGTTTGCATATAGACGGATGTCGTTTGGGCTATGCAATGCACCTGCAACATTTCAAAGATGTATGATGGCCGTATTTGCCGACTTTATAGATAATATAATGGAGGTGTTTATGGACGATTTCTCTGTTTGTGGGCAAAGTTTCGAGGGATGTTTATCGAACTTAGAATTGGTTCTCGAGAGATGCGTCAGAGTCAATCTGGTGCTGAATTGGGAAAAATTTCATTTCATGGTTCGAGAAGGGATTGTGTTAGGACATGTTGTATCCGAAAGAGGGATTGAAGTAGATAAAGCCAAAATAGAAAAAATAGAAAACCTTCAGCCTCCGAAGACCATTAGAGAAATCCGCATTTTTCTTGGACATACCGGTTTCTACCGACGATTCATTAAAGACTTCTCTAAGATCACTAAACCGCTGACTGGATTGCTAATGAAAGATGCTGAATTTATATTTGATGACGATTGTTTGAAAGCCTTTGAGCTACTCAAGAATGCCTTAATTACCGCACCTATTATGCAGCCACCAGATTGGAATGAACCTTTGGAAATAATGTGCGATGCTAGTGATTTTGCCGTTGGCGCTGTCTTAGGTCAAAGAAAGGATAAAAACCTTCATGCTATCTACTATGCAAGTAGGACCTTGGACAGTGCACAGCTGAACTATGCAACCACAGAAAAAGAACTTCTAGCTGTTGTTTTCGCACTAGATAAATTTCGTTCCTATTTGGTAGGGGCAAAAATAGTTGTCTACACCGATCACGCTGCAATTAGATACTTATTGAATAAGAAGGATGCTAAGCCTAGACTTTTGAGATGGATCCTGCTTCTACAAGAGTTCGATTTGGAAATAAGGGATAAAAAAGGAGCCGAAAATGTAGTGGCGGATCACCTTTCTAGGATAGAACATCAAGAACCGAAACCAGTTCCCATCAATGAAGATTCTCCGTATGATAGGCTTATAGCCCATATGGAGGAAGAAAGTGAAAACCAAGAAGACCCTTTGGAGTTTCAAGAACCCAACGAAGTTTCATGTCGTGTAGAAGCCTCACTGCCTTGGTACGCTGATTTTGTCAACTACTTAGCAGCAGGAGCGCTTCCACCTGATTTAACCTACCAGCAAAAGAAGAAATTCTTTCACGATCTAAAAAATTACTATTGGGATGAGCCCTTACTTTTTAGAAGAGGCGCCGATGGAATATTCCGTCGATGTGTCCCTGAATCTGAAATAGAAGATGTCATATCTCATTGCCATGCCGCACCATATGGAGGGCATGCGAGCACCTCTAAGACTTACGCAAGAATCCTGCAATCAGGGCTATTTTGGCCTAACCTTTGGAAGGACGTCCATATCGCTGTCTTAAACTGCGACCGGTGCCAACGCACAGGTAACATTTCTAGACGCGATGAGATGCTGCAAAAAGGTATTCTAGAAGTGGAAGTTTTTGACGTGTGGGGTATTGACTTCATGGGCCCTTTTCCCTCCTCCTGTGGAAACAAGTATATACTCGTTGCAGTAGATTATGTATCAAAATGGATCGAATCCATAGCTTCTCCCACAAATGACGCACGAGTAGTTATTAGATTGTTTAAAAACACTATTTTTCCTAGATTTGGAGTGCCAAGAGTTGTTATAAGTGATGGAGGATCTCATTTTATTTCGAAAATATTTGAAAAATTATTGCTCAAATATGGGGTCCGACATCGAATAGCGACACCTTACCATCCTCAAACCAGCGGACAAGTCGAAGTTTCCAATAGAGAAATTAAACATATACTTGAGAAAACCGTTGCAACATCTAGGAAAGATTGGTCGATTAAACTTCATGAGGCTCTTTGGGCATATAGAACTGCTTACAAAACTCCTATAGGAACCACCCCGTTTAAACTGGTTTATGGAAAGTCGTGTCATCTGCCCGTAGAACTTGAGCATAAGGCGTATTGGGCCATAAGGACCATAAACACCAATTACATGGCAGCTGGCGAGAAAAGGATTCTAGACATCCATGAACTTGAAGAACTGAGACTTGATGCCTATGAAAATGCCCGCATTTACAAAGAAAGAACCAAAAAGTGGCATGACAAAAGAATAGCAAGAAAAGAGTTTAGAGAGGGGGACACAATCCTTTTTTTCAACTCTCGACTTAAACTTTTCCCAGGAAAGTTACGTTCTAGATGGTCTGGACCATTCAAAGTTACTAGGGTTCTAAACAGCGGTGCAGTCGAAATCAAGGGAAATTCATGTGAGCCATTCATAGTAAATGGGCAAAGACTTAAGCATTACCATTCGACGGAAAACAAAGAATTCTACTCTAGTTGTAAATTGGAAGAGCTTCCCGGTCCTCCAGACGACTGAAATTCTTCTCTATTTCTAATGTTGAGCTTCTGACATTAAACAGAGCGCTCAGTGAGAGCTTAAATCACAAATCTTAGTAGTAGTATTTATTTTTGTTCGCTCATGCATAGTTGTTATTACTTTAGTTTATGATTGCATTTCATTATTAGTATTATCATTATTAGTATTAGCTTGTTAGTTAATGTTTTCATGAATTGTGTTTTCGTTACTTTATTACCATACCATTTGCATTATGTTTTGTTGTGACCATTATTAGCACTAACCCCAGTATGTAGTATATTTTCCCTAACAATATATTTTTCTCTTTCTTGTTCTTTTTCAGGTTCGCAGTCCTTAGGATAGATCCATCATGCAAACTTTTGAAAACCACGCCGTTGTGTTCAGAAACAACCTTCAGAGGAGTTGCTTTGAGGCTCTTTGTCAAAGAGAATTTGCTCTGTCAATTTATCCTGATGACGCAGCTATGGTTACCCTTGGTATTAGGAACAGTGTTGTTTACTTCTTTAACCAGCTTGGTTGGATTAATTCTGCTTTAACAAAAAGTTTCAGCACCTACCATAACCTGACCTTGGAGTTCCTATGTTCCCTATACTATGAACCAACTCGAGGGTATGGATTTGGCCGTGGATTGGCTACCTTCCATTTGTTTGGAAACAAATACCGCTTCACTCACCATGAGATGGCTGAATTGTTGGGTTTTCCCAATGATCCCGATGCTGTCACTAAAACCCCTGAAGATGCTTTTACTGGTTATGACCTTGAACAATTTTGGGGTACTATCACAGGTAACTACCATCCTGACCTGAATGCCATATCCTCTGAGAGTATTTACTATCCTGGAATTAGGTATTTCCATAAGATCCTTGCTCACACTCTTTTCAGGAAGGAAGAGAATGTTTATACTGTATCCCGAGATGAGCTTTATATCATGCTTTGTGCCTCACAAGGAAGGCCGGTCAATGCTGCCCCGTTTATGTTAGCTACTTTTCTAAAGCTGGCTCGTGACTCATTTCACTCCATTATCATTGGAGGGTTAGTGACTATGATCGCTGATGCCATTTGATTGCAATACCATCTGAACCGTTCTGTTATTTTCGGTAGTATTCGGCCGATGGATATCAACTTCTGTTTTCATAGCCAATTTAGGACCGGTGGAATTTGAGTTACTAATTGATAATGCTGTTGTCCATGCCTTCACCTTGCCTAATCATGAGAGAACAAGTGTACATGACAAGGATAATTGGTTGTATGACTTGGATGTGTTGAACAAAACATTTACTCCACCAGATTCACCTCAGCCTGATAAACACATGGATCCCATTATACCTCAGGAAGCCACAAATAGTCTACCACTGCTGGACCTGATACGTACCATACCACAATAGCTATTCCCGATGCCATTTACGCACTGCAAGTTGGAGTAGATGATCTCCGTACTGATTTGTCCTCACTTCGAGTAGATCACATTCAGTTTGTGGATGTCGTGAATGAGCAATTTGATCACCTTTACCAGATCGTGTTCTCACTCCGCAATGTCGTCGACTCTTTAGTCGAACGACTTCACGGATGATTCTAGTTTGGTTAACCTTTTCCCCGTTTTTCTTAGGATAGTTTACATTTTCCTTGTACTGTTTTCCCTTTCCCGTACTGTAAGTTCTTCCTTTTTAAATTATGTTATGTTATTTCCCTTTTTAGTTCACTTTTCTTTCAGTTAAAAAAAATAAAATAAAATAAACAAAAAAAAAACAAAAAAAAAAACAAAAAATTCTTTTGAGCGGGACAATGGCGTTCGCCATTGCCTAATGGCGTTCGCCATTTACCTTCAGAATGCAGAAGGCGCGCGTCTTTTAGATAGACCGCCCTTTTGAATTCTTTTCACCGTTTTTCTCATTTCCCACTCGTTTTCATAAATTCTCTAACCACTCATATTCCATTTCCCTATCTATTTAAACCCCATATCACCATCCATTCCACTCATCATCAAAAATAAAAAACCCTCATTTCCTCTCATAACCCTTTTTCTCAAAGTATCTCTCTTTTCTCTCCAACCAAAAATGGCAGCAAACCAAGAGTTTGACTACATGGGTATTGTGTTCCTGGAGGGAGAAAACGGAAACAACATGCGTGAGGATTTCCACCGCATATCTAAGCGAGAAGTCGAAGCTACGAGGTATCCCCACTCGGAAGCTCTTCGCACTTTAGGTCTCATGCAAAGCGTTGCTTGGATGCTACGGAACTTAGGTATGACTCGTTTTTGTACTCTTAGTAAAGCAATTTCCATTAGAGCTACCTATGAGTTCCTTAGTACACTTCGCTATGTCGTTGACACCACTCGCACCTCCGGAATCTTGCACTTTAGGCTGCTGAACCGAGACTTTTCACTGACCTTCGAGAGAATTCGAGCGATCTTTGATTTCCCTGCTCCCGTTGCGGGAGCCGCAACCATTGCACCCCTGGAGAGTGAGTGGCAGGGCAGTGCCTTCGAGTTTTGGAAAGATATTACGGGTAACACCACTGACACTTGGGAAGGCCTTAAGGCCACTTCCATTCAAAACCACGCCATTCGTGTTCTTCACCGTATCCTTGCCTCTACCATCTTTGGTCAAAAGAACACAGGAAATGTGAATTCAAAAGATCTATACTTCCTTCATTGTGCTCTAAACCAAACCCCTGTAGACCCCGTGCCTTTCTTCCTTGCCCACCTTGTGAGTGTCTCTAACAGAGTCGGAGGAGCCATCTGTATCGGCAGCATGATTACCACCATTGCTGATGCTCTTGATCTTGATGTTATATTGGATGCAGATGAGTGTTTTCCCAGTATTTTCGCCGACCTAGACTTCTGGAAGAGCACGCGTCTTGTCAAAGGTTTACCTGATGGCAAGTACCGCGTCTTGATTCGTGACCGTGAGCACCGTAGTTTTTCTCTTCCAGCCCCCGATCGTATTGATGTGCGCTACCGTACTAATTGGTTACTTGTTCCTGAACAAGAGGATGGGGCAGCTGCTTAACCTCGTGTTTCTGACACACCCGGTCCTAGTACCGCGCCACACACTACACCTTTATCTGATGATTTTGCAGGTATGCGAGGATCGCTTGATGAGATTTTGTCCGAGCTTCGGCAGCAGAGAGCGCGAGATGAGCAGCGCAGAGAGGAGTACTACGAGTTCCAAAACAGGCAAGTGGAATTCATGAACCGGAGCGAGCTTAGCCTTCGAGATCTTAAGTTCGAGGTACTAGGTCTGCGCAGGGATGTGCGTAGCATGCAGGCCCATTATCAGTGCGAGGACCCAGATGTCAGAGATGATTCCCATCAGCGCCGAGGCCGTGCCCGCCGCCACTGATTTTTTTTCCAGGTTTTATCGCTCCTTCTTTTCACCTTAAATTGAAACATTGAGGACAATGTTCGATTTAAGTGTGGGGGAGGAGTCATTTATCGCTTTTCATTTATTGCTTTATGTTATTTCCCTTTTTCCTAGTTTAGGTTGTTTTTTTTTCTGTTTCGTTATTGAGTCATATGCACGTTTGAGTCATTATTTACCTTATGTTTTCGCATAGTCTGTAATTTCCCCCATTTTTTAAAATTTTCGACTCGAGGGCAGGACACACTTAGTATAGGTTGTTATATTGTTATTTACGCTAAGTAGGCGGACTTGGGAAAGTTTTGTTAACATCAGCACCGTTTTTGCACCTTAGAGCTCCTAAGTATGCAGTATTAGTTTAAATACAGATTATGCCGAGACCTTGTTCTTAGTTTCTTTAAAAGTAGCCTCTTGACTAGTTTATTTTAGCAGTCAGCACCATCCTAGTTTGCGAACTAAGTGACGTACCGATGCAAATATGTGTTGATCTCAAATTGTGATTTATGTGCTTTCATAGAAAATGTGAATTAAAGGCCTGTTCTCACTAAGTTAGGTGGTACTCACCCGATCATTTAGCCCAAAGGATCAGAATCTTGAAATTCATAAGCAAAAAAAAAAAAGAGAAAAGAAAAAAAAATTTGTTGAATAAGAGATCACACTAACAGGTACGATTACCATGTAAGCAAAAGGATAACGGGCTTAATGTGATTGCGCGAGAATGAAAGAGAGTTGAATAAGAGCGAAGTCCATAGGTCAAGGTATGATATCATGATTTGAACCGGTATTGCATAGGAAGGAACTCTTTGTCCGTTTTTGTGGAGTCGTGTCGTTACGATACTCTTGTTTGCACTATTTAGTACCTATCTGTCTGCTTTAGCCTAGCAAGCTTTTGCTTAATCGTTTCCGGTGTGCCTACGAGTCAAAATACCGTGCTTACCTGTTTTCATTCGCATTAGGAGTTTGCTTGAGGACAAGCAAAAGTCTTAGTGTGGGGGAGTTTGATGACTCGATTTCGTATAGGTTAATTAGATTCATTTCGTGCATGTTTAGTCGTATTTTTATCGAGTCTTTATCGTATTTTGCATTATGTACTTATGTTTTCTTTTACTTTGTGATTTCAGGACTAGTATCAGCCATATTGAGGAAAAGGTCAAGAAGTGTGGCAAAAGAGTTGAAAAAGAGCAGAACTGGAGCATTCTGCCTCCCTCTAGCTGAATGGTGTTCGCCATTCCCTAAGGGGAACCAAATGGCGTTCGCCATTGCCCCAAAATGTGCAGTTTTTCATTTCAGCCAAATGGCGTTCGCCATTGGCATATGGCGTTCGCCATGCATCGCGGGAGCAGTTTTGCCAGAAGCAGTTTTTGGACTCAGTTTGAATTCAAATCCTCCCAACCGTTTTGGAGCCAAATCTTGTCTATAAATAGGACTTCCCAGCCCAACATTCATCATCCAAATCTACCATGCGGAAGCTCTGCCGAATTTTCTCCAGAACTAGAAATTAGTAGCCACAGTGATAATTGCTCACACTGAGGGATTATCACGACTCTTGTATTCTTTTCTTTTGTTACTCCGTTGCTGTACTTGGATCAATTTGCAGATTAATACAAATTTTCTTTCAGTTATTTCATTGCATTTTTAGGTTATTATTTTATTGTTTTATTGTCTCGATTATCATTCTCTGCATTTATTTATTTACTTTTGTTTCAAAAAATTTTTCTAAAAACCAAAGAACAGAATTTATTAAGAAACCCTAAGTAAAGTAATATGCATGTTTTCAAATTCAGCACTGATAATAATTCAATGATACGTTTAACTATGATTAACTAAATTTGTATGAGCCCGTAGTTGAGGATCGTCGTCTCGACGGGACTCTGTAGGATATCCAACACTGTTGTATGATCGAAAATTATGGTTTTGTTATCCAAGTTAACCTTAAGTAGACTAGTCGCGACGGCGAGAGGCTGCTTAACAGCATTCCGTCACGAGAGTGTGAAATGCACTAAGACGAGTCCAACAGAGCGAGAGTTTGAGGCTCTCGTCAGATAGTAGGCACAAAACACTGGATCCTAAACACAGCGAGAGTGCTTTAGGTATTCTTTTCGGTTTTGCCCGTTTTCAAAAAGCGCATTTTAATTACCGAGCGAGCGAGAGCAAAATCTTGGGGTTATCTGGCGTGGCTCGATCCATAGCGCGAGAGTGTGAGATTAGGCCTTTAGATCGGTACTTCCTTCAGAACAACTTCGACATTCGCTTCAGCCTCGGAACCTATAGAGTCCCTAAGAACTCCGGAAATCATTCTACGGTCTCAGTTTCCTTATTTGTTCTAAAACCTATTATTTTAGTTATTTTTCTTTAATATTTTTAATCGTGTCTACCTCCTGCTTTAGCCTTACACAGCAATTTTAGGACATTGTCTTTTGACTATCAATCCTTGTGGGTTCGACAATCTTTTAAAACTACGTGATACCCTGTATGCTTGCAGTATCTATCCGACCAAACACGTAAAGTCGCGATCAATGGTAAACATGGGGGTTCTCCTTGAAGAATCTGTCCAAGAAGGTCGATTGGTTAAGGACTCAGAACCATCCAGCGGTAGTAAAAGATATGGGAGTGCTTTCCAAAAGATGAAAGAACATGATATCAGTAATATCTCGCATAGTAAACAAAGACGAAGGTACCAACCTCGACAGGTAGCAACGATATCTCCTGTTGTCAGTCCAACGCCGATCTCGGCATATCAACCACAGGTTGCTTAGAGGCAGCCATATCAACTACCATATCAGCAAAGGCAGCAACAGGCTCTTCAACAGGCTCGCCTGCAATAGAATACCAACAATCGTTTTCCATGATCACCAGGGTTTAACCCTATACTAATGTTATATGCAGATCTATTCCCACTTTTGCTAGCCAAGGGGAACGTCCAAACTAGGACTCCTCTCACAGTGCCGGACAATCCCCCTTATTGGTTCAAAGCTAATCAATCTTGCCCTTATCATCAAGGAGGATCGGGGCATAACATTGAGAACTACCTCAACTTCAAATCTGACGTACAAAAACTCGTCAGAAATGTAGTTTTATCTTTCAAAGATACAAATCCGAATGTTCAAACAAACTCGTTTCCACAACATGAAAAAGATTCAGTAAACTTGATAGATGAAGGACCCAGTGGCAGTTATCAAATTCACAATATACGCCTACTAGGAACAAATCAAGGGTGCATCATTGTACAAGCAGCTCTTCAAGAGCAGATGGATCTAGGCTGGATCCAAGATCACAGAGTTTATGGAATAAATATAGCCTATCAACATCCGAATATTGTTCAAAATCACGACATCCGAGCGATGAATGTCAATCTAGTGGCAATACACTCAAGACAAAGTCAGTATCATACTTTGGCGCTGCACGACTACAATGCTTGCCCAATTTGCTCAAAAGACAATCAAGGATGTTCTTTTGTACAAGAGGCACTTCAGCGTCAAATGGATCTTGGATGGATCCAAGACTACCATGGGGGTAGTAATCACCAAGTTAATATGGTTCAGATTTTCGACATTCGTTTAATGAATACCAGCTTGGTAGAGTTGCATGCCAAGCAAGTCAGGCTCGGTTATTTGTCAGCCCATAATTATCAGGAATGAAAATACTGCTCCGAAAATGATCTAGGTTGCGCACTTGTACAAAGAACTCTTCAACATCTGTTGGACCATTGGTGGCTTCCAGTCTACCAGGATGAAAACACACAACAAGTTAGCATAACCAATGGAAATCTGGGCAGACACCAAAGTTGTGACATCCGCTTGCTGGAAACGGATTTTGTAAAGATGCACTGCATACAGAGCAGATACAGCCGTTTGCCACCTCACAATTATGAACGCTGTCAAATATGTTCATAGAATAGCCAAGGGTGCTACACCGTGCAAGCAGCTCTCCAGAATCAAGTGGACCAAGGGGAAACCCAACTGTGCCTAAATTATCAGTCCATCAATATGGTGCAAGGTAGCCCAGGGCAGCACGCAGATTATGACATTAAAAACATTGAAACATCATTGGTCAAATGTCAACAATGCCTGTGCATACTTGATTATTTTGGTCTGAATCACCACGATCATTCGGCTTGCAGAAAATGCCGGAAGAGTCAACATGGTTGCCTTCTTGTCCAGAATGAGATTCAAGGGTTGTTGGACAAAAGAACTATCGCGATTTTCAATGAAAGGGAGCCTGTTAATTATGGAATTAACGAGGATGTTTTCACCATAATCCCTCTGCTTAACGAGCCAAAGCACTCGGGAATCCCATTCGACAGCGGAAAAATTTCCAACAGTCCTAAGCTAAAACCAATTGAGGTTACTTTTGATAGTCGAAAGACCCAAATAACCCCTGTATTCATCTACTTGCCAGGTGCAGTGCCATATGAATCTGAAAAAGTTATTCCGTACAAATACAATGCGACCATAATAGAAGATGTAAAAGAAATTCCAATACCATCCGTTGTCAATGTTACTGATATCAGTCGAGTCACCCCGAAGTGGCCGAATCTTCAAAAGAGGAGTTGGAGAACCTACAAAAGAAAAGGAATCTCAACTTGAAGTTCCTAATCAACAAATTGGTCAATCCAACAACACAGAGCCTGTGAAGAATAACGATGAAATGTTAAAACTCATCCAGAGAAGTGAATACTGAAGGTGTGAGAAAAACAAAAGAAAGGGGGGTTTGAATTGGGTTTTCAAAATGAAAGCTTTTTGTGAAACTCAAACAAATATCACAAATAAACTATAAATAGAGAAAGACACACGATATATCCTGGTTCACTTGAAAACTATCAAGTTAATCCAGTCCACACGCCAAGGTGATTTCACCTTATACACAAGGACTTAATCCACTATAACCAAACTGATTACAACTGCACTAGCAACTGCTGATGACTAACAATACACAGACTGACCGTCTCTTCTTAAGGCTTTTGACCTAACCGGTCCCTTAAGGAATTCAAACAACTGCTTGATCTAATAAAATGTATACAATGAAATGCTTCTTACATAAGTTGATATAAACATTATTTCTAGCTCAATCTAACTTAGAGCGAATCTATACAGTAAGAACAATCTTCTTCTTTGTATTGTGGTACTTACTGTTCACTCATGTATTTCTCAATTTCTTGAGTTCTTTCTTTGTATGAATCAGTGTTTTTAATATTTCTCTTTTTCACACTTCGTGTCACACATGATTCGTTGAATGATCAAGTCTTTATATAGCCAGAAAAAGATCAGTTGAAGGGTAGATCAGTAATATCAGAAAAATACTGGTGACTTGAAATAATGTCGTTGTGCTGGGATGAAAATTGTACACTAGAATTGTCCTTTGTACCACCAAATCAGGGTAGTTGAATGGTAGTGGAAAAGAACGTTTTTGATCTGTACTATGTACTATATACTATTTTCCCATGTAAACGTTTCATCTTCTTCTGTTCATCAATGGCTTCTGAGTTGATATAATTGAAGCATGATCAGAAGAATGAATCATTGGGTCTTCAGAGTCTTCAGAACTTGTTCAGCAGAACCTTGTCATCAGAGTCTCCAGCACTCCTTCTTCAGAACCCTTGGTTATCAGAAACATAAGTCTTTAGAATCTTTAGAAGTTGTTCAGCAGAACATTGTCATCAGAGTCTTCAGCACTCCTTCTTCAGAAACCTTGGTTATAAGAAACATAAGTCTTCAGAATCTTCAAAACTTGTTCAGCAGAACCTTGTCATCAGAGTCTTCAGCACTCCTTCTTCAGAACCCTTAGTTATCAGAAACATAAGTCTTCAGAATCTTCAGAACTTGTTCAGCAGAACCATGTCTTTAGAATCTTCGGAGCTTGGTCTTCAGAAACTTAAGTCTTCAGAGTCTTCAGAATGCTGTTCATCAGAACATTGTCTTCAGAGTCATCAGCACTTAGTCTTCAGAAGATGAGTATCATAGTTAAATTCAATGCCAGAATCCAAGATAGCATTGCAACAACACCATAGTGTCTTCTTGGAGTCTTTCTGATGCACATTAGGTCAGAAGGAACCTTGCTTCTTGACGCAGAAGCGACCATTTAGAACTTCAGAGTGACGTAGCATACAATCTCTATTAGAGTCAGAACTTTCTCTATCAGAGTCAGAACTTGTTTTTCAATTCTTAAAAAGATACACGTTAGAGTACCAAAATTGTTCTCTCACAAATACACCTTTGTTATTATCAAAACAAAGAGATATCTTGTAGAACCAAATCTTGTTATAACAAATACAACATTGTGGATCAACTATTACAAACTCCTTCTCGGATATCCATGTTATCTCTCCTGCTCAGTTCAAAAGCTCATAAAGAAGCTCTACAGAAAGTCTTAGAACAGGCCTTTGTAGAACAGGATGTGACAGTAGGTCAGTTTGACAACATTATTTCCAACATCACTTCCTGTAACTCAGTGATGAAGAACTTCCAGAGGAAGTAAAGAATCATAACATGACACTAAATATCACAGTCAGTTGTCAGGATGATGCTTTAGCCAGCGTATTGGTAGACACAGGTTCAACCTTGAACGCCATGCCAAGGTCAACTTTGGTACGATTATCTTTTCAAGGTACTCCGATGAGAGGCAGTGAAATCATAGTTAAAGCTTTTGATGGATCCTGGAAGACAGTTATCGGCGAAGTCGACCTTCCCATAACCATTGGTCCCCACACTTTCCAAGGCATTTTCCAAGTCATGGACATCCGAGCAGCATACAACTGTTTATTAGGACGACCTTGGATACATGAAGCTGGGGCAGTCACTTCGACACTTCAATAGAAGCTTTAATTATGAGCAACCTATCATTATTCTCATATTTAGGACCAAAAGAGGTCGTTGGAACTCAATTTCAAGAACTCTCTGTGAGCAATGAGAATCATCAAGAAAAAGGAACGTCAATTTCCTCATACAAAGATGCCCTCCAAGTAATGAGAAACAGTGACATAAAAGGATAGGGGTAAGTTGTGATTCCTGTTGATAACAAATAAGAAAAGGTCTCGGTTTTTCTCCAGAATTTACCAAGACTACAAAAAAGGATGAAAGCTTTCGTCCCATTCAAGATTTCTTCCATAGTGGAGACTTTCTCCACCCAATTTCTCAGGAAGTCCATACCATCGAGGAGAATAACTCTTCTGATATAGATGAAGAGTGAAAATCCTATTTCAACGATGAAGGATATATATCTCAGGAAGAAACATATATGTCATTCTGGTCTCCGAAGCAAAATCCCAGATATATACCAAGATCAGATGTCAGAATGATCTACGGAGATTACAATCCTGAAGGATGCCGTGCTCCACCAAACTCATTGGAAGAAGATACTCTAATGAAAGACAACTTTGATTACAACTCATATGCTTCTATGGATGATTTGCCCATTTGGAAACCTTACATGGAAGATTCAGGGCAAAAGAGTTAGTCAGAGAATGCATATCTGCTGAATGACCTTGAGAAAAATCCACCTTCTTTCCCAGAGTCGTGGGAACCTTACCAGGAAAATTCTAAAAATTTCAAACATCATGTTGATAAAATTAAAAGAATCGCAAGACAAGAATTTATCAACTTTGCATTTCTTGAGGCCAATGCCATTGAAGAAAATGACTCACCTATCCCTTCAGAAACTTGGGATACCTTGGGGCAGCCAAGCGGCAAGTACGACTTTCTAGTGAAATACACTGCTCCCGAAAGCTCTCGCATCAGAGATGAAGTCATCCATCCAACAGGGTGGGGAGATCCTCTTGAAAATGAAAATATAGTTGAAGATACAATAGAAGAGTCCTCTTATGATAACGCTGCATGGGAAGAAGACTCTAGTGATTCGACTCCACCAGAGATCAGTGTTATTACTGAAGACAATCCTGGAAGAAAAATACCAGACTTTGTGATCCACAGAGGAGTTCTTTGCCATTGGGTCGCAGTCGATGTCCCAAATATCATTCATAAATCAAAGTAATTGTCTCGTCTTTGTTTTGACATTTCACTTTGCCCAGGCGAAAATGATGTTTTATAGGGCTTGCTTTTCTATAAATAACCCTCTTCGCTTTGCCCAGAGCGAAAGAGTTTTGTTTCATAGGGTTGTGTTTCAAGAATCGACAAAACATAAATAAAGAATTTCATTCTGAATTCCTGCATTTATTCCTATTTTCACTTTTTCGCTTTTCCAGAAACTGGTAATCCTAAAAAACAGACCAAAATAAAAACAAGCGTCTTTCCAAAAAAACACACTGCACACACTTTTGCATTCTCTCTATCTTATCTAAAAAGGAATCATTACGTTATGAAAATTACATGTTTTAGAACCCATTGAAACATACGATCCAATGCCTTATCCCAACTTTGAGTTCCCGGTATTTGAAGCCAAAGAAGAAGGGGATGAAGAAATTTCATATGAGATCTCTCGATTACTCAGGTATTAGGAAAATTTCATTCAACCTTACAAAGAACCGTTGGAAACGGTCAGTTTAGGTTCATAAGAGGAGAGAAAAAAAGTTAAAATTAGAGCACTACTCAGTCCAACTGTCAAAGAAGGCTTGATAGAATTGCTCAAAGAGTTTTCAGATGTGTTTGCTTGGTCCTACCAAGACATGCCAGGGTTGGATACCAACATCGTGGAACATCACTTACCACTGAAATTAGAATGTCCTCCGCTTAAATAAAAATTGAGAAGGACTCACCCTGATATGGCCATCAAAATTAAGGAAGAAGTGCAGAAACAGATTGACACAGGTTTCCTTGCCACATCAGAATATCCCGAATGGCTAGCCAACATAGTGTCAGTTCCAAAGAAAGACGGAAAAGTCAGAATGTGTGTAGACTATAAGGATTTAAACAAAGCAAGTCCAAAGGATGATTTTCCCCTACCACACATTGATATGCTAGTTGACAACACAACAAAATTCTAAGTATTCTCCTTCATGGAAGGATTCTCGGGCTATAATCATATCAGAATGGTGCCAGAAGACATGGACAAAACTTCATTCATCACCCCATGGGGCACCTTTTGCTATAAAGTAATGTTGTTTGGTCTGAAGAATGCAGGAGCAACTTATCAAAGGGATATGACAACTCCGTTTCACGACATGATGCACAAAGAAATTGAAGCATATGTCGATGACATGATTGGAAAATCTAAAACAGAGGAAGAACACGTAGAAAATTTGCCAAAACTATTCAAGCGTCTGAGAAAATACAAACTCCGGTTGAATCCCAATAAGTGCACATTCGATGTTCGTTCGGGAAAACTCTTAGGATTCATCGTCAGCCAAAAAGGGATTGAGGTTGATCTCGACAAAGTCAAGGCCATTCAAGAGATGCCCGCTCCAAAGACTGAAAAACAAGAGGATTTTTAGGACGTCTGAATTACATCTCAAGATTTATATTCCTCATGACCGCGACATGCGCGTCAATTTTCAATTTATTCAAAAAAAACCAAAGTTGTATATGGATAGAAGATTGCAAAAAAATTTTTGATAGCATCAGGAATATCTGCTGAATCCACCTATTTTGTCTCCTCCAGTGGAAGGAAGACCACTGATCATCTACTTAACAGTCTTGGAAGACTCTGTGGGCTGTGTGCTTGGCCAACAAGATGAAATAAAAAGAAAAGAGTCTGCCATTTATTACTTAAGCAAGAAGTTCTTGGACTGTGAAACTTGATACACTATGCTCGAGAAAACTTGTTGCGCTCTAGCTTGGGTAGCTAAACGTCTTGGCCAGTACATGATTTGTCACACTACTTGGTTAATCTCCAAAATGGATCCGATCAATTATGTCTTTGAAAAGCCTGCTTTAACGAGGAGGATTGCCCGTTAGCAGATGTTGTTATTAGAATACGACATCGAGTACCATGCTCAAAAAGCCATCTAAGGAAGTGTTTTAGCCGATCATCTGACTCATCAACCGATTGACGATGAACCACTACCGAACGAAGGTCTAGAACCAGGAACCCAATGGGGACTAATTTTCGATGGAGCTGTCAACGCTTATGGAAACGGAATTGGGGCAATCATTGTTATACCACAGGGTACCCATATTCCTTTCACTACTAGATTGGCATTCAAGTGTACAAACAATGAGGCCGAATATGAAGCTTGCATCATGGGTCTCGAATAAGTTATCGACTTAAGGATAAAGAATTGGATGTGTATGGAGACTCAACTCTGGTTATAAATCAGATCAAAGGAGGGTGGAACACATATCAATTAGGATTGATTCCTTACAAAAACTACGCAAGAAGGTTGTTACCCTTCTTCAACAAGATTGATTTTCATCACATTCCTCGTGAAGAAAACCACATGGCTGATGCACTAGCTACCCTATCCTCCATGATTAGTGTGAATCGATGGAACATCGTACCCAAATTAACATAATGTGTCTCGATAGGCCCGCTTACATATTTGCAGTGGAAGCCATCATCGATGACAAACCATGGTATCATGATATCAAATGCTTCCTTCAAAGACAGGAATACCCGCTTGGGGCATCAAGAAAAGATAACAAGACTCTTAGAAGACTAGCTGGCAACTTCTTCTTGAACAATGATGTGCTATATAAAAGAAACTTCGACATGGTTTTGCTAAGATGCATGGACAGACACGAAGCAAACATGTTAATGAAAGAGATTCACGAAGGTTCCTTTGGCACTCATGGCAATGGGTATACAATGGCAAGAAAAATTCTAAGAGCAGGATATTATTGGCTGACAATGGAATGCAATTACTAAAAGTACATAAGGAGGTATCACAAGTGTCAGAAATACGCCGACAAAATTCATGTACCGCCAACACATCTCAAAGTTCTTTCTTCTCCATTGCCTTTTTCTATATGGGGAATTGACATGATTGGCATGATTGAACCCAGAGCTTCAAACAGACATCAGTTCATCCTGGTAGCCATTGATTACTTCACCAAATGGGTCGAAGCAGCATCATACACCAATGTGACTAGACAAGTAGTGGTCCGGTTTATCAAGAACAATCTCATATGTCGTTATGGTGTTCCAAGCCAGATCATTACTGATAATGGATCGGACCTGAACAATAAGATGATGAAGGAACGATGTGTTGAGTTCAAAATTGAACACCATAACTCATCTCCCTACCATCCTAAAATGAATGGAGCGGTAGAAGCAACTAACAAAAATATCAAGAAGATCATTCAGAAAATGGTTGTAACCTACAAAGATTAGCATAAGATGCTACCATTTGCTCTTCACGGTTATCGCACATCTGTCTGCACTTCAACTGTGGCAACCCCTTTCTCTCTAGTATATGGCATGGAAGCCGTGCTCCCCATTGAAGTAGAGATACCATCAATAAGAATCTTGATGGAAGCTAAGCTAACAGAAGTTGAATGGTGTCAAAGCAGATACGATAAACTGAATCTAATCGAAGAAAAAAGGATGACGACTTTATGTCATGGTCAGTTATATCAGCAGAGAATGAAGAAAGCATTCGACAAAATGGTCCGACCTCGTGTATTCAGAAAAGGTGACCTCGTACTCAAAAATATCCAATCATTACTCATCGATTCCAGGGGCAAATGGACTCTGAATTACGATGGCCCCTATGTTGTTAAGAAAACCTTTTCAGGCGGTGCCTTGAGACTCGCAACCATGGATGGAGAAGAGTTTACCTACCCCATAGATGTTGATGCAGTCAAGAAATACTTCGCCTAAATAAAATAAAAAAACGTCTCGTTGGACTGAAAATCCAAAAGGGCGGTTCAGGCAAAAATTAGAGACATAAACAATAATCATCCCGATGGATTGAAAACCTGAAAAGGAAATCTAGGCAAGAGTTAAGGATTTGTGGCAAGTAACTACATCCGACTAAGATTGGATCCTTAGAAGCAAAGTCATTCTTCAAGAAATCCTCAATCAGAAGTCACCTTCAGCAGAAGCTTAGAATACCCAGATTTCAAATTTGGTAGAAGGATAGTGTTATACCCCAAATTTTGACCACAAGATTTCCAATAATTGTGAAGATCATTACCATAATATGGATGTACCATCATACCTCATCAATCTCCTCAAGGATTGTTGAGCATTCACTATAATCAAGAATTAGGGTTTTGAGCCCTCACAGAGCACTCAGACAAAAGATCAATCAAGAAGTGACATGATCTTCAACTTGTAAAGCCTCTCAAACATCCATGAAGGATCAAGAGGTCTCCCATATCAAGAATCAAGCACAAGAGTGCAACATCTCAAGCTGATCAAGCCTCGAGATCCTCAGTGTCACCAAATTAGGGTTTTGGTCGACCAAGGCCTCTAGAGGAAAATTTTCATCTGGGCATGAGCGAATACTTCAAAGCCTGATCCAAAATGCTCAGAGGAACCTTATGAGGCCAATTATCAAGTCAACATAGCCTCATAGGAAGCATTCATAAAAAATTAGGAATTAGGGTTTCTTGACCTAATTCACCCCTAAGTTGACTTTTGAGGTAATACATGAACCAAGACCTCAAGATATGATTTGAGGACCTCAAATACACCACATTGATCCATGTACAACAATTGATTGATCCAAGAAGCTTGATTCACAAGTTTCAAATTCATCTGGACCACAATTAGGGTTTTGAAGAAAAAGTCAATTGTACCTTTGACCTTTGACCAAGACATGTTCCCAAACCTTGGAACATGATTCAAGACACCCTAAAACACCTATGGAATCCATCCATTAGGTTTGAATTAGGTCAAGAACTTTATTGCATAGAAGATCACACAGTTTGGAATTCATCTAACAAAAAGTCAATTGTGCCCAAAATCAAGTTGACTTTTTGAATTTTTTCACAAATGTGGCTCCCCTATGTCAAAAACAATGTTAATGTATGGTTTTGATCATCATCCATCAAGAAAAATCAAGAAAAGTGAGGTTACTTGAAAAAGGGGCAACCTTAAGAAACTTTAAATTTTCTTAGTTATGGAACAAAAGTGATTTGGTACCAACTTTGCAAGGTCATAACTCCCAAACCACGAGGCCTTTTTCTTCCATCCAAAGCTCAAATGAAAGTTCACATGACATGCTTAAAAATTGTCAAATATAAAAGATTCCAAATCCTCATGGATTTTGAGTTATAGATTGATCAAAATCACAAAAACATGAAAACGACCACTTTTTCCAACACAGTGAAAATTTTCGACAAAATCTATCTTGGATTTTCACCAACTTTGATGCCATTTTTCACCTTGATCCAAGTTGATTCAAGACCATTGTTGGACATCAAAGTTAAAGTAGGATATACAAGCTTTCCAAAGAGTACCATAACTCATCCTAATTCAACTTGAGTAGGGAGTTATGAGCATGGAAACATGACACCTCCAAGACTAGTTTTGCAAGACAGTCTTGCACTTGCCCCACGATTTTGTCATTTCCATGACTTGGAAAGCCTTGCCACCATACAAGACAAGTTTCTAAAGTGCAATGAACATGATCTCTGCAGAGCTACAATGCCATAAAGCCTTGCAAGTCCAAAACCTCATCATTTGGCATGTGACATTCAAAGTTCAAATCCAAAACTTTCAAATTTGTCATGAGGAATTGAATGGATGCATAGAGCTGGCATATATCAGTCCATAACATTGCAAATGAGTCAAGATAAACTCAAGCATCAGAAGACCATAGGCCTGCAAGATTGACCCAAGTCAATGGATTGAGAAGACTTGAGATTCCTGTTGAAAACCATTGGACAAAGGTCTGTACCGGCCACCATTCACTATTGCAGCCAAAACAAAATTGTTGCACTATAAATAGAGCTCATTTGTGATCAGTTAGAGTACCCCAAAGCATAGCAACACATGCTTTCTCACATTTCACTCTCTCTAGGCCAGATTTTACTTCTATTACAAGTCACTATCAAATTTTGAAATAGGAAGCAATTCTGCCAAAACCAATGATGCTAACACCTCATATACATCATATATGAACTATCCAAGCACTCATCCTTCATCTGTAACACCAAAATCACAAACCTCCATCGCCATCCTAGAGGTCATTTGTAGTTGAGGTACCACAAAGTGATCCAGGTGCTTTCCATCTATTCCAAGCTTTCATACACCTTACATAAGGTCCACTAAAGCTGTCTAAATCATTGCATAACATCTGTAACATCTCCATCATCAAATTCGATCACCAGCTGCAAGAGGTAAGCCTGAAACCTTCAAACTCTATACAACATGCATCATCAATTTATTTTCAAGTTACCAACTTGTTTCTGGTAGTTCATAGAGTGATAACCCTCAATCAATTGGCATGTTTCATTCATGTTTAGGATTTCATGATAGTTTTTGCAAATTTTAGGGTTTATGTGTTCATACATGATAACTCTCTCCAAACTTATAAGAAATGAAATTAAATGGTACCATCTTGTTCCTTGTTCAAAAACGAGTGAGATTGATGTTTGAATCGTGCAAAATCATTGAGTAATCAGAGAGATATGAGAGGTTTTGCAAATATGGGGAGGAAGAACACGCGTGACCAAGAACATGTGTTCTTGGCACCATTTTTTAAATTTTTTAATATTTGAATTTTTATGTTTTATTAATTGATTTCAAAAATTAATTTCTCTCTCATTTTTTATTGATTCTTTTTTTAAAAAGTCACAAAAATGTTAAATTATTTTATTCTACAAAAAAATCACATTTATATTATTTATTTAATATAGTTTATTTTTTTGAATTTAATTTAATTTTATTTGTTTTAAACATTTTAAAAATGAAATTCTCACTTTGATTTTTCAAAATCAATTGGATTTCAAGCTTTCATGTGATTAAACATGATTTTTCAAAATATTTTTCAAAGCTTACAACTTATTTTAAATATATTTGATATTTTATATCATTTATTATTTAATTTTCCTTGAAAAAATTGTATTTTTGAATTAAAATTAGGTTTTTTTTCTTAATTTTAATTTCTCAAACTACATTTGAATCATTTTTGGGCCTCTTGGTAGAGTGTAAGTCTCATCCCTTTGTAAATAAACTTTTTTGGGCCTCAGTCATTGTATAAGTCCCGATGCGATTTTAAAAATCTCGGCGTGATCACCGTTTTCAAAACAATTTTAATCTGGGCCTACCCTTTGAGTTGTAAGTCCCATCTTTCTTATTTTCAATCACTTTTTGGGACTCTAATAGAGTGTAAGACTCATCCCTTGTCACACAAATTTTTTGGGCCTCAGTCATTGTATAAGTCCCGATACGATTTTCAAAATAACGGTGCGATCACTGTTTTTCATCTGGGCATCTCCTTGAGTTATAAGCCCCATCTCTTGTATAAAAATAAACTTTTGGGCCTCTAATAGAGTGTAAGACCCATACTCTTTGTAAATACCATAATTTGGGCCTCAAGTCCCTCTGTGATTTTTCAAAACTACGACGCGATCGTCCCCTTTTCAAAAATATCATTTGGGCCTCTCCTTGAGTATAAGCCCCAAACATCCTTTTAAAACAACCTTCTTTTTTATTTAGATTCAAATTCAAAGTTTTATCAAAACTTTCTTCAATTTCTTGAATAACTAACCATACAGCTGTAGTTACTATGCTTGGGATTGCACAACTGTAAGTTCCACTATCTTTTCAATATATACTTGTTTATATATTTCATCTGTATATGAATATGCTTGTATATACTTGCTTAGAGTTTTCCCCAGTAGTTAGGTCTTGAAATTCTGGCAATGCAGACAACAAGTGTCCTAACACATGTCAAGACATTGCTTTGCATAAACATTTAAACACAGAGGCACAATAGCAGACTAATACCTTGAATATCAGAACTGCAAAATCACAGATGTTACGACATTTGTTCCAACATATTTATCATGAACCCTAACAGAAAAGTAAATCTACAGAATGATAAAGAAGACAACAATTATTAACCCATTTCGGTGCAATTCACCTACATCTGGGGGATACCAATCCAGGAAGAAGACTCCACTACCTGTAGAATTGTTACAAAGCTAAACTCCCCTGTTTACAACTTTATATCCTAATATCTACCCAATGAAGACTTTATCAAAGAACAACCTCTTTGATACGAGATACCCCACTCACTTACCTTAATCACCAAATGTGATTTCTACATCATCCCTGTCAATACAGAATTTTGTCAAGCATACTTGACAAATAAGCTAACTCGGATTTGCTTAAAAGCTTCATCCAAGAACAATACATAATCCAATACCTCAAGGCTTATGGATATGTGTGACACCTATATCTACCACAATGCATCAACTGATACAAAGAGAGACTGATAACCTAGAGAGCCAATGACTCTCAAAACCCTAAACCCTTATTTTTACACAAGAGAACTAGGTTACAAAAGGCATACAAAATCCTAGGTCTAAGCCATCTTATATAAAGTCTTCAGTTGGGCTTCAAATCTTTAAACAAATATTTCCTTGATCCACTGCTAAACGTGCCTAGAAACTTAGAGCAGATTTGAAACAGATTTAAATAATCTATTATAGCAGTTCAGATGTCGAGTCTTCATGCTATGACATCTCCTTCGACATCTTTGTGTTTGGCAGATTTCTTGATGTTGAATCCTTTTGTTTGACAATGAGTTTTACCAAAATTTAAGTCAAATCTTTAGAGTCTTTAATCTCCCCCTTTTGACAAATTTTGGCTGAAACTCATTTTGTATAATAAAACTAGGATTCTTCTGTATTCGTGTCAACCTGAATAACCAACTCATAAGTATTAATTTAAGACTCCTGAGATTCCAGAAATCCTAAATTAATTTTTCCTTATGTTGGTGTACATGAGGAGGAGGATAAAACTCCCCCTAAACACAAGACTGTGTTCTTAACTCAGGACACAAGATACAAACGACACTTAGGACACGAAGAACTGTTTCTGCAGAAACACTGCAGAAACTCCTTTCTCCTCCTTTTTAGCCAAAAATTGTTGAAAGTGTCTAGAACAACTTCGTACCCGGATATAACTTATTCAGACCGTGACAAGAAATGCCCCCTTACATACCCAAGTACTCACATAAGAATCATCGAACCATTGGAAATGACACCAGTCAAGTCAATTAAAGCATTAACAAAGCACCGTCTAAAAGGAATTCCAAGAATGAAGAACATGTTTTTCATGCGCAAATTCTCCACCGTCCATGATAAACCGTCCACACAAGCACATAACCAGAGAGACATGTCCTAAACAATGTTCTGATATCAAGTTAGACATTTTCTACCAAAGAAAACTTTTGGATTGATCAATACCTACACAGTCTTATGGTCACAATTTGCAGAGAAAAATAAATTCTCCTAACCAATGATTCTTAAGCATCCATTAAGAACCATGTAATTTGCACTGTCAAGTTTCCCCCAACTTGCAATAGTACACTAATGTCAAGACATCCTTCTTGACATTTCATCCTCCTAGGATAGAAACATAATCACAACTTGCTTGACGCATAATATAAACTTGATTCAAAGTGCACTCATGCAGCAATATATCTTAGATCAAGGAGAAACTCCCCCTATCTAAGATAATCAGTGCTCCTCCAATGAACACTTATGCTGATGAATGGAAAACATAAGACGCATCTTCATGTCTTCAATGTCATACCCCAAATTTTGACCACTAAGATTTCCCATCATTGTGCAAATCATCATCACAATATGGATAAACTATCATACCTCATCAATCTCCCCAAAGATGGGTGAGCATTCACTACTATAAAAAATTAGGGATTCAGGACCTCTCAGAGCCTTAGACAAAAGATCAATCAAGGAATGATATGATCTTCAACTTGTCTAACCTCTCAAACACCCACAATGGATCAAGAGGACTCCCACAGTAAGAATCAAGAACAAGGTTGCAGCATTCTAGGTGGATCAAGCCTCAAGATCGCCAGTGTCACCAAATTAGGGTTTTGGTCGACCAGCGCCTCCAGATGGAAATTTTTCTTTGAGCATGAGCCAATGCTTCAAAGCATAACCTAAAATACCCCATGGAACCTCATGGACCCAAGCATCAAGTTAATTTAGACACAGGGGATGCATACATCAAAAATCAGGAATTAGGGTTTCTTGACCTAATTCACCCCTAAGTTGACTTTTGGGACAAATCATGAGCCATAACCTCAAGACATGATTTGAGGGTCTTTAATACACTATATTGATCCATTTGCAACAATGGATTGATCCCAGAAGCTTGATCAGCAAGTTTCAATCTCATCTGAACCACAATTAGGGTTTTGATAAAAAAAAAGTCAACTGTGCCTTTGACTTTTGACCAGGACATGCTCCCAAACCCTAGGACATGATTCAATATACCCTATAACACCTATGAAATCAATCCATCAACTTTGATTTAGGTCAAGGACTTGATTTCATCTGATAAAAAGTCAACTGTGCCAAAAAGTCAAAGTTTGAGTTTTTTATTTTTTTGGCAATTATGGTTCCTTAACCCTAAAATGATGTTAATGTGTCATTTGAATCAACATTCATCAAGAAAAACCAAAGAAAGTGAGATAACTTGAAAAAGGGGTAACCATAAAAACTTAGAATTTTTTCTAAGTCATGAAATAAAGTGGCTAGGGTACCAACTTTGGAGGATCATAACTCCTAAACCACAAGGCCGTTTTCCCCATTCAAAGCTGGATTTGTAGCTCTCATGGCCCTCTACAAAAGCTTCAAACACAACTCATTCCAATTCCTCATGGATTTCAAGTTATGGTTGGATCAAAATCACTAAAAACATGAAAGTACAGCTTTTCCAACACTTAGAAAAAATTCTGTCCAAGACAGATTTTGTTGGAAACACCAAAACTTGTGGGATTTTTTCACACAGTTCCAAGCTGAATCAATTCAAGGTGTAAACATCAAAGTTGTTGTACATATTACCTACAATCCAAGCAACTCATTGGCATGAAACCACTCCACTTGAGCCAAGAGTTATGGCTGCTACAACACACCATGTCAAGGCTGCCATGAAAAATCAGTTTGTGAGTTTTCTTGCATTCCATGATTTCTGAGTCAAAAGGAATGATCATTATGCCACATGCATTCAATCTGATCATAAGCCAACTGATCCAACTGATAGGGCTGAGTCCAAAAACCAAGGGATCTTCCAACTTGAGATTAATGCATTTTGGCATATATGCCTTGAATTCAAAGGCATTTATGTGAAATAGGGCACTTTCAACAAAGCCACTCTACTCAATCAAGTTCTCTGATTAAACAACAATAAAAACACCTGAAGAATATGGATTTGGTCAAGACATAGCCCTGCTCCTGGGAGGGGCTAGCCTGCCTTGCATGAGAAGAAATGCCACCAAGCCAAAGCCATTGAATGTGATCTGATCCAGCAGCCATTCACTATTCCTCCAAGACAAGAATTGATCACCTATAAATAGAGGTTCCAATTGATCATTCAAATCACACCAAAGCAATTTACAACACTGCTTTCTCTCATTCTCTCTTAAGTACCAATTTTATTTATTTTTGAGCAACAACCATCGGGTTTTGAGTTGCAGCCTTAATCAATCCATTCCAATTGCTCAAACACATCACATATGATGTATTTGAGGTGTCCAAACACTTAAACACCAACTGTAACACCTCTAGCTCCAAATCACTCTTCAACCAAACCATAATGCCTCAATTATGCAGCTGGAGTCCTCCAACTTGATCCAAATTTTTTCAAAGTGTTCCAAAGCTTGCAACCCACTCCACAACATCCATTGAAGTTGTAGGGATCATCAAATCACATCTGGAACACATTTTGTGCAGAGATCACATTTCAGCTTGCATCAAGGTAAAGCCTAAAACAATATCTTCATGATCCATGCATATTTCCTCGCATGATACTTTTGCCAATTGCTTGCCATCATATGTTGAGTATTTCCCCTCAAAAGATTTGATCATAGCACTCACCAACATGTCTGCACGATTGCTTTTGCAAAATTAGGGTTCATACGGTCATGTTGATATAACTTGCTGTACACTGAAAATAAATGAAATCAAATATTGCCATCATGATCCTTGTGACAAAACGCATGATTTTGGTGTTTGAATCATGTCAAATGGTTAAGAAATGAGTGAGTTAGAGGGCTTCACGCATCTGAGTTTGAGTTTGAAGATGGCCATGGCGCCATGCTTGAGAAACCAACCAAGTTTGCCTTATATTTTTCCCTTGCCATGTTATTAATGAATTGGCATTGCGCCCCAATGGTTGATCAGCTGGTTTGTGTGTATTGGCAAGCAAGAGGTCTGGGGTTCGAATCCCCCTCGCCCTAGACCTCTTTTTATCACTTTTTCCTTTTTTTTGGTTTTTCATATTATTTTATTAATGATTTGAAAAATTAATAACTCTCTTAATTTTAATTATTTTTTATTGGTTCTTTTTGCAAAAAATAAAAAAAAAATATTGAAATATTTTATTCAAAAAAAAAATCAAATTTATATTATTTATTTAATATAATTAGTATTATTGTGAATAAATTCATTTTTAATTGTTTTTAAACATTTTAAAAGTGAATATTTACCTTGAAAATCAAAACCAAATGAGTTTTAATTCATCTTGTGATTAAAACCTCATTTTTCAAACCTTAAACAAAAATCACAAGTGGTTTTCTTTAAATATTTACTTTTAAAGGAAAACAAAATTAGGGTTTCTTTGATTTTCACCCTCACAAATTATTTAAAAACACTTTGGGCCTCTAATAGAATGTAAGATCCAACCACCTTTGAAAACCAAAACTTTGTGGGCCTCAGATATTGTATAAGTCCCTTTGCGTTTTCAAAAACCTAGTCACGATCGCCGTTTAAAATCAAAACCCTGGGCCTTTCCTTGACCTATAAGACCCATTTCTTTTCTTAAAAACACTTTGGGCCTCTAATAGAGTGTAAGACCCAACCACCTTTGAAAACCAAAACTTTGTGGGCCTCAGATATTGTATAAGTCCCTTTGCATTTTCAAAAACCTCGGCGCGATCGCCGTTTAAAATCAAATCCCCTGGGCCTCTCCTTGAGCTATAAGACCCATTTCTTTTCTTAAAAGCATTTTAGGCCTCTAGTAGAGTGTAAGACCCATCCCTTTTTGAAAACCAAAATGATTTGGGCCTCAGTGTATTGTATAAGTCCCGATACCATAAAAAAAGTTCGGCGCGATCGTCGCCTATTTAACAAAAACCCATGGGCTTATCCTTGAGCTATAAGACCCATCTTTATTCATTTTCAAACTCTTTGGGCATCTAGTAGAGTGTAAGACCCAATCCCTTTTTAACCAAAACATGTTGGGGCCTCAGATATTGTATAAGTCCCTCTGTGTTAAAAGAAAATCTCGGCGCGATCTCCATTTCAAAACAAAACCCTGGGCCTCTCATTGAGCTGTAAGCCCCACCACATGTATAAAAATAAATTTTTTGGGCCTCTTGAGAGAGTGTAAGACCCATCCCTTTGTACAGAAAACCTTTTTGGGCCTCAGTCACTTGTATAAGTCCCTGTACAAATTCAAAACAACAGCGCAATCACTGATAAAACCTTGGGCCTCTCCTTGAGCTGTAGGCCCCGACAAACTTTTCAAAGCACTTTCTCCTTTGATTTAGAATATAATATTGTTATCAAAGCTTTCTTTGTTGAACAACTAACTAAACAGCATGGAAGCTCTACAACCGAGTAAGTGTTTACCCATTTTCTTTATCCGCTATCATATATATATATATATATATATATATATAACTGTATTGTGGGGCTGCTCACTGTAAGTCTTCTTTCACAAACTCTTATATACTCGTCAAATATCAAGTGTGTAATACTAGTATAGTTATTTAGAGTTTTCCCCGACAACTATGTCTAGCACTAGGTAAAGCCCTGTTGGTCACTCTTAAATAAAAAAAAAACTAGATCCCCATAGGATTACCAGACACAGTCTTCCCTCCTCTTGGGGTTAAACAATATGGAGACGTGAAAGACAGCATTCTCGGTGAACCCTTTCTCAGACTGTCACCGTTAGAAATTGTCAAAGAAACTCTACTCCCCAGAGTTTATCTATTCTCCGTGAATAGCATCTCTTGAGTTTCTTCCAAATTTTCGGACTTTCCTGGCTTGATCTATTCTCGGTGAATAGCATGTCTTGAACTTCTCGAGGTTTAGGGACCCACAGGCTTCTTAAAAGCATCCCCGCCTCCTCTTGGGCGTTGTACAAGGACCCTTCGGCTTCTTAGAAGTTCTCATGCCTTCTCTTGGGCTTAGTACAAGGACCCAGAGACCTCTACAGGTATAGGAACAAAACCTAGTCATCAATTTGCTAGAGCTGTCTTTCTGAGTCAAGTGTCAGACCAGTTAATGGGTTGGCCTTCATCCCTTAACATACCAGCCTTCTCTTGGGCATTATACAAAGATCATTCACTTATCCGAGAATCGATTTCTCAAAACACCAGTAGACTTGGACAATCTTAATACCTTTTGGATTTCCCATTTCCTTAAAGAACAAGAAATAACCCTGATCCTCTGATCAATCCCTAAGCACAACCTTACCCTTAATCGTTCCCTTTATAAGAACTGATTTTCTCTTTCATCCAACACACATAACTTGTCACTCAACTGAAACAGTTACCAGCATAAATAACCTTCTCTTGGGCTTTGTACAATGATTCCCCCTTGGGGAGTTAACCTTTTCAGACTCTCTTGTTGAGTCAAGCACTTTTAGCCTCCATCTCAGGCTTCGTACGAGATAGAAAATCACTCTCTTGTTGAGTATAAATGACTCCCTTGATGAGTCAATCACTTTTAGCCTCCATCTCGGGCTTCGTACGAGATAGAAAATCACTGTCTTATTGAGTATAAAAGACTCCCTTGTTGAGTCAATCACTTTTAGCCTCCATCTCGGGCTTCGTACGAGATAGAAAATCACTCTCTTGTTGAGTATAAAAGACCCTCTTATTGAGTCAAACCTTTTAGCCTCCATCTTGGGCTTCGTACAAGACACATAAAAGCACTCTCTCGTTGAGTCAGTCACTTGTTAGTACTCTCTTGTTGAGTAAACCCTTTTAGCCTCTATCTCGGGCTTAGTACGAGACAGATAAAAAGCACCGTCTTGTTGGGTCACTAGCCTCCTCTTAGGCTTTGTATAATGAAACCCCGGTTGAGTCAATCAACCTTTTAGCATCAACCCGTGCCTTGCTCACAGCATACAAACATCAACAATTCCTTTCCCTTCATCTAATTGCTGTAAGTGGCAAGCCTCTGGATTATTTACATCCACGCCACTGTCCCTCTTTTAGCATGAGAAATTCCTAAGGAAAGATGGCATTGCTCTACACTGAGTTAAAGTCTTCTCCTTCAGGTTAAAATCCCCTATAAAGGAAATTATGGCATTGCTGGATTCACATATCCCAGTTAAAGTAATTGTCCTTTTATAATCAGTCACCCAACAGTCGTGACAAACAGACCAAATACCCTTCTTTAGAGATGACAAATTCTCACTAAAGTCAAAACCCTTCAGCTTCACATCTTGGGCTTCGAATAAGATACAAATAAACCCTTCAGCTTCACATCTTGGGCTTTGAACAAGATACAAATCAACTTTAGCTTCATGTCTTGGGCTTTGAACAAGACACCAAAATGACCTTTTTCCTCCCATAGAATTGGAGAAACTACGATCGCTCTGATTTCCCTGTTTCGTTAAACGGGAATACGTAGGCATAAGATTGAAAAATCTTAGCGAGCATACTAATAAAAAACCCAAAATCAAGTATCTCCACCAAATCAACCCAAAAGCACAAATCTAAACGCAGTATCAAAAACCTCACCAATAGTCGAAACACCGTGTTCTCAGGCGAAATAACCAAATATTGGGCCCCACCTCCACATAGCATCTGTAACCTAACAGACCGCTATTCAAACTCAGTATGCAAGCAGGGTTAATTGGAGACATCTATTTCCCTTCCTTAATCAGCTCAATAGGATAAAAAATGAATTGAACTGTAGTGCCCGTGCGATCGTGATTCAAGACCACAAAAATCGCACTACAGAAAAAATGGCGCCCACCGTGGTGCCCGTCTCCTCTTTCTTATCGTCTTCGGTAGAAAACCCTAAGTTCAGTTCATAGAAATAGCGACTCTGCTGGGGAGTCATTGTCTGTATAGGATCATAAGACTAGAGGTCTAGGATGATTAAGAAAAATATATATACTACTTTTCCTAATTGATATCTGTGTTTATTTTTTTGCTAATGGGAATGCGTGTGATGCCGCATGTGGAAAGATTGAGTATACACCTAAGATAGGTGATGGCAATACAGGTAATCTTGTGGGGAGTGAATCCCAGTTAAGAGCCCCTGATCGACCATCAAACTCAGTGGAGACTCCCTTTGCAGATACATTGCCTATACGACTTTGGTTGTTGAAAGTAGTGTGGTCGACTGGGTTATCTAAGAAGCTGAGGTTTTTAGCAGACTTAAGCCATTTTGTAGTGCGGAAGCTATCGGAAATAGTTGTCACGCGATACTACCCTCATCTGAGATCACTCTAGGATACATTAGCTCGCTGGCGATCCGCTTGCTGTTGTCATCCCAAGAGGGGTCAATGATTTTGCAGACAGGTACAAAAAATCACCAGTATAAACCTTTGGGGGGGGGGGGGTAGAGCCTTGACTTTATGACACCGACCCTTTGACCCCATGTTTTTTCTATGTTTTTGTGTGCTGCATTCATGCATTCATCTAAAAACCATTAAAACAAAGAAAAATCTTCTCTTCTAGTCTCTCTTTTTCAAATTAAACTAAGATAATGATTGCAAATGTCAGAAAAAGGAGATTGCGCTAATGGATTTCGGTAGAAGGAAAACTCATAAGTACACCTTCAAGGTTCCAAAGTTAGAGGATTTGAGAGATTTGGCGAGAATGATCACCAATCACGAGGCTTTCAGAGCTAAGTATGGGGGACTCCTGTCTCTATTAAGGGTCCATGTAATCGAAGGAATCCTGTCCACACTGATCCAATTCTAAGATCCGGTCTATCACTGTTTCACATTCCCAGATTATCAGCTAGCACCAACACTGGAGGAGTATTCTCGCTTGATTGATCTACACATTACTGATCAAGCTCCCTTTTCTGGACTGGAAGAAATTTCAAAGGATCAAACCATTGCACAAGCAATTTATTTGGATGAGTCAGAAGTCAGGACTCACATGACCACTAAGGGTGGCATCCAAGGTTTTCCAGCCCAGTTCTTGACAAAGAAAGCTCTGTACTTTGCCATTATAGGGAACGTGGCCGCTTTCGAGAGCACCTTTGTTTTGCTCATCTACGGGTTATTTTTTGTTTCCTAACATCGATAACTTTGTAGATATCAATGCCATTAAGATTTTCCTGATCGGAAACCCCGTACCGACCATACTCGCAGATGCATATCATTCGGTACACTTAAGGAATTTATACGGTGGAGGAATGATCACGTGCTGTGTGCCCTTGCTTTACAAATGGTTCACTTCCCATTTGCCCAAGTCTGCTGCATTTTGGGATCAAAAGAATACTTTACGTTGGTCGCAGAGAATCATGTCTCTTACCAACTCCGACATCGATTAGTACAATCGAATCTACGATGGGATCAGGATCATGGACCGTTGTGGAAATTTCCCAAACGTACCCCTTATAGGAACTAAAGGAGGAATCAACTATCATCCAGTGTTGGTTCGTCGTCAATTTGGATACCTAATGAGGCATGTCTCGTGCAATGCTCATCTGGAAGGTCTTTTCTTCAAGGAAGGAGAAAATGACAGGGCACTAAAGACAGAAATAGTGCATTCCTGGAAACACGTTCATAGGAAGGGACGAGAGTATCTAGGGAAACCGGACTGTGTCTCGGTGGAGCCTTATCTCCACTGGGTACAAACTAGAGCTCTCAAGCTGAGGATGCCTTACCCTCGTCAGGAAGTTCTTCCATTAAGAGACTCTGCCCTTTATTTAGTGTCTGAGACGGAAAAGCTTCAGGTTACTCTCAGCAAAGTTCAGCAGGAGAAGAGGTCTTGGAGGAACAAGTACCGTATTCTCAATGTGGAGTGCAGGAAAATACAGCAGCTATTAAGAGAAAAAGATGCTCTGATTGAAATTTTAGAGCAACATGCTGTAGAAAACCAGGATGACCAAAGGAATTTGCTCGCTCCTTTCACTTGACAAAGGAATGACAACCCGACAACGGCTGAAGAGCTCCGGTCAAAGAAAAGGAAAGCACCAGAACCAGCACCTGAGCTCTCCTCAGAGAGGACTCAGGATCCCTTAGTTTAGATTTCCTTTTTAGCACTTTGTAATCTATTGTATTTCCGTTTCCGCAATCCTTTGAATTCAATAAAACGGGGTTCCCCCACTGTTTAATATTTGCAATCCAATTGTCGAAGTTTACTTTGAATAAACAAAAACATACAATTAATATAATCATTGCATATCAATCATTCTTGCATAAACGCATTATTCTTACCTACGAATCTTACGTTTTTGTATCGATTCTAGAGTCAAACTGTCTCATTCGTACAATACTCAGGCCAATCGTCAGAAAAAGATGGATGATCTCAAGGAAGGGAACAGAGAGTTGAGAGAAGAGATCGACACTCTGAAAGAGGATATGAGAAAGCTTCATAACAACATGCAAGCTCTAGCAGAAGTTCAGATGCAACAACAACGGACTGTGATCTCAGAGATCACCTCTACGCCCATAGTGGAGAAGTTTGATCCTAGGTACAAAATGCCAAAAGATCGTCCCTGGGGCATGCCTATTAACTATATCCCGAAAGGATATATTCCGCCGATCATGGATGATCCGGAAACAGTGGCAGGAACCGCTGGGCCTGAAGGTTACAAACTTCGGGAAAGCGAAGATGCCAGGGGCATGACAGCAACTCCTGAAGGTTACAAACTTCAGGAGACACCGAGAGTCTCGGCCATAATGACTATACCACCGCCCGTGATACACACTGTCCCGGAAGGACAGATTCCACCGATACCTTCTGGTGGGAACGACAACATGTTAGACAGAATGAATGAATTCCAGGAACAGTTCTTGGAAATGCAGAAAGAACTGTAAGCCATTCGCGGTTAGGATCTATTTGGAAAGGACGCCGCGGACCTTTGTTTGGTCCCCAATGTGAAAGTTCCACACAAGTTCCAGGTACCTGACTTTGAAAAGTACTAGGGTAACTCTTGCCCTCAGAGCCATTTGGTGATGTACGCTCGGTGAATGTCAGCTCAGACAAAGAACCAGGATCTGCTCATTCACTACTTTCAGGATAGTTTAACCGGTGCCGCATTAAAATGGTACATGGGTTTAAACCGCACCACGATCGGCACATTCAAAGATCTGGGTGCTGCCTTTGTTCAACGGTACAAATACAATTTGGACATGGCACCAGACAGAGATCGACTCAAATCAATGTCACAAAAGGACAAGGAAACCTTTAAAGAATACGCTCAGAGATGGCGCGAAATTGCCGCTCAGATTTCTCCACCTCTGGAGGAAAAAGAGATGACAAAGATCTTCTTGAAAACCTTAAGCTCATTTTACTACGATAGAATGGTTGCCAATGCGCCCAATGACTTCATCGAGATGGTGGGCATGGGAGTTCGTCTTGAGGAAGCAGTCCGAGAAGGACATTTAGTTAAAGACACTGGACCATTAAGTAGTACAAAACGATACGGTAGTGCTCTCCCTAAGAAAAAAGAGCAGGATATTGGGAATATTTCTCTCAGAAAGCAAAGGCGACGTTACCATCCAGTAGCATCTGTAACTCCTGCTATTAACCCTGTGCATGTTTCTACGTATCAACCTCAGGTTGCTCAGAGCCAACCGAATCAACAAAGGACACAACAGCCTCTCCAGCAGGCTCGTCCTCCATACAACAACAACCGTGCAACACGGCCACCAGGGTTCGACCCTATACCAATGTTGTACGCAGAACTGCTTCCGTTACTACTGGTCAAGGTGCATGTCCAAACTAAGTCTCCTCTTACAGTACCAGAAAATCCGCCTTTTTGATTTAAAACGGATCAGACTTGTCCTTACCATCAAGGAGGACCAGGGCATAACATAGAAAATTGTATCAGTTTCAAATCCGATGTGCAAAAGCTTGTTAGGAGGGGGGTCTTATCTTTCAAAGATACGAATCCAAACGTTCTCACAAACCCGCTGCCTCAACACGAGAAAGCTACGGTCAATTTGATAGAGGGAGAGTCTAACGACAGCTATCAAATTCATGATGTACTCTTATTGAGGACCAATTTGGTCAAGATGCATCGCAGACAGAGTGGGTATGGGCATATACTACCTCATAACTATCACTAGTGTGATATATGCTCTAAGAACAATCAAGGATGTTTTGTGGTGCAATCAGCTCTACAGGAACAATTGGATCTCGGGTGGATCCAAGAGGATCGAGTTCGTGGAGTCAACATGACCTATATGAATTCTGACATCATTCAGAATCACGACATCCGTGCGATGAATGTCAACTTGGTGGCGATGCACTCAAGGAAAAGCCAGTACCATAATCTGCCACGGCACGATTACAATTCATGTCTGACTTGCTCGGTAAACAAACAGGGATGCTCTTTCGTACAAGAGGCCCTCCAGCGTCAGATGGATCTTGGGTGGATCCAAGACTACCATGATATAAATCCTTATCAGATCAACATGATTCAAATCTTTGATATTCGTCTGATGAATATCAGCTTGGTGGAGTTACACGCCAGGCAAGTTCAACTTGGTTTTCTCACTTCTCACGATTATCTGAACTGTAAAGTATGGAGTGAGAGTAACCAAGGGTGTCCTCTTGTTCAAAGAACTTTACAACACTTTTTAAACCACTGGTGGCTTCCGATCTATATGGATGAAGACACACAACAAATCAGTGTGTTTAATGGAAACCCTTTTCGGCGTCAAAGTCAGGATGTCCGATCTATGGAAACCGACCTAGTAAGGTTACATTGTATTCAAAGCGGACGTGGCCAGGTGCCACCACATAACTATGAATGCTGTAGAGTCTGCTCGGAAAATAACCAAGGATGCTACCTCGTGCGAGCATCCCTTCAAGGTCAGTTGGACCGCAAAGAGATTCAACAAGATTTAGTTTCGGGGCCAATCAACTGGACGCCCGATTACTTCGCTAATCAAATCAAAGATATGGTTGTAATCTATGATCCTGAGAGGAACAAGGATGTTTGTGCCCTCATCCCTCTACTGGACGAATCAAAGGTTCCTAGCCAGGAACTAATTGAAGTTACTTACAACAGCCAAAAAAATCAGAAGGCTCCTGTAGTAATCTATCTGCCGGGACCATTACCGTATGAATCAGCTAAGGCGATCCCTTATAAATACGGTGCAACGATAATTGAAAATGGAAAGGAAATTCCATTACCCTCCGTTGTGAATATTGCAGACATCAGTCGAGTAACATGGAGTGGTCGAATCTTCAACCGAGGAGTTGGAGAATCTAACAAAGAAAAGGAACTTCAGACAGAAGCTCCTGATCCATCAGTCGGTCAATCTAGTAATCCCAACCTTTCAAAAAATATGATGAGATGCTGAAGCTCATCCAAAGGAGTGAATACAACATTGTTGATCAGCTGTTACAAACTCCTTCAAAGATCTCTGTGCTATCACTTTTACTCAGTTCCAAAGCCCACAGAGAGGCTCTACAGAAAGTCTTAGAGCAGGCCTAAGTGGAACAGGATGTGTCAATACGATAGTTCGACAGCATCATTTCTAACATCACTTCCTGTAACAACTTAGGATTCAGTGATGAGGATTTGCAAGAGGAGGGTAAATGCCACAACATGGCGCTCAACATCGCAGTTAGCTGCCAGGACGATGCTTTAGCCAGCGTAATGGTAGACGCAGGATCGGCCATCAATGTTATGCCGAAGTCCACTTTAATGCGACTATCATTCAAAGGATCCCCGATGAGGGGCAGCGAGGTTATCGTCAAAGCCTATGACGAATCTCGGAAGGCAGTTATCGGCGAAGTCGAACTTCCCATAACCATCGGTCCTCACATTTTCCAGGTCACTTTCTAGGTCATGGACATCCGGGCAACATACAGCTGTTTATTAGGAAGACCTTGGATACACCAGGCCGGCGCAGTCACTTCGACGCTGCACCAAAAACTGAAGTTCGTCAAGAACGATCAACTCGTCACGGTTTATGGAGAACAAGTCTTGATCGTGAGTAACCTGTCATTGTCTACTGGTATAGAACCCGAGGAGGTTGTTGGAACTCAGTTACAAGCGCTTTCGGTGAGCAACGAGAATCAATCAGAGAAGGGAACCTCGATTTCCTCATACAGAGATGCTCTTGAAGTGATCAAAAGTAACAATACAAAAGGATGGGGATAACTTGTCATTCCTACTGATAATAAGACAAAGAAAGGTCTTGGTTTCTCCTCGACTTGTACATAGACTGCTACTAATGATGAAGGTCTTCATCCCATTTAGAACTTCTTCCACAGTGGAGGTTTCCTTCACCCACTGTCCCAAGAAGTACACACTATCAACAAGAAAGATTCCTCTGACATAGATGAGGAATGTAAGTCCTATCTTAACGAGGATGGTTATATATCTCAGGAAGAGGTGCCTACGCCATTTTGCTATCCCGCACAGAGTCTGAGATTTATACCAAGGTCAGACGTCGAAATTATGTACGGAGGTTGTGATCCGGAAGGATGTCGTGCTCTGTCAAATTCATTAGAGGAAGACACTCTGATGAAGGACAACTTTGACCACGACTATTATGGCCCAATGGATGGCCTGCCTATCTGGCAGCAGTACCCAGGAGACTTGGGGAAAGAAAATCAGCTAAATAATGAAAATCAGTTGAGCATCATTGAACAGAATACCTGCGTCCCCACCATGTCATTGGATCATCACTCAGGTCATTCAGAAAATGTCTCGTACGACAATGAATTGGCAAAGCTTTCCGGACTAGAATTCATCAACTACGTTTTTCCCGAGGTCAACGTCATCGAGAGAGACGACTCCTCTAGTTCTAAAGAGGTGTGGGACACCTTAGGACAACCAAGTGGAAAATACGACTATATTGTCAAATACACCACTCCTGAGAGCTCGGGTATCAGGCTCTAAGACATCCAGCCGACTGGATAGGGAGATTTGCCTGAGAGCACAAATACTCTGCAAAATACAACTAAGGAATCCTCCAACGATAATTATGCCTGAGAGATAGATTCCAATGATCCTGCTCCGCCAGAAATCAGCGTTATTTCTGAAGATAAATCAAGAAAGGTACCAGACTTTGTGATTCAGCGAGGAGTTCGCCGCCAATGGGTTGCTGTCGATGTTCCGAAGATTGTTCATAAGTCAAAGTAATTGTCGTCTTTAACCTTTCACCCTGCCCAGGTGAAACAGATGTTTTGATAGGGCTTGCTTTCTGTAAAGTTCCCTCTTCGCTTCGCCCAGAGCGACATAGTTTTGTTTTATAGGGTTGTAGTTTCAAGAATCGACTTGTTTATAAATAAAATAATGTCGTTCTGTAATTTCCGTATTAATTGCTGTTTTCTTTTTTCGCTTTTCTCAGAAAATGGTAATCCTAAAAAACAACTCAATAATAAAAACAAGTAGTAAAAAAAAATTAATACACTGCACACACTCTTGCATTTTCTCTATCTCTTCTAAACACGAATCATCACGTCATGCAGATTTCTTGTCTTAAACCCCGTTGAAGCATACGATCCGATGCCTTCTCCCAACTTTGAGTTCCCAGTATTTGGGGCTGAAGAAGAAGTTGACAACGAAATTCCAGAAGAGATCTCCCGACTACTCAGGCAAGAGGAAAGGTCCATTGAACCTCACAAAGAGCCGTTGGAAACGGTCAACCTAGGTTTGGAAAAAGAGAGAAAAGAAATCAGGATTGGGGCACTGCTCAGTCCAACTGCCAAAGAGAGTTTGACAAAGCTTCTCAAAGAGTTTCCCGATGTATCCGCTTGGTCCTATTAGGATATGCCAGGATTGGATACCAACATCGTGGAACATCATCTACCATTGAGATAAAAATGTGCACCAGTAAAACAGAGGTTGAGACGAACTCATCCAGACATGGCCATCAAAATCAAGGAGGAGGTACAAAAACAAATTAACATGGGTTTCCTCGTTACGTCAGAATATCCTCAATGGTTAGCAAACATCGTACCCGTTTCGAAAAAGGACGGAAAGGTCAGAATGTGTGTGGATTACAGGGATCTAAACAAGGCTAGTCCAAAGGACGCCTTTCCTTTACCACACATTGACATGCTGGTAGACAGTACAACCAAGTTCAAAGTCTTCTCCTTCATGGATGGATTCTCGGGCTATAATCAGATAAAAAGGGTGCCGAAAGACATGGAGAAAACTTCGTTCATTACCCCATGGGGTACCTTTTGCTACAAGGTAATGTCGTTCGGTTTGAAGAATGTCGGGGCAACCTATCAAAGGGCCATGACTACTTTGTTTCATGACATGATACACAAGGAAATCGAGGTATATGTCGATGATATGATTGCAAAATCTAAGACATGGGAGGAGCATGTGACCCACCGGTCAAAACTATTCGAGCGGTTGAGAAAGTATAAACTTCGCTTGAATCACAACAAGTGCACCTTCGGTGTCTGTTCAGGGAAACTCTTAGGGTTCATCGTCATCCAGAAAGGAATTGAGGTTGAACCTGACAAGGTCAAGGCCATTCAAGAAATGCCTTCTCCGAAAACTGAAAAACAAGTCAGAGGATTCCTGGGACGTTTAAATTACATTTCCCGATTCATATTCCTCATGACTGCGACATGCGCGCCAATTTTCAAATTACTCAAAAAGAACCAGGACCGCGTTTAGACAGAAGACTGTCAAACCACCTTCGATAGTATCAAGAAATACCTGTTGAATCCGCCGATTCTATCACCTCCAGTGGAAGGAAGACCACTTATTATCTACTTAACAGTCCTGGAAGACTCAATAGGTTGTGTGCTTGGCCAACAAGACGAAATAAAAAGGAAAGAGTCTTCCATCTACTATTTAAGCAAGAAATTCACCGACTGCGAGACTCGGTACACTGTGCTTGAGAAAACTTGTTGCGCTTTGGCTTGGGCAGCCAAATGTCTCCGCCAGTACATGATTCGTCACACTACTTGGTTGGTCTCTGAAATGGATCCAATCAAGTATGTATTTGAAAAACCTGCTCTCACGGGAAGAATCGCCCGTTGCCAGATGTTGTTATCAGAATATGACATAGAGTACCATGCTCAGAAAGCCGTCAAGGGAAGTATTTTAGCAGGCCATTTGGCTCATCGACCGATTGACGATCAGGAATCAGTCGGGTTTGACTTCCCAGACGAAGATGTCATGTATTTGAAAATGAAAGATTGCAATGAACCGCTACCCAGTGAAGGGCCAGAACCAGGTTCCCAATGGGGACTAATCTTTGACGGAGCTGTCAATCATTACGGAAATGGAATTGGGGCAATCATCATAACCCCTCTAGGTACCCATATTCCTTTCACCGCCAGACTTACGTTCAAGTGCACAAACAACGAGGCCGAATACGAAGCTTGTATCATGGGTCTCAAAGAAGCGAACGACTTAAGGATCAAGAACTTGGACGTATATGGCGATTCAGCCCTGGTTATCAATCAGATCAAAGCAGATTGGAACACATACCAATCAGGACTGATCCCTTACAAAGATTATGCAAGAAGGTTGTTACCTTTCTTCAACAGAATCGAGTTTCATCATATTCCTCGTGAAGAGAATCACATGGCTGATGCATTAGCCACTCTCTCTTCCATGATTAGTGTAGGTCAATGGAACGACCTACCTAAGATCGACATAATGCGCCTTAAATGGCCCGCTTACATCTTCACGATTGAAGCAGTCATAGATGACAAACCTTGGTATCACGATATCAAATGCTTCCTTCAGAAACAAAAGTACCCACCTGGGGCACTAAGGAAGGACAGAAAAACCCTCAGAAGACTGGCTGGCAGCTTCTTCCAGAGCGGTGATACACTTTATAAGCGAAATTTCGACATGGTCTTGCTCCGATGCGTAGACAGACCAGAAGCAGACAATGGCGAGAAAAATTCTAAGAGCAGGATACTACTGGTTAACCATGGAATCCAACTGCTACAAGTACATGAGCAAGTGTCACAAGTGTCAGATATACTCCGACAAAATTCATGTACCGCCAACGCATCTCAAAGTTCTTTCTTCCCCATGGCCTTTTTCTATATGGGGGATTGACATGATTGGCATGATTGAAGTCAAGGCTTCAAACGGACATCGGTTCATTCTGGTAGCCATTGATTACTTCACCATGTGGGTCGAAGCAGCGTCGTACGCCAATGTAACCTGGCAAGTGGTGGTCCGATTTATCAAAAATAGTCTCATCTGCCGTTATGGTGTTCCGAGCCAGATCAGATAATGGATCTAACTTGAACAGTAATATGATGAAAGAGTTGTGCACAGAGTTCAAGATCTTACACCATAACTCATCTCCCTACTGACCCAAGATGAACGGAGCGGTAGAAGCGGCTAACAAGAACATCAAGAAAATTATTCAGAAGATGGTCGTAACCTACAAAGACTGGCACGAGATGCTACACTTTGCTCTTCACGGTTATCGAACATCTGTCCGCACTTCAACAGGGGCAACCCCTTTCTCTCTAGTATATGGCATAGAAGTAGTGCTCCCCATAGAAGTAGAGATCCCATTAATCCAGGTATTGATGGAAGCTAAGCTTACAGAAGCTGAATGGTGTCAAAGTCGACACGACGAACTGAATCTGATCGAAGAAAAGAGAATCACGGCACTATGCCACGGTCAGTTGTATCAACAGAGAATGAAGAAGGCATTTGACAAAAAGGTCCGACCTCGCGTCTTCAGGAAAGGAGAACTTGTGCTAAAAAAGATACAATCATTTCTCACTGATTCCCGGGGCAAATGGACTCTAAATTATGATGGCCCCTACATGGTCAAGAAAGCTTTCTCAGGCGGCGCCTTGAGACTCGCAACCATGGATGGAGAGGAATTTGACTACCCCACAAATGTTGATGTAGTCAAGAAATACTTCGCCTAAACTAGAAAAAAAACGTCTCGGTGGATTGAAAACCCGAAAGGGCGGTCCAGGCAAAAATTAGAGACATGATCAAAAATCATCCCGATGGATTGGAAACATCAAAGTACAATCCAGGCAAAAGTTAGGGACAATGGCAAGTAACTATGTTCAACAAAGGGGCAAGTCCCTCAGCACCAGTTACACCATCCATCAGAAAAATCCAGTCAAGGTCATCTTCGACAGAAGCTCAGGATGCCCAGAATTCAAAGTTGGTAGAAGGATAGCGATCGTTATGTTTTAATGTTGCCCTTTTCCCTTACATTACCATTTTCTAAACTTTGTAAATACTCCATGGAATCATGCGCTTGGAGGATTTCCATCCTATCAATAAAATTTGAGCCCTTGTGCTTTTGTTTGCAATTCTTTTTTGTTTTAGCTTTACAGGACGACATTTTAACATGATTAACGATTCTTGAAACGAAATAAAAATGAATTTACTTGTTAAAACTTTTTCTGCTTTTTAAATAAAGATGTTAATTCTTTTTACTGTTGAAAATTGAAAGAACATTGATTGCTTCTCCAAACAAGGTTGAACTTCAAAGTGCCGAATCAAAGTAATCCTTCTAAACCAGTACGCCTGAATGAAGGATCAGCTGTGTCAGAGACCATGTTTCCTCTGACACCCACCGGCAGAGTTTTTACCTCCTAAGCCCGACCAACATAGCTCCCGCAGGGACTATCTCTCCTAAGCAAGCAGAATTGCTACCTTTGGACCAGCGATACTTTTCATCTCCCACTGTGGCTGAGTATCCAGTCGTGTTCATCCGTAAGTTTGTATGTCGCGTCAGTTTTGTCAGCATATACATACATACATCATGCATTATTTATTTGCATTCATATTGCATCACTATCACTCTGGTCAGTCTTATCCCGTCGTCATAACCGTCCTCTCAATCGAGTTGTCAATTCTTTCCTTGTCAGGAAATGTTGCGTCTGAGCAATCTCTCTCCTCTAGTTTATTTCTGGATTAGAATTGGCCCTTGAACACTTTGATAACTTGAACCTCTGAAGAACCAGAGAACCTTCGACAAACATCACTCTTCACCATTGAAGATGATATCTTCGCTTTCCCGAATTAAGGAAAATCCCCAGAGAAAGCTCCTTAATCAGAGATTCGGCAATACGGCAGTTTTTCTCCGAAAAATATGCTGACGAAAAGGTCATCAGGACTACAAAAATGGATCACATCATATGGCATTTCTCCGAGAAGATCCTGAGAAAAGTATGATGTAATATCCCCAAGCGAAAACAATCTCTCAAGAGACTCGTTTTTCCCCAGATAGAGTTAACAAATGGCATCTCCAAACAGAGAAGTTTGTACACCTCTACAACTCAGATGATTGGGTTCCCCAGTAAATCTGACATCAAAACCTTTTCCATTAAATGGCATCTCCCCAGGAAAATTCGGCGAGAAGTTTAATGAAAACCGCTACGCATAGCGTCCCTTGTCAAGAAAGTTTATTGACAAAAGAAACTAAGACTAGTTCCTTGGTAGGAAACCAGGATCAAGGGGAAGTTTATATCAGAAACTAAGACCAGTTCCTTGGTAGGAAACCAGGATCGAGGGGAAGTTTATATCAGAAACTAAGACTAGTTCCTTGGTAAGAAACCAGGATTGAGGGGAAGTTTATATCAGAAACTAAGACCAGTTCCTTGGTAGGAAACCAGGATCGAGGGGAAGTTTATATCAGAAACTAAGACCAGTTCCTTGGTAGGAAACCAGGATCGAGGGGAAGTTTATATCAGAAACCAAGACCAGTTCCTTGGTAGGAAACTAGGATCGAGGGGAAGTTTATATCAGAAACTAGGACCAGTTACTTGGTAGGAAACCAGGATCGAGGGGAAGTTTATATCATAAACTAAGACCAGTTCCTTGGTAGGAAACCAGGATCCAGGGGAAGTTTATATCAGAAACTTAGACCAATTCCTTGGTAGAAAACCAGGATCGAGGGGAAGTTTGTATCAGAAACTAAAACCAGTTCCTTGGTAGGAAACCAGGATCGAGGGGAATTTTACTTAAGAAACTAAGACCAGTTCCTTGGTAGGAAGCCAGGATAGAGGGGAAGTTTTACCTTTTCTAAGCATCATCGCTTAGCAAAAGAAGATGGATGGGCAAACTACCATTCATAGCCACCATCAAAATTTTGGGTATTCCGATATTTAATCCTCTTGCACCCCGAATGCCCGAATACCTTCGCCATTCACACCTTCGGGTCCAAGAAGATTAAATAGGGGCATCTGTCATACCCCAAATTTTGACCACTAAGATTTCCCATCATTGTGTAAATCATCAACACAATATGGGTAAAACATCATACCTCATCAGTCTCCCCAAAGATGGGTGAGCATTCACTACTATCAAAAATTAGGGTTTCAGGCCCTCTCAGAGCCTTAGACAAAAGATCAATCAAGGAATGACATGATCTTCAACTTGTCTAACCTCTCAAACCCCCACAATGGATCAAAAGGACTCCCACAACAAGAATCAAGCACAAGGTTGCAGCATTCTAGGTGGATCAAGCCTCAAGATCGCCAGTGTCACTAAATTAGGGTTTTGGTCGACCAGGGCCTCCAAATGGAAATTTTCCTTTGGGAATGAGCCAATGCTTCAAAGCATAACCTAAAATACCCCATGGAACCTCATGGACCCAAGCATCAAGTCAATTTAGACACATGGGATGCATACATCAAAAATCAGGAATTAGGGTTTCTTGACCTAATTCACCCCTAAGTTGACTTTTGGGACAAATCATGAGACAAGACCTGAAGACATGATTTAAGGGTCTTTAATACACTATATTGATCTATTTGCAACAATGGATTGATCCCAGAAGCTTGATCAACAAGTTTCAATCTCATCTGAACAACTATTAGGGTTTTGATTAAAAAAAAAGTCAACTGTGCTTTTGACTTTTGACCAGGACATGCTCCCAAACCCTAGGACATGATTTAATATACCTATAACACCTATGAAATCGATCCATCAAGTTTGATTTAGGTCAAGGACTTGATTTCATATAAGATCGCACAGTTTGGAATTCATCTGATAAAAAGTCAACTGTGCCAAAAAGTCAAAGTTTGACTTTTTGATTTTTTTGTCAATTATGGTTCATTAACCCTAAAATGATGTTAATGTGTGATTTGAATCAACATTCATCAAGAAAAACCAAAGAAAGTGAGATAACTTGAAAAAGGGGTAACCATAAAAACTTAGAATTTTTTCTAAGTCATGAAATAAAGTGGCTAGGGTACCAACTTTGGAGGATCATAACTCCTAAACGACAAGGCCATTTTTCCCCATTCAAAGCTGGATTTGTAGCTCTCATGGCCCTGTACAAAAGCTTCAAACACAACTCATTCCAATTCCTCATGGATTTGAAGTTATGGTTGGATCAAAATCACTAAAAACATGAAAATACAACTTTTCCAACACTTAGAAAAAATTCTGTCCAAGACAGATTTTGTTGGAAACACCAAAACTTGTGGGATTTTTTCACACAGTTCCAAGCTGAATCAATTCAAGGTGTAAACATCAAAGTTGTTGTACATATTACCTACAATCCAAGCAACTCATTGGCATGAAACCACTCCACTTGAGCCAAGAGTTATGGCTGCGACAACACACCATGTCAAGGCTGCCATGAAAAATCAGTTTGTGAGTTTTCTTGCCATCCACGATTTATGAGTCAAAAGTAATGATCACTATGCCACATGCATTCAATCTGATCATAAGCCAACTGATCCAACTGATAGGGCTGAGTCCAAAAGCCAAGGGATCTTCCAACTTGAGATTAATGCATTTTGGCATATATGCCTTTAATTCAAAGGCATTTATGTGAAATAGGGCACTTTCAACAAAGCCACTCTACTCAGTCAAGTTCTCTGATTAAACAACAATAAAAACACCTGAAGAATGTGGATTTGGTCAAGACATAGCCCTGCTCTTGGGAGGGGCTAGGTTGCCTTGCATGAGAAGAAATTCCACCAAGCCAAAGCCATTGAATGTGATCTGATTTAGCAGTCATTCACTATTCCTCTAAGACAAGAATAGATCAACTATAAATAGAGGTTCCTATTGATCATTCAAATCACACCAAAGCAATTTACAGCACTGCTTTCTCTCATTCTCTCTTAAGTACCAATTTTCTTTGTTTTTGAGCAACCACCATCGGGTTTTGAGTTGCAGCCTTAAGCAATCCATTCCAATTGCTCAAACACATCACATATGATGTATTTGAGGTGTCCAAACACTTAAACACCAATTGTAACACCTCTAGCTCAAAATCACTCTTCAACCAAGCCATTATGCCTCAATTATGCAGCTGGAGTCCTCTAACTTGATCCAAAGGTTTTTAAAGAGTTCCAAAGCTTGCAACACACTCCACAACATCCATTGAAGCTGTAGGGATCATCAAATCACATCTGGAACATAGTTTGTGCAGAGATCACATTTCAGCTTGCATCAAGGTAAGCCTAAAACTACATCTTCATGATCCATGCATATTTCCTCGCATGATACTTTTGCCAATTGTTTACCATAATATGTTGAGTATTTCCCCTCAAAATATTTGATCATAGCACTCACCAACATGTCTGCACGATTGCTTTTGCAAAATTAGAGTTCATACGGTCATGTTGATATAACTTGCTGTACACTGAAAATAAATGAAATCAAATATTGCCATCATGATCCTTGTGAAAAAACGCATGAGTTTGGTGTTTGAATCATATCAAATGGTTGAGAAATGAGTGAGTTAGAGGGCTTCACGCATCTGAGATTGAGGTTGAAGATGGCCATGGCGCCATGCTTGAGAAACCAACCAAGTTTACCTTATATTTTTCCCTTGTCATGTTATTAATGAATTGGCATTGCGCCCAAGTGGTAGATCAGCTGGTTTGTGTGTATTGGCAAGCGAGAGGTCTGGGGTTCGAATCCCCCTCGCCCCAGACCTCTTTTTATCACTTTTTCCTTTTTTTTGGTTTTTCATATTATTTTATTAATGATTTGAAAAATTAATAACTCTCTCAATTTTAATTATTTTTTATTGGTTCTTTTTGCAAAAAATCACAAAAATATTGAAATATTTTATTCCACAAGAAAATCAGATTTATATTATTTATTTAATATAATTAGTATTTTTGTGAATAAATTCATTTTTAATTGTTTTTATACATTTTAAAAGTGAATATTTACCTTGAAAATCAAAACCAAATTAGTTTTAATTCATCTTGTGATTAAAACCTCATTTTTCAAACCTTAAACAAAAATCACAAGTGCTTTATTCAAAATCCTTTGGTATTTTTATCATCTTTACTGATTTTCTTTAAATATTTACTTTTAACGGAAAACAAAATTAGGGTTTCTTTTATTTTCACCCTCACAAATCATTTAAAAACACTTTGGGCCTCTAATAGAGTGTAAGACCCAACCACCTTTGAAAACCAAAACTTTGTGGGCCTCAGATATTGTATAAGTCCCTTTGCGTTTTCAAAAACCTCGGCGCGATCGCCATTTAAAATTAAAACCCTGGGCATCTCCTTGAGCTATAAGACCAATTTCTTTTCTTAAAAACACTTTGGGCCTCTAATAGAGTGTAAGACCCAACCACCTTTGAAAACCAAAACTTTGTGGGCCTCAGATATTGTATAAGTCCCTTTGCGTTTTCAAAAACCTCGACGCGATCGTCATTTAAAATCAAATCCCCTGTGCCTCTCCTCGAGCTATAAGACCCATTTCTTTTCTTAAAAACACTTTGGGCCTCTAGTAGAGTGTAAGACCCAACCCTTTTTGAAAACCAAAATGATTTGGGCCTCAGTGTATTATATAAGTCCCGATACCATCAAAAACCTTCGGCGCGATCGTCGCCTTTTTAACAAAAACCCATGGGCTTCTCCTTGAGCTATAAGACCCATCTTTATTCATTTTCAAACTCTTTGGGCCTCTAGTAGAGTGTAAGACCCAATCCCCTTTTAACCAAAACCTGTTGGGGCCTCAGATATTGTATAAGTCCCTCTGCGTTAAAAGAAAATCTCGGTGCAATCGCCATTTCAAAACAAAACCCTGGGCCTCTCCTTGAGCTGTAAGCCCCACCACTTGTATAAAAATAAATTTTTTGGGCCTCTTGAGAGAGTGTAAGACCCATCCCTTTGTACAGAAAACCTTTTTGGGCCTCGGTCACTTGTATAAGTCCCTGTACAAATTCCAAACAACAGTGCAATCATTGATAAAACCTTGGGCCTCTCCTTGAGCTGTAAGCCCCGACAAACTTTTCAAAGCACTTTATCCTTTGATTTAGAATATAATATTGTTATCAAAGCTTTCTTTGTTGAACAACTAACAAAACAGCATGGAAGCTCTACAACCGAGTAAATGTTTACCCGCTTTCTTTATCCGCTTTCATATATATATATATATATATATATATATATATATATAAATAATTGCATTGTGGGGCTGCTCACTATAAGTCTTCTTTCATAAACTCTTATATACTCGTCAAATATCAACTGTGTAATACTAGTATAGTTATTTAGAGTTTTCCCCGCCAACTACGTCTAGCACTAGGTAAAGCCCTGTTGGTCACTCTTAAATAAAAACAAAATTAGATCCCTGTAGGATTACCAGACATAGTCTTCCCTCCACTTGGGGTTAAAAAATATGGAGATGTGAAAGGCAGCATTCTCAGTCAACCCTTTCTCAGACTGTCGCCCTTAGAAATTGACCAAGAAACTCTACTCCCCAGAGTTGATATATTCTCCGTGAATAGCATCTCTTGAGTTTCTTCCAAATTCTCGGACTTTCCTGGCTTAATCTATTCTCGGTGAATAGCATGTCTTGAACTTCTCGGGGTTTGGTGATCCACAGGCTTCTTAAAAGCATCCCCGCCTCCTCTTGGGCATTGTACAAGGACCCTTCGGCTTCTTAGAAGTTCTCTTGCCTTCTCTTGGGCTTAGTACAAGGACCCAGAGACCTCTACAGGTTTAGGAACAGAACCAAGTCATCAATTTGCTAGAGCTGTCTTTCTGAGTCAAGTGTCAGACCAGTTAATGGGTTGACCTTCATCCCTTAACATACCAGCCTTCTCTTGGGCATTATACAAAGATCATTCACTTATCCGAGAATCGATTTCTCAAAACACCAGTAGCCTTGGACAATCTCAATACCCTTTGGATTTCCCGTTTCCTTAAAGAACAAGAAATAACCCTGATCCTCTGATCAATCCCTAAGCACAACCTTACCCTTAATCGTTCCCTAAGAACTGATTTTCTCTTTCATCCAACTCACTTGACCTGTCACTCAACGGAAATAGTTACCAGCACAGATAGCCTCCTCTTGGGCTTTGTACAATGATTCCCCCCAGTGGAGTTAACCTTTTCAGACTCTCTTGTTGAGTCAAACACTTTTAGCCTCCATCTCGGGCTTCGTACGAGATAGAAAATCAGTCTCTTGTTGAGTATAAAAGACTCCCTTGTTGAGTCAATCATTTTTAGCCTCCATCTCGGGCTTCGTACGAGATAGAAAATCATTCTCTTGTTGAGTATAAAAGACTCCCTTGTTGAGTCAATCACTTTTAGCCTCCATCTCGGGCTTCGTACGAGATAGAAAATCATTCTCTTGTTGAGTATAAAAGACCCTCTTGTTGAGTCAAACCTTTTAGCCTCCATCTTGGGCTTCGTACAAGACACATAAAAGCACTCTCTCTTTGAGTCAGTCACTTGTTAGTACTCTCTTGTTGAGTCAACCGTTTTAGCCTCTATCTCGGGCTTCGTACGAGACAGATAAAAAGCACCCTCTTGTTGGGTCACTAGTCTCCTCTTAGGCCTTGTATAAGGAAACCCCGGTTGAGTCAATCAACCTTTTAGCATCAACCTGTGCCTTACTCACAGTATACAAACATCAACAATTCCTTTCCCTTCATCTAATTGCTATAAGCGGCAATCCTCTGGATTACGCCACTGTCCCTCTTTTATCATGAGAAATTCCTAAGGAAAGATGGCATTTCTCTACACTGAGTTAAAGTCTTCTCCTTCAGGTTAAAATCCCCTATAAAGGAAATTATGGCATTGCTGGATTCACATATCCCAGTTAAAGTAATTTTCCTTTTATAATCAGTCACCCAACAGTCGTGACAAACAGACCAAATACCCTTCTTTAGAGTTGACAAATTCTCTCTAAAGTCAAAACCCTTCAGCTTCACATCTTGGGCTTCGAACAAGATACAAATAAACCCTTCAGCTTCACATCTTGGGCTTTGAACAAGATACAAATCACCTTTAGCTTCACGTCTTGGGCTTTGAACAAGACACCAAAACGACCTTTTTCCTCCCATAGAATAGGAGGAACTACGATCGCTCTGATTTCCCTGTTTCGTTAAACGGGAATACGTAGGCATAAGATTGAAAAATATTAGCGAGCATACTAATCAAAAACCCAAAATCCAGTATCTCCACCAAGTCAACCCAAAAGCATCAAATCTAAACACAGTATCAAAAACCTCACCAATAGTCTAAACACCGTGTTCTCAGGCGAAATAACTAAAGATTAGGCCCCACCTCCACATAGCATATGTAACCTAACAGATCGCTGTTCAAACTCAGTATGCAAGAAGGTTTAATTGGAGACATTTATTTCCCTTCCTTAATCAGCTAAATAGGATAAAAATGAGTCGAACTGTAGTGCCCGTGCGATCACTATCCTAAATTAACAAAACTCTTGGATTAAGATCAAAGCTCCATTGATCCCCCTCTTCCAGAAACTATCTATACACCAAACGAATTCCTCTTGAATTCTCATGTATAGATCTCCTTGTTCCTTGAGATAAAATCCAATTGATCTAGAATGATCCACATTCCTCAAAGAGATACCATACCTCTTAGTTTGTTTTCTTCCAACGGTGTCCGATACCGTATACATGCTCCAAAAATCTTCAGCCCATTTGCTCCATAAGCACCACTGATTTATTTCTAGCATGTCCCATTCACATCAGACTTCCAAGACAATCCTTTACCCATCATTCTCCCGTATGATAAGATAAATACTTCTTAGACAAGATGTGAGTGTCAAGTTCTACACTCAAAACTTAGTATCCTACTCCAAGGATAACCAACCCATAAAATGTTCTAACATCAGTTAGGACATCCTTCACACATCACAGTGTCATACCCCAAATTTTGACCACTAAGATTTTCCATCATTGGGCAAATCATCATCACAATATGGGTAAACCATCATACCTCATCAGTCTCCCCAAAGATGGGTGACCAGTCACTACTATAAAAAATTAGGGTTTCAAGCCCTCTTTGAGCCTTAGACAAAGGATCAATCAAGAATTGACTTGATCTTCAACTTGTCTAACCTCTCAAACATCTACAATGGATCAAGAGGACTCCCACGGCAAGAATCAAGCACAATGTTGCAGCATTCTAGGTGGATCAAGCCTCAAGATCGCCAATGTCACCAAATTAGGGTTTGGTCGACCAGGGCCTCCAGATGGAAAGTTTCCTCTGGGCATAAGCCAATGATTCAAAGCATAACCTAATATGCTCCATGGAACATCATGGACCCAATCATCAAGTCAATTTAGCCTCAAGGGATGCATTAATAAAATATCAGGAATTAGGGTTTCTTGACCTAATTCATCCCTAAATGACTTTTAGGACAAATCATGAGCCAAGACCTCAAGAGAGGATTTGAGGATCTCTAATAAACCAAATTGATCCATTTGCAACAATGGATTGGTCCAAGAAGCTTGAATAACAAGTTTCAAATTCATCAATACCACAATTAGGGTTTTGAGGAAAAAGTCAACTGTGCCTTTGACTTTTGACCTAGGCATGCTCCCAAACCTTGGGACATGATTCAATACACCCTATAACACCTATGAAATCAATCCATCAAGTTTGATTCAGTTCAAGGACTTAATTTCATAGAGGATCACACAGTTTAGAATTCATCTGACAAAAAGTCAACTGTGCACAAAAGTCAACTTTGACTTTTTGATATTTTTCACAATTTTGGTTCTTTAACCCTAAAATAATGTTAATGTGTGATTGGAATCATCATTCATCAAGGAAAATTAAGAAAAGTGGGATAACTTGTAAAAGGGGTAACCGTAAAAAACTTAGAAATTTTCTAAGTTATGGAACAAAGTGGCTAGGGTACCAACTTTGGAGGATCATAACTCTTAAACCACAAGGCCATTTTTCCCCATTAAAAGCTGGATTTGTAGCTCTCATGGCCCTCTACAAAAGCTTCAACTACACCTCATTCCAATTCATCATGGATTTTGAGTTATGGAATGATCAAAATGGCTGAAAACATGAAATGTCACTTTTTCCAACACTTAGTGAAATTTTCACTAAGTCAGAATCTGTCTTGCTTTTTTGCCAAAAGTAGGGGGATTTTTAACTTGGATCCAAAAAGTATCAAGGCCAACTATGATCACACACATGTTGTATCATATGAGGGCTTTCCAAAATGGCCAAGAACTCCATGAAACTCCACTTAAACCATGAGATATGACCATGCCCATATGCCTTGCTGCAAACTGTCATGGTAAGGCAGATTTGGGGGTTTTGCTCGATTTGCTCAAATTTTGTAAAGGGCAAGCAAATCTATCCATCTGAACACCTTAAGGGGGGACCAAGGAGGGACAAACACTGATCCATCAGCCTCCCAAGTCCTTTTAACCAAAAGTAGCATGCCAAACCTAGAAATGCCTAAAGAGGGAACAAGACTCCAATTTTGGTTTGGAGCATTTAATGGATGCACCAAGGTGGCATGGACTGAGCCCTTTCCAACTGAATTCAGTCAAGACTTATCCAAGACTAAGGGAACCAGCAGCCTGTGCCCTAACCTCTAGTTAATGGCTAGAGGAGACTTGGATTCCCATTGATCAACATTGGCCAAACCTCTGCAGCAGTTTCCATTCACTATTGTAGCCAAAAAAAATTCGCTCTACTATAAATAGAGCTCATTTATGCTCAGTTTGAGTACACCAAAGCACTACAACACTTGCTTTCCTCAAAATCTCTTTCTCTAGGCAAAAATGCCTTCTTTAGCAAGGTAACTCTGAGTTTTTGAGTTAGAGAGTAATTCCATCATAGCTCATGATCCAAACATATCCAATATGTCATATCTAAGCTTTCCAAACTCTCACAAGTGACTTACCTCTTCACGATCGACATAATGCGCCTTGAACGGCCCGCTTACGTCTTCACGATCGAAGTAGTCATAGACAACAAACCTTGGTATCACGATATCAAATGCTTCCTTCAGAAACCAGAGTACCCATCTGGGGCACTAAGGAAAGACAGAAAAACCCTCAGAAGACTAGCAGGCAGCTTCTTTCTGAGCGGTAATACACTCTATAAGCGGAATTTTGGCATGGTCTTGCTCCGATGTGTAGACAGACCAGAAGCAGACATGTTGATAAAAGAAATTCATGAAGGATCCTTTGGCATGAGTGCCAAAGGACACACAATGGCGAGAAAAATTCTGAGAGCAGGGTACTACTGGTTGACCATGGAATCCGACCTACTACAAGTACATGAGGAAGTGTCACAAGTGTCAGATATACTCAGATAAAATCCATGTACCGCCAATGCATCTCAAAGTTCTCTCTTCCCCATGGCCTTTTTCCATATGGGGAATCGACATGATTGGCATGATTGAACCCAAGGTTTTAAACGGACATCAGTTTATCCTGGTGGCCATTGATTACTTCACCAAGTGGGTCGAAGCAGGGTCGTACACTAAAGTCACCCGACAAGTGATGGTCCGAATTATCAAAAACAATATCATCTGTCGTTATGGTGTTCCAAGCCAGATCATTACTGATAACGAATCTAATTTGAACAATAAGATGATGAAAGAGTTGTGCGCTGATTTCAAGATTGAACACTATAACTCATCTCCCTACCGACCCAAGTTGAACGGGGCGGTAGAAGCAGCTAACAAGAACATCAAGAAGATCGTTCAAAAGATGGTTGTAATGTACAAAGACTGGCACGAGATGCTACCCTTTGCTCTTCACGGTTATCGAACATTTATCCGCATTTCAACAGGGGCAACCCCTTTCTCTCTAGTGTATGGCATGGAGGCAGTACTCCCCATCGAAGTAGAGATCCCATCAATCTAGGTATTGATGGAAGCTAAGCTAACAGAAGTTGAATGGTATCAAAGTCGACACGACGAACTGAATCTGATCGAAGAAAAGAGAATAATGGCACTATACCATGGTCAGTTGTATCCACAAAGAATGAAGAAGGTGTTTGACAAAAACGTCCGACCTCGCGTCTTCAGGAAAGGAGACCTTGTGCTCAAGAAGATACAATCATTTCTCACTGATTCTCGGGGAAAATGGACTCCAAATTATGACGGCCCCTATGTGGTCAAGAAAGCTTTCTCAGGCGGCGCCTTGAAACTCGCAACCTTGGACGGAGAGGAATTTGCCTACCCCATAAATGTTGACGTAGTCAAGAAATACTTTTCCTGAAAAAAAAAAGAAAAATGAAAAAGAAACGTCTCGGTGGATTGAAAACCCGAAAGGGCGGTCCAGGCAAAAATTAGAGACATGATCAAAAATCATCCCGGTGGATGGGAAATCTCAAAGTACAATCCAGGAAAAAGTTTGGGATAATGGCAAGTAACTACGTCCAATAAGGGGGCAAGTCCCTCAGCAGCAATTACACCATCCTTTGAGAGAAACCTCCAGTCAAGGTCATCTTCGACAGAAGCTCAGGATGCCCAGAATTCAAAGTTGGTAGAAGGATAGCGGTCGTCATGTTTCAATGTAGCCATTTTCCCTTAAATTACCATTTTCTAACTTTGTAAATACTCTATGGAATCATGCGTTTGGCTGATTTCTATCCTATCAATAAAATTTGAGCCCTTGTGCTTTTGTTTATAATTCTCATTTGTTTTAGCTTTACAGAATGACATTTTTAACATGATTAACGATTCTTGAAACGAAACAAAAATGAATTTACTTGTTAAAACTTTTTTTCTGCTTTAAAATAAAAATAGCAATTTATTTTGACTATTGAACATCGAAAGAACATCGCTCGCTTCTCCAGAAGTAATCAAGCTTCAAAGTGCAGAATTAAAGTACTCCTTCAAAACCAGTGCACCTGAATGAAGGATCAGCTGTGTCGGAGACCATGTTTCATCTGACACCCCTGGCAGAGTTCTTACCTCCTAAGCCCGACCAACATAGCTCCCCAACAGGGACTATCTCTCCTAAACAAGGCATAATTACTACCTTTGGACCAGCGATACCTCTTCGTCCCCCGCAGTGGCCGAGTATCCCGTCGTGTTCACCCATTAGTCTGTTGTCGCGTCAGTTTTATCAGCATATACATACATACATCATGCATTATTGATTTATGTTCATATTCATGTTGCATCACTATCACTCTAGTCGGTCTTATCCCCTAGGGATACAAGTCCTCTTGTCCATTGAGTTGTCAGTTCTTTCCTCGTCAGGAAGTGAATCATCTAAGCAATCTGTCTCCAATTTATTTTTGGATTGAAGCTGGTCTTCGACCACTTTGATAACTTGAACCTCTGAATAAACCAGAGAACCCTCGACAAACGTCACTCTTCACAATTGAAGATGATGTCTTCGCTTTCCCGAATTAAGGAAAATCCCCAGAGAAAGCCTCACAACCAAAGACTCTCAGCAACACATTGATTTTTCTCTAGAGTCAATGATAATGAAGTCATCAGCACCTCAAAATTGGATCACATCATATGGCATTTCTCCAAGAAGATCTCGAGAAAAGTATGATGTAATACCCCAAGCAAAAGAAGTCTCTCAAGAGACCTGTGTTCCCAGATAGAGTCGACAAATGGCATCTCCAACAGAGAAGTTTGTACACCTCTATAACTCAGACGACTGGGTTCCCCAGCAAGTCTGACATCAAAACTTTTTCCGTCAAATGGCATCTCCCCAGGAAAATTCGGCGAGAAGTTTGTGGAAAACCGCTACGAATAACGTCCCTTGTCAAGAAAGTTTATTGACAAAAGAAACTTAGACCAGTTCCTTGGTAGGAAACCAGGATCGAGGGGAAGTTTATTTCAGAAACTTAGACCAGTTCCTTGGTAGGAAACCAGGATCGAGGGGAAGTTTATTAAAGAAACTTAGACCAGTTCCTTGGTAGGAAAACAGGATCGAGGGGAAGTTTACATCAGAAACTGAGACCAGTTCCTTGGTAGGAAACCAGGATCGAGGGGAAGTTTATTTCAGAAACTTAGACCAGTTCCTTGGTAGGAAACCAGGATCGAGGGGAAGTTTACATCAGAAACTGAGACTAGTTCCTTGGTAGGAAACCAGGATCGAGGGGAAGTTTATTTCAGAAACTTAGACCAGTTCCTTGGTAGGAAACCAGGATCGAGGGGAAGTTTATTCTAGAAACTGAGACCAGTTCCTTGGTAGGAAACCAGGATCGAGGGGAAGTTTATTTCAGAAACTGAGACCAGTTCTTTGGTAGGAAACCGGGATTGAGGGGAAGTTTATTACAAAAGAAACTAAGACCAGTTCCGTGGCTGAAAAACCAGGATCGAGGGGAAATTTTTACCTTTTCTATGCATCATCGCTTAGCAAAAGAAGATGAATTTGTAAGCTGCCATTCATAACCACCATCAAAATTTTGGGTATTTCGATATTTAATCCTCTTGCACCCCGAATGCCCGAATACCTTTGCCATTCACACCTTCGGGTCCAAGAAGATTAAATAGGGGCATCTTTCATACCCCAAATTTTGACCACTAAGATTTCCCATCATTGGGCAAATCATCATCACAATATGGGTAAACCATCATACCTCATCAGTCTCCCCAAAGATGGGTGAGCAGTCACTACTATAAAAAATTAGGGTTTCAAGCCCTCTCTGAGCCTTAGACAAAGGATCAATCAAGAATTGACATGATCTTCAACTTGTCTAACCTCTCAAACATCCACAATGGATCAAGAGGACTCCCACAGCAAGAATCAAGCACAATGTTGCAGCATTCTAGGTGGATCAAGCCTCAAGATCGCCAGTGTCACCAAATTAGGGTTTGGTCGACCAGGGCTCCAGATGGAAATTTTCCTCTGGGCTTGAGCCAATGCTTCAAAGCATAACCTAATATGCTCCATGGAACATCATGGACCCAATCATCAAGTCAATTTAGCCTCAGGGGATGCATTTGTCAAAAATTAGGAATTAGGGTTTCTTGACCTAATTCACCCCTAAGTTGACTTTTGGGACAAATCATAAGCCAAGACCTCAAGCGAGAATTTGAGGGTCTCTAATAAACCACATTGATCCATTTGCAATAATGGATTGGTCCACGAAGCTTGATCAATAAGTTTCAAATTCATCAGTCCACAATTAGGGTTTTGAGGAAAAAGTCAACTGTGCCTTTGACTTTTGACCCAGGTGTCATACCCCGAATTTTGACCACTAAGATTTCCCATCATTGTGAAAATCATCATCACAATATGGAGGAACCATCATACTTCATCAGTCTCCCCAAAGATGGGTGAGCATCCACTACAATCAAAATTAGGGTTTCAAGCCCTCTCAGAGCCTTAGACAAAGGATCAATCAAGGAATGAAATGATCTTCAACTTGTCTAACCTCTTAAACATCCACAATGGATCAAAAGGACTCCCACTTCAAGGATCAAGCACAAGGCTGCTCCCTTCTAGGTGGATCAAGTCTCAAGATCGACAGTGTCACCAAATTAGGGTTTTGGTCGACTAGGGCCTCCAGATGGAAAATTTTCATCTGGGCACAAGCCAATGATCCAAAACATAACCTAATATACTTCATGGGACCTCATGGACCCAATCATCAAGTCATTTTTGCCTCAGGGGATGCATTCATCAAAAATCAGGAATTAGGGTTTCTTGACCTAATTCACCCCTAAGTTGACTTTTAGGGCAAATCATGAGCCAAGACCTCAAGAGAGGGTTTGAGGGTCTCTAATGAACTATATCGATCCATTTGGAACAATGGATTAATCCAAGAAGCTTGAGCAACAAGTCTCAATCTCATCTGCACCACAATTAGGGTTTCGCGAGGAAAACCAACTGTAACTTTGACTTTTGACTAGGACATGCTTCCAAGCCCTAAGACATGATTCAATATACCCTATGACACCCATGGAACATGCCCATCAAGTTTGATTTAGGTCAAGGACATGATTTCATGAAGAATTGCACAGTTTGGAATTCATCTGATAAAAAGTCAACTGTGCACAAAAGTCAACTTTGACTTTTTGAGATTTTTCACCAAAATGGATTTTTAACCCTAAAATGATGTCAATGTATGATTTGAATCATCATTCATCAAGAAAAATCAAAGAAAGTGGGATAACTTGTAAAAGGGGTAACCATAAAAACTTAGAAAAATTTCTAAGTTATGGAAAAATTGACACTAATGTGCCAACTTTGGAGGACCATAACTCCTAAACCACAAGGGCATTGTTCCCCATTCAAAGCTTGATTCGTAGATCTCATTACCCTCTACAAAAGCTTCATACTGACCTATGTCCAAATTCCTCATGGATTTTGAGTTATGGAGTGATCAAAATCAAGAAAAGTCACTTTGTTCCAACACTTGGTGAAAATTTCACTAAGTCAGATTTTACCTTACTTTTTGCCAAATGTAGGGGGATTTTTCACTTGGATTCAAAAGAGATCAAAACCAAACATGTTCAAACAGTTGTTGTATCATGTAAGGGCTTTCCAAAATGGCCAAGAACACTACCAAATTCAATTTGAGTCATGAGATATGACATTGGCAAGTTGCCTTGCTGAAATCTGCCAAGGCAAGGCAAATTTTTACACTTTTGGTCGATTTGCCAAAATTAGCCAAATCCAAATGCTCCTATCCACTTGGACACCTCTGAGGATTGAATCTAAAGGGGCCAATCACTTAGCCAAGCCTCCAAAGTCTTTGGAACAAGAAATAGCATGTTGAACCTAGAATTGCCAAAATAGGGACAAGACTCCAATTTTCGATTGGAGCATTCAATGGAAGCATCAAGGTGGCATGGACTGAGCCATTCTCAACTGAATTTAGTCAAGACTTATCTAAGACCAAGGGAACCAGCAGCCTGTGCCCTAACCTCTAGTCAATGGCTAGAGGAGACTTTTATTTTCATTTGCCAACATTGGCTAAACCTACTCAGCAGTTGACATTCACTATTCCTTGCAAAACAAACTTGCTCTACTATAAATAGAGCTCAATTGTGATCAGTTTGAGTACACCAAAGCCATCAAACAGATGCTTTCCTCAAAATCTCTTCTTTCACTTCAATTTTTCCTTCTAAGGCAAGTCACTATCGGGTTTTGAGTTTGAGAGCTTTTCCAATCAAACCAATCACACACACACCTCATATACATCATATAGAAGTGATCCAAACACTCACATAACATCTGGAACACAGATTTCACAAAATCATCAGCCAATTGCTCAAGTTCTTGACAGTTTTGCAGTTGGGGTACCATCTCAAGTTCCAGATCATTTTAATCCATTCCAAGCATTCAGACACACTCCATGGCACCTAGGGAAGCTATCCAGATCATTGGAACCTAGCTGTAACATCCCCAACACAAATCACGATCACCAGCTGCAAGTGGTAAGCATGAGCTCTTCCAACCTTATGATCCATGCAATTGTTGCTGCACAATAATTTGGCCATATGTTCATAATCATGCATGGAATGTTTCTCCTCAATTAATTGCATTGTTTGAATTGTGTATCAAAAATCCTATCCTTCATGCAGAAATTAGGGTTCTTGAGGATTTTTCGTGATTTCTTGTTTTATGCTTAATTTAAATGAAATTAATTGTCATAGACATGATCGTGAGGTTGAAACGAGTTGATTGGTATGTGGATTGCATGATATAATCAAGTATTCAGTGAGATTGGAGAGAAAATGCAAATCTGGGCAAGCCCAGAACACGCGCGTGTTCTTGGGTGTTCTTGGCGCCAATTTTTTCAAAATTTGAATATTTGAATTTTATGATTTTATTTAATTGATTCAAAAATTAATTTCTCTCTGAGTTTTAATGATTTTGAGTTGATTCTTTTTTTAATAATTCATAAAAATGTTAAAATATTTTATTTTCCTAAAATAATCCCAAAAATATTATTTGTTTTATATAATTGATATTTTTGCAAAGAATTAAGGTTTTAATTGTTTTTAACATTTAAAATAATTTTTCCACCTTGATTTTGAAACTTTTAATGCTTTCTAATTATTTTGTAGGTCAATACTTAATTTTTGAAGCATTAATCCAAGATCACAATTTTTTTTCCATATGTTAAACAATTTTGATCATTTTAATTGAATTTTTATTCAATTAAATACAATTTTGAAAACAAATTAGGGTTTTGGATTAATTCAACCCTCATAAATCATTTTCAAAACTTTTGGGCCTCTAATAGAGTGTAAGACCCAATCCTTTTTTGACCAATCATTTTTGGGCCTCAGTATATTGTATAAGTCCCGATATCGTCAAAATAAACGGCGCGATCGTCGCCTTTTCAAAAATATAACTTTGGGCCTCTCCTTGAGCTATAAGACCCATTCAAAATTTTGGGCCTCTATTAGAGTGTAAGACCCAACCCCCTTGTACAAAAAACTTTTTGGGCCTCATTCATTGTATAAGTCCTTCTGTACATTTTCAAATAAACGACGCGATCGTCGCCAGTTTAAAATTAACCATTTTGGGCCTCTCCTTGAGCTATAAGACCCATTCAAAACTTTTGGGCCTCTTAAGAGAGTGTAAGACCCATCCCTTTGGTACAGAAAACCTTTTGGGCCTCAGTCACTTGTATAAGTCCCTCTGTACAAAAACAATAGTGCGATCACTGATAAAACCCTGGGCCTCTCTTTGAGCTGTAAGCCCCAAATCTTTCTTTTTCAAAGCACTTTCTCCTTTGATTTTGAAATATACTGTTGTTTTCAATCTTTCTTTGTTGAACAACTAACCAAACAACATGGAAGCTCTACAACCGAGTAAGTGGTTATAGCTTTCATTTACCGCTTTCATATATATATATAACTGTATTATGGGAAGAAAACCTTTGTTAAATAGGAAGAAAACCCGTAGACTCGGACAGTCTCAATACCCTTCGGATTTCCCACTTCCTTAAAGAACAGGAATAACCCAGATCCTCGAATCAAATCCTTGAGTACAGTGTTGCTCATATAAGAACTGATTTTCTCTTTCAAAATCAGTATACTGGACCTGTCACTCAACTAAAACAGTTACAATAGCCTCCTCTTGGGCTTTGTACAATGATTCTCCCCAGCGGAGTCAAACAACGTTTAGCCTCTCTCTCGGGCTTTGTACGAGACACATAAAAAACTCCCTCGTTGAGTCAATCACCCTTTTCGCCTCCATCTCGGGCTTTATACGAGATACAAAAAGGTTCTTATTGAGCCAAATAAACAATAGCCTCCATCTCGGGCTTCGTACGAGATACAAAAAAACTCTCTTGTTGAGTATAAAAGATCCTCTTGTAGGATCAACCCCTTTTAGCCTCTCTCTTGGGCTTTGTACGAGACACATATTAGCCTCCTCTTAGGCTTTGTATAAGAAAACCACTGGTTGATCCAATCAACCTTTTAGAATCGAAGCTGTGCCTCGTTCACAGTACACAAACATCAACAACTCCTTCCATCTAATTGCTGTAAGAGGCAAGCCTCTGGATCATCTACATCCATGCCACTGTCCATCTTTTAGCATGAGAAATTCCTAAGGAAAGATGGCATTACTCTACACTGAGTTGAAGTCTTCTCCTTCAGGTTAAAAACCCCCTATAAAGGAAATTATGGCATTACTAAGATCTGCGTATCCCGGTTAAAGTAATCCTCCTATACAGTCAGTCACCCAACAGTCGTGACAAACAGACCCCCTTTAGAGATGACAAATTCTCTCTAAGGTCAACACTTTCAGCTTCACATCTTGGGCTTTGAACAAGATACAAATCACCTTTCGCTTCACGTCTTGGGCTTTGAACAAGACACCAAATACCATTTCCTCCCATAGAATAGGAGGAACTACGAACGCTCTGATTTCCCTGTTTCGGTAAACGGGAATACGTAGGCATAAGATTGAAAGAAAAATCTTAGCGAGCACACTAAACAAAAAAAACAAAATCCCATACTCTCACATATCTATCAAGAAGCATCTGTCCTAATATCTAAACCTCCCGCCACTTTTAAAAAAATAAACCCGATAGAGACCCCGAATCTTTGTAGCATCTGTAACCTAACAGAACGCTGTTTAACCTCAGTTTGCAAGCAGGGTTAATTTGAGACATCTATTTCCCTTCCTTCATCAGCTTTAATAGGATAAAAAATGAATCGAGCTGTAGACACCAAAGAGCGATAGCGCTTCGCAACCGCGTCCAAAATCGCTCGCTACAGAAAAATGGCGACTTCACTGGGGACCTGGTGACTCTGCTGGGGATGTGTCATTAGGATCTATCTCACCTTTGTAGCAAGATCTTGTTCTCTTCCCATCTATCAGGTGGAAACTTTAAAAATGGCGCCCACCGTGGGGCTCTTCTAACTTTTTTTTTCTTGTATGAAACCACAGATTGGGGCTTCCGCCGGGGAACCCATTTTCAGTCAGGAACTTAGGATTCATAGCTTTAAAGGTCTAGGAAGATTAGGACAAATATATATACTGCTTTTCCAAATTGCTATACGTGTTTATTTTTCTGCTAATGGGAATGCGTGTGATGCCGCATGTGGAAAGATTGAGTATACACTTAAGATAAGTGATGACGACTAGGTCGACCATCAACCTCAGTGGAGGCTGACCAATGTATCCCATTCCCTCTCTTAGGCAATGGGCCGATTGTGATGTCTGAGAAGCTGAGGAGCCAAACCCTTTTGTAGTGCGGAAACTATCGGAAATAGTTGTCACGCGATACTACCCTCATTGGAGGCTGGTGATCTATTCTCGGTGAATGGCACTTAGTATAAGATTGCTCTACAACTCGCTCGCGATCCGCTTGTTGTTTTGCTTTCCTGGGAGGAGCTGATGATAATGAGTACAGGTACAAAAATCACCCTAGTATAAACCTTTGGGGATGGGTAGAGCCTTGACTTCATGACAACGACCCTTTGACCCCATGTTTTTTCTATGTGTTTGTGTGCTGCATTCATGCATTCATCTAAAAAACATTAAAACATTAAAAAAAAATCTCCTCTTCTAGTCTTTCTGTTTTTCAAATTAAACTAAGACTGTGATTGCAAATATCAGAGAAAAGGATTGCGCTAATGGATTTCGCTAGAAGGAGAACCCATAGGTATACCTTCAAGGTTCCAAAGCTAGAGCATTTGAGAAGGTTAGCAAGGATGATCACTAACCCTGAGGCTTTCAGAGCCAAGCACGAAGGTTTGCTACCACTGTTAAGAGTCCATGTGATTGAGGAATCATGGATACGCTCATTCAGTTTTACGAACCGGTTTATCACTGTTTCACATTCCCGGATTACCAGCTCACACCAACGCTGGAGGAGTATTCTCATCTGACTGATCTGCACATCACTGATCAAGCACCATTTTCGGGACTGGAAGAAATTCCAAAGAATCAGACCATTGCAAGAGCAATTCATTTGGATGAGTCTGAGGTCAGGACTCACATGACCGCTAAGGGTGGCATACAAGGTTTGCCAGCCCAGTTTCTGACAAAGAAAGCTCTGTATTTCGCTAGTATAGGGAACGGGACTGCTTTTGAAAGCATCTTTGTTTTACTCACCTACGGGTTATTTTTGTTTCCCAACATCAATAACTTCGTCGATATTAATGCCATTAAGGTTTTTCTCATTGGAAACCCTGTGCCGACTTTGCTCGCAGATGTGTATCATTCTGTACACTTGGGAAATTTGTACAGCGGAGGAGAGATCACATGCTGTGTACCTTTGCTTTACAAATGGTTTATCTCCCACTTGCCCAAGTTTGCTGCTTTTTGGGATTGCAAGAGTGCCATACGTTGGTCGCAGAAGATCATGTACCTCACCAACTCTGATATAGATTGGTGTAATAGGATCTATGATGGAATCAGAATCATTGATCGTTGTCGAAACTTCCCCAACGTACCCCTTATAGGAACTAAGGGAGGAATCAATTACCATCCAGTTCTCGTTCATCGTCAATTTGGATACCCGATGAGACACGTCCCACGGGGTGTTCATCTGGAAGGTCTTTTCTTCAAGGAAGGAGAAAACGACAGAGCACTAAAGACGGAAATAGTGCAAGCCTGGAAGCATATTCATAAGAAAGGACTAGAGTCTCTGGGAAAACCAGACTGTGTCTCGGTGGAGCCTTATCTCCATTAGGTACAAACTAGGGCTCTCAAGCTAAAAATGACTTATCCGCGTCACGGAATTCTTCCGCCAAAGGAATCTGTCATGTACTTCATGACTGAAATGGAAAAACTTCAGGTTACTCTCAACAAAGTTCAAAAGGAGAGAAGGTCTTGGAAGAAAAAGTACCGCACCCTCGACGTAGAGTGCATCAAAATACAGCAATTACTGAAAGAGAAAGATGCTCTGATTAAAATTTTGGAGCAACATGCTGTAGAGAATCAAGATGACCAAAGGAATTTGCTCGCTCCTTTCACTTGGCAAAGGAATGACAACCCGACAACGGCCCAAGAGCCCCGGTCAAAGAAAAGGAAGATACCAGAATCAGCACCCGAGTTCTCTCGGGACCCCTTAGCTTAGGTTTCTGTTTCTCCACCTTGTAATCTACTGTGTTTCCATTTCTGTAATCCTTTGAATTCAATAAAAAGGGGTTTCCCCACTGTTTGATATTTGCATTCTAATTGTCGAAGTTTATTTTGATTAAACCAAAAAACAATTAATATAATCATTGCATTCATCATTCTCACATCGCGTATTCTTTTTACCTACAAATCTCACGTTTGTGTCTCGATTCTAGAGTCAAACTGTCTCATTCGTACAATACTCGGGCCAATCGTCAGAAAAATATGGATGATCTTGAGGAAGAAAACAGAGAGTTGAAAGAAGAGATCGACGCTTTGAGAGAGGATATGAGAAAACATTGTAATGACATGTAAGCCATGGCAGAAGCTCAGCTACAGAGGACTGTGATCTCAGAGATCACCTCAACGGCCATAGTGAAAAAGTCCGATCCTGGGTATCAAATGCCAAAAGATCGTCCTTGGGGCATGCCTGTTAACTATATCCCGGAGGGATACGTTCCGCCGATCACTGAAGATCAGGGAATCATAGCAGAAGCCGCTGGACCTGAAGGTTACAAACTTCGGGAAAGCGAAGATGCCAGAGGCATATTGAAGACTCCTTAAGGTTACAAACTTTGGGAAACACCAAGATTTACTGTCGTAGTCACGGTACCACCCCCTGTGGTGCACACTGTCCCGGAAGGACAGATTCCATAGATACCTTCTGGTAAAAAGGAAACTATGTTTGACCGAATGGATGAGTTCCAGGAACAGTTCTTGGAAATGCAGAAGGAACTACAAACCATTCGCGGTTAGGATCTATTTGGAAAGTACGCCGCAGACCTTTATCTGGTCCCCAATGTGAAAGTTCCGCACAAGTTCCAAGTGCCCGACTTTGAAAAGTACAAGGGTAACTCTTGCCCTCAAAGTCACATGGTGATGTACGCTCGGCGAATGTCAGCTCAGACGGAGAATCAGGACCTACTGATTCACTACTTCCAGGATAGTTTAATCGGTGCCGCACTCAAATGGTACATGGGTTTAAACCATGCCACGATCAGTACTTTCAAAGATCTTGGCACTGCCTTCGTCCAACAATACAAATACAATTTGGACATGGCACCTGACAGAGATCAACTCAGATCGATGTCTCAAAAGGACAAGGAAACCTTTAAGGAGTATGCTCAAAGGTGGCGTGAAATTGCCGCTCAAATTTGTCCACCTCTTGAGGAAAATGAGATGACAAAGATCTTCTTAAAAACCTTAAGCTCATTTTACTATGACCGAATGGTTTCCAGTGCACCCAGTGATTTCACCGAGATGGTGGGCATGGGCGTACGTCTTGAGGAAGCGTTCCAAGAAGGACGTTTGGTAAAAGACACAGGATCGACGAACGGTACTAAAAAATGCGGTAATACTCTCCCTAAGAAAAAAGAGCAAGATATTGGGAATATCTCTCTCGGAAAGCAAAGGCGACGTTATCATCCGGTAGCAGCTGTGACACCTGCTATCAACCCTGCGCCTATTCCTACGTATCAACCTCAGGTTGCGCAGAGCCAACCTGATCAGCAAAGGACACAACAGCCTCTTCAGCAGGCTCGTCCTCCATACAATAACAACCGTACAACACGGCCACTGGGATTTGACCCTATACCCGTATCGTACGCAGAGCTGTTTCCATTACTGCTGGCCAAGGGGCACATTCTGACTAAATCTCCTCTTACAGTACCGGAAAATCCGCCTTTCTGGTTAAAGGTGGATCAAACTTGCCCTTGCCACCAAGGAGGTCCAGGGCATAACATAGAGAACTGTCTCAGTTTCAAGTCCGACGTGCAAAAGCTTGTTAGGAGCGGGGTCTTATCCTTCAAGGATACGAATCCCAATGTTCTCACAAACCTGCTGCCTCAACATGAGAAAGCTACAGTCAATTTGATAGAAGGAGAGACTAACAATGTCTATCAAATTTACAATGTACTCTTGTTGAAGACCAATCTGGTCAAGATACATTGTAGACAGAGTGGATATGGCCATGTGCCACCTCATAATTATCACCAGTGTGATATCTGCTCTAAAGACAATCAAGGATGTTCTGTAGTGCAAACAGCTCTATAGAAACAGATGGATCTCGGATGGATCCAAGAGCACTGAGTTCGTGGAGTTAACATGGTCTATACGAATTCTAATGTCATTCAGAACCACGACATCCGTGCGATGAATGTCAAACTAGTGGCAATGCATTTAAGGCAAAGCCAGTATCATAATCTACCGCGGCACGATTACAGTTCCTGTCTGACTTGCTCGGTAAATAAGCAGGGATGCTCTTTCATACGGGAGGCCCTCCAGCGTCAGATGGATCTTGGATGGATCCAAGACTACCATGATAGGAATCCCTATCAGATCAATATGGTTCAGATCTTTAATATTCGAGTGATGAATACCAACTTAGTAGAGTTACATGCTAAACAGGTCTGACTCGGATTCCTGATATCACATGACTATCAAAGCTGTAAAGCGGGTTGCGAAAATGATCGAGGTTGTACCCTTGTCCAGGAGGCACTTCAGCACTTGTTAAATCATTGGTGGATGCCAATCTACATGGATGAAGATACTCAGCAAACTAGTATCAATAATAGAAACCCCACTCGGCGTCAAAGTCAGGATGTCCGACTCGTGGAAGCTAACCTAGTGAGGTTACATTGTATTCAAAGTGGGCGTGGCCAGGTGCCACCACACAATTATGACCATTGTGGTGTCTGTTCAGAAAGTAACCAAGGGTGTTACCTTGTGAGAGCAGCTCTTCAGGGTCAGGTGGATCGTGGAGAAATTCGTCCATATCCGGGTTCTGGACCCATCAACTGGACACCGAACTACCTTGCCGATCGAGTTGAGGATGTTGTCACAATCTCTGGTCATCATAGGACCAGGGATGTTTTTGCCATCATCCCTCTACTTGACGAATCTAAAGTTCCCAATCGAGAACGGATCGAGATTACTTATGATGGTCAAAAAAATCAGAAGGTTCCCATAGTCATCTATCTGCCGAGACCAACACCGTATGAATCAACTAAGGCTATCCTTACAAATACAGTGCAACAACAATTGAAAATGGAAAGGAAATTCCATTACCCTCCGTCGTGAATATTGCAGACATCAGTCGTGTAACAGGGAGTGGTAGAATCTTCAACCGAGGGGTTGGGGAACCTAACAAAGAAAAGGAACTTCAGACGGAAGCTCCTGATCTACCAGTCGGTCAATCCAGTAATCCTGACCTTTCAAAAAATGATGAAGAGATGCTGAAGCTCATCCAAAAGAGTGAATACAACATTGTTGATCAACTGTTGCAAACTCCTTCAAAGTTATCGGTATTATCACCGTTACTTAGTTCAGAAGCGCATAGGGAGGCTCTACAGAAAGTCTTGGAGCAAGCCTTTGTGGAACAGGATGTAACAATCAGACAGTTCGATAGAATTGTCTCTAACATCACTTCCTGCAATAATTTGGGATTTAGTGATGAGGAATTACCCGAAGAGGGTCGTCGTCATAACATGGCGCTCAATATCACAATCAACTGCCAGGATGATGCTTTAGCCAGTGTACTGGTAGACACAGGGTCAGCCCTGAATGTCATGCCGAAGTCCAATTTGATGCAATTATCATTCAAAGGCCCTCCGATGAGAACCAGCGAGGTCGTCGTCAAAGTGTTCGACGGATCCAGAAAAGCGGTTATCGGCGAAGTTGATCTTCCCATAACTATCGGTCCTCACACTTTCCAAGTCACTTTCCAGGTCATGGACATCCGGGCAACGTACAGTTTTTTATTAGGAAGACCTTGGATACATCAGGCTGGAGCGGTCACTTCGACCCTCCACCAAAAGCTAAAGTTCATTCAGAATGATCAACTCATAACAGTCTGTGGGGAGCAGGCCTTGCTTGTAAGTAGCTTATCATCATCTACTGGTATAAAACCCGAGGAGGTTATTGGAACTCAGTTCCAAGCACTGTTGGTGAGCAAGGACAATCAATCCCAAGGAGGAACTTCCATTTCTTCATACAACGATGCTATCAAAGCAGTCGAGAGTACCAATACAAAGGGATGGGGAAAGCTTGTCATTCCTATTGACAGTAAAACAAAGAAGGGTCTTGGTTTTTCTGCAACCTGTACCCGGTTAGCTGCCAACGATGAAAGTCTTCATCCCCTTCAAAACTTCTTCCACAGTGGAGGTTTCCTTCACCTAGTGTCTCAAGCAGTACATGCTATCAATGAGGAAGATCCCTATGACACAGATGAAGAATGGAAGTCCTATCTTAATGAGGATGGTTATTTGTCTTAGGAAGAGGTGCCTACGCCATTTTGCTATCCCGCACAGAGTCCGAGATTTATACCACGGTCAGACGTCGAAATGATATACGGGGATTGTGATCCAGAAGGATGTCGTGCTCTGCCAAATTCATTAGAGGGAGACACTCTGATGAAAGACAACTTTGACCACCATTACTATGGCCCAAGGGATGGTCTGCCAATGTGGCAACCTTACCCAGGAGACTTGAGGCCAAAAAGTCAGCCGAATGATGAAAACCAGCTGAGCATCATTGAACAGAATACCTGTGTCCCCACTATGTCATGGGATCAACACTCAGGTCATCCTGAAGTTACTCAAAATGAAGATGAATTCGCAACGTTTGCGGGATTTGAGTTCATCAACTATGCTTTTCCCGAGGTCAACATCATTGAGAGGGATGACCCCTCCAGTTCCAAAGAAGTTTGGGACATTCTGGGAGAACCAAGTGGAAAATACGACTTTATGGTCAAGTACACTGCTCCCGAAAGCTCTCGTATCAGGCTCGAAGATATCCAGCCAACTGGATGGGGAGATACAGCTGAGAGCACAAATGCTATGCAAAATGCAACTGAGGAATTCTCCTACGACAACTCTACCTGGGAGACAGATTCCAATGATCCTGCTCCACCAGAAATCAGCGTCATTTCTGAAGAGAAATCAAGGAAGGTGCCAGACTTTGTGATTCACCGAGGAGTTCGCCGAAAATGGGTCGCAGTCAATGTTCCAAAGATCGTTCATCAGTCAAAGTAATTGTCATCTTTAACATTTCACCCTGCCCAGGTGAAACAGATGTTTTGATAGGGCTCGCTTTCTGTAAATTTTCCCTCTTCGCTTCGCCCAAAGCGATAGAGTTTTGTTTTATAGGGCTGTAGTTTCAAAAATCGACTTGTTCATTAATAAAATAACGTCGTTCTGTAATTTCCGCATTAATTGCTGTTTTCTCTTTTCGCTTTTCTCAGAAAATGGTAATCCTAAAAAACAATTCAATAATAAAAACAAGCAGTAATAAAAAAAAATACACTGCACACACTTGCATTTTCTCTATCTCTTCTAAACACGAATCATACTGTCATGCAGATTGCTTGTTTTAAACCCCGTTGAAACATACGATCCGATGCCTTCTCCTAACTTTGAGTTCCCGGTATTTGGGGCTGAAGAAGCAGTTGACAATGAAATTCCAGAAGAGATCTCCCGACTACTCAGACAAGAGGAACTTCCATTGAACCTCACGAAGAACTGTTGGAAACGGTAAACTTGGGTTCAGAGCAAGAGAGAAAATAAATCAGGATTGGGGCACTGCTCAGTCCAACTGCCAAAAAGAGTTTGATAAATCTTCTCAAAGAATTTCCCAATGTGTTTGCTTGGTCCTATCAGGATATGCCAGGGTTGGATACCAGCATCGTGGAACATCATTTACCGTTGAGATCGGAATGTCCGCCAGTAAAGCAAAGGTTGAGACGGACTTACCCGGACATGGCCATCAAAATCAAAGAGGAGGTACATAAACAGATTGACGCGGGTTTCCTCGCTACATCTGAATATCCTCAATGGTTAGCCAACATCGTACCCGTTCCCAAAAAGGACGGAAAAGTCAGAATGTGTGTCGACTACCGAGACTTGAACAAGGCTAGTCCAAAGGACGACTTTCCTTTACCACACATTGACATGCTGGTGGACAGTACAACAAAGTTCAAAGTTTTTTCCTTCATGGATGGATTCTCGGGCTATAACCAGATCAAAATGGCGCCAAAAGACATGGAGAAAACTTCATTCATCACTCCATGGGGTACCTTTTGTTACAAGGTAATGTCGTTCGGTTTGAAGAACGCCGGGGAAACCTATCAAAGGGCCATGACTACTCTGTTTCATGACATGATACACAAAGAAATCGAGGTATATGTCAATGATATGATTGCAAAATCAAAAACAGAGAGTGAGCACGTTAAACATCTGTCAAAATTGTTCGAACGTTTAAGAAAATTCAAGCTCCGCTTGAATCCTAACAAGTGCACCTTCGATGTCCGTTCAGGGAAACTATTAGGATTCATCATCAGCCAGAAAGGAATTGAGGTTGATCCTGACAAGGTCAAGGCCATTCGAGAAATGCCTTCTCCGAAAACTGAAAAACAAGTCAGAGGATTCTTGGGACGTTTGAACAACATCTCCAGATTCATATTCCTCATGACCGCCACATGTGCGTCGATTTTCAAATTACTCAAGAAGAACCAGGATTGTGTTTGGTCAGAAGATTGTCAAACCGCCTTCGACAGTATCAAGGAATATCTGTTGACTCCTTCGATTCTATCACCTCCAGTGGAAGGAAGACCACTGATCATCTACCTCATAGTTCTAGAGGACTCAATGGGATGTGTACTTGGCCAACAAGACGAAACCAAACGGAAAGAGTCTGCCATTTACTATCTGAGTAAGAAATTCACCGACAGCGAGACTCGGTACACTATGCTTGAGAAAACTTGTTGCGCTTTGGCTTGGGCAGCCAAACGTCTTCGCCAATACATGATTTATCATACTACTTGGTTAATCTCATAAATGGATCCAATCAAGTATGTCTTCGAAAAGCTTGCTCTCACGGGAAGAATTGCCCGTTGGCAGATGCTGTTATCAGAATATGACATAGAGCACCACGCTCAGAAAGTCGTTAAGGGAAGTATTTTAGCCGATCATCTGGCTCATTAATCGATTGACGATCAGGAATCAACCGGGTTTGACTTCCCAGACGAAGATGTCATGTATCTAAAAATGAAGGACTGCGACGAACCGCTACCCAGTGAAGGGCCAGAACCAGTTTCCCAATGGGGACTTATCTTTGATGGAGCAGTTAATCATTATGGAAACGGAATTGGGGCAATCATTGTTACCCCTCAGGGTACCCACATTCCTTTCACCGCTTGACTTACGTTCAAGTGTACGAACAACGAGGCCGAATACGAAGCTTGCATCATGGGTCTCGAAGAAGCAATTGATTTAAGGATCAAAAACTTGGACGTATATGGCGACTTAGCCTTGGTTATCAATCAGATAAAAGGAGATTGGAACACATACTAATCAGGATTAATTCCTTACAAAGACTACGCAAGAAGGTTGCTACCTTTCTTCAACAGAGTCGAGTTTCATCATATCCCTCGTGATGAGAATCACGTGGCTGATGCATTAGCCACTATCTCTTCCATGATTAGTGTAGGTCAATGGACTGACCTACCTAAGATCGACATAATGCGCCTTGAACGGCCCACTTACATCTTCACGATTGAAGCAGTCCTAGACGACAGACCTTGGTATCACGATATCAAATGCTTCCTTCAGAAACAAGAGTACCCACCTGGGGCATCCAGGAAAGACAGAAAAACCCTCAGAAGATTGGCTGGAAACTTCTTCCTAAGCGGTGACACTCTCTATAAGAGAAATTTTGACATGGTCTTGCTCTAATGCGTAGACAGACCAGAAGCAGACATGCTTATGAAAGAAATTCATGAAGGATCCTTTGGCACTCATGCCAACGGACACGCAATGGTGAGAAAAATCCTAAGAGCAGGGTACTGTTGGTTGACAATGGAATCCGACTGCTACAAGTACATGAGGAGGTGCCACAAGTGTCAGATATACTCTGACAAAATTCATGTACCGCCATCACATCTCAAAGTTCTCTCTTCCCCGTGGCCTTTTTCCATATGGGGAATCGACATGATTGGCATGATTGAGCCCAAGGCTTCAAACAGACATCGGTTCATCCTAGTAGCCATTGACTACTTCACCAAGTGGGTCGAAGCAGCATCATTCGCCAATGTAACCCGACAAGTGGTGGTCCGATTTATCAAAAACAATATCATCTGTCGTTATGGTGTTCCAAGTGAGATCATTACAGATAATGGATCTAACTTGAACAACAAGATGATGAAAGAGTTGTGCGCAGAGTTTAAGATGGAACACCATAACTCATCTCCCTACCGACCCAAGATGAATGGAGCGGTAGAAGCAGCTAACAAGAACATCAAGAGGATCGTTGAAAATATGGTTGTAACCTACAAAGACTGGCACGAGATGCTACCCTTTGCTCTTCACGGTTATCGTACATCTATCCGCACTTCAACAGGGGCTACCCCTTTTTCTCTAGTATATGGCATGGAGACAGTGCTCCCCATAGAAGTAGAGATCCCATCAATCCGAGTATTGATGGAAGCTAAGCTCACCGAAGCTGAATGGTGTCAAAGCCGACACGACGAACTGAATCTGATCGAAGAAAAGAGAATAACGGCACTATGCCATGGTTAATTATATCAACAGAGAATGAAGAAGACGTTCGACAAAAAGGTCCGACCTCACGTCTTCAGGAAAGGAGACCTTGTGCTCAAGAAGATACAATCATTTCTCACTGATTCTCGGGGCAAATGGACTCCGAATTATGACGGCCCCTATGTGGTCACGAAAGTTTTCTCAGGCGGTGGATTGAAAACCCGAAAGGGCCGTCCAGGCAAAAGTTAGAGATAGAATAAAAAAAAATCATCCCGGTGGATTGTAAACATCACAGTACAATCCAGGAAAAAGTTAGGGATAATGGCAAGTAACTATGTTCAACAGAGGCAAGTCCCTCAGCAGCAGTTACATCATCCGTCAGAAAACTCCAGTCAAGGTCATCTTCGACAGAAGCTCAGGATGCCCTGAATTCAAAGTTGGTAGAAGGATATCGGTCGTTATGTTTCAATGTAGCCCTTTTCCCTGTAAATTACCATTTTCTAACTTTGTAAATACTCTTTGGAATCACGCGTTTGGCTGATCTCTATCTTATCGATAAAATTTGAGCGCTTGTGCTTTTGTTTGTAATTCTTATTTGTTTTAGCTTTACAGAACGACATTTTAACATGATTAACGATTCTTGAAATAAAACAAAAATGAATTTACTTGTTAAAATTTTTTCTGCTTTTTAATAAAGACGGCAATTTCTTTTGACTGTTGAACATCAGAAGAACATCGGTCGCTTCTCCAGAAGTAATCGAACCTCAAAGTGCAGAATCAAAGTACTCCTTCTAACCCAGTACGCCTGAATGAAGGGATCAACTATGTCAGAGACCTTGTTTCGTCTGACACGCCTCGACCGAGTTCTTATCTCCTAAGCCCGACCAACATAGCTCCCAACAGGGACTATCTTTCCTAAGCAAGGTGGAATTGCTATCTTGAACCAGCGGTACTTCTTCGCCCCGCGATGGCCGAGTATCCAGTCATGTTCATCTTTTAGTTGGTATGTCGCGTCAGTTTTGTCAGCATATACATACATGCATCATGCATTATTGATTTGCATTCACATTTCATATTGCATCACTATCATTCTAGTCGGTCTTGTCCCCTAGTGATAGAAGTTCTCTCAATTGAGTTGTCAGTTCTTGCCTCGTCAGGAAACGCTGCGTTTAAACAACCTCGCCCCCATTTTATTTCTGGAAGGAAGTTGGCCCTTGACCACTTTGATAACTTGAACCTCTGAAAAACCAGAGGAACTTTCAGTCAGCATCACTCTTCGCCATTGAAGGTGATATCCTTGCTTTCCCGGATTAAGGAAAATCCACAGTGAAAGCCTCGTAATCAGAGATTCGGCAGCATGCCAGTTTCGCTCCGAAAAGCCCGCTGATGAAAAGGTCCTCGGCACCTCAAAATTGGACCCCATCATATGGTATTTCTCCGGGAAGATCCCGAGAAAAGTATGATGTAAGATCCCAAGCAGAAGCAGCCTCTCAAGAGACTCGCTTTCCCCAGATAGAGTCGACAAATGGCGTCTCCAACAGAGAAGTTTGTGTACCTCTACAATTTAGACGATTGGGCTCCCCAGCGAGTCTAACCTCAAACTTTTTCCCATCAAATGGCATCTCCCCAAGAAAATCCGGCGAGAAGTTTGAGGAAAATCGCTACGTATAGCGTCCCTTGTCAAGAAAGTTTATTGATAAAAGAAACTTAGACCAGTTCCTTGGTAGGAAACCAGGATCGAGGGGAAGTTTACAACAGCAACTTAGACCAGTTCCTTGGTAGGAAACCAGGATCGAGGGGAAGTTTACAAAAGAAACTGAGACCAGTTCCTTGGTAGGAAACCAGGATCGAGGGGAAGTTTAAATTAGAAACTAAGACCAGTTCCTCGGTAGGAAACCAGGATCGAGGGGAAGTTTAAATCAGAAACTAAGACCAGTTCCTTGGTAGGAAACCAGGATCGAGGGGACGTTTATTTCAGAAACTAAGACCAGTTCCTTGGTAGGAAACCAGGATCGAGGGGAAGTTAACAAGAGAAACTAAGACCAGTTCCTTGGTAGGAAACTAGGATCGAGGGGAGGTTTATCCCAAAAGGAAACTGAGACCAGCTGCTTGGCTGAAGACCAGGATCGAGGGGAAGTTTACCTTTTCTAAGCATCATCGCTTAGCTAAAGAAGATGAATGCGTAAGCTACCATTCATAACCACCATCAAAATTTCGGGTATTCCGATATTTAATCCTCTTGCACCCCGAATGCCCGAATACCTTCGTCATTCACACCTTCGTGTCCAAGAAGATTAAATAGGGGCATCTGTCATACCCTAAATTTTGACCACTAAGATTTCCCATCATTGTGAAAATCATCATCACAATATGGAGGAACCATCATACTTCATCAGTCTCCCCAAAGATGGGTGAGCATCCACTACAATCAAAATTAGGGTTTTAAGCCCTCTCAGACCCTTAGACAAAGGATCAATGAAGGAATGACATGATCTTCAACTTGTCTAACCTCTCAAACATCCATAATGGATCAAAAGGACTCCCACTTCAAGGATCAAGCACAAGGCTGCTCCCTTCTAGGTGGATCAAGTCTCAAGATCGACAGTGTCACCAAATTAGGGTTTTGTTCGACCAGGGCCTCCAGATGGAAATTTTTCATCTGGACACAAGCCAATGATCCAAAACATAACCTAATTTACTTCATGGGACCTTATGGACCCAATCATCAAGTCAATTTTGCCTCAGGGGATGCATTCATCAAAAATCAGGAATTAGGGTTTCTTGACCTAATTCACCCCTAAGTTGACTTTTAGGGCAAATCATGAGCCAAGACCTCAAGAGAGGGTTTGAGGGTCTCTAATGAACTATATTGATCCATTTGGAACAATGGATTAATCCAAGAAGCTTGAGCAACAAGTCTCAATCTCATCTGCACCACAATTAGGGTTTCGCGAGGAAAGCCAACTGTAACTTTGACTTTTGACCAGGACATGCTCCCAAGCCCTAAGACATGATTCAATATACCCTATGACACCCATGGAACATGCCCATCAAGTTTGATTTAGGTCAAGGACATGATTTCATGAAGAATCGCACAGTTTGGAATTCATCTGATAAAAAGTCAACTGTGCACAAAAGTCAACTTTGACTTTTTGAGATTTTTCACCAAAATGGATTTTTAACCCTAAAATGATGTCAATGTATGATTTGAATCATCATTCATCAAGAAAAATCAAAGAAAGTGGGATAACTTGTAAAAGGGGTAACCATAAAAACTTAAAAAAAATTCTAAGTTATGGAAAAAGTGACACTAATGTGCCAACTTTGGAGGACCATAACTCCTAAACCACAAGGCCATTGTTCCCCATTCAAAGCTTGATTTGTAGATCTCATTACCCTCTACAAAAGCTTTATACTGACCTATGTCCAAATTCCTCATAGATTTTGAGTTATGGAGTGATCAAAATCAAGAAAAGTCACTTTGTTCCAACACTTAGTGAAAATTTCACTTAGTCAGATTTTATCTTACTTTTTGCCAAATGTAGGGGGATTTTTCAATTGGATTCAAAAGAGATCAAAACCAAACATGTTCAAACAGTTGTTGAATCATGTAAGGGCTTTCCAAAATAGCCAGAACATTACCAAATTCAATTTGAGTCATGAGATATGACATTGGCAAGTTGCCTTGCTGAAATCTGCCAAGGCAAGGCAGATTTTTACACTTTTGGTCGATTTACCAAAATCAGCCAAATCCAAATGCTCCTATCCACTTGGACACCTCTGAGGATTGAATCTAAAGGGGACAATCACTGAGCCAAGCCTCCAAAGTCTTTGGAACAAGAAATAGCATGTTGAACCTAGAATTGCCAAAATAGGGACAAGACTCCAATTTTCGATTAGAGCATTCAATGGAAGCATCAAGGTGGCATGGACTGAGCCATTCTCGACTGAATTCAGTCAAGACTTATCCAAGACCAAGGGAACCAGCAGCCTGTGCCCTAACCTCTAGTTAATGGCTAGAGGAGACTTTGATTTTCATTTGCCAACATTGGCCAAACCTACTCAGCAGTTGCCATTCACTATTCCTTGCAAAACAAACTTGCTCTACTATAAATAGAGCTCAATTGTGATGAGTTTGATTACACCAAAGCCATCAAACAGATGCTTTCCTCAAAATCTCTTCTTTCACTCCAATTTTACCTTCTAAAGCAAGTCACTATCGGGTTTTGAGTTTGACAACTTTTCCAATCAAACCAATCACACACACACCTCATATACATCATATAGAAGTGATCCAAACACTCACATAACATCTGGAACAAAGATTTCACAAAATCACCAGCCAATTGCTCAAGTTCTTGACAGTTTTGCAGTTGGGGTACCATCTCAAGTTCCAGAGCATTTCAATCCATTCCAAGCATTGAGACACACTCCATGGCACCTAGGGAAGCTATCCAGATCATTGGAACCTAGTTGTAACATCCCCAACACAAATCACGATCACCAGCTGCAAGTGGTAAGCATGAGCTCTTCTAACCCTATGATCCATGCAATTTTTGCTGCACAATAATTTGGCCATATGTTCATAATCATGCATGGAATGTTTCCCCTCAATTAATTGCATTGTTTGAATCGTGTATCAAAAATCCTAGCCTTCATGCAGAAATTAGGGTTCTTGAGGATTTTTCGTGATTTCTTGTTTTATGCTTAATTTAAATGAAATTAATTGTCATAGACATGATCGTCAGGTTGAAACGAGTTGATTGGTATGTGGATTGCATGATATAATCAAGTATTCAGTGAGATTGGAGAGAAAATGCAAATCTGGGCAAGCCCAGAACACGCGCGTGTTCTTGGCGCCATTTTTTTCAAAATTTGAATATTTGAATTTTGTGATTTTATTTAATTGATTCAAAAATTAATTTCTCTCTGAGTTTTAATGATTTTGAGTTGATTCTTTTTTTAATAATTCACAAAAATGTTAAAATATTTTATTTTCCCAAAAAATCCCAAAAATATTATTTATTTTATATAATTGATATTTTTGCAAAGAATTAATGTTTTAATTGTTTTTAACATTTAAAATATTTTTTCCACCTTGATTTTGCAACTTTTAATGCTTTCTAATTATTTTGTAGGTCAATACTTAATTTTTGAAGCATTAATCCAAGATCACAATTTGTTTTCCATATGTTAAACAATTTTGATCATTTTAATTGAATTTTTATTCAATTAAATACATTTTTGAAAACAAATTAGGGTTTTGGATTAATTCAACCCTCATAAATCATTTTCAAAACTTTTGAGCCTCTAATAGAGTGTAAGACCCAATCCTTTTTTGACCAATCATTTTTGGGCCTCAGTATATTGTATAAGTCCCGATACCGTCAAAATAAACGGCGCGATTGTCGCCTTTTCAAAAACAAAACTTTGGGCCTCTCCTTGAGCTATAAGACCCATTCAAAACTTTTGGGCCTCTATTAGAGTGTAAGACCCAACCCCCTTGTACAGAAAACTTTTTGGGCCTCATTTGTTGTATAAGTCCCTCTGTACATTTTCAAATAAACGACGCGATCATCGCCAGTTTAAAATTAACCATTTTGGGCCTCTCCTTGAGCTATAAGACCCATTCAAAACTTTTGGGCCTCTTAAGAGAGTGTAAGACCCATCCCTTTGGTACAGAAAACCTTTTGGGCCTTAGTCACTTGTATAAGTCCCTCTGTACAAAAACAACAGTGTGATCACTGATAAAACCCTGGGCCTCTCCTTGAGCTGTAAGCCCCAAATCTTTCTTTTTCAAAGCACTTCTCCTTTGATTTTGAAATATACTGTTGTTTTCAATCTTTCTTTGTTGAACAACTAACCAAACAGCATGGAAGCTCTACAACCGAGTAAGTGGTTATTGCTTTCATTTACCGCTTTCATATACATATAACTGTATTGTGGGGCTATTTCGCTGTAAGTCTTCTTTCATAAACTCATATCAACTGTGTAATAATAGTATAGATATTTATAGTTTCCCCGGCAACTACGTCTAGTACTAGGTGAAGCCGTTTCGTTTATGCGTAGAAATAGACACCTAGATCCCCAATAGGATCACCAGATACAGTCTTCTCTTTGGCTGTCCTCGGAATTATCAAGAAATTCTACTCCCAGAGATGAATGTATTCTCCGTGAATGGCATCTTTGAGTTTCTTCCAAATTCTCGGACTTTCCTGGCTTGATCTATTCCTCGTGGATAGCCTGTCTTGAATTTCTCGGGGTTTGGGGACCCACGGGCTTCTTAAAAGCATCGGCCTCCTCTTGGGCATCGTACAAGGACCCACAAGCTTCCTAAAAGCAACCCCGCCTCCTCTTGGGCTTAGTACAAGGACCTCTCGGCTTCTTAGAAGTATTCACAGCCTCCTCTTAGGCTTCGTATAATGATCTCTTCCTCCGGGAATGATAGCCTCCTCTTGGGCTTCGTACAAGGACTTCTTGGCTTCTTAAAAGTTTCCAGCCTCCTCTTGGGCTTCATACAAATTGTCCCGACGACCTCCTAGAGGTATAGGAACAGAACTTAGTCATCTTAATAGAACAATCCTTTCAAAAAGTCTACTACTGTTTCTCAAAGTATAGTACAAAAGATGGAACTCTAGACTTGGACAGTCTAATCTCCTTGAGTCTCAAAGACATTCTCAAGTGACCCCTTCGTTAAATAGGAAGAAAACCCGTAGACTCGGACAGTCTCAATACCCTTCAGATTTCCCACTTCCTTAAAGAACAGGAATAACCCGGATCCTCGAATCAAATCCTTGAGTACAGTGTTGCTCATATAAGAACTGATTTTCTCTTTCAAAATCAGTATATTGGACCTGTCACTCAACTAAAACAGTTACAATAGCCTCCTCTTGGGCTTTGTACAATGATTCTCCCCAGCGGAGTCAAACAACGTTTAGCCTCTCTCTCGGGCTTTGTACGAGACACATAAAAAACTCCCTCGTTGAGTCAATCACCCCTTTCGCCTCCATCTCGGGCTTTATACGAGATACAAAAAGGTTCTTATTGAGCCAAACAAACAACAGCCTCCATCTCGGGCTTCGTACGAGATACAAAAAAAACTCTCTTGTTGAGTATAAAAGATCCTCTTGTAGGATCAACCCCTTTTAGCCTCTCTCTCGGGCTTTGTACGAGACACATATTAGCCTCCTCTTAGGCTTTGTATAAGAAAACCACTGGTTGATCCAATCAACCTTTTAACATCGAAGCTGTGCCTCGTTCACAGTACACAAACATCAACAACTCCTTCCATCTAATCGTTGTAAGCGGCAAGCCTCTGGATCATCTACATCCATGCCACTGTCCCTCTTTTAGCATGAGAAATTCCTAAGGAAAGATGGCATTGCTCTACACTGAGTTGAAGTCTTCTCCTTCAGGTTAAAAACCCCCTATAAAGGAAATTATGGCATTACTAGGATCCGCGTATCCCGATTAAAGTAATCCTCTTATACAGTCAGTCACCCATCAGTCGTGACAAACAGACCCCCTTTAGAGATGACAAATTCTCTCTAAGGTCAACACTTTCAGCTTCACATCTTGGGCTATGAACAAGATACAAATCACCTTTCGCTTCATGTCTTGGGCTTTGAACAAGACACCAAATAACATTTCCTCCCATAGAATAGGAGGAACTACGAACGCTCTGATTTCCCTATTTCGGTAAACGGGAATACGTAGGCATAAGATTGAAAGAAAAATCTTAGCGAGCACACTAAACAAAAAAAACAAAATCCCATACTCTCACATATCTATCAAGAAGCATCCGTCCTAATATCTAAACCTCCCGCCACTTTTAAAAAAATAAACCCGATAGAGACCCCGAATCTTTGTAGCATCTGTAACCTAACAGACCGTTGTTTAACCTCAGTTTGCAAGTAGGGTTAATTTGAGACATCTATTTCCCTTCCTTCATCAGCTTTAATAGGATAAAAAATGAATCGAGCTGTAGACACCAAAGAGCGATAGCACTTCGCAACCGCGTCCAAAATCGCTCGCTACACTAGGCATGCTCCCAAACCTTGGGACATGATTTAATACACCCTATAAAACCTATGAAATCAATCCATCAAGTTTGATTTAGGTCAAGGACTTGATTTCATAGAGGATCGCACAGTTTGGAATTCATCTGACAAAAAGTCAACTGTGCACAAAAGTCAACTTTGACTTTTTGAGATTTTTCACAATTATGGTTCTTTAACCCTAAAATGATGTTAATGTGTGATTGGAATCATCATTCATCAAGAAAAATCAAGAAAAGCGGGATAACTTGTAAAAGGGGTAACCATAAAAAACTTAGAAATTTTCTAAGTTATGGAACAAAGTGGCTAGGGTACCAACTTTGGAGGATCATAACTCCTAAACCACAAGGCCATTTTTCCCCATTCAAAGCTGGATTTGTAGCTTTCATGGCCCTCTACAAAAGCTTCAACTACACCTCATTCCAATTCATCATGGATTTTGAGTTATGGAATGATCAAAATGGCTGAAAACATGAAATGTCACTTTTTCCAACACTTAGTGAAATTTTCACTAAGTCAGAATCTGTCTTGCTTTTTTTCCAAAAGTAGGGGGATTTTTCACTTGGATCCAAAAAGTATCAAGACCAACTATGATCACACGCATGTTGTATCATATGAGGGCTTTCCAAAATGGCAAAGAACTCCATGAAACTCCACTTAAGCCATGAGATATGACCATGCCAATATGCCTTGCTGCAAACTGTCATGGCAAGGCAGATTTGGGAGTTTTGCTCGATTTGCTCAAATTTTGCAAAGGGCAAGCAAATCTATCCATCTGAACACCTCAAGGGGGGACCAAGGAGGGACAAACACTGATCCATCAGCCTCCCAAGTCCTTGGAAACAAAAGTAGCATGCCAAACCTAGAAATGGCTAAAGAGGGGACAAGACTCCAATTTTGGTTTGGAGCATTTAATGGATGCACCAAGGTGGCATGGACTGATCCCTTTCCAACTGAATTCAGTCAAGACTTATCCAAGACCAAGGGAACCAGCAGCCTGTGCCCTAACCTCTAGTCAATGGCTAGAGGAGACTTGGATTCCCATTGATCAACATTGGCCAAACCTCTGCAGCAGTTGTCATTCACTATTGCAGCCAAAACAAACTTAATCTACTATAAATAGAGCTCATTTATGCTCAGGTTGAGTACACCAAAGCACTACAACACTTACTTTCCTCAAAATCTCTTTCTCTAGGCAAAAATGCCTTCTTTAGCAAGGTAACTCTGAGTTTTTGAGTTAGAGAGCAATTCCATCACAGCTCATGATCCAAACACATCCAATATGTCATATCTAAGCTGTCCAAACTCTCACAAGTCACATGTAACACCAAAATCTCAAAGTCCCCTCTCAAAACCTCAAAATTGGACTTTTGTGCATTTTTCAAGCCATGTCTTGATTCAGTCACTTTCCAAACCAGATAAAACCTCAAACACACTCCAAATATCATCCTTGAACTGTCCCAAATGGTTCCACACATCTGGAACATCATTTGAGAGAGTTGCTATTTTGGCTATTTTTGTCCCTTTTGCAAGAAAGGGCCAATTTCCATTCATGAGGTTTCCAGCTGGTTCCAACCACTCTAAAAGATTCTAAGGGATCATTTGAGGGTGTCCAAAGCATCAAAACATTTCTAAAACAAAGCACTTGGTAGATAGGCCAAAAGCTCCCAAAAGAGGTAAGCATCAAAACTTGAACTCTCTGAAATATGCCTTGCTTTGAAGTCCACTGATCATGCATCTCTTATACATGTTGTATGTGTTGTGTTTGCACCAATTTATCATGTAATTCATACCTGTACCAAGAGGTAGCACAGAAAATGCAAAACATGGCCTATTTCAAAACCGCTATCAGGTTTTGAGGAGGATTTATTTTCTAGAAAAACGACCACCACCATTGGATTCCTTATGAAATTCTAGGCCAGATACATATAAATTTTGCCTCCATCTATGGAGAAATGAGAAAGTTATGACCTTCACGTTTCTAGCCAAAATCTTGCCTTGCCTTGCCTTGGGCCAGGCCAAAAACAAGGCAAGCCTTGTATATTTGTGGTTATGTTTCAATACACGGATGTATCACCACCCCAGTGGTAAGGCACGCATGCTGTACACAAGAGGTCTGGGGTTCGAATCCCCCTCGCCCCAGACCCTCTTTTTGCTATTTTTTTCCACTTTTTACTAATTTTCATATTATTTCTTAATGATTTGAAAAATTAATAACTTCCTCAATTTTAATTATTTTTTATTGGGCCTCTACTCGAGCTATAAGTCCCATTCCTTTTCCTAAAAACTCTTTGGGCCTCTAATAGAGTGTAAGACCCAATCCTTTTTGAAACCAAACCAATTTTGGGCCTCAGTCATTGTATAAGACCCACTGAAATTTCAAAAATCTCGGAACGATCGCCATTTAAAAACCTTTTGGGCCTACCCTCGTGTTATAAGCCCCATTAGAGTGTAAGGCCCATGGGCCTCTATTAGAGTGTAAGACCTATCCCCTTTGTAAATACACCACTTTTGGGCCTCAGTCATTGTATAAGTCCCACTGTATTTTCACAAAACAACGGTGCAATCATCATTAAACCTTGGGTCTCTCCTCGAGCTGTAAGCCCCAACAACTTTTCAAAGCACTTTCTCCTTTGATGTCGAATATAATATTGTTATCAAAGCTTTCTTTGTTGAACAACTAACCAAACAGCATGGAAGCTCTACAACGGGTAAGTGTTTATCCGCTTTCATTTACCGCTTTCATATGTATATAACTATATCGTGGGGCTGTTTCACTGTAAGTCTTCTTTCACAAACTTTTATATACTTGTCCAATATCCACTGTGTAATACTAGTATAGTTATTTAGAGTTTTCCCCGGCAACTACGTCTAGCACTAGGTAAAGCCCTATTGGTCACTCTTAAATACAAACAAAACTAGATCCCCATAGGATTTCTAGATACAGTCTTCCCTCCTCTTGGGGTTAAACAATATGGAGACGTGAAAGACAGCATTCTCGGTGAACCCTTTCTCAGACTGTCACCCTTAGACATTGTCAAAGAAACTCTACTCCCCAGAGTTGATCTATTCTCCGTGAATAGCACCTCTTGAGTTTCTTCCAAATTCTCAAAATTTCCTGGCTTGATCTATTCTCGGTGAATAGCATGTCTTGAACTTCTCAGGGTTTGGGGACCCACAGGCTTCCTAAAAGAATCCCCGCCTCCTCTTGGGCATTGTACAAGGACCCGTCGGCTTCTTAGAAGTTCTCATGCCTTCTCTTGGGCTTAATACAAGGACCCTGACGACCTCTTAAAGGTATAAGACAAAACTTAGTCATCCTTTGTTAGAGCAGTCTTTCACGCGTCAAAACTCCGACCATTGTAGGGTTGATACTCATCCCTTAATGCCTGTGCCTCCTCTTGGGCATTGTACAAAAGATAAAACTCTAGACTTAGACAGTCTAAGACCCTTGAGTCTCAAAGACATTCTCAAGTTCCTTTCAAACATAGGAAGAAACCCCGATCTCTCTCATGAGAGTTCCCCACACTTGGACCCGCCTCAGGATCTCCAGAATCCACAGCGGTAAGACAGCCTCCTCTTGGGCTTTATACAAATGATTCTCCCCAGCGGAGCTAACCTTTTCAGACTCTCTTATTGAGTATAAAGGACTTTCTTGTTGAGTCAATCTCCCCTTTTAGCCTCTATCTCAGGCTTCGTACGAGACATCAAATCACTCTCTTGTTGAGTATAAAAGATTCTCTTGTTGAGTCAACTTTTAGCCTCCGTCTTGGGCTTTGTACAAGACATATAAAATCACTCTCTTGTTGAGTCAAACCCTTTTAAACCTCAATCTCAGGCTTTGTACGAGACAGCAAGACACTCTCTTGTTGAGTATTAAAGACTCTCTTGTTGAGTCAATCACCTTTTTTCAGATTCTCTTGTTGAGTCAGTCACTCTCTTGTTGAGTATAAGAGACTCTCTTGTTGAGTCAATCACCTTTTAGTCTCCGTCTTGGGCTTTGTACAAGACATATAAAATCACTCTCTCGTTGAGTATAAAAGACTCTCTTATTGAGTCAACTTCCTTTTAGCTAAATCTTGGGATTTGTATAAGACAGAAAGAACATTTTCCCCGGAAAATTCAAACTTCTAGCCTCCGCTTGGGCTTTGTATAAGGAAAACCCTGGTTGAGCCAATCAACCTTTTAGCATCAAATTTGTGCCTTGCTCACAGCATATAAACATCAACAACTCCTCTTTAGAGATGACAAACTCTCTCTCTAACCCTTTAGCTTCACATCTTGGGCTTTGAACAAGATACAAATCACCTTTAGCGTCATGTCTTGGGCTTTGAATAAGACACCAAAACAACTTTTTCCTCCCATAGAATAAGAGGAAGTACGATCGCTCTGATTTCCCTGTTTCGTTAAACGGGAATACGTAGATATAAGATTACAAAAAATCTTAGCGAGCATCCTAATTAAAGACCCAAATCCAGTACCCCCATATATCAACCCCAAAAACACCAAGTCATAACATCTTACCAAAAACCTCGCAAATAGATCAGACATCCTGAATTTAAACAAAATAAACTGAAGAGGGACCCACATCTTAATTGCATCTGTAACCAAACAGACCGCTGTTCAAACTCAGTATGCAAGCAGGGTTAATTGGAGACATCTATTTCCCTTCCTTAATTAGCTCAATAGGATAAAAAATGAATCGAACTATAGTACCCAAGCGATCGTGACTCAGGACCACAAAAATTGAGCTACATACAGACACCACACACCATGGTTCTTGATATGCTCCACCACTAAACTTACTATCTGCATAGTAATCCAACTGAAGTTCTTCACACAACACTGTGCCACCAGCTTGAACAAACAGAACTTCAGAAACCCAGAGAGAAATAAACTCTCATCCACCAAAAGAGGTAATCTTTCATAAACTAAGAACTCCTGCCACAAGCTCCAAAATGAACTAGATCCTCTTTACGTTTTCAACTAACTACCCTTCTGTACAAGAGCAATCACTTTCAAGCATCCTGCTTAAATGCACACTATGAAACCAACCAAATGCCACCTTTTGATTGATCTCACTCTTCTTCAGAACCCCCACAAGATACACTGATCTACCAATGAGATTTGATCTTAAAGTCATATAAACTACTTGCTCCATAGCAAGACATCTTGGATCCACCAAGCCTCTAGACATGTAACATCTTCTCAAACCACAGATCCCACAAACAGCATAAGATAGACCTTTTTGAAGCATCCATTACTTCCATTCTCCTGTAGATCACCTTATCTTAAGCTGATGTGCCACATCACCAGCTGAGATTCTGATGTTAAGCTAGATGTCAGAACATTCTGATACGACATCCAACTGTTGGATTCAGCTCTTCCTTGTGCCATTTAGAAGAACCTCCTCCCTTTACCATAACAAGAGTTCCATGCTCTCATAGACTTGATTCAACAACCAAGTTTGAGTAGACAACCTCTATCCTGCTTATCACAGATATTCCCTTCAAGCTCACACCTTGATGAATAACTGCTTTGAAACTCCAAAGACTTCACACCTGCCACGTCTGAATCTTCAGTAGTGTAAGTAGTCCTAGACTACACCATATCCATACCAAAGAATGCCACTTTCCTTAGTAGAGCAGTTTGTAGAAAGTCATAGATAACTGCCACTTAACCTTGACCTTCAAACTGAGCATGATCATATGCTCCCAAGTACCTAGATTAGAAATAAACTGATCCAAGTTGTGCCATCAACACTCTATTCCTCCTAGATCAGAAATAAACTGATCCAAGAAGTAACCATCAAGATTATGATGTCTTCATCTTCATCTTCCAGCACCATTGTCCAGACTAGTTTCTAGCCAGGAAACTCTCCAGAGATCACATGCTTCTGTCACACCAGACTGAAGCCGATTCTTAGGTCAACACCCAAGACTAAAACAGATGCTCAAGTGAATGCAGTACCCCTTCCATGATTCTGCACAAACTCTGATGATGAGATGTTCCAACATCTCGTTGAACATCAGCAATCTTGACTTTCAAGGATAATCAATTAAATACTTGTGTATTCCACAAATAGCTATTGATCTAAAATCCTTATCCAATAACCCTTCTTCACTGTTGTAGCTAAGCTCCACCAGATCACTTCATGAAAACTTATCAATCATTCAATATTTTGTAAGTATCTTCTTTGACAAACAGGGTTGAGATACCAAGGCTGCCACCCTTGACTCAAGTAACTAAGATTCTCTCTGAACGAACCTTATTTACCTCAACAATTCTAAAAACTCCAATTAGATTGGATCCACCCTTAGGGTTAAGAGAGATGAATCCTTCCTTGCTGTTTTGGATAGTGAAAATAAATCACCTCCACTTTCTTCAGGTTGTGTTTCATAGAAACACCTTCTAGTCAAAAGAATAACTAAAAGACTCCAGATGCATGACTGAGACGTCTTTATGAGTGGACTTGAGAGAATTCTCAAGTATCTTTGACAACCTATCCGATCAATAATTTATCAAACTCCCAGAGCAAGAACTTGATAAACCTAAACTCAACTCCACTCCTCTTCAACTGACTTCAAACTGTACCATGGAACCATGCTTCCAAGTACCAAGTCACCATAACAGACATCTTCCAACAACTCTTTCCATTCCATCGCTCCCGACTTTTGAATAAAAAGTTGTAGATATCTTCAACTATAGAGGCCGACGATTGAGACCTTCCACCATTTGTCTTCAGCAACAACTCCAGAATCCCATAATTCTAGAGCTCTTCCATCAAAAAAACATGCAGCGGAACCACCAAGGAAAAAATTCAACTTTCCCTAATAAGATGTCAGAACATCTTATAAGACACCCCAACAAGAGAACTAGCCACTTCTCCTGCAGTTGTTGTAGAACCTCCTTGGCAACATGAACAACCTCTGGGTTATTACCTTCAATCCAGAACATCCATCCCATCCATTAATACCCTTGAGTATGTCTGAGTTGATTGATCTGATCTTTAAAACTCCTCCTTGTTTAAACGCCAGAAAGTATCTCCCAAAGATCTCATCCAGAAACAGACAGGATGCCTGCTCTGATACCAATTGAAATTCTAGAAATACAGACAGCAGATGTCCTAACATATGTCAAGACATTGTTCTGCATAAACCTTTAAACACAGAGGCACAACAGCAGACTGATACCTTGAATATCAGAACTGCAAAATCACAAATGTTACAACATTTTTTCCAACATGTCTATCATGTACCCTAACAGAAAAGTAAATCAGCAGAATGATAAAGAACACAATAATTGTTAACCTAGTTCAGTGCAATTCACCTACATCTGGGGGATACCAATCCAGGAAGAAGACTTCACTACCTGTAGAATTGTTACAAAGCTAAACTCTCCCGTTTACAACTTTATATCCTAATATATACCCAATAAAAACTTTATCAAAGAACAACCTCTTTGATACGAGATACCCCACTCACTTCCCTTAATTACCAACTGTGATTTCTACATCATCCCTGTCAATACAGAATTCTGTCAAGCATACTTGACAAACAAGCTAACTCGAATTTGCTTAAAAGCTTCATCCAAGAGAAATACATAATCCAATACCTCAAGGCTTATGGATCTGTGTGACACCTATATCTGCCACAATGCATCAACTGATACAAAGGGAGACTTACAACCTAGAGAGCCAACGACTCTCAAAACCCTAAACCCTTATTTTTACACAAGAGAACTAGGTTACAAAAGGTATACAAAATCCTTGGTCTAAGTCTTCTTATATAGAGTCTTCAGTTGGGCTTCAAATATTTAAACAAATCTTCCCTTGATCCACTTCTAAACACGCCTAGAAACTTGGAGTAAATTTGAAACAGATTTAAATAATCTGTTATAGCAGTCCAGATGTCAAGTCTTCATGCTATGACATCTCCTTTGACATCTTTGTGTTTGGCAGATTTCTTGATGTTGAATCCTTTTGTTTAACAATGAGTTTTACCAAAATTTAAGTCAAATCTTTAAAGTCTTCAGGTCTAGGGCTAGATTTAACCAGTGGTTACTCTTTCAACACAGTCAAAACTAGTTCCCCATAGGAAATGCAAGATACAGGCATGCCTCCTCTTGGGCTTATACAATATGGAACAGAGAAAGGCATTATTCTCGGTGAAAATTTTCTCAAGAATATCCTAACTTAGAAATATATGTGTACAAGAAATTCATTTCCGCCAGAGAGGATTAATTCCCGGTGAAACCTCTCTTGAATTTCTTCAAACCTTAGAACAGTTCTGCAATGAAAGGACTTATTCCCGGTGAAACCTTTCTTGAACTTTTATTAGGCTTGGACCCACAGGCTTCCTAAAAGCATCCCCAGCCTCCTATTGGGTTTTGTACAAGGACCCATAGGCTTCTTAGAAGTTCTTAGCCTCCTCTTGGGCTTAGTACAAGGACCCGAAGACCTCCTACAGGTATAGGACATAACTTAATCATCTTTACTAGTTCAATCCTCTAAAGAGTCAAATTCCAGAACATCTAACCATTCTAAGGTTGATTCTCATCCCTTAAAACCACAGCCTCCTCTTGGGCATCATACAAAGATCATTCTCCAACTAAGAGTCAACCTCTTCATACTAGTAGACTTGGAAAGTCTCATCTCCTCTTGGATCTCAAAGAAACCCTCAAGTTTCCTAAAAGTACAGGAAAAAAACCCTGATCATTTCACCCGTTTCTAGCAGAATTTGAAACCTCCATAGGTTTTCAAACTCAAGGTTTAAACCTTCACTTTAAAAAACCCCAGCCAGGGTCAATTCCTCATCATCAAAACTGTAACAGAATTAGAACCTCGGGGCATCTGATATTCTTCAAGCCCCAACAAGAGTTAATTCCCCAACACATATTGGACCTGTCTCTGGATTTCAATAATCCTCAGTAGAAGCCAACCTCCTCTTAGGCTTCATATAAGAATTTCCCCAACCAACCTCCTCTTAGACTTTGTATTATGGTTTTCCTCAGTAGAGTCCGCCTCAATCTTGGGCTTTGTACAAGATAGATAAAACTTCCCCAATGGAGTCCATCTCTTTTCAGCCTCATTCTTGGGCTTTGTGCAAGATAGATCATGCTCTCCAATTGAGTCAATCTCTTTTGAGCCTCAATATTGGGCTTTGTACAAGACAGATAAAAATCCCTAAGCAGAGTCAAACTCTTAGCTTCAACCTTGGGCTTTGATCAAGGCACACAAATATCAACATCCCCTCAGAGGAAATCAAGAGTTCTCTCTGTAGGAAGGCATTTCTCTGTACATTACACATCAAAACAGACAATAAAAAAAACCCTAATTCTAGATAACTGTTGTAAGTGGCACACTTGTTGATTCAAAAATCCAAGCTGTGGTCCCTCTCTTATCCTAGTAAACTTCCTCTTTCATCTAATTGCTATAAGTGGCAAGCCTCTAGATTATTTACATCCAAGCCAATGTCCTTCTCTTAGCATGAAAGATTCATAAGGAAAAATGGCATTGCTCTACACTGAGTTAAAGTTTCTTCCTTCATGACATCACCCTTATAAAGGAAATTATGGCATTGCTGGATTCACATATCCCAGTTAAAGTAATTTCCCTTATAATCAATTTCCCAAAATTTGTGATGAATAGGTGAGATATCTCCCTTTAGAGATGGCAAATTCTCTCTCAAACAACCTTTTAGCTTCAATCTTGGGCTTTGAACAAGACACAAATACTCATCTAGCTTCAATCTTGGGCTTTGAACAAGACACAAAACATTTTCCTCCCATAGAATAGGAGGAACTACGATTGCTCTGATTTCCCAGTTATCTTTACGGGAATACGTAGGCATAAGATTGCGAAATCTTAGCGAGCATACAAATCAAAAACCTTAGGTCCCGTACCTTCACAAAAACATCAGAAAACCCGAAAACAACAAAAAACTCTCTCAACACTAACAAACGAGAAACTTTCCCAACCCTTGATAGACCAACACCAGAAAGCAGTTAGATTAACAGAGAAATATGCCATAAATACTCTGTGGATAACGATATATACACTGGGTGATTGACAACTTCCCTTTGTATAACATGACCCCGGACCCCCCAATCTCTTAGCATTTGTTAAAGAAAAAATTTGCGTGCAAGGTTAGTTTTAGATATCTTCCCTTTCCTTTCCAGATTCATAGGATAAATAAGAAATCAGAAAGTAGCACCCAATTCCAACCATTCCGATAAGGTGGCCGCGTCACCTACAAAAATCGCACGCTACAGAAAAATAGCGACTCTGCTGGGGATTCCTAGGATTAGAGTTCCTAAGAGGTCAAGGCTTTGCTTGGCATTTATTTTTCTATTTACATACTTTTTGCTATATATATCATTTGCTGTCATATTACTTGATACCCGTGTTTAAATTTTTGTAAACTGGGAATGCGATTAATACGCATGTGGAAAATTTGAGAGAACATTAAGATAAGTGGTGGCATATCCGAGAAACGCTTATAGGGAGTGAATCCCGACCAAGCTAACTTGGTAGTCCACCGAATCAGGCGAGGTACCCATGTGGAAATATTGATGTTAAACGACCGATTATCGTGAAAGCATTGTTTATCCCAGTGCGGTACCCGTGACCCTGAAGATTTAGTAGACATTTAACCATATGGCCATTTGGTAGTGCAATGACTATCGGGAATAGTTGACACACGGTACTACACTTAAAAGAGATTCATCCTAGGATATTACAGCTTGCTCGAGTGAATCAGCTTGCTGTTGATATCCCTAGGAGGGGTCAATGACTTTGGGAACCTTTTAGAACCCGTTCTACAGGTACAAAATTGTCCAAAATAGTACAACCTTTGGGGATGGGTAGAGCCATGACTCCATGCTCGAGACGTTGAACCCCTAAACCCATGTTTTCAAATTTTTTTGTCTACTGCATTCATGCATTCATTAAAAAACTCATTTCAAACAAGAAAAAAATCCTTTTTCCAAAGAACTAAAACAATAATTGCAAATATCAGAGGTTGCGTTATGGATTTTGGTAGAAGAAAAACGCACAAGTACACCTTCAAGGCTCCGAAACTAGAAGACTTAAGGAAATTGGGAAGGATGATTACTAATCTTGAAGCTTTCAAAGCTAAGTACGGAGGACTGTTGTCTCTGTTAAGGGTCAACGTGGTTGAAGGGATCCTATTTGCGCTGGTACAATTCTACGATCCAGTTTACCACTGCTTCACTTTCCCGAATTACCAACTTGCACCAACACTGGAAGAGTACTCCCACCGGATTGATTTACCTATCATCGATCTGAATCCATTTTCCAGACTGGAAGAAATTCCAAAAGATCAAGCTATTGCAAGAGCAATCTCTTTGGATGAGTCAGAAGTTAGGACTCACATGACTACTAAAGGAGAAATCCAGGGTTTATCGGCCAAATTCCTAATGGAGAAAGCTCTATACTTTTCTAGGGTAGGAAACATAACTGCTTTCGAAGACGTCTTTGTTCTGCTCATATATGGGTTATTCCTCTTTCCCAACATCGACAACTTCGTCAATACCAATGCCATTAAGATATTCTTAATAGGAAACCCCGTACCAACCTTGCTCGCAGATGCTTATCATTCTGTACATTTAAGGAATTTGTACATCGGAGAAATGATCACATGTGGTGTACCCTTACTCTACAAATGGTTTATTTCCCACTTGCCCAAGTCTGCTACTTTTTGGGATCACAAGAGTACTCTACGTTGGTCACAGAGGATTATGTCTCTTACCAAATCTGACATAGATTGGTACAATCGGATTTACGAAGGGATAGAAATCATCGACAAATGTGGAAATTTCCCCAATGCACCCCTCATTGGAACTAAAGGAGGAATCAACTATCATCCAATTTTAGCTCGCCGTCAACTTGGATACCCGATGAAGAATATCCCACATAATGTTCATCTGGAAGGCCTTTTCTTCAAGGAAGGAGAAAATGACAGGGGACTAAAGAAAGAAATAGTGCATGCCTGGCAACAGATTCATAGGAAAGGCAGAGAGTCTCTGGGAAGACCAAATTGTACCTCCATTGAACCTTATCTCCACTGGGTACAAACTAGAGCTCTCAAGCTGAGGATGCCTTACCCTCACCAAGAAGTTTTTCCATTAAAGGAATTTGTCCTTTATTTCATGTCTAATGCAGAAAAACTCCAGGTCGCTCTCAATAAAGTTCAACGTGAGAAGAACTCTTGGAAGAACAAATATTAGATCCTTAATTTGGAATGTACCAAGATTCAGGAACTACTAAAGGAAAAGGATGCTCTGATTGAGATATTAGAACAACATGCTATAGAAAGTCAGGAAGACCGAAGGAATTTACTCACTTTTTTCACTTGGCAAAGGATCGTCGACCCGACAACGGCTGAAGAGGCCTGTTCAAAGAAAAGGAAAATATAGGAACCAGCATCTGAGCTCTCTTCAGAGAGAACTCAGGATCCTTGAGCTTAGACATTTTCCTTACAGCAATTTGTAAAATACTGTACTTTTCTTTGTAAAATACTGCAATCTTTCGAATTCTATAAAAGGGGTCTCCACTCCCCACTGAGTGATATTTGCAATCTATTTGTAAAAATTTTATTTTGAAAACAAAAACTAAAAAAAAATGTCATTGCATATCATTCATCATTCTCACATAACACATTTTTATCTTTGAGTCTCACGTATATATCACAATCCTAGAGTCAAACTGTCTCATTCATACAACACTCGGGCCAATCGACAAAAGAAAATGGACGATCTCGAGGAAGAGAACAGAGAGCTGAGAGAAGAAACTGACGCTCTAAAGGAATGTTTGGAAAACTTCACAGCAACCTGCAAACCTTGGCAGCATCCTAGGAGCAACAACATCAAAGGATTGTGATCTCAGAGATTACATCTACACCCATATTGGAGACATCCTTTTCAACTTTATACCTGACGGATATATCCCGCCGGTCCCTGAAGACCCAGAAGCCATAACAGGAACCGCTGGACCTGAAGGTTACAAACTTTAGGGAAATAAAGATGCAAGGGTTACGACAGCAACTCCTGAAGGTTACAAACTTTAGGGCACTGAAGCGCTAAGAGTCACCGCTGTAATGTCTATACCACAACCAGTGGTACACACTGTCCTGGAAGGACAGATTCCGCAAGCAATTTCTGGTATAAACGAAGACGTCTACGAAAGAATGAATGAGTTCCAGGAACAATTCTTGGAAATGCAGAAGGAACTGCATGCCATTTAGGGTCAAGATTTATTCGGAAAGGATGCCGCCGACCTCTATTTGGTCCCTTATGTAAAACTACCGCACAAATTTAAGGTGCCGGACTTTGAAAAATACAAAGGCAACTCTTGCCCTCAAATTCATTTGGTGATGTACGCTCGCAAAATGTTTGCCCAGACAAAAAATCAATAGCTACTGATTCACTACTTCCAAGACAGTTTAACCGGTTCCGCGCTAAAATGGTACATGGGTTTAAACCGCACCAAGATCACTACTTTCAGAGATCTCGGGGTAGCCTTCGTTTAGCAGTATAAATACAACTTGGACATGGCACCATATAGGAACCAACTCAGAGCAATGTCACAAAAGGATAAGGAAACTTTGAAAGAATATGCTCAGAGATGGCGTGAAATTGCCTCTCAAATCTGTCCCCCTCTTGAGGAAAAGGAGATGGCCAATATTTTCTTGAAAACCTTAAGCTCGTTTTTCTATGACTGAAGGGTTGCCAGTGCACCTAGTGACTTCACTGAAATGGTGAATATGGGAGTACGCCTTGAAGAAGAAGTTCGAGAAGGACGATTGGTTAAAGATGCAGAACCGTCTAGTTGTACCAAGAGATACGGTAGTGATTTCCAAAGGAAGAAAGAGCAAGATATCAGCAATATCTCTCTGGGAAAGCAAAGGCGAAGGTATCAACTGGTAGCAGCAATAACTCCCGCTATCAACCCAACGCCAGCTCCGACATATCAACCTCAGGTTGCACAGAGGCAACCATGTCAACAATAGTATCAACAAAGGCCGAAATAGCCTTTTCAGCAGGCTCGTCCATAATACAATAACAACAATCGTACTACACGACCATCAGGGTTTGACCCTATACCGATGTTGTACGCAGAACTATTTTGACTTCTACTGGCTAAGGGGAATGTTCAAACCAGGACTCCTCTTACAGTACCAAAAAATCCACCTTTTTGGTTCAAAGCTGATCAAACTTGCCCTTACCATCAAGGAGGATCGGGGCATAACATTGAGAATTGTCTCAACTTCAAGTCTGATGTACAGAAGCTTGTCAGGAACGGGGTTTTATCTTTCAAGGATACAAATCCAAATGTTCAAACGAACCCATTACTGCAACATGAGAAGACTATAGTGAATTTGATAGAAGGAGAACCTGTCAACGGTTATCAAATTCACAATGTACTCTTACTGGGAACTAACCCGGTAAAGATGCATTGCAAACAGAGCGTGTAGGGCCACGTTCCATCTCACAACTATCATCAGTGTGATATTTTCTCTAAAGACAATCAAGGGTGTGCCATAGTACAAATAGCTCTACAAGAACAAATGGATTTGGGCTGGATTCAGGATCACAGGATTCGTGAAGTAAACATGGCCCATGCACATCCCAACATTGTTCAGAACCACGACATCCGTGCAATGAACGTCAATTTAGTGGCAATGCATTCAAGACAAAGTCAGTATTACAATCTGCCGCGGCACGATTACAGCACTTGTCCAATCTGCTCAATAGATAATCAGGGATGCTCTTTTGTACAAGAGGCCCTCCAACGTCAAATGGATCTCGGATGGATCCAAGACTACCATGAAAGAAATGACCATCAAGTCAATATGGTTCAGATATTTAACATACGCTTGATGAACACCATCCTAGTGGAATTACATGCTAAACAGGTCAGGCTCAGTTTTTTGGCTTCACATGATTATCTAGGCTATAAAGAATGCTACAAAAACGACCAAGGGTGTGTGCTTGTGCAAAGATCACTTCAACATCTGTTGGACCACTGGTGGCTTCCAATCTACCTAGATGAAGACACACAACAGATTAGAATGACTGATGGGAATCCTGGTAGACATCAAAGTCGTGATATCTGCTCAATAGAAACAGATCTAGTAAAGATGCACTGCATACAAAGTGGGTACGGTCGGGTACCACCTCATATTATGAGCGCTGTAGAGTATGCTCGGAAAATAACCAAGGATGCTATCTAGTGCGAGCGGCCCTCCAGAATCAGTTGGACCGAAGGAGGTTTAACCATGTTTGAGTTCCGGGTCGATCAACGTGATACAAGATTACCTCCCTGTTCAGAGCAAAAACACTATCATAATCTCCGATCGTGGAATAACCAAGGATGTTTGCGCCATAATTCCTCTATTCAATGAATCAAAGATCCCTCTTGATGGAAGAAAAGTTCCCAACCAGGAGCTGATTGAGGTGGCCTACGACAGTCAAAAGGCCCAAAAATCCCCTGTGGTTATCTACTTGCTAGGTCCAATACCGTACAAGTCAGAAAAGGCTATCCCATACAAGTACGGTGCAACGACCATAGAAAATGGAAAAGAAATTCCATTACCATCCATTGTGAACATTGCCGACATCAGTCGAGTTACTCGGAGCGGTCGGATCTTCAACAGAGGAGTTGGAGAACCTGCCAAAGAAAAGGAACCTTAAGTCGAAGTTCCTAATCAACAAGTTGGTCAATCCAACAATGCGAAACCTATAAAGAACAACGATGAAATGCTGAAGCTCATCCAGAAAAGGGAGTATAACATTGTGGATCAATTGTTGCAAACTCCATCTCGAATCTCTGTATTATCTCTCCTGCTCATTTCATAAGCTCTACAGAAAGTCTTGGAACAAGCCTTTGTAGAACAAGATGTGACAGTAGGGCAATTTGATAGCATCATCTCCAACATCACTTCCTGTAACAACTTAGGATTCAGTGATGAAGAACTGCTGGAAGAAAGCATGAACCATAATATGGCACTAAACATTACACTCAACTGCCAATATGATGCTTTAGCCAGCGTACTGGTAGACATAGGATCATCTTTGAATGTTATGCAAAAATCAACTATGGTACGACTACCATTTCAAGAAGCCCCGATGAGAGGCAGTGATATTATCGTCAAAGCCTATGACGGGTCTAGAAAAATAGTTATCAGCGAAGTCGATCTTCCCATAACCATCGGTCCTCACACTTTCCAAGCCATTTTCCAGGTCATGGACATCCGGGTGGCATATAACTTTTTATTAGGAAGACCTTGGATACACGAAGTTGGGGCAGTCACTTCGACACTTCACCAGAAACGGAAGTTCGTCAAGAAAGACAAATTAGTTAGTGTGTCGAGAGCATGCCTTAATCGTGAGCAACTTATAATCATTCTCCTGTGTCGAACCAGAGCAGGTTGTTGGAACCTAGTTCCAAGCCCTGTCGGTGAGCAATGAGAATCGACCAGAAAAAGGGACGTCGATTTTCTCATACAAAGACGCTCTCGAAGTGATTAAGAGTAATGACATAAAAGGATGGGGACTGATTGTAACTCCTACGGATAACAAGACAAAGAAAGGTCTTGGTTTCTCTTCAACTTGTACCCAGACTACAAAGATGGACGAAAGTTTTTGTCCCATTCCGCATTTCTTCCACAGTGGAGGCTTCCTCCACCTAGTCTCTCAAGAAGTACACACCATCGACGGAAACGACTCCTCCGATGCGGATGAAGAGTGGAAATCTTACCTTAACCATGACAGTTATATGTCTCAGGAAGAAGCACGCATGCCATTCTTTTTTCCAAAGCAGAGCCCGAGATATATACCGAGATCATACGTCCAGATGATTTATGGAGATTGTGATCCTGAAGGATGTCGTGCTCCACCCAACTCATTAGATGAAGAAAATCTAATGAAAGACAACTTTGACAAAGATTATTATGATCCCCTGGATGACTTGCCTATCTGGAAGCCATACACGGAAGACTCGGGGCAAAAGAGTCAGCCTAATAATCCCTATCAACTGAGTAATCTTGAAAAGAATACCCATGTTCCCACAGAATCATGGAATCATTAATCAGGACATTCCGAAAATGTCCAACACCATGGTAATGAATTTGCAAAGGTTGCAGGACAAGAATTCATTAACTACGCATTTACTGAGGTTAACGTCATTGAGGAGGATGACTCATCTATTCCCACAGAGACATGGGACACCTTGGGACAGCCAAGCGGCAAGTACGACTTCCTAGTCAAATACACCGCTCCCAAAAGCTCTCGCATCTGATACGAGGACATCCAGCCAACTGGATGGGGAGATCCTCTTGAGAGTGAAAACACTATGGAAGATGCGACAGAAGAGTTCTCCTATGACAACTCTACATAGGAAGAAGACTCCAATGATCCTACTCCGCCAGAAATCAGCGTCATTTCTGAAGACAAGCCAAGAAGGGAAGTACCAAACTTTGTGATTCACAGAGGAGTTCGTTGCCATTGGGTTGCAGTCGATGTCCCGAAAGTCGTCCATAAGTCAAAGTAATTACCATCTTTGTTTTAACATTTCACCTTGCCCAAGTGAAATGGATGTTTTATAGGGCTCACTTTTCTGTAAATTTCCCTCTTCGCTTAGCCCAAAGCGACCGAGTTTTTTTTTATAAGGTTCTGTTTCAAGAATCGACAAATCATAAATAAATAATGTCATTCTGAATTCCCGCATTTATTGTTGTTTTCACTTTTCGTTTTTCAGAAAATTGTAATCCTAAAAAACAACCCAAAATAAAAACAAGCATTTTTTTAGAAAATACACTACACACACTCTTGCATTCTCTCTGTCTTTGCTAAAAAAGAATCATCACGTCATGTAGATTGCTTGTTTTAAACTCCATTGAAACATATGATCCAATGCCTTCTCCCAACTTTGAACTCCCGGTATTTGAAGCTGAAGAAGAAGAGGACGAAGAAATTCTAGAAGAAATCTCCTGACTACTCAGACAAGAGGAAAAGTCTATTGAGCCTCACAAAGAGCCCTTGGAAATAGTCAATTTGGGTTCAGAAGAAGAAAAGAAAGAAGTTAAGATTGGGGCACTGCTCAGCTTAACTGTCAGAGAAGACTTGATAAAACTTCTTAAAGAGTTTCCAAATGTGTTTGATTGGTCCGATCAGGACATGCCAGGGTTGGATACCAGCATCGTTGAACATCACTTACCACTGAAAACAGAATGTCCTCCAGTAAAACAAAGACTGAGAAGGACTCATCCGGATATGGCTATCAAAATTAAGGAGGAAGTGCAGAAGCAGATCGACGCAGGTTTCCTCGCCACCTCAGAATATCCTCAACGGTTATCCAACATAGTGCCAGTTCTGAAAAAGGACAGAAAAGTCAAAATGTAAATAGACTACCGGGATCTAAACAAAGCAAGTCCAAAGGATGACTTCCACCTACCACACATTGACATGCTGGTAGACAACACAACAATATTCAAAGTCTTCTCCTTCATGGATGGATTTTCGGGCTATAATCAAATCAAAATGGGGCCATAAGATATAAAGAAAACTTCATTCATCACCCCATGGGGCACCTTTTGTTACAAGGTAATGTCGTTCGGTCTGAAGAACGCAGGGGCAACCTATCAAAGGGCCATGACGACCCTGTTTCATGACATGATGCACAAAGAGATTGAAATGTACGTCGATGACATGATTGCCAAATCTAAAACAGAAAAAGAGTATGTGACACACCTGTCAAATTTATTCGAGCGTCTGAAAAAATACAAACTTCGCTTGAATCCCAATAAATGCACATTCAGTGTCCGCTCAGGAAAACTCTTAGGATTCATCGTCAGCCAGAAAGGAATTGAAGTTGATCCCGACAAGGTCAAGGCCATTCAAGAAATGCCTTCTCCAAAGACTGAAAAATAGGTCAGAGGATTTTTGGGACGTCTGAATTACATCTCCAGATTCATATCCCTCATGGCCGCGACATGCGCGCCGATCTTCAAACTACTCAGAAAGAATCAAAGTTTTGTATGGACAGAAGACTGCCAAAAAGCTTTCGACAACATCAAAGAATATCTGTTGAATCCACCAATTATGTCTCCTCCAGTGGATGGAAGACCACTGATCATCTACCTAACAGTCTTGGAAGACTCCATGATTTGTGTACTTAGCTAACAAGATGAAACAAAAAGAAAAGAGTCTGCTATTTACTACTTAAACAAGAAGTTCACAGACTGTGAAACCTGGTACACTATGCTCGAGAAAACTTGTTGCGCTCTGGCTTGGGCAACCAAACTGTCATACCCCAAATTTTGACCACAAGATTTCCCATCATTGTGACACTCATCACTACAATATGGATGTACCATCATGCCTCATCAATCTCCTCAAAGATAGTTGAGCATTCACTATAATCAAGAATTAGGGTTTCCATCCCTCTCTGAGCATCTAGACAAAAGATCAATCAAGAAATGACATGATCTTCAAAATGTCCAACCTCTCAAACACCAATAAAGGATCAAGAGGACTCCCACATCAAGAAACAAGCACAAAGTTGCAGCATTCCAAGTGGAAGGAGCCTCAAAATACCCAGTGTCACCAAATTAGGGTTTTTTGTCGACTGAGGCTCCAGAGTGAAATTTTCATAGGAGATTGAGCCATGGCTTCAAAATATGACTCAATATGTTCAAAAATTTCCTAGGTGTCCCTTTACAAAGTTAAATCACCCTCAGAGAATCCATTCCTCAAAAGTCGGGAATAAGGGTTTCTTCGCGCCGAACCGCTCCGGAGCCAAAAGTCAAAACATGACTTTTTTGGCAAAAATGATCCTTGTGACTCATATTTTCATAAAATATGATTTATAATGTCATTTGAACAAGAGTTGATCAAGAAATCATGATAATTTGTAAAAGGGGTAACCTTGGAAATTTGAAAAAATTTCTAAGTTACTAAATTTGGATGGTTTTGGTGCCAACTTCCAAGGACCATAACTTTTGATCCAAGCAACCATTTAGAGTGATCCAAAGCCTGATTTGTAGGTCTTCCTACATTCTACAAAAGCTTCAACTACATGAAACTCTAATTCTTCATGGATTTTTGGTTATGGATGGATCAAAGTGGTGAAAAATCAAAGACTTAACACTTAGTATAAAACTGTCTAAGTTTCAGCCTTGAACATCAATGTTCATGGGGATTTTTCAACTAATTCTAGATAGTTTCAAGACAAAATATGACTACACATGAATTGTACCATATAAGGGCTTTTAAAAAAGTACATGAGCATTCCATAACTCCATTTGAGCAAGGAGATATGATCCTCCCAAGATGACACTTTCAAACTGTCTTGTACAAGACAGATTTGTGCATTCTTGCTCGAATAGGTTAAGTTAGGAAATTAAAAGCCTTGTCATCCATTTGGACACCTCAAGGGATAACACCAAAGGGAAAAGATATGATCCACAAGCCTCCCAAGTCCAAGGATCTACATGTAGCTATGTGTCACCTAAAAAGGCTAGAAATCTCAAAGACTCCAATTTTGTTTCAATGCATTCGATAGATTCACAAGGTGGCAAGAATTAAGACATTGCTAACTGAGTTGAGTCAAGCCTTATCTCTGAACCAAAGCTACAATAACCTGGTGCACCGAGCCAAGTCAATGGCTATAGAAGACTTGGATTCCTTTATGCAACCATTGGCCAAAGACGTGTACCAGTTGCCATTCACTATTGCTTGAAAAACAAACTTGCTCTACTATAAATAGAGCTCATTTGTGATCAGTTTAAGTACACTAAAGCCTCAGAACACTGGCTTTACTCAAAATCTCTCTTTCACTCCAAAAATTCCTTCATTTGCAAGTCACTATCGAATTTTTCATTAGAGAGCCATTCCATCACCACCAATTGTTCTAACACATTCCATACATCACATATGAGTTAATCAAACACTCCTCACACTTCTGAAACATCAGGATCATCATATCAATTTCTCACTTGGATCAATTACAGTCAGAGTTGAGCTAGCCTATCCATAGAGTTTCAAAACATCCTGAAGGTTGCAACACAATACTTGAGGCCTAGGGAAGCTATCCAGATCATTGTTTCACTTCTGTAACACCTCTACCACTGAAATCGATTCCTTCTTGCAGAGGTAATCCTTAAAGTTTCAAACTCAATGAATCATGCATCATAAACATGTTTTCAAGATACCATTGTATTTTTGGATGTTCATAGATCATTTTCCCTCAATCAATTGCTATTTATCTTATGTGTATAGGATTTATTATAGTTTTTTCATTTTTTAGGGTTCATCTGATCATCACGTAATAACTCCCCCTATACTTAAAATAAATGAAATTAAATGCCACCATCGTGTTCCTTGATTAAAAACGAGTGATTTTCATGTTTACATCATCCCATTTCATTATGTATTGAGTGAGATAGCATGGATTTTGCAAATCCGGCTAGAGGTTGAAGATGAAGTTCTTCGCGCAAATTTTTTAATTTTACCATGCGTGTATCATATATTATGTGTTGGTTGCGTTTCAATATCACCAGCACACGCTGGCTCAGTTGGCAAGGGCGTGTTTTGCTTGTATGTCGGTGAGAGGTCGTGGGATCAATCCTCACCTATGACAAATTTTTATCACTTGTCCAAATTCATTTCTTTTTTTCATATTATTTTCTTAAATGATTTGAAAAATTAATTTCTCTCTCATTTTTTTATCATTTTTTATTGGTTCTTTTTATAAAAAGTCACAAAAATGTTAAATTATTTTATTTTACAAAAAAATTCCAAATTATATTATTTATTTAATATGGTTAGAATTTTTGTAATTAATTTCATTTTTATTTGTTTTTAAACCTTTTAAAATGGAATTCTCACTTTGATCTTTTCATTTCAACTGAATTTTAATCTTTTATGTGGTTAAACATAATTTTTAAAACATTTATCCAAGATCACAACTTATTTTTCACACTGTCATACCCCAAATTTTGACCACTAAGATTTCCCATCATTGTGAAAATCATCATCACAATATGGGGGGAACCATCTTGCTTCATCAGTCTCCCCAAACATGGGTGAGCATCCACTGCAATCAAATTTAGGGTTTCAAGTCCTCTCAGAGCTTTAGACAAATGATCAATCAAGGAAAGACATGATCTTCAACTTGTATAACCTCTTAAGTAGCTACAAAGGATAAAAAAGGACTCCCACTTCAAGGATCAAGCACAAGGCTGCTCCCTTTTAGGTGGATCAAGTCTCAAGATCGCTAGTATCACCAAATTAGGGTTTTGGTCGATCAGGGCCTCCAAAGGGAAATTTTCCTCTGGGCATTAGCCAAGGATCCAAAACACAACCTAATATACTCCATGGAACCTCATGGACCCAACCATCAAATCAATTTTTCCTCAGGGGATGCATACATCAAAAATCAGGAATTAGGGTTTCTTGACATAATTCACCCTAAGTTGACTTTTAGGGCAAATCATGAGCCAAGACCTCAAGAGAGAGATTGAGAGTCTATAATGAACTATATTGATGCATTTGGATCAATGGATTAATCCAAGAAGCTTGAGCAACAAGTCTCAATTTCATCTGCACCACAATTAGGGTTTCGCGAGGAATGTCAACTGTAACTTTGACTTTTGACCAGGACATGCTCCCAAACCCTAAGACATGATTCAATATACCCTATGACACCCATGGAACATGTCCATCAAGTTTGATTTAGGTCAAGGACATGATTTCATAAAGGATTGCACAGTTTGGAATTCATCTGATAAAAAGTCAACTGTGCACAAAAGTCAACTTTGACTTTTTGAGATTTTTTCACCAAAATGGATGTTTAACCCTAAAATGATGTTAATGTATGATTTTAATCATCATTCATCAAGAAAAATCAAAGAAAGTGGGATAACTTGTAAAAGGGGTAACCATAAAAACTTAGAAAAATTTCTAAGTTATGGAAAAAGTGACACTAATGTGCCAACTTTGGAGGACCATAACTCCTAAACCACACGGCCATTGTGCCCCATTCAAAGCTTGATTAGTAGATCTCATTGCCCTCTACAAAAGCTTTATACTGGCCTATGTCCAAATTCCTCATGGATTTTGCGTTATGGAGTGATCAAAATCAAGAAAAGTCACTTTGTTCCAACACTTAGTGAAAATTTCACTAAGTCAGATTTTACCCTACTTTTTGCCAAATGTAGGGGGATTTTTTTCACTTGGATTCAAAAGAGATGAAAACCAAACATGTTCAAACAGTTGTTGTATCATGTAAGGGCTTTCCAAAATGGCCAAGAACATTGCCAAATTCCATTTGAGTCATGAGATATGACATTGGCAAGTTGCCTTGCTGAAATCTGCCAAGGCAAGGCAGATTTTGCACTTTTGGTCGATTTGCCAAAATCAGCCAAATCCAAATGCACCTATCCACTTGGACACCTCTGAGGATTGAATCTAAAGGGGACAATCACTGAGCCTAGAATTGCCAAAATAGGGACAAGACTCTAATTTTTGATTGGAGCATTCAATGGAAGCATCAAGGTGGCATGAGCTGAGCCATTCTCAACTGAATTCAGTCAAGACTTATCCAAGACCAAGGGAACCACAGCCCTGTGCCCTAACCTCTAGTCAATGGCTAGAGGAGACTTGGATTTCCATTGGACAACATTGGCCAAACCTCTGCTGCAGCTGCCATTCACTGTGGATCCCAAAACAAACTTGCTCTACTATAAATAGAGCTCAATTATGATCAGTTTGAGTACACCAAAGCCATCAAACAGATGCTTTCCTCAAAATATCTTCTTTCACTCCAATTTTGCCTTCTAAGGCAAGTCGCTATCGGGTTTTGAGTTTGAGAGCTTTTCCAATCAAACCAATCACTCACACACCTCACATACATCATATAGAAGTGATCCAAACACTCACATAACATCTGGAACACTGATTTCACAAAATCACCAGCCAATTGCTCAAGTTCTTGACAGTTTTGCAGTTGAGGTACCATCTTCAACTCCAAACCATTTCAATCCATTCCAAGCATTCATACACACTCCATGGCACCTAGGGAAGCTATCCAGATCATTGGAACCTAGCTGTAACACCTCCAACACAAATCACGATCACCAGCTGCAAGTTGTAAGCATGAGCTATTCTAACTCTATGATCCATGCAATTTTTGCTGCACAATAATTTGGCCATATGTTCATAATCATGCATGGAATGTTTCCCCTCAATTAATTGCATTGTTTGAATCGTGTATAAAAAATCCTAGCCTTCATGCATAAATTAGGGTTCTTGAGGATTTTTATGATTTCTTGTTATATGTTTAATTTAAATGAAATTAAATACCATAGACATGATCGTGAGGTTGAAACGAGTTGATTGGTATGTGGATTGCATGATATGATTAAGTATTCAGTGAGATTGGAGAGAAAATGCAAATCTGGGCAAAACTGAAAAACGCGCGTGTTCTTGCCTTTGTTCTTGGCACCATTTACCAATATTTGAATATTTGAATTTTGTGATTTTATTTAATTGATTCAAAAATTAATTTCTCTCTGAGTTTTAATGATTTTGAGTTGATTCTTTTTTTAATAATTCACAAAAATGTTAAAATATTTTATTTTCCCAAAAAATCCCAAAAATATTATTTATTTTATATAATTGATATTTTTGCAAAGAATTAATGTTTTAATTGTTTTTGACATTTAAAATATTTTTTCCACCTTGATTTTGCAACTTTTAATGCCTTCTAATTATTTTGTAGGTCAATACATAATTTTTGAAGCATTAATCCAAGATCACAATTTGTTTTCCATATGTTAAATAATTTTGATCATTTTAATTGAATTTTTATTCAATTAAATATATTTTTGAAAACAAATTAGGGTTTTTGGATTAATTCAATCCTCATAAATCATTTTCAAAACACTCATGGGCCTCTAATAGAGTGTAAGACCCAACCCCCTTTGTTTTTGACGGTATCGGGACTTATAAAATACAAACGGCGCGATCGTCGCCTTTTGAAAAATAACCATCTGGGCCTCTCCTTGAGCTATAAGACCCATTCAAACCTTTTTTGGGCCTCTAATAGAGTGTAAGACCCAACCCCCTTTTAACCAAAATCATTTGGGCCTCGGATATTGTATAAACCCCTCTGCATTAAATGAAAACCTCGGCACGACCGACATTTTAAACGAAAAATCAACTGGGCCTACCCTCGTGTTATAAGCCCCACTCTTTTTCTTTAAACCTTTTTGGGCCTCTATTAGAGTGTAAGACCCAACCCCCTTTGTACAGAAAACTTTTTGGGCCTCAGTCACTTGTATAAGTCCCTCTGTACAAATTCAAACAGTGCGCTCACTGATAAAACCCTGGGCCTCTCCTTGAGCTGTAAGCCCCAAATCTTTCTTTCAAAGCACTTTCTCCTTTGATTTTGAATATACTGTTGTTTTTCAATCTTTCTTTGTTGAACAACTAACCAAACAGCATGGAAGCTCTACAACCGAGTAAGTGGTTATTGCTTTCATTTACCGCTTTCATATACATATAACTATATTGTGGGGCTGTTTCACTGTAAGTATTCTTTCATAAACTCATATCAACTGTGTATAATAGTATAGATATTTCGAGTTTCCCCGGCAACTACGTCTAGAACTAGGTGACGCCGTTTCATTTATTCGTAGAAATAGACAACTAGATCCCTAATAGGATCACCAGATACAGTCTTCTCTTCGGCTGTCCTCATTAGGAATTGTCAAAGAAACTCTACTCCCAGAGATGAATGTATTCTCCGTGAATGGAATCTTTGAGTTTCTTCCAAATTCTCGAACTTTCCTGGCTTGATCTATTCCTCGTGAATAGCCTGTCTTGAATTTCTCGGGGTTTGGGGACCCATCGGCTTCTTAAAAGCATCGACCTCCTCTTGGGCATCGTACAAGGATCCACAGGCTTCCTAAAAGCAACCTCGCCTCCTCTTGGGCTTAGTACAAGGACCCGCCAGCTTCTTAGAAGTCTTCACAGCCTCCTCTTAGGCTTCGTATAATGATCTATTCCTCCGGGAATGATAGCCTCATCTTGGGGTTCATACAAGGACCCGTCGGCTTCTTAAAAGTTTCCAGCCTCCTCTTCGGCTTAGTACAAATTGTCCCGACGACCTCCTAGAGGTATAGGAACAAAACTTAATCATCTGCATAGAACAGTCCTTTCAAAGAGTCTACTACTATTTCTCAAAGCATAGTACAAAAGATGAAACTCTATACTTGGACAGTCTAATCTCCTTGAGTCTCAAAGACATTCTCAAGTGAACCCTTCGTTAAATAGGAAGAAAACCCGTAGACTCGGACAGTCTCAATACCCTTCGGATTTCCCACTTCCTTAAAGAACAGGAATAACCCGGATCCTCGAATCAAATCCTTGAGGGCAAACATTGCTCATATAAGAACTGATTTTCTCTTTCAAAATCAGTATACTGGACCTGTCACTCAACTGAAACAGTCACCATAGCCTCCTCTTAGGCTTTGTATAATGATCCTTTTCAAGCGAAGTTAGCCTCTCTCTTGGGCTTTATACAATGATTCTCCCTAGCGGAGTCAAACAACGTTTAGCCTCTCTCTCGGGCTTTGTACGAGACACGTAAGAGACTCCCTCGTTGAGTCAATCGCCCCTTTCGCCTCCATCTCGGGCTTTATACGAGATACAAAAAGGTTCTTATTGAGCCAAACAAATTTTAGCCTCCATCTCGGGCTTTGTACGAGATACAAAAAACACTCTTGTTAAGTCAAATAGCCTCCATCTCGGGCTTTATACGAGATACCAAAAGATTCCATCGTCGAGTCAAAACCTTTTAACCTCTTTCTCGGGCTTTGTACAAGACACATATTAGCCTCCTCTTCGGCTTTGTATAAGAAAACCACTGGTTGATCCGATCAACCTTTTAGCCTCAAAGTTGTGCCTCGTTCACAGTACACAAACATCAACAACTCTTTCCCCTTCATCTAATTGTTGTAAGCGGCAAGCCTCTGGATAATCTACATCCATGCCAATGTCCCTCTTTTAGTATGAGAAATTCCTAAGGAAAGATAGCATTGCTCTACACCGAGTTAAAGTCTTCTCCTTCAGGTTAAAATCCCCTATAAAGGAAATTATGGCATTGCCGGATTCACACATCCCGGTTAAAGTAATTCTCCTTTATAAACAGTTGTGACATACAACCCCCTCTTTAGAGATGACAAATTCTATCTAAGGTCAACCCCTTCAGCTTCACATCTTGGGCTTTGAACAAGATACAAACCACCTTTCGCTTCACGTCTTGGGCTTTGAACAAGACACCAAAAACACCATTTCCTCCCATAGAATAGGAGGAACTACGAACGCTCTAATTTCCCTGTTTCGGTAAACGGGAATACGTTGGCATAAGATTGAAAGAAAAAATCTTAGCGAGCATACTAAACAAAAACCCAAAATCCCATACTCTCATGTATCTATCAAAAAGCATCAGTCCTAACATCCTAATCCTTGTTCCCCACCAGAAACCTGTCTGTCAAAATAGCACAAGAAAGGCCCCACCACATTGATCGCATCCGTAACCTAACAGACCGCTGTTTAAACTCAGTATGCAAGCAGGGTTAATTGGAGACATCTATTTCCCTTCCTTATTCAGCTCACAATAGGATAAAAATGAATCGACCTGTAGTAAACTCAACCGCAGAGAGCGACCGCGCTTAAAAACTGCGTCCAAAATCGCTCGCTACAGAAAAGTGGCGCCCACCGTGGGGCGTCTCATTCTTTCTTAACATTTAAGGTGAAAACCTTGGACAAATCTTTTTCATTGCATTGGCCACCACAGAAAAGTGGCGCCCACCGTGGGGCCCAATTTCTTTTTTCTCTTCACTTATGTGAAAACCACAGATTGGGGCTTCCGCCGGGGAACCCCTTTTCTGTCAGGAACTTAGGATTCATAGCTTTAAAGGTCTAGGATGTTTAGGACAAATATATATACTGCTTTTCCTAATTGCTATACGTGTTTATTTTTCTGCTAATGGGAATGTGTGTGATGCCGCATGTGGAAAGATTGAGTATACACTTAAGATAAGTGATGGCGACGAGGTCGACCATCAACCTCAGTGGAGGCTGACCAATGCAACCCATTCTCTCACCTAGACAATGGGCCGATTGTGATGTCTGAGAAGCTGAGGAGCCAAACCCTTTTGTAGTGTGGAAACTATCGGGAATAGTTGTTACGCGATACTACCCTCATTTGAGGCTGGTGATCTATTCTCGGTGAATGGCACTTACTCTAAGATTGCTCTACAACTCGCTGGCGATCCGCTTGTTGTTTTGCTTTCCTGGGAGGATCTGATGCTAATGAGTACAGGTACAAAAATCACCTTAGTATAAACCTTTGGGGATGGGTAGAGCCTTGACTTCATGACAACGACCCTTTGACCCCATGTTTTTTCTATGTTTTTGTGTGCTGCATTCATGCATTCATTTAAAAAACATTAAAACATTCAAAAAATTTCTCTTCTAGTCTTTCTATTTTTCAAATTAAACTAAGACTGTGATTGCAAATATCAGAGAAAAGGATTGCACTAATGGATTTCGGTAGAAGGAGAACCCATAGGTATACCTTCAAGGTTCCAAAGTCAGAGGATTTGAGAAGGTTAGCAAAGATGATCACTAACCCTGAGGCTTTCAGGGCCAAGCACGGAGGTTTGCTACCACTATTAAGAGTCCATGTGATTGAGGGAATCATGGATGCGCTCATTCAGTTTTATGATCCAGTTTATCACTGTTTCACATTCCCGGATTACCAGCTTGCACCAACGCTGGAAGAGTATTCTCATCTTATTGATTTACATATCACTGATCGAGCTCCATTTTCTAGACTGGAAGAAATTCCAAAGAATCAGACCATTGCAAGAGCAATTCATTTGGACGAGTCTGAGGTCAAGACTCACATGACTACCAAGGGTGGCATACAAGGTTTTCCAGCCCAGTTTCTGACAAAGAAAGCTCTGTACTTCGCTAGTATAGGGAACGTGACTGCTTTTGAAAGCATCTTTGTTTTACTCACCTACGGGTTATTTTTGTTTCCCAACATCAATAACTTTGTCGATATTAACGCCATTAAGGTTTTTCTCATTGGAAACTCTGTGCCGACTTTGCTCGCAGATGCGTATCATTCTGTACACTTGGGAAATTTGTACAGCGGAGGGGAGATCACATGCTGTGTACCTTTGCTTTACAAATGGTTTATCTCCCACTTGCCCAAGTTTGCTGCTTTTTGGGATTGCAAGAGTGCCTTACGTTGGTCGCAGAAGATCATGTCCCTCACCAACTCTGACATTGATTGGTGTAATAGGATTTATGATGGAATCAGAATCATTGATCGTTGTGGAAACTTCCCCAACGTACCCCTTATAGGAACTAAGGGAGGAATCAATTACCATCCAGTTCTCGTTCGTCGTCAATTTGGATACCTGATGAGACACGTCCCACGGGGTGTTCATCTGGAAGGTCTTTTCTTCAAGGAAGGAGAAAACAACAGAGCACTAAAGACGGAAATAGTGAACGCTTGGAAACACGTTCATAAGAAAGGACGAGAGTCTCTGGGAAAACCAGACCGTGTCTCGGTGGAGCCTTATCTCCATTGGGTACAAACTAGAGCTCTCAAGCTAAAAATGCCTTATCCTCGTTACGGAATTCTTCTGCTGATGGAATATGTCATGTACTTAATGACGGAAACTAAAAAGCTTCAGGTTACTCTCAACAAAGTTCAAAAGGAGAGAAGGTCTTGGAAGAACAAGTAGCGCACCCTCGACATAGAGTGCATCAAAATACAGCAATTACTAAAAGAAAAAGATGCTCTGATTGAAATTTTGGAACAACATGCTGTAGAGAATCAAGATGACCAAAGGAATTTGCTCGCTCCTTTCACTTGGCAAAGGAATGACAACCCGACAACGGCCGAAGAGCCCCGGTCAAAGAAAAGGAAGATACCAGAATCAGCACCCGTTTCTCTTCAGAGAGGACTCGGGACCCATTAGCTTAGGTTTCTGTTTCTGCACCTTGTAATCTACTGTATTTCCATTTCTGTAATCCTTTGAATTCAATAAAAAGGGGTCTCCCCGCTGTTTGATATTTGCAATCTAATTGTCAAAGTTTATTTTGATTAAACCAAAAAACAATTAATATAATCATTGCATTCATCATTCCCACATCGCGTATTCTTCTTACCTACGAATCTCACGTTTGTGTCTCGGTTCTAGAGTCAAACTGTCTCATTCGTACAATACTCGGGCCAATTGTCAGAAAAGGATGGATGATCTTGAGGAAGAAAACAGAGAGTTGAAGGAAGAGATCGACACTCTGAGAGAGGATATGAGAAAGCTTCGTAACGACATGCAAGCCATGGCAGAAGCTCAGCTACAAAGAACTGTGATCTCAGAGATCATCTCAACGCCCATAATGGAGAAGTATAATCCTAGGTATCAAATACCGAAAGATCGTCCTTGGGGCATGCCTGTTAACTATATCCCGGAAGGATATGTTCCGCCGATCACTGAAGATCAGGGAATCACAATAGAAGCCGCTGGGCCTGAAGGTTACAAACTTCGGGAAAGCGAAGATGCCAGAGGCATATTGAAGACTCCTGAAGGTTACAAACTTCGGGAGACACCAAGATTCACTGTCTTAGTCATGGTACCACCCCCTGTGGTGCACACTGTCCCGGAAGGACAGATTCCGCCAATACCTGCTGGTAAAAAGGAAACTTTGTTTGACATAATGGATGAATTCCAGGAACAGTTCTTGGAAATGCAGAAAGAACTGCAATCCATCTGCGGTTAGGATTTATTTGGAAAGGACGCCACAGACCTCTGCTTGGTCCCCAATGTGAAAGTTCCGCACAAATTCCAAGTGCCCGACTTTGAAAAATACAAGGGTAACTCTTGCCATCAAAGCCATCTGGTGATGTACGCTCGGCGGATGTCAGCTCAGACGGAGAATTAGGACCTACTGATTCACTACTTTCAGGATAGTTTAACCGGTGCCACATTAAAATGGTACATGGGTTTAAACCGTGCCACGATCAGCACATTCAGAGATCTTGGCACTGCCTTCGTCCAACAATACAAATACAATTTGGACATGGCACCTGACAGAGATCAACTCAGATCGATGTCTCAAAAGGACAAGGAAACCTTTAAGGAGTATACTCAAAGGTGGCGTGAAATCGCCGCTCAAATTTGTCCACCTCTTGAGGAAAAAGAGATGACAAAGATCTTCTTAAAAACCTTAAGCTCATTTTACTATGATAGAATGGTTGCCAGTGCACCCAGTGATTTCACCGAGATGGTGGGGATGGGCGTACGTCTTGAGGAAGCCGTCCGAGAAGGACGTTTGGTAAAAGACACTGGATCGACGAGCGGTACTAAAAAATACGGTAGTGCTTTCCCTAAGAAAAAAGAGCAAGATATTTAGAATATCTCTCTCGGAAAACAAAGGCGACGTTATCGGCCGGTAGCAGCTGTAACTCCTGCTATCAGCCCTGCGCCTATTCCTACGTATCAACCTCAGGTTGCGTAGAGCCAACCTGATCAGCAAAGGACACAACAACCTCTTCAGCAGGCTCGTCCCCAATACAACAACCGTACAACACGGCCACCAGGATTTGATCCTATACCCGTGTCATACGCAGAGCTGTTTCCATTACTACTGGCCAAGGGGTACATTCAGACTAAGTCTCCTCTTACAGTACCGGAATATCTACCTTTTTGGTTTAAGGTGGATCAGACATGCCCTTATCACCAAGGAGGACCAGGGCATAACATTGAGACTTGTCTCAATTTCAAGTCCAACGTGCAAAAGCTTGTTAGGAGCGGGCTCTTATCTTTCAAAGATACGAATCCTAATGTTCTCACGAACCCGCTGCCTCAACATGAGAAGGCTGCAGTCAATTTGATAGAAGGAGAGACTAACAATGTCTATCAAATTCACGATGTACGCTTGTTAAAGACCAATCTGGTCAAGATGCATTGTAGACAGAGTGGATATGGTCATGTGCCACTTCATAACTATCATCAGTGTGATATCTGCCCTAAAGATAACCAGGTATGTTCTGTGGTGCAAGCAGCTCTACAGGAACAAATGGATCTCGGATGGATCCAAGAGCACCGAGTTCGTGGTGTTAACATGGTTTACACGAATTCTAACATCATTCAAAACCACGACATCCGTGCGATGGATGCCAACTTGGTTCTTGCCTGACTTGCTCGGCAAACAAACAGGGATGCTCTTTCTTACAAGAGGCCCTCCAGCGTCAGATGGATCTTGGATGGATCCAGGACTACCATGATAAGAACCCTTATCAGATCAACATGGTTCAGATCTTTGATATTCGCGTGATGAATACCAACTTAGTAGAGTTACATGCTGAACAGGTCCGACTCGGATTCTTAATATCACATGACTATCAAAGCTATAAAGCGGGTTGCAAAAATGATCGAGGTTGTACCCTTGTCTAGGAGGCACTTCAGCACTTGTTAAATCACTGGTGGATGCCAATTTATATGGATGAAGATACTCAACAAATTAGTATCAATAACAGGAATCCCACTCGGCGTCAAAGTCAGGATGTCCAATTCGTGGAAGCTAACCTAGTGAGGTTACATTGTATTCAAAGTGGGCGTGGCCAGGTGCCACCACACAATTACGACCGTTGTAGCGTCTGTTCGGAAAGTAACCAAGGATGTTACCTTGTGAGAGCAGCTCTCCAGGGTCAGGTGGATCGTGGACCCATCAACTGGACGCCGAACTACCTTGTCGATCAAGTTGAGGATGTTGTCACCGTCTCTGGTCGTCATAGGATCAGGGATGTTTTTGCCATTATCCCTCTACTTGACGAATAGAGAGTTCCCAACCGGGAACAGATCGAGATTATTTATGATGGTCAGAAAAATCAGAAGGTTCCCGTAGTTATTTATCTGCCAGGACCAACACCGTATGAATCAACTAAGGTTATCCCTTACAAATACGGTGCAACAACAATTGAGAATGGAAAGGAAATTCCATTACCCTCCGTTGTGAATATTGCAGACATCAGTCGTGTAACACGGAGTGGTAGAATCTTCAACCGAGGGGTTGGGGAAGCTAACAAAGAAAAGGAACTTCAGACGGAAGCTCCTGATCTACCAGTCGGTCAATCCAGTAATCCCGACCTTTCAAAAAATAACGATGAGATGCTGAAGCTTATCCAAAGGAGTGAATACAACATTGTTGATCAACTGTTAAAAACTCCTTCAAAGATCTCTGTGTTATCACTGTTACTCAGTTCAGAAGCCCATAGGGAGGCTATACAGAAAGTCTTGGAGCAAGCCTTTGTGGAACAGGATGTAACAATCAAACAGTTCGATAGCATTGTCTCTAACATCACTTCCTGCAATAATTTGGGATTTAGTGATGAGGAATTGCCTGAAGAGGGTCGCCGTCATAACATGGCGCTCAATATCACAATCAACTGCCAGGACGATGCTTTAGCCAACGTACTGGTAGACACAGGGTCAGCCCTGAATGTTATGCCGAAGTCCACTTTGATGCAATTATCATTCAAAGGCCCTCCGATGAGAATCAGCGAGGTCGTCGTCAAAGCGTTCGACGGATCCAGAAAACCGGTTATCGGCAAAGTTGATCTTCCCATAACTATTGGTCCTCACACTTTCCAAGTCACTTTCCAGGTCATGGACATCCGAACAACATACAGTTGTTTATTAGGAAGACCTTGGATACATCAGGCTGGGGCGGTCACTTCAACCCTCCACCAAAAGCTAAAGTTCGTCAAGAACGATCAACTTGTCACAGTTTGTGGGGAACAAGCCTTGCTTGTAAGCAACTTATCATCGTCTACTGGTATAGAACCCGAGGAGGTTATTGGAACGCAGTTCCAAGCACTGTCGGTGAGCAAGAACAATCAGTTCAAAGAAGGAACTTCCATTTCTTCATACAACGATGCTATCAAAGCGGTCGAGAGTACCGATACAACAGGATGGGGACAGCTTATCATTCCTACTAGCAATACAACAAAGAAGGGTCTTGATTTTTCTGCAACCTGTAGCCGGACAGCTACCAACGATGAAAGTCTTCATCCCCTTCAAAACTTCTTCCACAGTGGAGGTTTCCTTCACCCAGTGTCTCAAGCAGTACATGCTATCAATGAGGAAGATCCCTCTGAAACAGATAAAGAATGGAAGTCCTATCTTAACAAGGACGGTTATATGTCTCAGGACGAAATGCAAACTCCTTTTTGCTTTCCTACACAAAGTCCGAGATTTAAACCTAGATCAGACGTCTAAATGATCTATGGAGATTGTGATCCGAAAGGATGTCGTGCTCCACCAAACTCATTAGAGGAGGACACTCTGATGAAAGACCAATTTGGCTACAACTACTATGGCCCAATGGATGGTCTGCCAATGTGGCAGCCTTACCCAGGAGACTTGGGGCAAGAGAGTCAGCCGAACAATGAAAATCAGCTGACCGTCATTGAACAGAATACCTGTGTCCCCACCATGTCATGGGATCAACACTCAGGTCATTCAGAAACTACTCTACATGAAAATGAATTCGCAACATTTGCAAGACTTGAATTCATCAACTATACTTTTCCCGAGGTCAACGTCATCGAGAGAGATGACTCCTCCAGTTCCAAAGAAGTTTGGGACACCTTGGGACAACCGAGTGAAAAATACGACTATATGGTCAAGTACACCGCTCCCGAAAGCTCTCGTATCAGGCGCGAAGACATTCAGCCTACTGGATGGGGAGATACAGCTAAGAGCACAAATGCTATGCAAAATACAACTGAGGAATCCTCCTATGACAACTTTGCCTGGGAAACAGATTCCAATGATCCTGCTCCACTAGAAATCAGTGTCATTTCTGAAGACAAATCAAGGAAGGTGCCAGACTTTGTGATTCACCGAGGAGTTTTCCGCCAATGGGTTGTCGTCGAGGTTCCGAAGGTCGTTCATCAGTCAAAGTAATTTCCATTTTTTAACCTTTCACCCTGCCCAGGTGAAACAGATGTTTTGATAAGGCTCGCTTTCTGTAAATTTCCCTCTTCGCTTTGCCCGAAGCGACAGAGTTTTGTTTTATAGGGCTGTAGTTTCAAGGATCGACTTGTTCATTAATAAAATAACGTCGTTCTGTAATTTCCGCAATAATTGATGTTTTCTCTTTTTGTTTTTTTTAGAAAATGGTAATCCTAAAAAACAATTTAAAAATAAAAACAAGCAGTAAAATAAAACACTGCACACACTTGCATTTTCTCTATCTCTTCTAAACACGAATCATCACGTCATGCAGATTACTTGTTTTAAACCCCGTTGAAACATACGATCTGATGCCTTCTCCCAACTTTGAGTTCCCGATATTTGGGGCTGAAGAAGAAAATGACGACAAAATTCCAGAAGAGATCTCCCGACTACTCAGACAAGAGGAAAGGTTCATTGAACCTTACAAAGAACCGTTGGAAACGGTAAACTTGGGTTCAGAAAAAGAGAGAAAAGAAATCAAGATTGGGGCACTGCTCAGTCCAACTGCTAAAGAAAGTTTGATAAAGCTTCTCAAAGAATTCCCCGATGTATTCGCTTGGTCCTACCAGGATATGCCAGGGTTGGATACTAGCACCGTGGAACATCACTTACCATTAAGATCGGAATGTTCGCCAGTAAAGCGAAGGTTGAGACGCACTCACCCGGACATGGCCATCAAAATCAAAGAGGAGGTACAGAAACAGATTGACGCGGGTTTCCTCGCTACATCTGAATATCCTCAATGGTTAGCCAACATCGTACCCGTTCCGAAAAAGGACGGAAAGGTTAGAATGTGTGTTGATTACCGGGATCTGAACAAGGCTAGTCCAAAGGACGACTTTCCTTTACCACACATTGACATGCTGGTTGACAGTACAGCAAAGTTCAAAGTTTATTCCTTCATGGATGGATTCTAGGGCTATAATCAAATCAAAATGGCGCCGAAAGACATGGAGAAAACTTCGTTCATTACCCCATGGGGTACCTTTTGTTACAAGGTAATGCCGTTCGGTTTGAAGAACGCCGGGGCAACCTATCAAAGGGCCTTGACTACTCTGTTTCATGACATGATACACAAGGAAATCGAGGTATATGTCGATGATATGATTGCAAAATCAAAAACAGAAAGTGAGCACGTTGAACATCTGTCAAAATTGTTCGAACGTTTAAGAAAATTCAAGCTCCTCTTAAATCCTAACAAGTGCACCTTTGGTGTCCGTTCAGAGAAATTACTAGGGTTCATCGTCAGCCAGAAAAGAATTGAGGTTGATCCTGACAAGGTCAAGGCCATTCAAGAAATGCCTTCTCTGAAAACTGAGAAACAAGTCAGAGGATTTTTGGGACGTTTGAACTACATCTCCAGATTCATATTCCTCGTGACCGCGACATACGCGCCAATCTTCAAGTTACTTAAAAAGAACCAGGATTGTGTTTGGTCAGAAGATTGCCAAACCGCCTTCGACAGTATCAAGGAATATCTGTTGAATCCTCCGATTCTATCACCTCTAGTGGAAGGAAGACCACTGATCATTTACCTCACAGTCCTAGAGGACTCAATGGGATGTGTACTTGGCCAACAAGACGAAACCAAAAGGAAAGAGTCTGCCATTTGCTATTTGAGCAAGAAATTCACTGACTGTGAAATTCGGTATACTATGCTCGAGAAAACTTGCTGTGCTCTGGCTTGGGCAACCAAACGTCTTCGCCAGTACATGATTCGTCACACTACTTGGTTGGTCTCCGAGATGGACCCAATCAAGTATGTATTTGAAAAACCTGCTCTCACGGGAAGGATTGCCGGTTGGCAGATGTTACTATCAGAATATGACATAGAGTACCATGCTCAAAAAGCCGTTAAGGAGTATTTTAACCGATCATTTGGCTCATCAACTGATTGACGATAAAGAATTAACCAGGTTTGACTTCCCAGACGAAGATGTCATGTATCTAAAAATGAAAGATTGCGATGAACCGCTACCCGGTGAAGGGCCAGAACCAGGTTCCCAATGGGGACTTATCTTTGACAGAGCAGTTAATCATTATGGAAACGGAATTGGGGCAATCATTGTTACCCCTCAGGGTACCCACATTCCTTTCACCGCCAGACTTACGTTCAAATGTACGAACAACGAGGCCAAATACGAAGCATGTATCAAGGGTCTCGAAGAAGCGATTGATTTAAGGATCAAAAACTTGGACGTATATGGCGACTCAGCCTTGGTTATCAATCAGATAAAAGGAGATTGGAACACATACCAATCAGGATTGATTCCTTACAAAGACTACGCAAGAAGGTTGCTACCTTTCTTCGACAGAGTCGAGTTTCATCACATCCCTCGTGAGGAGAATCACATGGCTGATGCATTAGCAACTCTCTCTTCCATGATTAGTGTAGGTCAATGGAATGACATACCTAAGATCGACATAATGCACCTTGAAAGGCCTGCTTAAGTCTTCACGATTGAAGCAGTCATAGACGACAAACCTTGGTATCACGATATCAAATGCTTCCTTCAGAAACAAGAGTACCCACTTGGGGCACTAAGGAAGGACAGGAAAACCTTCAGAAGATTGGCTGGCAACTTCTTCCTGAGCGGTGATACACTCTATAAGAGAAATTTTGACATGGTCTTGCTCTGATGCGTCGACAGACCAGAGGCAGACATGCTATTGAAAGAAATTCACGAAGGATCCTTTGGCACTCATGCCAACGGACACACAATGGCAAGAAAAATTCTCCGAGCAGGGTACTACTGGATGACAATGGAATCCGACTGCTACAAGTACATGAGGAGGTGTCACAAATGTCACATATACTCTGACAAAATTCATGTACCGCCATCACATCTCAAAGTTCTTTCTTCCCCGTGGCCTTTTTCCATTTGGGGAATCGACATGATTGGCTTGATTGAGCCTAAGGCTTCAAACGGACATCGGTTCATCCTAGTAGCCATTGACTATTTCACAAAATGGGTCGAAGCAGCGTCATTCGCTAATGTAACCCGACAAGTGGTGGTCCGATTTATCAAAAACAATATCATCTGCCGTTATGGTGTTCCAAGCGAGATCATTACTGATAATGGATCTAACTTGAACAATAAGATGATGAAAGAGTTGTGCGTAGAGTTCAAGATCGAACACCATAACTCATCTCCCTATCGACCAAAGATGAACGGAGCGGTAGAAGCGGCCAATAAGAACATCAAGAAGATCGTTCAAAAGATGGTTGTAACCTACAAAGACTGGCACGAGATGCTACCCTTTGCTCTTCACGGTTATCGCACATCTGTCTGCACTTCAACAGGGGCAACCCCTTTCTCTCTAGTGTATGGTATGGAAGCAGTGCTCCCCATCGAAGTAGAGATCCCATCAATCCGGGTATTGATGGAAGCTAAGCTCACCGAAGCTGAAGGGTGTCAAAGTCGACACGACGAACTGAATTTGATCGAGGAGAAGCGAATCACGGCTTTATGCCACGGTCAGTTGTATCAATAGAGAATGAAGAGGGCGTTTGACAAAAAGGTCCGACCTCGTGTCTTCAGGAAAGGAGACCTCGTGCTCAAGAAGATACAATCATTTCTCACTGATTCTCGGGGCAAGTGGACTCCGAATTATGATGGCCCCTATATGGTCACAAAAGCTTTCTCAGGCGGCGCCTTGAGACTTGCAACCATGGACGGAGAGGAATTTTCCTACCCCATGAATGTTGATGTAGTCAAGAAATATTTCGCCTAAACTAAAAAAAAACGTCTCGGTGGATTGAAAACCCGAAAGGGCGGTCCAGGCAAAAGTTAGAGACAGCAAAAAAAATAAAATAATAAAATAATAATAAAAAAGAAAAAATCATCCCGATGGATTGGAATCATCATAGTATAATCCAGGCAAAAGTTTGGGATAATGGCAAGTAACTATGTTCAACAGAGGCAGGTCCCTCAACAGCAGTTACATCATCTGTCAGAAAACTCCAATTAAGGTCATCTTCGACAGAAGCTTAGGATGCCCCGAATTCAAAGTTGGTAGAAGGATAGTGGTCGTTATGTTTCAACGTAGCCCTTTTCCCTATAAATTACCATTTTCTAACTTTGTAATTACTCTTTGGAATCACGCGCTTGGCTGATTTCCATCCTATCAATAAAATTTGAGCCTTTGTGCTTTTGTTTGTAATTCTTATTTGTTTTAGCTTTACAGAACGACGTTGTTAACATGATTAACGATTCTTGAAAGAAAACAAAAATGAATTTACTTGTTAAAACTTTTTCTGCTTTTTAATAAAGTTGGCAATTTCTTTTGACTGTTGAACATCAAAGGAACATCGATCGCTTCTCCAGAAGTAGGAGAACTTCAAAGTGCAGAATCAAAGTACTCCTTCTAACCCAGTACGCCTGAATGAAGGATCAACTGTGTCAGAGACCTTATTTCATCTGACATACCACGGCAGAGTTCTTACCTCCTAAGTCCGACCAACATAGCTCCCAATCGGAACTATCTCTCCTAAGCAAGGTGGAATTGCTATCTTGAACCAGCGGTACTTCTTCACCCCGCAATGGCCGAGTATCCAGTCATGTTCATCTTTTAGTTTGTGTGTCGCGTCAGTTTTGTCAACATATACATACATACATCATGCATTATTGATTTTTATTCACATTTCATATTGCATCACTATCACTCTAGTCGGTCTTGTCCCCTAGTGATAGAAGTTCTCTCAGTCGGGTTGTCAGTTCTTACCTCGTCAGGAAACGCTGTGTTTGAACAACCTCGCCTCCAGTTTATTTCTGGAAGAAAGTTGGCCCTTGACCACTTTGATAACTTGAACCTTTGAAAAACCAGAGGAACTTTCAATCAGCATCACTCTTCGCCATTGAAGATGATATCCTTGCTTTCCCGGATTGAGGAAAATCCACAGAGAAAGCCTCGTAATCAGAGATTCGGCAGCATGCCAGTTTCGCTCCGAAAAGACCGCTGATGAAAAGGTCATCGGCACCTCAAAATTGGACCCCATCATATGGCATTTCTCTGGGAAGATCCCGAGAAAAGTATGATATAAGATCCCAAGCAACATCAGTCTCTCAAGAGACCTGCTTTCCCCCAGTAGAAATAAATGGTGTCTCCAACAGAGAAGTTTGTGCAACTCTACAACTCAGACGACTGGGTTCCCCAGCAAGTCTGACATTAAAAGTTTTTCCGTCAAATGGCATCTCTCCAAGAAAATTCGGCGAGAAGTTTGAGGGAAAACCGCTAACAAATAGCGCCCCTTGTCAATAAAGTTTATTGGCAAAAGAAACTAAGACCAGTTCCTTGGTAGGAAACCAAGATCGAGGGGAAGTTTATTTCAGAAACTAAGACCAGTTCCTTGGTAGGAAACCAGGATCGAGGGGAAGTTTATTTCAGAAACTAAGACCAGTTCCTTGGTAGGAAACCAGGATCGAGGGGAAGTTTATTTCAGAAACTAAGACCAGTTCCTTGGTAGGAAACCAGGATCGAGGGGAAGTTTAATTCAGAAACTGAGACCAGTTCCTTGGCTGAAGACCAGGATCGGGGCGAAGTTTACCGTTTCTAAGCATCATTGCTTAGTGAAAGAAGATTAATGCGTAAGCTACCATTCATAACCACCATCAAAATTTTGGGTATTCCGATATTTAATCCTCTTGCACCCCGAATGCCAGAATACCTTCGTCATTCACACCTTCGTGTCCAAGAAGATTAAATAAGGGCATCTGTCATACCCCAAATTTTGACCACTAAGATTTCCCATCATTGTGAAAATCATCATCACAATATGGGGGGAACCATCTTGCTTCATCAGTCTCCCCAAAGATGGGTGAGCATCCACTGCAATCAAATTTAGGGTTTCAAGCCCTCTCAGAGCTTTAGACAAATGATCAATCAAGAAATGACATGATCTTCAACTTTTATAACCTCTCAAGTAGCTACAAAGGATAAAAAAGGACTCCCACTTCAAGGATCAAGAACAAGGCTTCTCCCTTTTAGGTGGATCAAGTCTCAAGATCGCTAGTATCACCAAATTAGGGTTTTGGTCGATCAGGGCCTCCAAAGGGAAATTTTCCTCTGGGCATGAGCCAAGGATCCAAAACACAACCTAATATACTCCATGGAACCTCATGGACCCAACCATCAAGTCAATTTTGCCTCAGGGGATGCATACATCAAAAATCAGGAATTAGGGTTTCCTGACCTAATTCACTTCTAAGTTGACTTTTAGGGAAAATCATGAGCCAAGACCTCAAGAGAGAGTTTGAGGGTCTCTAATGAACTATATTGATCCATTTGGAACAATGGATTAATCCAAGAAGCTTGAGCAACAAGTCTCAATTTCATCTGCACCACAATTAGGGTTTCGTGAGGAAAGTCAACTGTAGCTTTGACTTTTGACCAGGACATGCTCCCAAACCCTAAGACATGATTCAATATACCATATGACACCCATGGAACATGTCCATCAAGTTTTATTTAGGTCAAGGACATGATTTCATAAAGGATTGCACAGTTTGGAATTCATCTGATAAAAAGTCAACTGTGCACAAAAGTCAACTTTGACTTTTTGAGATTTTTTCACCAAAATGGATGTTTAACCCTAAAATGATGTTAATGTATGATTTGAATCATCATTCATCAAGAAAAATCAAAGAAAGTGGGATAACTTGTAAAAGGGGTAACCATAAAAACATAGAAAAATTTCTAAGTTATGGAAAAAGTGACACTAATGTGCCAACTTTGGAGGACCATAACTCCTAAACCACAAGGCCATTGTGCCCCATTCAAAGCTTGATTTGTAGATCTCATTGCCCTCTACAAAAGCTTCATACTGACCTATGTCCAAATTCCTCATGGATTTTGAGTTATGGAGTGATCAAAATCAAGAAAAGTCACTTTGTTCCAACACTTAGTGAAAATTTCACTAAGTCAAATTTTACCCTACTTTTTGCCAAATGTAGGGGGATTTTTCACTTGGATTCAAAAGAGATCAAAACCAAACATGTTCAAACAGTTTTTGTATCATGTAAGGGCTTTCCAAAATTGCCAAGAACATTGCTAAATTCCATTTGAGTCATGAGATATAACATTGGCAAGTTGCCTTGCTGAAATCTACCAAGGCAAGGCAGATTTTGCACTTTTGGTCGATTTGCCAAAATAAGCCAAATTCAAATGCTCCTATCCACTTGGACACCTCTGAGGATTGAATCTAAATGGGACAATCACTGAGCCAAGCCTCCAAAGTCTTTGGAACAAGAAATAGCATGTTGAACCTAGAATTGCCAAAATAGGGACAAGACTCCAATTTTGGATTGGAGCATTCAATGGAAGCATCAAGGTACCATGGACTGAGTCATTCTCAACTGAATTCAGTCAAGACTTATCCAAGACCAAGGGAACCACAACCCTGTGCCCTAACCTTTAGTCAATGGCTAGAGGAGACTTGGATTTCCATTGGACAACATTGGCCAAACCTCTGCTGCAGTTGCCATTCACTGTGGATCCCAAAACAAACTTGCTTTACTATAAATAGAGCTCAATTGTGATCAGTTTGAGTACACCAAAGCCATCAAACAGATGCTTTCCTCCAAATCTCTTCTTTCACTCCAATTTTGCCTTCTAAGGCAAGTCACTATCGGGTTTTGAGTTTGAGAGCTTTTCCAATCAAACCAATCACTCACACACCTCACATACATCATATAGAAGTGATCCAAACACTCACATAACATCTAGAACACTGATTTCACAAAAATCACCAGCCAATTGCTCAAGTTCTTGATAGTTTTGCAGTTGAGGTACCATCTTCAACTCCAAACCATTTCAATCCATTCCAAGCATTCATACACACTCCATGGCACCTAGGGAAGCTATCCAGATCATTGGAACCTAGCTGTAACACCTCCAACACAAATCACGATCACCAGCTGCAAGAGGTAAGCATGAGCTCTTCTAACTCTATGATCCATGCAATTTTTGCTGCACAATAATTTGGCCATATGTTCATAATCATGCATGAAATGTTTCCCCTCAATTAATTGCATTGTTTGAACCGTGTATCAAAAATCCTAGCCTTCATGCAGAAATTAGGGTTCTTGAGGATTTTTCATGATTTCTTGTTATATGTTTAATTTAAATGAAATTAAATACCATAGACATGATCGTGAGGTTGAAACGAGTTGATTGGTATGTGGATTGCTTGATATGATTAAGTATTCAGTGAGATTGGAGAGAAAATGCAAATCTGGGCAAAACTGAAAAACGCGCGTGTTCTTGCCTTTGTTCTTGGCACCATTTTCCAATATTTGAATATTTGAATTTTGTGATTTTATTTAATTGATTCAAAAATTAATTTCTCTTTGAGTTTTAATGATTTTGAGTTGATTCTTTTTTTAATAATTCACAAAAATGTTAAAATATTTTATTTTCCCAAAAATTCCAAAAATATTATTTATTTTATATAATTGATATTTTTGCAAAGAATTAATGTTTTAATTGTTTTTGACATTTAAAATATTTTTTCCACCTTGATTTTGCAACTTTTAATGCCTTCTAATTATTTTGTAGGTCAATACTTAATTTTTGAAGCATTAATCCAAGATCACAATTTGTTTTTCATATGTTAAACAATTTTGATCATTTTAATTGAATTTTTATTCAATTAAATACATTTTTGAAAACAAATTAGGGTTTTTGGATTAATTCAACCCTCATAAATCATTTTCAAAACACTCATGGGCCTCTAATAGAGTGTAAGACCCAATCCTTTTTTTTGACCAAATCATTTTTTGGGCCTCAGTGTATTGTATAAGTCCCGATACCATAAAAAACAAATGGCGCGATCGTCGCCTTTTGAAAAATAACCATCTGGGCCTCTCCTTGAGCTATAAGACCCATTCAAACCTTTTTCGGGCCTCTAATAGAGTGTAAGACCCAACCCCCTTTTAACCAAAATCATTTGGGCCTCAGATATTGTATAAGCCCCTCTGCGTTAAAAGAAAACCTCGGCGCACTCACCATTTTAAACGAAAAATCAACTGGGCCTACCCTCGTGTTATAAGCCCCACTCTTTTTCTTTAAAACTTTTTGGGCCTCTATTAGAGTGTAAGACCCAGCCCCCTTTGTACAGAAAACTTTTTGGGCCTCAGTCACTTGTATAAGTCCCTCTGTATAAATTCAAACAGTGCGCTCACTGATAAAACCCTGGGCCTCTCCTTGAGCTATAAGCCCCAAATCTTTCTTTTTCAAAGCACTTTCTCCTTTGATTTTGAATATACTATTGTTTTTCAATCTTTCTTTGTTGAACAACTAACCAAACAGCATGGAAGCTCTACAACCGAGTAAGTGGTTATTGCTTTCATTTACCGCTTTCATATACATATAACTGTATTGTGGGGCTGTTTCACTGTAAGTCTTCTTTCATAAACTCATATTAACTGTGTAATAATAGTATAGATATTTCGAGTTTCCCCGGCAACTACGTCTAGAACTAGGTGACGCCGTTTCGTTTATTCGTAGAAATAGACAACTAGATCCCCAATAGGATCACCAGATACAGTCTTCTCTTCGGCTGTCCTCATTAGGAATTGTCAAAGAAACTCTACTCCTAGAGATGAATGTATTCTCCGTGAATGGCATCTTTGAGTTTCTTCCAAATTCTCGAACTTTCCTGGCTTGATCTATTCCTCGTGAATAGCCTGTCTTGAATTTCTCGGGGTTTGGGGACCCATCGGCTTCTTAAAAGCATCGGCCTCCTCTTGGGCATCGTACAAGGACCCACAGGCTTCCTAAAAGCAACCTCGCCTCCTATTGGGCTTAGTACAAGGACCCGCTGGCTTCTTAGAAGTCTTCACAGCCTCCTCTTAGGCTTCGTATAATGATCTCTTCCTCCGGGAATGATAGCCTCCTCTTGGGCTTCATACAAGGACCCGTCGACTTCTTAAAAGTTTCCAGCCTCCTCTTGGGCTTAGTACAAATTGTCCCGATGACCTCCTAGAGGTATAGGAATAGAACTTAATCATCAGCATAGAACAATCCTTTCAAAGAGTCTACTACTGTTTCTCAAAGCATAGTACAAAAGATGAAACTCTAGACTTGGACAGTATAATCTCCTTGAGTCTCAAAGACATTCTCAAGTGACCCCTTCGTTAAATAGGAAGAAAACCCGTAGACTCGGACAGTGTCAATACCCTTCGGATTTCCCACTTCCTTAAAGAACAGGAATAACCCGGATCCTCGAATCAAATCCTTGAGGGCAAACATTGCTCATATAAGAACTGATTTTCTCTTTCAAAATCAGTATACTGGACCTGTCACTCAACTGAAGCAGTCACCATAGCCTCCTCTTAGGCTTCGTATAATGATCCTTCTCCAGCGAAGTTAGCCTCTCTCTTGGGCTTTATACAATGATTCTCCCCAGTGGAGTCAAACAACATTTAGCCTCTCTCTCGGGCTTTGAACGAGACACATAAGAGACTCCCTCGTTGAGTCAATCGCCCCTTTCGCCTCCATCTCGGGCTTTATACGAGATACAAAAAGGTTCTTATTGAGCCAAACAAATTTTAGCCTCCATCTCGGGCTTTGTACGAGATACAAAAAACACTCTTGTTAAGTCAAATAGCCTCCATCTCGGGCTTTATACGAGATACCAAAAAACTCCATCGTCAAGTCAAAACCTTTTAGCCTCTCTCTCGGGCTTTGTACGAGACACATATTAGCCTCCTCTTAGGCTTTGTATAAGAAAACCACTGGTTGATCCGATCAACCTTTTAGCCTCAAAGTTGTGCCTTGTTCACAGTACACAAACATCAACAACTCTTTCCCCTTCATCTAATTGCTGTAAGCGGCAAGCCTCTAGATAATCTACATCCATGCCAATGTCCCTCTTTTAGTATGAGAAATTCCTAAGGAAAGATAGCATTGCTCTACACTGAGTTAAAGTCTTCTCCTTCAGGTTAAAATCCCCTATAAAGGAAATTATGGCATTGTCGGATTCACACATCCCGGTTAAAGTAATTCTCCTTTATAAACAGGTTTGACATACAACCCCCTCTTTAGAGATGACAAATTCTCTCTAAGGTCAACCCCTTCAGCTTCATATCTTGGGCTTTGAACAAGATACAAACCACTTTTCGCTTCACGTCTTGGGCTTTGAACAAGACACCAAAAACACCATTTCCTCCCATAGAATAGGAGGAACTACGAACGCTCTGATTTCCCTATTTCGGTAAACGGGAATACGTAGGCATAAGATTGAAAGAAAAAATCTTAGCGAGCATACTAAACAAAAACCCAAAATCCCATACTCTCATGTATCTATCAAAAAGCATCAGTCCTAACATCCTAATCCTTGTTCCCCGCTAGAAACCTGTCTGTCAAAATAGCACAAGAAAGGCCCCACCACATTGATCGCATCCGTAACCTAACAGACCGCTGTTTAAACTCAGTATGCAAGCAGGGTTAATTGGAGACATCTATTTCCCTTCCTTATTCAGCATACAATAGGATAAAAAATGAATCGACCTGTGGTAAACTCAACCACAGAGAGCGACCGCGCTTAAAAACCGCGTCCAAAATCGCTCGCTACACACACATGTTTGATAATTTTGATCATTTAAAATATTTTTTTATTCAAATTAAAATACATTTTTAATCATATTAGGGTTTTTGATTATTTTTACCCTTACAAACATTTTTCAAAACACCCTTGGGCCTCTTAATAGAGTGTAAGTCCCATCCCTTTGTAAATAAACCACCTTGGGCCTCAGTCAATGTACAAGTCTCGATACGTTTTAAAAATCTCGGCGCAATCGCCATTTTCAAAATAATTTTCATCCGGGCCTCCCTTTGGTTGTAAGTCCCATTTTTCTTCTTTCAAACACTTTTTTTGGGCCTCTAATAGAGTGTAAGACCCATCCCTTGTCACACACAAACTTTTTTGGGCCTCAGTCATTGTATAAGTCCCGACACAATTTTCAAAACGGAGGTGCGATCACTGTTTTGGATTATAGAATAATATCTAAAATTATTGTGAAATAAAAAGATTAAAATGATTAAACGATTTAACAGATAAGAGTAGATTGCTAGGGTTCGGTGAATGAATCTTCATGCAACTTTTACGACTTATAAATGCAATAACAAAATCAAAAACAGTTGATTACCAGTTCTTTAGGTTATCTAATCCTAAGTCCTTAGTGAAAAGATCTTTGATCATGTAATCTAATTACTATGTCCATAGATAATTACATTCATGCTCAAGCTTGTAAATATCAAGAAATTCCGGTTAAGATAAAGTATCCCTAGTCCTAGGTGATATTTATTAACAAATGGTCTTAGTCAGATCAACATATAACCACTGACCAGCATAAATTATATGTAAAGGTTCAAAATCCATTTTTTCGACGGTTTAAGCATTAAGCAAAGAACTAAGAACAAATCAACAATTAACGAATAAAATAGTCATTGCATTCATAAAATTGAATTCATTACAATCAGATTCAGGGTCACCCGCTAGTAATGGGGGGTTAGCTACTCATAAAGAAAAATAAAACAAAAGATGAAAATGTTGTCATTACAGAATCTCTCGAAGAATCAATCTTCAATTGTCCGAAAACTCTTGAACATATGAATCCCTTGTGAAAATCTGAGTCGTCAGCCTTCAAAACGTGTATTTTGCTCCCAAAAATCGTCCAACCCTTGCAAAATCGCGTTCCGGGACTAAATAGTCCAACTCTAGACTTTCAGCCATTTTGGACCTTAATACGCGTATTGACGTACCTAATACGCGTATTGGTCTGTTTTGCACCACATTCCCTACGCGTATGGACCCAGAAACCAGCCAGCACGCAAGATGATATGTGTATTGCCATTACCAATACGCGTATGGGCAGAAGCTCTCTTTTTCCTCAATTTTCTCAGCCCTCTGCCCATTCACGTACCATACGCGTACCAGGCAGGGCCTTACGCATATCACCTATATCAATACGCGTATGGGCAGTAAGTCTTCTAAATATTGCATTTTTCTTCCGCTTTCTCGAACCGGCTCGGTTGTACATCCAACGCTCGATCCTCTGAGCTTCCAAATCTGTATTCGACCTGCTGACATACCAAAAGCGTAAAATATCCTCTAGAAATTCATAATTCATGACACACTTGACAAAATCAAAATATACCTAAATACTACTAAAATAAACTGAAATTCACACAGTTTACCTGACTTATTCACAGTTAAATCGCGAAATACATAGCATAAATGGCGACTGATCACAACCCCAAACTTATCTTGTTGCTTGCCCTCAAGTAACATTCTATATAAAACATATCACGTCACCCCAAACTTATTATAAATACAGTTCTTACCACAATACTGCTGAAATCTTTCGCACTGAACCCTTCGATGTTGCCTTGGGTTTTCTGATTTTTCCTCATAACCAGCGAGCCAGAAACCTTTTCCTCTGAAACACTACTTCACCTGTCAACTTATATCACACTCTCACCAATTCTCTCGGGGTTAAAGTGTTATCACGCTCAAATCAAGGTAAGCAATATCATATCAGCAGTTTGAATAAATTCTCAAATCTTATCAACATGCACAAAACATACACTTTTTGAGGTCTTTAGGTTGTAACAGGGCTTGGGTTAAGGTAGGATATCAAAAGGAAAACATGGGTTTTTGGTTCAGAGTATGTGAGATCATTTGTGTCACCATGTTTTTTTTTCTTTTTTTTTTGTGTGGGGACTTTTAAACTCATTCTGGTGAATGCAAATTTTTTATTTTATTTTATTTTATTTTTTATTTTTGCACTCACCGTGTTTTACTTTCATCAGTCTGTATAGCTACCCCAAACTTAAAGGTTGTTATTCCAACAGCAACCCCAAACTTAAAATTTAACATAGATCTCCAAACAAAAACACTTACTCTGAACAGGGTATGGAAAATAAGTTGGCCAATGGGTTAATAATAACGGGTAAAAAAACAAAACAAGGGATACAGGCTCAAATGGGGTAAACGAAGGATAATAATAATAATAATGGGATGGCTTCAAAGGCTCTAGGTGATAAGAAAAAGAAGTGCCTCAGTGTGTGTACTCATACAGTTAATATTCAAAAAGAACGGACGCAAACTATGATAGATAAAGTCATACCTGATATTTCTCTCATGATGATTTGTCGTGTATGGTTTTTTCTGATCTCACTAGGATGGGTAAAGCTGACAGCGTCCATAATGTCCTATGTTCAAGGCTCTTTTGCTCCTGGTTCTAACACTTTATTTAACCAATGCGTCCGATCATAAACAGCAGTATCAAACCGTCAGGGTGACTGGATGCGAGGGCAAGTAAGTAAGTTGAGAAAGTCATTAGTATCATCCATTATCGCTAGTAACCATCAAATATCAACTGAAATAACTCAAGAAACTGTATGAAAACAAAATTCATTAAATTTGCAAAGCCCGAAAACGGGCACTTACACGACTTTCTAAAAGCAGAAAAATAAAATAGCAGGGAAATAAAAGTACAACATAAAGAACTAAAAATACACCAAAGAGAAATACCAGAAAGTACAAATAAGAATAAAAATAAAAATAAAAGTACTACTAAAAAGAAAAGAACTCAAAACAATCACTCAGAACTCTGCTCCGTCATCTCTATCCCGCATCTCAGCGTCAAAGTCTATGAGGTCAGTCGGCTCCATCTATAATCGCCCATGGACAAAGGCAGTAACCGGTGTCATCTCCTCCAATCGCTCTGGGGGTGTCTGCTGATGCTGAGGTCGATGAGGACTCTGATGATGCGGTCGCGGTGTGGACTGCCGAGGCTGAGGTACCGGCCCGCGAATCTGAACTGGGTGAGTCCACCCAAGAAAAGTAAACTGTCCATAATAAGGTGTTGGAGGGTCGCCACCGAACCTGTCTCTGAACCTCTGAGCCCTTTCCCACACGTCTGTCTGATGCGTCAGATCTCGACCAGAGAGTCCGTAATGATAGCAGAAGTCCTGCATCATGCAAAAATGGGACAACTGCATCCTATGCTCAAGTGAATCCTTATCAGTAACTGGTGGGGGTACTGGAGGTGCTTCTGGCGCTGTCTGATGGTCATCCTGGTGCTGAGTGCTGGTACCCGCCTCATGATCGTGCGATCGTCGGAGGGGTCGGCGCTCATCAACGGAAATAGTGTGTTTCTTCAGCCACATAACATCAAGACAATGTGTCGGTCTCATATAAAGGGAAAGGTCAATTATGGAATAAAGCGGAAAGATCCATAACCGATGTGTTTTACAAAATAAATCATTTTAGAGCATCCAACTATATACACAAAGGTACTACAAAATAAATTCAATAAATGTATACACATATATATATATAATCGTTCCCCGACTCCCGTGCTACGTATTAGAGCAGACACCAAGACCGACAAAATAACGGAGGGCTAATCTTCACAAAAAGACCTCCAGCAACTCTAATCTGCAATGCCTCATAGAGCATTATAAAATAGCAGAAGGGTGAGAAATAACAACTAAACCAAGATTGCATAATAATATGCAAATACATAACAATTCACATGCATAGCTATTCTCACCACAAACCCCACCTACTAATACATATAACATATCACATATACGTAACATATATCTATTAATCCAACAATATAGCATATATCAAGTATCTAATATACTCATATATTTGCACATAAGGCATACCAAGTCATAACATTTAGAAACACATTATACATCACATAGCACATGTCTACGCATAATACATATTATCCACAACCAATGCATTAATCACATATGCACATCAAATTACCAATGCTATCACAATCTCAACACATAACAAATTGATGCACAATTTCCACACATAATCAATCAAATCATGATTTTCCACACATAATGCATCCATTCATAATTCTCACACATAATCAATCAAATCATGATTTTCCACACATAATGCATCCATTCACAATTCTCACACATAATCAATCAAATCATGATTTATGCAAATGCACAGAGACCAACACAACGACTCTATGCAAATGCCATGTGGTACCGTCTTCCAATGCTTCTCATCACTAGTTCACTCAGGAACTCTGCTGGAACCATCGCTCGTTACTTAGGATCATTCATGTAACTCCCCGTCGGGCATACGATGTTCCCCGTCGCTCACACCTCTTATTTTTAAGGCACACAATCTGATCCAATTACTCACACCTCTTATTTTTAAGGCACACGACGTTTATGGATCGCTCACACCTCTTTGTATAAGGCACACGACCCGATCGCTCACACCTCTTTGTATAAGGGACACGATCGTCTATAATCATCGCTCACACCTCTTATTTTTAAGGCACACGATGTTATAGCAGATTCCCTCTGGAATCAATCCGTCTCTCAGGACGTTACCAGAATGCATATCATGATGCTTGGCATACAAGGACTCATGACATTCAAATACACATATAAATGCATTCATCTCCGTCAACAAAATCACACTTTGTACTTAAGCCCAAAACAATGCATTTAATTGCCATACGGCCACAAATCATCACAACACCATCTAAACACATGCATTTACATCATACAACAGCACCTTGCATGATACACATCAATTACGCACAGTTACAATGACAAAAGTCGACAAAACAACACCATTCAAATATCATACATCCATCACCAATGCGTATCAATCATGCACAACATTTCATCACATATATTCACGCCATATAACAACACACAAGCTATACATTACATATCAAAAGCATATAGAATGATAACACATCATTCGCACACCAATACGACGGTAAAAATCTGACAAACCAACACTTTTCCCAAAACCACGACCTAAATAAATCATCTACTGCCCTCCAAACCATTTTTAAGAGAAAGAATATTTTACTAGCTTTCCAACGCTTCGAACGGGGACCAAAACCGACTTACGGTTCAAAAGTTATGAATTTTTGAAAATAATATTTTTCTGAAACTTACAGTGTTAATCGGTTAACGCATATCGTTAACCGGTTAACCATCGCGAAACAGCAGAAAAACCCCATTTTTATGACACAAAATCCCTCCAAACTTGTCCATAAACCCCCCAATCACACCGACAAGTAATCCCGACTAAATCCTATCATTTCCCGACTATTCTACGCGAACTATTCCGCATTCTAACCGTGAAAACATCGATTTCTATCAATTGCTCACAAATTCAACCAAATAGAAAACATATATTTTTCACCCAAACATCCAAACAAAACATACATATACATATACAAGCATGATATAATCGAAACTTCTCACCCTTACCCGATTATTCGCGCTTGAAACGGATGAATTCTCGATTTTTCCACTTTTCCTCTTCTCCCTTTTCTTTCCTCTCTTTTCTCTTCTCTTCTCTTTCTCTTCTTTCTTTTTCTTTTCCTTACTATCTTTTCTCTCTTTTCTTTCTTTTTATAAACATATCTACCCCCAAAAAGACCATAATACCCCTCAGCTCAAATATCTCCCAAACGCTCTCAAAATGCGATAAAACATAAACAGTGATGAAAAATGATATATTGTCAGATAAAAGTCAATAATAAAATAATACAAAACCAAAACCAATTAAATTTACTCTATTAAATAAATCTAACAAAACTGGGGCATTACAATTCTCCCCCACTTAGACATTTTCGTCCTCGAAATTATACTGAGACGAACAACTCCGGACACGACTCTCGCATCCGACCAACAAACTAACATGCTCACAAAAGGCACACCGCGAACAACACAAACTGACAAACCACCTTGCTAACAGCAACCACAACAACGACACGACACAGATAACAACTACAACGACAAGATGCAAAGCCCATACAATGCACTTGACGACCAACTCACGACTCAAGGAAAACCATGTTGCCAAACTCCCACATAAGGATTAACCACACGCACTCGAACCAGCACCATGGAAACGAGGCAACAACACAAACAAGAACACAAGTTCCACGACACAACATCGATTAAACAACCTCCACACAACCATAATACCAACATCCTTGTCACACAACATTATTACAACCATGCTACGATTCCCCAATCGACCATATAACCAAAACATCCATCTACATAGTAGCCCATGCATAATATTTAAACCTTCCACCTATCACTTCCATTCCGGAACGTCCAATGGTCTCATCATTCCTACATGTTTCCAACGTTCAACCTACGAACTCTTACAAGTCACACACGCAAATACGAAATGTGCAGCATCACGCTTCCGCTGCGCACTCTGATTACTCGTAACCATCAAAACTATCAATCCCACGTCCAAAGTCTAACTCTTTCTCATATTCACCAAAAAGCACTGTTCACTTTTAATATACCCAACCTCACACTAACAGATGTCCATTCACACACCAACTCAAATCTCTAAATTCTTCCAAAAGTTCCCACTCTTTAACCATCGAAGCAGACATATGTAAAAACTTTCGACTTAACTCATCAGGCACGACATTAACTTCACCAATAGGATAATTCGAGCCAAAGTCATAACTCGTCACGAATTCTAACCATCCTCGTTGTCTCATACTCTATTCCTTCAGACCAAACAGACACTCAACATTCTTGTGATTACTTAAACACTTCGAACCTAGAACCATAAAGATAATACCTCCAAATTTTCCAACACAATACAACCGCAACCAATTCCAAATCCAGAATAGTATAGATCCTTTTATGAATCCTCAATTGTCGTAAACCATAAGCCACGACTTTACCCTCTTGCATTAACACACTGTCTAAACTCCTCAAAGACACATCTCACAAACGGTTTATTAGGATCATCCAGAATCAAAACTGAAACCGCAGACAACTTCTACTTCAGCTCAGCAAAACTTACTCACAACGAATATCCAAAACAAATGACTCACCCTTTGCAAGTCAACTTAGATAACAGAAGTACGGACTTAGCAAAGTCTTCCATAGCCTTCTATAACAACCAACTGAGCCCAAAAGTTTCTAATCTCCTTAACCAACTTCAGAGCTTCTCAATGTAGAACTGCATCTACTTCCGATGGATGCATAACCATACTCTCATCCGAAATAACATATCCAAGAAACTAACCTTTTTCAACCCAAATTCTCACTTGAATAACTTAGCATAACACTCTGTCTCCTTTTCAACACTTGCAATTCAAATCTCAAACACTCTACCTGTTCTTCCTCTGGGTTTACAACAGATCCGAATATCCTCCATCAAAGCCATTACGAACTTATCCAAATAAATATAGAAGATACGATGCATCTATTCCATAAACCTTACACACGCATTACTAACACCAAATAACATCACTGCACCTTGTAATGCCCAACCAAATTCCAAAAGATATAAATTCTTAAAGATTTTGCAAAATTTTCACTGGGTAACTGGTTACTCACATACAAGCTTAACCGAGTAAATAACAACCTATTCCGAGGATAACAAACCTAACTAGTCACATTAAATCGATCAAAGCCTCAACTCACACAATTCACCACTCTTATCAAACATTCCAAACAATTGCAATCCCACTCGACCTCAACCAAACTATTCCAGTCATTTATTCCCGAAAGTGGACACTTATTCTCAATCGTTACCTTATTCCACTGTTAGTAATCCATACACAAGTCCTTCTCTTAACCATCCAAATTCCATAAATCCCAACATGTAGCAACAACCAACCAAAAAGAACTCTTAAATATTACATCCATACCTAAGGGTTCTCTCAGAATTTCCATTGATGCTCTACAATTCCAAAGACTCCAAACCTCACAAGAACTCTAAGTTTTACTTTCCATAGTCTCAATACCTTCATACACATCATGCTTGTTATTCCATTCAATCATCAGTTCCTTGTATTACTATCAATACTGGAGCTCTCTAAGACAGCACACTTGGTCTCACAAATCCCTTTTTCCAGTAAATCTTCATACCGCTCTTTCAATCTGAGTTTCACTTCCTAAAAGTTCTTCTACTTACTTAGCAGATCCAAACCTCAAATCCTTACCTTCGTCCAATTTGAGTTCACACTCTTCTCTCTGAGAACAACCATTAACGATGCCCAATCATTCTCTCTCAAAACTTCCCAACTGGACCAACATACCAAAGCCTCTAATCCGTCTCATCTTCTAGTATAAGAATCTTCATCAACTCATTAAAACAATCCGTAATCATTTTCTTAATTCCAAACAATTCATTGCACACACTATCAAAGCCGGAAAGACACGCCTATTCCATCCAACATAATTTCCGTCTGCTATCAACAAGAGATTAAGGGTGATCAGTTCCTCAATTTGTAAATAGACAATCGACAATCATGATAGGGCATAAACCGTCTTTACCAAACTATAATAGCATTCCTTACATCCTGCGCACAAAACTACCTAAGGCACAAATCCTTAGTTGACATAAACCTTACCTCCGCATTCTCTCCGGAACCGGGAACCACACTGTCCAAACAACACTTACACTCTTGTAACAAACGGCACACAACCGAAGTAACTTTGAAAAGTTCCAGCTTCTCCCCCACTTATCTCGTTCTCAATCCTGAAGACAAAGGATTAGAAAAACCAGAAAGTACTGACACTGCCTCCACACACATATCACGTACTAAAGAACAAACAACATCGACAGTATTTAACTGTCACACCAACTGGCTCAACAACTTGCCCGGACGGACCGACCTGCTCTGATACCACTTATGTAACACCCTTTTCCCATCGCGAATAAATAATACATAAATAAATCAGAGTAAATAAAAAATTATTTTTCCGACAGAAACAAGGATGCAACATTTAAAGAAATAAAATACAATCCCTGCTCAATTATTTGATACATAAAACATAATAGAAAAATCATTAACGGGAAACTTTTTCCATATAAAGGGAAAGGTCAATTATGGAATAAAGCGGAAAGATCCATAACCGACGTGTTTTACAAAATAAATCATTTTAGAGCATCCAACTATATACACAAAGGTACTACAAAATACATTCAACATATATATATATATATATATATATATATATATATATATATATATATAATCGTTCCCCGACTCCCGTGCTACGTATCAGAGCAGAAACCAAGACCGACAAAAGAACGGAGGGCTAATCTTCACAAAACGACCTCCAGCAACTCTAATCTGCAATGCTTCATAGAGCATTATAAAATAGCAGAAGGGTGAGAAATAAAAACTAAACCAAGATTGCATAATAATATGCAAATACATAACAATTCACATGCATAGCTATTCTCACCACAACCCCACCTACTAATACATATAACATATCACATATACGTAACATATATCTATTAATCCAACAATATAGCATATATCAAGTATCCAATATACTCACATATTTGCACAAAAGGCATACCAAGTCATAACATTTAGAAACACATCACACATCACATAGCACATGTTTACGCATAATACATATTATCCAAAACCAATGCATTTATCACATATGCACATCAAATTACCAATGCTATCACAATCTCAACACATAACAAATCGATGCACAATTTCCACACATAATCAATCAAATCATGATTTTCCACACATAATGCATCCATTCACAATTCTCACACATAATCAATCAAACCATGATTTTCCACACATAATGCATCCATTCACAATTCTCACACATAATCAATAAAATCATGACTTATGCAAATGCACAGAGACCGACACAACGACTCTATGCAAATGCCATGCGGTACCATCTTCCAATGTTTCTCATCACTAGTACACTCAGGAACTCTGCTGGAACCATCGCTCGTTACTTAGGATCATTCATGTAACTCCCCGTCGGGCATACGATGTTCACTGTCGCTCACACCTCTTATTTTTAAGGCACACGATCCGATCCGATCGCTCACACCTCTTATTTTTAAGGCACACGACGTTTATGGATCGCTCACACCTCTTTGTATAAGGCACACGACCCGATCGCTCACACCTCTTTGTATAAGGCACACGACCCGATCGCTCACACCTCTTTGTATAAGGCACACGATCGTCTATAATCATTGCTCACACCTCTTATTTTTAAGGCACACAATGTTATAGCAGATTCCCTCTGGAATCAATCCGTCTCTCAGGACGTTACCAGAATGCATGTCATGATGCTTGGCATACAAGGACTCATGACAGTCAAATACACATATAAATGCATTCATCTCCGTCAACAAAATCACACTTTTCACTTAAGCCCAAAACAATGCATTTAATTTCCATACGGCCATAAATCATCACAACACCATCTAAACACATGCATTTACATCATACAACAGCACCTTGCATGATACACATCAATTACGCACAGTTACAACGACAAAAGTCGACAAAACAACACCATTCAAATATCATACATCCATCACCAATGCGTATCAATCATGCACAACATTTCATCACATATATTCACGCCATATAATAGCACACAAGCTATACGTTACATATCAAAAGCATATAGAATGATAACACATCATTCGCACACCAATACGACGGTAAAAATCCGACAAACCAACACTTTTCCCAAAACCACGACCTAAATAAATCATCTACTTCCCTCCAAACCATTTTTAATAGAAAGAGTATTTTACTAACTTTCCAACGCTTCGAACGGGGACCAAAACCGACTTACGGTTCAAAAGTTATGAATTTTTGAAAATAATATTTTTCTGAAACTTACATTGTTAATCGGTTAACGCATATGGTTAACCGGTTAACCATCGCGAAACAGCAGAAAAACCCCATTTTTATGACACAAAATCCCTCCAAACTTGTCCATAAACCCCCCAATCACACCGACAAGTAATCCCGACTAAATCCTATCATTTCCCGACTATTCTACGCGAACTATTCCGCATTCTAACCGTTAAAACATCGATTTCTATCAATTGCTCACAAATTCAACCAAATAGAAAACATATATTTTTCACCCAAACATTCAAACAAAACATACATATACATATACAAGCATAATATAATCGAAACTTCTCACCCTTACCCGATTATTCGCGCTTGAAACAGATGAATTCTCGATTTTTCCACTTTTCCTCTTCTCCCTTTTCTTTCCTCTCTTTTCTCTTCTCTTCTCTTTCTCTTCTTTCTTTTTCTTTTCCTTACTATCTTTTCTCTCTTTTCTTTCTTTTTATAAAAATATCTACCCCAAAAATACCAAAATACCCCTCAGCTCAAATATCTCCCAAACGCTCTCAAAATGCGATAAAACATAAACAGTGATGAAAAATGATATATTGTCAGATAAAAGTCAATAATAAAATAATACAAAACCAAAACCAATTAAATCTACTCTATTAAATAAATCTAACAAAACTGGGGCATTACATCAATCACCGAAGCGTGTCCTTGAGACTTCTTCGATGATTGGGCTATCTCATCCATATCCTTCTTATTTCTCCTAATATTCACTTGTATCTTCTCTAGAAAGAAATAGAGCATCAGGGCTCTCTCAGCGATCAAATCTGAGCCACTCTGATTCGTGTCCAAAGTATGGTGAATGAAATAAACCCAGGCTTTAGGAACAGGGGCTAGATCAACGACTAACATCTTAGATGGATGTGACTTGGTGGTCGGATGCCAATCTTTGCCCGGTCGTGCAATCAGATCCTTTATGGTGCTGTAGGGCCATCTGTTCTTGTCTGAAAGCTTCATGTCGAAGAACTGACAATACGAATCATGAAATCTACACTTGAGTACACTGTTAATAGTCTTCCAATCATATTTGATTTCTTTCCCACGGACCCAAGAAGTCATCTCAACGACCTCGTTCTCTACGGCTCGCCCTGGTACCTTGTAGGCATTGGCGTAAAATTCCCTCACCAGATCCATTGCAACCAGCCTTATGTTCTTATTCAAATAGCCCAGCTTTTGCTTTTTCAGAATAGCAGCAACTTCTGGAAATTCACCTTCCCCAAAACTCCATTGTTTTTCTTCTATGAATGTGCGAGTTCTGAGATGGTTGTACCTTGCTTCATGATCGTCAGAGAGAAAGATCCTAGTTTCTTCAGATGGGACAACAATCTTGACGATTTCATATGAAACTGGAAGAAAAAGAGAACAAAAACACAGAGAAGCAGAGTGATACGACGAAGTCGCGTAACAGAAAGATGCAAAAATGATGTAAGCGTACGAAAAATAAATATAAACCTGACCAAAAATTAATACGCGTATCATACGCATGCGTTACGCATATGGATATCTGTTACGCATAAGTTACGCACGAAAACTCAGTGTAAATTGCACTTTCGTGTAACAAATCATGTATGAAGGATGATACGCGTATTTTGATGAGGCCTTATGCGTATTAGTTTTCCTTACGCGTACCTGGATCACGTAAGAAAATAATACGCGTATGCTACGCGTTTCACCAGGGAACCCTTATTCTTTCACACCAATACGCGTATTGGCAGTGGACATGTGATTTTTTCCAAAAATTTATCTTTTTCAAGATTTTTCTAAGTCCACCTTTTTCCGAGGCCTTCCCTTGATGAAACATGACTCAAAAGACATGAAACACAAACCAACAATTTTTAAATTAAACTAAAAATACCCGGATAAAATTAAAATAAAACATAAACTCCCTTGGGTTGCCTCCCAAGCAGCGCTTCGTTTAACGTCGCATGGCTCGACGGGTTACCTCATGCTCAGATGAGTTTAACCTCTTCTATTGGTCCTCCTTGGCCTTGATAATAAGGTTTCAACCTCTGCCCATTAACCTTGAAGGTGTCTCCATTTTTCTCATTCTTTAGCTCTATTGCTCCATGAGGGAACACCTTGTGAATGATGAACGGACCAGACCATCTTGACTTCAACTTACCAGGGAACAAATTCAACCTGGAATTAAACAACAGCACCAACTGTCCCTCCCAGAATTCCTTCTTCTGGATCTTCCGATCATGCCTTTTTTTTGTGTTTTCTTTATAAATTTTGGCATTCTCATAAGCTTGATTCCTAAACTCCTCCAACTCGTGAAGTTGAAGTGTTCGGGATTCACCAGCTTTCAGAAGATCACAGTTAAGGAATTTGGAGGCCCAAAAAGCTTTGTGCTATAGTTCGAGTGGTAGATGACAAGCTTTACCATACACGAGTTGATAAGGAGACATACCTATTGGTGTTTTGAAAGTTGTCTGGTATGCCCACAGTGCATCATTTAACTTCACAGACCAATCTTTTCGAGAAGCACTAACAGTCTTTTCGAGAATCTGCTTTATTTGCCTGTTGGAAACTTCAACATGCCCACTAGTCTGGGGGTGATACGGTGTGGCTATCTTATGCTTCACATTATACTTCTTCAACAAATTCTGCATCAGTTTATTCAGAAAGTGCGTACCTTCGTCACTAATTAAAGCACGCGGTACCCCAAACCTAGAGAAGATGTTATGCCTCAAGAAATTTACCACCACTTTTGCATCATTTTTGGGTATTGCTACAGCTTCGACCCACTTTGACACATAATCAACCGCCACCAATATGTAATTCTTTCCAAATGATGGTGGAAACGGTCCCATGAAGTCAATACCCCAAACATCAAATAGTTCAACCTCCAACATGGAATTTTGAGGCATCTGATTCCGCCTCGTGATATTACCTGTTCGTTGGCATCTGTCACATTCTCGGACTAAATAATGAGCATCCTTGAACAGAGTGGGCCAATACAAACCGGACTGGAGAACTTTTTCCGCTGTTCTATCTCCACTAAAATGTCCTCCATACTCAGAATTATGACAAGCTTTCAGAATATCCGTCTGCTCACATTCGAGAACACATCTTCTGATCAAACCGTCCACCCCCTTTTTGTATAGGAATGGGTCGTCCCATAGATATAACCTACAATCATAAAGAAACTTTTTCTTTTGGTGAGAATTAAAGTCATCAGGTCTAACCCCACCTACCACATAGTTTGCATAGTCAGCAAACCATGGTACTCCAGTAACAGCAAGTATTCTCTCATCAACAAATGTATCTTGAATGGGGTGCTCCTCCTCAGTTTCTTTTATTGGGGACATGCGAGACAAGTGGTCCGCAACCGTGTTCTCACACCCCTTTTTATCCTTGATCTCCAAGTAGAACTCCTGGAGGAGGAGTATCTATCTCAACAGCCTTGGCTTTGATTCCTGCTTAGCAAACAAATACTTTAAAGCAGCATGATCAGTATACACAATAACTTTAGAACCAAGTAGATATGACCTGAATTTGTCAAAAGCATAAACCACGGCCAACAACTCCTTTTCGGTAATTGCATAATTCATTTGGGCCGGGTTAAGGACATTACTAGCATAATAAATTACATGCAATAATTTGTCCTTCCTTTGTCCTAAGACAGCCCCCACAGTGATGTCACTTGCATCACACATAATTTCGAAAGGTAAAGACCAATCGGGGGCAATTACAACAGGAGCGGTGATCAACTTACTCTTTAGTGTCTCAAAAGCCACCATACAATTGTCATCAAAATTAAACGGCTTGTCTTTGACAAGCAAATCAGTCAATGGTTTGGCAACTTTTGAGAAGTCTCTGATAAACCTGCGATAAAACCCTGCATGACCCACAAAACTCCTTATCCCCTTTTCATTCACCGGAGGTGGGAGGTTAGCTATCACCTCAACTTTTGCTCTGTCCACCTCAATTCCTTTGCGGGAAATTTTGTGTCCTAGTACGATACCTTCCTACACCATAAAATGACATTTCTCCCAATTGAGAATAAGGTTAGTTTCCTGGCATCTTTGCAAAATAAGAGACAAGTTAGCTAAACAATGATCAAAAGAAGAACCAAAAACAGAAAAATCATCCATAAACACCTCCATATGCTTTTCAAGCATATCGGCGAATATAGATGTCATACACCTCTGAAAAGTAGCTGGGGCATTGCATAACCCAAATGGCATCCGTCTGTAGGCGAAAATACCATAAGGGCATGTAAATGCGGTCTTCTCCTGATCTTCCGGGGCATTTTCTATACCATAAGGGCATTTTCTATACTATATATATATATATATATATATATATATATATATATATATATATATATATATATATATATATATATATATATATTTACTGCTATTTCTACTTGATGCCCGTGTTTATTTTTCTGTCAAATGGGAATGCGATTGATACGCATGTGGAAAGCTTGAGAGAACATTAAGATAAGGGTGGCATAGACAGAAGACACTTATAGGGAATGAATCCCAAACAAGCTATCCTGGTAGCCCACCGAATCAGTCGAGGTACCCGTACGGAAGTATCGATGTTGAATGACCGATTGTCTTGAAAGCGTTGTCTTTCCTAGTGTGGTACCCATGACCCTGGGGATTTAGTAGACTTTAAACATATGACCATTTGGTAGTGCGATGACTATCGGGAATAGTTGATACGCGATACTACACTCAAATGAGATTCATCCTAGGATATTACAGCTCACTCGAGTGAATCAGCTTGCTGTTGATATCTCTAGAAGGGGTCAATGATTTTGGGAACCTTAGAACCCATTCTACAAATACAAAAAATGACCAAAATAGTACAACCTTTGGGGATGGGTAGAGCCATGACTCCATGCTCATGACGTTGAACCCTTGAACCCATGTTTTCAAATGTTTTTGTGTGCTGCATTCATGCATTCATTTAAAAAACTCTTTTCAAACAAGAAAAAAAGATCTTTTTTCAAAATAAGTTAAACAATAATTGCAAATATCAGAGATTGCGTTATGGATTTTGGTAGAAGAAAGACGCACAAGTACACCTTCAAGGCTCCAAAACTAGAGGACTTAAGGAAATTGTCAAGGATGACTACCAACCCTGAGGCTTTCAGAGCTAAGCACGGAGGATTGTTGTCTCTGTTAAGGGTTAACGTGGTTGAAGGAATCCTGTCTATGCTGATACAGTTCTACGATCCGGTTTACCACTGCTTCACCTTTCCGGATTACCAACTGGCACCAATACTGGAGGAGTACTCCCATCTGATTGATTTACCTATCACTAATCGAGCTCCATTTTTTGGACTGGAAGAAATTCCAAAGGAATAAACCATTACAAGAGCAATCTCTTTGGACGAGTTAGAGGTTAGGACTCACATAACCACTAAAGGAGGAATCCAAGGTTTACTAGCTAAATTCCTGATGGAGAAAGCTCTATACTTTGCCAGTACAGGAAACACAACTGCTTTCGAAGATATCTTTGTCCTGCTCATATACGGGTTATTCCTTTTTCCCAACATTGACAACTTCGTCGATACCGATGCCGTTAAAATATTTCTGATTGGGAACCCCGTACCAACCTTGCTCGCAGATGCTTATCATTCCGTACACTTAAGGAATTTGTACAACGTAGGAATGATCACATGCTGTGTACCCTTACTCTACAAAAGGTTCATTTCCCATTCACCCAAGTCTGTTAATTTTTGGGATCACAAGAGTACTTTACGTTGGTCACAGAGAATCATGTCTCTCACCAATTCGGACATAGACTGGTACAATAGGATTTATGAGAGGATAGAGATCATTGATAGATGTGGAAATTTCCCTAACGTACCCCTCATTGGAACTAAATGAGGAATCAACTATCATCCAATTTTAGCTCGCCGTCAACTCGGATACCCGATGAAGAATATCCTGCATAATGTTCATCTGGAAGGTCTTTTCTTCAAGGAAGGGGAAAATGATAGGGCACTAAAGAAGGAAATAGTACATGCCTGGCAACATATTCACACGAAAGGCAGGGAATCTCTAGGAAGACCAAACTGTATCTCCATGGAACCTTATTTCCACTTGGTGCAAACTAGAGCTCTCAAGCTGAGGATGCCTTACCCTCGTCTAGAAGTTTTTCCGTTAAAGGAATTTGTCCTTTATTTCATGTCTGATTGGAAAATCTCCAGGTCGCTCTCAACAAAGTTCAACGTGAGAAAAGCTCTTGGAAAAACAAATACCGAATCCTCAATTTAGAGTGTACCAAGATTCAGGAACTGTTAAAGGAAAAGGATGCTATGATTGAGATATTAGAACAACATGCTTTAGAGAGTCAAGTAGATCGAAGAAATTTGCTTGCTCTTTTCACTTGGCAAGGGACTGACAACCCGACAACGACTGAAGAGCCCCAGTCAAAGAAAAGGAAAATACAGGAACCGGCTGTCATACCACAAATTTTGACCACTAAGATTCCCATCATTGTGTAAATCATCATCACAATATGGATGAACCATTAGTCTCCCCAAAGATGGGTGAGCATCCACTACAATCAAATTTAGGGTTTCAAGCCCTCTTAGGACACTTAGGCAAAGGATCAATCAAGGAATGACATGATCTTCAACTTTTCTAAACCTCTCCAACATCTACAATGGATCAAGAGGACTCCCACTTCAAGGATTAAGCACAAGGCTGCTCCCTTCTAAGTGGATCAAGCCCCAAGATTGCCAGTGTCACCAAATTAGGGTTTTGGTCGACCAGGGCCTCCAGATGGAAATTCTCCTCTGGGCATGGGCCAATGCTTCAAGGCCTAACCTAAGATGCTCCAAGGGATATCATGAACTCAATCACCAAGTCAATTTAGCCTCAAGGGATGCATACACCAAAAATCAGGAATAAGGGTTTCTTGACCTAATTCACCCCTAAGTTGACTTTTGGGACAAATAATGAGCCAAGACCTCAAGGGAGGATTTGAGGGTCTCTAACACACTACATTTATCCATTTGCAACAATGGATTAATCCAAGAAGCTTGAGCAACAAGTTTCAATTTCATCTGAACCACAGTTAGGGTTTCGCTAGAAAAGTCAACTGTAACTTTGACTTTTGACCAGGACATGCTCCCAAACCCTAGGACATGATTAAATACACCCTATAACACCTATGAAATCAATCCATCAAGTTTGATTTAGGTCAAGGACTTGATTTCATAGAGGATCACACAGTTTGGAATTCATCTGATAAAAATTCAACTGTGCACAAAAGTCAAACTTTGACTTTTTGAGATTTTTCACAAAAATGGGTTTTTAACCCTAAAATGATGTTAATGTGTGATTTGAATCATCATTCATCAAGAAAAATCAAGAAAAGTGGGATAACTTGTAAAAGGGGTAACCATAAAAACTTAGAAAATTTTCTAAGTTATGGAATAAAGTAGCTAGGGTACCAACTTTGGAGGATCATAACTCCTAAACCACAAGGCCATTTTTCCCATCCAAAGCGGGATTTGTAGCTCTCATTACCCTCTACAAAAGCTTCAACTACACCTCATTCCAATTCATTATGGATTTTGAGTTATGGAATGATCAAAATGGCTGAAAACATGAAATGCCATTTTTTCCAACACTTAGTGAAATTTTCACTAAGTTAAAATCTGCCTTCACTTTTTTTCCAAATGTAGGGGTATTTTTCACTTGGATCCAAAAAGTATCCAAAACAATTATGATCAAACAGTTATTGTATCATATGAGGGCTTTCCAAAATGGCCAAGAACACCATCAAATTCCACTTGAGCCATGAGATATGACAATGGCAATATGCCTTGCTGAAAACTGCCAAGGCTAGGCAGAATTTTGTACTTTTGCTCGATTTGGCAAAGTCATATAATTCCAAGCCTTGTCATCACTTTGGACACATCTGAGGATCAAATCTAAAGGAAACAAACACTGATCCAAGCCTCCAAAGTCTTTGGAACAAGAAGTAGCATGCCAAACCTAGAAAGCCCTAAAAGAGGGACAAGACTCCAATTTTGGATTGGAGCATTTAATGGATGCACTAAGGTGGCATGGACTGACACATTTGCAACTGAATTCAGTCAAGAATGATCCAACAACTAGGGAACCACAGCTCTGTGCTCTAACCTCTAGTCAATGGCTAGAGGAGACTAGGATTCTCATTTGCCAACATTGGCCAAACCTCTGCTGCAGTTGCCATTCTCTATTGCTTGCAAAACAAACTTGATCTACTATAAATAAAACTCATTTGTGCTCAGTTTGAGTACACCAAAGCCATCAAATAGATGCTTTCCTCAAAATCTCCTTCTTCACTCCAATTTTGCCTTCTAAGGCAAGTCACCATCGGGTTTTGAGTTTGAGAGCAATTCCAACCAAACCAATCACACACACACCCCCCATAAACATCATATAGAAGTGATACAAACACTCACATAACATCTGGAACACAAAAATCACAAAGTCTCCAGCCAATTGCTCAAGCCTTTGACAGATTTGCAGTTGGGGTACCATCTCAAGTTCCAGATCATTTCAATCCATTCCAAGCATCCAGACACACTCCATAGCACCTAGGGAAGCTGTCCATAACCTTGGAACCAAGCTGTAACACCTCTAACACAAAACACGATCACCAGCTGCAAGTGGTAAGCATGAGCTCTTCTAACTCTATGATCCATGCAATTTTTGTTGCACAATAATTTGGCCATATGTTAATAATCATGCATGGAGTGTTTTCCCTTAATCAATTGCATTGTTTGAATCATGTATGGAATTTCTGAACCTTCATGCAGAATTTAGGGTTCTTGAGGCTTCTCTTTGATTTCTTGTTCCATGCTTAAAATAAATGAAATTAAAGACCATAGACATGATCGTGAGGTTGAAACGAGTATATTGATATGTAGATTGCATGATATAATCAAGTATTCAGTGAGATTGGATTGAAAACGCAAATCTGCAGAAACAGAGGGTGGCGCGTGTTCTTGCCCTTGTTCTTGGCGCCCTTTTTGAAAATTCAAATATTTGAATTTTGTGATTTTATTTAATTGATCCAAAAATTAATTTCTCTCTGAGTTTTAATGATTTTGAGTTTATTCTTTTTTTTAATAATTCACAAAAATGTTAAAATATTTTATTTTACCAAAAAAAAACCCAAAAATATTATTTATTTCATATAATTGATATTTTTGCCAAGAATTAATATATTAATTATTTTTGACATTTAAAATATTTTTTCCTTCTTGATTTTGCAAATTTTTATGATTTCTAATCATTTTGTAGGTCAAAACATGATTTTTGAAACATTAATCCAAGATCACAATTTGTTTTCCACATGTTAAACAATTTTGATCATTTTAATTGAATTTTTTATTCAATTAAAATACATTTTGGAAATAAATTAGGGTTTTGATTAATTCAACCCTCATCAAACATTTTAAAAAATCTTTGGGCCTCTAATAGAGTGTAAGACCCAATCCCCTTTTAACCAAAACAATTTTGGGCCTCAGATATTGTATAAGTCCCTCTGCATTAAAAGAACACCTCGGCGCGATCGCCAGTTGAAAAATCAAACCTTTGGGCCTACCCTCGTGTTATAAGCCTCATCCTTTAAAAATCATTGGGCCTCTAATAGAGTGTAAGACCCAATCCTTTGTAAGTACAAACCTATTTTGGGCCTCAGATATTGTATAAGTCCCACTGTATTTTCAAAAATCCCGGCGCGATTGCCATTTTCAAAACAAAAAACATCTGGGCCTCTCCTTGAGCTGTAAGCCCCATCACTTGTACAAAAATAAATTATTGGGCCTTTAATGGAGTGTAAGAACCAATCCTTTGTAAATACAAACAATTTTTGGGCCTCAGATATTGTATAAGTCCCACTGTATTTTCAAAAAACCCGGCGCAATCGCCAGTTCAAAAATCAAATCATCTGGGCCTACCCTCGTGTTATAAGTCCCATTCCTCTTCTTGAAACAACTTTGGGCTTCTTGAGAGAGTGTAAGACCCATCCCCTTTGTACAGAAAACCTTTCTCGGGCCTCAGTCACTTGTATAAGTCCCTGTACAAATTCAAAATAGCAGTGCAATCACTGACAAAACTCTGGGCCTCTCCTTGAGCTGTAAGCCCCAATTTTCCTTTTAAAAGCACTTTCTCCGTTGATTTTGTAATATACTGTTTTCAACTTTTCTTTGTTGAACAACTAACCATACAACATGGAAGCTCTACAATCGAGTAAGTGTTTACCTGCTTTCATTTATCGCTTTCATATATATATATATATAACTGTACTGTGGGGCTGTTTCACTGTAAGTCTTCTTTCATAAACTCATATCGACTGTGTAATAATAGTATAGATATTTAGAGTTTTCCCCGGCAACTACGTCTAGCACTAGGAAAAGCCCGTTGATCGCTCTTAAATACAGTCAAAACTAGATCCCCATAGGATTACCAGATACAGTCTTCCCTCCTCTTGGGGTTAAACAATATGGAGATGTGAAAGGCAGATTCTTTTTGAACCCTTTCTCAGATTGTCACCTTTAGAAGTTGTCAAAGAGACTCTACTCCCCAGAGATTATCTTTTCTCCGTGAATGGCATCTCTTGAGTTTCTTCCAAATTCTCAGACTTTCCTGGCTTGATCCATTCTCTGTGAATGGCATGTCTTGAACTTCTCGGGGTTTGGGGACCCAAAGACTTCCTAAAAGCATCCCCGCCTCCTCTTGGGCATTGTACAAGGACCCGTCGGCTTCTTAGAAGTTTTCACAACCTCCTCTTAGGCTTCGTATAATGATTCTTCCTCCGGGAAGATAGCCTCCTCTTGGGCTTCGTACAAATTGTCCCTCGGCTTCTTAAAAGTTTCCAGCCTCCTCTTGGGCTTCGTACAAATTGTCCCGACGACCTCCTAGAGGTATAGGAACAGAAATTAGTCATCTTAATAGAACAGTCTTTCAAACAGTCTAGATCCTACCACCGCAACTATACTGTCCCTTAATTTCTCTTAAGTATAGTACAAAAGATAAAACTCTAGACTTGGATAGTCTAAGACCCTTGAGTCTCAAAGACATTCTCAAGCCCCTTTCAAGAATGAGAAGAACACCCGCAGACTCGGACAGTCTCAATACCCTTTGGATTTCCTATTTCCTTAAAGAATGGGAAATAACCCTGATCCTCCGATCAGTGCAAAAGCACAACCTTACCTTTAATCTTCATAAGAACTGATTTTCTCTTTTAACCAACATACTAGACCTGTCACTCAATTGAAACAATTACCATAGCCTCCTCTTGGGCTTTGTACAATGATTCTCCCCAGCGGAGCTAACCTTTAGCCTCCATCTCAGGCTTCGTACGAGATATAAAATGAATCTCTTGTTGAGTCACTTCCCTTTAAGCCTCTATCTCGGGCTTCGTACGAGATACAAAAACACTCTCTTGTTGAGTATAAAAGACTTTCTTGTTGAGTCAATCACCTTTAGCCTCCATCTCGGGCTTCGTACGAGATATAAAATCACTCTCTTGTTGAGTATAAAAAGACTCTCTTGTTGATTTTATCACCTTTAGCCTCCATCTCGGGCTTCGTACGAGATATAAAATCACTCTCTTGTTGAGTATAAAAGACTCTCTTGTTGAGTCACTACCCTTTTAGCCTCCATCTCGGGCTTCGTACGAGATACAAAGTCACTCTCTTGTTGAGTACAAAAGACTCTCTTGTTGAGTCGACCCCTTTAGCCTCCGCCTTGGGCCTCTTACAAGACATACTCTCTTGTTGAATCAACCCTTTTAGCCTCTATCTCGGGCTTCGTACGAGACACATAAGAACACCCTCTTATTGGGCCAATAGCCTCCTCTTAGGCTTTGTATAAGAAAACCCCGGTTGAGCCAATCAACCTTTTAGCATCAAAAGTTGTGCCTCGTTCACAGTATACAAACATCAATAACTCCTCTTCCTTCATCTAATTGCTGTAAGCGACAAGCCTCTGGATTATTTACATCCATGCCACTGTCCCTCTTTTAGTATGAGAAATTCCTAAGGAAAGATATCATTGCTGTAAACTGAGTTAAAGTCTTCTCCTTCAGGTTGAAAATCCCCTATAAAGGAAATTATGGCATTGCTGATTCACCTATCCCAGTTAAAGTAATTCTCCTTTATAATCAGTCACCCAACAGTTGTGACAAACAGAACCCCTTTAGAGATGACAAATTCTCTCTAATGTCAAAACCCTTTAGCTTCACATCTTGGGCTTCAAACAAGATACAAATAGACCCTTCAGCTTCACATCTTGGGCTTTGAACAAGATAAAAACCACATTTAGCTTCACGTCTTGGGCTTTGAACAAGACACCAAAACACAATTTCCTCCCATTCTCTCCCATAGAATAGGAGGAACTACGATCGCTCTGATTTCCCTGTTTCGGTAAACGGGAATACGTAGGCATAAGATTGAAAGAGAAATCTTAGCGAGCACACCACATCGATAATCTCAGGTCACAAACCCTCATATATCAATCAAAACATCCAAGTCCGTATTCCCCACCAAAGGTCTAAACTCGATCAAAATAACCCAAGAGAGGCCCCTCCACATTGATCGCATCTGTAAACCAACAGTCTTGACTGTTTAACCTCAGTTTGTAAAGCAGGGTTAGTTGGAGACATCTATTTCCCTTCCTTCATCAGCTTCAATAGGATAAAATATGAATCGACCTGTAGTCCCCTCCAAAGAGCGGCAGTGGTTAAGAACCACGTCCAAAATCGCTCGCTACAGAAAAATGGCGCCCACCGTGGGGAAAAACATTTAATCTGTTAGGTAGAAACCAAGAAGTGGGGACCTCACTGGGGATAAGACTTTTTTTTGTTGACTTCACTAAGATCTTAGGTCAAAACCTTTAAGTTGGGAAGGTACCACAGATTGGCGACTCCGCCGGGGAGCCATTTTCTGTCAGGAACATAGGATTCCTAGCTCTTAAAAAGTCTAGGACATTAGAACAAATATATATACTGCTTTTCCTAGTTGATATCTGTGTTTATTTTACTGCTAATGGGAATGCGTGTGATGCCGCATGTGGAAAGATTGAGTATACACCAAGGAAAAACCTCTTTTAGTAGTGCGGAAGCTATCGGAAATAGATGTTACGCGATACTACCCTCTTCTGAGGTTCTTTGAAATAACATCACCTAGCACGGTTCCCGGCCCGCTGGTGTTATCTCGACAAGAACTAATGATTTTGAGAGACAGGTACAAAAATCACTAGTATAAACCTTTGAGATGAGTAGAGCCTTGACTTCATGACACCGACCCTTTGACCCCATGTTTTTTCTATGTTTTTGTGTGCTGCATTCATGCATTCATTAAAAAAAATTAAAAACAAAGAAAATTTTCTCCTCTAGTCTCTCTTTTTCAAACTAAACTAAAACAATGATTGCAAATGTCGGAGAAAGGAGATTGCGCTGATGGATTTCGGTAGAAGGAAAACTCACAAGTATACCTTCAAGGTTCCAAAACTAGAGTATTTGAGAGGATTAGCAATAATGATCACTAACCCTGATGCTTTCAGAGCCAAGTACGGAGGTCTGCTACCTCTGTTAAGGGTCCATGTAATTGAAAGAATCATGGAGGCACTCATTCTGTTTTACGATCCGGTTTATCACTATTTCACATTCCCGGATTATCAGCTTACACCAACACTGGAGGAGTACTCTCACCTGACTGAATTACATATCAATGATCAAGCTCCATTTTCTGGACAGGAAGAAATTCCAAAGGATCAAATCATTGCAAGAGCAATCTTTTTGGATGAGTTAGAAGTCAAGACTCACATGACCACCAAGGGAGGAATCCCAGGTTTACCAGCCAAGTTTCTAGTAAAGAAAGCCCTGTACTTTGCCAGTATAGGGAACGTGGCGGCTTTCGAGAGCATCTTTGTTTTGCTCACCTACGGGTTATTTTTGTTTCCCAACATCAATAACTTTGTAGATATCAATGCCATTAAGGTTTTTCTCATTGGAAACCCTGTACCAACCTTGCTCACAGAAGCGTATCATTCTGTACACTTAGGGAATTTGTACAGCAGAGGAATGGTCACGTGCTGTGTACCCCTGCTATATAAATGGTTTATCTCCCATTTACCTAAGTCTGCTGCCTTTTGGGATCATAAGAGTGCCTTACGTTGGTCGCAGAAAATCATGTCTCTCACCAACTCTGACATAGATTGGTGCAATAGGATTTATGACTGGATCAGGATCATTGACCATTGTGGAAACTTCCCCAACGTACCCCTCATAGGAACTAAAGGAGGAATCAATTACCATCCAGTTCTTGTTCGTCGTCAATTTGGATACCCGATGAGGCATGTCCCACGTAATGCTCATCTGGAAGGTCTTTTCTTCAAGGAAGGAGAAAATGACAGGGCACTAAAGATGGAAATAGTGCATGCTTGGAAACATGTTTATATGAAGGGATGGGAGTCTCTAGGAAAATCGGACTGTGTCTCGGTGGAGCCTTATCTCCACTGGGTACAAACTAGAGCTCTCAAGCTAAAGATGCCTTATCCTCGTCACGGAGTTCTTCCACCGAGGGAATCTGTCATGTACTTCATGACTGAAACAGAAAAACTTCAGGTTACTCTCAACAAAGTTCAATAGGAGAGGAGGTCTTGGAAGAATAAGTACTGCATTCTCAATGTGGAGTGTACCAAAATACAGTAACTGTTAAAAGATAAGGATGCTCTGATAGAGATTTTGGAGCATCATGCTGTAGAAAATCAGGATGACCAATGGAATTTGTTCGCTCCTTTCACTTGGCAAAGGAATGACAACTCGACAACGGCCCAAGAGCCCCGGTCCAAGAAAAGGAAAGTACCAGAATCAGCACCCGAGCTCTACTCAGAGAGGACTCGGGACCCATTAGCTTAAGTTTCTGTTTCCGCACCTTGTAATTTACTGTATTTCCATTTCCACAATCCTTGGAATTCAATAAAACGGGGGTTTCCCCACTGTTTAATATTCGCAATCTAATTGTCAAAGTCTATTTTGATTAAACAAAAAAAAACAATTAATATAATCATTGCATTCATCATTTTCACATAACGCATTCTTCTTACCTACGAATCTCACGTTTGTTTCTCGGTTCTAGAGTCAAACTGTCTCATTCATACAATACTCGGGCCAATCGTCTGAAAAAGATGGATGATCTTGAGGAAGAGAATAGAGAGTTGAAAGAAGAGATCGACGCTTTAAGAGAGGATATGAGAAAGCTTCGTAACGACATGCAAGCCATGGCAGAAGCTCAGCTACAAAGAACTGTGATCTCCGAGACCACCTCAACGCCCATAGTGGAGAAGTATGATCCTAGGTATCAGATGCCGAAAGATCGTCCCTGGGGCATGCCTGTTAACTATATCCCAGAAGGATATGTTCCGCCGATCATTGAAGATCAGGGAATCATAGCAGGAGCCGCTGGGCCAGAAGGTTACAAACTTTGGGAAAGCGAAGATGCCAGAGGCATACCAACAACTCCTGAAGGTTTCAAACTTCGGGAAATGCCAAGATTCACTGCCGTAGTAACGGTACCACCCCATGTGGTGCACCCTGTCCCGGAAGTACAGATTCCACAGATACCTTCTAGTAGAAAGGAAACTATGTTTGACAGAATGAATGAATTCCAGGAGCAGTTCCTGGAAATGCAGAAGAAATGCAAGCTATTCGCGGTGAGGATTTATTTGGAAAGGACGCCGCAGACCTCTGCTTGGTCCCCAATGTAAAAGTTCCGCACAAGTTCCAGGTGCCCGACTTTGAAAAGTACAAGGGTAACTCTTGCCCTCAGAGCCACTTGGTGATGTACGCTCGACGAATGTCAGCTCAGACAGAGAATCAGGATTTACTGATTCGCTACTTTCAAGATAGTTTAACCGGTGCCGCCTTAAAATGGTACATGGGTTTAAACCGCGCTGAGATCAGCACTTTCAGAGATCTTGGCACTGCCTTCGTCCAACAATATAAATACAATCTGGACATGGCACCAGACAGAGATCAACTCAGATCAATGTCGCAAAAGGACAAGGAAACCTTTAAGGAATACGCTCAGAGATGGCGTGAAATTGCCGCTCAAATTTGTCCACCTCCTGAGGAAAAAGAGATGACAAAGATTTTCTTAAAGACCTTGAGCTCATTTTACTACGACATAATGGTTGCCAGTGCACCCAGCGACTTCACTAAAATGGTCGGTATGGGAGTGCGTCTTGAGGAAGTCGTCTGAGAAGGACATTTAGTTAAAGACGCTGGATCATCAAGTAGTACAAAACAATACGGAAGTGCTCTCCCTAAGAGCAGGATATTGGGAATATCTCTCTCGGAAAGTAAAGGCGACGATACCAGCCGGTAGCAGCTGTAACTCCTGCTATCAACCCTGTGCCTACATATAAACCTCAGGTTGCGCAGAGCCAACCTAATCAACAGCAACTTCAGCAAAGTACACAGAAGTCTCTTCAGCAGGCTCGTCCTCAATACAACAACAATCGTACAACGCGGACACCAGGATTTTATCCTATACCCGTATCGTACGCAGAACTATTTTCATTACTACTGGCTAAGGGGCATGTCCAGACTAATTCTCCTCTTACAGTACCAGAAAATCCACCTTTTTGGTTTAAGGTGGATCAGACTTGCCCTTACCATCAAGGAGGACCAGGGCATAACATAGAGAACTGTCTCAGTTTCAAATCCGACGTGCAAAAGCTTGTTAGGAGCGGGGTTTTATCTTTCAAAGATACAAATTCGAATGTTCTCACGAACCCGCTGCCTCAACATGAGAAAGCTGTACTCAATATGATAGAGCTAGAGTCTAACAACGTCTATCAAATTCACGATGTACTCTTATTGAGGGCCAACTTGGTCAAGATGCATTATAGATAAAGTGGATATGGCCATGTTCCACCTCATAATTATTACTAGTGTGATATCTGCTCTAAAAACAATTAGGGATGTTCTGTGGTGCAATCAGCTCTACAGGAACAGATGGATCTCGGATGGATCCAAGAGCACCGAGTTCGTCGAGTTAACATGGTTTATGCGAATTCCAACCTCATACAAAACCACGATATCCATGTGATGAATGTCAACTTGGTGGCGATGCACTCAAGGCAAAGCCAGTATCATAATCTACCGCGACACGATTACAATTCCTGTCTGACTTGCTCGGTAAATAAACAGGGATGTTTTTTTGTACAAGAGGCCCTCCAGTGTCAGATGGATCTTGGGTGGATCCAGGACTATCATGATAGGAATCATTATCAAATCAACATGGTTCAAATCTTCGATGTTCGCTTGATGAATACCAGCCTGGTGGAGTTACATGCTAAACAGGTCCGGCTCGGGTTCCTGGTACAACATGATTATCAAAACTATAAAGTGGGTTGCGAAAATGATCAGGGATGTGCCCTTGTCCAGGAAACACTTCAGCACTTGTTGAACCACTGGTGGCTTCCAATTTATATGGATGAAGACACCCAGCAAATTAGTATCACTAACGGGAATCCTACTAGATATCAAAGTCAGGATGTTCGGTCGATGGAAACAAACCTAGTAAGGATACACTGTATTCAGAGCGGACGTGGCCAGGTGCCTCTACACAACTATGAGCGGTGTGGAGTTTGCTCAGTGGATAATCAAGGATGCTACTTCGTGCGAGCAGCCCTTCAAAGTCAGTTGGACCGCAAAGAGATTCAACCATGGTCAAGTTCTGGAGCAGTTAACTATTTCGTTGATCAAATCGAGGACGTTGTCATAATCTCCGATCATGAGAGGAACAAGGATGTTTGTATCATCATCCCTCTACTTGACAAATAGAGAGTTCCCAATCGGGAACGGATCGAAATTACTTACGATGGTCAGAAAAATCAGAAGGCTCCCATAGTCATCTATCTACCGGGACCCCTACCGTGTGAATCAACTAAGGCTATCCCTTACAAATATGGTGCAACAACAGTTGAGAATGGAAAGGAAATTCTATTACCCTCCGTCGTGAATATTGCAGACATCAGTCGAGTAACACGGAGCGGTAGAATCTTCAACAGAGGAGTTGGAGAACCCAGCAAAGAAAAGGAACCTCAGACAGAAGTTCCTAATCCACCAGTCGGTCAGTCCAGTAATCCCGACCTTTCTAAAAACAATGATGAGATGCTGAAGCTCATCCAAAGGAGTGAATACAACAATGTTGATCAGCTGTTACAAACTCCTTCAAAGATCTCGGTATTATCACTGTTACTTAGTTCAGAAGCGCACAGGGAGGCTCTACAGAAAGTCTTAGAGCAGGCCTTTGTGGAACAGGATGTGTCAATACGACAATTCGATAGCATTGTCTCTGACATCACTTCCTACAATAACTTAGGATTCAGTGATGAGGATTTGCCAGAGGGGGGAAAAAGTCACAACATGGCGCTCAATATCACAGTTAACTGCCAGGACGATGCTTTAGCCAGCGTACTGATAGACACAGGGTCAGCCCTGAATGTTATGTCAAAATCCACTTTGATGCAATTATCATTCAAAGGACCTCCGATGAGAACCAGCGAGGTCGTCCTCAAAGCATTTGACGGATCCAGAAAAATGGTTATCGGCGAAGTCGACCTTCCCATAACTATCGGTCCTCACACTTTCCAAGTCACTTTCCAGGTCATGGACATCTGGGCAATATACAGTTGTTTATTAGGAAGACCTTGGATACATCAGGCTGGGGCGGTTACTTCGACCCTCCACCAAAAGCTAAAGTTCGTCCAGAACGGCCAACTCGTTACGGTTTGTGGAGAACATGCCTTGCTCGTAAGCAACTTATCATCATCTACTTGTGTAGAGCCCGAGGAGGTAGTTGGGACTCAGTTCCAAGCTCTTATGGTGAGCAATGAGAATCAATCAGAGAAAGGAACCTCAATTTCCTCATACAGAGATGCTCTCGAAGTGATCGAAAATAACAATGCAAAAGGATGGGGACAACTTGTCATTTCTACTAACAATAAAACAAAGAAGGTCTTGGTTTTTCTGCGACCTGTACCCAGACAGCTGCTACCAATGAAAGTTTTCATCTAATTAAGGATTTCTTCCACAGTGGAGGTTTCCTTCACCCAGTGTCTCAAGAAGTACATACCATCAATGAGGGAGACTTCTCCGACATGGATGAAGAATGGGAGTCCTATCTTAATAAGGACGGTTATATGTCTCAGGAGGAGGTGCCTACGCCATTTTGCTATCCCGCACAGAGTCTGAGATTTATACCCAGATCAAACGTCGAAATGATATATGGAGATTGTGATCTGGAAGGATACCGTGCTCCACCAAACTCATTAGAGGAGGACACTCTGATGAAAGACAACTTTGACCACGACTACTACGGCCCGATGGATGGCCTGCCTATCTAGCAGCCGTACCCAGGAAACTTGGGGCAAGAAAATCAGTCAAACATTGAAAGTCGGCTGAGCATCATTGAACAGAATACTTGTGTCCCCACCATGTCATGGGAACAACACCCAGGTTATCCTGAAAATACCCAGCACGACGATGAATTCGCAGCGTTTGCAGGACTAGAATTCATTAACTATGCTTTTCCCGAGGTCAACGTCATCGAGAGGGATGACTCCTCCAGTTCCAAAGAAGTGTGGGACACCTTGGGACAACCGAGTGGAAAATACCACTATTTGGTCAAGTACACCGCTCCCGAAAGCTCTCGTATCAGGCTCGAAGATATCCAGCCAACTGGATGGGGAGATATACCTGAGAGCACAAACACTATGCAAAATACAACTGAGGAATCCTTCTGCGACAACTCTGCCTGGGAGACAAATTCCAATGATCCTACTCCACCAGAAATCAACGTTATTTCTGAAGACAAATCAAGGAAGGTACCGAACTTTGTGATTCACCGAGGAGTTCGCCGCCAATGGGTTGCTGTCGATGTTCTGAAGATTGTTCATAAGTCTAAGTAATTGTCGTCTTTACTTTAACCTTTCACCCTACCCAGGTGAAATGGATGTTTTGATAGGGCTCACTTTTTGTAAATTTCCCTCTTCACTTTGCCCAAAGCGACAGAGTTTTGTTTTATAGGGCTGTAGTTTCAAGAATCAACTTGTTCATTAATAAAATAACGTCGTTCTGTAAATTCCGCATTAATTGATGTTTTCTCTTTTTGCTTTTCTCAGAAAATGGTAATCCTAAAAAACAACTCAATAATAAAAACAAGCAGTAAAAGAAATACACTGCACACACTTGCATTTCTCTCTATCTCTTCTAAACACAAATCATCACGTCATGCAGATTGCTTGTTTTAAACCCAGTTGAAACGTACGATCCGATGCCTTCTCCCAACTTTGAATTCCCGGTATTTGGGGTTGAAGAAGAAGTGGACGACGAAATTCCAGAAGAGATCTCCCGACTACTCAAACAAGAGGAAAGGTCCATTGAACCTCATAAAGAGCCGTTGGAAACGGTAAACTTAGGTCTGGAGGAGGAGAGAAAAGAAATCAGGATTGGGGCACTGCTCAGTCCGACTATCAAAGAAAGTTTGACAAAGCTTCTCAGAGAATTTCCCGATGTGTTTGCCTGGTCCTATCAGGACATGCCAGGGTTGGATACCAGCATTGTAGAACATCATCTACCATTAAGATCGGAATGTCCGCCAGTAAAACAGAGGTTGAGATGGACTCACCCGGACATGGCCATCAAAATCAAAGAGGAGGTACAGAAACAGATTGACGCGGGTTTCCTCGCTACGTCATAATATCCTCAATGGTTAGCCAACATCGTACCTGTTCCAAAAAAGGACGGAAAGGTCATAATGTGTGTCGACTACAGAGATCTAAACAAGGCCAGTCCAAAGGATGACTTTCCTTTACCACACATTGACATGTTGGTAGATAGTACAGCAAAATTCAAAGTTTTTTCCTTCATGGGTGGATTCTCGGGCTATAATCAGATAAAAATGGCGCCGAAAGACATGGAGAAAACTTCTTTCATCACCCCATGGGGCACCTTTTGTTACAAGGTAATGCCGTTCGGTTTGAAGAACACCAGGGCAACCTATCAAAGAGCCATGACTACTCTGTTTCATGACATGATACACAAGGAAATCGAGGTATATGTCGATGATATAATTGCCAAATCTAGAATAGAGGAGGAGCATGTGACCCACCTGCTAAAACTATTCGAGCGGCTGAGGAAGTACAAACTCCGCTTGAATCCCAACAAGTGCACCTTTGGTGTCCGTTCAGGGAAACTCTTAGGGTTCATCGTCAGCCAAAAAGGAATTGAGGTTGAACCTGACAAGGTCAAGGCCATTCAAGAAACGCCTTCTCTGAAATCTGAAAAACAAGTCAGAGGATTCCTGGGACGTTTGAACTACATCTCCAGATTCATATTCCTCATGACCGCGACATGTGCGCCGATTTTCAAATTACTCAAAAAGAATCAGGATTGCATTTGGACAGAAGATTGCCAAACTGCCTTCGACAGTATCAAGGAATATCTGTTGAACCCACCGATTCTATCACCTCCAGTGGAAGAAAGACCGCTAATCATTTACCTAACAGTCTTGGAAGACTCGATGGGATGTGTACTTGGCCAACAAGACAAAACCAAAAGAAAAGAGTCCGCCATCTACTATTTAAGCAAGAAATTCACCGACTGTGAAACTCGGTACACGATGCTTGAGAAAACTTGCTGCGCTCTGGGTTGGGCAGCCAAACGTCTTCGCCAATACATGATTCGTCACACTACTTGGTTAATCTCTGAAATGGATCTAATCAAGTACGTCTTTGAAATGCCTACTCTCACGGGAAGGATTTCCCGTTGGCAGATGTTGTTATCAGAATATGATATAGAGTACCACGCTCAAAAAGTCGTTAAAGGGAGTATTTTAGCCGATCAATTGGCTCATCAACCGATTGACGATCAGGAATCAGTCGGATTTGACTTCCCAGATGAAGATGTCATGTATCTAAAAATGAAAGACTGCGATGAACCGCTACCCAGTGAAGGGCCAGAACCAGGTTCCCAATGGGGACTAAACTTTGACAGAGCTGTCAATCATTATGAAAACGGAATTGGGGAAATCATCATAACACCCCAGGGTACCCACATTCCTTACACCGCCAGATTGACATTCAAGTGCACGAACAATGAGGCCGAATACGAAGCTTATATCATGGGTCTCGAGGAAGCAATCGACTTAAGGATCAAGAACTTGGATGTATATGGCGACTCAGCCCTGGTTATCAATCAGATTAAAGGAGATTGGAACACATACCAATCAGGACTGATTCCTTACAAAGATTATGCAAGAAGGTTGTTACCTTTCTTCAACAGAGTCGAGTTTCATCATATCCCTCGTGATGAGAATCACATGGCTGATGCACTAGCCACCCTCTCTTCCATGATTAGCGTAGGTCAATGGAATGACTTACCTAAGATCGACATAATGCGCCTTGAACGGCCCGCTTACATCTTCACGATCGAAGCAGTCATAGACAATAAACCTTGGTATCACGATATCAAATGCTTCCTTCAGAAACAAGAGTACCCACCCGGGGCATCCAGAAAGGATAGAAAAACTCTCAGAAGGCTGGCTGGCAGTTTCTTCCTGAGCGGTGATACACTCTATAAGAGAAATTTTGACATGGTCTTGCTCCGATGTGTAGACAGACCAGAAGCAGACATGTTGATAAAAGAAATTCACGAAGGGTCCTTTGGCACTCATGCCAACGGACATACAATGGAAAGAAAAATTCTAACAGCAGGGTACTATTGGTTGACAATGGAATCTGACTACTACAAGTACATAAGGAAGTGTCACAAGTGTCAGATATACTCAGACAAAATCCATGTACCGCCTACACATCTCAAAGTTCTTTCTTCCCCATGGCCTTTTTCCATATGGGGAATCGACATGATTGGCATGATTGAGCCTAAGGCTTCGAATGGACATCGGTTCATCCTGGTAGCCATTGATTACTTCACCAAGTGGGTCAAAGCAGCGTCATATGCCAACGTAACCCGACAAGTGGTGGTCCGATTTATCAAAAACAATATTATCTGCCGTTATGGTGTTCCGAGCCAGATCATTACGGATAATGGATCTAACTTGAACAATAAAATGATAGAAGAGTTGTGCGCTGAGTTCAAGATCGAACACCATAACTCATCTCCCTACCGACCCAAGATGAACGGAGTGGTAGAAGCGGCTAAAAAGAACATCAAAAGGATTGTTCAGAGGATGGTTGTAACCTACAAAGATTGGCATGAAATGCTACCCTTTGCTCTTCACGGTTATCGTACATCTGTCTGCACTTCAACATGGGAAACCCCTTTCTCTCTAGTATATGGCATGGAAGCAGTGCTCCCCATAGAAGTAGAGATCCCATCAATCCGAGTATTGATGGAAGCTAAGCTTACAAAAGCAGAATGGTGTCATAGCCGGCATGACGAACTCAATCTGATCGAAGAAAAGCGAATAATGGCACTATGACATGCTCAGTTGTATCAGCAAAGAATGAAGAAGGCGTTCGAAAAAAAGGTCCGACCTCGCATCTTTAGAAAAGGAGACATTGTGCTCAAGAAAATACAATCATTTTTCACTGATTCTAGGGGAAAATGGACTCCGAATTATGATGGCCCCTATGTGGTCAAGAAAGCTTTCTCAGGCGGTGCCTTGAGACTCGCAACCATGGATGGAGAAGAGTTTACCTACCCCACAAATGATGTAGTCAAGAAATACTTTGCCTAAACTAAAAAAACGTCTCGGTGGATTGAAAACCCAAAAGGGCGGTCCAGGCAAAAATTAGAGACATAATCAAAAATCATCCCGGTGGATTGGAAATCTCAAAGTACAATCCAGGAAAAAATTAGGGATTAATGGCAAGTAACTATGTTCAACAGAGGCAAGTCCCTCAGCAGCAGTCATGCCATCCATCAGAAAACTCCAGTCAAGGTCATCTTCGATAGAAGCTCAGGATGCCCAGAATTCAAAGTTGGTAGAAGGATAGTGGTCGTTATGTTTCAACGTAGCTCTTTTTCCCTGTAAATTACCATTTTCTATCTTTGTAAATACTATATGGAATCACGCGTTTGGCTGATTTCCATCCTATCAATACAATTGGAGCCCTTGTGCTTTTGTTTGCAATTCTTATTTGTTTTAGCCTTACAGAATGACATTGTAACATGATCAGCGATTCTTGAAGTAAAACAAAAATGAATTTGCTTGTTAAAATTTCTCCGCTTTTAAAATAAAGATGGCAATTTCTTTTGACTGTTGAACATCGGAAGAACATCGATCGCTTCTCCAGAAGTAAGCGAACCTCAAAGTGCAGAATCAAAGTACTCCTTCTAAACCAGTGCGCCTGAACGAAGGATCAGTTATGTCAGATACGAATACTCCATCTGAAATCTTCGGCCGAGTTCTTACCTCCTAAGCCCGACCAACGGTTGGTCCCCGCAGGGACTACTTCTCCTAAGCAAGGCAGAATTGCTACTTTTGGACCAGTGGTACTTCTTTTGCCCCACGATGGTCGAGTATCCAGTCGTGTTCATCCATTAGACTGTATGTCGCGTCAGTTTTGTCAGCATATACATACATGCATCATGCATTATTGATTTACATTCATATTCATATTGCATCACTATCTCTCTAGTCGGTTTTGTCCCCTAGTGATAGACAGTCCTCTTAATCGAGTTGTCAGTCCTTTCCTCGCCAGGGAATGTTGCGTCTGAACAATATCTCTCCTCCAGTGTATTTCAGGGATGAAGTTGGTCCTTGACCACTTTGATAACTTGAACCTCTAAAAAACCAGAGAACTTTCTACCAACATCACTCTTCGCCATTGAAGATGATATCTTCACTTTCCCGGATTAAGGAAAATTCCCAGAGAAAGCCTCTCAACCGAAGACTCTCAGCAGCACATTGGTTCTTCTCTCCAGAAATTCAATGTTAACAAAGTCATCGGCACCTCAAAATTGGATCACATCATATGGCATTTCTTCGGGAAGATCTCGAGGAAAAGTATGATGTAATATCCCCAAGCGACAGCAGTCTCTCAAGAGACCTGCTTTCCCCTGTAGAGCCGACAAATGGCGTCTCCAACAGAGAAGTTTGTGCACCTCTACAACTCAGACGATTGGGTTCCCCAGCAAGTCTGACATCAAAAGTTTTTTCCATCAAATGGCATCTCCCCAGGAAAATTCGGCGAGAAGTTTGAGGAAAACCGCTACGAACAGCGTCCCTTGTCAAGAAAGTTTATTAACAAAAGAAACTTAGACCAGTTCCTTGGTAGGAAACCAGGATCGAGGGGAAGTTTATTTCAGAAACTGAGACCAGTTCCTCGGTAGGAAACCAGGATCGAGGGGAAGTTTGAATCAGAAACTGAGGCCAGTTCCTTGGTAGGAAACCAGGATCGAGGGGAAGTTAATTTTGGAAACTAAGACCAGATCCTTGGTGGGAAACCAGGATCGAGGGGAATTTTTTACCTTTTCTGAGCATCATTGCTTACCAAAAGAAGAAGGATGCATAAACTACCATTCTTAGTCACCATCAAAATTTCGGGTATTCCGATATTTAATCCTCTTGCACCCCGAATGCCCGAATACCTTCGTCATTCACACCTTCGGGTCCAAGAAGATTAAATAGGGGCATCTGTCATACCCCAAATTTTGACCACTAAGATTCCCATCATTGTGCAAATCATCATCACAATATCGATGAACCATTAGTTTCCCCAAAGATGGGTGAGCATCCACTACAATCAAATTTAGGGTTTCAAGCCCTCTCAGGGCACTTAGGCAAAGGATCAGTCAAGAAATGACATGATTTTCAACTTGTCTAAACCTCTCCAACATCTACAATGGATCAAGAGGACTCCCACTTCAAGGATTAAGCACAAGGCTACTCCCTTTTAAGTGGATCAACCCCCAAGATCGCCAGTGTTACCAAATTAGGGTTTTGGTCGACCAGGGCCTCCAGATGGAAATTCTCCTCTGGGCATGAGCCAATGCTTCAAGGCATAACCTAAGATGCTCCAAGGGACATCATGAACCCAACCACCAAGTCAATATAGCCTCAGGGGATGCATACATCAAAAATCAGGAATTAGGGTTTCTTGACCTAATTCACCCCTAAGTTGACTTTTGGGACAAATCATGAGCCAAGACCTCAAGGGAGGATTTGAGGGTCTCTAACACACTAAATTGATCCATTTGCAACAATGTATTAATCCAAGAAGCTTGAGCAACAAGTTTCAATTTCATCTGAACCACAGTTAGGGTTTCGCGAGAAAAGTCAACTGCACCTTTGACTTTTGACCAGGACATGCTCCCAAACCCTAGGACATGATTCAATACACCCTATAACACCTATGAAATCAATCCATCAAGTTTTATTTAGGTCAAGGACTTGATTTCATAGAGGATCGCACAGTTTGTTATTCATCTGATAAAAAGTCAACTGTGCACAAAAGTCAATGAATCCATGATCCCTCTTGATAGTAGAAAAGTTCCCAACCGGGAACTAATTAAGGTTGCCTATAACGGTCGAAGAAATTAGAAAGCTCCTGTGATTATCTGCCTTCCAGGACCAATACTGTACCAATCAGAAAAGGCTATCCCTTACAAGTATGGTGCAATAACTATCGAAAATGGAAAGGAAACTCCATTACCATCCGTTGTGAACATTGCCGACATCAGTCGAGTCACCCGGAGCGGTCGGATCTTCAACAGAGGAGTTGGAGCGCCTGCTAAGGAAATGGAACCTCAAACAAAAATTCTCAGTCAACAAGTCGGTCAATCCAGTAATCCGGAACTTGTAAAGAACAACGATGAGATGCTGAAGCTCATCCAGAAAAGCGAGTACAATATTGTGGACCAATTGTTGCAAACTCCGTCTGGAATCTCTGTACTATCTCTCCTGCTTAGTTTCAAAGCTCACGGGGAAGCTCTGCAAAAGGTCTTAGAGTAAGCCTTTGTGGAATAAGATGTAACAGTAGGACAATTTGACAACATCACTTCCTGCAACAACTTAGGATTCAATGATGAAGAACTGCCGGAAGAAGGCAAGAATCATAATATGGCGCTTAACATTACAGTCAACTTCCAAGACGATGCTTTAGCCACCGTATTGGTGGACACAGGGTCATCTTTGAATGTTATGCCAAAATCAACTCTGATGCGACTATCATTTCAAGGAGCTCCGATGAGTGGCAGTGAGATCATCGTCAAAGCCTTTGAGGGATCCAGAAAAATAGTTATTGGCAAAGTTGATCTTCCCATAACCATCGGTCCTCACACTTTCTAAGTCACTTTCCAGGTCATGGACATCTGGGCAGCATACAACTATTTATTAGGAAGACCTTGGATACACGAAGCTGAGGCGGTCACTTTGACACTTCACCAAAAGCTGAAGTTCGTCAAGAATGACAAGTTAGTCACAGTCTGCGGAGAACAAGCCTTAATCGTAAGCAACTTATCATCATTCTCTTGTGTAGAACCAGAGGAAGTTGTTGGAACCCAGTTCCAAGCATTCTCGGTGAGCAATGAGAATCGATCAGAAAAAGGGACGTCGATTTCCTCATACAAGGACGCTCTCGAAGTATTCAAGAGTAATGACGTAAAAGGATGGGGACAGATTGTAATTCCTACAGATAACAAGACAATGAAAGGTCTTGGTTTCTCTTCAACATGTACCCAGACTACCAAGAAAGATGAAAGTTTTCATCCCATTCAGAACTTCTTCCACAATGGAGGCTTCCTCCACCCAGTGTCTCAAGAGGTACACACCATCAATGAGAGTGATTCCTCCGATATGGATGAGGAGTGGAAATATTATTTCAACGATAACGGTTATATGTATCAGGAAGAAATGCACATGCCATTCTATTTTCCAAAGCAGAGCCCAAGATATATACCAAGATCAGACGTCCAAATGATCTATGGAGATTGTGATTCTGAGGGGTGTCGTGCTCCACCTAACTCATTAGAAGATGATCTAATGAGGGACAACTTTGATCAAGATTATTATGATCCCCTAGATGACTTGCCTATCTGGAAGCCGTGCCCAAAAGACTTGGGGCAAAAGAGTCAGCCGAACGATGCCTATCAATTGAGTAATATTGAAGAAAATACCCACGTCCCTACCGAGTCACATGATCATTACTCAGGACATTCTGAAGATAATCAACACCATGATGATAAATCTGCAAAGATTGCGGGACTAAAAATCATTAATTATGCCTTCCCTGAGATCAATGTCATTGAGTAAGATGACTCGTCCACTCCACAGAAATATGGGACACTTTGGGATAGCCAAGTGACAAGTATGGCTTCCTAGTCAAATATATTGATCCTGAAAGCTTTCGCATCAGATACGAGGACATCCAGCCAACTGGATGGGGAGATCCTCTTAAGAGTGAAAACACTAAGGAAGATACGACAGAAGAGTTCGTTTATGACAATTCTGCATTGGAGGAAGACTCCAATGATCCTGCTCCGCCAGAAGTCAATGTCATTTCTGAGGACAAACCATGAAAGAAGATATCAGACTTTGTGACTCACCGAGGAGTTCGTCGCCAATGGATTTCTGTCGATGTCCCGAAAGTCGTCCATAAGTCTAAGTAATTTCCATCTTTGTTTTAACCTTTCACCTTGCCCAGGTGAAACAAATGTTTTAATAGGGCTCACTTTTCTGTAAATGTCCCTTTTCACTTTGCCCAAAGCGACAGAGTTTTGTTTTATAGGGTTGTATTTCAAGAATCGACAAAATCATAAATAAATAAATAATGTCATTCTGAATTCCCGCATTTATTTCTATTTTCACTTTTTGTTTTTCAAAAAATGGTAATCCTAAAACAACCCAAAATAAAAACAAGCATTTTTCAGAAAATACACTGCACACACTCTTGCATTCTCTCTGTCTTTGCTAAAAAACGAATCATCACGTCATGCAGATTGCTTGTTTTAAACCCCATTGAAACATATGATCCAATGCCTTCTCCCAACTTTGAATTCCCAGTATTTGAAGCTGAAGAAGAAGAGGGCGTGGAAATTCCAGAAGAGATCTCTCGACTACTCAGACAAGAGGAAAGTCTTATTGAGCCCCACAAAGAGTCGTTGGAAACAGTCAATTTGGGTTCAGAGGAAGAAAAGAAAGAAGTTTAGATTGGAGCACTACTCAGTCCAACTGTCAAAGAAGGCTTAATAAAACTGCTCAAAGAGTTTCTAGATATATTTGCTTGGTCCTATCAGGGCATGCCAGGGTTGGATACCAGCATCGTGGAACATCATTTGCCACTAAAAACAGTGTCCGCCGGTAAAACAAAGGCTGAGAAGAACTCACCCGGATATGGCTATCAAAATCAAGGAGGAAGTGCAGAAACAGATCAACGCAGGTTTCCTTGCTACCTCAGAATATCCTCAATAGCTAGCTAACATAGTGCCAATCCCTAAAAAGGACAGAAAAGTTAGAATTTGTGTAGACTACATGGATCTGAACAAAGCAAGTCCAAAGGATGACTTCCCCTTACCTCACATTGACATGCTGGTAGACAGTACAACAAAATTCAAAGTCTTCTCCTTCATGGATGGAATCTCGGGCTATAATCAAATCAAAATGGCACCGGAAGATAAGGAGAAAACTTCCTTCATCACCCCATGGGGCACCTTTTGTTACAAGGTAATGTCGTTCGGTTTAAAGAACGTGGGGGCAACCTATCAAAGGGCCATGACAACCTTGTTTCACGACATGATGCACAAAGAGATTAAAGTGTACGTCGATGACATGATTGCCAAATCTAAAATAGAAGGAGAGTATGTGACACACCTGTCAAAGTTATTCGATTGTCTGAGGAAATACAAACTTCACTTGAATCCCAATAAATGCATGTTCGGTGCCCGCTCAGGAAAACTCTTAGGGTTCATTGTCAGTCAGAAAAGAATTGAGGTCGATCCTGACAGGTCAAGGCCATTCAAGAAATGCCTTCGCCAAAGACTAACAAACAGGTCATAGGATTTTTGGGACGTCTGAATTACATCTCAAGGTTCATATCCCTCATGACCGCAACATGGGCGCCGATTTTCAAACTACTCATAAAGAATTAAAGTTGTGTATGGACAGAAGATTGCCAAAAAGCTTTCGACAGTATCAAAGAATATTTGTTGAATCCACCGATTCTGTCTCCTCCAGTGGAGGGAAGACCACTGATCATCTACCTAACAGTCTTGGAAGACTCTATGGGTTGTGTACTCGTCCAACAAGACGAAACGAAAAGAAAAGAGTCTGCCATTTACTACTTAAGCAAGAAATTCATTGACTGTGAAACTCGGTACACTATGCTCAAGAAAACTTGTTGTGCTCTAGCTTGGGCAGCCAAACGTCTTCGCCAGTACATGATTTGCCACACTACTTAGTTAATCTCCGAAATGGATCCGATCAAGTACGTCTTCGAAAAACATGCTCTTACAGGAAGGATTGCCCGTGGGCAGATGTTGTTATCAGAATACGACATTGAGTACCATGCTCAGAAAGCTGTCAAAGGAAGTATTATAGCCGATCATTTGGCTTATCAACCGATTGACAATCAGGAATCAGTCGGATTTGACTTCCCAGACGAAGATGTCATGTACCTAAAAATGAAAGATTGCGATGAACCACTACCCAATGAAGGGCCGGAAACAGGTTCCCAATGGGGACTAATATTTGAGAGAGCTATCAACACTTATGGAAACAGAATTGGGCAATCAGCGTAACACCTCAGGGTATCCATATTCCTTTCACTGCCAGATTAACATTCAAATGCACAAACAACGAGGCCGAATACAAAGCTTGTATCATGGATCTCGAAGAAGCTATCGACTTAAGGATTATGAACTTGGATGTGTATGGAGACTCAGCCCTGGTTATCAATTAGATCAAAGGAGATTGGAACACATACCAATCATGGTTGATTCCTTACAAAGATTACGCGAGAAGGTTGTTACCATTCTTCAACAGAATCGAGTTTCATCATATCCCTCGTGAAGAAAATCACATGGCTGATGCACTAGCCACTCTCTCTTCCATGATTAGTGTAAGTCAATGGAACGACGTACCGAAGATTGACATAATGCGCCTTGAAATTCCCGCCTACATTTTCATAATTGAAGCAGTCATAGATAACAAACCCTGGTATCATGATATCAAGTGCTTCCTTCAAAGACAATAATACCCACCTGGGGCATCCAGAAAAGACAGGAAGACTCTCAGAAGACTGGCTGACAACTTCTTCCTGAACGGTGATACACTCTACAAAAGAAACTTTGACATGATTTTGCTCAGATGCGTAGACAGACCAGAAGCAAACATGCTGATGAAAGAAATTCACGAAGGATCCTTTGGTACTCATACCAATAAACATACAATGGCAAGGAAAATTCTGAGAGCAGGATACTATTGGCTGACAATGGAATCCGATTGCTATAAGTACGTGAGGAAGTGTCATAAGTGTCAGATATACGCAGACAAAATCCATGTACCGCCAACGCATCTTAAAGTACTTTCTTCTCCATGGACTTTTTCTATATGGGGAATCGACATGATTGGCATGATCGAACCCAAGGCTTCGAACGGACATTGACTACTTCACCAAGTGGGTCGAAGCAGCATCATACACCAATGTAACCCGACAAGTGGTGGTCCGATTTATCCAGAACAATCTCATCTTCCGTTATGGTGTTCCAAGCCAGATCATTACTGACAATGGATCGAACTTGAACAACAAGACGATGAAAGAATTATGCACTGAGTTCAAAATCGAACACCATAACTCATCTTCCTACCATCCTAAGATGAACGGAGCGGTAGCAGCGGCTAACAAGAACATCAAGAAGATTGTTCAAAAGATGGTTGTAACCTACAAAGATTGGCACGAGATGCTACCGTTTGCTCTTTACGGTTATTGCGCATCTGTCCACACTTCAACAGGGGCATCCCCTTTCTCTCTAGTATATGGCATGGAGGCAGTGCTCCCCATAGAAGTAGAAATCCCATTAATCCGAGTATTGATGGAGGCTAAGCTAACAGAAGCTGAGTGGTGCCAAAGCAGGCACGATGAACTGAACCTCATCGAGGAATAGAGAATGACAGCTCTATGCCATGGTCAGTTATATCAGCAGAGAATGAAGAAAGCATTCGACAAAAAGGTCCGACCCCGTGTCTTCAGAAAAGGAGACCTCGTGCTCAAGAAGATATAATCATTCCTCATTGATTCCAGGGGCAAATGGACTCCGAATTATGATGGCCCCTATGTGGTCAAGAAAGCCTTTTCAGGCGGCGCCTTGAGACTCGTAACCATGGATGAGATGAGTTTACCTACCCCACAAATGTTGATGTAGTCAAGAAATACTTCGCCTAAATAAAAAATAAAACGTCTAGGTGGATTGAAAACCCGAAAGGGCGGTCCTGGTAAAATTTAGAGACATAAGTAAAAATCACCCCGATGGATTAAACACCTCAAAAGGTAATCCAGGAAAAAGTTAGGGAATCATGGCAAGTAACTACGTCTGACAAGTTTGAATCCTCAGCAGTAATGTCATCTGTCAGGAAAATTTCAGTCAAAGTCACCTTCAACAGAAGCCCAGAATGTCTAGAATTCAATGTTGGTAGAAGGATAATGGTCGTTATGTTTCAATGTAGCCCCTTTTCCCTTAAATTACCTTTTTCTAAACTTTGTAATGCTCTATGGGATCACGCGCTTGGCTGATTTCCATCCTATCAATAAAATTTGAGCCTAATGCTTTTGCTTGTAACTCTCATTTATTTTGCTTTACAGAATGACATTATTAACATGATCAACGATTCTTTAAAAAAAAATAATTTACTTGTCAAAATGTTTCTTCTTTTAAAATAAAGATGACAATTCCTTTTGACTTTGAACATCAAAAAGAACATCGATAGCTTCTCCGAAGGTGATTGAACCTCAAAGTGCAGAATCAAAGTACTCTTTCTAAACCAGTGCACTTGAATGAAGGATCAACTGTTTTAGATGCAATGTCCCATCTGACATCCACGGCATAGTTCTTACCTCTTAAGACCGATTGACGATTCTTTCTCCCCCACAGGGTCTACCTCTCCAAAGCAAGACAGGATTGTTATCCTGAACCGATGGTACTTTTTATCCCCCGCAGTGGCCGAGTATCCAGTCGTGTTCATCCACTAGTCTGTATGTCGCGTCAGTTTTGTCAGCATAAACATACATACATCATGCATAATTGATTCATATTCATATTCATATTACATTAATATCGCTCTGGTCATACTCATTCCCAAGTGATAAAGTCCTATTGTCAATCAAGTTATCGGTTTTCCTTTCCGCATTGGATAAGACAAAATCCCGATTTGAGTTCTTTCCTCGTCAGGAAATGTAATGTTTGAGCAATCTCTCCCCGGTTTATTTATGGATTGGAGCCTGTCCTCGACCACTTTGATAACTTGAACCTCTGAAAGGCAAAAAGACATTCGACAGACACCTCTAGAACATCACTCTTCACTATTGAAGAAGATATCTTTGCTTTCTCGGATTAAGGAAAATCCCCAGAGAAAGCCTCTTAACCGAAGACTCTCAGCAATACATCAATTTTCTCCCAAGAAATGTGATGTTAATGAAGTCATCAGCACCTCAAAATTGGATCACATCACATGGAATTTCTCCAAAAAGATCTCGAAGAAAAGTATGATGTAATATCCCCAAGCGAAAAACAGTCTCTCAAGAGACTCGTTTTCCCCAGTAGACTCAACAAATGGTATCTCCAACAGAGAAGTTTGCACACCTCTACAGCTCAGATAAATAGGAGTACCCAGCAAGTCTGACCTCAAACTTTTTCTATCAAATGGCATCTCCCAGTATAGCTCAGGAAGAAGTTTGATGAAGATCGCTACAAATAGCATTCCTTGTCGAAGAAGGAACTCGACAAGAAGAAACTGAGACCAGTTCCATGGCTGAAGACCAGGATTGAGGGGAAGTTTATTTCAAAAAGAAACTGAGACCAGTTCCATTGCTGAAGACCAAGATCGAGGGGAAGTTTATTTCAAAAAGAAACTGAGACCAATTCCATGGCTGAAGACCAGGATCGAAGGGATGTTTATTTCAAAAAGAAAGTGAGACCAGTTCCATGGCTGAAGACCAGGATCGAGGGGAAGTTTATTTCAAAAAGAAACTAAGACCAGTTCCATGGCTGAAGACCAGGATCGAGGGGAAGTTTTGCCCATTTCTAAGTAGCATTTCTTAGCAAAAGAAGATGGATAAGCAAACTACCATTCATAACCACCGTCAAAATTTCGGGTATTCCGATATTTAATCTTCTTGCACCTTGAATGTCTGAAAATCTTCGCCATTCACACCTTTGGGTCCAAGAAGATTAAATAGGGGCATCTGTCATACCCCAAATTTTGACCATAAGATTTCCCATCATTGTGACAGTCATCACCACAATATAGATGTACCATCATGCCTCATCAATCTCCTCAAAGATAGTTGAGCATTCACTATAATCAAAATTAGGGTTTCCATCCCTCTCTGAGCATCTGGACAAAAGATCAATCAAGAAATGACATGATCTTCAACTTGTCCAACCTCTCAAACACCCATAAAGGATCAAGAGGACTCCCATATCAAGAATCAAGGACAAAGTTGCAGCATTCCAAGTGGAAGGAGCCTCGAAATACCCAATGTCACCAAATTAGGGTTTTTTGTCGACTGAGGCCTCCAGAGTGAAATTTTCATAGGAGATTGAGCCAAGGCATCAAAATATGACTAAATATGCTCAAAAAGCTCCTAGGAGTCCCTTTGCAAAGTTAAATCACCCTCAGAGAATGCATTCCTCAAAAGTCGGGAATTAGGGTTTCTCTGCGCCGAATCACTCCAGAGCCAAAAGTCAAAACATAACTTTTTGGAAAAAATGATCCTTGTGACTCATATTTTCATAAAATATAATTTATAATGTCATTTGAACAAGAATTGATCAAGAAATCATGATAACTTGTAAAAGGGGTTACCTTGGAAATTTGAAAATTTTGTTAAGTTACTAAATTTGGATGGGTCTGGTGCCAACTTCCAAGGACCATAACTTTTGATCCAAGCAGCCATTTTGAGTGATCCAAAGTCTGATTTGTAGGTCTTCCTACATTTTACAAAAGCTTCAACTACATGAAACTCTAATTCTTCATGGATTTTTGGTTATGGGTGAATCAAAGGGGTGAAAAATCAAAGACTTAACACTTAGTACAAAACTGTCTAAGTTTCAGCCTTGAACATCAATGTCCATGGCGATTTTTCAACTAAGTCCAGATAGTTTCAAGACAAACTATGACTACACATGAATCGTACCATATAAGGGCTTTCTAAAAAGTACATGAGCATTCCATAAATCCATTTGAGCAAGGAGATATGATCCTTCCAAGATGACACTTTCAAACTATCTTGTACAAGACAAATTTGTGCGTTTTTGCTCGAATTGGTTAAGTTAGGCAATTACAAGCCTTGTCATCCATTTGGACACCTCATGGGATAACACCAAAGGGAAAAGATCTGATCCACAAGCCTCCCAAGTCCAAGGATCTACATGTAGCTATGTGTCACCTAAAAAGGCTAGAAATCTCAAAGACTCCAATTTTGTTTCAATGCATTCAATAGATTCACAAGGTGGCAAGCATCAAGACATTGCTAACTAAATTGAGTCAAGCCTTATCTCTGAACCAAAGCTACAATAACCTGCTACACTGAGCCAAGTCAATGGCTATAGAAGACTTGGATTCCTTTATGTAACCATTGGCCAAAGACCTGTACCAGTTGCCATTCACTATTGCTTGAAAAACAAACTTGCTCTAATATAAATAGAGCTCATTTGTGATCAGTTTAAGTACACCAAAGCCTCAGAACACTGGCTTTACTCAAAATCTCTCTTTCACTCCAATAAATCCTTTATTTGCAAGTCACTATCGAATTTTTCATTAGAGAGCCATTCCATCACCACCAATTGTTCTAACACATTCCATACATCATATATGAGCTGATCAAACACTCCTCACACTTCTGAAACATCAGGATCATCATCTCCATTTCTCACTTGGATCAATTGTAGTCAGAGTTGAGCCAACCATCCAAAGAGTTTCAAAACATCCTGAAGGTTGCAACACAATCCTTGAGGCCTAGGGAAGCTATCCAGATCATTGTTTCACTTCTGTAACACCTCTACCACTGAAATCGATTCCTTCTTGTAGAGGTAAGCCTTAAACTTTCAAACTCAATGAATCATGCATCATAAACATGTTTTCAAGATACCATTGTATTTCTGGATGTTCATAGATCATTTTCCCTCAATTAATTGCTATTTATCTTATGTGTATAGGATTTTGTATAATTTTTGCATTTTTTAGGGTTCATCTGATCATCACATAATAACTTCCCCTATACTTAAAATAAATGAAATTCAATGCCACCATCGTGTTCCTTGTTTAAAAACGAGTGATTTTCATGTTTACATCATCCCATTTCATTACGTATTGAGTGAGATAGCATGGATTTTGCAAATCCGGATAGAGGCTGAAGATGAAGTTCTTCGCATGAATTTTTGAATTTTACCACGCGTGTATCATATATTATGTGTTGGTTGCGTTTCAATATCACCAGCACACACTGGCTCAGTTGGCAATGGCGTGTTTTGCTTGTATGTGGGTGAGAGGTCGTGGGTTCAATCCCCACCCATGACAAATTTTTATCACTTGTCCAAATTCATTTCTTTTTTTCATATTATTTTCTTAAATGATTTGAAAAATTAATTTCTCTCTCATTTTTTATCATTTTTGACTGGTTCTTTTTTTTAAAAAGTCACAAAAATGTTAAATTATTTTATTCTACAAAAAAATCCAAATTATATTATTTATTTAATATGGTTAGAATTTTTGTAATTAATTTCATTTTTATTTGTTTTTAAACCTTTTAAAATGTAATTCTCACTTTGATCTTTTCATTTCAAATGAATTTTAATCTTTTATGTGGTTAAACATATTTTTTAAAACATTTATCCAAGATCACAACATATTTGCTTATATATATTTCATTTGTATATATATATATATATATATATATATATATATATATATGCCTGTATATCTACTTAGAGTTTTCCCCAGCAACTAGGTCTAGGATTAGATCAAACCAGTGGTTACTCTTTCAACACAATCAAAACTAGTGCCCCATTGGAAATTCCAGATACAGTCTTGCCTCCTCTTGGGCTTATACAATATGGAACAGAGAAAGGCATTATTCCCGGTGAAACTTTTCTCAAGACTGTCACTAATAGAAATTTGTACAAGAAAGTCATTTCCCCAAAGAGGATTAATTCCCGGTGAAACCTCTTTTGAATTTCTTCAAACCCTAGAACTGTTCACTAAAGAAAGGATTATTCCCGGTGAAACCTTTCTTGAACGTTTCTTAGGTTTGGATCCACAGGCTTCCTAAAAGCATCCCTAGCCTCCTCTTGGGCTTTGTACAAGGACCCCCAGGCTTCTTAGAATTTCTCAGCCTCCTCTTGGGCTTAGTACAAGGACCCAAAGACCTTCTACAGGTATAGGACATAACGTAGTCATCCTTTGATAGTTCAATCCTTCAGAGAGTCAGAGTCAAAGCATCAGACCAGTTTAGGGTTGATTCTCTTCCCTTAAAACATCAGCCTCCTCTTAGGCATCATACAAAGATCAACCTTCTCATACCATTAGACTTAGACAGTCTCATTTCCTCTTGGATTTCAAAGAAACCCTCAAGTCTCCTGAAGGAACAGGAAAAAACCCTGATCATCTCATCAATTTCCAACAGAGTTAAAACCTCCAAAGGTTAAAAACTCAATCTTTAAACCTTCACTTAAATTTCCCCAGCTAGGGTCAAATTACTACCAGTAAACCCTCAGAAAACTCAGAACCTCATGGTCTCTGATATTTCAACTCTTCTTCAATCCTAAGCAAGAGTTAATTCCCCAATTTGGATCTGTCTCTGGATATCAATAATCCTCAGTAGAAGCTAGCCTCCTCTTAGGCTTCATATAAGAAATTCCCTAACTAGCCTCCTCTTAGGCTTTGTATAATGATTTTTTTCAGCAGAGTTAGCTTCAATCTTGGGCTTTGTACAAGACAGGTAAAACCTCTCCAGCTGAGTCAATCTTTTTAGCCTCAATCTTGGGCTTTGTACAAGACACATTTAAAACCTCTCACCAGTAGAGTCAATCCCTTTTAGCCTCAATCTTGGGCTTTATACAAGACACATATAAAACCTCTCACCAGTAGAGTCAATCCCTTTTAGCCTCAATCTTGGGCTTTGTACAAGATAGACAAAATATTCCCCAGAAGATTCAATTCCTTCTAGCCTCCTCTTAGGCTTTGTATAATGATCTCCCTAAGCAGAGCCAATCTTTTTTCAGCCTCAATCTTGGGCTTTGTACAAGACAGATATAAAACTCCCTAGTAGAGTCAACCTTTTAGCTTCACCCTTGGGCTTTGATAAAGGCACACATAAAACCAAAATCCCCTCAGAGGAAATCAAAAATCTCTCTGTAGGAAGACATTTCTTTGTATAATCACACATCAAAACAGACAATCAAACAAACCCTATTCTAAGATAACTGTTATAAGTGGCACACTTATTGATTAAAAAATCCAAGTAGTAGTCCCTCTTTATCCTGGTAAAAACCTTCTTTCATCTAATTGTTGTAAGTGGCAAGCCTCTGGATTATTTACATCCAAGCCAATGTCCCTCTCTTAGTATGAAAAACTTCTAAGTAAAAATGGCATTGCTATACACTGAGTTAAAGTTTTCTCCTTTAAGACAAATCCCCTGTAAAGGAAATTATGGCATTGCTGGATTCACATATCCCAGTTAAAGTAATTCTCCTTTATAATCAGTTACCCAACAACTGTGATAAACAGATGAGATATCTCCCTTTAGAGATGACAAATTCTCTCTCAGTCAAACCTTTTAGCTTCAATCTTGGGCTTTAAACAAGACACAAATACTCAACCCTGTAGCTTCAATCTTGGGCTTTAAACAAGACACCAAACATATTTTTTCTCCCATAGAATAGGAGGAACTACGATTGCTCTGATTTCCTTGTTATCATTACGGGAATACGTAGGCATAAGATTGCGAAATCTTAGCAAGCACATTAATCAAAAACCTTAGGTCCTGTACCTTACCAAAAACATCAAAAAACCCGAAAAACAACAAAAATACTCTCTCCACATTCCCAAAGAAGAAACTTTCCCAAATTTATGACAGATAAACACTAGTAAGTAGATAACAGAAGAAAATGCCAAACAATCTATGGATAACCATATATAGGATGGGTAATTGACAACTCTTCATTGTATAATCTGACCCTGGACCCCCCAATCTCTTAGCATTTCTTACAGAAAACATTTGTGTGCAAGGTTAGTTTTAGATAGCTTCCCTTTCCTTTCCAGCTTCATAGGATAAATAAGAAATCAGAAAGTAGCACCCAATTCCAACCAATCCGGTAAGGTGGTCGCGTCACCGACAAAAATCGCACGCCACACAAACGTGTTCACCAGTACATGATTTGTCACACTACTTGGTTAATCTCCGAAATGGATCCGATCAAGTATGTCTTTGAAAAGCCTGCTATCACGGGAAGGATTTCCCGTTGGCAGATGTTGTTATCGGAATACGACATCGAGTACCATGCTCAGAAAGCCGTCAAAGGAAGTATTTTAGCCGATCATTTGGCTCATCAACCGATTGATGATCAGGAATCAGTCAAATTCGACTTCCCAGACGAAGATGTCATGTACTTAAAAATGAAAGATTGCGATAAACCGCTACCCAGTGAAGGGCCAGAACCAGGTTCCCAATAGGGACTAATTTTCGACGGAGATGTCAACACTTATGGAAAGGAATTGGGGCAATCATCATAACACCTCAGGGTACCCATATTCCTTTCACCGCCCGACTGACATTCAAATGCACGAACAACGAGGCTGAATACGAAGCTTGTATCATGGGTCTCGAAGAAGCAATTGACTTAAGGATTATGAATTTGGATGTGTATAGAGACTCAGCCCTGGTTATAAATCAGATCAAAGGAGAGTGGAACACATACCAATCGGAATTGATTCCTTATAAAGATTACGCGAGAAGGTTGTTACCATTCTTCAATAGAATCGAGTTTCATTATATCCCTCGTGAAAAAAATCACATGGCTGATGCACTAGCCACCCTCTTTTCCATGATTGTTGTAAATCATTGGAATGACGTACCTAAGATTGACATAATGTGCCTCGAAAGGCCCGCTTACATCTTCACGATTGAAGCAGTCATCGATGACAGACCATGGTATAACAATATAAAATGCTTCCTTTAAAGACAAAAGTACCCACCCGGGGCATCAAGAAAAGACAGGAAGACTCTCAAAAGACTGGCTGGCAACTTCTTCTTGAACGGCTCCTTTGGCACTCATGCCAACGGACACACAATGGCGAGAAAAATTCTGAGAACTGGATATTATTGGCTGACAATGGAATCCGATTGCTACAAGTACATGAGGAGGTGTCACAAGTGTCAGATATACGCTAACAAAATCCATGTACCGCCAACGCATCTCAAAGTTCTTTCTTCTTCGTGGCCTTTTTCTATATGGGGAATCGACATGATTGGCATGATCGAACCCAAGGCTTCGAACGGACATCGGATCATCCTGGTAGCCATTGACTATTTCTCCAAGTGGGTCGAAGCAGTATCATACACCAATGTAACCCGACAAGTGGTAATCCGATCTATCAAGAACAATCTCATATGCTGTTATGGTGTTCCAAGCCAGATCATTACTGACAACGGATCTAACTTGAACAACAAGATGATGAAAGAGTTGTGCGGTGAGTTCAAAATCAAACACCATAACTCATCTCCCTACCGGCCTAAGATGAATGGAGCGGTAGAGGCGGCTAATAAGAATATCAAGAAAATCGTTCAGAAAATGGTTGTAACCTACAAAGACTGGCACGAGATGCTACCCTTTGCTCTTCACGGTTATCGCACATCTGTCTGCACTTCAATAGGGGCAATCCCTTTCGCTCTAATATATGGCATGGAGGAAGTGCTCCCCATAGAAGTAGAGATACCATCAATCAGGGTATTGATGGAAGCTAAGCTAACAGAAGCTGAATGGTGTCAAAGAAGGCACAATGAACTAAACCTAATTGAAGAAAAGAGAGCATGACGGCTTTATGCCACGGTCAGCTATATTAGCAAAGAATGAAGAAAGCATTTGACAAAAAGGTCTGACCACGTGTCTTCAGGAAAGGAGACCTCATGCTCAAAAAGATACAATCATTTCTCACTAATTCCAGGGGCAAATGGACTCTGAATTATGACGGCCCTTACGTTGTTAAGAAAGCCTTTTCAGGCGGAGCCTTGAGACTTGCAACAATGGATGGAGAGGAGTTTACCTACCCCACAAATGTTGATATAGTTAAGAAATACTTCGCCTAAATAATAAAAATAAAAAAAATAAAAAAAAAACATCTCGGTGGATTGAAAACCCGAAAGGGCGGTCAAGGCAAAGATTAGAGACATAAGTAAAAGTTATCTCGATGGATTGAAAACCTTAAAAAGCGATCCAGACAAAAGTTAGGGATTCATGGCAAGTAACTACGTCTGACAAAGTTCAGATCCCCAGCGGTGACGCCATCCGTCGAAAAAGAAAAAACTTCAGTCAAGGTCACCTTCGACAAATGCTCAAAATGTCCAGAATTCAAAGTTGGTGGAAGGATAGCGGTTGTTATGTTTCAATGTAGCCCCTTTTCCGTCAATTTACCATTTTCTAAACTTTGTAATGCTCTATGGGATCACGCGTTTGGCTGATTACCATTCTATCAATAAAATTTGAGCCCTAGTGCTTTTGTTTACAATTCTCATTTATTTTCCTTTATAGAATGACATTTTTTAATATGATCAATGATTTTTGAAACAAAACAAAAATGAATTTACTTGTCAAATTTTCTTCTGCTTCTAAAAAATAAAGATGGCAATTCTTTTTTACTACTGAACACAAAAAGGAACATCGATGCTTCTCCGGAAGTGATTAAACCTCAAAATGCATAATCAAAGTACTCATTTTAACCAGTACACTCTGAATAAAGGATCAACTATTTTAGATGTAATGTCCCATCTGATATCCCCGACAGAGTTCTTACCTATGAAGACCAATTGATAGTTTTTTTCCCAGTAGGGTCTACCCCTCCTAAGCAAGAAAGGATTACTATCACTGAAATGATGAGATTTTTTCCCCCTACAGTGGCCGAGTATCCAGTCATGTTCATTCACCAGTTCGTATATCGTGTCTGTTTTGTCAGCATAAACATACATACATCATGCATGATTGATTCATATTTATACATATGTTACATTAATATCACTCGGGTCATTTTCATCCCCAAGTAATCAATGTCCTCCCACCGATAAAGTTGTCAGTTCTTTCCTCATCCCGAAATGTATCGTCTGAGCAACCTCTCCCCAGTTTATTTCTGGATTGGAGACTGTCCTCGACCACTTTGATAACTTGAACCTCTGAAAGGCAAGAATACATTTGATTGACACCTTTGGAACATCACTCTTCACCATTGAAGATGATTTTTTCACTTTCCCGGATTAAGGAAAATCCCCAGAGAAAGAGTCTCCTCTAAAGGACTCTCGGCAATACATCGGTTTTTCACCAAAGAAATTCGATGTTAATGAAGTCATCAGCACCTCAAAATTGGATCACATCACATGGAATTTCTCCGAGAAAGATCTCGCAGAAAAGTATGATGTAACAACCACCAAGAAAAAAGCAATCTCTCAAGAGATTCGTTTTCCCCAGTAGAGTCGACAAATGGCATCTCCAACAGAGAAGTTTGCACACCTCTACATCTCAGACTAATGGGTTTCCCTAACAAGTCTGACCTCAAACTTTTTCTATCAAATTGCATTTCCCAAGTAAAACTCGGTGAGAAGTTAGATAAAGACCACTACAAATAGCAATCCTTGTCAAGAAAGAAACTCGACAAGAAGAAACTGAGACTGGTTCCGTGGCTGAAGACCAGGATCGAGGGGAAGTTTATTTCAAAAGAAACTGAGACCAATTCCGTGGCTAAAGACCAGGATCGAGGGGAAGTTTATTTCAAAAGAAACTGAGACCAGTTCTGTGGCTGAAGACCGGGATCGAGGGGAAGTTTATTTCAAAAGAAACTGAGACCAGTTCCGTGGCTGAAAACTAGGATCGAGGGGAAATTTATTTTCAAAAGAAAACTAAGACCAGTTTCGTGGCTAAAAACTAGGATCGAGGGGAAGTTTATTTTCAAAAGAAAACTAAGACCAGTTCCATGGCTAAAGACCAGGATCGGGGGAAGTTTTACCCTTTTCTAAGTAACATTGATTAGCAAAAGAAGATGGATGAGCAAACTGCTATTCATAACCACAGTCAAAATTTTGGGTATTCCGATATTTAATCCTCTTGCACCCTGAATGTCCGAATATCTCCTCCAATCACACCTTCGGGTCCAAGAAGAGTAAATCGGGGCATCTGTCATACCCCAAATTTTTACCACAAGATTTCCCATTATTGTGAAGATCATTACCACAATATTGATGTACCATCATACATCATCAATCTCCTCAAGGATTGTTGAGCATTCACTACAATCAAGAATTAGGGTTTTGAGCCCTCTCAGAGCATTCAGACAAAAGATCAATCAAGAATTGACATGATCTTTAACTTTTCAAGCCTCTCAAACATCTATGAAGGATCAAGAGGTCTCCCATATCAAGAATCAAGCACAAGAGTGCAACATCTCAAGCTGATAAAGCCTCGAGATCCTCAGTGTCACCAAATTTGGGTTTTGGTCGACCAAGGCCTCCAGAGGAAACTTTTCATCTAGGCATGAGCCAATACTTCAAAACATGATCCAAAATACTTAAAGGAATCTTATGAGGCCAATCATCAAGTCAAAATAGCCTCAGAGGAAGACATGAACCAAGACATGAACCAAGACCTTAAGACATGATTTAAGGACCTCAAATACACCACATTGATCCATTTACAACAATGGATTGATCCAAGAAGCTTGATTCACAAGTTTCAAAGGGGTTTTGAAGAAAAAGTCAACTGTACCTTTGACTTTTGACCAAGACATGTTCCCAAACCTTGGGATATGATTCAAGACACCCTAAAACACCTATGGAATCCATCCATTAGTTTTGAATTAGGTCAAGAACTTGATTTCATAGAAGATCAAACGGTTTGGAATTCATCTGACAAAAAGTCAAATGTGCCCGAAATCAAGTTTGACTTTTTGAATTTTTTCACAAATGTGGCTCCCCTAAGTAAAAAACAATGTTAATGTATGGTTTTGATCATCATCCATCAAGAAAAATCAAGAAAAGTGAGGTTACTTGCAAAAGGGGCAACCTTAAGAAACTTAAATTTTTCTAAGTTATGGAACAAAAGTGATTTGGTACCAACTTTGCAAGGTCATAACTCCCAAACCACAAGACCTTTTTCTTCCATCCAAAGCTCAAATTAAAGTTCACATGACATACTTCAAAATTGTCAACTACAAAAGATTCCAAATCCTCGTGGATTTTGAGTTATGGATTGATCAAAATCACAAAAACATGAAAATGACCACTTTTCCAACACTTAGTGAAAATTTTGGACAGAATCTGTCTTGGATTTTCGCCAACTTTGAGGCCATTTTTCACCTTGATCCAAGTTGATTCAAGACCATTGTTGGACATCAAAGTTAAAGTAGGATATACAAGCTTTCCAAAGAGTGTCAGAACTCATCCTAATTCAACTTGAGTAGGGAGTTATGAGCATGGAAACAGGACACCTCTAAGACTGGTTTTGCAAGACAATCTTGCACTTTCCCCATGATTTTGTCATTTCCCTGACTTGGCAAGCCTTGTCACCATACAAGACAAGTTTCTAAAGTGCAATGAACATGATCTCTACAGAGCTACAACACCATAGAGCCTTACAAGTCCAAAACCTCATCATTTGGCATGTGACATTCAAAGTTCAAATTCAAAACTTTCAAATTTGTCATGAGGCATTGAATGGATGCATAGAGCTGGCATGTATCAGTCCATAACATTGTAAATGAGTCAAGATAAACTCAAGCATCAGAAGACCATAGGCCTGAAATATTGACCCAAGTCAATGGCTAGAGAAGACTTGAGATTCCTTTTGAAAACCATTGGACAAAGGTCTGTACTAGCCACCATTCACTATTGCTGCCAAAACAAACTTGTTGCACTATAAATAGAGCTCACTTGTGACCAGTTAGAGTACCCCAAAGCATAGCAACACATGCTTTCTCACATTTCACTCTCTCTAGGCCAGATTTTACTTCTATTACAAGTCACTATCGAATTTTGAAATAAGAAGCAATTCTGCCAAAACCAATGATGCTAACACCTCATATACATCATATATGAACTATCCAAGCACTCATCCTTCATCTATAACACCAAAATCACAAACCTCCATAGCCATCCTAGAGGTCATTTGCAGTTGAGGTACCACAGAGTGATCCAGGTGCTTTCCATCAATTCCAAGCATTCATACACCTTACATAAGGTCCGCTGAAGCTGTCCAAATCATTGCATAACATCTGTAACATCTCCATCATCAAATTCGATCACCAGCTGCAAGAGGTAAGCCTAATACCTTCAAACTCTATACTACATGCATCATCAATTTATTTTCAAGTTACCAACTTGTTTCTGGTAGTTCATAGAGTGATAATCCTCAATCAATTTCCATGTTTCATTCGTGTTTAGGATTTCATGATAGTTTTTGCAAATTCTAGGGTTTCTGTGTTCATACATGATAACTCTCTCCACACTTAAAAGAAATGAAATTAAATGGTACCATCTTGTTCCTTGTTCAAAAACGAGTGAGATTGATGTTTGAATCGTGCAAAATCATTGAGTAATCAGAGAGATATGAGAGGTTTTGCAAATCTGGGGAGGAAGAACACGCACGACCAAGAACATGTGTTCTTGGCGCCATTTTTTAAATTTTTGAATATTTGAATTTTTATGTTTTATTAATTGATTTCAAAATTTAATTTCTCTCATTTTTTTATCATTTTTTATTGATTCTTTTTTTAAAAAGTCATAAAAATGTTAAATTATTTTATTCTACAAAAAAATCACATTTATATTATTTATTTAATATAGTTTGATTTTTTTGAATTTAATTTAATTTTATTTGTTTTAAACATTTTTAAAATGAAATTCTCACCTTGATTTTTTAAAACCAATTAGATTTCAAGCTTTCATGTGATTAAACATGATTTTTCAAAATATTTTTCAAAGCTTACAACTTATTTTAAATATATTTGATATTTTATATCATTTGTATTTAATTTTCTTTGAAAAAATTGTATTTTTGAATTAAAATTAGGTTTTTTTTCTTAATTTTAATTTCTCAAACTTCATTTAAATCATTTTTGGGCCTCTTGGCAGAGTGTAAGTCCCATCCCATTGTAAATAAACTTTTTTGGGCCTCAGTCATTGTATAAGTCCCGATGCGATTTCAAAAATCTCGGCGCGATCGTTGTTTTCAAAACAATTTTCATCTGGGCCTACCCTTTGAGTTGTAAGTCCCATCTTTCTTCTTTTCAATCACTTTTTGGGCCTCTAATAGAGTGTAAGACCCATCCCTTTTCACACACAAACTTTTTGGGCCTCAGTCATTGTATAAGTCCCGATACGATTTTCAAAATAACGGTGCGATCACTATTTTTCATTTGGGCATATCCTTGAGTTGTAAGCCCCATCTCTTGTATAAAAATAAACTTTTGGGCCTCTAATAGAGTGTAAGACCCATCCTCTTTGTAAATACCATAACTTGGGCCTCAATCATTGTATAAGTCCCTCTGTGATTTTCAAAACTACGACGCGATCGTCCCCTTTTCAAAAAAGATCATCTGGGCCTCTCCTTGAGTATAACCCCAAACTTCCTTTTAAAACAAATTTATTTTTTATTTAGATTCAAATTCAAAGTTTTATCAAAACTTTCTTCAATTTCTTGAATAACTAACCATACAGCTGTAGTTACTATGCTTGGGCTTGCACAATTGTAAGTTCCACTATCTTTTCAATATATACTTGTTTATATATTTCATCTGTATATGTATATGCTTGTATATACTTGCTTAGAGTTTTCCCCAGCAGTTAGGTCTAGGGCTAGATCAAACCAGTGGTTACTCTTTCAATGCAGTCAAAACTAGTTCCCCATAGGAAATGCCAGATACAGTCTTGCCTCCTCTTAGGCTTATACAATATGGAACAGAGAAAGACATTATTCCCGGTGAAAATTTTCTCAAGAGTGTCCTAACTTAGAAATATATGTGTTCAAGAAATTCATTTCCCCATAGAGGATTAATTCTCGGTGAAACCTCTCTTGAATTTCTTCAAACCTTAGAACTGTTCTGCAAAGAAAGGACTTATTCCCGGTGAAACCTTTCTTGAACTGTTCTTAGGCTTGGACCCACAAGCTTCCTAAAAGCATCCATAGCCTCTTCTTGGGCTTTGTACAAGGAGCCACAGGCTTCTTAGAAGTTCTTAGCCTCCTCTTGGGCTTAGTACAAGGACCCGAAGACCTCCTACGGGTATAGGACAGAACTTAGTCATCTTTACTAGTTCAATCCTCTAAAGAGTTAAATTCCAGAACATCTAACCATTCTAGGGTTGATTCTCAAACCTTAAAACCACAGCCTCCTCTTGGGCATCATACAAAGATCATTCTCCAGCTAAGAGTCAACCTCTTCATACCAGTAAACTTGGAAAGTCTCATCTTCTCTTGGATCTCAAAAAAACCCTCAAGTTTCCTAAAAGCATAGGAAAAAACCCTGATCATTTCACCCGTCTCCAGCAGAGTTTGAAACATCCATAGGTTTACAAACTCAAGGTTTAAATCTTCACTTTAAAAAACCCTAGCCAGGGTCAATTCCCCATCATTAAAACCCTAACAGAATCAGAACCTCAGGGCATCTGATATTCTTCAAGCCCCAACAAGAGTTGATTCCCCAACACATATTGGACCTGTCTCTGGATTTCAATAATCCTCAGCAGAAGCCAGCCTCCTCTTAGGCTTCATATAAGAATTTCCCCAACCAGCCTCCTCTTAGGCTTTGTATAATGATTTTCCTCAGTAAAGTCAGCATCAATCTTGGGCTTTGTACAAGACAGATAAAAACTCCCCAGTGGAGTCCATCTCTTTTCAGCCTCAATCTCGGGCTTTGTGCAAGACAGATCATACTCTCCAGCTGAGTCAATCTCTTTTCAGCCTCAATCTTGGGCTTTGTACAAGATAGATAAAAATCCCTAAGCATAGTCAACCTCTTAGCTTCAACCTTGGGTTTTGATCAAGGCACACAAAAATCAACATCCCCTTAGAGGAAATCAAGAGTTCTCTCTGTAGGAATGCATTTCTCTGTACATCACACCTCAAAACAAACAATAAAAAAACCCTAATTCTAGATAACTGTTGTAAGTGGCACACTTGTTGATTCAAAAATTCAAGTTGTGGTCCCTCTCTTATCCTGGTAAACTTCCTTTCATCTAATTGCTATAAGTGGCAAGCCTCTGAATTATTTACATCCAAGCCAATGTCCTTCTCTTAGCATGAAAGATTCATAAGGAAAAATGGCATTGCTCTACACTGAGTTAAAGTTTCTTCCTTCATGACATCACCCTTATAAAGGAAATTATGGCATTGTTGGATTCACATATCCGAGTTAAAGTAATTTCCCTTATAATCATTTCCCAAAATTTGTGGTGAATAGGTGATATATCTCCCTTTAGAGTTGGCAAATTCTCTCTCAAATAACCTTTTAGCTTCAATCTTGGGCTTTGAACAAGACACAAATACTCATCTAGCTTCAATCTTGGGCTTTGAACAAGACACCAAACATTTTCCTCCCATAGAATTGGAGGAACTACGATTGCTCTGATTTCCCAGTTATCTTTACGGGAATACGTAGGCATAAGATTGCGAAATCTTAGCGAGCATACAAATCAAAAACCTTAGGTCATGTACCTTCACAAAAACATCAGAAAACCCTAAAACAACAAAAACACTTTCTCAACACTCCCAAAGGAGAAACTTTCCCAACCCTTGACAGATAAACACCAGAAATAAGTTAGATTAACAGAGAAATATGCCATAAAAAGTCTAAGGATAACCATATATACACTGGGTGATTGACAACATCCCTTTGTATAATCTGACCCCAGCCCCCCCAATCTCTTAGCATTTATTAACGAAAACATTTGTGTGCAAGGTTAGTTTTAGATATATTCTCTTTCCTTTCCAGCTTCATAGGATAAATAAGAAATCAGAAAGTAGCACCCAATTCCAACCATTGCGGTAAGGTGGTCGCGTCACCGACAAAAATCGTACACTACAGATAGTGGTTGTTATGTTTCAATGTAGCCTCTTTCCCTTTAAATTACCATTTTTCTGAACTTTATAATGCTCCATAGAATCACACATTTGGCTGATTACCATTCTATCAATGAAAATTTAAGCCCTTGTGCCCTTTGACTGCAATTCTCATTTATTCTGCTTTGCAAAATGACATTTTTTATATGATTAACATTCTTGAAACACAAAAATGAATTTACTTTTGTTTTCAAAACGGAAATTTTTAGTTTACTTCTGCATTTAAAAATAAAGATGGCAATTTCCTTTTGATTGATGAACACAAGAAGGAACATCGACAGCTTCTCTGAAAGCAATCAAAACTTCAAAATGCATAATCAAAATATTCCTTGTAATCAGTATATCCCAAGTGGAGGATCGATTACTTCAGATTGACAAGATAGGGCATCTCACCTATCACTCCTCAGGAGCCGTATTTTGTTAGTACCAAGAATATTAAAAGTTTAGCAGCAGGAATTTGTTTCCTCAACATATCAGTGAAACTTTTATCCCCCCAGAGTGGTCGAGTATCTAGTTGTACTCATCGTCAGTCTGTATGTCATGTTTGTTTCGTCAGCATAAGCATTTCATACATCATGCATAATTAATTTATATTCATATTCATATTGCATATCATATTTCGATCACGTTGGTCACGTTTATCCACAAGTGATAACTGTCCTCTCTCCATTAGAGTTGTCAGTTTTCCTTTCTACAATTGGATATGATAAAATCCTGGTTTGAGTTTTTTCTTCGTCGGGAAATGTATCGTCTAAACAATCTCTCTCCAGTTTATTCCCGGATTGGAATCGGTCCTTGACCACTCTGACAACTTGAACCTCTCAAAGGCAAGAAGGCATTTGGTTATACACCTTTGGAACTTCACTCTTCGCCATTGAAGATGATGTTTTCTTTCCCGAATTAAAGAAAATCCCCCGCGGAAGCTTTTAAACAAAAGACTCTTGGCAACATGGACATTGCATCCTCCAAGAAATCTCTACCAATTGACAAAACAAAGAAATCTGTCTTTGCCCTCATGAATTTCCAAATAAAGTCGATAAATGGAAGTCTCTCCCCGAGAAGTTTGTCCTACTTTCAAGGATGTTAAGAGAAGAATTCGACAAGAAGAAACTGAAACCAGTTCCATGGCTAAAGACCAGGATCGAGGGGAAGTTTATTTCAAAGGAAACTGAGACCAGTTTCGTGGCTGAAGACCAGGATCGAGGGGAGGTTTATTTCAAAAACAAAACTGAGACCAGTTCCATGGCTGAAGACCAGGATCGAGGGGAAGTTTGTTTCAAAGGAAACTAATACCAGTTTCGTGGCTGAAGACCAGGATCGAGGGGAGGTTTATTTCAAATGAAACTGAGACCAGTTCCATGGCTGAAGACCAGGATCGAGGGGAGGTTTATTTCAAAAGAAACTAAGACCAGTTCCATGGCTGAAGACCATGATCGAGGGGAGGTTTATTTCAAAAGAAACTAAGACTAGTTCCATGGATGAAGACCAAGATCGAGGGGAGGTTTATTTCAAAAATAATTGAGACCAATTCCGTGGTTGAAGACCAGGATCAAGGGGAAGTTTGTTTCAAAGGAAACTGATACCAGTTCCATGGCTGAAAACCAGGATCGAGGGGAAGTTGCACCCTTTTCTAAGTGACATTACTTAGTAAAAGAAGATGGATAAGCAAAAATAGCTACCATTCACATCCACGATCAAAATTTTGGGTATTCTGATATTTAATCCTCTTTTACCATGAATATCTGAATAGCTTCGTCATTCACACCTTCAGGTCCAAGAAGATTAAATAGGGGCATCTATCATACCCTAAATTTTGACCACAAGTCTCGACATCATTGTACAAATCATCACCACAATATGGATCTACCTTCATACTTCATCAATCCTCTCAAAGATTGTTGAGTGTTCGCTCTAGCCAAGAATTAGGGTTTTGAGCCCTCTCAGAGCACTCAGGCAAAGGATCAATCAAGAATTGACATGATCTTTAACTTGTCAAGCCTCTCAAACATCCATGAAGGATTAAGAGGTTTTCTTCACCAATAATCAAGCACAAGATTGCAACATTTCAAGTTGATAAAGCCTCAAGATCATCAGTGTCACCAAATTATGGTTTTGGTCGACCAAGGCCTCCAGAGAGAAATTTTCATCTGGGCATGAGCTAATACTTAAATATATGATTCAAGAAACTCAAAATAACCTCATGAGTCCATTCAAAAGTTCAAAATAACCTTAGGGGATGCATCTATCAAAAATCAGGAATTAGGGTTTTGACCTAATTCAGTCCCTAAGTTGACTTTTGGAGCAAGGCATGAGCCAAGACCTCAAGATATGCTTTAAGGACCTCAAATACATCATATTGATCTATTAACAAGATTTAATTGATTCAAAGAACTTGGTTCATAAGCAATATAAGGATTCAAATTCATCTGGACCACAAACTAGGGTTTTTGAGAAAAAGTCAACCATACCATTGACTTTTGAGCAAAGCATGACCTCAAACCTTGGGACATGATTCAAGACACTCAAAAACACCTTTGGAATCAATACCTTAGGTTTAATTTAGCCCAAGGACTTGATTTCATAAAGGATCACAAAGTTCAAGTTTCATCTGATACAAAAAGTCAACTGTGACCAAAACCAAGTTTGACTTTTGGAATTTTTTGACAAACATGGCTTCTTTAAGCCAAAAACAATGTTAACTTGTGATTTGGATCATCATCAAACAAGAAAAATCAAGAAAAGTGAGGTTACTTGCAAAAATGGCAAGCTTGAGAAACTTGAAATTTCATTATGTTATGGAAAATAATGGTTTTTACCCAACTTTGCAAGGCCATAACTTGTGATCCAAGCAACCATTTTTTCCCATCCAAAGCTCAAATGATAGATCTCATTCCATACAACAAAAGTGCTACACTAAGGCATATCCAAAATCTTCATGGATTTTAAGTTATGGATTAATCAAAATCAAGAAAAATAAGAAATGAACATTTGACACTTAGAAAAAATTTGCCTAGTCAAAATCAGCACGAAACACTAATGTTCAAAGACACTTTTCATTGTGATCCAAATAGATTCAATACAAACTATAAGCATAAATGTTATAGTATTTAATGTGGGCTTTTTAAAAAGCACAAGAGTATTCCTTGATTCAATTTGAGCAAGAAGTTATGAACCTTGCAAAATGCCATTTTCCACCCTGGTTTTCCAAGGCAGATTTAGCAACAACACACGATTTTATTGTTTTGGTGACTTTGCAAGCCTTGTCACCATGTAAGACAAACATCTAAGATACAATGCACTTGCTTTCTGCAGAGGAATCATAGCATAGGCACCTATAAGTCAAGAACACTAAACTTTGGCATGTGATCTTTAAGTTTGCAAATCCAAAACTCCAACTTTTTTGTTTGGCATTGATGTAGTGCATTGAGGTGACATGAATCAGATCATACCAGTCCAAAAGAGTCAAGCCTTATCCAAGAATCTAAAGACATAAAACCTACAAGTTCAGCTCAAGTCAATGGCTAGAGGAGACTTGGAACACCTAGCCATATCCATTAGGTAAAAGGATGATCCAGCCCCCATTCACTATTCCTTGCAAAAAAAACTTCATCTACTATAAATAGAGGTCATTTTTGGTTAATCAAAACACACCAAAACATAACAACACTTGTTTTCCACCATTTTACTCATCATTCCAAATTTTCAACTTCATGAGGTGTGAGAATCAAATTTTACAATAGGGAGCAATTCAATTCAAACCAATGGTCCTAACACATCACATACATCATATATGAGTGATCCAAACCCTTGAACAACATTTCTAATACCAGATTCATCAAGTTCATATCTCACCCCCAAGTCACATGCAGTTGGATTCGAGCCCACCAATCCAAAGGTTCTCAATCCCTTCCAAGCATCTCAACACACTCCTTGAGGTCCAAGGAAGCTATCCAGATCATCACTTGGAATCTGTAACACCTCTATATCAAAGGTTGATTTCGTCTTGCACGGGTAAGACTCAAGCTCTCAAACTCTATGATCCATGCATCATAAATTTATTTTCTAGTTACCAACATGTTTCTAATAGTTCATAGAGTGTTTCCCCTCAATCAATTTCTATGTTTCAATCGTGTATAGAATTTCATGATAGTTTTTGCAAATTCTAGGGTTTCTGTGTTCATGCGTGATAACTCTCTCGACACTTAAAAGAAATGAAATTAATTGCCACGATCACGTTCCTTGTTAAAAATTGAACAAAATCCATGTTTACATCATTTGCTTTCATTGCGTAATAAGAGAGATAAGTGAGCTCTTGCAAAACGGCCATGGAGGGAGACGCGAGGAAGAAGAAGGAGCCGTTGGCGCCTTTTTTCAAATATTTGAATTTTTTGAATATTTTAATTATTTTGTTAATTATCTTCAAAAATTAATTTATCTCTCAATTTTAATCATTTTCAAGTGATTTTTTAAACATAAATCCTTCACATATTTAAATATTTTATTCCACAAAAAAATCAAAAAAATATTTTTATTTGATATATTTTTAAATATTTTAAAGAATTTTATTTGAATTTATTTTAAACATTTTAAATAATTTCTTTTTCTTGATTTTTCAAGACCAAATGAATTTTAAATCATCATGTGAATAAGCTTATTTTCCAAACTCTAACCATGGTTCATAACTTGCTTTTTGAATTTATTTGAAATTTTTCATCATTTTTAATTATTTTTTCCTTTTAAAAATGCAAAAAAAATAAAATTAGGGTTTCCCATTTGATTTAATCTTTCAAAACTTCATTTCAATAATCTTGGGCCTCTATTAGAGTGTAAGACCCAACCCTCTTTGTAAATAAACCACTTCATGGGCCTCTGCTATAGTATAAGTCCCATCGCGCTTTCAAAAATCACGGTGCGATCACTGTTTTCACAACAATCTCTGGGCCTCTGTTAGGAGTGTAAGTCCCATCTCTTTGTACATAACTTTGCTTAAAGAATAATCTTGGGCCTCTGATGGAGTGTAAGACCCAACACCTTTCTGTAAATAGAAAATCTTTTAGCCTCATTCATCCTGGGCTTTGTACAGGATACGGATATCCACCTGGGCATCTATCTAGAGTGTAAGACCCAACACCTTTACTTTTCTCATACTTGAGATCAAGTCATCTTAAAAATTCAAATCTTTCTTCAATTTCTTCAAAACCCTAATCCAATCTTGAAGAAAACATCTGATTAATCACAATACACTTGGGCTTCTATCCAGAGAATAAGACCCACCACCTTTCTCAATTCAATACTTATTTATATACTTGTTCATATGTCTGTATATATACTTGTGCATATCTTGTTAAGATTCTCTTAACATGTAAATCACCCTTAGTTTAGACTAGTTCAAACAATAGGATCCTTTCAGTCAGCAGCAACTTAGTTCAAACAACTAGTTCCCCCTGTATAAAGGAATACAGTTAGCCTCCTCTTGGGCTTTATCCAAGCATCACTGCCTCCTCTTGGGCATCATACAATTAATCTTCCCAGAAGATAGCCTCCTCTTGGGCTTTGTTCAATTTGATCAACCTTGAAACAGTTCAATAAAGTGAGGATTATTTCCCGGTGAAACCTCTTCTTTAATTCCTTTAAAACCTGAAACACTTCAACAAAGAAAGCATTATTTCCCGATGAAACCTTTCTTGAACTCTTCTCAATCAGTTAGACTCCTCTTGGGCTTCATACAAGGACTCACAGGCTTCCTAGAAGCATCCGTAGCCTCGTCTTGGGCTTCATACAAGGACCCTCAGGCTTCCTAAAAGCATAGGATAGATCTTAGTCATCTCTATCCCTACACCAGTCCCCAGGAGAGTCAAAACCTATAAGGAATTCAAGCCTATCATTCTCTAAGGCTCTTCTGATCCTCAACAAAGCTTGGTTTTCATCTTTAAAATCCCTAGCCAGGGTCAGGTTATCACCAACAAAGTATCAGAGCCTCATGGCATCTGATAAATAAACTCTTCTCTAATCCCCAGCAAGAGTTAGTTCTTCAATTTAATTCCTTCACACAGTTCATACCTTCTTCTGGATTTAAATAATCCTCAGTAAGAGTAGCTTCCTCTTAGGCTTCATATAAAGATTTTTCCAGTCAGCCTCAATCTTGGGCTTTGTATAAGACAAATATAATACTCCCTAGTTGAGTCAGTTTTCAACCTATTTTTAGCTTCAACCTTGAGCATTGATCAAGGCACAAAATCCAACATCCCCACAGATGAGACTAGGAGTCCTCTCTGTAAGAGGATATCCCCTCTATACATCACATTTCAAAACAAATAATCAAAAAACCTTTTTCCATATAATTGATGTAAGTGGCACACTTGTTGATTCAAAATCCAAGCTGGAGTCCCTCCTTTATCATGGCTAAAATTTCTCTTTCATCTAAGTGATGTAAGTGGCAAGCCTCTGGATTCTACACATCCATGTCAATGTCCCTCTCTTAGCATGCAAAGCCTCACAATAGGAAGATGTAGCATTGCTGGATTCCACACATCCCAGTTAAAGAAACTTCCTTTATAATCAATTCCTCAATTTTTGTGATGAATAGGTGAGATATCTCCCTTTAGAGATGACAAATTATCTCTCACTCAAACCTTTAGCTTCAATCTTGGGTTTTGAACAAGACACAAATACCCCTTTAGCTTCAATCTTGGGCTTTAAACAAGACACAAATACCCCTTTAGCTTCAATCTTGGGCTTTAAACAAGACACAAATACTCTTTTAGCTTCAATCTTGGGCTTTGAACAAGGCACCAAACATTTTTCCTCCCATAGAATAGGAGGAACTACGAATGCTCTGATTTCCCTGGATCTCTTTACGGGAATACGCATGCATAAGGTTGTGAAATCTTAGCGAGTATACTAATTAAAACTTTAGGTCCAGTACCTTTCTAAAAACAATAGAAATCCCAAAAACAACAAAAACATTTCCTCAACTTTTACAAAGGAGAAACTTTCCCTATTCAACAGTAAATGAATTTAAGCAACCAAGAAATTCAACAGTAGAAACATATGCAAATAAAGGTTCCTATAGATTACTATAGATACTTTGGGTGTTAATAGCTTCCCTTTGTATAACCAACCTCCGATCCCTGATCTCTTCGCATTTGTTAAAAAAAACATTTGCACACAGGGTTAGTTTGAGATATATTCCCTTTCCTTTTAAGCTTTCATAGGATAAATATAGAAATCAGAAAGTATCACAAAAAGCGGTTGTGGTCGCGTCATAAAACTGACGGTACAGGTTGGTTACGCTAAGGGAAGATGTTAACACCCTAAACGTCTATAGTACTCTATAGGAACCCTTTGAAATATCTACGCTTTTTGGTTTGAAAAAGTTTGTTTGAAAAGAGATTGGGGAAGTGAGAAGAGAAATTTTTTTTTAGATTTTTCTGTTTGGAGAGACTTATCACCTCATGCCTAAGTACCCACAAAGTGCAATATAGGATCAAAACCCCGTAGTTCGTGACACAAATAGAAAAATTTGTTGGTTATGATTCATTTTATCTTGAAAAGACAACTTGTCATTCTCAAGAGAGATTACTCAACTAATTACCCACAAGTATGTGAAAGAGGCATTTGCATCACTTTAAGATGGAGGATTTGCTTGGATAAAAATCAACAAGACTAATCACATCAACATCTAAGTGGAAAATGACCATACTTTACACAAAATACCAGGGTTAGGAGCTTTACATCTCATCAAAGAAGATGACTCATGTTTAATCTTTTTGAAAAGTTTTAAATGAAAAAGTGCACCAAGGCACAAAAGGTTTGAATGAGTTTTTGTATTTTTAAGTATTTTTGAAATTAGTCAAAGTATGATTAAAATTGATTGACATTTATTTAAAGAAAACAAAGTTTGAAAATCACTTGACCAAAGTCAAGGTTTTATTGTGAAAGCGGTTTAAGTTTTAAAAAAAAAAACAAGAAGGTTTTGAAAAAGAGAGAATATTTTGAAAATTGAAGAAGGGGTGGAGAAGAAGTGACTATCCTAAAGCAAAAAGATAAAAGTTAAGGATAAGAGCGGTCTAACCACACAAGTAAGCTCCATAACATAAGCATTATTTCTTTTAGATTAGGCCTTGATAAATATAAGTCTTCAAAAGAGAACTCAAAGTACCCAAAAATCCAAGGTTTACCATCACAAACTTCCAAGCTTAGGTTAAGATCCTAGTTCTAAGTCCAGAGTTCCATGTCCAATACAAAGGATAGTAACCATAGTCCACCATTAAGAGAATAAGTTTTTTAGGGGTTTAAACCTTTATTAATTTTTTTGGTCCAAATGGACAAAAGAAAAAGAGCAACAACATAAACAAATGGTCCAAAAAGAGCAACAACATAAACAAATGGTCCAAGTGGACAAAGGAAAAAATGGAGGAAACATAAGCAAATAATATGATATGGTATAATCACATAAACCATAAAACTAAAAAGAAATAAAGAGAGATAGGGAGCAAGAAGGAAGCATAAACATAGCACAATTAATATACAATATAGAGCAATGGTGATCCAAAATGAGAGAATTAAGTTTTGTTGTCTTTTTGGAAATGCTCAACTAGTCATCCATGAGAATGAAAACATGGTCTCATATGTTACCATGAGGAGGACTCCAACTCGGATAAAATCAACGAGTACGCCAACTAACCCCCACGGGTAACAAGAGAAATCCAATTTATTTCAAACTACACCATGTAAGAATAGGAGCCTGATAATTCACTTACAAAACACAACGGTTTTCTGATTTTGGGTCCAATGTAGCGCTATGTTAAGCAATCGTAATCGGACTTATATAGAAGCCACGACTATCTGAGGCCGGTAAATAATAATGCTAGTGCTAATGCATGCTAGAGAAGTGATATGTAGATCACTCTCCGAAAGCAATATCGCACTAAAAGAAAAGAGGTAACGATCTCATCTTCATCAAGAACTTAAAATAAGTTCCAATGATATTGAAGACTTTCATCGATTAAAAGAAAAAAGAAGAAGAGGGGAAGGGAAGCCAAATTGAATTACAATATTTGAATCATTCCATCTTTAAGTTCCATCACTCTTTTTGGTGGATTAAGGTACTAAACCTATCACTAATTCAAAGCACCTAAAATGAATCCAATGATCCACTTAAAGATAGATTTGAACTAATGAACCTCATCTAACACCCAAAGTCCATGGAATTTAAAGAGAATTTTGATCAATAAACACTATAATTCAAGGAAAAACCAAAGGAAATGGAAGAAGAAAGAAAAGAACTCAAAACAGTCCCAAAATAAGCCAAAAAACACATTATGGACTGTGTTAATCGATTAAACTCCTGGAGTTAATCGATTAACATAGTGAAAACAACAATTCCATAACGCAGAAACAGGTGTTAATCGATTAACACCAGGAGGTTAATCGATTACACTTGCTGAAACAGTAGAAAAACTGTTTGAAAAATGAAAAATCCTTGATCAATCATTTCTTCAAACACCTCATGATCAAGGATGCAATTGTGCACAAAAATTCAAGTAAAACAACAACAAACAACACCAATGAAACACAATTTGCAAGATCTGAAGACCAAGCAACAAGAATCAATAAGAGATCACATTGTGGAAGATGAATCAAGCACCACAGTGGTGGAATGAGTGAATTACCACTTCAAATCTGAAAATGCTTCAAATCAACTTCAAGAACCACACTCCAAAGCCTTGATTTATAGAAATTGATGATGAAAAAGTGCTTTGATGGAGGTTTATCTCAAAGATTAGTAAGCTCCAATGAAAAGCTTACTAACTTTTAATGGAAGAAAGAGCTTTTATGAATTTGGGTAGATGAAGAAAATTGAGAATGAGGAAGAATTTTGGCAAGGTGAATTTGGCTATCAAAAGCTTGTAGAATGAATGAAATGAGGCCTCTATTTATAGAATTTAGGCTTGGAAATTTTGGTGGCTTGGAGCTTGGTTTGGAGCCAAAATTAGGCTTAGAATTTGAATTTGGAGGCAAAATCAAGATCAAGTGGTGATTAATGAGGGTGTATGGTGGGAATTAATTGTGATTATGTAGGGGAATTAAAATGGGTGATCTAGAATATTCTCATGATGAAACAAGTGAAATTTGGTGCCAAATGCTGCAGAATTTGAATTTGGCTCATTTTTCACAATTCTGCGTGTGGTTAATCGATTAACCATTTAGTGGTAATTAATTAACACAACAAAAATTGTGAAAATTTTCCTTTTTGTGGCACTGTTGTGGCTCTGGCTCGATTATTTTTGTTTGTCAAAGAAGGCATGGAAATAAACACATGAACCTTAGAGTCTCTTGAATAATAGTCAATCAAATCTTGGGAAACTCTTGATTAATTGATTTTGAATTATTTGTAGATCAACTTTCACTTTGTTCAGATGAATTTCATTTGAGCTGATGAACTGGTATTTGATGTTCTTGATCCCAACCTCTTCCTGAAAAAGTTAGTGAAGGGAAAACAAACATTTTTTTGGATATTAATTAGGGGTTAGTAAACATAAACATAAGCAAACATCAAGCAAACAAGAAAACACGGGTACTTGGTGATCTCTCTAAAAAAATGAACCTACAAAGGAAGGAAAGAGAACCAAAGCTCATGATCTTGTTTATGGTATGAGATGGAAATGATATGTGGGATCTTAGGGGTAAAACTTAGGGTATTATAGAGGGTTTAAGCAAGGAAAGTCTTAGGATCTAAGGATCTAAGCAGAGAAGTCTTAATTAGGTGCTGATTAAGCAGGGAAGTCTTAGACTGTAGGTTTGAGTAGGGAAATACTTATACTAGTCAGTATAAGCAGTTGTAATCAAGTTGATTATAGTGGAAATCTCTTGTGTGGCAAGGGGACTGGAGTACTCTCAGTTGGAGAGGAACCATGATGACTGTTGTGTGTTATTTGTTGTTTTTATTTACTTTTATTACATTTTCCACTGTATTCATTATCAATTTTTAAACTCTGGTTTAGAATCTGATCTCTGATTCAAAAGTAAAAAGAATTTTGCAAACACAATTTAACCCCCCTTCTTATGTATTTTTCTCACCTTCATTTCTTACATACCTTTTTGAATACTCACACTTCTCTACTGAGTTCTGATTCCATTCCAAACGCACAATATACTTAGAGACGGAACCTTATGAGGTTCTGAATCCTTATTTCCTTGCATAAGTCTTTATAGCATCATACATCGTTACATTTAAACTTTGTCCGGGTCATCACCACTTGTTCAGACGAATCATTTGATGTCTTCCCTCTTGGTTTCTTGGTATACCTCCAATTCGAGAGTTTATTGTCAACAACTTTCCTCTTTTACAATAACGATATTTCAAATTCATTCCTCATGATTCCATGTGGAGTCTTATTGATGATTGCTAAGCTTCTTATTCTTAACTTATCTCACATTCCTAAAGATTGGGATGGTTTGCTCCGAGCTTGTCTCCACTACATAGTAAAAGCATTCCGTTTTCAATATCTTTCAAGTCTTGGTTGTAATAACTAGTGTCGAATACCACAAGGTTGTACATCATTTCCATTGAACATCCATAATGGAATCAACTCCATACAAAGATTTGACAATGAAGAGGGATTATTATGGTTGAATCTGCATAAGCCACTCAACTCTCATATAAGCTTACTAAGTGCTCAAGCTCCAGTCACCACAAGACCATGTCAAAGAGGTTCTCTGCTTCCTTTTCACATCTCCTCCGGTTGTTACACCCTTCCAAACCTCAGTATTCACGAGTTAATCAACTCGTGCACCTTATGCTACATACCCCTCAACATTCCTTTTTATCCAGGTCACTAAAACTTCTCTTCCTATCTTGATACATCTTGACGCTCTATAATGACTGGAGAGTCTACCCTTGACGTCTTAGTCCGAATTTCTTATCTTGATTCTAATGTCATTAGATACACAAATCATCTGTCTGGAAAGAAGAACTCCATTGGTCACTCGGCCAATCACATAGAAGGTTTTATTTTGCTTGCAGCCCTTTATCAATCCATTGACTTGTCGAATATCCCATGTCAAACACTTCCAAAGCTATAACCGATAATCAATATTCTTATTGATGACTATTCAAATAAAAGGTCAAGGTTCCAAATTATTCTATTATGTGAACATACAACAATAAGCTGAATCTCCATGACAAAGGAATTGAAAAAGCTTGAAGAATAGTTGTATGTGATCAAAGTGAAATGTAATTCTCAATCTCAATTATTACAATGGAGAGTACCACTATATATAGCTAAGACAAGTTGGTTAAATCCTAACTAACTCTTCTCAACTACCTCTAACTAACTTCTAAAGTTAGTTAGTACAAAGAGAAATAAGAAAATTACATGATAGTGTTATTGTTACATTGTTCATTTTCTGCATTATCATTTACAGCCCCCCTCAAGCTGGAATGAATATCAATCATTCCAAGCTTGGCTTGTAAGGTATTGAAAGGACTAGGTTGAAGAGACTTGGTAAAGATGTCCGCAACTTGCTCCTTAGAAGTGACAGGCATAAGATGAACAACTTCAGCTAGAACTTTCTCACGTACAACATGACAATCAATTTCTATATGTTTTGTGCGCTCATGAAACACAGGGTTGGGAGCTATATGCATGGCAGATTTGTTATCACAGTAGATGATGATGGGCATTGGATGATTGATGTGAAAATCATGGAGAATATTGAGAAGCCAAACCCCTTCACAAGTAGCTTGAGCAAGAGCACGATACTCAGCTTCAGATGAAGATCTGGAAATGACAGGCTGCTTCTTGCTTTTCCAACTAATGAGTGAAGTGCCAATGAAATAACAAATGCCAGAAGTGGATCTTCGTGTATCCGGGCAAGCCCCCCAGTCTGAATCTGAAAAGCCTTTGAGACACAAAGAGGAATTAGATTGAAATATGAGTCCTTGGCCTGGATTGTTTTTGAGATACTTCAGAACATGTAGACCAGCTAACATATGTTTATCTGTTAGAGCAGCAAGAAATTGACTTAATTTGCTGACAGCATATGCAATTTCAGGCCTGGTATGTGTGAGGTACAATAAACGACCAATAAGCCTTCTGTAGGGAGTAGGATCAGATATAGGTGTGCGATAGGTTTTGTGGAGTTGAAGATGAGGTTGCATAGGGGTGGAACATGGTTTGGCACCAAGAAGACCAGCATCAGAAATCAAATCAAGAGTGTATTTTCTTTGGCATAAAGAAATGTCATGAGTACTGCGAGCCACTTCAAAGCCTAGGAAGTATTTGAGAACTCCCAGGTCTTTGATGCTTAATTTATCATCCAAAAGAGATTTGATTTGTAAAATTTCATCAGAATCAGTGCCTCCATTGACTAAATCATCAACATAGACCAGAATCATAATGAAACCTTGAGAAGAAGTCTTAGTGAAAAGTGAGTAATCTGCTTTGGATTGAAGATAACCTGATGCAAGAAGAGTGTCAGTGAGTTTTGTGTTCCATTGTCTGCTAGCTTGCTTCAGACCATAAAGAGATCTTTGTAATTTGCAGACAAGATTTGGAGTAGGCAAATTGAGACCAGGTGGAGGCTTCATGTAAACTTCCTCATTAAGGTCACCATGGAGGAAAGTTGTGTTAACATCAAGTTGGAACAAAGGCCAATTGTGAATAGCAGCAATAGCTAAGCAAACTCTAACAGTAGTCATTTTAACAACTGGGCTGAAAGTGTCAGTGTAATCTAGTCCTTCAGTTTGAGTGAACCCCTTTGCAACAAGTCGTGCCTTGTACCTCTCAATAGTACCATTAGCATGCATTTTTACTTTAAAACCCCACCTGCAGCCAATGGCTTTCTTGTTTGAAGGTAAGGGCACAAGATCCCATGTTTTAGTTTTAACCAGAGCCTGCAGTTCAGCATTGATAGCAGTTCTCCAATTCTCATCACAAATAGCATGCTCATATGAAGTAGGTTCAGGGTTGGCACACAAATTTAACATGTAATGTTTATGAGAAGATGAAAAGGAATCATAGGATATAGAAGATGAAATAGGATACTTACAGGTGGATGAAGATGAGGCCACAGCTGAGTCAGGATGGTGAATCAGATTACAATGATAATCTCTTAGATAATTAGGAGGATGCACCTGTCTATTGGATCTTCTTACAGGTATGGGCTCACAATTAATAGAAGGAAGATGATTGGTTTCATTGGTAGGAGAATGTGTAGTAGTCATAGGTTGATTGGGATTTGGATTTGTAGAATGAGAATTGGTCTCAGTATTGTTCTCAACTGAGTCAGAATTGTTCTTAGTATGACCATTGTCAACTGAATGACTAGATGTAGGATAGGGAACTGAATTAGGCAGAAACATATGATCAAACAAATCATCCAGGTGTGTAGTAGTGTGTGAAGAGGATGAAGACAGAGGAAGATCATGTTGATATGGAAAATGAGATTCAAAGAAAACAACATCTCTAGAAATAAAAAGTTCCTTATTATGCAGATCAAACAAGATGTGTCCTTTGACACCAGGCTTATGACCAAGGTTAATGCACTTTCTAGATCTTGAATCTAATTTCTTTCTATTGGATTTTAGAGTGGCTGCATAGCACAAAGAGCCAAAAACTTTCAGGTTGGTCATATCAGGTAAAATGTTGTAAAGAACATGGTAAGGTGACTTGTGTTTTAAGAAAAGTTTGGGAAGTCTATTTATGATATGAACTGCATAACTCACTGCATGAGCCCAAAATAATGGAGGCAAATGAGCTTGAAATAAAAGAGCTCTAGTGATGCCTAAGATATGTTGATGTTTTCTTTCAACAATACCATTTTGTTGAGGTGTGGCCACACAAGATGTTTGGTGGATGATACCTAATTGATTGTAAAAATCATGCATCAAAAATTCATTTCCATTATCTGATCTAATGCACTTTACATGACATTTGAATTGAGTTTTGACCAATGCTACAAAGGACTTAACATGAGAAGTGGTTTCAGATTTTAGTCTCATAAGGTATAACCATGTAAATCTACTCTTATCATCAACTATGGTTAAAAAATACCTATAGCCCATCATGGATGGTATGGCCAATGGACCCCAAATATCCATATGTAATATGTCAAATGTGGATTGAGAAACATGAGAACTAGGAGAAAAAGGCAATCTTTTCTGTTTTGCATAAAAACATACATAACAAGGCAATTTGATATTGACAGGTTTAATGAAAGGAAAATCTTTATTGAGTTCAATCAATTTTGTATTAGAAGCATGTCCCAATCTAATATGCCATAGGCTACATTCAGGATAATGACTATTGGAATGATTAACAGAAGAATTGATACAATGTATGGGAGGAGTCTTAGGTAATGTAACTGAAGGATAGGTCAAGAGATATAATCCACCATGTAACTCAGCTGTGCCAATCATCTTCAGAGAAGACTTGTCCTGTACAGTACATGAATTATCATTAAAAACAAATTGGCAATTGAGTGATTTGGTTAATTTTGGGACAGAAATGAGATTAAAAGCAAAATGAGGCAAATAAAGAACATCAGTGATGTAAAAATTGTTGTTAAACTGAATAGTGCCTGAAAAATTAGTGGTGACAAGACTGCCATTTGGTAGTTTGAGGGTGATGGGCTTAATTTGCTTAAGACATTGAAAATACTCACGAGTAAAACAAACATGATCAGTGGCTCCTGTATCTAATATGAATGATGCAGGATGAAAAGAATTTGGGATAGTGCAGATAATACCTGATCCAAGGTCAGTTTGAGAAGTTAACTGGTTAATGCTATGAGATTGCAACTGTGATGATCCTTGAAGTAAGGCTAGCAATGCTTGATGCTGCTCTGGTGTAAAAGCCAAACCATGAGATGCTGGTGCACTTGCTTCAGTATCATCCCCTGATGTGTTTTCAGGTCTATCAGATGCATTATTGCATTGATTGATTGCTCCTTCGTGCTTCCAATGTGGAGGATAACCATGCTTTTTGAAACAAGTGTCAATGGTGTGATTAGTCATACCACAATGTGTACAAACACGATTGTTTCTGCCTCTACCACCAGAAGATCTGCCTCCTCTAATGCTGCCTCTACCACGCAAATTGGGAGATGATTTTGACTGAGTGTCACGGTTGGTCTGGTGCTGATTAGAAGATGGAGTGACCAAAATCTTGGACTCATCAATGGGAATATTAGCTTGTCTTTCTTGTTGAACAAGCAAGGAATATACTTTGCAAATGCTAGGGAGAGGATCCATAAGCATTATTTGTGATCTAATGGCAGAGTATTGATCATTCAGCCCTTTCAAGAAACGAATTACTTGATCGCTAGCTTTGTAAGCACGAATCTTGGTGATGGCAAGACAAGTAGTATCACACTCACATTCAGGAATTGGTCTAAAATTATCTAGTTCTTGCCATAAAATCTTCAGTTTTGTGTAATAGGAAGAAATAGAAACATCACCTTGTTTCAATGTGCAGATTTCTTCTTGGATATCTGAAATTCGAAAGACATCGCCTTGATAAAATCGCTCCTTGAGCTCATTCCACATATCAGCAGCATTATCCATCCAAAGAATGCTTTGAGCAATTTCAACTTCGACAGCATTCTTGATCCAAGACATGATCATGGTGTTACATCTATCCCAAGCTATGGAATTTGGATCAAGATCAGAAGGTCGTGGTAAAACACCATTAATGAAATGCAACTTGTTCTTAGAACGTAGAGCCATGGTCATGGAGCGGGACCAAGAGTGATAATTGTTATTGGAAAGTAATGGTGTAACCAGAATTAAAGCAGGGTTTTCATTTGGATGCATGAAATAAGGATTTAGGATATCAGTTTGATAACCTTTATTGTTGTTTCTTGAAGAAGATTCACCATGATCATTGCTATTAGAGCTTGAAGATGACATGGTGAGAAACAACAATGTTGCAGAAAAGAAGAGAAAGTAGAGATTGAGAAACAACAATGGATCGAAAGAAGAAGAAGAAGAAGAATGGAGCGGAAAGCAAACTCACAGGCCTATGATACCATGTGAACATACAACAATAAGCTGAATCTCCATGACAAAGGAATTGAAAAAGCTTGAAGAATAGTTGTATGTGATCAAAGTGAAATGTAATTCTCAATCTCAATTATTACAATGGAGAGTACCACTATATATAGCTAAGACAAGTTGGTTAAATCCTAACTAACTCTTCTCAACTACCTCTAACTAACTTCTAAAGTTAGTTAGTACAAAGAGAAATAAGAAAATTACATGATAGTGTTATTGTTACATTGTTCATTTTCTGCATTATCATTTACATATTAAGCCACAATCTAGAACTAACAACTCAGCAATACGAATCTCCGGCTATAAATTGACCACAAAGTTCCTCCTGTACCAATCCTTCCAAAGTCTGCCTCTAGATTATGGTGGATCCTTGAGGAACTGGGATGATCGTAACATTGTTTTGATGAGTCTTCAGTCTAAGGATACCTCTACTCAACATAAAACCTTGTGTGTGTCCATACTTACCTACTATAGGCTTATCTTGTTATTCCTTATCTATTACGCTACTTTGATTCAAAGGATGTGTTACTTGTTGAAATCCCTTGAGCTTCACTTATTTGTACCACTTAGCTGATATCCCAATTCCACTTGATCCTATAATGTTATTGATCTCTTCTTGACACACACCCAAAAAAATACGAGCTTGAGTTCTATACGCAACAGCCTTGATCAGATCCTCTCAATCACAATCTTGGCTTCTTAATTTCCAACCTAGAACATCTCAAGTTGGTTAGTCCTGCGTGGAACAAAATCTGCTTAATTGTTCCTGACACTGCATGTTTTCCGAAATAGTCTAACCAATAATTCCTCGTGACCTCTCCCTGTCCATACAATCCCCTAGGCGTATTGTCACACGAGTTCTCCCAAAAATTCTAATACTCCATGAATCTTGGCGCATCTTGGTGCTTATGAACTAACACCGCTTCTGCAGTCTTGAACCTACTAATATTCCCACTAGGAATCTTATGTTGGACCAATCCATTATGTTCTCCGCCATTCTAGTGGTACTCCCCACCGATGATGGTTAACCATACATCAAACTGATAAGGTTGCAACAATCATACGTAAATTCCTACCTCAGGATCTTTACGCATAGGATTCACTAATTCTCTGAAGAAACATGGAAACGTCCACAAGACATATTCCTGACGTTACTCACACGGCTACGACCAATCAGGGTCTTTCCATGGTATAGCATCGGAACAGGTCTATCCTATCACCGATCTATACAGGAAGTCTCAACTTTAGAGCACGACGTATATAATCCTTGTCGTCTCATTCCATTTTCTGAGAAAACGAGTTTGTGTCTCGCGAGTAAATAGTCGGAATCATACCTTTGGATCAGGATTCTTACAACTCCACACTTGAGCGAACAAATAGCCCATGTATCTCGTGCATAATAGTGATATTGTGGTGTTGTACCCATCTGGTAAAACTAACACGGGGGTCCAACTTTAAGGCCATGTACTCTAGTGGACTACCCATCACCGTACAACACTCTCCACTTGTATCCTATAACCATGACAATCAAATGGTTGAGCAGAATCTCCATTGAGGTAAACGCTTCTCAAACCCCTCTAATATCACTCCTAAGAGTGATACATTCATAGAGATCATCCTTCTTTAGCACCAACTAGGTTTGACATGCTAGCTAGGAATTCAATTCACATCAAACACCACACTTATGATCACCCACGCAATACATGCGTAAGAGAATTGAAGGATTATCCAACCACTATGTATGTCATGGCTCAAAACTATCTCCACAACTCACAATCACTTGACTTGGTTCATATAAGCATTGGCACACACATATACACGTATACCCGTACCCACGTATGAGAGAATATCAGAGTAGTATATGCCTCCTTCTAGGCTACACAAGCACACAATACTGATAGTCTTGGTGAGTATCCCAAGTAAGAATATGCCTAGAGAGGCCCTACAAGCACACCTTATCGATATCTCATGTGTATTAACAACAAGCGAATTACCACCTAGCAGTATAGGTCTACTCTGTATTCAAGCATGTCTAAGCGATTCGCCGTTGTGAAAAGTTCACAACGTAGCTGGGTTCACTATACATTCGAGTCTTGGCTACATACCAGATTAATTTGAAAGGTCCAACCTTCAGGGTTCAACTGTTGATAGCTCTATATCCATCCAGTTGGTCCATAACCTAGTCATCCGTGACTAGTGGCCATCACTGGATAATGAATCATAACTGACTCCAGACTTAGTCCTTTCATGAAGTCTTGCTGAAATACTCTTGGATGTCGCTTTGATATATCCTTCCTAAGTGACTAGGTTTTCTTAACTATTACTCCCGACTAAGTTATCTCTCCATTGAATCATCCCCTTGATTCAATTTTCATGTCAGCCATTAGAGGGTTCACTTCACCCTGATACAAGATTCTAGTAGTCCAAGTTTCTTTGAATCTCCTCATGAGAGTTGAGACTGCTGACCACTTCGTGCATATGTTGTCCTTCACGTCCGATAATTCACAATGCTGCCTAATTCAATGGATATTCATTACTTGTACCCATGTCACTCCCGATATACTAGTCCTTGTGGCGGCTCCACTGTGGCCCTATCTGTCAAGCATATAATTTATAATTTGATCAAGTTCAGCAAGTGAATGTTATGGCAGTAGAAGTCACGCTAGCAACATACACATTTGAGGAAGAAAAGGATTTATTCATGATGTCTCATGGTCGGTTGAGAATTGACCTGCTCTGATACCAACTGTAACACCCCACATAATACTGCCTAGGACAATATTATATAAAGCGTTAAATTAGTACTAAAACTCATAAAATGGATAAACATATTGATGTTATTTAAATAAAATTGTTTGATACAACAGAATAATACATCCGGTGTTCGAAAACAGATAACTAAGAACTGCAGCGGAAAGATGCTTATCAGACACCAAAACCTCTAATCTTCTAGACTTCTTGCATAGCCTCTGACTTCTAGGACACACCTAAAAAATAATCAACAATATGGGGTGAGATTACTAAATCTCAGTGAGCCCGCCTATCTTATAGGTCCACTCGGCTATATAGGATAAACTATCCTCATCTCATCCTATTAGTAATCACATATATACTATTTTATTGGATTTAAGGAACGAAGCATAATATCTTTCACAATAATGTATAAGCTAATAACTTAAACGTACAAGCCACGTAGAACAATAGGAGCTACAGATCTATCACATCGAAGCCTTTGATGAACCTCTAGCCCAACTAGTGTTTCGAACGTCGTTAACAATCGACAAACCAATGCCCATCATGGTAAGGTTTTATGGAAGTTTCTTCTCCTTTCTAATATGACTAAGTCCTATAAGGTGGTTTTCAAAAATTATCTTCCACCTTCTCTCATGACTAGTCTAGCATGGCGGTATCCAGAGTTTTCCTACCCTCCATCTAATGGGACTTATTCTCCTATGTTTCGAACTACGCAATAAAATTAGTCAGGAAATCCCCAATTTCACTCCCTTGATTCCATAACCTCGGAATTAGGGTGTACCAGGTAATACCAAAGTTTCTTCTTTTTAGTTCTATAACACTGATCCTAGGGTCCCACTCACCAGGTAATTTCTATTAGGCAATCATTTTATGCATACATTCTAAAAAAGAATGTCTAATTTCATAATAGTACCAGAAATACACAATTTTCTTCATCCAATTTTAAGTTTCCATTAAATACAATTTATCATAAAAGACCACATGTGTTACAAAAACAGACATCAATTTTCATCTAACTTGTAACAGGTCTTTAGGTTTCAATTCTTTATAAACCATGATCAAACTTATGTTCAAAATTGAGTCTAGTTTCCAAAAATCAAACCAGAATTTAAAGATGATACATATAAAATAAAGTTATAGCTTAAATACTACAGCTATGTCCTGCAAAATTCAAGGTGACAGCAACATAGTTCAAAGTCATTTTCATGTTTTGCAAGCTCAAATACCAATCACTCATGCGCCACATTCGCATAATGTCAGTTCTAATAGTATACTAACAATGAATTAGAGTACATAGTATACTAACAATGAATTAGAGTACATGAACATACTGTAATCATCTACTACCACCAACACATATATTCTCTTTCAATTTCATTCTAAAGCACACATAAAATCTATACATTCAAGTATTCTACTCAAGCATATCTCAAGTTATCTTTTCATTTCACAACTTCATGCGACATGAGGGGCAATGGAATTTTCATGAAGGAAATTTCTTCATACTTAACATAGAAAGGTTATGGACGAATTCAGATCATGTATTTAGCATACAAGGTTCAGAAAACATGCAACACAACATTAATCATGACAATATACATTATAATCTTTCATACCTATTCTTGACAATACCAGAACATAATGAGAAGGATAAACACGATGGATAAAAATCTTTATCATTATCAGGGTTTGAAATTGCGGTCCGCATCACTTGATGCGGCCGCAATATTGCGGTTACGACGTGCAACGCATCGGCAACGGACCGCAATTGCGGTGTGAACTGAAATCACACGTAACAACTGCATCATTGCCGCAACACAACCGCAACGTAACGGTATTTACCGCATCAGAACCGCATTTCTACCGCAACAGGTTGCAACACATGATTTTCTTACACAAAAAGTACAGAATCAGAATATTTCATGTAGGAAAAGAATCTAGGAGAGAAGAATCTTACTTTATGTCAAATTTTCTTTTGCTCTGTATTAAGATTCCAATTACAATCACAAAGAATAAGTTGCTTTGCCTTTATGTCATTCTATATCTTTCATGAAGATTCCAATCCAAATACAAGAAGTTCTGAAGTTGTATTTATATTGCATTTGCTTCAATGATTTTACTTCACTTCACTAATTCACATCTTTAAGATTTCATGTTCCTCTTCTCCCTCTGTTGCATTTTGTGAAGCAGAACTCAACTCACTCATACTTTCTGCAATTCCAAATGGAAGTGTAACTGACACTGTAAGTTAGTAATTTATGGGACTGGTTTTTTTATTCTTACTATGAGTTACATTACATGGAACTGTAAGTAATTTATGTTGGGTTACATTACATGAGTTTAGAGTCTCATTGGCTCTGTTTGATGTTCTGCAGCATGTGGTTTGCTAATCTTCTTGGTCTGTTTTTAGGCTTATGTCTGTTTTCTGTTGTATAGCAGGGTTGGTTTGCTAATGGTTAGCAAATTGTTTCTTAGTCGTTGCTGGTAGGGGATGCTTTGGTTTGTTTCAGCTTTGGTAAAGTAGGTTGGGTTTTTCCTTGTGGCTGGGTTGTTGGTTTAAGACTTATCTCAAAACATTTGTATTCTGTCCTTGGCATTTCTTATGCCTCTTTAATTTATTGCTTTTGGCCTTTCAAAAAAAACATGAGTGAGAGAAATAGAAAAAGAAAATAGTATATCTTTTTGGTTCTATTTTATGGCATACGTGGCACTTTTTAAACCTTGCTTTTGAATCTATCCAATTTTCAATCCACCGTCGTTTTGTCGTTTGTGTCGGTCAGGGACTCAATGGTATGGTGAAGTTTAACTTATATCATGTGTGTACTGAATGTATATCATTTATTTAGTGGTTGTTAGTAATTTATTCATTTAGTGGTGTGGTTTATTTAGTGGTTGTAATTTATATCATGTGTGTACTAAATGTATTCATTTATTCGTTTATTCAATTGGTGTGGTTATCATTTATTCAAATGGTGTTGTTATCATTTATTCATTTATTTAGTGGTTGTGATTTATTTAGTGGTTGTAATTTATATCATGTGTGTACTGAATGTATATCATTTATTTAGTGCTTGTTAGTAATTTATTATTTACTAATTTATTCTAATAATAAATTCAGATTTATCATTTACTATTAATGCATTCTAATAATACATTTTACATATTTTTATTTACTATAAATATAATATAAATGTAATATATTCTACACATTTTTGACACAATTCTTTATCATTTATATTAGAAAAATTAAAGGTTGTGATTTTGTGATGCTTGAATAATATTTTTTTTTAATATTTTTAACTAATTATTTATATATTCAATTAATAGGTATTATTGAATAATGCCTCCACGAGAACAATTTCCTACAAGAGGTTTGGATGGTGCTCCAAGTGAGGATATTGGATGGTACTTTGGAACGCCGGAACCTGGAAGTCGTAATAATGTTCGTTGCAAACTTTGTAATCTAGTAATAAAAGGTGGCATTACGAGATTGAAGCAACATATAGCACACATGAAAGGGCAAGTTGCAGCTTGTGGTAGAGTAACAACTATGGTTGGAGAAAATATGATGAAACTTTTACTTGATTCAAAAGCGAAGAGAAATGATTCTAAGAGAAGAAAAGAAAAATTTGAAGAACGTTTAAGAGGTGATGATGAAGATGCAGATGAAGATGAGAATACTCTTATTGATGATCAATTGAGATATGCAACACAAGAAAGCCTTAGATCACATCGAGAATGAGAAAATATGCAAAAGTTCAGACGAGAAACAAGAGATTCTGAAAATGTATATGAACATGGTGGAAGCTCTCATGTTAGTGGGGCTAAAAGGCCAGAAGATATCTCTTTTTCTTTGCGATCTACTAATATTGATCTTGTTAGGAGCAAAAGTATGAAACAACCAAGAGCTGGTAAAGGATTTTTGAAGACTTGGAGAAAAAGGCTTGGAGAGGCTGTAAGTAAATTTATAATTTACGAGCGTTTTCCTATGAATTTATCTAACTCTCCTTGGTTGCATAATTTGATTTATACTGCTTCTGAAGTGGGAAAAGCCAAATGCCCAACTCCTTATGAAATCTCAGATGTTTACTTAGAAGCTGAATATAAGAAAATGTTGGAGTGGATAAATGGTATGAAAAAAATTTGGCAAGAAAGAGGAGCAACAATAATGTGCGATGGTTGGATAGACGGTATCAACCATACTCATATAATGAATTTCTTGGTATATTGTTATAAAGGTACTGTATTTTGGAAATCTGGCGATGCTTCTGATGTTGATAGTAGAAACACTGACTACTACTTTCAATTGTTGGATAAAGTTGTGGAAGAAGTGGGTGAAGAGTATGTAGTTCAAGTGGTAACAGACAGCGAAGTCGCATTAAAAGCAGCAGGTCAAAAGTTAATGGAGAAGAGACCACATTTATATTGGTCTTCTTATGCAGCTCATTGTTTAGATCTTTGCTTGGAGGATATAGAAAAAAAAGAAAAACATACAAAATTTATTAAGTGAAGCAAAAATGGTGATAACTTTCATCTATAACCACACGTATATTGTGAGCCTTATGAAAAAATATACAGGTGGTAGAGATATTGTTCGTCCTGGTGTTACTCGATTTGCAACACAATTTTACAACTTCAAGCAATTGTGAGACAAAAGGAAGGTCTTGAAAACAATTTCAATTCTGAAGAATTTAGAAAAACAAAGTATGGTAAAGAAAAGAAAGGACCGGGATATGAAGCAAGGAAAATTGTTATGAGTAGGGACTTTTGGAGTAAGGCTAATGATATATTGAAAGTATTTGAGCCAATTGTAAAAGTTTTGAGGCTAGTTGATGGTGATGAGAAACCAACAATGGGTTTCATATATGAAGCCATTGATCGAGCAAAACAAGCAATTCAAAAAAATTCTCGTTATCATTCCAAATATAATGACATCATTGACAAGCGTTGGAAATTCATGCACTCTGATCTTCATTCTGCTGGTATGTCAATTTATTTTATAATTTTAATTTTTTCATGAAATTTAAATTTATAATATCATATCCTCAATAACTGATTTTGACTTCTAGGTTATTTTCTTAATCCACAAATTCAATATGGAATTGAACATGGAAGAGATGTGTATAAAGAAACATTTAATGGGACAACTAATGTAATCATGAAGATAGAAAGAAACATGGATAATCAAATCAAAGCTCTAAACCAAGTAAGTAATGGATATTATATTTTGATATGCTAAATTATTTATTAAGAAATTTGTTTATGTATTGATATGTTTTGTTATATAGCTAACACTTTTTAGAGAAAAGAGTGAAACGTTTGGTACGCCTCTAGCTCAAAAATCTTGGTCTAAGATGGATGCAGGTAAACTACAGGTTTTTTTATAAGTTTTTATAAATATACTTTATTTTTTAATGTAACCAATAATTTTATTTTTTCCTTATTTTAAAAGCCCAATGGTGGAAATACCATGGTTCATGTGCTCATGAGCTTCAACGTTTGGCTATGAAAGTTGTTAGTCAAACAACCTCTGCCACAAACTGTGAGAGAAATTGGAGAACATTTAGCTATATCCACACAAAGACAAGAAACAGAGTGAAATACAAAAAATTGCATAAGCTTGTCTTCACACATTACAACATGAAATTGAGAATGAGGGATAAATTAAGGAAGAGTCAGGAAGAAATAGAAGCAAATTTTGATCCAATAAATCTTGACTATATATTTCAAGAAGATCCGTTATCTCATTAGATAGAAGAGATGGAAAATCCATTATTGGATGGAGTTCAAAATGCAGAATGGTTGCCGATAGTTGATACAGATGATGAAAATGTTGATGATAATAGTGAATCTAATGAAAGTGGTGGTGGTTTAAGTCCACCAAGCGGAAATAGTGGTGATGGTGGTGGTAATGAAGTGGATAATGAAGGTGAAGGTGATGGATGTGATGATGAAGGAGATGATGATGAACTTGATCCATATCATGAAACACCACCAAATTATAGGCGTTATAGAAACTTGACTGATATGGATCGTTCTGACAACTCGCTACTTGAGACAAGAGGAAATGTGTCACAATCTGGAAGAAAGGGGAAAAGAAAGCAAAATTTTTCACTTGAAGATTCTTCCTCTTCTAGTATTGCTCATAGTTTTAATGATTTTGGGATTGGCGATTCATCACAAAGTAGTCAACAATCTTATCCACCTGTTTACCAATATCCATATTTCAACTCTTATAACCAATATCCTAGTGACCATGCTCCTCCTTACTGCCAACAATCAATGAATGATCACAATCCTTATTGTCAACAATCAAATGGTGATTTTTTTGGTTATGTCTTTGGACAAGGAGCTACACAAGATGATAGTCAAAGTGAAAGTACAAGTTATGCTCCTTCACGTCATTCCACTATGTGGTAGCAAGAGACACGTAAGTTATTTTTTCAAACATTTGAATTTATATTTAGTTAACTATATGTATGAAAAGTCTTAATTTTAGATGCAATTTAAAGGTACTAATTAGGAGTTTCATCATCTTTTTGTTTTTTTTTTTGCAGTGAAGACATCTGTGTAACAAAATGATGATGTTTTTCAGCATCAAGATTGCAATATAGGACATTAATATGTTTGTGTCTATAGTCCTTTTTATTTTAAATAAATTGTAACTTGTATTATGTACTTGAAAAATTACTTTCTAGCAACTTATGTTTGTTTAATCTTACAATATTATTTATGATAATATTTGTTTTATTAGAATTCAATTTAAATTATACATAAATACGATACAATAGTCTAAAAGTAGTCTAAAAATGAATTAAAACTAATACACAACTATAAATACAAGAAATATAAATAATTACAATAATTTTACAATTTTTTTTATATTTAATGCGTGTATAAAATAATTTCACGCCGCAACGGCCGCAATACGCAACGCAGTTACCGCATTGGCCGCAACCGCGACATCCGCAACTGCAACCGCATTCGCAGCCGCAGCCGCAAGTCACGAAAATTCCATGTGATCTGACAAAACCTTTTCGTGATAATATTATTGTGTACAATTACCTTTTTTCCCTTATGTATATATTTAACACAAGGCATATAGTGTGTCATCCTTGTCCAGTTCAATATTGGGCCCTTAGGCATTTATACTGTTACGCAGGATATGCAAATTCCATCTAGGTCACTCATGTCCCTCAACATGCTTTGTGGAGTACCCATCAACTGTCTTTATGGTCATCCAATTACGAACAATGTTTGATCAACAATAAAGTACTCGAATCCACGTCTAGGGCCATAGTGGTTTCAGGTTGAAGGGTGGTATCCCACTAGCATAGAAGCAGATCCATGAAAGGATAACATGCCATAGTCACATGTGCCATTTACATACTTAAATATTCTCTTCACTTGATTGATGTGACTCATCTTAGGTTCAAATTGATATCTTGCACAAACACCTACTGCAAATGTAATGTCAGGTCTACTAGCTGTAAGGTATAACAAGCTACCTATCATGCTTCTGTAGAGACTTTGATCCACATTAACACCCTTTTCATCTTTAGAGAGCATCAAGTGAGTATGAGCAGGTGTTCTCTCGTGACTGGCATTCTCCATCCCAAACTTCTTCACTATATTCTTTGCATACTTGCTTTGAGATATGAATATAGAATCTTCCATCTGTTTGACTTGCAGCCCAAGCAAGTAGGTTAGTTCACCCATAAGACTCATCTCAAATTCAGATTGCATTTGCTTGACAAAATATTGGACCATCTGGTCTGACATTCCGCCAAAGACAATATCATCCATGTATATCTGAGAAATCATGATCTTACTATCATTTCTTTAACAAACAAAGTCTTGTCTATTCCTCTTTTTCTGTAGCCATTGCTGACCAGGAATTCTGTCAGCCTTTCATACATAGTCTTGTCTATACCTTCTTCAGCTTGTACACATGATTTGGAAAACTAAGATCAACAAACCCTTTTGGTTGTTCAACATACACCTCTTGTAAGAACCCATTCATGAAGGCACTTTTCACAGCCATCTTAAAAAGTTTGAATCTCAGCAAATATGCCACTCCTAGTAATAGTCTTATGGATTCAAGGCGAGCAACTGGAGCAAAGGTCTCATCAAAATCAACACCCTCAATTTGAGTGTACCCTTGAGCCACATGTCTGACCTTGTTTCTGGTAACCACTTCATTTTCATCAGATTTATTCCTATAATCCCACTTTTTTCTAATGATATTTGTTCCCTCAAGTATAAGAACTAAATCCCAAACTTCATTCCTCTTGAACTGCTCCAATTCTTCTTGCATGACATTAATCCAAAATTCATCTATTAGAGCCTATTTCACATTTTTTGGTTCAATCTAAGAAACAAAACAAGCATTAGATACCAGCTCCCTTGATCTAGTAATAATCCCTTCATTGGGATTTCCTATTATGAGTTCCTTGGGATGATCCTTCTGAATTCTGATAGATGGCCCTTTATTTGCTTGATTTCCATCATCCTTCACAGCAGCAGGTTCATTGTTGTTGTTATTATCAGCACCATTATCTGCAGTGGCAGTCACCTGTGGTGATGTTTCAACATCCTCTTCGACATTTTCCTGCTTCGCTATAGTTGATTCATCTTTCACAACATTAATAGACTCCATCATTACATGGGTTCTAGTGTTGAACACTCTATAGGCTCTGTTGTTTATGGAGTAGCCTAAGAATATTCCTTCATCACTTTTGGGATCCATCTTCCTCCTTTGATCACGACCTACCATAATACAACTCTTGCTCCCAAAAACATGGAAGTACTTAACAGTGGGCTTTCTTCCCTTCCATAATTCATAAATAATAGTTGAGGTACCAGTTCTCAAGGTAACCCTATTATGAGTATAGCATGTCGTATTCATTGCTTCAACCCAAAATTGATAAGGCAAATGTTTAGCATGAAACATGACTCTAAAAGACTCTTGAAGAGTTCTATTTTCTCGTTCAACCACTCCATTTTGCTGAGGAGTGATGAAGGAACATAAATCAGCAAACTTATGATTCTCAAACTCTTTTCCGTGACCACTCCTAATTTTCACAATTTTGCTTTCCTTTTCTCTTTGAAGCCTTTGACACAATTCCTCAAAAACATCAAACACATCTAATTTTTCTTTGATAAAGTGCACCCAGGTGAATCTTGAGAAATCATCAACCACCACATATACATACCTCTTACCCCCAAGGCTTTCAACTTGCACAGGACCCATCAAATCCATCTGAAGAAGTTCCAACACTTTTGAAGAAGTCAGATGTTGGACCTTTAGCTGGGACATCTTGGTTTGCTTTCCAATTTGACATTCACCACAAATTCTTCCTTCCTCTATCCTAAGCTTGGGAATTCCTCTGATAGCTTCTGTAGACATAATCTTCTTCATACCTTTCAGATGTAAATGACCAAGCTTTTGGTGCCACAATTGAACTTCATCTTCTTTAGACATCAAACATGTAGGAGAATATTTTGTTGATTGATGTGTCCATAAGTAACATTTGTCCTTAGATATGACTCCCCTCATCAAGACTTCATCCTTTTCATTAGTCACCACACATTTAGACTTAGAGAAATTGACTTTCAACCCTTGATCACATAACTGACTTATGCTTATCAAGTTGGCAGTCAATCCTTTTACCAATAACACATTCTCAAGACTATGGAATCCTGAACAGGCTAGTCTTCCAACCCCTTGAATCTTTCCTTTGGCATCATCCCCAAATGTAACATAGCTAGTAGAGTGAGACCTAATGTTGACCAGAAATTCTTCAACACCATTCATGTGTCTAGAACACCCACTTTCAAAATACCAGTCTTCTCTAGCTGAAGCTTTAAGAGAAGTATGAGCAATAAATGAAGTGACAACTTCTTTGGGAACCCATTTCTTTGCACTCTTAATCACTTCATGCTTAACATTGGGTTGTATAGGAGACCTTGGATATCCATACAGTCTGAAAGAGTAGGGCTTGATATGCTTAAATCTACCACGGTAATGACATCTCCAATGCTAGGCCTTCCTTCCTGCTTGAGAATTCTGATGTCTGACACGATGTTGAAACATTTATTTTGACATCATTGGCTCTTACTTCTTTCTAGTAGGATAAATTTTGGAACCTTAGGATCTTTTTTCAAAGTTTGATAATTAAACCCTATGCCTTTTAAGTCACCGACCCCTTTTTCAACTTGAAGAATTTCGTCTAACATGTTAGAACCATTATTCAACATTCTCACAGACTTGGTCATATTTTCAAGTTTGGAGGTCAACATGGTTATTTCATCCTGCAAACTATGGATGTTGGACAAATATTCTTCCTTCTCACTCTGAAGCTGAGAGATAACTTCCTATTGCTTGTCACTTCTGATACACAGATCTTTGTAAGAAGAAACCAGTTCAGTATAAGAGTTTTCTTCATCATAGGAATCTACATCAGATGCCCATCTTCCAGTTAGAGTAGTAACATGTTTGGTAGATTCAACCTCAATTTCACTTTCATCATCAGACCAAGAAATAGTCAGCCCTTTATGTTATTTCTTGAGATAGGTAGGGCATTCTGCTCTAATGTGTCCAAATCCATCACATTCATGACATTGAACCCCTCTATTCTGATTGGAATTTTCTTCTGTTCTTATTTTTCTTTGAGAGTCATAGTTTCAGCCAGTATCAGGACTGATGTTCTGGACATTGGGTCTTGACTTCCTCTCCATTCTCTTTCGCACTTGGTTGAATTGTCTTCTAAGTAGAACAATGGCATTTGACATACCTTCATCAGTATCAATATCACATTCTCTCACTCCATCTTTTGTGTTGGAAACAAAAGCTATCTTCTTTTTAGTTATGTCATTAATGGTCAATTCAAACGCTTGAAGTGACTCCACAAGTTCATTAACTCTCATGTTGCTGATGTTTTGGGCTTCTTCTATGGTTGTTACCTTCATATCAACCCTCTTGGGAAGAGATCCGAGAATCTTCCTAACCAGCTTTTCTTATGATATTTTCTCTCCTAGAGCACTAAAGGCATTAGCTATTTCAAGAACATTCATGTGAAAGGAATGGATACTCTCATCCTCCATCATATTTAGATTTTCAAATTTGGTAGTGAGCAACTGAAGCCTAGACATCTTCACCTTAGATGTACCTTCATGAGTTGTCTTAAGAATTTCCCAAGCATCCTTGGCTACAGTGCATGTGTTAATAAACTGAAACATGTTTTTGTCAGCTCTATTGAATAGGGCATTCAAGGCTTTGGAGTTTCCAAGAGCAGTCTTATTTTCTTCCTTGGTTCATTCCTCTTAAGGCTTCAGAGTTTCCTTCCCATCTTTATCTTTAATCATAGGATGTTTCCAACCCTTGATGATAGCTTTCCAAGCTTTGCTATCCATGGATTTTAAGAAGGCCACCATGTGCCTTTCAATAGTCGTAGTTGGTTCCATCCAAGATGGGAGGTCTGTTCACATTCCCTCCTGCTTCCTTGTCCATTATGCCAGAAAGGATATCTCCCTGGAGCTCACCCAAGACAGAACAGGGTGACCTGCACTAATACCAATTGAAATTTTGGCACACAAATACCAGATGCCAAGACAAATGTCAGGACACTTGGATCAAGACAGCAAACAACACTTATACAAAAAAATAAAAACTTGAATATAAATAATAACACAGTCAGTTGTTAACCCAGTTCAGTGCAACATCACCTACATCTGGGGGCATCCAAGTCAGGATGGAAATTCACTATTATAGTATTAGTTCAAAGCCACAACAAACACCCACAGGTTTACAAGCTTCTCACCTAATCACTACCCGTGCTAGGAACTCCTAGATATGAGACCCCTCTCACATCCCACCAGTCACACAACAGTGACAAGCTCAACAATAAAGAATATTGGAAGTCACGCTTCCAAAGACACAAAAATCCACTCTTTGCTTAAAAGCTAAGGAGTGGTTACAACTCAAAAACACAGTCCAACTCAAGTACCTAAAGAGTACATGAATGGCTCACAAATGCACAACCAAAAATAGTCCAACTCAAATGTCAAAAGACATAAGAGACGATCACAAAGAACAAATAACAAAAAGAACAAACTCTCTAAACCCTAATACTCTTTCCTTCAATACACGGCTTCCACTTTTCATTAGGTTTAGAATTCCTCTTTAAATATCCTTCAGTCAGCATGGGCTTGGGCTCTTCAATTAAATAAAATTTATTTCACAAAATAACAGTTTCAAATCTTCTACAAGATCTTTTGCACATATATAGGAACTGAATAGAAAGTTTCCTAAAAAGGCTCCAAGATCCTTTTTATAAAATTCAAGCAAATCTGTCAAGATAGAAGTTTCTAAAATATCCCTCCTTAGATTGCAATGCTGTGTGAATTAAAATACAATCAAATTTCACACTTTAAATGCCAAATCGTCCTAGCCCTAAACTATTGGAATAACATGTCTTGCCACATGTCCCAACATTATTCTGATTATGCTGTCTGACTGACTTGTCAAGACATCTGTCTCAAAATCTTGCTGTGAACTTATTTTAACAAAATTGATGCCAAACCAAAAACCACAGAACTTACACAAAACAAAAAGGAGCATTTCATACAAATCTTTATATGTCACAACCATCTTCTAGATAATAATCTTAGTATTCTTATTTGCAGCTTCAACAGCCCCATTCATCTTAGGTCTGTAAGGAGAAGAATTATGATGTTCAATCTTGAAGTCATCACATATCTCTTTCATCATCTTATTATTCAAGTTCGGCCCATTATCAGTACTGATCTTGTTTTGGATACCATACCGGCAGATAATCTGATTCTTGATAAACCTGACCACAACTTGCTTGGTCACATTAGCGTAAGATGCTGCTTTAACCCACTTGGTGAAGTAATCAATAGCCACCAGAATGAAACGATGTCCGTTCGAAGCTTTGGGCTCAATCATACCAATCATGTCAATTCCCCGCATTGAGAAAGGCCATGGAGATGAAATAACGTTAAGAAGAGTCGGAGGTACATGAATCTTATCAACCTATAGTAACATGCTCTTAACATCTTTTTAGCCATTGCATGTCCATTGGCATGAGTGCCAAAGGTTCCCCTATGAACTTCTTGCATTAACATGTCTGCTTCGTGTCTATCCACGCATCTGAGCAAGACCATGTCAAATACAGCATATCTTCATTCAGAAAGAAATTGTCACCTAATCTTCTCAAAGTTTTCTTATCTTTATTGGATGCCCCAAGTGGGTCCTCCTGACTTTGGAGGAAACATTTAATATCATGATACCAAGGTTTATCATATGTGACTTCTTTTACTGCAAACACATGCGCGGGTCAATCTAGGCGTATAACATTGATCTTAGGCATGTCATTCTAACGATTCACTTTAAACATAGAAGACAAAGTGGCCAAAGCATTTGACATCTGGTTCTCTTCACGAGGTAACTCAACTTTGTTAAAGAAAGTCAACAACCTCCTTGCATAATCTTTGTAAGGAATCAAACTAGGATGATGAGTCTCTCATTTTTCTTTTATGTGATTAACCACCAGGGCTGAATCCCCATACACATAGAGAATTTTAATTCTCAAATCAATGGCTTCTTCAAGACCCGTGATACAAGCTTCATATTCTGCCATGTTGTTCATATAATCAAACATCAATCTTGCACTGAAAGGGATATGAGAACCCTGAGGAGTAATAATGATTGCCCCAATTCCATTACCATAAGTATTAACAGCTCTATCAAACACTAAACCCCATCGAGATTCAGGATCTGGTCCTTCTTCGGGTAATGGTTCATCACAATCTTTGGCTTTTAAGTACATAACATCTTCATTAGGGGAGTCAAACCTGATGGATTGATAATCATCAATTGGCTGGTGAGCCAAATGATCATCCATAATACTTTCTTTAATTGCTTTCTGTGTATGGTACTCAATACCATATTCAGATAACAACATATTCCAACAAGCAATCCTTCTAGTCAAAGCAGGCTTTTCAAAAATGTACTTGATTGGATCCATTTTAGATATCAACCAAGTGGTATAATTAATCATATACTGGCTTAGACGTTTAGCAGCCCAGGCCAAAGCACAACAATTCTTTTCAAGCATAGAGTCCTGAGACACATAGTCTGTGAACTTCTTACTCGGATAGTAGATGGCATACTCCTTTCTACCAGTTTCAGCTTGTTGTCCAAGTACACAACCCATGGACTCTTCCAACACAGTTAAATACATGATCAAAGATCTTCCTTCCACTGGAGGAGACATGATAGGAGGTTCAAGCAGATACTCTTTAATGCTATCAAAAGGTTTCTAAAAATATTATGTCCAATCACAACCTTGGTCTTTACAGAGAAGCTTGAAGATTGGCTCACAAGTGGCAGTCATGTGAGATATAAATTTGGAAATGTAATTCAAACGCCCAATGAAACTTCTTACTTGCTTTTCTGTCTTGGGTGCAGGCATCTCTTGAATAGCTCTGACTTTATCAGGGTCTACCTCAATACCTTTTTGGCTAACAATGAAACCTAAAAGCTTTCTTGAATGGACACCAAAAGTACATTTGTTAAGATTCAAGCGGAGTTTAAACTTTCTCAAACGCTGAAACAACTTCAATAAATACTCAACATGGTCTAATTCAGTCTTCTAATTGGCAATCATATCATCAACATAAACTTCTATCTCTTTATTCATCATATCATGGAAAAGAGTAATCATGGCTCTCTGGTACGTTGCACCAACATTTTTCAAACCGAAGGGCATCACTCTATAATAAATTGTTCCCCAGGGTGTAGTAAACATTGTCTTTTCCATATCCTCTGGTCCCATTTTAATTTGATTATAGCTGGAAAAACCATCCATAAAGGAAAAGATATTGAAATTAGCTGTATTATCTACCAACATATCAATATGTGGAAATGTAAAATCATCTTTTGGGCTAGATTTATTCAAATATCTATAATCAACACACATCCGAACTTTACCATCTTTCTTTGGAACAGGCACAATATTGGCCACCCATTGAGGTTATTCAGCGGTAACAAGGAAACCTGAATCAATCTGCTTTTGAGTTCTTCTCAACTTTTACTTGATTGGCAGAAATTCTGGCTTTAAAGGCAATTTATGCTCCACAATATCTGTTTCAAAACCTGGCATATCCTGATAAGACCAAGTAGACACATCCACAAATTCTTTAAGAAGCTCTACCATCCTCTTCTTAACATCTTGCCGAAGCAGTGCTCCAATCTCGATCTCTTTCCTGTCATCTTCAAAACCCAAGTTGATCACTTCTACTGACTCTTTATAAGGCTGGATGGTCTTCTTCTCATGCTCAAGCAACCGAGAAATCTCATCAGGAATTTCCTCAATACTTTTTTCTTCCGCTTCAAACACAGGGAATTCAAAGTTGGGAGACGACATAAGGTCATGGTTTTCAATGGGTTTATCATGAATCAATCTGCACAATGATATATGCTTGATTTTAGGAAACAGATAAATGTGCATGTATTATGCAGATTTTGAAATTATTTTTATTATCTTTTTTTTTTTTAGATAACCATTTTCCAAAAAAAGAAAAAATCAAAAAACACATATGGATAAGCAAAATAACATTTTATTCATGATATTAAAATCTGAAACAAAGCCCACACATAGTCACTTTCACCTTGGGCATAGTGGAAGGATTTTTGAAAACAACAAAAAACAAATTACTTTGAAATATGCATAAAAAAAGGAATATCAACAGCAATCCAATTCTGGAAAATCACTCCATGCATCACGAAGTTTGGCAAATCTTGCTCTGAATCATCTTTAGTAATAGCAGCGTCAGTTTGATCTCCAGAATGAATAAATTCGGCAATGTGGAATACATCTTGAATGCGCTTTAGTTTTCTTCTAGTTGTACCAGGTGAAAACCCTAAACCAGCTCTATTTTTATTCTCAGCAAGCTCAACAATCTAGCCCCAACCAACCGATTAACCGCTTTCCAAAAATTGTTGTGCATCTTTCAAGGAAGAGATGGATGCCCCATTCTTCTTAGCAGCATTAACAACAATAGAAAGAGCTTGGAACGGAGTTCCAACAGCTTCACTAGCATAAATGTAAGAAAAAGACAAGAGATGACTCACCAACATTGCTTTCTCACAACCTACTACTACCAACTTTCCATTTTTCACAAACTTCAACTTCTGATGGAGAGTTGAAGTAACTGCCCCAACTTCATGGATACAAGGACGACCCAATTGGAAACTATAAGTAGGATGGATATCCATCACTTGGAATGTAATCTGAAAAGATTGAGGGCCTATTTTATGGGGAGATCAACTTCCCCTATAACGGTCTTTCTAGATCCATCAAAAGCCTTGACAACAACTCCATTATACTGCATTGGAGTACCTTAATAAGAGAGCGTAGATAAAGTAGACTTGGGCATTACATTCAAAGAGGAACCAGTATCCACCAAAACATTGGATAAGGCATCAGCTTGGCAATTCATTGAGAGATGCAAGACCAAGTTATGATTCCTACCTTCCTCAGGCAACTCTTCATCACAGAAACTTAGATTATTGCATGCAGTTACATTTCCAACAATACCATCAAATTGGTCAATAGTAACATCATGGTCTACGAAAGCTTGTTCTAAAACCCTTCTCAAAGCATCGCTATGAACTTCAGAATTCATCAGCAAGGATAGGACAAATATTTTTGATGGAGTTTGAAGGAGTTAGTCAATAACCTTATACTCACTTTTCTTAATTAGCTTCAAAACTTCATCAGTATCATAATTCTGATTCAAACCACTAGACTGTCCAAATTAATACTGTACAACAGACATTTTAACTTGAACTGGCTTATCAGTAGAAACATCTTCAACTCTCTTGGGAGGCGCAGAAGTAAACACACGACCACGACGGGTCACTCTACTTACATCAACAACGTTAACAGTGAAAGAGAGAGATGGAATATGAACCTCCTTACCATCGTCAATCACAATAGCATTGTATCTATAAGGCACAACCTTATCATAATTGTAAGACATAGGTCCTGGAAAACAGATAACCAAAGGAGAGATAGATGATTTCTGACTGTTGTAAGCAATTTCCACCGGTTCTGGTATATTAAAATGAGGAAATATAACATCCACTTCATGATCAACATCAGCCCTTTCTCTAGTAATATGGATATGTCTCTGATCTAACATCTCTTAAAGATCTCTCTCTTCACAACAGAACATCCATGAGGACTCCTTGAATAAATTCTACAAGAAGTATGATCATGTTCATAATAACTGTGCCTACACAAACTAATATGCATATCAACCAAAGATCTCCTAACCAGATTAACATCAAAGATACAGTAATCCCCGGGACAACCATCCACCATATTCTCACCAACACCCCCATGCTTGGGTAACATATTAGCTTGGTCATTGGGTCCAAAGTCTTTGAAAGATAGAATACAACTTTAGATCAACCTTTGAACTTCAGCCTTCAGTGGGAAACAATTCTCAATATCATGACCAGGTTCCCCTTGATGGTAAGCACAAAAGTGGTTTGACTTGTACCACCAAGGGAGATCCTTTGGGATAGAAGATGGATCTATGGTTTGCACAAGATTCTTCTATACCAGAGCAGAATACAATTCAACATATGGCATAAGAATCAGGTCAAATTAAGCTTTCTTCTGAACATGATTCTGTTGATTGTAATGCTGATGAGTATGTTGTTGTTGTTGTTGTTAAAACTGAGGTTGATAAGTAGCAGCTGCCTGAGCTACAGGAGCAACATTAAAAACAGGAGTGACAAATGCCATATGTTGTTGATGATTATTCCCTCCTCAAGACCTTCTATGCCTTTCCTGAGAAATGACATTAGAATTACTAGAAGAAGCACCTTCTTTAGCCAAACGTCCTTCTCGGACACCTTATTCAAGATGCATTCCCATATTCACCATCTCAATGAAATCACTAGGCGCGATAGCTACCATTCTTTTGTAATAAAAGGGACTTAGAGTTTTCAAAAAGATCTTCGTCATTTCTTTGTCTTCTAGAGGAGGACTGATTTGAGCAGAAATCTCAGGCCATCTCTCTGTGTATTCCTTGAAAGTCTCTTTTTCTTTTTGAGACATAGCACAAAGTTGATCTCTGTCTGGTGCCATATCCAAATTATATTTATACTATCGGAAAAATTCTTCACCCAAGTCATTAAAAGTGCATATCTGAGTACTATCCAACCCCATATACCACTTAAGAGTTGCACCTATAAGGCTATCTTGAAAGTAGTGGATCAAAAGCTGATGATAATCAGTATGAGTACACATATTTCTTGCATACATCACAAGATGGCGCTGAGGACAAGTGTTGCCCTTGTATTTCTCAAAATCAGGAACCTTAAACTTAGCAGGGATCTTCACATTGGGAACAAGGAAAAGGTCGTGTGCATTCTTCCCAAATAGCTCTTTCCCTCTCAAGGCTTTTATCTCTTCCTGCATCTCTTGGAAGTGGTCTTGAAACTCATCCATTCTTTCATAAACACCAATTTTCTCACAGGGTTCAACATGATAAATAGGCTCTTTAGCATGTGGAACAATATGAATCATAGGAGGAGGAACAGTCATAACTGGTTGCACAGTAGGAATCTCAACAACAGGCTGATCACCTTCAGGCAAAAAATTCATAGGCATGCCCCAAGGGAAACCATTGGGCATCTGATGTTGTGGAGCACTAATTGGAGCTGCAGAAACAAGAGTTGATATGATCTCTGAAATCACAGTCGCTTGAGGCTGAGTCTGAGTTGTATGAGGAGAAGGATGAGGAGATTGATTCTGGACAACAACCAAAGATTCAACCAAAGCATTCAGTCTTTCCATTCCAGCTCTTAGAGTAGTCACCTCTTCACAAAGTTCTTTGTTATCTAGTTCAAGATGATCCATCTTCCTCTGATAATTAGCTCAAGTATTATACTAATGAGATAGCTTATCTTTTGAGAAGACCAAGAGAAAGGAAATAAGACCCCTGTAAAACTCTCAAAAAGCAAGACCAAGTGAAAAATGACGCATGATATGCAATGCAAATGTATTATTAATTTTCAAGGAACTTTAAGATATCAATATGCAATTGCAAACATCATAAATAAATAACACTTTTAAAATACTGAAAATCCTTATTTCATTAATAATTGGAAGGATTACAATTTGAAGTACAAGTTTCAAAAGATCCTAAATACAAGAGGAAATAACTAGATCCTAAAGGTCCTAAGGAACCACATCTGAAGATGATCCAACTCCAAGCTGATACTTCCTCTTAAGCCTCTTGATCTCTTTCTTATAGGTACTCTTCATGGTAGCTTTCTCTATCACAAGCTGATCCATAATGCCTTTCCAAGCACCTGAAGTAGGAAGATGAATACTTTGAGATGGTGGAATGCTAGAGAAAAATAAATCCTCTGGCTCCCTCTCCCTTTTCTTAACACGTTCCTCAAGAAACTCTATCAAATCATCATTTTCTTTCAATTTCTTCTACAATTCTATCTTCTCGAGATTTGAAGCATGAAACTTTCCTTCCGAAGTATCCCTATCTTACTTCATCTTGGCTAAAGCTTCTTGAAGTTCCTCCATGTATTTAATAGGAGTGGTAGGTGGTTTGGAAACCACTAGAGACATGGGTTTCTCATAAGCATATGGCATATTGAGCTTCCTTGCTCTCTCCTTCACCCAAATAGTATAAGGTTTCAAAGATACATAGTTCTACTTTCCTAGCTCACCCTTCCCCTTTCTATGGATATTGTGCCAAGCATGCACCATCCTCTTCTTCAAACCTTGAGTATCCTTCCCTTCTTGGAAAAATAAACCCTCCAACAGGATGCTATTAGGTTTATCTTTCAAGGCATACCCAAACTAACATCTTGCTAAGATTGGATTGTAGTTGATTCCACCTTGTGTACCAAGAAGAGGTATATTAGAGAACGCCCCACAACTATCAATAATCTTAACATTATCATATACGGAAGAATATCAAATGATGTCAACATTGGTAAGGGCTATGATCCTTTGAGACCACCTCAAACAACTCTTATTTCCCTTGAAGATACGAGACTGTGGCAAGTGCGAAATAAACCACTTGTACAGTAGACGTACACATCATACAATAGTTCCATTACCTTTGGAAGTCCAATGATGGATAGAGAAATAAGTATCACCAAGTAAGGTTGGAATATGATTCCCAATAAAGAAGATCCGGATAACATTAACATCAATAAAGTTGTCAATGTTAGGGAATAAGACCAATCCATAAATAAGTAAGGCTAAGATAGCCTCAAAACCAACCATGCTACCAGCACTAGAAAAAGAAGAAGCTTTCTCAATCAAGAATTTTAAAGTCAATCCTTGAATACCTCCTTTGACAATAAGATTGGCATCTACATCATATTTCCTTAGGTGAATAACTGTTGCAATGACTTGTGATTTAGGAACCTCCTCTAAACCACTAAAATGAACCTTATTAGAAACTGACACACCCATAAGTTAGGAATACTCTTTTAAGGTAGGCATAAGCTGATAATCTGGAAATGTAAAACACCGGTAGACAGGATCATAAAACTAAACCAGAGTATTAAGAAGTCCATCTTCAACACTGGTGAACAGAATAGCCAAAAGTCTTCCATAGAGATCTTTGAAATCCATAGGATTACCAACTTAAGATGCTAACTTTCTTAACTCTTTTAGATCAGGAGCTCTGAAACTGTACTTCTGAGTGTTCTTCCTCCCAATATCCATGATCACAATGCCTGCAATGTTTGCAAAGAGAATCTCTAAGTTCCTTAAAAACTCAGTGAAATGGGATGTTCATGATAGCATGAGTGCATGGTTATCCAACAATCACAAATAAGATCACAAACAAGGTTTAAAGGTTTGATGTCACGAGCATGGAGTCAAGGGTAAGAACCACCCACAAGGTATGTACTAAGGGTAAATCACCTGTACAACAAGGTTCTACAAAGTTCCCAGAGTCATGATTCCATCTTTCGAATATTACCGGCTTAAACGACTACTCATTAGCCAATAATATTCTCAATAGAAACTCGTCTGAGTGTAGTATCGCATAACAACTAATCCAAGTCTACACCTGAATAGTCACCGCACTACGTCCTAAAAGGCCAAGATGCATTAAAGGATTCTAAGGTCCTCAACTTCCCGGGCTCTCTGGTTGAAAGTAAACAAGATAGGCTGAAGCCACTTGGGACTACTCCCCAGCAGAGTCACCACTTTTTTGTAGCGGTGAAAAATTTGAGGTCAAGCTATTGGTTAACTTAACTCACAAAGGAAGAGTCGCCATCGCTCTTTATTGTTTCCAAAGGAATGGGAAAAGAACGAATAAAACCCATAGAAGTTTAAAACAAAACTAATAAAACAAATAGATAACGGTATATGAGTTGGTTATGTAAAGGGAAGGTGTTAGCACCCAAAGCATCTATAGTACTCTATAGGAACCACTTGAAAATATGTGTTTGTCTTAAAATGGGTTGTTTGCAAAATATTGGGGAGATGAGAAGAGAAATATTTTTTAGGATTTTTTTGTTTGACAAGACTTCATGAGCCTCGTTCCTACGTACCCACAAAGTTCAATGGAGGATCAAACCTCGTAGTTTGTGGTAAACTAACAAAAGTGTTTTTTTGATTGTTTTTAAATGAATATAAATTTCGTCATATTCGAGTGGAAACTCAACTTACTACCCGCAATTAATGAGGAAGGAGCATTTGCATCATCTTAAGATGGAGGACTTTTTCTTGGATTGAAATCAACAAGTCTATCACTCAACATCTAAGTTGACAATGTCATCACTTCTCTTTATTATTGTAGAAATATAAGAGTTGCATCACTACGAGAACACGACTAATGACCATCCTTAAGAAAAAGGCTTTAAAAGGAAAAAGGTGCACAAAGGCACAAAATATTTGAATGGGTTTTGTGTTTTTTAAGTCTTTTGAAATTGTTTTGATATGCTTAAGATGTCTTAGCATTTATTTAAGAAAAACGATTTTCAAAATCACTTGACAAAGTTAAGGTTTATTGAGAAAGTGGTTCAAGTTTGAAAACAAGAAGGTTTTGAAAAAGGAAGAAGATTTTGAAAATTTAAGAAGGGGGGAGATGAAAAGACTATCCTAAGAAAAGCAATAAAGCGGAACTGTGTGCATTATGGACTAACCAGGATCTAGCCAGCACGTGACAAGAGTCAATCAAACATCCTATTGCTTTAGAGTAGGCCATAAGCAACAAGTAAGCACAAGATAAGACAATCATCAGTTGAGAGAAGAACTTAAGCCACAAGGTCAAAGATATGTATCAGAGCCAAGTATTCAAAGGTCAACCAAAGGTCTCAAGTATCAGATGAATCCAATAGCATAGGGAAAAGTAACCAAGGTCCATATGTCCAAAAGTCCATCTCCAAGTCAAACAAAGGATAGTAACCATAGTGCAAGAGAGACTAAAGTTTTTATTAATGTCTTTAAAAGAAAAAGAAATGTCCAAATGGACAAAGGAAAAAAGAGGCATAAACATAAACAATATGAAATGTAATGCTAAAAATAAAGGCATAAAAGTAAAGAGCAAGAAATTAAATGACAAGAAAATTAAATGGCAAGAAAAGTAAATGACATAAAGTAAAAGTTAGCACAATAATAATGTTATTATTGATGTTAGAGTTAATGAATCGATTCGGGACAAACTTAGCGCTATGTTAAGCAATCGTAGCACAATCTATTAGGAAGATCATACTATGGGAGGTCGGTCAATAACAATTTATGTATCATACATGTTAGAGATATGGTAGAAACCATACTCCTAAAATACGTAGCACAAGTGAAAACCAAGGAGGGATCAAGCACTAAGGTAAAGAGATTGGTCCATTACATCAATCAACTTTCATGACAACTTAGGACAAACGTATCCATCAATCCAAAGTACCTCAAATGATCCATGATCAATTGGAAGGTAGATTTGAAATGATGAAAGTTCATCATGCATCAATCCAAACCTCATTAACAAGATGGACTCTTAATTATCCAATTGATCAAGAGAAAAGAAAAAAAAAAGAAAAAAGAAGGAGAATGAGAGATGAAGAGAGAAACCAAATTGAACCATGACTTGAGATCCATCTATCATCATTTTCAATCACCTCTCTTGGTGGATTAAGGTACTAAACCTATCATCAATCCAAAGTACTAAAAATGATCCAAATGATCATTTAATAATAAATTTGAATTGATGAAGATTCATCCAACCTCATTGTTGTGGTGAGAATCGAATAACAAGTTATTAATTAACTTGCATCACAAAACTTTGAAATTCACCACCGTGCTTTGATTTATCCAAAGGAAAGGGTAAAGTTCAAACAAAACCCTAAGAGGAATCTAGGTTCGGGGGTTGGTTATATAAAGGGAAGATATTAGTACCCTAAGTATCTGTAGTACTCTACAAGAACCTCTTGTTTAGTTTGTGTTATGTTATGTTTGCTTGCTAAGGAAATCTGCTAAGGTTAAAGGTAAAGACCTAAGGGTATGTACACTAAGTTTGCTCGCCAAGACGTCGCATCTTGTGCCTACGTATCTGACTAAAGAATCAGAGCAACCGTAGTTCACCTAACTAAGGGTGGATTTTGAGGAACCATTGACTATGGCCAAAGTTCCAAGGGGAAATGAGTGTGAGCTCATTTAGAGTTTAAGGTAACTCTCTAAGTCTAAGTTGTAATCGGGAAAAGTCAATACTTAATGTGATGAGCCCACATAGAGTTTAGAAACTCTATCCTAGTTCTAAGTTTTAAGATTCATGGTTATTAGGAGGCCAAAATGAACAAAGGCTCTTAGGAGGCCTAGGGGGAATGTGGCTCTTAGGAGGCCAAGGTGAACAAAGGCTCTTAGGAGGCCAAGAAAAAGAGAAAGGCTCTTATGAGGCCTAGGGGGAAGATGGCTCTTAGGAGGCTAAGATGGTGTGTGATTTGTTTATTGACTTATGAGTCAAGATAAGGAACTTTCCTTTGGAATCAGAGAGAATAACAATTCTTATGGAAAACAGTTAGTAGAGATATTTACATGAAGATACAACATTAAACAATAAAGTATCAAAGTGAAACAAAGCTTACAATTCCATACAAGGTTAGAACCATATGGATTAGGCATCACTAGATCAAGACGAACACGGTATCATGATAAAAGAATCAAAGAAGTAAAGAGTATTCATAATAGAAACCCTAAAAGGCCTTCCACTTCCAACATGGATAAGTACCTCAAAAATATTGATTTTCACCTATTCCTTTTTATTTTCAAAAAGTAGACACAATAAAGATTAATTTGCAAAAAGAATGGGTGACAAAGGATAAAAAATGATCAAGTTATGGGTTGTTGAAATTACAGCATGAACCATGAAAATACAAGATAACATGTGATAAAAAGAATAGGCAAGGCTCTCCATTGGTATTGAACCCGTGACATGGTGGATGTAGCTCAAAACAATTACCATACCAACCATGAGCGCGTATTGGCAAGCAAATGGTTAGAACAATATAAATAAGAAAAGGTGCGTTTTCAGGAAATTAAAAACAAAAGGACTGGGGCGAGGGGGATTCGAACCCCAGTCCTTATGGTATTGTGCGCGTGTGTTCTTGCCACTGGGGTGGCCCTTACATCCAGTATAAAACCTAACTCCATAAATATTTAAGTTTGGCAAGTGAAAAACATAGGATCAAGCTTGGCACATGATTGGGTTACAACCTCCACTAGATACAAGTTCATAACAAGGCTAGCTTAGGCAAAGATTATCATACAACACCAAAAATCATCAACAGAAGAGGAAAGAGTAATTGATCATACAAGCAACAAAACCTTCAACATTTTGTGAATTACCAAATAATGAACAACCAAGCAATTTCAAACCAAACATAAACCAAATATCCCTGCTACTATGTGTCATACCCCAAATTTGTCCTACCCTTTGCAATTTTTTTTTTTTTTCTACCAAGTAATTATGTTGCTTGGATCTTTCTTTAGGTGATTTTCTGACCTTTAGCCATGATCCTCCATAATTTAGGTTATTATGGAGGTCTTGTGTGCCCTTGATTTCAAATGGATATAAAGAAGGGTGTTGACCTCATTCATGGTTGATGTATTGTTAAAGAAATTCAAGTGTAAGGTGGTTAATGTGGGGTGAAGATTAAGAAGTTTAATGGAAGGAATAAGCTTATTTGATTTCTTTCTTTGCAAATAATCTGTGTAGCATGGTTTAAGTGTGAGCACAAGGTTGATCTTATTTGGATAAGACATTGGACGTTTTACTTTTTCATGAGATATAAAGACATTGGACATAAGTTGGATTCAATTGGTACAAGATTAAAATGAAATTTTAGGTTTCTATTAACTTGGATCCAAATGTGATACAAAGCATGGGACAAAATTCAAATACAAGTACATGATTGGGATTGTTCATATGAGAGAACCACTTTCAATTACTTGAATTCAAAAGTGTAAACGAGTACAAGCATTCCAAGTGGCAATTGTTAACATAAATTTCAAATTTGTTTGCCAAGGTGATTACATTCAGGCTACACTACAAAAGCATAAGAATTTACAAGCTACAAATTCTATGACAAAATAGGCACCAAAATTTGGCTATGTTTCAAGCATTGATACTTGGAGTCAAGACTCTACAAATTATGGCTAAGCATCGCAACATTAATCCTTTCAAGTTTTCCTTCTTTTAAGCCAAATGCATTACACAATAAGTCAACAAAAACCATGACCTGCAGAATGAAGAAAATTAATTCACTCTAACTATTAAAACCCTTCACCGCAATCATGAGTCCATCTGCCAACTTTTCCACAATGTTCAACCGGACCCCACACTAACATTTATGTCTTGCCTCTTCATTGCCACGACCAAATTACAAAAGCCTTCAGCCATTTCACAAAATCAATAACAGTACAAGGTTACAAACACAAAATAGGGCACCTAAACTCAATTGAACTTCAAACTGTGCCTTATTCTATCACTAGGATTCAAGACTCTACCAAATCACACTAAATTGAAATATTAACTCCATGGTTATTCCTTTCAAGATCATGACATCTTCATTGCTTACACAACAACGCAACTTTTCGTGTGCCATGCACAGCAGAACAAATTCTCTCCATGTGCTTGTCATACCAAAATACAATCGCCCAAGATTCAAGTATAGCATCATTTCCTCATGCCAGCCAGTGCAACATGGAAAAAGAAATAGAACAAGAAAAGTCAGAACTTAACATAGGAACATCACAAATAGCCAAAATCTAGCAGCATCTGTCATTGAATGAGTAGGTGAGAAAAGTACTTACCATAAACATGTAATTGATCCCGTGAAGCAGGCATGTGAACCTGATTCCTCATGCGTTCTTCATTCACATCGTCAAAAGAGATTTATCTGATGCTGGTTCTGGCCATCCATTACGTTGTTGGCAATCAAGTATTTCCTCATCCTGTTAGCCAAAAACGCAAACCGCGAGCCACCTGTCAATGTAGTAAGACTCATTATGTCATGAGCTATAAGTGCATACTACAGCAGGTGGTGCCAACCAGAGTAGAAAAAGTACACAAGAGGGATTACATCAAAAGACTATTAAGAATAATTTCAAGTTCTGGAGTACTGAAGTTAAAGCCGATGAATATGCTAAGATTGACCGACATCAATTTGAAGCTTGCATTCATCTTTCTTGCATTAGGAAAACTTAAGGAAGAAATCTAATGAGCCTTTTGTTCTTTTCCAGAAGATTTCTAAGCTACCACCAAGACTGGTACATCTGCAAAATAAGTGAAGAATTCATTAGAGCCAAAATAATGCGAAAACGGTTTAGCAAATTTGGTGAATATCATGAGCCAAATAAACCAGATGCCAATTGAGAAGACGTGAGATTGAGGATGTTGAGAAATGAAGAATACCACATTTTCAACGTACTACTCAGCTTTATTACCTTTGTTCTTGCAACCTCATGATCTTTGAGGATCATTACCATCCGTCTCTGTTGTTCTGTTTCACAGTTGCCACTCTTCTTTCCCTTTCTTCTTTCTCCATTTCCATCCCTTCAAACATCAAAACAATGAAGCAACACACAAGGTCAGATACCAAGTTTCTAAATTAGTGACAATAATGAGGCATACAAAATCATTCAAATATTCATAGAAAACAGGGATCAAGTTGGAGTTGACAAGATAACTTATTATCAAGTCAAAGGGACTACCACATCAGCAGCAAAGCAAGAGCAGTGAAAAGTTTCAAAAAAAAATAACTTTACAGCAGTGAAAATCAGAGAAAATCACATTCTAGAAGATGTACAGCTTATGTTAAAAACAAATTCTCACCTATCACTATCACTTGGGTCCCCACAAAATCTTTCAGCAAAAAATTCCTTCTAACGGTATTGAAATTGACAGCTTAAATCCTCACACACTTGAAGGAATATTCCTCAGATTTTATCCTAATTATACACGTACCAGAAAACCACAAATCCTCTATAAATAGAGTGCTAATCATTGGCAAATGAGACCAAAAAAAACCCTACTGAAACTCTGTCAAAATCAACCCCCAACCCTCACTAAAGCTCGAATCCTTGAAAAGCTTCTTAGAGTTTCACAGTGAAACTCTAAGATAGTGAGCTTGGCCATATAACCCATTACCAAGACGCAACGTTTTCAGCAAGACGAAACCAAGAAAAGGAAAGAGGAAGATTCAAAGGAAGCAAGCAGAAATAGGAAAAGGACACTATACCTGAAGTTTCTGAAGCCTCTCAAATCCGCACCGGTAATCTTCTCCTTCTCTCGATTTTTTGTTCTTCTCCATAAACGTGTGTGTCTGATGATAACATGTTGTGACTTGCGATTTTATATGTAGCGTTAGGGATTCGAAAGAGATTAGGGTTTTGGTTGGTGCATTTTTGTTATTTTCTCTGAATGATTAAGGTCATGTAGCATTTTAGGAAGACACCCAAATAGATTAGTGAGATGAGAGTAAATTTGAGAGAATGATGAGGCGTTGGAGAAGGACGAAGGAAACAGGGTTTAGGTAGAAGAGAGTGAACATGCAATGTTTTTTTGCTTTGAAAATTAAAAGAATATTTTTGAATGTAGAGATAGGTTCAGAGAGAGGAAGTAATATTCAATAAAAAATGTCTATTTCTCAACACGTAACCCACCGCCTGATGAAGTCCAATGGTCAGGCTGTGTATTAATAATTTTCGCATATGTTTTTCTGGGGAATACGCGTGTGAACAAGGGTTCCAATTCATTCAACCCTTAGAAATTATTCGACCTGATTATGAGGGAAAAACGGGTCATTGGTGACCCGAACCCAACTCTTTTTCTTTGCAATGTTAGTTTTGTTATTATTAGTGGGCCTGGGTTCTTTATTATTGGGTTTTCTAAGGTCTAGTGGATTTTTTTATTCAGTCTAAATATAATTAATTAGAGTCTAGTGATTAATTATAATGTCATTTTTAGAATATGATTATTATTAGTTAATTGATAATCCGTCTTGTATTAATTAGATAATTCGTATGAATAATAATAACTTCACCCTAACATATTTTTTCTTAATGAAATTATAATTACCCTAATCCCATTCATCGAAAACTTAAATAATATTTAAGTAAATCGTAACTAATTACTCAATTTCTTTATATAAGATAATTCAAACTATTTTCTACTAAATAACGAAAGTAGTGGGCTCTTGGGGTCTAGCACTCCTTGGGTCCTTGAATGAATGCTCTTGAGGCGCACGCTTTGAGTTGTGTTCATTTCGTCTTTCGTTTATAAAAATACTTAAAATAATTAATCTTTTGCTTAATTAAAATATAATTAACCTTTACAATTAAGTTAAAAAATCATAATTCATCTACATCCTAATCATTTTAAAACATTAGTCAAAACACTTAACCTTAAAATAATAAAATATCTCTTAAATAACTTTCTTAAACTAAATTAAATCATAATCCATTTTATTTAATCCTTAAAATATTTTCTTAATTAAATTAAAATCATAAACCACTTAGGTTAATATTTCAAATTCTTTTCTCAATTAAATTATGGAAGTAGTGGGCTTTTGGGGTCTAGCACTCCTCGGGCCCTTGAACGATCACTCTTGGGGCGCACGCCTTGGGTTGTGTTCGTTCTGTCTTTCATTTCAAAACTTAAAAAACTTTCAACCCTATTAAAACACTTAATCCTCCTTAAAACTCTTAACAACTTCAAATCCTAATTCAATTAATGCGTCTAAAATACATCAAATTCAAATCATTTTTCCTAATCAAATTACGAAAGTAGTGGATTCTTGAGGTCTAGCACTTCTTGGGCCCTTGAATGAACGCTCTTGAGGCGCACGCTTTGGGTTGTGTTCATTTCGATCTTTCGTTCCTAAAACACTCGCCCTAAATTACATGGACAAAGAAACCCATTGTCCAACAAACACAATTTCACAATTAATAGAATGAAAAAGGTGTCGTTGAGATCTAGCATCTCAGAATGCCCCGATTAATTGGTTACGAAGCCGACGTCTCGTTTATCGAATAATCGTCATTCTTCCTCTAAAATACTTAACAAATCAAACCTCCTATCCTCGCCCCCGTGCGATCGAAACCCTAAACCTTACACAAATCAAAATATTTTCTCAATCAAATTGCTAATACACTTAATTCATACTCAAACAACTTTTCATAAAGAACATTGTTTAGTCCATTCTTCCGCGCATATGAACTAGTGCTTCAGTCTCCCTTGACGAGCAAACAAGCCAACATTTAGCAGTTAGAATGCGAATTAAACACTCGTTTGCTTAAAAAACATAAACCAACCGTAGTCCCACGAACTACGAATGCTCTGACTTTCCCATTGCACGAGGGAATACGTAGGCACAAGGGTTCTCAATTCTTGCCGAGCACCCTAATAAAAAACCACCCATTTTCCCCTTAAAAAACAATATCTACCTTAGAAGAAAACAAACAAACTAAGCTAACTTATCTCCCGAATCGAATCAAGAGGTTCCCGTTGAGTACAACGGACTTAGAGGGTGCTAACACCTTCCCTTTGCGTAATCGACTCCCGAATCTAGAATTTGGTTGCGATGACCATTTTCTTATCCTCTTAAAGGTTTTATCGATATTTTCCTATTCCTTCCTTGGAATGAATAAAATTCGGTGGCGACTCTGTTTCGAATAGTTTTTTTTTTCACGTCCATCGCGAGGATCGTATTTTTCGAGGTACGACAGATGGCGACTCTGCTGGGGAATATGCATTGCCCTATGCTAGAGAGAGTCAAGCCTAACTTGACTCGATTCAAGGGTGTTAGCTTCGCTTGTTTGATTTCTTCTTGTTTGTTTTCTCCTATTGCTTATTTATTTGCTTTTATTTCTTTCTCTCTTATTATTATATGATGTTTATCATACTTGTCTGTTGGATCTTGGGATGATATCTCAAGTAAGGCTCTATACTCAAGTCTTGGAAAAAGAAGAGAGAACACGTAGTTTAGATTCTGGAAGTAATTAGTGTTAGTCCCCAAGGACTCGCTCCTTGTGTGCCTAGCATGAGAGCTCCCCTAGAGTAGACCTTTTCGTAGATCTTGTTGTAACGCAGCTAGCCTGTCGAACGACTTGATTCATGAAGGGTCCGTGACTCTGGGAACCACTCTTAGCACCAGTTTCCATCTTGGCAGTTGTTAGTGTCAGTCTCCGAGGACTCGCTTCTCGTGGGCCTAGCATGAAGACTACACTCAGGATAGACCTTTTCGTATTCCCCTCACAATGCAGCTAGCCTGTTGCGTGGTGTTGATGCGATTAGTGTTCGTAATCCTGGGAACCTTATCCATCAACGTAGAAGCTATCATGTGAGTGGGTTTATGGGTAAAGAATCTAGAACTATCCTTACAAAGGCCACCTGTTATGAGGGTTGAGAAGTTACTTGTGACATCCTGGATCCTGGCTACCCGCATTGCATTCATTGGCATACCATTGCATTTGCATTCATCAGCATTGCATATCATTTTCCAAAAACCAAAAAACTCAATCATCCTTTATCCATAACCCGCAGTTGATTTCCCGACACCCGTATCGTAATTAAAGCCGCTTTTGAAAGAATCATAGAATCAGAAGAGCACAACCAGTTTGTGTCAAGAGCAGATGTTGACTTGATGAAGAACCAGGTAGACCAACTTGTGGAAGCTATGATAGCCTTGGAAAGGAAAGAGGACAACATTCAAAGGCCTACAGTCACTGAAAACGTCACTCTGCCTCAAGTGAATAATCTTGCTCAATTTCAGCCTGTGCGGATTCCTGTTGGGAACCAGGTTATACAAGAATGTCACACTATTCAAGATGAACATACCTCATCCCATGATGCAGTTGAATACCATAGCTTTGTATTCACTACACTGAATTCCCGAGGGACAAGCCTGGTGGTGAATACTGAAAGACCTCAAAATGTTGAGTTTGCTGAAAGATGTCGTGTGTTGGAAGAAAAGCTTGAAACCATGAAGGGGCGTGATGCTTTTGATCTGAATGCTTTGAACATGTGTTTGGTGCCCGGACTTGTATTACCTCCAAACTTCAAGATGCCAAAATTTGAGAAATACAAAGGAGATAGTTGTCCAAAGCAGCATTTGGTGATGTATTGTAGAAAGATGACCTCCAATGCTCTCACTGATAAACTTATGATCCACTGTTTCCAAGACAGTCTGAGTAGGGCATCGTTGAGTTGGTATATGCAGCTAGAGAGTAGCCACATCCAATCATGGTTGGACTTAGCCAATGCCTTTGTGAAATAATACCAATACAATCTTGACATGGCTCCCAACCACATAGAGTTGCAAGGCTTATCTCAAGAGGAGAACGAATCCTTTAGAGGGTATGCTCAAAGATAGAGAGAGGTAGCTGCTCGCGTTCAACCACCACTCTTAGATAGAGAATTGGTTGACATGTTCATAAATTCTCTGCAAAGTCCATACCTAGAAAAGATGACGGGCAATGGGACATCAAACTTCTCTGATTTGGTTTTAGTAGGAGAACGCATTGAGAGTCATATCAAGAGTGGAAAAATCCTAGACGCCTCGAGCATCCATGCTAGTGAGACTGAATCCATTGTCAGTTCTCAAGAGGAAGAGGAGGATGAAATCAATGTAATCTGGGACACTTTACAAGCTCCGTCTCCGGTACCTTATCCTTAATACCCAAGCATCTCAAATGTTTAAAGTCAGCAATCCCATGGGCCTCCCTGTGAAATTCCATTCTCTCTACATGGTCAATATACTCCTGTTAATAGAGGTTCCCCTCGTCAACAACAGATTGCACAACAACATTCTTCACAACCCCGACGCTACTATAGTCAAAGACCAAAAAGGCATTTTGATCCATTGCCAGTGCCATTCAGTCATATATTGCCAAGTTTGATTAGTAGCGGACTAATAATGCCAAAGGGCTTGGATCCCGTGATTCCTCCATACCCACCAGGCTTTGACGCCAATGCACGATGTGGCTACCATACTGGCGCCATGGGGCATTCAACTGAGAATTGCAAATAGCTCAAAAACAAGATCCAAGATCTGATTGAGTCCATGCTAATCTCATTTACGCCTCTAGGTCTTTAAATCAACGACAATCCTTCAGTTGATCAGGTGGGTCCATCCGCCCATGTTATGGAAGAAGTTGCTGAGAGTAGGTGTGAAGAAGGCTATCATACTGGTCTTGATGAACAAGAATCCTAGTCCAACAGTAGGTCAAGAAAGAAAAGCCCAGTCCCCAATGCTGGCAATTTTTAGATCATGTCATTTCTATGCATTTGTAGTTTCTTTTATGTGAAGTGCTATTTGTGTTTAAACATTGTTGTTTATTAATGGTAATATTAATGAAGTGATCATGCATCTTTTGAACTAATCACGTCACATTCGCTCACATTTTCTTTACTTATATCAAAAAACAAAAAAATGTTCATCTATATACCTCTCATTCACTTTCTTTACCAAATTGTTGTTTAGCAAAGATTGGAGGGAGGATGACAAAAATGAGATACCCATAATTGCTGATGGTATGCTTTCGGATAGAATCCTGCCAAGGATGTACAGGCATTGTTTCAAATCCCCAAACACTGGAGAGATAAGGAGTTAATTCCTAGTCAACCACTTCAAGCCGAGAAGTAGAAGTTTCCTTTGGATATTCAAACCCTTACACTAAACCCGGGGCATGGTAGTGTTCAGTTAATCTGACTCCGTATTCTTGGTACACGTCCTGAGGTGACGAAGAAATTGTGCAAAATCCATAAGTTATGATGGTTGTTCTTCAATGACTACTGACTTGGCAGTCACAAACCTTACTCTAAAAAAAAGAGAGCCCGCTAAGTCAAACACCTCAAAAAAGAGACTTAGGCAAAAATTAGGGCAATCCCGATGGACTCGTAGAACAAATTTAGTCCAGGCAAAATCAGGGATAAAAAAAACAAAAGCAAAAGAGGTTGGCAAATCCTCAAACAAAAATAAGACAAAAGGAAAATAAAGTGACTGTCATTTCAAGCAAACCTTGGATAATCATCTTCGCTATTACACCGTCAAACTTTTGAAAGATGAAGGTGTGTGTCGAATTGATTGAACGTAGGGCTGAAGATCATCACGAAGAAGGGGTGGGTACAAATATAACTTTGAGCCTTATATCCTTTGTTTCTATAACCGTGAACCAAACCACGTTACAACCCTCAAAAGACCTAATTGAGGCGGGGTTTATTCTGAAAGCATACTACAGCAAGGTTGCGTAAACTGACTCCTACGAATTTGCTAGTCTTTTGAATTGGTATCATATTCTTGTTGTATCTTTCACACCAGATAAATTAGCAATGCGTTTGGACTAACAGTCCACTCGTCACACACTTTCACACCATTCCAATAAATGATTTTTCAAAACTTGCATGAATGTCGCATTAAAATTACCATTTCTGAATGAACAATTTTAGCTGCAAATCAGTACTTGACAGTTTGGAAATTTTGACAAAGTGCAATCAGAGAGAAACTTGAGCATTCGTTTGCACTGACTCGAATCGAGACTATCTCATAACCTCGTGAATTTGAGGCAAGTCTTTCAAGAGTCAAGACTGGGGCAGACCACTGATCCAGACACTGGGGCAGATGATCTCATTACCCTCCAGACAGGGGCAGATTCCCTTCATACATTCAAGTTGGTCAAGCTGGCCATGTCATGCACTAAGCGACCCTTGAGTTCAACAAGTATTAAAAGCCTTGGGGCAGAGCAAATGCACCATCAGAATGCATTGGATAAGTCGCTACACTCGCACAATCAACATGCATTGGTTACGTCGCTGCGCTCATACAACTGTTTGCAAACCATTTATGGCAAATCAGCTAGAAGTAAGGTTCTCTCATGAACCAAGCACGTGATTTCTGCAAAGGATCAGACTTGGGGCAGCAAGAGAATCATATTGGCTTACTGATCATAATATCTTCTATTTGCGAGTGTCGGGAAGTCAAATCTTTCCACCAAATAAAGTCCAACCCTGCTTGGCACCTCCAAAAGTCCAACCCTGCTTGGCACCTTCATAAAGTCCAACCCTGCTTGGCAACTCCAAAAGCCCAACCCTGCTTGGCAACCACCAAAAGTCCAACCCTGCTTGGCAACTACCAAGAGTCCACCCTGTCGGCACCTTTTTAAGACCAATCCTCTACTTGCATTCGCATATGCATTACATACAACATACACGCACCATATGCATACATAGCATAACCTTTTTCCTTCCTCAACTCCCGCATTTATATATATTGTTTTGTTCTTGACCCCCGAGTCATTGTTATCTTTATTTTCTTCGGTCCCCGAGTCGATATTTACCTTTCTTTCAACCCTTGAGTTGATGATATTTTGTCTTTATTTTCTCGACCCCCGAGTCGATATTGCCTTAATTCCTCGACCCCCGAGTCGATATCATTATTACATCTTCAACCCCTAAGTTGACATCTTATTGCTTGTACTGACCCCCGAGTCATTGTTATCTTTATCTTCTTTGACCCCCGAGTCGATATTGTCTTTACTTCCTCGACCCCCGAGTCGATATTGCCTTTATCTCTGCCCTCGACCCCCGAGTCGATATTTGCTTTTACCTTCAACCCCCGAGTTGATATTTAGTTATTTTCTTCAACCCCCGAGTTGATAGATTACCTTGCCTTTATTTTCTCGACCCCCGAGTCGGTATTGTCTTTATTTCCTCGACCCCCGAGTCGATATTACCTTTACCTTTCTTTCAACCCCTGAGTTGATGACAGTTTATCTTAATGTTTCTCGACCCTCGAGTCAATAGTATTTCGTTTTCTCAACCCCCGAGTTGATATGCCAGTATTCCCAGTGAGTCTTTCACCTTGCTCCATCTAATCCCCATTAATCCTTCTTTGGAAACCAGAAATAAAGCCTTGCCCGATTGCATTCCCATATGCATCTCATGTAAACGAATTCATTTGCATTCCTGTATGCATGGCATATCCATCCCCAGCATAGCATAACAGGGTCCAGGATCAATTTGCAAGCATCTTGGCCAGTCCTCCATCAAAGTCAGCAATATTCTTCTAAAAGAGTTGGTACCCCCGCACGTGCTCAAGAAATTCTATTCCCCAGCAAGTCATTCTTCAACCATGCAGTTGATAATGATAATCCCCAGCAGCTGTTGTCAGTGCTCCCCAAACAGAGGTTATCCTAGAAAGTTTCTTATGAGCTTTCCCCTGCAGAGCCAGTACATTTCCTCCAACAGGAATTTTGCTCAACTATTTCCTCAGCAAATTCACCGCAGAGATACTGGTTTGGTATTATCAAAGAACCTTAATGGATAAGGGACTTCTTCGACGACCCAGAGAATCGTCTACCTTCAGAGATATTGCTTTGGTATCATCGAGGAACCTTAATAGATAAGGGACTGCTTCAACGACCCAGAGAATCTTCTGCCTTCAGAGATATTGCTTTGGTATCATCGAGAAACCTTAATGGATAAGGGACTGCTTCGACGACCTAAAGAATCGTCTGCCTTCAGAGATACTGCTTTGGTATCATCGAGGAACCTTAATGGATAAGGGACTGCTTCGACCACCCAAAGAATCTCAAGTTATTCTATTCATTTTTGTACAACGCTACTTCATTCTGTCAACTCTTACTCCATGCCACTTTACCTTTTGTCGGACAAATTTTGGGGTCTTCTTGTATCTAATTGACTTCTACCCTAAAAATAAACGCCCTGCAGCAGTTCATTCTCTTGGGTTTAAGACAATTAGATAGGGGCATCTGTCATACCCCAAATTTGTCCTACCCTTTGCAATTTTATTTTTCTTCTACCAAGTAATTATGTTTCTTGGGTCTTTCTTTGGGTGATTTTCTGACCTTTGGCCATGATCCTCCATAATTTAGGTTATTATGGAGGTCTTCTGTACCCTTGATTTCAAATGGATATAAATAAGGGTGTTGACCTCATTCATGGTTGATGTATTGTTAAAGAAATTCAAGTGTAAGGTGGTTAATGTGGGGTGAAGATTAAGAAGTTTAATGGAAGGAATAAGCTTATTTGATGTCTTTCTTTGCAAATAATCTGTGTAGCATGGTTTAAGTGTGAGCACAAGGTTGATCTTATTTGGATAAGACATTGGACGTTTTACTTTTTTATGAGATATAAAGACATTGGACATAAGTTGGATTCAATTAGTGCAAGATTAAAATGAAATTTTAGGTTTCTATTAACTTGGATCCAAATGTGATACAAAGCATGGGACAAAATTCAAATACAAGTACATGATTGGGATTGTTCATATGAGAGAACCACTTTCAATTACTTGAATTCAAAAGTGTAAACGAGTACAAGCATTCCAAGTGGCAATTGTTAACATAAATTTCAAATTTGTTTGCCAAGGTGATTACATTCAGGCTACACTACAAAAGCATAAGAATTTACAAGCTACAAATTCTATGACAAAATAGGCACCAAAATTTGGCTATGTTTCAAGCATTGATACTTGGAGTCAAGACTCTACAAATTACGGCTAAGCATCGCAACATTAATCCTTTCAAGTTTTCCTTCTTTTAAGCCAAATGCATTACACAATAAGTCAACAAAAACCATGACCTGCAGAATGAAGAAAATTTAATTCACTCTAACTATTAAAACCCTTCACCGCAATCATGAGTCCATCTGCCAACTTTTCCACAATGTTCAACCGGACCCCACACTAACATTTACGTCTTGCCTCTTCATTGCCACGACTAAATTATAAAAGCCTTCAGCCATTTCATAAAAGCAATAATAGTACAAGGTTACAAACACAAAATAGGGCACCTAAATTCAATTGAGCTTCAAACTGTGCCATATTCTATCACTAGGATTCAAGACTCTACCAAATCACACTAAATTGAAATATTAACTCCATGGTTATTCCTTTCAAGATCACGACATCTTCATTGCTTACACAACAACTCAACTTTTTGTGTGCCATGCACAGCAGAACAAATTCTCTTCATGTGCTTGTGATGCCAAAGTACAATCGCCCAAGCTTCAAGTATAGCATTATTTCCTCATGCCAGCCAGTGTAACATGGATAAAGAAATAGAACAAGACAAGTCAGAACTTAACATAGGAACATCACAAATAGCCAAAATCTAGCAGCATCTGTCATTGAATGAGTACGTGAGAAAAGTACTGACCATAAACATGTAATTGATCCCGTGAAGCAGGCATGTGAACCTGATTCATCATGCGTTCTTAGTTCACATCGTCAAAAGAGATTTATCTGATGCTGGTTCTGGCCATCCATTACGTTGTTGGCAATCAAGTATTTCCTCATCCTGTTAGCCAAAAACGCAAACCGCGAGCCAACTGTCAATGTAGTAAGACTCATTATGTCATGAGCTATAAGTGCATACTACAGCAGGTGGTGCCAACCAGAGTTGAAAAAGTACACAAGAGTGATTACATCAAAAGACTATTAAGAATAATTTCAAGTTCTGGAGTACTGAAGTTAAAGCCGATGAATATGCTAAGATTGACCGACATCAATTTATAGCTTGCATTCATCTTTCTTGCATTTGGAAAACTTAAGGAAGAAATCTGATGAGCCTTTTGTTCTTTTCCAGAAGATTTCTAAGCTACCGCCAAGACTGGTACATCTGCAAAATAAGTGAAGAATTCATTAGAGCCAGAATAATGCCAAAACAGTTTAGCAAATTTGGTGAATATCTTGAGCCAAATAAACCAGATGCCAATTGAGAAGACATGAGATTGAGGATGTTGAGAAATGAAGAATACCACATTTTCAACGTACTACTCAGCTTTATTACCTTTGTTCTTGCAACCTCATGATCTTTGAGGATCATTACCATCCCTCTCTGTTGTTCTGTTTCACAGTTGCCACTCTTCTTTCCCTTTCTTCTTTCTCCATTGCCATCCCTTCAAACATCAAAACAATGAAGCAACACACAAGGTCAGATACCAAGTTTCTAAATTAGTGACAATAATGAGGCATACAAAATCATTCAAATATTCATAGAAAGCAGGGATCAAGTTGGAGTTTACAAGATAACTTATTATGAAGTCAAAGGGACTACCACATCAGCAGCAAAGCAAGAGCAGTGAAAAGTTTAAAAAAATAATAACTTTACAGCAGTGAAAATCACAAGTTCACGTAGTGAAAAATCAGAGAAAATCACATTCTAGAAGATGTACAGCTCATGCTAAAAACAAATTCTCACCTATCACTATCACTTGGGTCCCCATAAAATCTTTCAGCAAAAAATTCCTTCTAATGATATTGAAATTGACAGCTCAAATCCTCACACACTTGAAGGAATATTCCTCAGATTTTATCCTAATTCTACACGTACCAGAAAACCACAAATCCTCTATAAATAGAGTGCTAATCATTGGCAAATGAGACAGAAAAAAATCCTACTGAAACTCTGTCAAAATCAACCCCCAACCCTCACTAAAGCTCGAATCCTTGAAAAGCTTCTTAGAGTTTCACACTGAAACTCTAAGATAGTGAGCTTGGCCATATAACCCATTACCAAGACGCAACGTTTTCAGCAAGACGAAACCAAGAAAAGGAAAGAGGAAGATTCAAAGGAAGCAAGCAGAAATAGGAAAAGGACACTATACCTGAAGTTTCTGAAGCCTCTCAAATCCGCACCGGTAATTTTCTCCTTCTCTCGATTTTTTGTTCTTCTCCATAAACGTGTGTGTCTGATGATAACATGTTGTGACTTGCGATTTTATATGTAGCGTTAGGGATTCGAAAGAGATTAGGGTTTTGGTTGGTGCATTTTTGTTGTTTTCTCTAAATGATTAGGGTAATGTAGCATTTTGGGAAGACACTCAAATAGATTAGTGAGATGAGAGTAAATCTGAGAGAATGATGAGGCGTTGGAGAAGTACGAAGGAAATAGAGTTTAGGTAGAAGAGAGTGAACATGCAATGTTTTTTTGCTTTGAAAATTAAAAGAATATTTTTGAATGTAGAGATAGGTTCAGGCTTTATAAAGCATATCCTAGCCTAGCCAATTTCCATCCCTACTCACTGTAATTGTAATTGTCTTCTTTAGCAAATATAGTTGATATTGTTTATTATGTTTTGTTTTTTTTAGAAAATATAATTTATATTTTTTATTTTATTTGGTTTTTTTTAGTAAATATTGTTTTCTATATTATGTTTTACTTTACTATTTGATTTTGTTTGTTTTGTTTTTCTTCTAAATATAATGTATTAAATTCTATTTTTTTACTCTACATCAGGTAGTTTCAAACTTTTTTAAATATAAGAAATTAAGTTTTCTATGTTCTCTCAACTTCCAATCTCATTTTTATAAAATCCCAACATTATTTTTAATTTATGATTTGAATTTGAAGTACTCTTTTAAAAAATAAAAAATAAAGTATGAAACTTTTTAATATAATTTATGTTTTACATTTTATTTTATTTATTTTGTTACTTAACCAATTATAATTATTTTGTCATTGTGTTTTATTTATTTTGTTACTTGGATGGATACTATGACCAATTATAGCGCTGGCTGAATATATATATATATATATATATATATATTCAGCCAGCACTATAATTGGTCATAGTATCCATCCAAGTAACAAAATAAATAAAACACAATGACTATATATATATATATATATATATATATATATATATATATATATATATATATATATATATAGTCATTGTGTTTTATTTATTTTGTTACTTGGATGAATACTATGACCAATTATAGAGCTGGCTGAATATATATATATATATATATATATTGTTTATTTTATTTGCTTGCAAAATCTGGAGTATTTTGCTCTACCTATTATGTATTACTATTTTGATTTGAAAACGATTCTATATGCGACAATTAATGTGTGAGCAACTCAATAATTATATAAAATTCCTATGTGAGTAGGATAACTTTTTTAAAGAAAAAAGACATTACAAAAAATCATTTTGATAAAGTGTCTCATCTATTAAAATCACTACAGCTTATTGTGGTTTCTTTTAAATTTTTTCTCTCCACCCCGTCATGGGATGGAGTCATCCATCTTTTAGTGTTTTCAAAGAATTTATGCAGATCTTATAAAAGCATGGTATGCTCCATCCAAAGGGAATGACCCCAAGAGGAAGGGCTTCGAATATTAATTTGTTATATTACTCATTCTTATTCACTGTAATTGTAATTGTCTTCTTTGACAAATATAGTTGATATTGTTGATTATGTTTGGTTTATTTTTTTTGCAAATATAGTTGTTATTTTTATTATGTTTAGTATTTTAGCAAATATTGTCTTCTTTATTATGTTTTACTCTACTATTTGATTTTGTTTGTTTTTTTCCTTCTAAATGTAATGTATTTAATTCTATTTTTCTACTCTACATCAGGTAGTTTCAACCATTTTGAAATATAAGAAATTAAGTTTTCTATGTTCTCTCAACTTTAAATCTCATTTTTATAAAACCCCAATATTATTTTTAATTTATGATTTGAATTTGAAGTACTCTTTTAAAAAATTAAAAATAAAGTATGAAACTATTAATATAATTTCTATTTTACTTTATAATAAGTTTTAATATTTAATTAAGTGACCCTACTGTGATCAATTATGTTGTCATTGTATTTTAATTTATTTTGTTACTTAACCAATCATAATTATATTGTCATTGTGTTTTATTTATTTTGTTACTTGGATGGATAATAACCAATTATAGTGCTTGTAATAGCTCGTATTGTTCTAAAGTGCTCTAAATAATATTAGTTGAGATCCTATGAGTTCCTATGTGCTCTGAGATTTATCAGTTAGGATAATTAAAGTAGCTACTGAACTCAGATTGATTTAATTAATATTATTCGATAACATTAATATTTGACATTTTGCCAATTAATACTATTCCTCCTACCACCCATACCATTTGTCATACCAACTTTATCGTGTGGTCATACTAAGTAACATTTCTTTTCATTTCCTTGCAATTCCATCTAAGTAGGAAATATAGAAAGATAGTAAGAGAAGGGAATAGAAAGAAAGAAAGAAGAGAAAAAGGGAAAGAAGGAAAGAAAACCTAGAAGTAGAAGATCTTCATCATTCTTCACCATTCATCATCTCATCTTCATTATTCCAACATCTTCATCTTCATCTTGAGGTGAGTTCTAGATAAATACTCTAAGTTAGGTTTGTTAGATAGAATTGGAAATGTTGATTTAGATATGTTTTGTTTCCATTTCCATGAAAATGCCATGATTCTTGTTGTGTTTATGTTGTTCATGATGAAATTGTTGCTATATATCGTTTTTGAAATGTGGTTGAACTTGTGTGGGAGTTGGGGTAAAAACCCCTTTGTGTTACTACAGGTTCTGTTTTAATTTACCCAGAAATCTTCGCGCTCACACAGCGAGCTTCCAGCGAATGGAAAGCGATCGAGTTTCTGCTATGGTCGTTGTGCGAGTTCCAGCGAACAGAAAGCGAGACCTTGCCTTGGGGTCGCACAAAGACCATGGTGACATTTTGCTACTGCCTGCCCCTCGCCTTGAGTTCGCAGTGCAAACTAAAAGTAAGCTAGCTCGCCTTCCGATCGCTAGGAGACACTGACAGGACTTTGATAAATTCTTTTGTTCCTTGTTTGGTTGCTTTGCATACTTGTTTAGCTATACCCTAAATTACTTTATATGGATTATTATGGTTCTTATACATTCTTTCTATCCATGATCCATTGATTGTGAATGTGTGATAACATGATTTAAAATAAGCAAGAATGGTGAGGAAACCTTAATGGAAAACTAATGAAATGAAGTAGTAAGATGATTAGGGCAATATGGATGACTTACATAACAATGCTTGTGCATTTGATACCTATGTGTGTATCTTGGACAAGTAGTTGTCTAGTGGAGAGTGTCATACCCCAAATTTTGACCACCAAGATTTCCCATCATTGTGAGAATCATCACCATAATATGGAGGTACCATCATGTCTCTTCAATCTCCTCAAAGATGGTTAAGCATTCACTATAATCAAGAATTAGGGTTTCGAGCCCTCTCAGAGCACTTAGACAAAGGATCAATTAATAAATGACATGATCATCAACTTTTCTAACCTCTCAAACAACCATAAAGGATCAAGAGGTCTCCCACATCAAGAATCAAGCACAAAGTTGCAACATTCCAAGTGGATCAAACCTCAAGATCGTCAGTGTGACCAAATTAGGGTTTTGGTCGACTAAGGCCTCCAGATGAAATTTTTCCTCTGGGAATGAGCCAATGCTTCAAAGCATAACCCACGATACTCCAAGGAACCTTATGAGTCCATCATCAAGTCAAAATAGCCTCAGGGGATGCATTCATAAAAAATCAGGAATTAGGGTTTCTTGACCTAATTCACCCCTAAGTTGACTTCTGAAGCAAAGCATGAGCCAAGAACTCAAGACATGATTTGAGGGCCTAAAGTACACTACATTGATCCATTTACAACAATGGATTAATCCAACAAGCTTGATTCATAAGTTTCAATTTCATCTGGACCACAATTAGGGTTTTGAAGAAAAAGTCAACTATGCCTTTGAATTTTGACCAATACATGCTCCCAAATCTTTGAATTCAAGACACCCTAAAATACCCGTGGAATCCATCCATTAGGTTTGAATTGGTTCAAGAACTTGATTTCCTAAAGGATCACACAGTTTGGATTTTATCTGACAAAAAGTCAACTGTGCCCAAAATCAAGTTTGCCTTTTTGGAATTTTTCACAAATATGGTTCCCCTAAGCCAAAAACAATTTTAATGTATCATTTTGATCATCATTTATCAAGAAAAATCAAGAAAAGTGAGGTATCTTGCAAAATGGGCAACCTTGAGAAACCAAAAATTTTCTAAGTTATGGAACAAAAGTGATTTTGTCCCAACTTTGCAAGGTCATAACTCCTAAACCACAAGGCCTTTTTCTCCCATCCAAAGCTCAAATGAAAGTTCACATGACATACTTCAAAAGTGTCAGCTACAAGAAATTCCAAATCCTCATGAATTTTGAGTTATGGATTGATCAAAATCACAAAAAAGTGGAAATGACCACTTTTTCCAACACTTAGTGAAATTCTCAACAAGTCAGAATCTGTTTCACTTTTTCCAAACATTGAAGCCATTTTCACCTTGATACAAGCTGAACCAAGTCCATTGTTGGACATCAAAGTTAAAGTATGTCAAGAGGGCTTTCCAAAATGTCCAAGAACTCAATCAAACTCCATTTGAGCTAGGAGTTATGGATCTCACAAGTTGCCTAAACACAAACTGTGTTTTGACAGCATTTGGTACAAACTTGCATCCCACGATTCCTTAGGCTAATTTTGGGCACTTTGATCATTTAATTTCTGTCTAATTACAACATAACTGAATGAGGAATCTGATCCATAACACAAAATGCCAAGAACCTAGCCTTCCATGTGCAAAATCATCATGAAAGGAACCTTGAAATTCAAATTTGGCATCAAGCATTCAATGGATACATCAAGGTGGCATGGACTGAAGCAAACCCAACTAAATGAGTCAAGCCTTATCCCTACAACAGAAGACCATAGGCATGTGCTCTAACCTCAAGTCAATGGCTATGGAAGACTTGGATTCCTTTATGCAACCATTGGCCATAGACTTGTACCAGTTTCCATTCACTATTGCTTGGAAAACAAACTTGCTCTACTATAAATAGAGCTAATTTATGATCAGTTTGAGTACATCAAAACACCCAAACTGATGCTTTCCTCAAAATTTCTCTTTCACTCCAAATTTGCCTTCCATTACAAGTCACTATCGGGTTTTGAAATTGGAAGTGATTCAAACCAAACCAATCATGCCAACACCTCATATACATCATATATGAGTGATCCATGACCCTGAAACACATCTGAAACACCTGAATCACAAAATCACCAGTCAGTTGCTCAAACTTTTGACAAGGTTGCAGTTGAGGTACCATAAGGTGATCCAAGCATCTACAATCAAGGCCAAGCATCTCAACACACTCCATAGGGTATAGTGAAGCTGTCCAGGTCCTTACAACACATCTGTAACATCTCCATCATCAAGCTCGATCACCAGCTGCAAGAGGTAAGCCTGAAGCCTTCAAACTCCATATTACATGCATCATAAATGAATTTTTTGAGTTACCACCTTATTTCTGCATGTATGTAGAGTAATAACCCTCAATCAATTTCCATGAATCAATCATGTATGGAATTTCATTATGTTCATACTGAAATTACGGTTCATGAGGTTATCCTTTGATTTCTCACTCCATACTTAATATAAATGCAATTAATCTATATGGTTGTGATCCTTGTTCAAAAACGAGCAAGATTGGTGTTTGAATCGTGCAAAATCATTGAGTAATCAGAGAGAAAAATGAGTTCTTGCAAATCACCCATGGCACGGTCACGAGGAAGAAGAAAGTGACCGTTGGCGCCCTTTTTCTAATTTTTAAATATTTGAATTTTTGATATTATATTTAATTGATTTCAAAAATTAATTTCTCTCTCTTTTTTTATCATTTTTTATTGGTTCTTTTTTTAAAAAGTCACAAAAGAGTTAAATTATTTTATTTTACAAAAAAATCCAATTTATATTATTTATTTAATATAGTTAGAATTTTTGTAAATAATTTCATTTTATTTGTTTTTTAACATTTTAAATGAAATTTCCACCTTGAATTTTCAAATTTAATTGAATTTCAAGCTTTCATGTGATTAAACATGATTTTTCAAAATATTTTTCAAAGTTGATAACTTATTTTTTAATATATTTGATATTTTATATCATTTTTTATTTAATTTCCTTTGAAAATTATGTCTTTAAATTCAAAATTAGGGTTTTCTCTAAATTTTGATTTTTCAAACTTCACATAAACACTTTTGGGCCTCTAATAGAGTGTAAGACCCATCCCTTGTTGTAAATACGAAATTTTGGGCCTCACTCATTGTATAAGTCTCTACGCGATTTTCAAAAATGACGGTGCAATCACTGTCTTTCTCTGGGCCTCTCCCTGAGTTATAAGTCCCATTTTCTCTTCTTTTTAAAATTCTTGGGTGTCTAATAGAGTGTAAGACCCATCCCTTGTCACATAAATAAATTTGGGCCTCGGTCATTGTATAAGTCTCACTGTGTTTCTAAAACCGCGGCGCATTCGTCGCCTTTTAAACAAAAACATTTTGGGCCTCCTTTGTGTTGTAAGTCCCATCATTCTTTTTTTATGGGCCTCTATTAGAGTGTAAGACCTATTCCTTGGTAAATAAAACAACCTTTGGGCCTCAGTCATTGTATATGTTTCGATGCGATTTCAAAAATCTCGACGCGATCGACGCTTTCAAAACAAAAATCGTCTGGGCCTCTCTTTGAGTTGTAAACCCCATCTCTTGTATAAAAATAAACTTTGGACCTCTAATTGAGTGTAAGACCCAACTTCTTGTGTAAATACAATAAATCTGGGCCTCAGTCATTGTATAAGTTCCGGTATAATTTTCAGAATAACAGTACGATCGATGTTTTTCATTTGGGCCTCTCCTTGAGTATAAGCCCCAATCTTTTTTCAAAACAACTTCCCCTTTTGACTTAGATTCAAATTCATAGTTTTTGTCAAAACTTTCTTTAATTTCTTGAATAACTAACCATACAGCTGTAGTACTAGAAGTTTGCTCACCTGTAAGTTCTATCAGCTTTCTTGTACATACTTGTATATAATTCATCTGTATATATATATATATGCCTGTATATTACTTGCTTAGAGTTTTCCCCGACAATTAGGTCTAGGATTAGATCAAACCAGTGGTCACTCTTTCAACACAGTCAAAACTAGTTCCCCGTATTAAATTCCAGATACAGTCTTGCCTCCTCTTGGGCTTATACAATATGGAACAGAGAAAGGCATTATTACCGGTGAAACTTTTCTCAAGTCTGTCACTATTAGAAATTTGTCAAGAAATTCATTTCCCCCAGAGAGGATTAATTCCCGGTGAAACCTCTCTTAAATTTCTTCAAACCCTAGAACTTTCACTAAAGAAAGAATTATTCCCGGTGAAACCTTTCTTGAACTTTTCTTAGGTTTTGACCCACAGGCTTCCTAAAAGTATCCCCAGCCTCCCCTTGGGCTTTGTACAAGGACCCTCAGACTTCTTAGAAGTTCTCATGCCTCCTCTTGAGCTTAGTACAAGGACCTAAAGACCTCTTACATGTATAGGACAGAACTTAGTCATCCTTTGATAGTTCAATCCTCCAGAGAGTCAGAAAGTCAGAACCTCAGACCAGTTTAGGGTTGATTCTCATCCCTTAAAAACACCAGCCTCCTCTTTGGCATCATACAAGGATAAACCTTTTCATACTAGTAGACTTGGACAATCTCACCTCCTTTTGGATCTCCAAAAACCCTCAAGTTTCCTAAAGACACAGGAAAAAACCCTGGTCAATCACCAACAAAGTTAAAACCTCAATAGGTTTCTTAAAAACTCAATCTTTAAACCCTCATTCTAAATTTCCCCAGCTAAGGTCAAATTACTATCAATAAACCCTCTATCAGAACCTCATGGTCTCTGATATCTCAACTCTTCTGTAATCCTCAGCAAGAGTTGATTCCCCAATTTGGACCTGCCTCTGGATCTCAATAATCCTCAGCAGAAGTTAGCCTCCTCTTAGGCTTTATATAAGAAATTCCCCAACCAGCCTCCTCTTAGGCTTTGTATAATGATCATCCCTCATCACCTTTTAGCTTTAATCTTGGGCTTTGTACAAGACACCTATAAATATTCTCCAGCTGAGTCAGTCAATAACTTTTAGCCTCAATCTTGGGCTTTGTACAAGACACCAATAAAACTTCCCAGTGGATCTAACTCTTTTTTAGCCTCAATCTTGGGCTTTGTACAAGATAGATAAAACCTCTCACCAGTAGAGTCAATCTTTTTTAGCCTCAATCTTGGGCTTTGTACAAGACAGATAAAACCTCTCACCAGTAGAGTCAATCCCTTTTAGCCTCAATCTTGGGCTTTGTACAAGACAGACTAAATATTCCCCAGAAGAAATTAATTCCTTCCAGCCTTCTCTTAGGCTTTGTATAATGATCTCCCCAAAAGAGTCAGTCTCTTTTCAGCCTTAATCTTTGGCTTTGTACAAGACAGATATAAAACTCCCTAGTAGAGTCAACCTTTTTGCTTCAACCTTGGGCTTTGATCAAGGCACACATAAAACCAAAATCCCTCAGAGGAAATCAAAAACTCTCTGTAGGAAGACATTTCTCTGTACATCACACATCAAAACAGATAATGAAAACAAACCCTAATCCCGGATAATTGTTGTAAGAGGCACACTTGTTGATTCCAAAATCCAAGTTGTAGTCCATCTCTTATCCTGGTAAATCCCCTCTTTCATCTACTTGCTGTAAGTGGCAAGCCTCTGGATTATTTACATCCAAGCTAATGTCCCCCCTCTTAGCATGAAAGATTCCTAAGGAAAAATGGCATTACTCTACACTGAGTTAAAGTTTTCTCCTCTAGGACAAATCCCTCATATAGGAAATTATGGCATTGTTGGACTCCATATATTCCAGTTAAAATAATTCTCCTTTATAATCAGTTACCCAACAACTGTGATAAACAGATGAGATATCTCCCTTTAGAGATGACAAATTCTCTCTCAGTCAAAACCTTTTAGCTTTAATCTTGGACTTTGAACAAGACACAAAAAACCTTTAGCTTCAATCTTGGGCTTTGAACAAGACACCAAAACATCATCTTTTTTCCTGTTTTCTTTAACGAGAATACGTAGGCATAAGATTGCGAAATCTTAGCGAGCACACATATCAAAAACCTTAGGTCCAATACCTTACCAAAAACATCGGAAAACCAGAAAACTTCAAAAATACTCTCTCAAACATTCCAAAAGGAGAAACTTTCCCAACCCATGACAGATAAACACTGATAAGTAGATAACAGAATAAAATGCTAAACAATCTATGGATAACCATATATAGGATGGGTAATTGACAACCCCCCATTATATAATCTGACCCCGGACCCCCCAATCTCTTAGCATTGTTAAAAAAAACATTTGTGTGCAAGGTTAGTTTTAGATAGCTTTCATTTCCTTTATAGCTTCATAGGATAAATAAGAAATTAGAAAGTAGCACCCAATTCCAACCAATGGCGATAAAGTGGTCGTGTCACCGACAAAAATTGCACGCTACAGAGAGGTGAGGCATTATATGGAACATGTATGGTTTTGTGTTGATTGTGGTTAAGGTGAATGTGGTTTCCTTGGGATTGTCAAATATGATCATGCTATGTGTATTTGAACACGTAGTAAAAAAAACCCTTGAGATGTGTCGTTCCAATAGTTGATGCTTATGTAGAGCTCCTTTGGGATGTACGCACTATAACTTTGACAGGTTTGAGTCTCGTGTGTACAAATGGATCCTACGGGTAAAAGGTTTGAGATGGTGGTGGTCCCATGGAAAACGACGATTCAAGCGAGAAACACCTTGAATCCGAATCCATTTCGTGTGTCAAAGTAGATACAAGGATCCGTGACCCGTGTCGATAACTCAAGACGTAGGATTGGCAGGAAAAAAGCTTTGGTATGGTTTTCGATTAGTGATAGTTTGAGTTGTTGAACTCAAACGACATGTTGCCATATAGTGCAAGTATTGTGAATTCTAGTCTCCTCCTTTTTTCCCTTTGGGACTTCAAGTACTAGATAATTAGAACCTTATAGAGCCAAGAGAACCCATAAGATGGGGAACCTACTGTAAGAACAAGATTTGGTTCTGCATCTTGTCTCTATGTTTTGATGATAACAATGAAGTATTTGTGTGAGAACAATTTTGGTGCTCTAACATTTGTTATTCTGATTATTTTAGCAAACAAGTTCTAACTCTGATAAAGACCATGTGCTACATCACTCTGACATTCTCTATGGTCACTTCTGTGTGAAGAAGCAAGATTGGTTCTAATCTACTATGCATCAGAAAGATTTTGAGAAGACACTATGTTGCTGTTGTAACATCTCTTGGATTCTAATTTCTGAGCTTGACTCTGATGTTCTATTTATGAAGCTTGTATAGCTTCTGAGGTCATTAACTTCTGAAGACTAAGTGCTGAATATTCTGAAGACAAGGTTCTGCTGAACGAAGTTCTGAAGACTCTGATGACTTAAGGATTCTGAAGATTAAAGGTTCTGAAAACTAAGTACTGGAGATTCTGAAGACAAGGTTCTGCTGAACGAAGTTCTAAAGACTCTGAAGACTTAAGTATTCTGATAACCAAGGGTTCTGAAGTAGAAGTACTGAAGACTCTGAAGACAAGGTTCTGCTGAACAAGTTCTAAAGACTCTAAAGACTCAAGACTCTGAAGACCTAATGATTCATTCTTCTGATCATGCTTTAATCAAATCAACTCAGAAGCCTCTGATGAATAGAAGAAGATGAAACATTTGCGTGGGAAAATAGTACATAGTACAGATAAAGCACGTTCTTTTCCACTACCCTGATTTGGTGGTACAAAGGACAATTTCAGTGTATGATTTTCAACCCAGCATAACGGCATTATTTCAAGTCGCCAGTACTCTTATCATATTACTGATCTGCCCTTCAACGGATCTTTTTTTGGCTATATATAAACTTGATCATTCAACGAATCTATGATGCACGAGCGCATGTGTGCATACGAATGAATGAATGTGAGTGAGCAACAAACGATGTAGTACTCAGTGTGAAAAGGAAAATATTAAAAACACTGTTTCACATGAAGAAAGAACTCAAGAAATAGAAGAATATATGAATGAACAGTAAAGCACCACAATACAAAGAAGAAGAATGTTTTTACTGTATAGTTTCATTCTAAGATAGATTGAGCTAAAAATGTATGTTTACTCTGCTTGTGTAAAAGCATCATTATTGTAAACAAACCCTTGTTGCAAATAGTTGTTTGTGTTCCCTAAAGGACCGGGTAGGTCGGAAGCTTTAGGAAGACTAAGACAGTGAGTTTTAGTGTTGTTAGTCACTTGCAGTTTGGCTATGCGTTGTATTCCTTAAGAGACCAATTGGGTCAGAATTCTTAAGAAGTCTAGGACTAGTGTGTCTTAGAGGTTATTGTTAGTCACCAGCAATTTGCCAGTGCAGTTGTAGTCAGTTTGGTTATAGTGGATTAAGTCCTTGTGTATAAGGCAAAATCACCTTGGCAGGTGGACTGGATTAACTTGATAGTTTTCAAGTGAACCAGGATATATCGTGTGTCTTTCTTTATTGTTAGTTTATTTATGATCTTTGTTTGAGTTTCATAAAAAGCTTTCATTATGGAAAACCCAATTCAACCCCCTTCCCCTTTCTTGTGTTTTTATCACACCTTCACCTACTGAGATTATTATATCACCCCATGTTGTTGATTATCTTTCAGGTAGTCCTGATTCAGCGAAAGATAAGGACAAGATAGCTTGATTGTCCTTATTTATCTCACTTTTTGGATGGCTTTCCGATGCAAAGACCTTTGTTTTGAGATCACTCTTTAATGATCTAGTTCTTAGTTTTTTTTTTTACATCTTGTATATATATGGTGCCACTTTTAGTTGTTCTGTTTTGGCATTTTTATGTACAATGTGTTACTAGGAACATGTATATTTTAGAACTAGATTTGCAACCATGTATGATATGAAAATTCTAGACATATATTATATGTGGGTGTTACGGTGCTGGTTGAATATATATTAGTTTATTTTATTTGCTTGCTAAATGGAAAGTATTTTGCTCTACATATTATGTATTACTATTGGGCATCGAAAAAGACTCTATATGCGACTTTTAATGTGAGAACAACTCAATAATTATATAAAATTCCTATTTCAGTAGGTCAACTTTTTTAAAGAAAGAAGACATTACAAAAAAACATTTTGATGAAGTGTTTCATCTATTAAAATCACTACAGTTTAGTGAGGTTTCTTTTAAATTTGTTCTCTCCACCCCGTTATGGGATGGATTCATCTATCTTTTAGTATCTGCAAAGAATTTATGCGGATCTAGTAAAAGAGTGGTATGTTATATCCAAGTGGAACGACCCCAAGAGGAAGAAACTTTTAATATTAATTTGTTGTATTACTCATTCTTACTCACAGTAATTGTAATTGTCTTCTTTAGTAAATATAGTTGATATTGTTGATTACAATAAAGACAACTTATGGTAAAAGATACGGAAAGTGCAAAAAAAAAAATAAAAAATCTAAGATCTAAGTACAATATCCATCATTGTACTAAATACACAGCGGAAAATCACCATAAAGTGCACCCCTTGAAACATCAATCCACGGCTCCTCCTGTATACTATACCTGCAAACAATACCTGAAAAATAACAACAATATTAGGGTGAGATAATAATATCAGTAAGTTCCCCTATCATATGGGTTCACTCGGCTCTACAGGGTTATAATCAAATTCAAACTCAAGTCAAAGGGGAAAGGGGATAAGACTTGAATTCATAAAACTTGCAATGTATTGAAACGTATCTCTTGAGTTCATCAACTCAAAAAATCATTAGCTCGAAAACCATACCAAGGCATCTTTCCCTGGGAAGCCCTACGTCTACAGTTATCGACTCAGAGTCACGGATCCTTGTAACATAGGTATCTTTCCCTGGCAAGCCCTCTCTTTAGGGATATCGACACGGGTCACAGATACCTATCTCATACTTAGACTTACGTATGGATTTCAGATTCTAAGGGACTCTCAACCTTAAGAATCATCGCTTCCTATAGGACTTTTAACCCATTTCAAGCCTTTTACCCATATGGGATTTTCACCCACCATGAGATCCACCGCCTTTGGGACTCAAGCCCAGGTCATACAAGTATGAGTGCATACATCCCAATGGAGCTCTATATAAGCATCACACTTGGGATGGTACAATTAGGGGGTTGTTTCCGACTACTTGATAAAATATAACATAACGTGATCGTATTCGACAATCACAAGGTGATCACATTCAACTTAATCACACAACAACACAACACATTCCATATAAATCCTATTATTCACCAATCACGTGACTACTTGTCTGTTGTACACATCGTAATACAATTACGTCCAAGCATCACTATCTAAACCATTTAATTCCTCAAGTTATCTTACTAAGTCATTTACCTAGTTAATCTCCTAGGTTTCCTAACTCATCTTCATAAGGTTTTAAGCATGTTATTTCACAATCACCACATCCATTCTATACATATATCACACACATTAGCGTATCTCAAAAACATACATGAAACACACATAATAGCATAAATAAGTCAAACATGAATAATTCACACAAGGCATGTGATCATCACTATCCTCTACCAATAATTTTTGGTACGTTCATGGTCTCACATCACGATTTTAATAGCACATTGGATTATCTTTCCAATGCTTCAAGTCCCATAACAATCGGATTCTTGATTCCCGATTTATGGTGGAAATGAGAACCATACATTTCACATTCACCACGTTTCAATCACTATCCTATCAATAAATGGTATATACCCATGTTCATACTTCGCTATCATATAGAGCATTAGAATAGCTTTCCAATGCTTCCAACGTGCGTCCATCAAGATTACGGTCTTCAAGTTATGGGAAAACCAAGAAACAAAATTCTGCATACTGTCATGGTCGCCCGACGAGAAGCCAACAAGGCTGGATCGCCTTTGGTTTGCCCAAAGAACCCCAGGCGAGGCCCATACATAACCAAAATTGCATCATGGCCGACCGACGAGCAATCAGTGAGGTAGCTCACTTTCTGTTCGCCAAACCTCACCCGACGATAATGACAAAAATCATCTCGCCTCGAGCTCGTCAAAGCTCGCCCGGTGATTCTGGTAGAAATCAGCTGGCCTCAAGCTCACCAAAGCTCACTTGGCGATGCAAGCGAAATTCGAAATTTCCAGAATGCGATTTGGAAGGTAAAAATGGCCAAAACCCTCAACCCACGTGATCATATAGCATCCAAACACTGAATTTGACATGGATTAACATAATAAGACATGCAAATCATCAAAATCATCATATAGGATACGAAATCATCACTTATGGCATATTATCACACAAAACCTAATTCCCCCAAACTCCTAAATTTCTCCCCCTAAAAGTTATGCTAACTATGGAACTCACCTCTAGAGATGAAAATGATGAAGTTTGATGAAGAAATTGAGATGAGGTGGATGATGATGAACTTCCTCTCCTTCCCCGATGAGTTCTTCTTATTTCTTTCCTCTTTCTCTTCTTCCTCTTTTCTTCTCTTTTCCTTTCTATCTTTCTGTTTTCTAACCAACACTTTCCTTTCTTCTTATCCAACCATAATTACATAACATATATATAAAATAATATTATATAATAATATAAAACATCCCAATTAGTATTTTGTCATCTAAAACCAATTGACCAATTATTAAAGTTACCAAAATGTCCCTTCTTATACTTATTAATATTGGTATTTTCCTTTATTATAAATTAATCTCTTCAAAATCCACTAATTATTGTATTGGTCATAACTGACAACATTCAGAGCACTTAGGAGCTCTAATTGTTCTAACTGACAAAAGATAGAGTGCATAGGAACTTAGTTAATTTCAACTGACACCCTATTGAGCATTTAAGGGAATATGGGATATTACATTCTCCCCCCACCCCTTAAATTGAAATTCTCCCCCGAATTTCCTCCACTCAACAAAGAAAAATTTCTCACATCCTCGTTCTAAGTCAACTATTGACTTTGCTTCTGTTCAATCTTCTAACATATTCAATCATTCAACTAGTCTTCATTGGAAATTTCCCATCTATCAAGAATTCTCAAGCCTTATGATCTGACCCATATTCTTATTCCAATATTTGCTCAACTTCTAACCTGGTTCCCACTTAATTCATTTGACATGCTGTTCAGAGACACTCGGTCACTTCCCTTTCGGAATTTACAACTCCATATTCTTGTATTGAGTCACACAAACCATAACCACGGAATTTTATCTTAGTTTGGGTAATTAATACATATCAAATCTTCACGATATAATTTACTGATTCCTTGACTACACGCAATACTGACGACTCTTCTCTTATAAATCCTTCAACAATTAAGACAACTTTATATTCCATCAATTGGCATCCTTATTAGTTCCACTTGATCTGGTACTATACACTGCAAGCTTCTATGCCCACTGTTTCACTTCTCTCATACTACTCCAATAAAATAATACTCTTAGCACGAGATTGTCTTACTTTTATCCTTATGAATAACTATCTCTCTGATCCCCATTTTATTGAACTCTTCCATTCTCCACCTTCCATTACTCTACTCTGATTCCAATAGTGGAACACCTCGAATTCCTAGGTACTACTGGTTAGCTAACAGTTTGCATAGAAAATCACACTTATCCTTCAGAGTGACCACCATCCAAAATAGTATTAGAACCTTACTGACATTCATTAGCAGAATTACTTTCTTACTGACACTCAAAAGTTTAGAATAGGACCAACACTCTCCAAAAGCTAGGTATATAGGAGTCATACGACTAAAACCATAAAAATGTACGACCTTCAGATTCATCCTGGCTTGGAGCAATTTATCCAAATAAGTTTGACAACCTCTGATTCTGGTTACTACATTCCATGTCAAATCCTCTTATAGGGTTTTGACTCATTCGAGGTTTTTGCTGACACGAGATCTCAACTAATAACAAAGTAACACCATCAAGGAGCTTCAAATCATCTAGGAGACACCTCTTCCAAAGAACTTAAGCAATCTAGAACATAACTATGAGTGTCCATACTACTCATCAAGTGACACACAACACTTCACACACATCTGGAAATAACATTTCACTTATGGTTTAAATTCATTCCTCTCAATTGTCCTAATCAATTTCCCGCAACTCCAGCTCGTGTCCTCTTTCACATACGATCTAAGTCACATGCTTAAATTCCGGATCTTTTATTCTCACTCCTTCCTATAAATTACGACTCATGATTCCTTTCAATTGGTTAAAGCATAACTGCACACATTCGAACCACTCTTAAGGAGTTTATATATGAGGCCATGAATCCGGGAGAGTTAACAAATACCATATTCTGACTAACCGCTTATGCCTTACTGATACTTACTGTATACTAAATAGATCTCTTGGAATCATCACTTGGTAAGTCCCGTCTAATTTCTCCTTATTAAAATTGGTTCTGGCAACCCTTCAAATAATTCATACTCTAACACCATACTCCAGCGCTATACATGCCTGATATAATTTGTACTTTCACCAATCTAACTTCCATTCACCCATGCTCGTGATATCGTATGACTAAGGAACTCTGCTCTAGTCATGATGAATCAACTTGATAAACTTTACCAGAAGTTTTTCTCAATTCTTATGGAGTATGATTTTGAGACAAATTTGATTCTTACCATGTATCTGTAGTACCCCAAAATTTGCCCTACCTTTTTCTAACTTTTTCTGGCTTTTGTTTCGCATTCATCTTCATATCCATTAGGTCATATTCATAATCATACAGTGCATTGGTTTTTCTAAGGCATGGGATTACAGTGTTCTTTAAACAAGGGTTTCCATGCATATTTATCCAAACAAGAGGTGGAAAATCGAAATCGTGGCCACGGCACCATTTTCAGGCAAAATTGGGCATTTTTTGGCTTGGTTAATAGATTAACCATTTTGCAGTGCAATTATGTTAATAGATTAACCAGTGTAAATTTTGTTGTTTTTCATGTGTTAATCGATTAACACTTTGCAGTGCAATTATGCTAATCGATTAACACGTGCAAGTTTTGCATAATTTGCTGCTTTTTCAAGACAACAACTTTTCTTCCACATTTTGAGATTCTACATTGGTCTAGTAACATGTGGGACATTCTGGAACCTTCAAGCATTCACCTACATTTGTTCCAATGCATTATTTTCAAATCAAGTGCACCATGTTCCTTGTTTTCCAAGTAATGTGAATCCTTGGATGTTGAAGTTCGCCTTGGGATTGTTACCGAGTTGATCCCAACTAACCGAGTTAACTACCTTGACTCGGTGAGTTGAGTGTAACTAACTCTGACCCTAGCTCCAAACCCAAAGCTAAGTCCAAAGCTAATCCCAAACCTCCCTAACTCCAAACCTCAAGTCTATATAAGAAACCCTTCACTCATTTTTCAAGGAGAGGAACCATTCTACAAAATTTCTCACACTTTTCACTCTCAATTCTCTCATCTTCTCTCTACTTCTACATCTTCATCTTCATCTCAATTATCTCTTCCAAACCCTCACAAAAAGCTCTTATCTCTTGAAGGATAATCACTTTTCACATTGAAAAGTGATTAATTCTTGAGCTCAAACTCCATCATTTGGCTTTCTTTGGTTAGATTTCTGGAATTTCATCTTATTCTACTTCAATCCAAGGGTTTCACACCATTTATTTTGGTGCACGTTGGATTTCGGTGTATTTTCGCGATTTTGCTCGGTTTCGACGCGTTTTGGCTACTAATCGAGGAATCTCTGGTTTTCTTTGATTTTCTGTACCAAGATCACTTTGCAACAATCACCAAACCAAAACTCCGGCTTGTAGGTTGGTGGATCTAACTCAGTTTATTGTTTCGATCATTTTCGCACCGTTCGCAATGTAGTCGATACTTTTTGCATGTGAATTGATTATGCTTGTGCTTGATCCATGATCTTGATTGTTAATTGATTCTTTTAATTGATCATTTGCTGTTTTTAGACTTGATTTTTCGTGCATAATTGTTTGCCCTAGCATTGGAGTGAGTGTACAATAAAATTTTTGGCCAAAAGCACTTTTCCAAACTGATTTTCTAATGCTGGTACATGGTTAATTGATTAACCAATTGCAGTGCAATTAGGTTAATAGATTAACTAGTGTAAATTGTTCTGTTTTGGGGCTGTTAATCGATTAACCTAATTGCACTCCAATTGGTTAATCGATTAACACTGCTGCAGAGTGTGTTTTCTGCGCATTTTTGAGCATGTTTCTATCCCGTTTCATTTCTAAACCTCATGGATCAATATGTTGATGATTGGTGGATTATTCTTGAGCTGTTTTACCTCACACCATGGTATGAACATGATTTGTCGACGCGCGATCCTTGTTTCGTTATCGATGATTGTTAATGTTTACGTTGTTGATTAATTGATTTGATGAACACATAATGCACACTCATTGAGCTTGTTAATTGTTAATTGATACTTGTGTTGCTGGAATTGCTATGTGCATGTTCATTTGCTTTCCATTTCAATAGGTGTACACTTATTTCAACTTGTTCATATGCTCAACATGATGCGTCCTCTCGTAATGTACATTCTTCCATGATGATTTCAAGAGTTGTTTACCATGATTTATGGTGTGATTGTGATCATGCTTGATTAAAGAATATGTAAGGCTTGATGCATGAGTGTTTTTCTATGAGTAAATCATTTGTGAATGCATGCTGCCCTGATTTTCCACTGCTGTCTAGATACACATGCGCTATTATATGTGCTGCTGTTTGACTTTTTATAGCTCTTTTTGTGCTGAATCATGTGTTGTTATAAGCAGGCTTGCTTATGTGCCACTTTTTACTGCTCTATGGATGCTGTAGCGCTGTTGTAGCCGCTGATTATCTTGTTTATTCTCTTTCCCTTATGTGTGAATAGTATGCTATAATGCTCGGTGGTGTAGAACTTTCTCACATCCCTTTGGGATCCTAGCTCATCCTTAATTTTTGATTAACGTGAGGTAGGATAAGCATTAGATAGTGTTATCCCTCTCTTCTTTTAGACTTAGGTGGTTCCTATTACCTCACACAACCATAGGATCTCCATGCGTGATAACATTAGGATTATTAGTCTTCCTTGCTTAGATTTTTTCCTTTCCTAACCCCTTGAGTCTCTTTCTCATCTCAAAACAAAAATCCAAACATGTAATAAGGGCAACAAGTAATGTACACCATGAGCCTTAAGTACATGGGAAATGGAAGGAGAAGGGTTTCCCTTCGCCTTTCTAGAATGTTTAGCATACGTCCTGTTAGGACGACCATGTGAGGCATTCGTTCTTATGTCATAGACTTTAGTGCAATAGGTAAATAGGTAAATGCCTAAGACTCCGTACAACGAGTTGCGACACCTAACTGCTGGAACGCGAACCTTGGCGTCTTCCATTAAAAAACAAAAACAAATCAAATTCATCCCTAGTGAGGGGAACTACGTCGCTCTGATTCTCGCGTGCGAGCGGGATACGTAGGCAAGAGATCATGCGAGATCTCTCCGAGCACAATCCTTCAACCCTTCCCCAATCCGTAGTCTGAACTACGTTGACTCTGACTTTCCCATTGCACGAGGGAATACGTAGGCCTAGGATGCTATAATACCCTAATTTTTACCCCAAAGATCCCACATGGCATTTGCATTTTTGCATACCACAAACAAGATCACATATTGATTCCCTCTTTGATAGGTCTGTGCCTTGCAGAGATCTTTGAGTTTGTGTGCGTTTGATTTGTTTAATTTGTTTATGTTTACTAACCACTAATTAAAATCCAAAAATATTTTGTTTTCTTTCACTAACATTTTCAGGGGAAGAACAGGTTAAAAATACCAAAACATCAGTCCCTCAGCTCGAATGGATTTCAAATGAATAAAGTCAATGTTGATCTGCGATTAATTCAAAAAATTATCTGATTAAGAGTTTCCAAGATTTAATTGATTATCATTCAAGGGACTTCAAGGTTCATGTGTTTATTTCCATGCCTTCTTTGACAAGCAAGAAAATTGAGCCAGAGCCAAGATAGCATATCAAAAAGCCATTTTTTTCCCATTTTTCACTGTGTTAATCGATTAACCTAATTGCACTGTGAAGTGGTTAATCGATTAACACGTGCAATTTTTGAAATAATGTGCCAAATTCAAATTCTGCAGCAATTGGCACCAATCTCAACCCTTGATCACATTTGAAATATTCTAGACCATCTCATTTTAATTCCCTACATCACTTTGATCATTTCCCACCATGTACCATCACTAATCACCACTCTTTTGTGATTTCCCTCCAAATTTGAATTCCAATCCTAATTTTGATCATCCAAGCCTAATTCCAAACCACCAAATTTCCAAGCCTAAATTCTATAAATAGAGGCTTCATTTCATTGATTCTACAAGCTTTTGATAGCCAATAAATCCCTTGCAATTTCTCTCCCCAAACCACAAATTCACCAAAAGCTCAAATTCTTCTTTCATAAGTTAGTAAGAAGTCACATTGATTCTTACTAATTTAGAGCTAAACCTTCATCATTTCTTGTTTTTGTTCATAGATCAAGGTTTTGGAGTGTAGATCTTGCTGCAATTTGGAAGAATTTTTAGATTTGGATTGGTGATTCACTTTTCACCATTGTTGAAGCTTCATCTTCATCTTCCATAATGTAGATCTTTTGTTGATCTTGTTTGCTTGATCTTTAGATCTTGCAATTTGTGTTGATTGCTGGTTTTTGGCTGCTGTTTTACTCCAAAATCCGTGCACAATTGAATCCTTGATCCTAAGATGTTTGAAGAAATGAGTGATCAAGGATTTGGTAATTTTCAAACTGATTTTCTGCTGTTTTCACAGTGTTAATCGATTAACCTAAACATGTACATTTAGGTTAATCGATTAACAACTTATTTTTGCGCAAAAAACTGGAAGTTTGCACTGGTTAATCGATTAACCTAATTACACTGTGAGTTGGTTAATCGATTAACCAGCCTCCAGAATGTGAAAATTGCTTGTTTTTGGGGCTGTTTTGGTTCCTTTTCCATTTTCTTCCCCTTTCTTTTGTTCTTAGCCTTAGATCACATATTTGTGTGGTCTAATTTGGCTTTCTCTTCATCTATTTCTTTTTCTTTTTGATCGATGAAAGTCTAAAGATCTTGGAATTCTTTTGTTGAATTTCGATCGAGACGAGATCGCTACCACTTTTTTTTTCGTGCGGTATTGCTTTCGGATGACGATCTATATATCGTTCATCTAGCATACATTAGCACAAAAAGCTATTGACCGACCTCATTGTAGGGTAATTAATCCGTAAATTACTCGGCGATTGCTTAACATAGCGCAATATTTGTCCCGTATCGGAAAACTATCAAGAATAGTTGATTATTTGTCTTATGGTTCACAACTCATGAAACTTGTTGTTAGGAGGCTTTGGTCTTATCAATCCTCCAATGAGTTTCATCAACCTTGACCAAAGTGCAATTATTCAATTGTTATTGATCACTAATACTAACAACTAATCACTAACTTACTAACAATATTTTGTATTAATTTTGTTTATGTTTCCTTCTCGCTCCCTATCTCTTTTATTTTTTTTATGCTTCATTACATATCATGTTTATGCTTCCGCAATTTTTCCTTTGTCCGTTGGACACATGTTTATGCTTATGCCTTTTTTTTCTTTGTCCATTTGGACTTAAAACATTAATAAAGGCTTAAACCATAAAAAACTTAATTCTCCTCATCTTGGACTATTGGTTACTATCCTATGCTTTGGAGTGATCTCTTTATGGACCTCTTTTGAAGTAATATTGGACTTATGGACTTAGAATTAGGACTTCTTATCCCTTTGCTTGGAGTATTGATTGAAGACTTGCCTTTATATGGCCAATTTTCTTAAGGATGGAATTCTCTTAATATTGCTTTGAAGTGGCTCCATTTTGGTTAGATCCTTCTTTTCCCTAGCTTTTACTTTATGCACTAGGATAGTCACTTCTTCTCCTCCCCATTCTTAAATTTTCAAAATCCTCTCTCTTTTTCTAAACCTTCTTGTTTTTCAAACTTAAAACCGCTTTCATAATAAAACCTTGACTTTTGTCAAGTGACTCTTTTAAAGCTTTGTTTTCTTTAATAAATGTCAATCTATCTTAACCATACTTTGACCATTTCATGAAAACATAAAAAACATAAAACTCACTCAAATCTTTTGTGCTTTTATGCATCTTTTTTCTTTTAAACTCTTTTTCATAAGTTTATACATGATTCATTTCTTTAAGCGGAATTATTCGCTTAGAAATGACGACTTGTCTTTACACTTAAAAATCAATCAAAACCAACAACGTTTTGTTCTTTGTACCACGAACTACGGGGTTTTGATCCTACATTGCACATCGTGGGTACGTAGGCATGAGGCGATAAGTCTCTCCAAACACAAAAATCTTAAAAAATAATTCTCCTCTCATCTCCTCAATCTCTTTACAAGCAAACCTTTTCAAACCAAAAAGCGGTAGATACTTCAAAGGGTTCCTATAGAGTACTATAGACGTTTTGGGTGCTAACACCTTCCCATTGCGTAACCAACCCCCCTTACCCATTCTCTGTTTGTTCTTACTTTTTTAGAACTCTTTAGGTTTTGTTCGCTCTTTTTCCTTTCCCTTTGTGGATAAAATAAAAGTGCGGTGGCGACTCTTGCTTATTTTTGAGTTAAGTTAATCAATAGCTTACACTCACAAATTTCCCCGCTACAGAAAAGTGGCGACTCTGCTGGGGACTGTCTCCCTTGAGGGGTTTAGCCTACTTTGATTTATTTACTACTTTTTGTTTGATTTGCTTGTTACTTGTTTGTTCTATTTGGGAGTTCCTCTGTGTGTAAGATAGGTCCTATACCCGGACCAGAGTGTACATTGAGATAGGAGGATAGTATAGTCAAGGGAACTTTGAAGGAGTCGAATCCTGAAAAAGAAGAACTTGAGAATCTATCTGCTCGGTGGTTGCCTCTTTGGAATTACTGATGTCGATCGAGCGATCGAGAAGGCATTACTTTTTTCATAGAAGCCTATAACACTGAGGACCGTAGTAACCCTTAACCCATCTTAGCCTTTTTAGGATCGTAGCGCGGAAGCTATGAAGATGCAAATCTGACTTAGCTGTCACGCGATGCTACACTCAGGTTAGATTCTCTTGAGGATAACTACCAACCTCCGAGCAAATCGGTGTGCTGGTGTGTCTGATAGTGGATTGTGGACCCTGGGAACTTTGTTAGAACCGCTATTTTCTGCAGGTACAATGAAGACAAAACCTTAGTACATACCTTTGTGGTATTGGTTCTTACCTTTGGCTTCATGCTCGTGACTTGAACCTTGGCCCGTGTGCTTTGTGTGATCTTGTTTGTGTGTGTTGCATCCATGCACTCATGCATTCATGAGCATTCTTTTGGAAGGTTTCAAGGAATTTAAAGGTGTTATTGTAAACATTGCAGATACTTTTGTTATGGATTTTGGAAGGAGAAGTACCAAGAAGTACACTTTCAAGAGTCCTAAATTATAGGGTTTGAGAGAGCTAGTATCTTTGGTTGTTGATACCAAGAAGTTCGAGTCTAGATATGGAAGGCTTTTGTCTCTCTTGAAGGTTGATATGGCTGAAGGATTGCTTGCTACTTTGGTTTAGTTCTATGACCCTTTGCTTCATTGTTTCACCTTTCTTGATTATCAGTTGGTACCTACACTAGAGGAGTATTCTCTCCTGCTTGATTTTCCTGTTTATGGTCGGATTTTCTCTGGTTTGGACCCCGCTCCCGAGCATGAAGTTATTGCGAAGGCTACTCACTTGAAGGTTTCTGAGATTAAGGCTCGCATGGATGCCAAAGGAAAGATTCTTGGGTTACCCGCTAAGTTCTTGATGGATAGAGCTCATCACTTTCTTAGTGTGAAGAAAACAATTGCTTTTGAGGCTATTCTTGCCTTGCTTATTTATGGATTGTTCCTCTTCCCGAATGTTGAGAACTTTGTCGACATCAACACTATTCAGATCTTCTTGATTGGAAATCTAATTCCCACTTTGCTTGCCGATGCTTACCATTATGTTCACCTCAGGAATTTCCATGGTGAAGGGATGATTATCTGTTGTGCACCTTTGCTTTACAAGTGGTTTATTTCTCACTTGCCGAAGTCTGCAGCTTTCTAAAATCTCAAGGATGGTTTTTATTGGTCGCAGAAGATTATGTCTCTCACTCATTCTGATATTGATTGGTGTAGCAGTGTTCCTTCTGTAGTGATGATTATTGATAGTTGTGGTGATTTTCCCAACGTGCCTCTTCTTGGTATAAAGGGAGGAATCAGTTACAATCCGGTGTTGGCTCGTCGTCAGTTGGGATATCCTCTGTGAGAGGTACCGAAGAACATTCATTTGGCTGGCCTCTTTTTCAAGGAAGAAAAATCTCAAGTTGCTCTCAAGAGAGAAGTTGTGGAAGCTTGGCGCAACATTCGTAGAAAAGGGAAGGAAAGTTTGGGAAATCCGAATTGTGTCTCTTCGGAACCTTACCTTCAGTGGGTTAAAAATAGAGCTATTACTTTGAAGATGCCTTATAAGCGTCAGGAGCCTTTATCTCTAACTGATAAGAAGCCTATTCTTTACTTTATGGAAGACAGAGAGAAGCTTCAGATCGCTTTGGCCGAGATGCAACAAGAGAGAGATGCTTGAAAGAACAAGTATCAGATTATTGAGTTAGAAAATGCAAGGCTTCAAGAGCACTTCAAGAAGAAGAATGAAGATAAAGTTGCCAACAAGAAGAGAAAGGCGCAAGAGGATTTATTTTCCTCTCGCATTCAGCCAGTTTCCGATATTCCGAAGAGCTCAGAATCTCCTTGGAAGTTGATCGTCGATAAGTTGCTGATTGAGAATACTCAGATGCAAGCCCACATCAAGAAGTTGGAAGATAGAGCTGGGACTTCTTCTCATAGGATTCTCTAGGGATCTAGTTTTCTTTATTCTTTATTGTTTTAGGATTCTTGAATTTGTACTTCTGAGATGTAATCTTTCCATCATTAATGAATGAGATTTTGGTATTTCAGTTAACAATGTTTGCAATATGCCTTATATTTCCTTGAAACTTTACATTTGCATCTTGCATATCAAGCATCATCTTTTGCATTTGTTTCTTGCCTTTTCCAGGTGTCTTATTGTTTCCCTTTGGTCTTCATTCAGCCAAGCTGTCACACCAGTATAATACTCGAGCTAATCTGAAGAAAAAGATGGATCAATTGCAACAAGAGAAACGTGAGCTTCGTGAAGAAGTATCAACTCTGAAGGATGGTTTGGAAAGACTCACTGCTATGATGGAAGCTCTGGTGGCTGCTCAGAATCAGCCACCACCTCCTCCTCCGCTTTCAACTCCTGTGCAAAGGACAGTTATTTTTGAGATTGTCTTTACGCCCATCTCTGTGGCGCCTGCTAGTGTTCCTCAATACTCCATGCCTCCTGGTTTCCCCTGGGGCATGCCTCATAACTTTGTTCCTAAAGGTTAACAACCATCACCACCACCTCCTGAGATTCCAGTTGTTCCTACCGTACAACCTGTGATGACTGTGCCACCGCCTGTGGTTCACACTGTTCCTTTTGGTGAAGAGCAAATCTTCCATATTGCTCCAAGTGAGAATGCCAGTGCGTATGATAGAATGGAAGAGATTTAAGACTAGTTTGCTGAAATGTAGAAAGAGATCAAAGATCTGATAGGTAAAGAGCTGTTTGGAAAGAATGCTCATGAGTTATGCTTGGTTCCAAATGTAAAGATCCCGCATAAGTTCAAGGTCCCTAACTTTGAAAAGTATAAGGGTAACTCTTGTCCGTTGAGTCACTTGACTATGTATGCTTGTAAGATGTCGGCTCATAAGGATAATTATCAGCTCCTCATTCACTCCTTTCAAGATAGCTTGTCTAGTGCAGCTTTGAAGTGGTATATGGCACTTGACAGCACTCGAGTTCGCACTTTGGAAGATTTGGGCGAGGCGTTTGTGAAACAGTATAAGTATAATGTGGATATGGCTCCTGATCGGCACCAGCTTCGAGTAATGGCTCAGAAGGATAAGGAGACATTTAAAGAATACGCACAAAGGTGGCGCAAGATTGCTGCTCAGATCAACCCTCCTTTGGAAGAAAAGGAGATGACCTAGATTTTTCTGAAAACTCTGAGTCCTTTCTATTATGAGCGTATGATTGCTAGTTCCCCAAGTGATTTCACTGAGATGGTTAATATGGGGATGAGATTGGAAGAGGGTGTCCGTGAGGGACGTTTGTCGAAAGATGGCAATTCTACTGGAAGTTCTAAAAAATATAGTGGAGGATTTTCCAAAAAGAAAGAAGGAGAGACCAATGTCATTTCTCAAGAAAGGTATAGAAGACTTCACAATAGAAATAATCAGTGTCAGCAACATGTTGCATCTGTTACTCCTATTATCAGTTCAGCTCCTGTTGTTCAGGCAGCTCTTGCTCAGCAACAACGTTCTAATCAACCAAATAATCAACGAGGCCGTTTTTAGAAAGATTTTGATCTGATTCCGATGACCTACATGGAATTGCTTCCTTGTTTAATTAAGAAGAATCTTGTTCAGACCCGTCCACCACCTGCTGTTCCAAAAGATTCACCATGGTGGTATAAGCCTGAAGCTCATTGTGTTTTCCATCAGGGAGGAGCTGGACATGACACTGAGAACTGTTATCCATTGAAGATGGAAGTTCAGAGATTGCCTAGGAGTGGTATTTTGTCTTTTGAAGATTCCAACCCTAATGTCCAATCAAATCCGTTGCCTAATCATGGCGAGGCGACTGTCAATATGGTTCAAGATTGCCCTAGTGAAGATTTTTCTACGGCTGCAATTCTTGAAGATGACTCTGTAGGTTACATCCCATTTGGTTCTGAAGATGATGGCATTCCTGCTGAAGACTGGGAGCCTTATTTGGAAGACCCCGGGTATATGTCCCCAGAGGATGTATATGTGCCTTTTTATTCGCCTTGGAAGAAGTTTAAGGAACCTGAATATGAAGCTGCTGCCATAATTGAAGATGATGAAGAGGAAGAACTTCCCAATTTCGTGACACATGGACAAATCTTCCAGAATTGGATGGCTGTTGATTTTCCCACTGTTGTTCATATTTCAAAGTAATTTGTTTTTGTTTCTTTCAAAAAAAATCCTTTCACTCTACCCAAGGTGAAAGTGAATTTGTGAGGGCTTTGTTTCAAATTTTATCATCATCAATAAAATGTTATTTTGTTTATCCATATTATGTTTTCCCTTTTTGCTTTATTTCTAAAAAATGGTAACATAAAAAACCAAAAATAAATAATAATGTGATAATCATTTTTATCTGCATGATACTTGCACTTTTTGTTCATATTCTAAAATCAAACATAAATCATTGTGCAGATTGATTGTTAAACCCATTGAAAACAATGACCCTATGCCCCCCTCCCAACTTTGAGTTCCCTGTGCTGAAGAAGAGGGTATTGAGGAGATTCCAGATGAAATTTCTCGGTTGCTTGAGCACGAGGAAAAAGCCATTCAGCCTCATGAAGAGCCGTTAGAATTAGTTAATTTGGGTTCAGATGATGATATAAAAGAAGTCAAGATTGGGGCACTGCTTCAATCAGATGTTAAGAAGAGGATTGTGGAGCTTCTTAGAGAATATCTTGATGTGTTTGCTTGGTCTTATCAAGACATGCCTGGTCTTGATACTGATATTATGGAGCATATATTGCCGTTGAAGCCTGAATGTCCACCTGTGAAGCAGAAATTGAGAAGAACTCATCCTGACATGGCTGTGAAGGTCAAAGAGGTGGTTCAAAAACAAATTGATGATGGTTTTCTTGTGACTTCTGAGTATCCTCAATGGGTGGCCAATATTGTGCCTGTTCCAAAGAAAGATGGAAAAGTCCGAATGTGTGTTGACTATAGAGATTTGAATAAAGCGAGCCCAAAAGATGATTTTCCACTGCCACACATTGACATGTTGGTAGATAATACTACTAAATTCAATATATTTTCTTTTATGGATGGATTTTCCGGTTATAATCAAATAAAGATGGCACCTGAGGATATGGAAAAAACAACATTCATTACACCCTGGGGAACATTCTGTTACAGAGTGATGCCCTTCGGTTTGAAAAATGCTGGTGCAACGTACCAGAGAGCTATAACCACTTTGTTCCATGATATGATGGATAAAGAAATTGAGGTCTATGTGGATGATATGATTTGTAAGTTGAAGACTGAAGAAGATCATATTGAGTACTTATTGAAACTGTTTCAACGTTTGAGAAAGTTTAAGCTCCATTTGAATCAAAATAAATGCACTTTTGGTGTCTGTTCTGGAAAATTGTTGGGCTTTATTGTCAGCAAAAAAGGCATTGAAGTTGATCCAGGTAAAGTTAAAGCTATTCAGGAAATACCTGCGCCCAAAATAGAAAAACAAGTAAGAGGATTCTTGGGACGTTTGAATTACATCTCCCGATTTATATCCAATATGACTGCCACTTGTGCGCCGATCTTCAAGCTTCTTCACAAAGATCAGGGTTGTGTCTGGACAGAGGATTGTTAGAAAGCTTTTGAAAGAATTAAAGAGTATCTGCTTGACCCTCCAATTTTGTCTCCTCCCGTGGAAGGAAGACCTTTGATCATGTATTTAACCGTGCTGGAAGAGTCTATGGGCTGTGTTCTAGGTCAACAAGATGAATCTGGTCGAAAAGAGTTTGCCATTTATTATTTGAGCAAAAAGTTCACCGATTGTGAGTCTCGGTACTCAATGCTTGAAAAGACATGTTGTGCTTTAGCTTGGGCTGCCAAGCGCCTCCGCCAGTATATGTTGAATCATATGACTTGGTTGATATCCAAAATGGATCCAATCAAGTATATCTTTGAAAAGTTTGCTTTAACTGGGAGGATTGCTCGTTGGCAAATGTTGTTGTCAGAATATGATATCGAGTACCGAACTCAAAAAGCAATAAAAGGAAGTGTTTTGGCTGACCATTTGGCACACCAGCCAATTGATGATTATCAACCAATCAGTTTTGATTTTCCTGATGAGGATGTGATGTATCTAAAGGTAAAAGATTGTGAAGAACCATTACCTGATGAAGGGCCTGAGCCTAGATCCCGTTGGGGTTTGATTTTTTACGGAGCTGTTAATGAGTATGGCAATGGTATTGAGGCAATAATTGTTACTCCTCATGGTTCTCACATTCCTTTCACTGCAAGGTTGATGTTCACTTGCACAAATAATGCAGTTGAGTATGAAGCGTGTATTATGGGCTTGGAAGAAGCCATTGATTTAAGAATCAAGATTCTTGATGTATACGGAGATTCAGCCCTAGTGATTAATCAGATTAAAGGAGAATGGGAGACACGTCAACCTGATTTGATTCCTTATCGAGATTATGCAAGAAGGTTGTTAGCTTTCTTCAATAAGGTTGAGTTTCACCATGTACCCAGAGCAGCAAATCGAATGGCAGATGCCTTAGCAACTATATCCTTCATGATTGTGGTGAATTGGTGGAATGATGTGCCCAAAATTGATGTTATGCGGCTTGATAGGCCAGCTCATGTATTTGCGGTTGAAGAGGTTGCTGATGATAAACCATGGTATTATGATATTAAATGTTTTCTTCAAAATCAAGAGTACCCGCTTGGGGCATCCAAGAAAGATAAGAAGACTTTGAGAAGATTGGCTGGTAGTTTCTTCTTGAATGATGATGTGCTGTATAAAAGAAATTATGACATGGTCTTGCTCAGATGCGTGGATAGACACGAAGCAGACATGTTGATGAAAGAAATTCATGAAGGATCTTTTGGTACCCATGCCAATGGGCATGCAATGGCTAAGAAGATGTTGAGGGCAGGTTACTATTGGCTGACAATGGAATCTGACTGTTGCAAATTTGTGAAGAAGTGCCATAAGTGCCAGGTTTATGCTGACAAAATTCATGTACCACCAACTCCTCTCAATGTTATCTCTTATCCCTGGCCTTTCTCCATGTAGGGCATTGATATGATTGGAATGATTGAGCCCAAAGCGTCAAATGGACACCGTTTCATACTGGTGGCTATTAACTATTTTACCAAATGGGTTGAAGCGGCATCATATGCCAATGTGACCAAGCAAGTAGTGGTCCGGTTTGTCAAGAACCAAATCATTTGTCGGTATGGTGTTCCGAGCAAGATTATCACTGATAATGGGTCGAATTTGAATAACAAGATGATGAAGGAATTATGTGATGAGTTTAAGATTGAGCATCATAATTCTTCTCCTTACAGACCTAAGATGAATGGGGTTGTCGAAGCTGCTAATAAAAATATTAAGAAGATTGTTCAGAAGATGGTTGTTACTTACAAGGATTGGCATGAGATGCTTCCTTTTGCTTTGCATGGGTATCGTACATCCGTCCGCACTTCAACAGGGGCAACCCCTTTCTCTCTTGTTTATGGTATGGAAGCAGTGCTCCCAGTAGAAGTTGAAATCCCTTCTATGAGAGTTTCGATGGAAGCTGAATTGTCTGAGGCTGAATGGTGCCAAAGCAGATATGACCAATTGAATTTGATTGAGGAGAAAAGAATGACAGCCTTGTGTCATGGCCAATTGTATCAACAGAGAATGAAGAAAGCTTTTGACAAGAAGGTTCGACCTCGTGTGTTCAGAGAAGGCGACCTCGTGCTCAAACGGATCTCGACTTCTACCAATGATTCTAGGGGTAAGTGGACTCCTAATTATGAAGGCCCATATGTTCTTAAGAGAGCCTTCTCTGGCGGTGCATTACTTCTTACAACTATGGATGGTGAAGGGTTCACTCGTCCTGTGAATGCGATGCAGTCAAGAAATACTTCGCCTAAAAAAATAAAAGAACGGCTCGCTAAGTTGAAAACCCGAAAGGGCGGCTTAGGCAAAAATGAGTGTCTCGGTGGGCTGAAAACCCGAAAGGGCGGTCCAGGCAAAAATTAGAGACAAAAACAGAAATAATCATCCCGGTAGATTGAAAACCCGAAAGGGCAATCTAGGCAAAAGTTAGGGATTCTGGCAAGTAACTGCATCTGGCCAGTCTTGATCATTTGAAAGCAACATTGTCTATCAAGGATTCTACTTCAATCATCCTCGGCTGAAGTTTTGGGCATAGTGGAATTCAAAGTTGTTAGGGAGAATAGTGGTCATTGTATTTCAATGTAACCCTTTCCATGTATTTACCATTTTTCAAACTTTGTAATGATCCATGGAATTACGCCATTTGCGGACTTCCATTCTATCAATAAGATTTGGGCCTTTGTCCATTTGCTTGCAAATCTTATTTTGTTTCTGTTTGCAAAATTTCATTTATTTTTTATGATTTTTTTTGAAATAAAATGTGAATAATTGATTTAATTTTTTTTGAAAAAATTATAAAAACATTTTCCTTTGATTTATGAATATAAAAAAAAGGAACATCAATGGTTATTCCAAGGATGGTAAGATCGATGTTTTCCTCAGCAGGGTTCATTCTCGCTCCTTTGGTAGAGTTTGTCGACAGCTCCCTAGTAGAGTTTGTCGATATTTTCCTCAGTAGAGTTGGTTGATATTTCCTCAACAGAGTTTGTTCCTATGAATGTGATTAATTGATGATAAGATGATGGGTTTGTTATGATGTGTTAAATTCATAAGGTCCAATGTTGTTTGGTTTTTCCCCAGCTAGGTCTTGATCTGAATCCTCTCCAGCTAATTATGTTATGGTCTGGAAGTTGAGTAGTTTTGAGGTCCACTTCTCCTTAATGGTAGTCCTCACGCAAAGATTCATTTTCGCTGTCCCTAGCAGAAATCATATGAGGAATCTTCACTCAGTGTTTTACTCTATAGACGTGTTGTTGTTGCTTTGGATATCCCTAAATAGAGAGCGATGTTATTCTCTTCTAAGAAGCATGGACTCGGTGGTTGTTTGTTGAATTCTTATATGTGGTTGTATTTCTCTCCGGGATAATTTATCCTTGCTGACTCCCCAGCGGGGACAGAGCATTACTATTTCGTTTGTTCTCCAATCATAAAGCAGCGAGGTTAATTTCTCATTTCCCCGGCAGGTCCAAGATGTACTTCTTTCCGGATTGTTTTTCAGAGGTTTATCCTCCTAGTGAAGATTATGCATCACTATTGTGGCTATTCCCCAGTGAAGTCACTGATGATATCTATTTTGGTCACCTGTTGGGTTTTCTCTCATTTATGATGAGTATTGATCTAAAATCCCCCACAGTTTGACCTTTTGCTATTTTCCCAGCAAGTCTAGGATGTTTTGCTCAGAATTGGTTAATCCTCTGAGAGTGTTCTCGTATCTCCAGCAGATCTGCCTTGTTTTCCCCGTGGATTTTTGCATAAATGTTTATATGACCACAATCCCCAGCGGATTTATTCTTTATTTCTCCGCAGCAGATCTCTTCATCCTTTTGAAATGGAAGTTCCTATGAATTTTTATGATCCCCAGGAAGATTCAAAAAGATTTGGGTTGTATGATTCCCCGACAGATTTCCTGCCATCCTCAAAGCAGAGTTTATGTTGTTATCCTCTTTGTGGATCATCTATGTTAGAAGGTTGATATTTGGGTCTTTCCCCAAGGAGTATCTTCTTTTCTCCAGCAAGATTTGAGCCTTGTAGTAGGATTTATTTTCCTTTGATGGCTTTAGGGTATCCCTTGCAGGATTTCTTCAGCTAAATGCCTAGCAGAGTTGCTAATGACATCTCCGTCTTGTTGAGATTAGCCGAGTATTTAGTGGTGTTGTGATGTTTATTCCACCCTCTGCTTATTCTTTATGTTTGTGTTGTCAGCATATTCATACTCATACGAATCGCATGCGCATTCATTTGTTGTGCATAGCATTTTGTTGTTGCATTTTGCATTTTTGCATTTGTGTTGGTGCTTCTTTGCTCTCTGGTGTTGTTATCCCCGTAGAGCATGTGTGTCCTCCCTCCATTTAGAGTGTCGACGCCTAAGCAGAAAATGCCTATCTTTGTTAATTCCCCACTGAGTTTATTTCTCGTGGAAGATTTTGATTCAGTTTCCTCCCCAGTGTGTTATCTGGATGGAATTAGTCCCCAGTTGAGATATTTCCTCCTCGGGATGAGTATTGTTTGACTGTTTCTCTCCAGCTTGTTCCTAGATTGAACTTTGGTCCCCTGCAATATTTTGTTTGGATCTCTAGACTGTGAAACCTAGATGGAGAGTGCATTTATTTTGCACCTTTGAGGATTATGTGCCCTTTAGTTAAAATCTGCGTATGATTCCCCTTTTGGAAGGTTTAATACTGTTTCGTGGCATTCCTTTATTTGAGAAGCCTGAGGCGATGCAGTTAATACTTTTTGTGACTCCAATGAATGGTAAGTCTCTTCGGTTTGACGGGACAGTTCGTTGTTGAGATTTTGTTACTCTGATGAATGGTAAGTCTCTTCGGTTTGATGGGACAGTTCGTTGTTGAGATTTGTTACTCCGATGAATGGTAAGTCTCTTTGTTTTGACGGGACAGTTCGTTGTTGAGATTTTGTTACTCCGATGAATGGTAAGTCTCTTCGGTTTGATGGGACAGTTCGTTGTTGAGATTTTTGTGATTCCGATGAATGGTAAGTCTCTTCGGTTTGATGGGACAGTTCGTTGTTGAGATTTTGTTACTCCGATGAATGGTAAGTCTCTTCGGTTTGATGGGACAGTTCGTTGTTGAGATTTTATGACTCCGATGAATGGTAAGTCTCTTCGGTTTGACGGGACAGTTTGTTGTTGAGATTTTGTGACTCTGATGAATGGTAAGTCTCTTCGGTTTGACGGGACAGTTTGTTGTTGAGATTTTGTGACTCTGATGAATGGTAAGTCTCTTCGTTTTGACGGGACAGTTCGTTGTTGAGATTTTGTTACTCCGATGAATGGTAAGTCTCTTCGGTTTGATGGGACAGTTCGTTGTTGAGATTTTGTGACTCCGATGAATGGTAAGTCTCTTCGGTTTGATGGGACAGTTCGTTGTTGAGATTTTGTGACTCCGATGAATGGTAAGTCTCTTCGGTTTGACGGGATAGTTCGTTGTTGAGGTTTTCTACTCTGATGGATGGTTAGTCTCTTCGATACGCTAGAGATAGTTCATTGTTGAGGTATGGATTTTCCCCAGTGGAGCCTTGTTGTGCTAGGTCTTTCCTATTGAGTTATATCCTTGTTGCGTTATGGTTTATTTCCGTATACAATTATCCCCAGTTTGAATCTTTTCCTCAGTTGAGTCCCAGTAGTTGTGTGGTATGTTCCCCGGCTAGTTGGTGGTCTCCTGTGATGTGTTTCCCCGGTGGAGTTTTCTTTCTCCCTTTTCTTCTTTTTGTTTATCTCCTGTGGCATATTTTCCCCACAGTGGTCTTGTGTCTGCATATCATTTGCATAATCATATCATTTTGTGGTCTCTTAGGGCCAAAAATTCGGGTTTATTGTTATATTTAAATCTCTTCTATCTCGTCGAGACAAAGATGTCAATCTTCTTATCTCCGGATAGAAGAAACTTAAATAGGGGCAGCTTTAATACCCTAACTTTTACCCCTAAGATCCCACATGGCATTTGCATTTTTGCATACCACAAACAAGATAACATATTGATTCCCTCTTTGATATGTTTGTGCCTTGCAGAGAGCTTTGAGTTTGTGTGCATTTGATTTGTTTAATTTGTTTAGGTTTACTAACCAATAATCAAAATCCAAAAATATTATGTTTTCTTTCACTAACATTTTCAGGAGAAGAACAGGTTAAAAATACCAAAACATCAGTCCCTCAGTCCGAATGGATTTCATCTGAATAAAGCCAATGTTGATCTGCGAGTTTCCAAGATTTAATTGATTATCATTCAAGGGACTCCAAGGTTCATGTGTTTATTTCCATGCCTTCTTTGACAAGAAAGAAAATTGAGCCAGAGCCAAGACAGCACATCAAAAAGCCATTTTTCCCATTTTTCACTGTGTTAATCGATTAACCTAATTGCACTGTGAAGTAGTTAATCGATTAACACGTGCAATTTTTGAAAAAATGTGCCAAATTTAAATTCTGCAGCAATTGGCACCAATCTCATCCCTTGATCACATTTGGAATATTCTAGACCATCTCATTTTAATTCCCTACATCACTTTGATCATTTCCCACCATGTACCATCACTAATCACCACTCTTTTGTGATTTCCCTCCAAATTTGAATTCCAATCCTAATTATGATCATCCAAGCCTAATTCCAAACCACCAAATTTCCAAGCCTAAATTCTATAAATAGAGGCTTCATTTCATTGATTCTACAAGCTTTTGATAGCCAACAAATCCCTTGCAATTTCTCTCCCCAAACCACAAATTCACCAAAAGCTCAATTTCTTCTTTCATAAGTTAGTAAGAATTCACATTGATTCTTACTAATTTAGAGCTAAACCTTCATCATTTCTTGTTTTTGTTCATAGATCAAGGTTTTGGAGTGTAGATCTTGCTGCAATTTGGAAGAATTTTCTGATTTGGATTGGTAATTCACTTTTCACCATTGTTGAAGCTTCATCTTCATCTTCCATAATGTAGATCTTTTGTTGATCTTGTTTGCTTGATCTTTGGATCTTACAGTTTGTGTTGATTGCTGGTTTTTTGCTGCTATTTTACTCCAAAATTCGTGCACAATTGAATCCTTGATCCTAAGATGTTTGAAGAAATGAGTGATCAAGGATTTGGCAATTTTCAAACTGATTTTATGCTGTTTTCACAGTGTTAACCGATTAACCAAAACATGTACATTTAGGTTAATCGATTAACAGCTTGTTTTTGCGCAAAAAACTGGAAGTTTGCACTAGTTAATCGATTAACCTAATTACACTGTGAGTTGGTTATCGATTAACCAGCCTCCAGAATGTGAAAATTGCTTGTTTTTGGGGCTGTTTTGGTTCTTTTTCCATTTTCTTCCCCTTTCTTTTGTTCTTAGCCTTAGATCACATATTTGTGTGGTCTAATTTGGCTTTCTCTTCATCTATTTCTTTTTCTTTTTTATCGATGAAAGTCTAAAGATCTTGGAATTCTTTTGTTGAATTTCGATCGAGGCGAGATCGCTACCACTTTTCTTTTCGTGCGGTATTACTTTTGGATGACGATCTATATATCGTTAATCTAGCATACATTAGCACAAAGAGCTATTCACCGGCCTCATTGTAGGGTAATTACTCCGTAAATTACTTGGCGATTGCTTAACATAGCGCAATATTTGTCCCGTATCGGAAAACTATCAAGAATAGTTGATTATTTGTCTTATGGTTCACAACTCATGAAACTTGTTGTTAGGAGGCTTTGGTCTTATCAATCCTCCAATGAGTTTCATCAACCTTGACCAAAGTGCAATTATTCAATTGTTATTAATCACTAATACTAACAACTAATCACTAACTTACTAACAATATTTTGTATTAATTTTGTTTATGTTTCCTTCTCGCTCCCTATCTCTTTTATTTTTTTTATGCTTCATTACATATCATGTTTATGCTTCCGCAATTTTTCCTTTGTCCGTTGGACACATGTTTATGCTTATGCCTTTTTTTTCTTTGTCCATTTGGACTTAAAACATTAATAAAGGCTTAAACCATAAAAAACTTAATTCTCCTCATCTTGGACTATTGGTTACTATCCTATGCTTTGGAGTGATCTCTTTATGGACCTCTTTTGAAGTAATATAGGACTTATGGACTTAGAATTAGGACTTCTTATCCCTTTGCTTGGAGTATTGATTGAAGACTTGCCTTTATGTGGCCAATTTGCTTAAGGATGGAATTCTCTTAATATTGCTTTGAAGTGGCTCCATTTTGGTTAGATCCTTCTTTTCCCTAGCTTTTACTTTATGCACTAGGATAGTCACTTCTTCTCCTCCGCATTCTTAAATTTTCAAAATCCTCTCTCTTTTTCAAAACCTTCTTGTTTTTCAAACTTAAAACCGCTTTCATAATAAAACCTTGACTTTTGTCAAGTGACTCTTTTAAAGCTTTGTTTTCTTTAATAAATGTCAATCTATCTTAACCATACTTTGACCATTTCATGAAAACATAAAAAACATAAAACTCACTCAAATCTTTTGTGCTTTTATGCATCTTTTTTCTTTTAAACTCTTTTTCATAAGTTTAGACATGATTCATTTCTTTAAGCGGAATTATTCGCTTAGAAATGACGACTTGTCTTTATACTTAAAAATCAATCAAAACGCACAACTTTTTGTTCTTTGTACCACGAACTACGGGGTTTTGATCCTACATTGCACATCGTGGGTACGTAGGCATGAGGCGATAAGTCTCTCCAAATACAAAAATCTTAAAAAATAATTCTCCTCTCATCTCCTCAATCTCTTTACAAGCAAACATTTTCAAACCAAAAAGCGGTAGATATTTCAAAGGGTTCCTATAGAGTACTATAGACGTTTTGGGTGCTAAAACCTTCCCATTGTGTAACCAACCCCCCTTACCCATTCTCTGTTTGTTCTTGTTTTTTTTAGAACTCTTTAGGTTTTGTTCGCTCTTTTTCCTTTTCCTTTGTGGATATAATAAAAGTACGGTGGCGACTCTTGCTTATTTTTTAGTTAAGTTAATCAATAGCTTACACTCACAAATTTCCCCGCTACAGATGCGATGTCCTATCGAGTCACTTATTTTCTTTTTCCCCCGTTTCTCCGCTTCTACCTTTCCGTTGCAGTTTCCAGTTTAGCGAGCATGTTTCAGATAACCCGACACCCTTTGATCGAGACAACAAGCGTGGATCCCATCGAGTACGATGGACGCGTGGGGGTGCTAATACCTTCCTCTCGCGTAACCGACTCCCTTACCCGTTTCTCTTGGTTGCGAGACCATGCTCTTTTCCTTTCCCTTTGGTTTACGCAGTGTTTCCTTTCCCTCTCCTGGGATAAATACACATTGCTGGCAACTCTGTTTCCGCACCACTTTCGCGTTTGTACTTGGATGAAAATCCCGAGAGCGACAGCTGGCGACTCTGCTGGGGACCCTGGTTCCCTAAGCAAGTCAATCCTAGCGCTTGTTTGTTTTCGATTGTAGGGTGTTTTATCTGTTTACTTTGCTCGCTTTATTTATGGCATTGTTGCATGTTTACTGTTTTATTACATTTACCTGCTTTTCATTTACTGTTGCCATATATTATACTGTGTTGGACTGTGCTGGACTTTTCTGTTTGGTGGGCAGGGTGTTCTGAGAGATAAGCCGACTTCCCAGGCTTGAGCGTACACATAGGATTTAGATCATGAACTCAGGAGAGCAGAATCAGTTTATGAATTGGGCTGATGTTGAATTGATGAAGAGTCAGTTGGATCAACTAATGGAAGCTATGGCCGTCATGACAAGGGGAGAGGCCAATATTCAAAGAAATGAGAATGTCATTCCGCCTCTAAGTTAACAAGGTTGCTTAAGCTTAACTAGTACGAATTCCTATTGAGAATCATGTTATACATGAGCGTACTATCGTCCGAGACGGACATTCTTCTTCTCTTGATGCCACGGACTATCAGAGGTTTGCCTTCTCTATGCCAGATGTCCAAGGGGTAGTTCCGAGGATGAGGCCTAAGGACCCACGATCTGTTGATGATGAAAAATACCGTGTGTTGGAAGAAAAGCTGAAAGCCCTAGAAAGGCGTGATACTCTTGATTTGAATGCTTCAAGCATGTGTTTGGTACCCGGCCTGGTAATGCCTCCAAAGTTTAAGATGCCAAAGTTTGAGCAATACAAAGGGGATAGCTGCCCAAAACTACATTTGGTGATGTTTTGCCGAAGAATGACTTCACATGCCCACAATGACAAGCTCATGATCCATTGTTTCCAAGACAGTCTGAGTGGGGCATCTTTGTATTGGTATATGCAGTTGCAGAGTGATTGCATCCAATCCTGGACAGATCTGGAAAACGCCTTCGTGAAGCAATACAACTATAATTTTGACATGGCTCCCAGCCGAATGCATTTGCAAGACTTGTGTTAGGCAGATAATGAATCATTCCGAGAGTATGCTCAGAGATGGAGAGAGTTAGCCGCTCGTGTTCAACCGCCACTTTCGGATAGAGAATTTGTTGATTTGTTCATGGATACCTTGCAAGGTCCGTACCTGGAAAAGATGATTGTCAATGGGGCGGCAAAATTTTCTGACCTGGTGATGGTGGGAGAACGTATCGAGAGCCTGCTCAAGTGTGGAAAGCTCCAAGGCGTCTCGAACTTCCAAGCTAGTGAAAATGAATCAGTTTTAAGTTTTCAGGAAGAATTCGAGGAAGAAAATAGTTTCATTCAGGAATCTTCACCACCTCGTTCTCCGTGTTCTAACATATCAACTGTTCAGAGTCAACAATCTTATGGGTCTTCATATTAGGGACAATATCCATCTCCAAATCAGGGACCTTCTCAGAACCAACAGTCTTATCATCGTCATCAGCGTCAGCACGCCCGACAAAGGCCAAGAAAGCCAGAGAGGCATTTCACTCATTTGCCAATGTCATACAGTCAGATGTTGCCTGATTTAATCAGAGGTGGACTTATTGTGCCAAAGCAGATAGGTCCAGTGATTCCTCCTCAATGCCCACTGTGACTACCATGCTGGAGCACAGAGGCATTCAACGGAAGACTGTAAAGTGCTCAAGAGCAAGGTTCAGACTCTGCTTGACTCCAACATGTTCTCATTCACACCTCAGGGTATTCAGATCAATAATTCTCCTTCATCCAGCCAGGTGGGTTCATCAGTCCAGGTTATGGAAGAAATTGTCGAGAGCAGTGGTGTAAATGATTATCAGATTGACTTCAACGAGCAATACTGAAGATGGCTAGCTCATTGGCAAATCAAGCTTGGAAAGCCCAGTTCCTCGAAGCTGGCGACCATTTAGATCATGTCATTTCTTTGCATTTATAGTTTCTTTTCTGTTAAAATGTACAAACTCATTTGTAAAACTTGCTGTTTTCGAATGATAATGATAATGAAATGAATATGCATGTTTTGATTTAATCCATTCGTGTTCACTCATACTTTTTATCGATATTATAGGCTTGTTTAAGCAGGATCCTAGGGAGGATGATGAAATTGAAAGGCGCAAAACTTCCGATTGTATGCTTTTGAACAAAAACCCTGTTGATGATGTACATGCATTGTTACAAATTCCTAAACACCGGAGACATAAGGAAGATAATCCCTTGCAAACCCCGTTGAGCCTAGTAGTAGGAGTTTATTTCTGAAAATGAAAAACCCTCAATCTTAACCTGGGGCAGGGTAGGTGTCATCTAATTTGACCGCGCGTTCAAATTTCAAAAGGAGTGTTCCGTTCGAGGATCAATTACAGATACGGTTATCCCTCACCAACCGAAGAGTGAGACGGTCGCAACCCTTTACAAGTCAAGATAAACCTGTGTCACACGATTAGTTCAAAAAAAAAGAATCAAAAGAAAAAGAAAACAAGAAATCCCGCTAAGTTGAAACTTGAAAATAAGTGGCTTAGGCAAAAATTAAGGCATCCCGCTGGACTTCAAAAAAACGAAATATCCACAAAGAATCAGTCCAGGCAAAATCAGGGAAAACAAAAGAATATAAAAGCAAAAAGGATTACCAAAGGAAAATCCTCGAATAAAGAACAAATCATGTGAATACAGACACCAAGGACAAAAGGGGTGACTGTCATTCTGAAAATCGTGGGGGTTCCTTCCATCCTCATACCATTCACTAACCTTTTTGAAAGGTGAGCGTCTGTGTCAAGTTAGCTGAACTTAGGACTGGAGAACATCAAGGAGAATGGGTGGGTTAAAAAAAACGTTGAGCCTTATATCCTTTCTTTCTTAAACTGCGAACCAGACCACATTACAACCTTCAAAAGACCTAATTGAAGCAGGGTTGTTTCGAAAGTATACTTCGGTTAAAATCGCGTCAGTTCTGACTCCCAAAAGGACTTTCTTACCATTCATGTTGGTATCGATGTGACATTCTAATAAGTGATTCGTTCACTACAGGCCACAAAATTTTTCCAGTGAACAAACTTGGATTTCAAAACTGTCATATGCATTGTATCAAAATTATCTTTTCAAAACGAATTATTTTACTTGCGAGTTAGTACTTGACATCAGGAAAGTTTCTACAATGGAAAGATTGATTAATCTAAGGTGCAAAGTGCCCGAGTACTCCGTTGAGCCAGGGGCAGGGTATATCAAATGGGTAACATTCCAAGATTCAGCCAATCTGGGGCAATCAAGTCGAGATTCAACAAATCTCTCGAAGGTCAGTTAAAGGTACTCCTTCACAGATCAGCCAGTCAGGGGCATAAGTCACTTCAAGGCTGGGGCAAGCCACCCCAAAAGCACAAAAGGTTATTCTCTCCGGAGGACGGTTAATCAAAAGCCATGGGGCAATATATGTCGGATCTTCACGAAACATCCTAAAGACATGTTCATTTACAGGTTATGCTGCATCGGGGCACCTCTTTTGGTCATATCACATCTGCAGGGTTCACGTTGATAGTTAACACGTGACGTCCCCAGTAGAGTTTCTCGCCTTGGCAAAGATGGCTAAAGTTTTATCATTCAGCAGAGCATTATGAAGATTGTGAATCATTCTCCCTAGCAAGAATTCAGGGGTTCGGTCTCCCCTAGCCAGCTTGGCGAAGTTTATTGCTCTTCAGGAAGAGTTCATATTCTTGTACAGAGTGTTGGGTTTATGCTTCACCAGTTTGTGGTAAAGTTGTTTCCGTCTCCCCAACGGAGTAAGGGTAGAAGGTAGATTCCCAACAGAGGACCAGGTCTGATCTTGTTCCCTAGCAGAGCTGATATCATCAACCATTGTCCCCAAGCATATTTTTGGGTGGTGGTTAGCTTTCCCCAACAAGTCAAAGGTCGATTGTCATTGGCACTTTTCTTCAGCAGATTCCTGGGATGTTTCTCCAGCAAATGTTTGTTGTTCGTACTTTCCTGCAGAATGGAGGTTTAGTCGGGATCTCGAGCAGTTATGACACTGAAGGCGATTCGGTTTGTTATCCCCAGCGGAGTTGGCCTCGTCTCTTCAGCATTTATTTTGCTGGAGTGCTCCTGTTGCATATCATAAACATAGCATAATCATTACCACGCATATCATCAGCATAGCATTGCATGAAGCCTTGTAAAACCAAACAAAAATCCAAAGCCCAACCGTGCTCGGCACCATCATCCACAACCCAATTTGCTTGTACCTTTCAAAAACCTGAAGCCTTATCCCTATAGGCGTCCCTTTTAAAGCAAAAGTCTAATCCCTATTGCCACTTCATTCAAAATCCAATCCCATTTGGTACCCAGAAAGATTTCGCCTTTGAAAAAACAATCACCATCAGGTTTCACCTATCATAGCCAGCAAAGTCCAATCATACTTGGCACATCCTTCATTTCCCGGCAGCCCGATCATACGTCGGCATTTTGCATATAGTAATCATTGCATCCTCAAATCGCGTAGCATTTCCATTTGATATGGAGCATTACGCCATAGAAAGAAAATTCAAACATATGCATACGAAGCATAAGCCAGATTTGGTACCTTGCGCGAAAGCCCGAATCAACTCCCAATCAAGACGGTGGCAGATCCCCAGCAGACATTACAATTTACCCCTCTGCTTACCTTTCTTCAGGGTCGTAGGTCATACGTCGATCTTACCCTCGAATAGTCATTGTCCATCAACCCTTTGATAACGACATTCCAAAAGCAGGTTTCCTTTCCGTCATTTCTATGACGACGTGTTATCTTCGTTCAGGGTTCCCTTTCGTCATCTCTATGACGATGTGTTATCTTCGTTCAGGTTTCCTTTCCGTCATTTCTATGACGATGTGTATCCTTCGGTCAGGTCTTATTTCTGTCATCCCCATGACAATGTGTCTCATTCGGTCAGGTTTTCTTTCTGTCATCCCTATAACAATGTGTATCCTTTGGTCGGGTTTTCAGTTGTTTTCTTCCCGTCAACCCTTTGAGGAGGTGTTTCTTGGGTTTCATCTTCTTTTTGTCATCCCCATGACAATGTGCTCCCTAGGTCGAGTCTTCTTTCCATCAAACCCCTTTGACGATGTGCTTTCTTCGGTCGAGTCTTCTTTCTGTCATCCCCATGACAATGTGGTCCCTCGCCCAGGTTTTATTTCTATCATCCCCATGACGATGTGTTTCCTCGGTCGGGTTTTCTTTCTGTCATCCCTATTACAATGTGCTCCCTTGGTTGAGTCTTCTTTTTATCATCCCCATGACAATGTGTTTCCTTTGGTTGAGTCTCCTTTCTGTCATCCCCATGACAATGTGTTCCTTCAGTTGAGTCTTCTTTCCGTCAAATCCCTTTGACGATGTGGTTCGCTGGGTGTTTTGTTTTCCCGTCAAATCCCTTCGACGAAGTGTGACTGGGTTCCAACTACATTTCTCTCCTCGCAGTTAGCAAATTTTGCGATTCTTTATGTATTCAATCACCTTCTACCTTGAATGTCTGAAAGCCGTTGTTATCATCCCTTCAAGTCCAAGATGATTGAATAGGGGCAGCTGTAGTACCCCAAAATTTGCCCTACCTTTTTCTAACTTTTTCTGGCTTTTGTTACGCATTCATCTGCATATCCATTAGGTCATATTCAGAATCATACAGTGCATTGGTTTTTCTAAGGCATGGGATTACAGTGTTCTTTAAACAAGGGTTTCTATGCATATTTATCCAAACAAGAGGTGGAAAATCGAAATCGTGGCCACGGCACCATTTTCAGGCAAAATTGAGCATTTTTTGGCCTGGTTAATAGATTAACCATTTTGCAATGCAATTATGTTAATAGACTAACCAGTGTAAATTTTGTTGTTTTTCATGTGTTAATCGATTCATACTTTGCAGTACAATTATGTTAATCGATTAACACGTGCAAATTTTGCATAATTTGCTGCTTTTTCAAGACAACAACTTTTCATCCACATTTTGAGATTCTACATTGGTCTAGTGACATGTGGGACATTCTGGAACCTTCAAGCATTCACCTATATTTGTTCCAATGCATTATTTTCAAATCAAGTGCACCATGTTCCTTGCTTTCCAAGTAATGTGAATCCTTGGATGTTGAAGTTCACCTTGGGATTGTTACCGAGTTGATCCCAACTAACCGAGTTAACTACCTTGACTCGGTGAGTTGAGTGTAACTAACTCCGACCCTAGCTCTAAACCCAAAGCTAAGTCCAAAGCTAATCCCAAACCTCCCTAACTCCAAACCTAAAGTCTATATAAGAAATCCTTCACTCATTTTTCAAGGAGAGGAACCATTCTACAAAATTTCTCAGACTTTTCACTCTCAATTCTCTCATCTTCTCTCTACTTCTACATCTTCATCTTCATCTCAATTCTCTCTTCCAAACCCTCACAAAAAGCTCTTATCTCTTGAAGGATAAACACTTTTCACATTGAAAAGTGATTAATTCTTGAGCTCAAAATCCATCATTTGGCTTTCTTTGGTTGGATTTCTGGAATTTCATCCTATTCTACTTCAATCCAAGGGTTTCACACCATTTATTTTGGTGCACGTTCGATTTCGGTGTATTTTCGCGATTTTGCTCGGTTTCGACGCATTTCGGCTACTAATCGAGGAATCTCTGGTTTTCTTTGATTTTCTGCACCAAGATCACTTTACAACATTCACCAAGCCAAATCTCCGGCTTGTAGGTTGGTGGATCTAACTCATTTTATTGTTTCGATCATTTTTGCATCGTTCGCAATGTAGTCGATACTTTTTGCATGTGAATTGATTATGCTTGTGCTTGATCCATGATCTTGATTGTTAATTGATTCTTTTGATTGATCATTTGATGTTTTTAAACTTGATTTTTTGTGCATAATTGTTTGCCCTAGCATTGGAGTGAGTGTACAATCAAAAAGTTGGCCAAAAGCACTTTTCCAAACTGATTTTCTGCTGCTGGTACAGGGTTAATCGATTAACCAATTGCAGTGCAATTAGGTTAATAGATTAACCAGTGTAAATTGTGTTGTGGGGATGTTAATCGGTTAACCTAATTGCACTGCAATTGGTTAATCGATTAACACTGCTGCAGAGTGTGTTTTTTGCGCATTTTTGAGCATGTTTCGATCCCGTTTCATTTCTAAACCTCATGGATCAATATGTTGATGATTGGTGGATTATTCTTGAGCTGTTTTACCTCACACCATGGTATGAACATGATTTGTCGACGCGCGATCCTTGTTTCGTTATCGATGATTGTTAATGTTTGCGTTGTTGATTAATTGATGTGATGAACACATAATGCACACTCATTGAGCTTGTTAATTGTTAATTGATACTTGTGTTGCTGGAATTTCTATGTGCATGTTCATTTGCTTTCCATTTCATGAGGTGTACACTTATTTCAACTTGTTCATATGCTCCACATGATGCATCCTCTAGTAATGTGCATTCTTCCATGATGATTTCAAGAGTTGTTTACCATGATTTATGGTGTGATTGTGATCATGCTTGATTAAAGAATATGTAAGGCTTGATGCATGAGTGTTTTTCTGTGAGTAAATCATTTGTGAATGCATGCTGCCCTGATTTTCCACTGCTGTCTAGATACATATACGTTGTTATATGTGTTGCTGTTTGACTTTTTATAGCTCCTTTTGTGCTGAACCATGTGCTGTTATAAGCTGGCTTGCTTATGTGCCACATTTTACTGCTCTATGGATGCTGTAACGTTGTTGTAGCTGCTGATTATCTTGTTTATTCTCTTTCCCTTATGTGTGAATAGCATGCTATAATGCTTGGTGGTGTAGAACTTTCTCACATCCCTTTGGGATCCTAGCTCATCCTTAATTTTTGATTAAGGTGAGGTAGGATAAGCATTATATAGTGTTATTCCTCTCTTCTTTTAGACTTAGGTGGTTCCTATTACCTCACACAACCATAGGATCTCCATGCGTGATAACATTAGGATTATTAGTCTTCCTCGCTTAGATTTTTTCCTTTCCTAACCCCTTGAGTCTCTTTCTCATCTCAAAACTAAAATCAAAACATGTAATAAGGGCAACAAGTATTGTACGCCATGAGCCTTAAGTACATGGGAAATGGAAGGAGAAGGGTTTCCCTTCGCCTTTTTTAGAATGTTTAGCATACGTCCTGTTAGGACGACCATGCGAGGCATTCGTTCCTATGTCATAGACTTTAGTGCAATACTTGTCATGAACACAAAATAATCAAAACACTTCTTAAAAGACAAAAACAAACAATTCTCTTCTCATCTTCCTCACTCCATTCGTAAAGGATGCGTCACTTCCATTCTACCGCAAACAGGTAAATGCCTAAGACTCCGTACAATGAGCTGCGACACCTAACTACTGGAACACGAACCTCGGCGTCTTCCGTTAAAAAACACAAACAAAGCAAAGTCATCCCTAGTGAGGGGAACTACGTCGCTCTGATTCTCGCGTGTGAGCGGGATACGTAGGCAGGAGATCGTGCGAGATCTCTCCGAGCACAATCCTTTCACCCTTCCCCAATCCGTAGTCCGAACTACGTTGACTCTGACTTTTCCATTGCACGAGGGAATACGTAGGCCTAGGACGCGATGTCCTATCGAGTCACTTCTTTTCTTTTTCCCCCGTTTCTCCACTTCCGCCTTTCCGTTCCAGTTTCTAGTTTAGCGAGCAAGTTTCAGATAACCCGACACCCTTTGATCGAGACAACAGGCGTGGATCCCATCGAGTAAGATGGATGCGTGGGGATGCTAATACCTTCCCCTCGCGTAACCGACTCCCTTACCTGTTTCTCTTGGTCGCGAGACCATGCTCTTTTCCTTTCCCTCCGGTTTACGCAGTGTTTCCTTTCCGTCTCTTGGGATAAATACACATTGTTGGCGACTCTGTTTCCGCGCCACTTTCGCGTTTGTACTTGGATGAAAATCCCGGGAGCGACAGGAGGTCGGCCTCCATTTTTCCAATTTTCTTGAACAAATTATGGGGCATCATATTTACAGTTGCCCCACCATCCACGAACACCTTGTTGACTGCCACGCCGTCAACTTTCGCCTTTATGAACAACGGCTTCAAATGGTACATCATCCCAGGACTAGGGCGTTCAAACATAGCCGTTTGCTCTTCGACCACACCACTATTCATCACATAATAACATAGCGGCTTGTCATCCACATTTTCATCAAGGACGAAATCTTCTTCTGCCTCAGAGATCTCAGACACCACGTCGTACTCAGCTGGTAGGATCGACACGATCCCACAATTCAGCACAAAATCTTCACCATAGGTGTTGTCGTACATGTCTTCATCAAAATCTCCCTCAGGTGATGGATCATACTCATCATCCGACTGAGGAGAGTATTTTGGCTCCTCTTCATCCGACTGAGGGGTATATTCTGGCTCCTTTTTGCTTTCAACCAGCAAAGTACATTTTGAGCTTTGGGTTGACACCACCTCTTTCTCTCCTGATGTGTCCATGGTTACTGCCATGGTCTGGTTTGTCACCACTCTGTCTCTTTCTACCCATTTTCCTCTTGGGTGTTGGCGATTTTGTCCAGACGTTCCGACAGGCTTCAACTGTGAAGTTGCAACCTCTCTCTCCGCCTTCTTATAACACTGATGGCGCCTCTATTGAGTTCTAGTCATGGGATTTTTTCCCTAGTAGTTGGGGGACACCACATAGCCCCTTGGCTCGACTCTCTTGTCGGAGACATTTGCTTCCTTTTCCAAATCTAGAACCTTCCATTTCGGTCTTTTACTTCCTTTCTGGCTGACTAGTGCCATCCATCTTTCCTGTGGGGTGTCTGACGGAGGCACAAAAGTTTTGGGTCGTGCCTCTTGGAACAACTTTCTGTACTCCTCATTTCATCGAGGGACACCACTCTTGTTATACACAAACCTTGGGACAGGTGGCTTGCTTTTTGGCAGCACTTCTCTCTTGCTTGCCTTATACCTTTCAATAGCTTTCTCATCGAACACACCGTTGCACCTAGGGCATAATGCGGCCTTTGACCCGCTTATCCTGCAATTTTCCTGAAAATCTTCCAAACTTTCGCCCGCCTAGGGATACACTGCTTTGAGTTTGTCCTCAGCTTTCTTGTCAGAACCTTCAGTAGTTTCGACCACCATGCACTCCACCGCTTCAGCCGTTGGTTGTTTGTCAAGACCCTTAGTAGCCTCGACCATCATACATTCGTACACCTCTGAGTACAAAGCCTCTTCGACCTTCAGTGGGTCGGTGTCAACCTGCATCTTCGACTTTTCGCCAAATTGGAGTCGGCCCTCCTTCAAAGCTTTCTGCACCAAATCCCTGAAAAGAACACATTAAGCTGTTTTATGACCAAGGAAATTATGAAATTTACAAAATCCCCTCTTTTTCTTTTGTTCTAGAGGGGGGTCTTTCAAACCAGGAGGAATGATTATTTGACCATCTTTAACCAGTAAATCAAATATTTCATCACATTTGGAAACATCAAAAGTATAAGTTTTAGCAACGTATTTATCCGTTTTTCCAATTTCGGCGGGATTTTTCCCGTTTGATGGTTTCAACAATTTGCACGTATAGGGAGGTCCTGGCTTAAGTTCAGCCACATGGACCTCACTTTCATCGACGAATTATTCATCGTCAGATGAATACTCGTCAGCAGCCATATAGGATACTTTTTCTTTTTTACGATATCTGTTAGACTAAGTTTTCTCGGCTTTTAATCGTTTGACCTGGCGAACTCGATCAGCCAGCTGCGCCATGTCTCTAAGATACTGCGTGTCTAGCTTCTTTCTGATTGAATAATCCAGACCACCATCTTCCATTTCGACTAATTCGTGCACATGAACTTGAGTAAAGCACCGCGCTTTCAAAAGTCTAAACCTGTTAAGTACTAGTCTACTGACTCTGTGGCCTTGCGTTTGATGCTTGCCAACTCTTTCAGACTTATTTTTGACTGCCCCATGTAAAATTGTTCGTGAAACAGTCTCTCCAATTGTACCCACGTGGGGATGGATTGAGGGGGCAACGTGTTAAACCACGTAAATGCATTTTTTGTGAGGGAACTTGGGAAATATTTCATTTTTAAGTCCTCATTGTTTGCTATGTCGCCTGCTTCGGCTTGATACCTAGCGACGTGTTCGACAGTGGACTCCTCAGTCTCACCAGCGAATTTGGTGAACTTTGGCACCTTCCAACCCCTGGGTAACTCTGTTTGTAATACAAAATCTGGTAATGGGGACGTGTATGTTGGTCGTCGATGGCCTGGATTTGCCCCATTACGAACCATGATACGTTCGACCACGGCCTCCAAGTTATGTTCCCCATCCAAGGCGTCCTGTCGAACTCGTTGGACGACAAAGTCCGGATCTTGGTTCCTATGGACCATCACAGGAGGCCTCTGGGCCATCCTAGGGATCTCTTCAAATTCACAGGGTTGTTCAATTATTTCGTCGAAGATCTCATCCTGACGAATGGGCGTCTCCGGTCGAGGAGGAAGGGTCTGTCGACCCTGAGCCCTAGGAGCACCTAGAAAGTCACCTATACGTGTCATTTGAGTTGCCAGTTGTTGGTAACTCTGTGTTGACTCTTGTATCAGTGGCCTCAATATTGTACCCATCTGTTGAGTCAACATATGGACCATCTCATGATTACTCTAATCCATCTGTTGCCTCATGACCGCGACGGAACTAGAGGTAAATGTCGGTATGGACTGAGAAAAAATATTAAAACCAGGGGGTCGAACCATCTGGTTCGACAGATGCCTGTTGAACTGTAATATAGTAGCAAGCAAAAATATATAAGTAACCCAGTTTTGTCGTTCTCCACAGGGATTAGTGCGAGGGAAAAAATGTCATTCGACAGTTTCTACATTTCTAAGCTTATGTTTCAAAAGTTTTGGTTTAAGACGGAACCAAAAGCAAATGCGGAAAATGTAAAGACTGAAAATATAAAATAAAGACTGAATTATAAACGGAGCCTTATTGGAATTGGATCTCATCAATTGATAACACATGCATTCTTCTAATCATATTGTGCAGAAATCAATCATTCGCCTAATATCCTCACGTATCACCCACGACCGAGGTTATGTCTAACGCAACATCGAGAGATCGACCGTATTGCCTGATTGGTGATGTCTCACGCAACAAAAACCAACACAGAGCATTAAGAGCTGATACTCACGCAAGTGTTAAGCCTAAATCTATTTCTAGAGTTTAGAACAAAACAGATAATCATCTTAGATCCAAATCTGAAGAGTATATGTCTATAGCGGTTCAAATCAAAGATAAATAGGTTAACAAAGATGACACCCAAATCAGATAAACGAATTATTCATATACAATGCCAACGATCAGAATACGTACACACGTTTAACCCTTTTTACATGTATTCATCTAATTTGCCAAATGAATGTGAACAACGTTCTTCATCACTATTATCACGCATCCTCGCGATACCGTATCGATCCTACTCATGCTAGCCATGCTACTTAATCAACACAATACAACAAAAGATAAAATGAATATCAATTCACAAAACCATGTCAAAAGTTTGGTTCATTGATAGATGAAAATCTAAGATCAAGGATTTGTAAAGGTTTTGTCAAGACCACAAATAATCAATCAAAGACAAAAACAATAGAAAATCAGAATTCATTCACAAATATACATTAGATGAAATACATAAGGTATCAAAAGATTACATCCTTCTCCAACAAGAAATCAAAGATCCTACCTTTTCTCCCTTGGAAATGAGAAGATATAAGCTCTGATCTTTTATTTACAAGTTTCTCTATCCCAAAATCCAAACATAATAACCTAAAAAGTGTGAAAATCTATTTATACAAGTTCAGGAAATTACACATTCGCACTGCGAACCATTCATTCGCACAGCGAATGGTGAAATATGGCACTTCAGGTGCCTCTAAATAGTTAAACTGCCACATACTTTTCTCGCTACTTTGCACTGCGAAGGATTTGTTCGCAAAGCGAACACTCACTTTCCCGTTCGCAAAACGAACTTTAAGTCCTTTTGCCCCAGTCCAAATCTGGGCTCATTCGGTGGTTTACTCGCCAGGGTTCGCAAAACGAACATTCGCTGGCCTTCGCTTTCCTCTTTGCAAAGCGAACCAACTGATGCATTCCTCTGCTCTTTGGCAGCTTGCTTCAATTCTTTGTGTCTTCCCACTTTTGAACATTTCATGCCTTTTACTGCACAATAACACACATATTACAAGCACCAAAGGTATTTTCTTAAGGTTAGAAGAACAACAACAATCAAGAGTAAAATCAATGAAAACATGAGAATTTAGTAGAAAAAGTGCAAAGAACGATAGTTCATTTTTAGGTCAAATCTGCACCTAACAACTCTCCCCAACTATATTTTTGCTTGTCCTCAAGCAAAGTATGCCCCTCATTAAAACAAGAGGATTTGTTCAAGCATAAAATTCAACCAAAACAAGATAAATGCAGACAAGCACGAAAATGCGCACAAGCAATGTTCACCACTCAATAGAATCGAACAATGACAAAGAATTAAGTTCTTAAACAAATATCATAATTGTTCAAAGAACAACTAAGTTTTCATACTTGAATCGCTCTAACGCTCCTCTTCAAAATAAGAATGAAGAAATTGACGCGTTTGCAACCGCGGGGAAATTTTACTCACCTGACAAACAATGCAAATAACAATCCAATTCATACAACATCTAACAATCAAAAATGAAAACATGGAAGCAACAAGATCACTAAGGGCTTTAAAAGTTGTAGCTTGGTTGGGTTCATAACAAAGGGACATTTATAAAGGCCATTGAATCGAAATGCCGATTAATGGTATTTACACATTACAACTTCATTCACCATTCTCATTCCTTTACCACAAATCTTCTCAAACTTCCTTATGCATAATTATTTCACTCTATTTTTTTCATTAAACAAGCATTCGTTTTCTTATGTTTTTCACATTCATATTTACACTTTTTCATTTGCATGTTTGTTTGAACTTTTTCAAAAGTTTTAGCATCCTACCAATCTTCTTTTTCATTCTCCCTAACTTAAATTCAACCAAACCTCAAGTGAATGTTCCTTGCTTTTTAAGGCAAGGAAATCAAATTAAAACATTGTTCAAAGGTTCAAGAAAAAAATTTTAGAAACTCACAAAATTCAATGATGAACCACACTTTCAAAATATGTACATAAACAAGTTCATCACTAAAATGAGATCTAAACTATTTAGGCTCAAAGGGGCTAACGAATTCACACTACTCACAGGTAAGGTACGTTTGGATACGGTTGTGCTCAATATAAAAAAATGCCTTGATCATTTCTAATGCTTCCACAAAATCACAATAATCAAAAGATAATGCATGAATCAAACGAATTAAACAAAGTTATCAGTCATCCAAGCATTTAGTAAACAATGGAGGTTTCCTCACAATTTGTGGCTTTTGGACATAAGTGAAACAAGCATTCCAACAAGTTGCAAAATGAAACAAAAATACACATTTGCACAAAGCACAAAATTCTTAAATCATTCTAACATTCTATAAAGTAGTACAATTTACCAGGCATACTTTCAACGCTCAAGCATCCATCTGGACTCGGTCGAAGCTTCCTTGAATACTCTTATACATATAGCAACCAATCTAGGAGTTCTCATCATTCCTGATCACACTAGAGAAAACATCAAAGAACACAAATACAAATAATATAAACAAATGTACAAAGCTCAGAAATATAGAAACTATCGTGATGCACCATTTTGTTGAACTGTAATATAGCAACAAGCAAAAATATATAAGTAACCCAGTTTTGTCATTATCCACAGGGATCAGTGCGAGGGAAAGAATGACATTCGACAGTTTCTACATTTCTAAGCTTATGTTTCAAAAGTTTTGGTTTAAGATGGAACCAAAAGCAAATGCGGAAAATGTAAAGACTGAAAATATAAAATAAATATTGAATTATAAACGGAGCCTTGTTGGAATTGGATCTCATCAATTGATAACACATGCATTCTTCTAATCATATTATACATAAATCAATCATTCGCCTTATATCCTCATGTAACACCCACGACCGAGGTTATGTCTAACGCAACATCGAGAGATCGACCGTATTGCCTGATTGGTGATGTCTCAAGCAACAAAAACAAACACAGAGCATTAAGAGCTGATACTCACGCAAGTGTTAAGCCTAAATCTATTTCTAGAGTTTAGAACAAAACAGATAATCATCTTAGATCCAAATCTGAAGAGTATATGTCTATAGCGGTTCAAATCAAAGATAAATAGGTTAACAAAGATGACACCCAAATCAGATAAACGAATTATTCATATACAATGCCAACGATCAGAATACATACACACGTTTAACCCTTTTTACATGTATTCATCTAATTTGCCAAATGAATGTGAACAACGTTCTTCATCACTATTATCACGCATCCTCGCGATACCGTATCGATCCTACTCTTGCTAGCCATGCTACTTAATCAACACAATACATCAAAAGATAAAATGAATATCAATTCACAAAACCATGTCAAAAGTTTGGTTCATTGATAGATGAAAATCTAAGATCAAGGATTTGTAAAGGTTTTGTCAAGACCACAAATAATCAATCAAAGACAAAAACAATAGAAAATCAGAATTCATTCACAAATATACATTAGATGAAATACATAAGGTATCAAAAGATTACATCCTTCTCCCACAAGAAATCAAAGATCCTACCTTTTCTCCCTTGGAAATGAGAAGATATAAGCTCTGATCTTTTATTTACAAGTTTCTCTATCCCAAAATCCAAACATAATAACCTAAAAAGTGTGAAAATCTATTTATACAAGTTCAGGAAATTACACATTCGCACTGCGAACCATTCATTCGCACAGCGAATGGTGAAATATGGCACTTCAGGTGCCTCTGAATAGTTAAACTGCCACATACTTTTCTCGCTACTTTGCACTGCGAAGGATTTGTTCGCAAAGCGAACACTCATTTTCCCATTCGCAAAACGAACTTTAAATCCTTTTGCCCCTGTCCAAATCTGGGCTCATTCGCTGGTTTACTCGCCAGGGTTTGCAAAACGAACATTCGCTGGCCTTCGCTTTCCTCTTTGCAAAGCGAACCAACTGATGCATTCCTCTGCTCTTTGGCAGCTTGCTTCAATTCTTTGTGTCTTCCCACTTTTGATCATTTCATGCCTTTTACTGCACAATAACACACATATTACAAGCACCAAAGGTATTTTCTTAAGGTTAGAAGAACAACAACAATCAAGAGTAAAATCAATGAAAACATGAGAATTTAGTAGAAAAAGTGCAAAGAACGATAGTTCATTTTTAGGTCAAATCTGCACCTAACAACTCTCCCCAACTATATTTTTGCTTGTCCTCAAGCAAAGTATGCCCCTCATTAAAACAAGAGGATTTGTTCAAGCATAAAATTCAACCAAAACAAGATAAATGCAGACAAGCACGAAAATGCGCACAAGCAATGTTCACCACTCAATAGAATCGAACAATGACAAAGAATTAAGTTCTTAAACAAATATCATAATTGTTCAAAGAACAACTAAGTTTTCATACTTGAATCGCTCTAACGCTCCTCTTCAAAATAAGAATGAAGAAATTGACGCGTTTGCAACCGCGGGGAAATTTTACTCACCCGACAAACAATGCAAATAACAATCCAATTCATACAACATCTAACAATCAAAAATGAAAACATGGAAGCAACAAGATCACTAAGGGCTTTAAAAGTTGTAGCTTGGTTGGGTTCATAACAAAGGGACATTTATAAAGGCCATTGAATCGAAATGCCGATTAATGGTATTTACACATTACAACTTCATTCACCATTCTCATTCCTTTACCACAAATCTTCTCAAACTTCCTTATGCATAATTATTTCACTCTATTTTTTTCATTAAACAAGCATTCTTTTTCTTATGTTTTTCACATTCATATTTACACTTTTTCATTTGCATGTTTGTTTGAACTTTTTCAAAAGTTTTAGCATCCTACCAATCTTCTTTTTCATTCTCCCTAACTTAAATTCAACCAAACCTCAAGTGAATGTTCCTTGCTTTTTAAGGCAAGGAAATCAAATTAAAACAATGTTCAAAGGTTCAAGAAAAAAATTTTAGAAACTCACAAAATTCAATGATGAACCACACTTTCAAAATATGTACATAAACAAGTTCATCACTAAAATGAGATCTAAACTATTTAGGCTCAAAGGGGCTAACGAATTCACACTACTCACAGGTAAGGTACGTTTGGATACGGTTGTGCTCAATATAAAAAAATGCCTTGATCATTTCTAATGCTTCCACAAAATCACAATAATCAAAAGATAATGCATGAATCAAACGAATTAAACAAAGTTATCAGTCATCCAAGCATTTAGTAAACAATGGAGGTTTCCTCACAATTTGTGGCTTTTGGACATAAGTGAAACAAGCATTCCAACAAGTTGCAAAATGAAACAAAAATACACATTTACACAAAGCACAAAATTCTTAAATCATTCTAACATTCTATAAAGTAGTACAATTTACCAGGCATACTTTCAACGCTCAAGCATCCATCCGGACTCGGTCGAAGCTTCCTTGAATACTCTTATACATATAGCAACCAATCTAGGAGCTCTCATCATTCCTGATCACACTAGAGAAAACATCAAAGAACACAAATACAAATAATATAAACAAATGTACAAAGCTCAGAAATATAGAAACTATCGTGATGCACCATTTTGTTGAACTGTAATATAGCAACAAGTAAAAATATATAAGTAACCCAGTTTTGTCATTCTCCACAGGGATCAGTGCGAGGGAAAGAATGACATTCGACAGTTTCTACATTTCTAAGCTTATGTTTCAAAAGTTTTGGTTTAAGACGGAACCAAAAGCAAATGCGGAAAACGTAAAGACTGAAAATATAAAATAAATATTGAATTATAAATGGAGCCTTGTTGGAATTGGATCTCATCAATTGATAACACATGCATTCTTCTAATCATATTATACATAAATCAATCATTCGCCTTATATCCTCATGTATCACCCACGACCGAGGTTATGTCTAACGTAACATCGAGAGATCGACCGTATTGCCTCATTGGTGATGTCTCACGCAACAAAAACCAACACAGAGCATTAAGAGCTGATACTCAGGCAAATGTTAAGCCTAAATCTATTTCTAGAGTTTAGAACAAAATAGATAATCATCTTAGATCCAGATCTGAAGAGTCTATGTCTATAGCGGTTCAAATCAAAGATAAACAAGTTAACAAAGATGACACCCAAATCAGATAAACGACTTCTTCATATACAATGCCAACGATCAGAATACGTACACACGTTTAACCCTTTTTACATGTATTCATCTAATTTGCCAAATGAATGTGAACAACGTTCTTCATCACTATTATCAGGCATCCTCGCGATACCGTATCGATCCTACTCATGCTAGCCATGCTACTTAATCAACACAATACAATAAAAGATAAAATGAATATCAATTCACAAATCCATGTCAAAAGTTTGGTTCATTGATAGATGAAAATCTAAGATCAAGGATTTGTAAAGGTTTTGTCTAGACCACAAATAATCAATCAAAGACAACAACAATAGAAAATCAGAATTCATTCACAAATATACATTAGATGAGTTACATAAGGTATCAAAAGATTACATCCTTCTCCAACAAGAAATCAAAGATCCTACCTTTTCTCCCTTGGAAATGAGAAGATATAAGCTTTGATATTTTATTTACAAGTTTCTCTATCCCAAAATCCAAACATAATAACCTAAAAAGTGTGAAAATCTATTTATACAAGTTCAGGAAATTACACGTTCGCATTGCGAACCATTCATTCGCACAGCGAATGGTGAAAAATGGCACTTCAGGTGCCTCTGAATAGTTAAACCGCCACAAACTTTTCTCACTACTTCGCACTGCGAAGGATTTATTCGCAAAGCGAACAGTCGCTTTCCCGTTCGCAAAGCGAACTTTAGGTCCTTTTGCCCCTGTCCAAATCTGGGCTCATTCGCTGGTTTACTCGCCAGGGTTCGCAAAGCGAACATTCTCTGGCCTTTGCTTTCCTCTCTGCAAAGCAAACCAACTGATGCATTCCTCTGCTCTTTGGCAGCTTGCTTTAATTCTATGTGTCTTCCCACTTTTGATCATTTCATGCCTTTTACTGCACAATAACACACATATTACAAGCACCAAAGGTATTTTCTTAAGGTTAGAAGAACAACAACAATCAAGAGTAAAATCAATGAAAACATGAGAATTTAGTAGAAAAAGTGCAAAGAACGATAGTCCATTTTTAGGTCAAGTCTGCACCTAACAACTCTCCCCAACTAGATTTTTGCTTGTCCTCAAGCAAAGTATGCCCCTCATTAAAACAAGAGGATTTGCTCAAGCATAAAATTCAACCAAAACAAGATAAATGCAGAAAAGCACGAAAATGCACACAAGCAATGTTCACCACTCAATAGAATCGAACAATGACAAAGAATTAAGTTCTTAAAAAAATATCATAATTGTTCAAAGAACAACTAATTTTCATACTTGAATCACTCTAACACTCCTCTTCAAAATAAGAATGAAGAAATTGACGCGTTTGCAACCGCGGGAAAATTTCACTCACCCGACATACAATGCAAATAACAATCCAATTCATACAACATCTGACAATCAAAAATGAAAACATGGAAGCAACATGATCACTAAGGGATTTAAAGGTTGTAGCTTGGTCGGGTTCACAACAAAGGGACATTTATAAAGGCCATTGAATCGAAATTGCCGATAAACGGTATTTACACAGTACAACTTCATTCACCATTCTCATTCCTTTACCACAAACCTTCTCAAACTTCCTCATGCACAATTATTTCACTATATTTTTCTCATCAAACAAGCATTCTTTTTCTTATGTTTTTCATATTCATATTTACACTTTTTCATTTGTATGCTTGTTTGAACTTTTTCAAAAGTTTGAGCATCCTACCAATCTTCTTTTTCATTCTCCCCAACTTAAATTCAACCAAACTTCAAGTGATTGTTCCTTGCTTTTTAAGGTAAGGAAATCAAATTAAAACAATGGTCAAAGGTTCAAGAAATTTTTTTTAAAAACTCATAAAATTCAATGATGAACCACACTTTCAAAATATGTACATAAACAAGTTCATCACTAAAATGAGATCTAAACTATTTAGGCTCAAAGGGGCTAACGAATTCACACTACTCACGGGTAAGATACGTTTGGATACGGTTGTGCTCAATATAAACAAATGCCTTGATAATTTCTAATGCTTCCACAAAATCACAATAATCAAAAGATAAGGCATGAATCAAACGAATTAAACAAAGTTAAGTTATCCAAGCATTTAGTAAACAATGGAGGTTTCCTCACAATTTGTGACTTTTGGACCTAAGTTAAGCAAGCATTCCAACAAGTTGCAAAATGAAACAAAAATACACATTTGCACAAAGCACAAAATTCTTAAATCATTCTAACATTCTATAAAGTAGTACAATTTACTAGGCATACTTTCAACGCTCAAGCATACATCCAGACTCGATCGAAGCTTCCTTGAATACTCTTATACATATAGCAACCAATCTTGGAGTTCTCATCATTCCTAATCACACTAGAGAAAACATCGAAGAAAACAAATACAAATAATATAAACAAATGTACAAGCTCATAAATATAGAAACTATCGTGATGCGATTCAATGTCTAAACACCGATCCCCGACAACGACGCCATTTTGTTGAACTGTAATATAGCAGCAAGCAAAAATATATAAGTAACCCAGTTTTGTCGTTCTCCACAGGGATCACTGTGAGGGAAAGAATGTCATTCGACAGTTTCTACATTTCTAAGCTAATGTTTCAAAAGTTTTGGTTTAAGACGGAACCAAAAGCAAATGCAGAAAATGTAAAGACTGAAAATATAAAATAAAGACTGAATTATAAATGTAACCTTGTTGGAATTGGATCTCATCAATTAATAACACATGCATTCTTCTAATCATATTATACATAAATCAATCATTCGCCTAATATCCCCACGTATCACCCACGACCGAGGTTATGTCTAACGCAACGTTGAGAGATCGACCGTATTGCTTCATTGGTGATGTGTCACGCAACAAAAACCAACACAGAGCGTTAAGAGCTGATACTCATGTGAGTGTTAAGCCTAAATCTATTTCTAGAGTTTAGAACAAAATAGATAATCATCTTAGATCCAGATCTGAAGAGTATATGTCTATAGCGGTTCAAATCAAAGATAAACAGGTTAACAAAGATGACACCCAAATCAGATAAATGACTTCTTCATATACAATGCCAACGATTAGAATACGTACACACGTTTAACCCTTTTTACATGTATTCATCTAATTTGCCAAATGAATGTGAACAACGTTCTTCATCACTATTATCACACATCCTCGCGATACCGTATCGATCCTACTCATGCTAGCCATGCTACTTAATCAACACAATACAACAAAAGATAAAATGAATATCAATTCACAAAACCATGTCAAAAGCTTGGTTCATTGATAGATGAAAATCTAAGATCAAGGATTTGTAAAGGTTTTGTCAAGACAACAAATAATCAATCAAAGACAACAACAATAGAAAATCAGAATTCATTCACAAATATACATTAGATGAAATACATAAGGTATCAAAAGATTACATCCTTCTCCAACAAGAAATCGAAGACCCTACCTTTTCTCCCTTGGAAATGACAAGATATAAGCTTTGATATTTTATTTACAAGTTTCTCTATCTCAAAATCCAAACATAATAACCTAAAAAGTGTGAAAATTTATTTATACAAGTTCAGGAAATTACACGTTCGCACTGCGAACCATTCATTCGCACAGCAAATGGTGAAAAATGGCACTTCAGATGCCTCTAAATAGTTAAACCGCCACAGACTTTTCTCGCTACTTCGTACTGCGAAGGATTTTTTCGCAAAGCGAACACTCGCTTTCCCGTTTGCAAAGCGAACTTTAGTTCCTTTTGCCCCTGTCCAAATCTGGGCTCATTTGCTGGTTTACTCGCCAGGGTTCGCAAAGCGAACATTCGCTGGCCTTCACTTTCCTCTTCGCAAAGCGAACCAACTGATGCATTCCTCTGCTCTTTGGCAGCTTGCTTCAATTCTTTGTGTCTTCCCACTTTTGATCATTTCATGCCTTTTACTGCATAATAAGACACATATTACAAGCACCAAAGGTATTTTCTTAAGGTTAGAAGAACAACAACAATCAAGAGTAAAATCAATGAAAACATGAGAATTTAGTAGAAAAAGTGCAAAGAACGATAGTCAATTTTTTGGTCAAATCTGCACCTAACAATGCCCTGCCCCCTGATAAGGTGAAAACACTGGGGACGAACTTTCCCCAAACAAAGGGCCGGTAGAGTACAAACTCGACATGAACTCTGTCGGCATCCCATAAGAAGGAATAGGCATGGTGATACTAGGCATATACTGCCCTGTAGTCCCTACCATTGTTGATTTCGGGTCATGTCGATGTGGCGCCGCGGTTGGTCCACTAGGGGTAGTTGAAACCGCTGACAAGGTACCGGAGCCAACATCAGTTATTTGTGTCACAACCGTACTTTTCGTCGAAGACTGTTTGTCGTTCGAACGTGGTATTTCCATCTTACCACTACGCAAAAACATACACTCAATTCACACGGGTCCCACCGGGTGTGTCAATTTGTTCTCCTGCGCGAACAACTGCTGGCCTTCCGTGGCAGGTTTACTCGCGGAATCGGCCACACAAATCCCAGAACAAGGAATTGGAAACGTATGCTTATGTTATATGACAGAGTCTTGTCTTTTGGAAAAGTTGTGAGGTTTAAATGATCAACCAAGTTTGGAAGCAAGTGAAAAAGATAAAGGAAAAAGAAAACAAGTAGACGGCAAAAGAAACAATAACTTAAACTCTGAAAATAAATTGCATTAAGTAAAGGTGGACGCAAGTATACATTTTTGCGGGATTGAACCCGTTTCTCTCTAAGCTTGCTACATTGAGTGTTTTCCCTTTACAATGTTACAAAATGCGACCCTTAAAAAGGGAAAATACAATGCTTTATATAGGCCTAGAGAATAACCGTTCATCTGCCCAGATGCCCTTTGGTGCTGACACGTGTCACCCCACTCTCTTTTCAACTTCCCATGTTCTTGGAACTTTCAAACTTTTCTCGCCCAAGTACTTATCCTTGAATTTGGGACTTGCCCTTCGCCTGGCTTTCCTCCGACACCATGGCTTGTCGCGTTCTATCCGACACACCTACTTAGCTTGTGTCAGATCGACGCCTTGAAAGTCCCTTGGTGTCGATTTATTGAATTTCCTCTCATTCTTCTACCCTTGGCGAAATCTCCTGTCAACAGCATGAGAGGTGTATGATCAATGGACTTCAAAGCAATGCATATTTCAAAGAGTTCAAGTTGTGATGCTTACCTCTTTATGAGCTTTTTGTGCTATCTGCCAAGTTCCTTGTGCCAGAAGTAATTTGATGCTTTGGACACTCTCAATTGATCCCTTAGAAGCTTTTAGAATGATCACCACCAGCTGGAACCTTCAGGAACAAGTTTGAGCTTTTTCTTGCAAAAGGGGCAAAAGTGACCAATATGGCAACTCTCTCAAATGTTGTTCCAGATGTAGGGAACCATTTAGGACAGTTCAAAGATGATATTTGGAGTGTGTTTGAGGTCTTATTTGGTTTTGAAAGTGACTGAATCAAGACATGGCTTGAAAAATGCAAAAAAGTCCAATTTTGAGGTTTTGAGATGGGACTTTGTGATTTTGGTGTTACAAGTCACATATGAGAGTTTGGACAGCTTAGATATGACATATTAGATGTGTTTGGATCATGATCTGTGATGGAAATGCTCTCTAACTCAAAAACTCAGAGTTACCTTGCAAAAGAAGGCATTTTGGCCTAAAGAGAAAGATTTTGAGGAAAGCATCAGTTTGGGTGCTTTGGTTTACTCAAACTGATCATAATTGAGGCCTATTTATAGTGTGTCAAGTTTGTTTTGGCATCAATAGTGAATGGAGGCTGCAGCAGGCCTTTGGTCAATGTTATGCAAAAGGAATCTCAAGTCTCCTCTAGCCATTGACTTGAGATTAGAGCACAGGCTTTGTAGCTTTAGTTCAGAGATAAACTTGGACTGAATTTAGTTGGAATAGGCTCAGTTCATGCCACCTTGGTGCATCTATTGAATGCTTGAAAACAAAATTGGAGTCTTGGCACTTTTTAGCTCTTTTAGGTTTGGCATGCTACTTGTAGATTCTTTGACTTTGGAGGCTTGGAGATCAGATCATCCCCCTTGGATTTTATCCTCAGATGTGTCCAAAATGATAACAAGGCTTGGATTTATCAGATTTGGACAAAATGAGCCAATGTGCACAAATTTTCCTTGTAGAAATCAGTTCAGGATGCCATGTTCCAAGGGTTGTATCTCCTTGCTCAAATGGAATTTGGAGATGATCTGGTACTTGTTGGAAAGCCCTCATGACATACTTTAACTTTGATGTCCACCCCTAGACCTGGTATGACTTGGATCAAGGTGAAAAATGTCCCTACATTTGGAAAAAAGTAAGGCAGATTCTGACTTAGTGAAAATTTCACTGTGTTGGAAAAATGTCATTTTCATGTTTTCAGCCATTTTGATCACTCCATAACAAAAAAATCCATGAGGAATTGGAATGAGCTGTAGTTGACACTTTTAAAGTATGCCATGAGAGCTACATATCCATCTTTGGACCATCCAAAATGGTTGCTTGGATCTCAAGTTATGGTCCTTGGAAGTTGGTACCCTAGCCACTTTGTTCCATAACTTAGAAAATTTCTAAGTTTTTTATGGTTACCCCTTTCACAAGTTAACTCACTTTCCTTGTTTTTTCTTGATAAATGATAATTCAAATCATATATTAACATTGTTTTAGGGTCAAAGAACCATAATTGTGAAAAATCCCAAAAAGTCAAACTTTATTTTGTGCACAGTTGACTTTTTATCGGATGAAATCCAAACTGTGCGATCCTTGGTGAAATCAAGTCCCTGACCTAAATCAAACCTAATGGATATATTCCATAGGTTTTGTAGAGTGTATTGAATCATGTCCCAAGGTTCGGGAGCATGTCTGGGTCAAAAGTCAAAGGTACAATTGACTTTTTTCCTTGAAACCTTAATTGTGGTCCTGATGAAATTGAAACTTGTGAACCAAGCTTCTTGGGTCAATCCATTATTGAAAATGGATCAATGTGGTGTATTGGAGACCCTCAAATCATGTCCTGAGGTCTTGGCTCATGTTTTGTCCCAAAAGTCAACTTAGGGGTGAATTAGGGCAAGAAACCCTAATTCTTGATTTTTTTATGAATGCTTCCCCTGAGGTTAAATTGACTTGATGACTGGGTCCATGAGGTCCCTTAGAGTATCTTAAGTTGTGTTTTGAAACAATGGCTCATGCCCAAAGGAAAATTTTCATCTGGAGGCCTCAGTCGACTAGAACCTTAATTTGGTGACACTGGCGATCTTGAGGCTTGATCCACTTGGAATGATGTAACCTTGTGCTTGATCCCTAATGTGGGAGTCCTTTTGATTCTTTATGTGGATATTTGAGAGGTTAGACAAGTTGAAGATCATGTCATTCCTTGATTGATCATTTGCCTAAGTGTCCTGAGAGGGCTTGAAACCCTAATCCTTGATTGTGGTGAATGTTCAAACATCTCTGAGGAGATTGATAAGGCATGAAAGTACATCCATATTGTGATGATAATTTGCACAATGATGAGAAATCTTAGTGGTCAAAATTGGGGTATAACACGTACACACAACCAAAATAATGTGAAACAACCATGGTTTTCCACACAATACATATCACTGGTCCCACACCATATGATTCACAACAACATACCACGCAACACACACAATTCCTACTTAAACCAAAAGCCACAAGCCATTTCGTGCGACCCAACAACATGAAACAAACCATATACCTGCGCAACAACTCCACTCACCACATCATAACCAACCACGAAAATTCCAGCCAAAACCAACACACTAACTTTCGACACAACAACACTTTTCAGCCAAAATGACCACCACGCCTCACATACCACCTACATAAACCATAAGCCGTTACCAAACTTCACGCGAGCCAACAACGTCACCCAATAATCCAAGCCACCACAATTCCAAGCCGACGTTCAGCATACCACAATTCCAATACGTACAACCTGCAAACGACAAAATCACATCACCAACACAATAACCAACTTTTCACAATCCATCCGATGCAAAACGACACGAAATACCAACGCAAAATGAATTCCACAACGTCATCAAAACGCACAAAAACGGAAATTACACAATCTAATCTCCTATAAATACAACGACCCTTTTTCATTTTGAGGAAGCTTTCAAAAGCCACTGTTACGCTACGAAATTCTCCGAATCATAAACCTTCAAGCTTCACTCAAATCCATCTTCAACCTTTAAATTCTTCAACCCACAACCTACTGCAACCTTCAATCACCCCCATCCAAACTCAAACAACAAATACATCTCAACCTAAATCCATTCAAAGCCAAACCCCAGATCGAAACAGAAAAGGAGAAGAAGAGAGTCTGAAACGAAACACCAAAACCGAAACAAACACGAAATCAATGATACAAACTCGAACCATACGAACCTACGCAGAAAAGAGACGAAGGCGAGAAACGATTGAGATGAAGCGAGAGACCGAGAGTGAGATTTCGTGCGTGTTGTTCTTCATTTTTCACAGATATTTTTGCGTTCTTCATGCTGCCTCTTTTAATTTTCTTTTGGAAATAAAAAGTGAAACTTATGATACTTGCACTAGCATTGTTGTCGTTCCTCTTTATTACTTGACTTGGTGTTAATTTGTTTTTGGTTTAAAAAAGTTTGACGATGATGGTGCTATTGATTGTGGACCAACCCTTTTCCTAAAGATTGTTAATGGTGCGGCCCGTTGTAGTTTCATGTAGCTATTCTTTTGCCAGCCATGTTTTTTTCTTACCACCACTGCCTTGTGATGAATGGGCCGTGAAGCCCATGATGATTCATAATTACACTTTCAATTTAGCGCACCACCCTTATCCTTGTTTCTCATTTTTTATTCTTTTCTTTTCTAATTCTTTGATATTTTTCTTTATTTTATTAAAAGTATTTTAATATACTTATTTAATAATGTGATAATTGGTTCTTAAGTTATTATTTCATGATGTTTATCATTTTCAATTTACTTTTCATTTTCGATTTTATTTTCATTTCAATTTTTGGTCGATGAAGTCTAAATATCATGGATGTCAGTTGTTGAGGTTGTTAACCTTCATTATTTCAAATCTTAAGTGAATGATCATCGAGATCATTTTCTATACTTTGGGATCGTGATAGGTTACCTTCAATTAATCGACACAAGTTTGTGATTAAGACGAGACCATCCGCTTTTCTTTTTGTGTGGCACGATTCCTTGGAGAACGCTTCACAATATCATTTCTCTATCATGTTTTAGCATAAATATCATTGATTGTGTGACCTCGTATGGCATGATCTTCGTCATAGATTGTGCTACGATGGTTTAGCGCTATAGTGGTCCCGATTCATCCGATACAATAACAATTAACAATTAACAACTAACCACTAACTTTAATTTCTGTCAATATACTCTTGCTTTACTTTTCCGTCGATATGTCTTGTTCATATTATTATCTTATTTCTTCATATTCATACTGTTCATATTATTCATCCTGGCATTTTGTTCATATCTTGTTCGTATTATTCAAAAACACATTAAAACGATCGAAACCCTAAAAACGATTAATTGGTGGACTGTGGTTACTATCCTTTGCAAGGAGAGCTAGATCCAACTCTTGCTCGTGGCTTAGTTTAGGACACCTCGCACACACATAACTTCCTCTTGGGCTACCTGACAATGATACCCTTTAATTCTTGCAATCTAGTGTAACTTACATGTACCCTGCTCCCATTCTAATGTAAGCACTTTACTCGCTTTGTTTTGATTGTGGTTTGTTTACTAGGAGCACCCATAGGAACTAGCATAGACTAAACCATTTTCAAAACACCCTCGTAAGTCGATTGCTCATTAGCATTCACCATCAACCTAATGCACACACTCACACCTTTCGTCATGGTTTCGTTACTAGGAGCACCCCTAGGGACTAGGATCGATTCACACCTTTTTCATACCCTCGATTCATTGTTGAGCCATTTTCAAAACAAATTTTAAGCTGAGTTCCTTTTGCCTCGTAATCAACCTCTTCGCACACGAACACAATCAAACCCTTGATCCAACATCAAGCAGAATTTCTCAATCAAACTTCAAAGTACATAACAATTATTGAAACTCTTTTCAAGGTGAAAAAGAGGAGGATAGAGTCTTCTATCTTTCTCTTCAATTGTTTGGGTGCGAGTTCTCTTACTCGTGTGTGAGCAATTGACACCTCTAAAAACATCTAACTCGACAACATTCACACCATTTTTCTAAGCTCGTCGTCCATTAAAACATCTAATCCATATTCAAACACAATCTCTTTCAAGGTGAAATGGAGGGGGATGAAGTTTTCTATCTTTTTCCTCAATTGTTTGGGGGCGAGTTCTCTTACTCGTGTGTGGACAATTATCACCTCTAAAAACATTAATCAACCAAGTCGTAGTTCCATGAACTACGAACGCTCTGATTCTTTATTCTCGTCCAAATAGAGATACGTAGGCACAAGATTGTGATGATCTTGGCGAGCTCACTTCCATCTTTTTCCGTCATTCCGCGTATACCTTCCCTCCATCTTCCGTTTTCTACCTTTTCTTTTTCCTCTGTTTCTGTTCAAACCTCTATTCCGTAGTCGAACTACGAGCGCTCTGATTTCTCATTCTCGTCCAAATGAGCATACGTAGGCACAAGGGCCCCAATCCTTGGCGAGCACCCTAATCTAAAACCACCCATTTCGCCTTAACACCAATTCCCTTTTATCGTACCTGTCGTAACCCAAAATTTGACCTCCTTTTTTTTTCCTCTTGCATAAGCATGTGCATTCGCATCGCTGACATACACATTCGCATTTTTTCTCTTTGATTTTGTTGCAGGAATATTCAGGTTTTCCAAGCCCGATTAATCATATCCTCACAAGGTCATCACATCATCAAAACAAGCTCAAAATAAAGGTTTCTATACCTATTCATCAAAGCAAGCGGTTAAAAATCGGAACCATGGCCACAGCACCATTTTTCAGTCAAATTTGGGCATTTTTGGCTTGGTTAATCGATTAACCATTTGCAAGGCAAATGTGTTAATCGATTAACACATGCAAATCTTGCAGAATTTGCTGCTTTTTCATGACAGCAACTTCCCCTCCACATTTTGAACTTCTACATTGGTCTAGTAGCATGTGGAACATTCTAGAGTATTCAAGAATTCACTCAAATTTATTCCGATGCATCATTTTCAAATAAGTGCACCATGCTCCTTGATTTCCATGTATGTGAACCTTTGGATGATTGGAGCTTACATTGGGATTGTTACCGAGTTAGTTCTAACTAACCGAGTTAATCGCTTGACCCGGTGAGTCTAGCCTAACTAACTCTTAGCCTAGTTCCAAACCACCCAAAGCTAAGTCCAAACCAAGTTCAAAACCTCTCACACTCCAAACCAAAAGTCTATATAAACAAAGCTTCACTACTTTCACAAAACCTCCACAATTTCCACAACCATTTTCACTCAAATTCCTCACACTTCACTCTCAATCCTCTCACATTCTCTCTGATTTTTCTCTGCTACTTCTTCATCTTCATCTCAATTCTCTTCCAAAACCTCACCAAAGCTCTTAATTCTCCATTGAAGAAAAGATACTTTCACCTTGAAAGTGCTTTTTCTTGAGCTTAACCTTCATCCTCATTCCATTCTATTGGATTTTTGTGGAGCTTTTGTAGCTTTTGGATTCATCTCAAGTGATCATTTCAAGCTTTTTCGGTGATAATTCTCATTTCGGAGTTTTCGTCGTAATTTGCTCGGTTTCGATAAAATTCGGCTACGATTGAAGATTCCGCTGGTTTCTTTGATTATCTTCATCATCTTGCAGTTATACTTGAGTTTCTGGAGTTCTATTAACTTTTGGATTCATCTCAAGTGTTTGCTTCAAGATGCTACGGTTCGAATTCACATTTCGGAACTTCGTCGCAATTTGCTCGGTTTCGATATGATTCGGCTACGTTTGAAGATTTCCTCTGGTTTTCTTTGTTTATCTGCATCAAGATCACTTTGCAACAATCACCAAGCCAAATCTCCGGCTTGTAGGTTGGTAGATCTCACTCATTTTTCTGTTTCGAACGTTTTCGTATCATTCGCGATGTAGTTTCGTTGTTTTGCATGTGAATTGATTATACCATTGCGTGATCCATGATCTTGGCAATTTAATTGATTCCATTGTTGATCATTTGTTATTTTTAAACTTATTTTTCGTGTATAATTGTTTGCCCTAGCATTTGAGTGATTGCACAATCGATAAGTTGTCTAAAAGCACTTTTCAAAAATTGTTTTTCTGCCCCTGTGCCAGTGTTAATCGATTAACACTTTGCAGTGCAAAAGTGTTAATCGATTAACCAGTGTTATTTTGCAAATTTTCAAGTGTTAATCGATTAACACTTTGCAGCGCAAAAGTGTTAATCAAATATTAACACTGAACCAGAAGGCCATTTTCATGCTTTTTCAAGTGTGATTGACATGCTTTCTCATTCTAACTTCCATGGATTGATATGCTTGATATTTATGGATGTTTTAAGAGCTGTTAACCTCTGTTTAAAGCACATTTACATTAATTCAATGTTTGATTTATCAATTCTTGCAATTAAGTGTTCTTGATATTTGTTTGAACATGCTAATTCTTGCACTTTCTTTGATCACAATAACATGATTTTGTGTTGCATTTTGTGTATCACTTGGAACAGTTTTGCACTTTCTCTATTTACTTTGCATTAGGTTTGTTCTCAAGAGAATAAACTTAATCTTGTATAATCAACAATTTACACCTTTTGCTTTAATGGTTTTCCATTCTCTTTGGAAAATTATTAGCATATCATTTACCCTTGATTAATTATTCAAAAATTTATTTCGATTGGTTTATCCTTCCTTTGAGCTTCTCTTTAGGTTTCCTTTAGAGCTTTCTTTCTTTATTCCCCCGCGGATGTCGGAGTTTCGAACGACGCACTGGAGCACTGTACAAATTAGAGATGTTGCGTTGTCCGTCTCAATTTCCACACTATACTTTAAGTGCTAGAGAAGGAATGAGCATGGAATTGTCCTACCCTCATTCTGACTATTTCTTGGGTAAGGGCATTTGGCCCTCTCGTTGAGAATAGTCACCTCTATCCTCAAGCTGTAGTGTTTCTCCTTCCCCAGTTGAGTTGATCCTTGATCACTTGTGCTCATCTGAATCTCTCTTTGATCCATCATCATTTTCTTGGTTAATGTTAGTTCTCTTGGTTTAGGATTGGCTTAATTAGGTAAAACAAATAATAGCAGCAATATTGTAATAGAGAATAGGAAGTATAAAACTTGATAAGAAGAACAGGTACAACTAGATGTCCTTTTGAAATGCCAGAACATGTTGTGTTGAAGTTATTCAACAACTGGAACAACATGTCGAAGAAGATGTCTTATGAGGAAGCATTCGACATCGCGCCTGCTGAGCTAGATTAATGAGATTCAGCTATGTTTTGAATTGTGCAGAATTTTGAGAGAAATTTATGCATTCTATGTGGCGCATTTTTAAAGGTCTAGAAGATTCAATCAGATATCAAGACTTTCTAAATATGGAGACATTTTAGGAAATATAATATTGTATACCTACTTTCTTGGAGTATATTTTGAAGCTTTGTAACAGCTATTGAAGCTGTGTTTGAAGGCCCAAATCCAGTTGGGTACAGGTTATAAATAGAAGGGTTTGTAACCCTGGAAGGGCAGAGCCCAACAAGTAGAAGACTAGGGTTTATCTAGGTAAACCTCCCGACTTGTGGGAAGGTTACCCGTATTCCTCAAAACCTGTAGGTAAGAGGCAGTACGTTATGTTACTTGGAGGAAGCTTTTAAGTAACTCTAAGTTGTGTCTTGGAAAGGTGTAGTCCTTGCTGAATTATTGTATAGGTAAAGAGTCGTTGATGCAGTGGCGGATTGTCAACTGCTAGACATCATTGCGATGATTGGGAGTGAGAAGGGTTTCTCATATCTAGAGAGGATCTAGGTAGAAGGGTCATTGGGTAGTGATTAAGTGATAAGCTGTAAACGGGTAGTTTAGCTTTGAATTGATACTACTAATAGTGGACTTCATCCCTGGCTTGGTAGCCCCCAGAGTAGGTGTGTTCGACCGAACTGGGTTAATAATTCTGTGTGTCTTGCTCTTATCTTTTCAGTACCATGATTTTTGCAATATACCTTGCCCTTAGTGATCATGTCAGACCAGATGTCGAACGGCATGTTCTAGGACATCTGAATTCTGCACATGTACCAGAATTTCAATTGGTATCAGAGCAGGTCATTCTGTTCTGTATCTGGATGAGATCCCAGGGAAGATACTTTCTGGTTCAAGGTCAAGGTAGAAACTTTCTACTAAAAAGTTGTTTGAACTTGGAGTAATTCATATAGGTGTGAGAATGGTCCCTAGAAGTGGAGGATGGACTGTTCGTGACAGGCAGTGGCATGTACTGAAGGCTTGGAGGAGTGGTTGAAAAGCTGTTGTGTTGGGGTTTGATTTATTTTCAAACCTGTGGTATTGTGATGTCACCTGAATTATATTGCTAGGGCTGATATGTGACATCTGAAGGTTTTGAGGAGTTTGTGTTTTGATCCGCTGCGAATCTATCTGAAAACTCCTAAGGTTGTAACTGAGAAGGTTGTTCTTCTCTGAATGTATATCCTATGGTGATGGGATTTATGCAAGACTGCTTCAACTTACAGTTTCAACGATACTTGAAGATTATTGTTCAAGTCCACTCATAAAGGCATTAATAAGTGAAGGTGTTAGGAAGAGAAGTAATTTACTTTTGCTTCTACTCCTAAAAGGACTAATCTCCAATCTTTGATCTCTTGATGTGTTCATTGGAATGATGTTCTATCTTGTGTTAGAACATCACGCCAGAATTGTGGTGAATTCTGTTGTCTGAAGGAATGGTACAGCAGATGCTCTGGGTGCTAAACTAATGTGGTTTGATCACATGAGTTTAGAGCCTACTCCTGATCTGGAAGAGGAGGCATCTGCGTGGTATGTCTAAGAAGGTTCTGGCCCTGGAACTTATCTTAGTTGTGTGAGTTGGTCAAGGTGTAATCAACATACTCCTGAGGTCAGTTTATTTCTGGTCCTTGCTGCAGGGGTGGAGAACTTGAGATTCAAGAAGTATTATCTCTAGCAGACTTCTTCGACATGAAGGTCAAAGATTAAAAGGTCATGTTACTTGGAAGCATGTTCTGAATGATCTTGTGAAGCTAGACTAGTATTGACTGTGCGTGATTCATTCATAGCTTATGCTGCTGTTAAAGGTGATTGGTTACAGATTGGGGAGTTGGATGAGAGAATACTACTCTCATGTTTATGTGATGGTTGTTTCTGGTCCTGAGGCTTAAAGAGGGAAGTTTGGAGATTTGTTTTGGAATGGGGTGTTTTTCCTAGTACAGCTGGATTCTTTTCATGATGTCAAGACCGATGTCTTAACATTTGTTGACAGAACATTCTGCTCAGAATGTTATGGTGTGCTTGTCTCCAGAGATCACAAGTCTCTACTTGACTTATGGACTGGTGTAAGAGTCAAGCAGTAGGTGAATGTGTTCAGCATGTGTGTTAAACAGAGAGTGCGCTCTTAAAGACATGAAGATGAGTCTCATGTTCTCCATTCATTTAAGGCATTCTTCTTGCAAAGGAGTTCTAGTAGTTTTATATAGAGAAAAGTTGATCAGATTGAGAATATTGGTACAAGTGATGATTGTGTTCAACTTGTGAGTTGAACAAAGAGTGAGCTCTTGAAAACATGAAGATGCGTCTTATGTTTTCCATTCTTCAAGGTACTAAGAAGCACATGATAGGGGGAGAGTGTTACAATTCTATGCAGCTGGACGTGTGATTGATAAATCTTCTGTTTTTGGTGTTAGCACTTATTTTGTAGCAGATTAAGAATTTGCAGACATAAGGATTTAGTATGGAACAGAATTTTATTGCATAATTTTTGAAAGCATACAAGATTTGTGAAAACACCATACAAAGGGTCTAAAGGTTATCCCAACCCCCCGAATCAAGAAATGTCTTCCAGTCTTCATCCCATTCGTCATCAGAAGCTTGAAGTTGCACTTGGGTTTTCTTGATGGTCCTCATCCTTGTTTCTGATGTCTTTCGTGTTCGTGTTGCTCCTGAAGATGCTCCAGCTGTGGACAATGTTGTGTCCCTCAACTTCTGAGGATCTGGCTTCTTGTTCTCCTGCATGTGTCTCTTTCCTGCATTCTTGTTAGACTGACTCATGGTTCTTTCCTTGTTGTACTGGTAGTAGCAAGGAGGCTTGGTATTTATAATGGATAAAGAGACCTTGGTTATATCGCCTGACCGATCAAAGCTGTCTTTAGCATGGGAATTTGTTTTTGGCACATTGGATAGAAGAACTTCGTGTCTGGTGCCTTGGTAGAGGCTGCCCTAGTAGGATGAGCCTAGGTCTTGTCTGGTTGTCTTTTGGTTGCTGGTTGTGATCAAGTGGTGTGGTCTTTTGTCTCGTGCTGATGTCCTACATTTTGTTACAACATTTTATTTTGTTGTGTACCATACTTATGGAGTTGGAAGAAGCAGCATTATCGTCTGAAGTGGCAGTTCTAACATAATGGGCAGATTCTAATCTTGATGGCAAGTATCTCTGGAAAACATGGCTACTTTCATGTTGAAGACTCTATCAGGATGTTATAAGGAGGTTTCTTCTAATACAAGTAAAAGGTGGTGGCAGTTCTTATCTTGTGTTGCAAGACATGTGTCTAGAATGTGTGAGAAATCTCAAATCAAGTGGGCTTGTGTTTATTGGACTTGGCAGACCATGTATCCAAAATCAACATGGTGAGGCCTTGCTCAACATTTACCAGAATGTGGCATTATTGGTGTAAGATCATAAAAGGCATTGAATGTTAAGGCTGTTGTCTATAGCCTATTGCAGCTTGTGTGCTGGTCAAGTTTGTGCTGTGTAATGTCAAACATCATGATGGGACATATCATAGTTGTGTGGAGTTAGTGCCTATACTTTTTTCTCTGCTATTTTTGAAGGAATCCAAGAAAATATGCTTGGAATGTATAAGTTTCTGAGGAGTCTTGGGTGGATAACTTTGTGAACAAGCAGACAAACTATTTTGGTAAGATGTCAGAACAGCACTCCAGACATGTTTCCCTGAGCCAAACAAAGGAATATTCTAGACTGTGCATCCAACCACGCGTAAGAAGGGAGCCTAGTAAGTGCTGATTGGTTATGTAAGACTGGTCTAAGAGCTATTAAAGGCGTTCAAAGTCAGTTTGGACGGTGCACCTTGAATTAAGCTACAGTTTTTCCATGCTCAATTAGCATTTTATTTAACCAAGAATTACAGATCGTTAATATCTAAGAAACTGCTCTGCTATTTATAGAGGCTTCTCATATCCTCTACCATCAGGTAAGGGTTGTTCTCATAAACACTATGGGTTTTGTTCGGGTCTGGGTTAGTTGTGCCTGGGTCTGGTCTTGTGATGGCCTCCTTTGTCAATTTTTAGCCAAAAAGGGGGAGAAAAGGATTGTTGCTCAGAGGTTCAGACAGGAGTCTGTGATTGCATATGTTGTACAAACATGCCATAGCAAATGTCTATCATGTTTCTTTTTTGATACCTTTTTATGACCTGTGATCTGAGTTATGAACACAGTTGTGACCTGTGTTCTGAGTTACCAGGAGTGGTGGAGGGTTTGGTCTTAAGTTTCCTCTTATGCCCTACAAAGAGCAATTAAGAGTTCTCTTATTCCACCATTGGTCTTCAAATTTAGAAGAGGTTCCTGGTTTGAGGGGGAGTACAAGCTGGCTTCTGCTATCTTCTTCCTCGTGTGCATCAACAAACTTCAGGATCTTCCTTCCTTTTATCCTGAAGATTGCTGTTCGTTGGTGATGATGCATGCAGTGGATTTCTTCAGAAGGTTGCAAAGAAGATGTCAAACAAAGATGGTGAGACATTATTTTCAAATTGAAGATCTGTTGCTGTGTGCCGTAGACTCTGAACTCTACAGCTGTTATATTTTTGCTGTAAACTCCTGGATTGTAATTATTTGTAGATTATTTGTTTTAGCCAAAATTTGCCAAAGGGGGAGATTGTTAGTTCTCTTGGTTTAGGATTGGCTTAATTTAGGTAAAACAAATAATAGCAGCAATATTGTAATAGAGAATAGGAAGTATAAAACTTGATAAGAAGAACAGGTACAACTAGATGTCCTTTTGAAATGCCAGAACATGTTGTGTTGAAGTTATTCAACAACTAGAACAACATGTCGAAGAAGATGTCTTATGAGGAAGCATTCGACATCGCGCCTGCTGAGCTGGATTAATGAGATTCAGCTATGTTTTGAATTGTGCAGAATTTTGAGAGAAATTTATGCATTCTATGTGGCGCATTTTTAAAGGTCTAGAAGATTCAATCAGATATCAAGACTTTCTAAATATGGAGACATTTTAGGAAATATAATATTGTATACCTACTTTCTTGGAGTATATTTTGCAGCTTTGTAACAGCTATTGAAGCTATGTTTGAAGGCCCAAATCCAGTTGGGTACAGGTTATAAATAGAAGGGTTTGTAACCCTGGAAGGGCAGAGCCCAACATGTAGAAGACTAGGGTTTGTCTAGGTAAACCTCCCGACTTATGGGAAGGTTACCCGTATTCCTCAAAATCTGTAGGTAAGAGGCAGTACATTGTGTTACTTGGAGGAAGCTTTTAAGTAACTCTAAGTTGTGTCTTGGAAAGGTGTAGTCCTTGCTGAATTATTGTATAGGTAAAGAGCCGTTGATGCAGTGGCGGATTGTCAACTGCTAGACATCATTGCGATGATTGGGAGTGAGAAGGGTTTCTCATATCTAGAGAGGATCTAGGTAGAAGGGTCATTGGGTAGTGATTAAGTGATAAGCTGTAAACGGGTAGTTTAGCTTTGAATTGATACTACTAATAGTGGACTTCATCCCTGGCTTGGTAGCCCCCAGAGTAGGTGTGTTCGACCGAACTGGGTTAACAATTCTGTGTGTCTTGCTCTTATCTTTTCAGTACCATGATTTTTGCAATATACCTTACCCTTAGTGATCATGTCAGACCAGATGTCGAACGGCATGTTCTAGGACATCTGAATTCTGCACATGTACCAGAATTTTAGTTAAGATCATTGTTCTTTGGGTTAATAACTCTCTTTGTTTCAATACCCTAGTTTCTTTTCTTGTGGTTAATCATTACTTTTTGATTCCCCAGGAAAGTTTCATTTCCTTTCTTTGGTTAAACACAACCTTTCTGTTAAAAAATCACATTCCCAGGAGTTCGCAACCTTCTCTCGGTTCTTCTCCCTTTGTTTGGTTAATCACTGCTTGTTAGTTAAAACACCAATGTGCACTTCTTCTCAGTTAACCACAACTTACCTGTTAATACACTGAGTTTCCTTTGGGTTAATCACCTTCTCTTGGTTAATCACCCTTTTATCCAGTTAACCACAACCATCCTGTTAAAACATTGAGCCCTTTGAGTTAATCACCTTCTCTTGGTTAATCACTCGTTTTCTTTTCGGTTAATCACAACCTTTCTGTTAAAACTGAATCCCCAGCAGTTAGCAACCTTCTCTTGGTTCGAATACTTGCACCCTTGGGTTAGTAACCTTCTTTTGGTTCAAATACCCTTTCTTCGATCAGGTATTGTTTGTTCAGTCAATATACCGAACTCCTTTAGGTCACAACCTTTGCTTGGTTCCACACCCGTCCTTTGGGTCACGACCTTTGCTTGGTCCCACACCCGTCCTTTGGGTCACGACCTTTGCTTGGTCCCACACCCGTCCTTTGGGTCACGACCTTCGCTTGGTCCCACACCCATCCTTTGGGTCATGACCTTCGCTTGGTCCCACACCCGTCCTTTGGGTCACGACCTTCGCTTAGTCCCGCACCCGCTCTTTGGGTCACGACCTTTACTTGGTCCCACACCCGTCCTTTGGGTCGCGACCTTCACTTGGTCCCACACCTGCTATTTGGGTCACGACCTTCACTCGGTCCTACACCCGTTCCCCGGTTTAGCACTGCTCACCAGATCACTCAGTTTTGCCCCAGCACGTTGATACCTATACTTTCATCCCCACAGAGCCAATCTCTAGCGTTTCACTTCTTGCTATCCCAGTGGAGTTTTCCATTGCTCTTTCTATCGATCTTTCTCTCTTGGTTTTGACACCAATGCTCTTGCTCTTCTCTCTTGGTTTTGGCACCACCCCTTTACCTTGCGCTCTTGGTTTTGACACCATTCCTTGTTTTTCGAGCTCTTTTCCTTTTATCTCATAGTGGAGTTTCTTTCTTGGTTTCGACACCACTCTTGCACGTTATTCTCTGCACAGTTACTATCTTTTCCTTTGCACTCCTTTCTTGGTTATGACACCAATTCTTTTGCACCCCCAGCGGATCTTTCTCTACTTCTTTCACTCTTGGTTTTGATACCTCCTCTCTTTTCCTTTTTCCTTTTTCGTCTTAGTTCCCCGAACTACGGAAGCTCTGATTCTTCATTCATTCGAATGTATGATACGTAGGCACGAGATCGCGATGATCTTGGCGAGCACACTTCCACACTTCCACCCTTCCACCCTTCTTTCTTCCATTCCTTTCTTGTCCCTGGTTCCATGAACTACGAAGCTCTGATTTCCTCATTGCACTATGAGGGTACATAGGCACGAGGACCCCAATCCTCCGCGAGCACTCTTTTTCCTTTCTTTCTTTCTTTTCTTTTCCTTCTCTCTCCTCTTCTTTTAGCTAGAAGCCTTTAGGTAGATAACCCATCCAAGCCTAGTAGCAAGAGAAATGGTTCCCGTCGAGTACGATGGATGCGTAAGGTGCTATTACCTTCCCTTCGCATAACCAATCCCCGTTCCCGTTTCTCTTCCCCTTGGGTTTTATCGATATTTTCCCTGTCCTTTGGGACTAAATAAAGTTCGGTGGCGACTCTGTTGTATCTTTGAGTGTGCGATTCACTCAGGTATAAACCAGCCATCTTCAGTACCTTTTTGCTTTTTGCATTTAATAAGAAAACAAATAAGCATAGCTAACGTTCATCACAATTCGAATTAAGAGGTTCCCGTTGAGTACAACGGACGTGAGGGGTGTTAATACCTTCCTCTTGCGTAACCGACTCCCGAATCTAGAATGTGGTTGCGATGACCATTGTTGTGGTGAGAATCGGATATCAAGCTATTAATTAACTTGAATCACAAAACATGAAATTCACCACCGAGCTTTGATTTATCCAAAGGAAATGGTAAAGAACGAAAACCCTAAAAAGAGAATCTAGGTTCGGGGGTTGGTTATACTAAGGGAAGGTATTAGCGCCCTAAGTATCTATAGTACTCTACAGGAACCTCTTGTTAGTATTTGTGTTATGCTAGAGTTTGCTTGCTAAGGGAAATGTGCTAAGGTAAAGACCTAGGGTATGTACACTAAGTATGGTCTAAGGGTGTAAAAAGAAAATGTGGAATCCGAGAAGGTATCGGATGTAAAGGAAAAAGATGAAAAAGAAAGGTAGCTCGCTAGGATCTCGCAATCCTATGCCTACGTATTCTCAAGGTGAACTTGAGAAATCAGAGCAATCGTAGTTCCCCTTAATAGGAGTGAGGAACTCTTGATTGTGGTCAAGGTTCCAAGGGAAAGTAGGGTCTGACAGCAAGACACCTACGTGGAGTGCGGCGACTCCAAACCCAAGGCTAGGTAAAACGGGGAAGAAGTCTCGATCGCGCGACGGCGTGAGATAAGGGGGGTGAGGGACAAGGCTATCCTAAATGACGCGGCGGTCAACGGGAATGACCCCTTTCCTTTGGAATGAAGTAGGCAGAGGGACAAGTGTATGATAAACAGCAATATGTATAGTAGACGCAATAAGCATTAAATTAAAATGAATATTAGGAATACAGCTAAAAATAAAAATGAGAGTAGTCAAGATTAAAAATAAAATAAATAAAAAATCTAAATAAATAGAGTCTAACTAAAGCTAAAATGGATTAAAATCTAATTAAAAGCTATTTAACTAAATACTAATAAAAATTAGTTAACTAAATCTAAAAATAAATGACTAACTCTAATCACTAATTCTAAATAAAGCTAATTCTAAAACAATAATTCTAATAGGAAAATAAAGTAACAAATTAAACTAGAACTAAATTAAAACTAATACAAAAAATAAAATCTAGTAAGAACTAATTAGCTAAATAAAATATTTCTAACTAAAATGATTACTAAATAATTTCTAAATAAACTAATTAAGAAAACTAATCAAAGGTTAATTGACTAAACCTAATTAAACTAAACTAGTTTCTAATCCTAAAAAACTAACTAAATTAACTGAAATTAAATGAAAAGTTGGAGGTGCATTAAAACTCGGAGCTTAAAGCCCAATCTGCTGCTGGCCCAGAACCCAAGTCCAGCGAACCGGGTCGGAAGACCCCTGAACCGGCCCAGTTTCTAATTGTAAAAGGGAAATGAAAAGAAAACCTAGAAGTAAGTTTCTCTTGCAACGCATCATGAAAAACAAACGTTCTCCACATCAAACAAACTCACAAATAGGCAGATCCTCAGAAAGCAAATGGATCGAGACAAGAAAAAATTCTCAGAAATTCAACCGCCCGTGTCTCCTCTTCAATTTTCCGTTTCTTTCTCTCTCGACTCCGTGCGTGCTCTTTTGTTGGCGATCTTGCTTTTGTTTGTACAACGGCAACGGAAGGTTTCCGATGACGTAAATGGTGGCGATTTGGATTCTGTGGTTGGCTGCGAATCATTTACTCTCTTCCATCTGGTTCAAACTCATGAGCGCTACTTCACCAAGTGACCTCTGTTCCCACGGCGATTCACTTTCACGGTTGATTTCTCTGTTCCGGTGTTTTGAAAAGGGTGGAAAAATGGTTGTGAGGAGTGGGAGTTCGGTGTGATAATGGTGCTTGGTTATTTGAAGGATGTGAGGTTATGGAGGTTGAGAGTTTAAATATTGAGCAGTGGTGATGAAGTTTGAATGGAGTTTTTGGTTTGATTTTGAAGATGATGATGAGAAGCGCAGTGGTTTGGGAGTATGTATGTGCAGTGAGTGAGGTTGCAAATTATGGAAGGTATGTGGCCGATAGTGTTCCTGAAGATTGTTTTTTTTTTGAATATTTGAAGGTGAGTCTTGGTGGATTTCGAGTTGTGTGTTCTTTAATTCTCAAGTTCTTTCTGCTGAACCCCTTTTATGAAGAATGAAGTAGGGGCCAGTTATCATAGGTGATTCCCTCTTCTTGTCTCGAAAACAAAACTCATTCAATCCCTTTCAATTTTCAGGGAGTTTGTCCTGTTATTATTGTTGAGTCTTTGTTGGTACAGGGAGTAAGGCACGGTTTGATGCAGGGACTTGGTTTTGGGATAACAACATTGTGTTGTTGTTGTGAGCAGCAGACTATGTCGCAGGGGTCTTTGGAATTTTGTAAGGTTTGTACAGTTTTGACAAGGCGTGTTGGAGCAAGTGGTTTGGCATAGGTTGTAGCATGATCTGTTTCGTGTAACTGTGGCAACAGTATGATGCGCAAGCTACTCTTCTGGCAGCAAGGGAGTACTTGGTCCAAGTTGTAGTGTAGCAAGGTTTAGTAGACAAGGGATTTGCATAAAGCTGATCTTTGAAATTTCTTTTTTTTTGAAATGTATACAAACTTTTTACTATATATATATTTTTTAAAATTTTTTTATAGAATTAGAACCTAATCTAAAATAAAATAAGCAAACTTACATTAAAATAAAATCATGATCAAAATTAAATTAAATTAAACTAATAAAAATAGATTAACTAAATTAAAAAAACATACTAGTATTTAAAAGAAAAACTAAATGAGAAATAATCTAACTAAAACTAAATTTAAAATTAAACTAAACTAAATCCTAAATAAACCTAAGAGAACTATTTAACTAAATATTAATAAATGTAATAATTATAAAATCAAGAATGGCATGGAAGAAGAAAGTGCATGATTAATGATATGCTTAAATGAAAATACAAAACAGAGATCGATTAAAATGATATACAAATGATCAGAATATCGGAGAGTAAAATTTGGGCTATGACAGTTGCCCCTATTTAAATATCTTCACCGGATGACATGAGTGATGATAGTTCTCGTGAAATCATGGTGAAAGGTATTTAAATATAGATAACCGAAAATTTTTCCCTCAGCTGCACTGACATGGGATGCTATGGACCAAAGAAACAAACTAAGATGCTGACATGCTATGAACTGTAATATGATGAAATGGTGGAATGATAAATGCAGAAATGCAGACAAGGACAAAGTCCACACAGTGAGCAATCACTCACTGGGGATGACAACAACACTGGGGAAAATCTAAAGTGATGACGCAACTGGTTCAAGCATGACCGGCTGACACTTTAGAAAGAAAAGATAACACAAGATCCTCAAATGGAAGCAGCACCGGGAAGGCGGTCTCCACTGGGGAATCAAAAGTCACCATCCATGAATGGGAATGGTTGGAAAAGAGTCACGACATCCAGAAGATCATTGAATGAGGTGAGGAGGAAACTGGGAAATACATGAGACAAACAAATATCAGAGGTATTCAGAAAAGCATTGAATAAACTCTGGGAAACAAACTGACAACAGAGACATTCAGAAGAGCATTGAATGAACTCCGGGAAGCATATCAGAGATATTCGGAAAAGCATCAAATAAACTCCAACACACATCCAGAAAAGCATTGGATGGAGAATGGAAACAAACTCGAAAACATTCAGTAGCCGCTAACCAAAGTCAGAAACAAATTGAAGACATCTAGAAGAGCATTAGATGAAGACAAGAATTTTGAAGATACATCTTAAACATTTAGAAGAGAAATAAATGTACGGGAAAAGGGTTTTGAAGACATATCTGAATGAGCATCAGATAAGCGGCATTATTTTGGGAAGAACATCAGAAAGAGAAAGGCACATCCGGAAAAGCATCAGATGATGAAAGCAATGTCATTCCAGAAAAGTATCAGAATAAACAAAGTGATTATCTGGAAAAACATCAGATAAGTTCTGGAAGAACATCGGAACAAAAGACTCAATCTGGAAAAACATCAGATAAGTTCTGGAAAAACATCAGAAAAAGAGACACATCCGGAAAAGCATCAGATGGTAAAAAGGAATGAAATTCTGGAAAAACATCAGAATTACAAAGGACTATCTGGAAAAACATCAGATAGGTTCTGGAAAAACATCAGAACAAAAGACTCAATCTGGAAAAACATCAGAAAGAGAGACACATCCGGAAAAGCATCAGATGGTAAAAAGGAATGAAATTCTGGAAAAACATCAGAATTACAAAGGACTATCTGGAAAAACATCAGATAGGTTCTGGAAAAACATCAGGAGCAAAAGACTCAATCTGGAAAAAAATCAGAAAGAGAAAGGCACATCCGAAAAAGCATCAGATGATGAAAGCAATGTCATTCCGGAAAAGCATCAGAATAAACAAAGTGATTATCTGGAAAAACATCAGATAAGTTCTGGAAGAACATCAGAACAAAAGACTCAATCTGAAAAAAATCAGAAAGAGAGACACATCCAGAAGAGCATCAGATGAAGAAAGCAAAATATCTGGAAAAACATCATATAGGTTCTGGAAGAACATCAGAACAAAGGACTCAATCTAAAAAAAACATCAGAAAGAGAGACACATCCGGAAGAGCATCAGATGAAGAAAGCAAAATATCTGGAAAAAAATCAGATAGGTTCTGGAAGAACATCAGAACAAAGGACTCAATCTGAAAAAAAAAACATCAGAAAGAGAGACACATCCGGAAAAGCATCAGATGATAAAAGAAATGTCATTCCGGAAAAGCATCAGAATAACAAAGGGTTATCTGGGAAAACATCAGATAAGTTCTGAAAGAGCATCAGAACAAAGGACTCGATCTAGAAAAACATCAGACTGAGACAAAAACAACATCCAATAACGGCATTGGATACAAAAGAGGAACAGACATATCTGAAAAACAATCGGATAAAAAAGGTCATATCTGGAAGAACATCAGATAGACACGACAATATCTGTTTGGTAGGTGCCAAGTGAGTTGGATTTTGATCACAATGTAAGACGTGGATAACAACACGACCTCGGGAGAAATGCAAATAAGGATGAAACACTCATGCTATGCATATGGTATAAATTATGCAGATGATATATGATCAAATGCAAATGCAAATGTAGATGCTGATGACACAGCACGACTCTTGAGAAAAGACAAGACTAGAAGACTGATTCCTCAACACGGAGATCGCTGCCATTCTGCTTGGGGACTAGGGATGTTATTACTGAACACATCTCTGCGACTCTGGTAAACTGTATCAAGTGATGATCCTTAAAGGGAGGATGAAGAGCTGTTTGGGAATTCTTCAAGTTAACGGCCCCAGACTAACCGGTTGTTGTAGATAAACTGATCATTGCTTCAGCTTTATTGATTCTGAAATGACTGTTTCACGGCACACTTGAAAAGCTTGCCCCAGTCTGAGTCTTGAAAGATGATTATTTTACTGTACATTGGGAAAGCTTTCCCCAGCCTGAGTCTTGAAAGATGATTATTTTATTGTACACTGGGAAAGCTTGCCCTAGCCTGAGTCTTGAAAAAAAATCTCCTGTACAAACCAATTCTGAGAAGTCGCTATTAAACCACAAATCTTGAACTGATTCTCAATAGGATATGGAAGGAACTTGCCCCTGATTGGATCACCGACCAAGTTTCTTAATTGTTTGAAAATTCCTTGAGATGAAAGCCAGTTTGCAAACAAAAATGTTCATACAAACATAGTAAATGCAGAGTTCATGCAATTTTTGAAATCAAAATTATTTTGAAAAAGGCGAAGTATATGATTCATTAGTCAGAATACGGTGGTTCAAGACATTTAAAAGTGAAAGGTAAAGCACAAGGCGTGATGCCCAAAATAGATGTTCTGCAAAGATCTTTTAGAGTCAGTTTACGCAACCTTGTTGTAGTATGCTTTCAAAATAACCTCGCTTCAATTAGGTCTTTTGAGGGTTATAACGTGGCCTGGTTCACGGTTTAAGAAACAAAGGATAAAGGCTCAAAGTTTATTTGTGACCCACCCAATCTACGTGATGATCTTCAGTCCTATGATCAGTTAACTCAAACTATGCACTCAAATTTCCATGAGTTAGGAATTGCACTGATGATAGTAATGATGATTCAGAAGTAAAGGGGCTTTGAAATGACAGTCATTGCTTCTCACAACATTTTGTTGTTTTTTGGTGAGGACCTCACTCAACTCGTTTTATCTTTGAGGATTTTGGTAACCTCTTGAATGATTTTTGTTATCCCTAACTTTTGCCTGAACTGTGTCATTTGAGCTTACAGCCAGCAGGATGCCCCAATTTTTGCCTAAGTCTCCTTCATAGGTTTTGACTTAGTGGGCTTTTATTTATTTTTTTTTCTTTTTTTTAGTGACTGTCTGGCTTAATGATTACAGTGAACCATCGTTGGCGTTTGACTTGAAAGACATCTTCGACACTTGCTTGTTGTGTGCGAAGGAACATTTGTGAACTTTGTCGAAAGGCGTCTTGAATGCTACTCTTGTATTTGAATGCACAATCAAGTTAATTGAGAACTACCCTGCCCCAGGTTAAGATTGCGGGTTTTTATTTGTAAAGAAAAGAAACTCCTACTTCAAGGCTCAAAGGGGTTGATGAGGGGTTATCTTCCTTATTCCTCCAGTGTTTAGGGATTGAAACAATGCCTTACATCGTCAGAAAAGTCTTGATCTGAAAGCATACTAACAGCAATTATGGGTATAACGTTTTCATCACCCTTCCTCCAATCTTTGCATAATCAACAGAAAGTGGACAAGAGAAATTTTTTTGAAAGAGAAAGAATTTAAGAAGTAAATAGCAGACACAAATGAATTAAATCAAAAAGTTGTAATTGCTCATTTCATTAATTGTGAAAGTACAAACATAGTTGAAAGCAAAAAGCTATTACAAAATAAAGAAAATGCAAACAACAAGAAACAAAGGCCTAGTGACTAATCAACACAAGGATGAGCTGTCCTGTCTGAAACACTGGCTTTTAGGAGGATAGCATGCTGAAGTCGACTGAAGCTTCACTTGGCGTGCCCCGGTAGAAGGTTGTTCTGGACATTGGGATTATCACGAAAGCTAAGAGTTCCAGTCTTAATCAAATCATGCACTCTAGCCTTTAGTGCATAGCAATTTTCCAAGTCGTGGCCTGCGACACCTTCATGGAATGCACAGTGGAGATCAGATCTAAATCCAGCTGGAAGAGGTAAAGGCCTTGTGGTAATCAAACCCTGCTCAACCAGACCAGGATACAGTTCAGTGTACTTCATTGGAATAGGATCAAATTGATTCCTATTACGGTACTGGTTCTGTCCAACAGCCGGACGTTGAGGAGCTTGAGCTGGTCGTGGAGCATTAATCACGGGAGTAACAGTAGCAACGACAGGGCGAATAGTATACTGAGGTTGGGGACGAGACCTTCTTGTTTCAACCATGATAGCATTAGTCTGATCTTCCCTCTTCTTCTGAAAGTTCCCATAGGATTTCTTCACAGCATTAGAAGATTCAGCAACCTTGGACACTTTTCCATTCTTAAGTCCTTCCTCAAGTCTTTGTCCAATAGTAACCAAATTAGTGAAGTTGGAGGAAACACTTCCAATCATCTTTTCCTAATAAAATGGGGACAAGGTATCCATGAACATTCCAGTCAATTCCTTCTCAGCCAAAGGAGGTTCAACCTGGGAAGCCAACTCTCTCCAGCGCTGAGCATACTCCTTAAAAGATTCCTTATCATTCTGAGACATGTTTTGCAGCTGACGGCGATCAGGAGCCATGTCGAGGTTATACTTGTACTGCTTCATAAAGGCATTTGTGAGGTCTTGGAAGGAGTGAATGGAGTTTTGCTCGAGACCCATATACCATTTGAGTGATGCTCCACTCAAGCTGTCTTGAAAACAGTGGATAAGTAACTTCTGATTCTTGGCATGAGTAGTCATCCTGCGAAGATACATGACCAAATGAGCTCTTGGGCAAGAGTGACCCTTGTACTTCACAAAATCTGGAGTTACGAACTTAGCAGGTATAACAAGGTCTGATACTAAGCACATGTTGTCTGCATCCACATTAAAGGAATCAGTACCCTCAACGACTTTGAGTCTCTTCTCTATGCTCTGAAACTGCTCTCGAACAACTTCAGGTTCAACAAAGTCTTCACGGTCTTCACCTTGAGCACTGGTAGCATTGTACTCATAGAGGGGATTCTCGAAAGAAGCTCGAACAGTCTGTGGAACAACATGGACCACGGGTCTGGGCTCGGCGAAAACAGGAGCTTGAAAGACAGGCATAACAGTCTGACCAACCATATCAGTAGATGCAAGAGGTGGAGAATAGTTGTGTGGCAAACTAAACTCTGGCCAAGTTGAAGGTGGCATCTGAACTGGTGGAGGATCAGCGCTTGAAACTTCCTGGATGACAGTCCTTTGGGGTTGCTCTCCCCTAGCAATCAAAACTTGAATCATCTCAGTGAGTTTGGTCACGCTTGACTTAAGGTCATCGATCTCCATCCGGACCTCAGCATTGTGTACCTCTTGCTCTGACATCCTTCGTCTGTAGTTAGCTCTAGTCCGGTATTGGTGTCAAGGAATCAGCTTGACGACTCACGGGTGACACTGGAAGATAGAGACCATTGGAAATGAGTAACTGAACAGGCAGACGCATGCAATGAATCATCCAAAGATGCAAATGATATGCAATGCAATGCAAACAGGATACAAAACACATGCAACAGGATTAAGGGTTCGAGATCACAACATGAAGTCCAGGTAAAGAACCAACCACAGGGTGTGTACTAGGGTTCTTGTATCTGTAGAGCAAGGTTCTAAAGAGTTCCCAGAGTCGACAACCCATCTTTCGGATTTTATCAATTTCCCAATTGCTTGGTGATCGATAAAATCCTCAAGAGAGTCTCGTCTGAGCGTAGTATCGCGTAGCAACCATTTAGGATTACTCCCTCATAGTCATCGCACTACATCTTAAAAGGCCAAGTGGGGTAAAGGGTAACTAATGGTCATCAGTATCCCTGACACCAAGGTTGAAAGTGGCAACGCATTCACAATTGCTCGTTCAGCATATACCACCCCCAAGAAGGCCTCAACTGAGTGTGGAACCTCAAGTCAACTCCTTTGGGATTTCTCCCTCGAAGTTTCCTTGACTATGTCCACGATCCTATCATATGTGTACGCTCAAGTCCGGGTTAGGACTTATCCTCACCACTCAAGGTAGCAATCCTGCACACAAAAAAACCCAAGCACAAGTAGATATATATATACAGATATGAATATGTACAGATATACAAACAAGCAAGCATGTAAGATAACACAAATACAAATAAAGTGGGCTTAAACCTCTTAGATGATTCCTCAGTGAAGTCGCCATTTCTGTTGCGGTGAGAATCGGATATCAAGTTATTAATTAACTTGAATCACAAAACATGAAATTCACCACCGAACTTTGATTTATCCAAAGGAAAGGGTAAAGAACGAAAACCCTAAAAAGAGAATCTAGGTTTGGGGGTTGGTTATACTAAGGGAAGGTATTAGCACCCTAAGTATCTGTAGTACTCTACAGGAACCTCTTGTTAGGATTTGTGTTATGCTAGAGTTTGCTTGCTAAGGGAAATGCACTAAGGTAAAGACCTAGGGTATGTACACTAAGTATGGTCTAAGGGTGTAAAAAGAAAATGTGGAATCCAAGAAGGTATCAGATGTAAAGGAAAAAGATGAAAAAAAAAGGTAGCTCGCTAGGATCTCGCAATCCTATGCCTACGTATTCTCAAGGTGAACTTGAGAAATCAGAGCAATCATAGTTCCCCTTAATAGGGGTGAGGAACTCTTGACTGTGGTCAAGGTTCCAAGGGAAAGTAGGGTCTGACAGCAAGACACCTACGTGGAGTGCGGCGACTCCAAACCCAAGGCTAGGTAAAACGGGGAAGAAGTCCCGATCGCGCGGCGGCGTGAGATAAGGGGGGTGAGGGACAAGGCTATCCTAAATGACGCAGCGGTCAACGGGAATGACCCCTTTCCTTTGGAATGAAGTAGGCAGAGGGACAAGTGTATGATAAACAGCAATATGTACAGTAGACGCAATAAGCATTAAATTAAAATGAATATTAGGAATAAAGCTAAAAATAAAAATGAGAGTAGTCAGGATTAAAAATAAAATAAATAAAAAATCTAAATAAATAGAGTCTAACTAAAGCTAAAATGGATTAAAATCTAATTAAAAGCTATTTAACTAAATCCTAATAAAAATTAGTTAACTAAATATAAAAATAAATGACTAACTCTAATCACTAATTCTAAATAAAGCTAATTCCAAAACAATAATTCTAATAGGAACATAAAGTAACTAATTAAACTAGAACTAAATTAAAACTAATACAAAAAATAAAATCTAGTAAGAACTAATTAGCTAAATAAAATATTTCTAACTAAAATGATTACTAAATAATTTCTAAATAAACTAATTAAGAAAACTAAACAAAGGTTAATTGACTAAACCTAATTAAACTAAACTAGTTTCTAATCCTAAAAAACTAACTAAATTAACTGAAATTAAATGAAAAGTTGGAGGTGCATTAAAACTCGGAGCTTAAAGCCCAATCTGCTGCTGGCCCAGAACCCAAGTCTAGCGAACCGGGTCGGAAGACCCCTGAACCGGCCTAGTTTCTAATTGTAAAAGGGAAATGAAAAGAAAACCTAGAAGTAAGTTTCTCTTGCAACGCATCATGAAAAACAAACGTTCTCCACATCAAACAAACTCACAAATAGGCAGATCCTCAGAAAGTAAATGGATCGAGACAAGAAAAAATTCTCAGAAATTCAACCGCCCGTGTCTCCTCTTCAATTTTACGTTTCTTTCTCTCTCGACTCCGTGCGTACTCTTTTGTTGGCGATCTTGCTTCTGTTCGTACAACGGCGGTGGAAGGTTTCCGATGACGTAAATGGTGGCGATTTGGATTCTGTGGTTGGCTGGGAATCGTTTATTCTCTTCTGTCTGGTTCAAACTCACGAGCGCTACTTCACCAAGTGACCTCTGTTCCCGCGGCGATTCACTTTCACGGTTGATTTCTCTGTTCTGGTGTTTTGAAGGGGGTGGAAAAATGGTTGTGAGGAGTGGGAGTTTGGTGTGATAATGGTGCTTGGTTATTTGAAGGTTGTGAGGTTATGGAGGTTGAGAGTTTAAATGTTGAGCAGTGGTGATGAAGTTTGAATGGAGTTTTTGGTTTGATTTTGAAGATGATGATGAGAAGCGCAGTGGTTTGGGAGTATGTATGTGCAGTGAGTGAGGTTGCAAATTATGGAAGGTATGTGGCTAATAGTGTTCCTGAAGATTGTTTTTTTTTTTTTGAATATTTGAAGGTGAGTCTTGGTGGATTTCGAGCTGTGTGTTCTTTTCTTCTCAAGTTCTTTCTGCTGAACCCCTTTTATGAAGAATGAAGTAGGGGTCAGTTAACATAGGTGATTCCCTCTTCTTGTCTCGAAAACAAAACTCATTCAATCCCTTTCAATGTTCAGGGAGTTTGTCCTGTTATTATTGTTGAGTCTTTGTTGGTACAGGGTGTAAGGCACGGTTTGATGCAGGGACTTGGTTTTGGGATAACAACAGTGTGTTGTTGTTGTGAGCAGCAGACTATGTCGCAGGGGTCTTTGGAATTTTGCAAGGTTTGTACGGTTTTGGCAAGGCGTGTTGGAGCAAGTGGTTTGGCATAGGTTGTAGCATGATCTATTTCGTGTAATTGTGGCAACAGTATGATGCGCAAGCTACTCTTCTGGCAGCAAGGGAGTACTTGGTCCAAGTTGTAGTGTAGCAAGGTTTAGTAGACAAGGGATTTGCATAAAGCTGATCTTTGCAATTTCTTTTTTTTTGAAATGTATACAAACTTTTTACTATATATATATATTTTTAAATTTTTTTATAGAATTAGAACCTAATCTAAAATAAAATAAGCAAACTTACATTAAAATAAAATCATGATCAAAATTAAATTAAATTAAACTAATAAAAATAGATTAACTAAATTAAAAAACATACTGGTATTTAAAAGAAAAACTAAATGAGAAATAATCTAACTAAAACTAAATTTAAAATTAAACTAAAATAAATCCTAAATAAACCTAAGATAACTATTTAACTAAATATTAATAAATGTAATAATTATAAAATCAAGAATGGCATGGAAGAAGAAAATGCATGTTTAATGATATGCTTAAATGAAAATGCAAAACAGAGATCGATTAAAATGATATGCAAATGATCTGAATATCGGAGGGTAAAATTTGGGGTATGACAACCATGTTCTTATCTCTTTAAAGGTTTTCTCGATATTTTTATTTCCCTCTTTTGGGATAAATAAAGTTCGGTGGCGACTCTGTCGAACCACAATTTTCTTCCACGCCTTTTGCGCGAGGATCATATTTTTGATTGCGTGTTTTTCGAGGTGCGATAGCTGGCGACTCTGCTGGGGATGACATTGCTCAATGCAAGAGAGAGTTAAGCCTATCTTAGTTCAAATTGCGAGCTCGTTAGCTTCAATTATTTTTTTTCTTCTCGTTTATTCGTTTATTTGCTTTCCTATCCTTATCTTTCTTGCTATTACTTATTGTGACATTGTTGGGCTTCTCTGATTTTGGGTGCTTTGTGAGATGGCTCTATACCCGAGTCTGAGTAAAACCCTAGGATTAAGATGATGGTTGTGTAGTTTAGACTTGCGTGGAGTCTTTCGCGTGAGGCCGATACGAAAACCCCACTTGGAGTATATTCCCTTGGAAATGTTATCATTTTGATGTTCCTTGGTCACGATGATAACATTTTCGAGCCTGAATCGTCGATCCCAAGGACCATTAACACGTTCAATCCATGGTGGTTGGTAGTGTTAACTCCTTTTGGGTTAATACGAAAGCCTCAATCAGATGAGATCCCTTGAACATATTACTTCCTGGCAGTAATATTTTCAACCTCGATCTATGACTCTGAGAACCTTTCTTAGAACCCGTGTGTCGGTGGTTATGTAGTTGACGCCTACGAGGAGTCTTTCTCGTGGGGAATATACGAAAACCTCACCTAGAGGAGACCATTTCGAGGATATTATCATCTGATGAGACTTCGTTATGACTATAATGTCTTTGAAAGATATCCATGACTCTGGGAACCTACCCATCTTAGAATCCACCTGTGGGATTTCCTTTGATCAGAGACCTTGGTTGTTGACCCGTTCCTCCAGCTAACATCAGAATTGATCGAACTTGTGATCCTGGATTCTTGCATTTTGCATTGCATCCATGCATGTCATTACATTGCATTGCATCAGTTATGCCTCTTACATTTCATATCAACATCAGAAACCCATATCATGTTCCTTAATCTCCAGTAAATCAAGCTGATTCCTCGACACCCGTACGCAACTCGAGCCAATACTAGACGAATGACAGAACAGATTCAACAACACCAATCCACCTTCAGAGATGAATTAGACTCTATCAAAGGCAAGATCAACCAGATTCTCGAAGCCATCACTATGGCCAGAAAGGAAGAAGAACTGCGTGAAACTGCTGCCGCCAACAACAATGTGTCTGTGCAAGGATCTACCTCGAGGATCTCTGTTCTTGTTCCCAACCCTATCACTAATGGGATACCAAAGGAAAAAATAGGGTTGTTCTTGGGAACCTGAAGGCGAATGCTATTTTCTTGTAACTCATCTGTAATCTCTTATAACAACTTTCTGAGTAAAGTGAATTGAAGAGCTGTTCTCTCCCCCAAAGTAGATCGTTTGATCGAACTGCGTAAACAAACCTTCAATTTTTTTCTTGCCTTATTATGTTATATTATCTGTGTATAGATTATTATTGCTGAAAACCATTTATTTTGGTTGCTATTGTTCTTTGCCTCATAAATTGATATTGAATTTTGTCGTAATTCACAACATGTGGTGCGGTGAGCGTGGAGCAAAGAGATATTATTGACAAGTGAGCACCATAGTTAGTAGATGGATAATCGAGAAATTTTCCGTTAACAACGACTTCGGGTTGTGGAAAATTAAGATGCAAGAAATTTTAATTCAAGAGAAGTGTATCGATGCTTTGAAGAGTGAAGCATTGATGCCTGCAGGACTTACACAGGTACAGAAGACCGAGATGGTGGATAAGGCCAGGGGTACCATTATCTTGTGCCTCGGGGATAAAGTTCTAAGAGAAGTCGCCAGGGAGCAAACTGCGGTTGCTTTGTGGGAAAAACTTGAATCATTGTATATGACAAAGTCTTTGGCTCACAGGTTGTATCTGAAACAACAACTCTATTCATTTAGAATGGTGGAGAACAAATCCATAGTTGAGTAGCTCACAGAATTTCACAAGATTATTGATGATCTTGAGAATATTGAAGTAAATATTGATGATGAGGACAAGGCTTTGCTCTTGTTGAGTTCATTACCCAAATCCTTTGAGCACTTTAAGGATGCCCTTCTTTATGGTAAGGAAGATACTATTATTTTGGATGAAGTCCAGACGGCGGTGAAATCCAAAGAATTTTCAAAGTCGAAAGATTTGAAGATTGAAGATAGTGGTGAAGGCTTAAATGTGTCAAGATGAGGAGGTGAGTGTAAAGGGATGTCCAAATCAAAGCGGTCTGACAAGTCAAAGTTTAAATGTTTTAATTGTTAGAAAATCGGTCACTTTAAAAGGGATTGTCCTGAAAGAAAGGTCAATGAAGATTCTGTTCAAGATGTAGTTCCATTGGGTGAGGAAAGATATGAGGATGCTGAAACACTAATAGTATCGAGTTTGGAAACTGAAGATAGTTGGGTCATTGACTCAGGTTGCTCTTATCACATGTGTCCAAGAATAAAATACTTTGAAACTTTGAAGATGGTGCAAGGTGGAGTAGTTCGCCTTGGTAATAATAAGGCATGCAAGGTTCATGGTATTGGTACGATCAGATTTAAAATGTTTAATGATCCTGAACTTCTTATTCACAATGTGAGGTATATTCCAGAACTCAAGCGAAATTTGTTATCTATAAGTATGTTTGGTGATCTAGGCTGTTGTACTAGAGTTGAATGTGGAGTGTTGAAGATTTTGCGTGATGAATTGGTTATTACTAAAGGGTCTAAAATATGTGGTCTATATATTTTATAAGGTTCAAATGTTATTATTCATTCATCGTTAACTAGTGGAGCCTTTCATGACAAGGAAGAGCTATGGGATTTGGGTTTAAGTCGTTATGAATGCCTTGAGAAAGTTTCAGAGGAGTATAATGAATTTTGCAAAAATCAAGGGATAAAAATGCATGTTACCGCTGAGTTGTTATTGAGTTTTTGGGGAAGAGCTGAGGTTAAAACAACTTACTTGGTTTGAAGAGAATTTCTTTAAAAGAAGAATAGTGAAAACCAAGGGCGAAACCTGGGAGAAACTATAACGGAGAAAACTCAGTTTGAAGTGGAGTTTCCTACTATGGATGCTAGCAGTAGTGATGGAATGGTTACAGAGATCTCTGATTATCATTTGGCTCATGATAAGGTAAGGAGGGTTATTGTAGCATCTCAAAGGGACGATTATGCTAGCCTTGGATATTATGTTTTTAATGTGGCTGAAAGACTGCAAAATAAAAGAAGAAAAACCTTCAGGGAGGCATTTGAAAATAGGTGGAGTCAAGGGTGGTTGAAAAATCATACTTGTAGGCTTGTTAAGTTACATAGGCAGAAAAGGGTAATTGAGAATAAGTGGATGCAAGTTGCGAGATCAAGATTCAAAGGTTGCTTGAATTTGATCAAAGTTATTGATTAAAGTTTCAACTTGGTAAAGAGCAGCAATGTTGTTGATTGTTAAATTGGTATCAACACGGTTTAAAGTCAAGGTGGAGATTGTTGTAAATGTGCCTTAAAACATTTGTTGATGAAGAGAAAGAAAACATATTTTGGAGATTGCATTTACCGCAAAAATCAGAAGTTTTAAAAAGTCGGACGAAAAGTCAAGGGAAAAAAATTGTACGATGAATAGTGTTATCTGTACGGATGAATAGTGGCATCCGTACGGTGAATAGTGTTGTCTGTACGGTGAATAATGTTTTTGATTTTTCGGGCTTTTTTGATTCCGTCCATGAATCCGTGTGATTTTGGGCTTTGTTTGTTGGGTATTTGATATTATAAATATGTATCTCTTATATGTTTGGTGTGTGACAATCTTAGAGTTTATACCAACAAGGGAAAGCAAGGGTTTAAAGGTATAGCATAGGCTTTCAGCTATTCACAAGGAAAACCTTATAAAAGCAAAGGTTTAGGGAAACCTTTAGAGTTGTTTAAGGTTATTGTGAAACACTGTTACACCTTGGGTTTGAGTGATTCATATATTGAGAGTTGGAGAGGTTGGGAAACACTTGGGTAGAAAATAGGGTTGTTCTTAGGAACCTGAAGGCGGATGCTATTTTCTTATAACTCATCTGTAATCTCTTGTAACAACTTTCTGAGTATAGTGAATTAGAGAGCTACTCTCTCCCCTAGAGTAGATCGTTTGATCGAACTGCGTAAACAAACCTTTGATTTTTTTTTGCATTATTCTGTTATATTATCTGTGTATAGGTTATTATTGCTGAAAACCATTTATTTAGGTTGCTATTGTTCTTTTCCTCATAAATTGATATTGAATTTTGTCGTAATTCACAACAAGATTCACAACATAGGTGTTTAAGGACCGGTGACAAATCTTAGCATAAAAGTTTTGGACAACCTACAAGACATTCCATTTTGGTAATTACTTTTGTTGTTTAATCAATGGATTTAGTTTTGTTTTGAAATTATAAGGTTTGTCCAATTTTGGCTTTGCATTTGTTGTAAATAATTATTCTTCTGTGATATGGTTCTATAATGCAGGAACAATATTTCTATTTCAGAAATCTCCAAAATATGGTTCTGTAGGTACAAACGAAAATATAAAAAAAAAAGTTTTAGCCCCTTAGTTTTTAAATAAATCCGACGTAATAATATAGGGATATTACCTTGGTTTTTAAATAAAACTGAGATGTTTGGCTGGGCGCGCCATCCAGCTTTGTAAATAATAAAAATGCATATGTTGTTGTTTGAACCCATGATCAGATAACTTACTCTTCGATGTTTAAATAACCGAGGAGTAAAGTGACATCTTTTCATATCACCCTTCGTTGATGCTTTGGTAGCCGATGTTACATCTCTTTTGCGTGCGACGTTAAAAACATTATTTGTAATAGTGGAAATACGTTGCGAAAGCAGCTAATCCAATAGTGTAGAACACGGTAGTGTGTCTACTAAAGTGAAAATTACTTCTGATTTTTATTACTTTCTATAAACAAAATTCTCATTATAATATGAGTCAAGCTTGTATGAGTAAACTCACTGTCATAAACCATAGTCTTAGATTCTCCTCTTTAATTACGAAGAAAAACCAATTTTTAACTTCTCACAAAATAATCTCAAAATAGACCGTCTTAAATAATCATAATATTATTAGAACTCGGTACTTGAATTGATCTTTGAAAAACGATCATTTTTATCATTTTGATATTCTCTTACATTTGTGACATGTTATCGATGCAGTGGAACACATAGGTGGGTCTATAAAATTAGCACTTTAACGTCCAATTGATTGAATAAGTTCAAAAGGGATAGAGTGAAGTATGAAAAAAGTATGTATACCTTAAGCCTTACTAAATAGATGTATATACATTTGGGTCAAATAGCTATTGGATTTTCTTTGAAATAGTATATGCACGTTCTTTTATTGAACATTTGGCCAGTTCAAAACATATGAAATTTAAATATTAAAAAAAACTAAAAAAATTAAAAAAAAAAACTTACAATTTAACTCTATATACAAAGTGGTGTGTAAAAATTTAAATTACAATTTTTTTACGTGAAATATCTTTCTTAGAAGAGAAAAGGGATGGTACACTGACAGTATAAATTATTTTTATACTGTCAATCAATGACAATCATGTATCCCGCCAAATCATCCTGTAAAATTTAAATTATTTATATGATTTGGCACTTTAAAATATTTTGATTGGATGTATGTGTAATACTTTTTTACACTGACAGTGCACTACCATTAAACTCTTCTTAGAATTCCACAAATATAAATACTAAAAACTTCTTTTACTAAAAAAAGACTAAAAACTTCATCAATATAACCCGAAGCATTGATATATCTATCAACGCATAGTATTAATTTCATTGCATTTTCCACTATTTTATTTGTATTGAACGTGTGTTTAGGGTTTACAAATTGAAGTACTGAAAAGTATCAACTTGGCCATAGACTCAAATCCATGGTAGTTTCCTCATCAACCCAATTGAACCCTCTCTGCAATGCCGGTGGTGTCATAACCAACCCTTCCGCCAGACTGTTTATCAAACCTGGCAGGTTGAAAAGCTCCTCCTCATCCCAAAACAACCTTCTAGAATCTTCCATGCAAACATTAATATCACAAACACAATCTAAAGACTCTGAACCATTCTCAGTCGAGAATTCTGAAAATGGTCTAGAGCCCTCACACGAGGAGAAATATTTTTCAACCGCTCTCGTCGCAGCAAGCTGAATTGACCTAATAGAACAAGTTTGTGAATCAAGACGAGGCAAAGAAGTAGCCGAGTTAGGAAAATTTAAGGAAGCAGCTTCACCTTGAAAAGCTAAAGCTGCAACATCATAAGCTTTAGCTGCCATGTCGGGGTGAGAAAATGTTCCAAGCCAAACACGACGGGTTTTGTTGTTAGGTTGTCGTAGCTCACACACCCATTTTCCATTTCTTTGTCTCACTCCTTTGTATATTGGATGTCGTGTCTCATGGAACTTCTTCCTTCCATCTTTTCTTTTATTCATATTTCGTGTTTAGTAGTAAAATGTATGAATCAATCTTTTTATCGACTAACCCTATATATATGATACTTTATTAAATAAATAAAACAACGTGACACATTTAAAATTTGCCCTAATGTATACTAGTGTGACACATGCAATTATGTACGTATGAACGGGACTAATTAAATCAGAAAAATGATTAGAGAAGTAGTAGTTAGTGACTAAAAATAAGACACTTTTGTGTGACTGTGATGCATAGTGAGTGGAGAACGTGAGAAAACTTGTATGAAATTTTGTGTTGTTGTGACACTATTATGGTGTGGGGCCAAGAAAATGACAAAAGGTATAGTGACTTATTAGAACAAGAATGGTGTGAAAAGCGTGTTTAAATTGATTTGTTTTACTAATCGCGTGTTTAAAATGTTGGAACCATACTATAAATGGAACATGTTATTTTGTATTTTTCTTATATTTTATGCTTCACGTGGGTGGGCCTGAAAACTTTATCGAAAATTAAGACACATGGTGGAAAAATAGAGTGAACATAGGGTTATGAAATTTAACACATATTATTGTTTGGCATTATTAAAAAATTCTCGTTATATTATGCCTGTGTCTTTTTAAATTTCTTTAAAAAATGGTTTAAAGGCTATCCACTTAATCAAGAGAGATTGATCCGGTTGGTATGAGTTAAGAATTAAAAAAAATTGTAAATATTAGAATTAAATTTGATCTAGCTTATTCCTACAAAACCCAACGAGATGTGTGTCAATTTATATAAAAATTTTAAAGGTTTTATGTTTAATCAATGTGAGACTTAAAATTTTTTCAATTTACACACAACATAGTGTTGGGTTTGGTGTGCATGAATATAAATGGTGGGTGATCTATAATTAAATAATAAATTAAGATATATATTAATAAATTTTTTCATTTTTATACAACCGACTTGTAAAATGAGTGTTATTATTATATATGAACTTTTTAGAGATTCTATGTTTACCCACTGTATGATTTGAGATTTTTTTACTCTATATTTTTTAATATAAGAAAAAGTTTAATTTTTAAATGTATTGAAGAGTCAATTTATCTAAACTACATATAGGAATAGTTAAAATTTTACAAAATTAATTGTTGGACGGTCATGAGCCAAGGTGATGAAGACCATATGTATATGTCTTAACAAGCTTAGCGTTTAGTGGACTGTGGACTGGTATAGGCTTATCTAATGAAAAACAAATGTATATGCCTTAACAAACTTATTGCTTGGTGACTTATAGATAGAGTTGTTAAAAAAAATTATGAATTGAATCGAACTGATGTTAAAATAACCAAATTATTATATTTGGTTAGTGAATCAAATCATATTACATAAAACGGTTTTAAAACTGAACCGAAACTATAACCGAACCGAATCGAAATTGAAACCGAACCTAACCAAAATTGAAAATAAAAAATACTAAAAAAAAGTTTAAAATTTTTTTTTTAAATTTGAAAAAAATTTTAATGGTTCGATTTTTTAATAAACAGTTCGGTTCGGAAAAAATTATCTTCTAACAGTTCGGTACGGTTCGAAATTTCTAAATGGTATATCAAACTAATTATTTTTGTTCGATTCGATTCTGCGTAAATTAAAATGGTTCGGTTCAGTTCGAATAAACTTTTACTATAATTCGGTTCAGTTCAATTTAATTTTCCCACTGAACCGTAAGCAGTCCTACTTATGGATTGATATTGGCTGATTTGATGTATAACAAATGTTTATACTTTACCAAAATTGAGAATTAACTTGAGAAGGAAAATAAAATAACTTTTACAAGAAGATCATCTAGAGAAAAAGGTTTAATTAATGTAAAAAAAGAATTAAGCAAGTGATTTCATTGTAATAAGTTTGATGTTGAAATATCAAAACAATATCTATACTAATTTACATCCTTTACTAAATGATTCTTTTAAACACTCTATCATTTGTCATTGTTCAGATTTTATTCCTTAGTGTAATAACTAATAAGTGTTTTCCATATTTTTTGAGACGATAAAGAGATTTAGTTGGGATCATTTTTTTTATGTTTAAGAAAGGAACATATAAGTTAGTTGGTGTAGGAGATTTCTTAGTGTTTTTCATAATCAATTTTATTATAGTAAAAATAATTCAGTGTGGGGGAATTATAAGTAACATCGAGTTAAGGGGTGTATCAAGATCAATCTCTCTTCTCTTATCTTCTTATCTTTTAGTATTTGTGATTGACTTGAGTTTCATTTAAATCAAGTAGAAAAAGATATTAATCAGTCAACACAATTCAAATTCTGCTATTTCTTGTGTTCACTACAAATTATTTTGTTTTAAGCAACAACAAAAACATATGGGTAATACCACTAAAATAGTAGTAGCCAGCTGTCGCATATGCGAAAATCAACCGGCGGAAAAGACAGAAGAGTCGCCACCGAACGTTATTTATCCCGACACAGGGAAAAAAAACGATCGAAGAAAACCTCCACAAAAGGAAAGACTATGTCGTCACAACCATAGCCCGGGTTCGGGAGTTGGTTACGCGAGAGGAAGGTATTAGCACCCCCTCGCGTCCATCGTACTCAATGGGATCCACGCTTGTCGTTATCGATCAAAGGGTGTAGGTTATTTGAAGCTCAACTACTAACTGGAAACAGAACGGAAAACGGAGATACTGGGGGAGAAAAGAAAAAGGTGAATCGATAGGACATCGCCGTCCTGGGCCTAGGTATTCCCTCGGGAGTGGGAAAGTCAGATTCAACGTAGTTCGGGGGACTACGGGATTGTGGGGGGAGGTTGATCGCCAAGACATCGTCGTCTCGTGCCTACGTATCCTCAATCTAACGAGAAAGAGGAAATCAGAGCAATCGTAGTTAGACCTAACAGGGTCTTGTTGTTTAGTGTTTTTTAGTGGAAGACGTCAACGTTCGCGTTCCAGCAGTTTAGGTGTTGCCGCTCGTTGTATGGAGTCTTACGCGTTTACCTATTTGCGGTAGAACGGAAATGACGTATCCTTTACGAATGGAGTGAGGGAGATGAGAAGAGAATTCCGAAGGAAGACGGATGTTTGTTTTTGTTTTTTAGAAGAAAATGTTTTGAAGTTAGTTTGAAACTCGCATTGCACTAAAGTCTATGACACAGAAGCGAATGCGTCGCATGGTCGCCCCTAACAGGACGTATGCTAAATACTCTAGAAAGGTGAAGGGAGACCATCCACCCTCCGTTTCCCATGTACTTATGGCTCATGGCGTACAATACTCGTTGTATTTATTACATGTTTTGGATTTTGTTTTGAGATGAGGAGAGAAAGACTCAAGGTTGAAAGAAAAACACTAAGGGAGACTAGGTCCCAATGTTATCATGCAATGGTGGCCCTATGGTTAAGGTTGTGAGGAGATTAACCTACTTGTTATCATGCCAAGGATTGCTCACCTAATGTCTATCCTACTTTGGTCTTAATAAAAAATTAAAACCAAACTAGGAGCCCTAAGGGATCATGTTATTGCACAAGTAAATAATAGGTGGAATCAATCCAACATTCAAAGAATAAAGAGAAATGAGATGAAAGGGAGGTTGCATGAGAATGTAAACATCCAATTAAAGAGACTTACCTTACACACAAGCTCAGCCAATTGTTGGTTGAAAGGTTTATGCAAGCAAGCTCAACTAATGAATAGTTGAAAGTTTATGCAAACTATGTCCTAAAACTAATGCAAATGCCCTACAATGGTTCTAGATGCAATGACAAACCAACAAACAAAGTGAGATAGGTCCTAAGGGGTTAAGATCATATATAGGTCAGTAGCTAAACCAAGTTTAATCCCATCTAAGTTAGTATCCTAAGGAAGATCAAACTATTCCAAGTTGTGTCCAAAGTTAACTCACAAACACAAGTCATTCACAAACTATGCACAAATTGTGTATAAAGGTCACATGAATTGAATTAAGGCACACATATGAGATGAGGGCAGTAGTGTATACCATGAGGAATGAAGTTTAAGATGTGAATAAGTGATCATGACATTCATACCAAACCACATTCAAGAGTTTAGGAAATCTAGCACAAAGATGTTTCACTTAGGATGAATCAATCACTTAAGGTTAATGATGCACAAAAAGTATGAGATGGACATGTAAATGACATGGATCAGAACTTAAAACATGTGTTCAAGGTATGAGAATGACCTCAAGTTATCATGGAAGTAGCATGTTAAAGCATCTTTAAGAGTTACACAAGTCTACACACAACTAATTCACTTAAGATGTAACAAACGTGTTTGATCAAACAAGGCATAAGCAATCATGAAAATAGGTCTGTGGAATGATATATGTCAGAAGTGGATGCACATTTAGATGTTTAATAATGACCTCAAGTCATCATAAAAAGTTCTATGTTAATGCACTTGTAGAAGTCAAACAAGTAATGCGCCAAACAAGCTTCAAACATTTTCCAAGGACTTGTAACTTGAAAGTCAAGTAAAGATGGAACACATAAAGCATATACACATGTATGAGTACCCAAGTCAGTAGGTAAAGACCTCTAATATGGCATTTTCAAGTGTGAAGAGAATGATCACAAGGCATATACAAGATCTACAAAGAATAACCACAATTAGTGCACATTTGAAGTCATGTTCAAACAAGTTTCAAACAATTTTCAAACATTCAATGATGACCTATAAAATGAAATTACAAGGCTTTACCTCATGTCTTACCAATGTAAACCAATGAACCAAATATTCCTAATGAATTGCATAAATACATCCTCAAAATCCAAGCAATTAGGCAAATATTAAACAAGCATCGGGTATGCAATAATGACTTAAGAGTGAACATATGAACCATGGTCCAAACACCTATGTCAAAGCATCATAACAAGGCACAAAGGGTCCTATGGAGTATGCCTAATCATACCAAAGATTTCACTTCAAGGTAAACTTCACAAAGGTCTCAAAATCAACCCTACTTCTAAGCATCACCAAGCATATAGGCCACCAAACAATATTCAATGAAAAATAGTTAGAGGCTTCAAAAAATTATGAACAATCAACCAAGATATGTTAGGTCCAGTAGGTAATCATATGCAAAATATTGAATCCATAGCATGTACCAAAAGCTTTCAATTAAGCACAACATCAAGCATGTTATCCAAAAGTCGACATACAAAGCAAGCCTAAAATATGGCACTCAAGGGCAAACTAAAACTCATGATCAAAGGGGAATCTAAACCTCACTATATTGCACAATCAATGAGCTAAATGTACACAAAAAATCAGATGCAAAAGATCAAGAGAGGATCACTTTTTGGAACTTGCATCACAAGATTCCATGCTAAGCATACATGTCTTTCCAAAATTCATGAAAAATAGCAAAACAGCGTAAAAGCAAAATTAAAAATATCCAAAAATTAATTAAAACCCTCAAGATGAAGTGTCAATTTATTTGGAATTTTTGGACAAGTATAACTATTTTTAATAATCACTTATGAAAGCACACAAAAAAATGAAATAAAACCCTAAAAATAAGAGAGGGGGTGCTACACTAGTAATTGGTTAGTTCACAAATTAAATGGGCTCAGGATGGGGGCGTGAAAAGAAATTTCTTTAAGCCCAACGTGCCAAAAAACACATTTTTGTTCAGAATTAGTGTAATGGAAATAAGAGGGAAAAGTGGCATGTGAGGAGCACATGGTTCATTAATGCGTTGGCACATTTACATGCATTGGATCAAGAAAGATCAATGGTCAGGATTAACCACTCTTATTTCTGATTTTTTTTTAGAATTAAAATAAAATGTGTTGGCAAGGTGTGTGTCCTTGGATCGAAACCACGAACAGCCATGATCACCCTACCATTTTCTACTCAGATTTAATTTGAATTAAAAACAAGAGGGAAAGTGCACGCGCTCCTCATGTGATTTTTTAATGCGTTGTCAGCTTCATGGCCTTAGGATCAAAAGACACCAACGACCAAGATTAAAACGTGAAGGTGGCCTGAAACCATTAGGGTTTGTTACAGGAGGCCGGAGAAGGACCTCTGGTCATCTTCTCCTGCGAGGCACCACCGTGCTTGAAACTGAAGCAACCCAGAAATGGAGAAACCTACCAACATTCTACTCCAAATTTCACACTGATCCCAAATATGGCCTCAGAAATTTCATACAATCAACACACATGGAGAATCGAAGGAAATAAGTTAAGATCCAAAAACTGAAAACCCACATTTCACCTATTTCTAGCCAGCAAACAGAACGTATGATTATAGGACTTCAATATGCAACCTAACTGCATGCTTTTGATCCCCTACAACCCTACTACGATGCACTGAAATTCAAGATGATTATCTGGTCAGAAGTGGAATTCTAGCTCCAAGAAACACCAGAGAACTTCGTGCAAGATCTTCAAATCAATACTTGAGGCAAAATAAATGCCTTAGACTCCTTCGATCTTGAGAGAAATGCAAGAATGCTTGAACTGAGATGAATGTGTAGATTATGCTATGGCGGTTTCAGGTAGATTCTTTTGCAATCAGAAGCAAGAGGAGATGATATTGATGATGATTGTGAACAAAAATAGAGAAACCTCTCAAGGGAAGAGAGTTTCGAAGCTCTGAACCTTTTGATGAGAAATGTGATTTTTTTGTGATTTTTGTGTAACTGAATCTCCTCCCTCTAACTGAATTGGTTAAGGTTCTTATAGTTGGTTAAATAATGGTTAATGGCTTGGTTAATAGTTTGAAGCATGGTTAGTGAAAAATGAGGAAAATGAGCATGAGGTTTTGGCCCGGGTTAGTTTTGGTTTAATGAGTGTGTAATGGTTGTTAGGATGTGCATGGCAATGATGATGATATATGTTAATGGTAGTGGTCAGAATTACAATAGCTATGTCATTGAATTGTTTCCTTTCCACCATGGCATATGAAGTGAATGGTACATGGCATGCATGGTTTGTAAGAATGTTGTATGGCTTGAAATGGTAATGTTGGGTGACATATGCGCATGGTACATTGCAACAAGAGTAACATTGGTTTTTGTCTTGCATTTGGAGAGAAATGACATGAGAAAGTGTTAACCCTCATTTTCGAAGCTAGAAAGAATCAAAGCTATTTCAAGTTAAAAAATTATTTTTACATAAAGAAGGCTTCGACCCAGCTTTGGTGAAGCCTGAGTCGAATAGGGGTTTTTGGAAGCCTCAAAATGGCTAAGTGTTGGGAAAGGTTTCGACCATGGGAATATGAAAACGCGCGCTGCAGTTGTTATACTAAGGCTGGAGGGAATTTCTAATGTTTGAAATTGAAATAGGAGCAGTTGTGAACGTGGGAACAGTTGAGGCCAAGGAGAAGGCGCCAAAGGGACACGTTTGAAGCAATAACCACCAGGTAGTAGTTATTTCTTAGCACTATAAATAGGATTTAGCTCTATGTAATAGGGGTGTTCATATTTTGTACAAGTTACTCAAAGAAACTCAAAGTACCCGCGTGTAGAGAAACGAGTTCGTGAGAATGTACGTAATGTAACACCGCTTTCTTTCATCAATGCAATTTATCTTAATCATGTTTAAGCTTCAAGAATTTACTTTCCATGTCTTTACATTTTCCTGAATTTTACTTTTTCATGTCAAATTTACTTAAAGTCTTGTTTTAAACTTTCATTTAAAACTTTCTGCACTTATTTTCGACAGCACCTTTACATTTCAGTCTTTATTTTTCAAGAACTTGGAGTTCATTGCATTTTATTTTCAAAAGCTTTTACATTACTGCCTTTACATTCAAAGCCATTTATTTTCTCGCCCTTTACTTTCGACAGTCATTTACTCTTTCTGCATCTTTTACATTCAAGAACGTGGAGTTCAAGCACTTTTATATTTCTTGTTGTTTACTTTCGACGGTTATTTACCTTCCTGCACTTTTATTCAAAGTCATTTACCTTTTCGTCTTTTACATTCGACGCCTTTAAAATTCTGCATCATTTATTTGTAGCCCTTTACATTTCCAAGCCTTTACCTTATTTGCAAGTAGTCGAACGTGGAGTTCATGTAGTTTTCTTTTACTGTCGAACGTGGAGTTCAATTTACATTTCTTGCATTTATCATTGTCAGTTACATTTTCCCTTAAATTTAGCACATGTCCTAGGATTTGTGTGGTTGATCCTGCAAGTTAGTTAGTTTTATTTAAGATTGATAGACCAGAGGTTGTTTACCAAAATTCACAGTAAACAAATTGGCACGCCCAGTGGGACCCAGTGCTAAGTTTTATACTTTTTATTAACCTTATCTTTCTTGGTGAAGAAATACTTTCGTTGTATGTTATTGAGAAGTGGGAAGTTAGCCACAACAAACGAAGGAATACCAAAGAGAAGATACACTAAGAGAATGGCAACTAATGCCAACCAACAAGTTGATCCTCAAGGGAGTATTTCAAACACTCAGTCAAGTAGCAGTATGGGGTCTTAAAGCACACCATCACCAGTGTCTTCGACAGGAGGACAAACATCATCTCCATTAGTAGTGTCTGAACCAGGATCAACATACACAAAATCATATACTCAACCTATTTTAGAATACATAGGACCACAAAGTCCTAATTCACCAACACCCCCAGGAGGAAATTCAACGTACCGGCAGTTCCCTCCTCCAGGTTTTCCATATCCAGGGTCAAGGAGTCAACCCTACGGTATGCCTACATCAATGATGCAAAATCTACAGAATGCTCCACCTGTATTTTTAGAAAATGTGGTGTCTTCGTCATTGCAAGGATCCGGATCAAGAGGTTAAAACAACCAGAGTATAGGTGTTGGTTACTCTGTTCAAACGCCTAGCCTTACAAATACATCCATAAATTGTTTGAGACAGCAGATGGACGAAAGTAACATGCAAATGGTGCATACGTTGTCTCAAACAATGGGAGAAGTTTTTCAGCCCTTGATTCAAAATACGACTCAAACTAACCAACAATTGGCTGCACAATTGGCACGCATGGCCGATTTCATGGGAGTACCAGCGGTGGATCGAAGAGCAACTGTTGTCGAAGATATCCCAAGACGACATCCACGTCATGGACCTAAGGTGAACTTGGAAGATCAAGAGATGATAGATAATTTTAGAGTCGAACCACCGAGAAACCAGATGCCAATCCAGATGGAGGAAGAGCCAGTAGTGATGGTGAACAGGAACCAAAATGCTGATCAATTACTTAGACAGGTTCGACATCGAAATCAAGCAGAAGAAAATAATCTTGCAGCCATGGTTGAAAGGATAATGACCAGAAATGGTGTGAATCTTGGCTTCACCAGGCCAAATTATACTTCGCCTAAAGTGGATTATATTCTCCAAGCAGAATTACCCCCTAGGACGAAGGTTCCTGAAATTCTGGTACATGTGCAGAATTCAGATGTACTAGAGCATGTCGTTCGACATCTGGTCTGACATGATCACAAAGGGCAAGGTATATTACAAAAATCATGGTACTGAAAAGATAAGAGCAAGACACACAGAATTGTTAACCCAGTTCGGATCTAACTATCCTACATCTGGGGGCTACCAAGCTAGGGATGAAGTCCACTATCAGTAGTATCAATTCAAAGCTAAACAACCCGTTTACAACTTATCACTTAATCACTACCCAATGAACCTTCTACCTAGATCCTCTCTAGATATGAGAAACCCTTCTCACTCCCAATCATCGCAATGATGTCTAGCAGTTGACAATCCGCCACTGCATCAACAGCCCTTCACCTATACACTAGTTCAACAAGAACGACACTTTTCCAAGACACAACTTAGAGTTGCTTAAAAGCTTCCTCCAAGAACAATACTCCTCTTACTTAATAGTTTCGAGGATCACACTAACAAACTGTCCAACTCACAGGTCGAGTGGTACAGGAACCAACCCTAATAATAGAACTTTACATTTTTGGTCGAGTTAAAATTCTAGGTTACAAATCATCTATATATAACCTATTCCCAACTGGATTTGGGCCTTCAAAAACGCAGCTGAGAGACTGCACATAATTCTGCAAAATAAGCTCCAAGAAAATAGGTCTTCAATCTAAAGTTTCCTAATATGTCTCCATAATTAGAAAATGCTGAAAATCTGAAAACCACACAAATAAGCACAATCCAAAAATGCTTTGGATGCCACATAGGATAACCAAATATTCAGAGAATATTCAGTAACAATTAATCAGCAATAGAATCTGCTTTAAAACTGAAATCACAGCGCGATGTCCTATGAGCAGGTATGGGACATCTTTATCCGACATGTTGCTCCAGATGATGAGAACTTCTCATCTCAACATGTCTCAGCATACAATAGGACTTCTTGCTTAACCTGTTCTTCTTAGCAAGTAATCACGTCCTATTAAACATATTGCTGCTACAAGAACGATAGACCATGATTTTCTCTCACCAATAACAGAATGTAAACACACGCCAGTCTTCAAAATAACAGAATGTTACTTTCGACGTCGTGTTTGACATCACATCACAGAACCTTAACCTTTAGGTTTAGTGAGGTCCAATATGTCTGAATCTGTCATGACATAACCATGCACTCATACTAGCTTAGTGCAGCACAACATGCCAAGACATCACACTTGACATTTCCATAACCTGCAACTAAACTATTCTGGCAGATACACAAAAGTACATGTTAAAACAACTTTAGTGACATAAAGTTATCATATAGGTTTTAACAAAATTTAGCCAACACAAATACTGCATAGCTGCAGAACTAACAATCTCCCCCTTTGGCAAATTTTGGCTAAAACCATCATATCATATCAGCAGCAAAAGATAGTCACACACATCAGTAGCAGATAAGACAATTATCAGCACTGCAGCACCTACACAAGCAGATCAGCACTCAATCTTCAACTGCACACATACACAACCTCACACAGCCACTCACACTAACTCAGAGAAGTTAGAACATCATATGTCAGCAGCACACTCATCTCCCCTGACTCCAGCCAGCTTCCCCTCAAGGAAACATCCAAGGACACTGGCTACTACTACTTACTTCTCCCCCTTTTTAGCCATAATATGCCAAACCAAGCAACTAAGCATTTAAGGGAAATCAACCAGAAGCAGGAAAAAAACAGTAGTATTACTCCCCCTGACGTGGATAACTAGTGCACCTGAATGGAAAACATAAGGCACATCTTCATGTCTTCAAGAGCTCACTCCCAGTCTAGCCACCTGCTGAAGCACATTCATTTTGGCACCACAATCCCTTCTGAAAAGAAAAAGTAGTCACTCACACATGAAGTTACATCATGCTATACATGAGGAACATAAGGATCACCATCCTCCTTCAAACAACCAGAGAGCCACAAAATCTTCAAATCCACAAAATTTCAAGACCACAAAAACCACATCACAGCCCATCACATCACAGAAGATCACAAGAACACAGGAACAGTATTCTCTCACCCAACTCTCCAAAGGCAATCATTCCCTATCATTCTCCCGTATGATAATTTGGAATACTCCTGATCAGTTGATGAGTATCTTTACCTTCAGACTTTCAAGAAATCAATACCTGATCTGCTTCAGTCTTCTCTACATTCTCCATCCAAGGCAGACCTTCTACTTCATCATTCTCCCGTATGACTATGTAGACGCTCCTTAGGCATAATATAGGCACCAAGCTCCAGAACCAGAGCAAAATCATCCTTCACCAAGGATATCCATCCCGGATTATGTTCCAACACCAAGTTAGAACATCTGCCACACACCAAGACATCATCACCATGATTCTTGATATGCTCCACCAACTGGACTTACTATAGCATAGTAATCCAAAGAACTAGAGAAATAAACTCTCATCCACCTTCAAGAAGAATAATCTCCTTGAGTCTTCAACTCATCACCCTTTTGCCTAAGAGTAACTTGTTCCAAGACAATCCTCAATCATAACCAGCTACCACACTCTGATTATCTTGATTCTTCGAATCCACTTCTGAGATCAACCAAATGCCACAGTTTAATTACCTCATTCATGAATCCTCATATTAAAAAGCCAACTGCCACAAATTGTCTTCTTCACGTTTGTCAAAATTCTCACAAAGATATCCTGATCTACCCACTGAAATTGATCTTCAAATCACATGTTCCACTTGCTTACTATCAAACACACTTAGAATCTCTAGTCATGTAATATCTTCTTCTTCTTGCAGCTCCAGCAAACTGCCAAGAGAGCAATCTTTATGAAGCATTCAATTTTCATTCATGTAGATCATCCTATCTTAAGCTGATGTGCCACATCACCAACTGAGACTTTTGATGTTAAGCTAGATGTCAGAACATTAAGACATCCAACTGTTAAATTCAGCTCTTCCTTCTGCCACTCAGAAGAACCTCCTCCCTTTGCAGAAACAGATTTCCATGCTCTCATAGACTTGATTCAATAATCAAGTTTGAGTAGACAACCTTCATCCTGCTCAGAAACTCCAAAGACTTCAAACCTACCACATCTGAGTCTTTAGAAAATAAGTAGTTCAAGACTACCCCATAGCTATAACAAAGAATGCCACTTCCCTTAGTAGAGCCGTTAGTAGAAAGCCAGAGATAACCGCCACATATCCTCGACTTTCACAAAAAAAAAACCATGCTCTAAAGCACCTAGATCAGAAATAAACTAATCCAACCATCAAGATTATGATGTCTTCATAGTCTTCCATCTCCATCTTCAGCATCAACAATATCCAGACCAGCTTCTTGCCAAGAAACTTTCCAGAAATACACAAGTCCTGTCACACAAGACTGAAGCAAATTCTCAGGCCAACTCCCAAGAAATAACATATGCTAAAGCTTATGCAGTACCCCTCCCATGATTCTGCACAAACTCTGATGATGAAATGTTCCAAACATCGTGTTGAACATCACCAATCTTGAATCACAAGGATAATCAATCAAATATTTGTGAACTCCACAAACAACAATTGATCTTAAATCCTTGTATAATAGCCCTACTTCACTGCTGTAGCTGAGCTCCACCAGATCATGTCATGAACACTTATAAAGTGTTCAGTCTTGTTGCAAGTATCTTTTTCAATGACAATGTTGAGATACCAAGGCTGCCACTCTTGACTCAAGTAACTAAGACTTTCTCTGAACAAGTCTTCTTTGCCTCAACAAATCTTCAAACAGATTGGATACACTCTTAGGGTCAAGAGAGATGCATCCTTCCTTGCTGTTTTTGTGAAAGGTGAAAATAAATCACCTCCACGGTCTTCACCCCTATGCTTCCTAGGAAGCACCTCCTAGTCTGAAGAATAACTAGAAGACTCCAGAACATGACTCAGTTGCCTTGATTGGACTTGATCATCATATCAAGTGTCTTCAACAACTTAATCAACAAGAAATCATCAAACCCCTAGAGCATGAGTTTGATAATTCATCTTACCCTTCAATCTGACTTCAGCATACATGATGAAGCCACTTACCCATGTACCAAGTCATACAAGACTCAACCATCACAAAGACATCCCTCTGCTCCCGACTTTGGAATGTTATGTGACATCACACCGATTGACATCTACAAGGACAGAAAACGAGTAAGGACAGCTACAAATGTCCTTCAATCATAACTCCAAAATCCCATACTTCTAGAGCTCTTCAATCAGAACCTCATGCAGCGGAACTACCAAGGAAACAGATCCTGCTTGCCCTAATAAGATGTCAGAACATCTTATAAGACACATCAACAAGAGAACTAGCCACTTCTCCCTCAGCAATATGAACACCCTGGAATTTTCCATCAGATATATATATGCAGCGGAACACACACCAGAAAACTCCTCTACAGTCTTCAGGCAAAACATAATAACCCACGCCACTCCATGTGCAATAGGTCAACATAGGTTTGAAAATAAATCAAACCAAACATAACCACAACACAGCAGCTTTTCAAACAAACCTCCAAGTCTTCAGCACATGCCACTGCCTGTCACGAACAGTCCATCCTCCACTTCTAGGGACCATTCTCACACCCATATGAACTCCTCCAAGTTCAAACAACTTTTCAGTAGAAAGCTTCTACCTTGACCATGAACCAGAAAGTATCTTCCCTCGGATCTCATCCAGATACAGAACAGAATGACCTGCTCTAATACCAATTGAAATTCTGGTACATGTGCAGAATTCAGATGTCCTAGAACATGTCGTTCGACATCTGGTCTGACATGATCACAAAGGGCAAGGTATATTACAAAAATCATGGTACTGAAAAGATAAGACAAAGACACACAGAATTGTTAACCCAGTTCGGATCTAACTATCCTACATCTGGGGGCTACCAAGCCAGGGATGAAGTCCACTATCAGTAGTATCAATTCAAAGCTAAACAACCCGTTTACAACTTATCACTTAATCACTACCCAATGACCCTTCTACCTAGATCCTCTCTGATATGAGAAACCCTTCTCACTCCCAATCATCGCAATGATGTCTAGCAGTTGACAATCCGCCACTGCATCAACAGCCCTTCACCTATACACTAGTTCAACAAGAACGACACTTTTCCAAGACACAACTTAGAGTTGCTTAAAAGCTTCCTCCAAGAACAATACTCCTCTTACTTAATAGTTTCGAGGATCACACTAACAAACTGTCCAACTCACAGGTCGAGTGGTACAGGAACCAACCCTAATAATAGAACTTTACATTTTTGGTTGAGTTAAAATTCTAGGTTACAAATCATCTATATATAACCTATTCCCAACTGGATTTGGGCCTTCAAAAACGCAGCTGAGAGACTGCACATAATTCTGCAAAATAAGCTCCAAGAAAATAGGTCTTCAATCTAAAGTTTCCTAATATGTCTCCATAATTAGAAAATGCTGAAAATCCGAAAACCACACAAATAAGCACAATCCAAAAATGCTTTGGATGCCACATAGGATAACCAAATATTCAGAGAATATTCAGTAACAATTAATCAGCAACAGAATCTGCTTTAAAACTGAAATCACAGCGCGATGTCCTATGAGCAGGTATGGGACATCTTTATCCGACATGTTGCTCCAGATGATGAGAACTTCTCATCTTAACATGTCTCAGCATACAATAGGACTTCTTGCTTAACCTGTTCTTCTTAGCAAGTAATCACGTCCTATTAAACATTTTGCTGCTACAAGAATGACAGACCATGATTTTCTCTCACCAATAACAGAATGTAAACACACGCCAGTCTTCAAAATAACAGAATGTTACTTTCGACGTCGTGTTTGACATCACATCACAGAACCTTAACCTTCAGGTTTAGTGAGGTCCAATATGTCTGAATCTGTCATGACATAACCATGCACTCATACTAGCTTAGTGCAGCACAACATGCCAAGACATCACACTTGACATTTCCATAACCCGCAACTAAACTATTCTGGCAGATACACAAAAGTACATGTTAAAACAACTTTAGTGACATAAAGCTATCATATAGGTTTTAACAAAATTTAGCCAACACAAATACTGCATAGCTGCAGAACTAACAGTTCCAAAGTTCAACAAGTTTTCAGGAGATACTACTGAATCTACTGTCGAACATGTGGCTAGGTATTTGATTGAAGCAGGCGAAATTGCAGCTGACGAAAGCCTCAGAATCAAATACTTCCCAAGTTCCCTTACCAAGAATGCCTTCACATGGTTTACTACTTTGCCTCCAAATTCCATATACAATTGGACCCAACTAGAACGTTTGTTTCATGAACAGTTCTACATGGGGCAAACTAAGATTAGTTTGAAAGAATTAGCTAGCATCAAACGCAAAGTTACTGAGCCAATTGATAATTACCTGAATAGGTTTAGACTTCTTAAAGCCAGGTGCTTTACACAAGTGCCAGAACATGAGTTGGTTGAAATGGCTGCTGGGGGTCTTGATTATTCCATTAGGAAGAAATTAGATACCCAATATCTTAGAGATATGGCCCAGTTGGCTGATAGGGTTCGACAACTAGAAAGGTTGAAAGAAGAAAAGGCTAAATTCAGCAGGGATAAAAAAGTGGCCTTTGTCGAATGTAGTGAAGATGTGGAGAATTCATATGATGAAACATCTTACTTCGACGGAAATGAGGTTAACGTTGCTGAGTTAAAGCAAGGTCCACCTTATGCCTGCAAATTATTAGCTCCTTCAAATGGAAAAAATCCTGTCGAATCTAATGACAAATTTCCTAAGAAAACATACACTTTCGACGTCACTAAATGTGACGAAATTTTTTATTTGTTAGTTAAAGATGGACAAATGATAGTACCTGCTGGTGTTAGGATGCCACCTTTAGAACAAAGAAAGAAAAGAGGTTTTTGTAAGCACCATAATTTTTTGGGTCTTAAAACTTCTCAATGTTTTCTTTTCAGGGATTTGGTGCAAAATGCTATCCAAGAAGGAAGGCTGAAGTTTGGTGACAAAGGCAAAACCCAGATGAAAATTGACTCTGACCCATTGTAAGTTGCAGAGGCTAACTACACAGAGCCTCACGTGGTCCAGATGGTCGAAGCCACAAAAGGATTTGATCAGTTAGTCAACATGGTGGAGGTTACTGAGGACTTCACCACCAATCCTGTGATAACTGAAGGTTTTAGTAAGGCTACAAATGGCCTGAATGTTGATGGTACCAGTCTAATGTTGGTGACCAAAGAAACTGCTGATAAGTTTATTGAAATGGATAACGCTGCCAAGGTTTTGGATATGGCAGTGAGCGGAATGAAGATAAATGTCATTGAAGGCATTAACATGGTCGAATTAGTTGAGGAATCTGACTCTAGCTCAGGTAGCATCAGCACCAATGAGGCTATGGGAATAAATTCCCCCAAAGTCCAAGTTGTTAAAGAGTTAGAAGATGACATGCTATTGGTAAGAGAGATGATAGACATGGATGGTTGTTTGGTAGAAAACTGGATATGTATGGCTGCTGAACAATTCTTCAAGACATCTCCTCTTCAAGACAATTGTGGATTTTCTGCACCGTTGCCAGAAGAAAGGTTCTGGAGTAATGCTATGTCCTAGATGCAGCGCCCTTTTTGATGAGAAAGTTGCCCACAAGTTAGAAGGTGTCAAAATAACTGGTGGAAGCTGGGGGCAGAAGGTAAATAAAGGTTCCGGAAGTTTTGGCCATAGACGACTTTCGACAGGGTTGAAAAACCAAGCACCAGGAGTTAGTCCAGGTACATTCAAACCAGCTGCGAATGTGCCAACAGGTAGTTGGATCAAGCCTATCGAAGGAAGAGGACAGAAGCAGAAGTGGGAGAAATTTGATGTGGAAAGAGGTTCTTCGTTTGAGTATAGAAAAGAGAACCATACCACCAACAAGTCAGCATATGTTTCTCAAAATTACAAGGATAAAAACCCCATGTCTAGATCACAATGGCGAAGAGAGCAACGCAGGCGAAAGGCTATCAGGGAGGCTCAGGTACAAGGAGAGTCAAGCACCAATGTTGATAATCAAGCTGGGACAATTGAGAAGATGCCCATAAGGCGAAAGCTGTTCACTGTTCAGCCAGAGAAGAAAGTTGAAGATGATGAGAATATGACTGATAATTTCGAGAGTGAGTCAGCAGCTTCTCTAGATATTTTTATGAATGTGGTATCAGTGATGCCAATAGAATTTGGTCAAGTTTCAGAGGTCAAAGACTTGGATCAAACTGCTGAATTAGAAATGTTGGCACACAATGAACAATGGGTGCGTCGAAGAACAGAATGCTTTCTTTGAACGCCCCATAGAGGCAATGAAGGGTCATCTGAAGCCTCTCTACATTACTAGCAAAGTAGAAAATGTTCCTATGAACAAAATCTTGGTGGATTGTGGTGCAACTGTTAATTTAATGCCAAGATTTTTGCTGAGCAAGATTGGGAAGTTTGAGACTGATACCAAACCCCACAACATGGTTCTGTCGAACTATGAAGGAAAAGTTGGTTCCACTCTAGGAGTAATTCAAGTGGATCTTACTGTGGGAACCATTACCAGACCAACAGTGTTTATGGTCGTTGAGACGAAAGCTAACTACAATCTACTCTTGGGTAGGGAGTGGATTCATGGAATAGGAGCTGTACCTTCATCTATGCATCAAAGAATCACCATTTGGAGACCAGATGGGATAGTTGAAAATATTGAAGCTGATCAAGGGTACTTTAAGGTGCCTATTAATCATGTGGATAGTAGACAGTTTGAGAAACATTTGGCGAACATTGCTCCATGTCCTCCAGCTGACTTTGAGTTTACGCCTGATGAAGAAACGTTTTATTCATTGTATTTACACCCTGTCGAAGGTTTCAGATGGGACAGGGAAGTACCAGGAGGAAGGTTGCCATGCTTAGGCTCACCTCCAATAGAGCCCACAGGATGGGGAGATGAATTCAGTGATCATGACTGAGTTTGAAGCTTTAAAAAGAATTTCGGCCTATGTGGCTGAAACAAAACTGCAAGCGGCTTTGGAAGCTGCCAATGACTATATGGTTGGCGAAGCCATTTCTTAATTTTATCAAGAAGGTCCTGGTAAGGACTTCGACCCAAAACCTCCAGATAAGGTTGAAACTGGAGAGCAAAGCCAGAGGCTCGACGCCATCTATGAAGATGAGCCTTTGGGATTTGAGAAGGATCCGTTGGCGAATAGTATCAAAATGCTAGCACAAGATCCTTTAGAAGAAGTTGACCTCAGTGAGGGGACAACCAAAAGGCCTACCTACATCAGTACCAACCTTGATCCCCAGTTAAAGGTTGAAGTGGTTCAGTTGTTGAAAGAGTTCAAGGACTGCTTCGCCTGGGATTATGATGAGATGCCTAGTTTGAGCAGGGAGTTGGTCGAACACAGGTTACCTATGACACCTGGGAAAAAACCAGTCAAGCAGAATCTAAGACAATTTGCACCAGAGATATTGTCAAAGATCAAAGAGGAAGTCGAAAGACTGCTTCGTTGTAAATTCATTCGCACGACAAGGTATGTCGAATGGTTGGCTAATATAGTACCTGTTATTAAAAAGAATGTGTCGTTGAGAGTTTGCATTGATTTTAGAGACTTAAACTCTGCAACTCCTAAAGATGAATATTCAATCTTCCATGATTTTATAGACACATTCATGCAAATTTACATTGATGATATTGTTATAAAATCCATTTCTGGGAAGAGTCACATTGACCATCTTCGACAGTCCTTTGAAAGGATGAGAAAATATGGTCTTAAAATGAATCCTCTTAAATGTGCTTTTTGTGTGCAAGCAGGGGATTTCCTAGGCTTTGTGGTCCACAAGAAAGGGATCGAAAAAAATCAGAATAAAACCAAAGCCATAATGGAGGCGAAAGAACCATCAACTAAAAAGGAGTTGCAGTCGTTGCTGGGCAAGATCAACTTCTTAAGAAGGTTTATATCCAACCTGAGTGGCAAAACACAAGCCTTTTCTCCATTCCTTCGTTTCAACAAAGATGGTTTTGAGTGGGGGCAATTACAGCAGGAAGCCTTCGACAAGATCAAGGAGTACCTAAGCCACCCTCCAATTCTTTCACCACCTTGTAGAAACAAGAGTATGAGATTGTATATAGCTGCATCAGATAAAACTCTAGGGAGCATGTTGGCTCAGGAGGATGAAAATGGAGTCGAAAGAGCCATTTATTACCTTAGTCGAGTTTTAAATGATGCAGAAACTATGTATAGCATGATTGAAAAGTTATGTTTGTGCTTGTATTTCTCTTGTACTAAATTGAAGCAATATATAAAGCCTATTGATGTGTATGTTTCTTCTCACTTTGATGTTGTAAAACATATGTTATCTAAGCCTATTTTGCATAGTCGAATTGGCAAATGGGCATTAGCATTAACAGAATTTTCCCTAACATATTAACCTTTAAAAGTTGTGAAAGGGCAAATAGTTGCAGACTTTATAGTTGACCACTCCATAAATGAAAATGATTTGAATTATGTTGAATTAAAATCCTGGAAGTTATACTTTGATGGATCAAGTCATAAAAATGGAACAGGAGTAGGAATATACATTGTTTCTCCTGAAAAAATTCCAACAAAATTCAAGTATAAGGTCGAAGGACCTTGCTCTAACAATGAGGCTGAATACGAAGCATTAATTGCTGGCCTTGAAATTTTGTTAGAATTGGGGGCAACTAGAGTCGAAATAATGGGAGACTCAGAATTGGTTATAAAACAAATCACAAAGGAATATAAATGTGTTAAAGAAAATCTCATTATGTACTTTGTGATAGCCAATAGATTATTAAAGAAATTTGAGGTAGTGGCCATCCAACACATACCTAGAATAGAGAATCAAGTTGCTAATGACTTGGCTCAAATTGCATCTGGATACAAGGTGTCGAAGGAAAACCTTCAAGAAGTAATTGAAGCAAGAGGTAAAGTGGTGGCTGTTGGATTGTGCCCATCAGACTTAGAAACAACTAAGCTTGGATGCATAGATGGTGAAAATTTGGAAATTTTTGCTATAGATAATTTGACAGATGAAGACGGGAGGAAGCCTATAGTTGAATATTTGCAAAATCCAACGGCTTCGACAGAGCGAAAAATCAGGTATCAAGCTTTAAGTTATGTACTTTTGGGTAATGAATTGTTTAAAAAGACCCCTGAGGGAGTCTTATTGAAATGCCTTAGTGAAGCAGAGGCATATTTGGCTCTTTCGACAGTACATAGTGGGGCATGTGGAGCACACCAAGTTGGCGAGAAGATGAAATGGTTGTTGTTTCGACAAGGCATGTATTGGCCTACTATGCTGAAAGATTGCATAGAATTTGCTAAGGGTTTCCAAGAATGTCAAATTCATGCTGGCATACAGCATATCCCTGCAAGTGAATTACATTCCATAGTGAAACCATGGCCTTTCAGAGGATGGGTTTTGGATATAGTGGGAGAGATTCGACCAGCATCTTCAAAGAACCAAAGATATATTTTGGTGGGAATTGATTATTTCACCAAGTGGATTGAAGCAATACCACTGGCGAATATAGGTCAAGAAGATGTTATTGAATTCATTCAAAATCACATTATTTATAGATTTGGTATTCCTGAAACAATCACTACGGATCAAGGATCAGTGTTTACTGGTCGAAAGCTGCAGGAGTTTGCCAAAGAAATAGGTTTTAAGTTATTGACTTCTATACCTTATTATGCTCAGGCCAATGGGCAAGTCGAAGCTGCCAATAAGGTAGTGATTGGACTAATTAAGAAGCATGTGGGAAAGAGGCCTAGAAATTGGCACAAGACATTAGACCAAGTTCTTTGGGCATGTCGAACATCCCCTAAAGAGGCTACTAATACTACCCCATTTCGACTTACCTTTGGTCATGATGCAGTATTACCTGTTGAGATTTATTTATAATCTATAAGAGTTCAAAGACATCATGAGATTCCCTCTGAGGATTATTGGGAAATGATGATGAATGAATTAGTGGATTTGGATGAAGAAAGGCTTAGAGCCTTGGAGTTGTTAAGAAGACAAAAGAAAAGGGTCGAAGAATCCTACAACAAAAAGGTTAAGTCTAAATCTTTTGCGGGGGATTTAGTTTGGAAAGTGATTTTGCCTATGGATCGAAAGGATAGAACATTAGGCAAATGGTCTCCTAAGTGGGAGGGTCAATTGCAAGTCATACAAGTTTTCTCTAATGGAGCTTATGAAGTGGAAGAGTTAGACAAAGATAAAAGAATCTTGAAAGTAAATGGCAAGTATTTGAAAAAATATAAGCCTATTTTGCAAGAGATTCGCATCAAAACTTAAGCTTTATTCAATAAAAAGAAAGCCAAAATAGGCCAAGTCAGGCTAATATGGCATACAAAGCAAAGAAGAATCAACACAACAATTTTTTTTATCAAGGAAAGGTAATTCATAATCTCTCCAATCTATGGATTTGAGGAAATCCATATAATCCGCATCTGGTTCATCATCAGAATCCTGGGTGCTGGAGCGTCCTTTCTTAGAGATCTTCATTTTAGTTTCTCTCTTCTTAGCTTGAGAGGTTGCTCCAATAGAGGTTTCAGGTTTCTTTGTTGCCTCCTTCTTCTTTGTTTCCTCAACTGCCTTTGCCTTTCTAGCCATTTTCTTGGCTGATGATTTCTCTGAATTGTTCATGTTTACTTCTATGCAAAACTTGGTCATGTGGAAGAGAATTTATAGAGGCGAAGTATTGATTGGATTGGCCAGTTAAACGGTGGAAACGCGTGAATTATTCTTGGAAGTATGCCTGAGGGCTATGCTATAAATGTCAGTTTAAAGATAGAGGCTTATGCCTTGGAGTTTAAAGCTGAAAAGTTTGGCTTTCCAAGAAAAAGATAGAATGCCTTAATTGCAAATTTGACTTAGATGTGAGGCAACAAATAAAATGCATCATAATATAATATGGGTCGAAAACAGTTAATGGCGAAATAATAACAATTGATTAATCAATGCCAAAGGCATAAAACTGTCATTACATAAAGGCCTGAAAAGGCCAAGAAACAAATGATTGGTTGAGCAAATAAAGGTCTTGAAAGCATCAGAAGGGAAGCCTCGACTCCAACTGGGCAAAGGTTTCTATGTGATGTTTGAGGCGAGCATTGCACAAGGATTCATCAAGCTTGGCTGTGGCAAGCTGTTTCTCAAGTTTTTGGGCTGCCTCAATACGATCTATGGCATGTTTCATTTCCCTAGCCATCTCAGTGGTGTCGAAGTTCTGCAAATCACGGTTGCATTTTTCAGCATCCTCAATTTTAGCTTGTAACTCAGTGATTTGCTGCTTCCAGGCTTCAATATTCTTCTGATTGGAGGCTATTTAATTTTGTGTTTTCTTTTGTTCAGCCTCTATACTTTCGACCTTCTCATATGACTCATTTGCACCACCCCAAGCTGAACTCACAAGACCAGATGTTTCCTCTATGGTATTCCTGATAGATGGAAGCAGCTTTATCTCTGCTGCTATTTGGTTCACCACAACAGTTAACTCTATCAGAAAACCAGAAACGTCTGGATTGAGAGTGGTGAGTTCAAGGTTTTGAAGGGTGTCCTTCAGGTAAGCAGGTGCAGTGGTGTCTGAAGCCAAAACTCTGTGAATGTCCCCCCTGAAGAATTTTTTCTTCATGGCGTGGAGGATTGGTTTGGTGAAGTCATCTGATGCTGGAGTCGAAGAGACAGAAGAAGAAGAACCATACTTCTGCCCGAGTATTAATTTGGAATACTCACGTGGGTTCGACCACTTGAGTGCTGTCAGTGAGTCTCCAGGAGGTGGAAGGTTAGCCAGGGTTTGCGGGACAACAGGCGAAGGAGTATGGTGGGGATTAGGATTAGTTTTTTCTTCTTCCTCCTCTTCTTCTGGTTCTTCTTCTTCTTCATCTTTTTCTTCTTCGACTACCATTTCTTCATCAGGCTCTTCAGCAGTTGATCGAATATTCTCCTGGTCATCAGCTGGTGTAGGATGTGGTTCATTTGTCTCCTCAGGCGCAGCTTGACCAGGATTGTCGTTGTGTGTGTGAACTTCAGGTTCATTTCTTTCTTCTTCAACCAATTGATCGTTATCCATGAAGTTAGCCAGATCGAAAGGTGGTGGACTTGAGGCATCATCATCATCATCAGAATTGGCACCATCAGCTTGTGCGTTTTGAGTAGTGGTTTGAACTGGTGGTGTGGTGTGTTCTGCAGCATGTGGATTAGGTTGATTAATCTCACTCAAACCAGAGCCAATATCAGAAGATGGGTGATAAGTTGGCTCACCTTGGCTGTTGAGGAGCGTGGTGGTGAAGCTTCCTGCAGTCGGTTGAGGAGTGGGATTGTTAATTATGTTGGTGGCGAGGTTGCTTGGAGTTGGTTGGGGATCAGGATTGTTGATTATGTTTGCCTAAAGAACACAAGTGGAGAAAATGAGATTAAAAGAACTTGGGCGAAAGACGTCAGTATAATGAAAAAATGGTGCACGTACCTGAGCTCGTACAGCAGCAGAACTTGAGTTATCACTCCCATGGTCACCAAGAGGTGTTCTCGAGGCCACCGTGGAAGGTTCTTTTTCGACACCACTTGTTGCGGGTGCCTTTTCGAGTATTTTGGCCACCTTCGAAGGAGGTGGGCCAGTAGGTCCAGATGCCTTTATTGGTTTTCTTCTTTTCTTTGAAAGAACCTCCTCAGGAGATTCATCTGAGGCCTCTGAAGATATAATAATAGCTGGGGTATCCTTTTTACCTTTCTTGGAAGGTGTTGGAGGTTTTCGACCAGTCTGAAGAGGCAATGCAGATATAAGAAAGAAATTCATATAGTAAAAGCGTAAGCAGGGGATGTGAAATATACCTGTGTGCTCTCTGGTTCTTTGCCACTTTGTGAGGCAGCAGCCCTAGTTGAAGCAGTTTTCCTAGGCACAGCTAAAAGACAGTAAAAATTGTTACAAGTTAATGATTACGTGGTTAGTTATAAAGCCATGGACTAAGGATTTCGAACCTTCATATATTTCAGATTCGACACGAACGTCCTGAATTCCTATATGAAGGTGTCCTTTAAAACTGTCGAACATATGCTTAGTCGGAACCACTCGTTGGGCCTTTGGCTAAGACTACTGTCGAAGAAGTTTTAAATGCTCCCCACAGGCAAACCAATCCTGAAATGGAGGGGCAAGCGCCACTCCAAAATCAGCATTAGGCAGTCGAGGGAACTTTGGAGGAAAAAGTTTAAAAGCTACCTCATAACATTTCTCGTGAGGGACGTTGGGAGGAATTTTTAGTTGATCCAGCTTTTCTAAAAATTTTCTCTTTAGAGTGACAGCAGCGTCATGAATGGTTCGACTAAGATCATCTGGTCGATATATAGTTTCAAAGTAGTTTTGAAAAGCCTGTATTTCTTGGATGTGAGTAAACTTACTCTTTTTCGTCTTGTCCTGCGCATTGAGAAAAGCTTGGTCAAGTAAGGAAGAAAATTTAGCCACATCAAGAGAGTGCTCACTATAGTGCTTCGACCACCATTGGTGGAATGATGAAGTGCATAGAAAAGAAGGCTCAAAAAACACAGGAGAGAGGACTTTTCTTCTCTTATTCCGGCTGTCGAGTGTAAGGGAGACATTTTCCTCGTCGAAGCAGGCAGTGTGAAGAATTACTTGGCCCTTTCTCTCATACAAGCATTGAGGAAAGCTCTGGGCCAGCCCAAACTGTCAAGAGACAAGGTTTGGTTGATAGGCAATCAGTGATGATAAACCTCTCCCTAAGTTCAGCCTGTGGATAAAGAATCTGGGAATCAAAAAGGCTTCCTAGATAGCAACAGATTCTTGATCAAGAGTTTGGTGAGGATTTGGAAATGGCCTTTTAAACCACACAGGGCCCTATCTCCTCTGAGCAAAAGGTGCCATGCTAAGAGTGAACTCATAGCATTTGGCAAACATCATAATATAACTGGTAAAGGCCCTTTGAAGGGTTTCACCATCATCATTGGGAGTGAGTTTGGCCAGACGCGTCCCTTCGACACTCCTTTCCCTGATTTCAGCAGAGGCTTCATCAACTAGGCCTTTTCTGGGGAGGCTAGCCTCAAATGTAGCATTAAGCCACAATTGAAGTAGCCAAAGAGGCCCACTCAAGTGCATAGGACCTTGGGCCTCCACATTTCTAAGTCGAGAAGCCCCTTCGCTGATAGACTCATAAAGGCTCGCCAGGATGAGTTCACTCAAGTAGGTTTCTCTGTTGTTGTGAAGTTGATTCGCCAGGGGCAGGTACTTCTTAGCTACCTGCAAAGACTTTGTACAGAAAACATATCTCGACAGCCAGACTATGAGAAAAGCAATATGTTCTTCATCAGACACTTTGTCATCTTCTTATTTAAAGTGGTGTTTGATGAAGAGAGTGTATGTAAGTTTAGAGCCTGAAATATTGATGGTGTCCTCAGCATCAACATCAGGGTTATAGGTAAGGCCATCTGGGCGAAGCCCTGTGATGGCAGCTACATCGAACAAGGTTGGGGTAACCATTCCACATGGCAGATGGAAGGTATAATGGGTGCTGTCCCAAAAGTATAAGGACGCTGCCAACATGTTCAGACAGTATGGTATGCTGGTCCTCGACAGCATAAGAAGGTCATAAATCCCTATATTCTTCCAATGTTTAGCTTTGACCTTCTCCATCTTCGCCATCCATTGGTCAAATTCCTTCAAGGGATTGACAGCTCTCACCAGCCTGGTGCCATCAGTGAGATAGCCAACGTTGATTTTGGGCAGGGGGATTTCTTCAGGAGAAGTTTCAGCAGCAGCGTTGATTTTGGGAAAACTCTTTTGCCCTAACGGTCTTGTCTTCCGATAGGAGGGGAGAAACTCACTTAGTCTCTCATTAGAAATGTCCACATCAGCTAGAGGACCAGATAGCGCATAAGGTTTGTCAAAAACAACTAAAGGAATCATTACCTGAGACTTGTATATGGCTCGTGTTTCTTCACTGGTGGGTTCCGGCATGCAACGACGGTTATCCACTATTTGGGGGCCTGGGATATTAGAGAATGGAGGAATGGCTTGTTTAAATGGAGTAGCCTTGTCTCTTTGAGTTTTATTTGGTTGAGGATTGGTTTGGGAAGACGCCATTGTTGAAGAAGACGAAAAGATGGTGTTTTTTCTGGGTTTTGCGTAAGAAAAACTGAAGAGAAGAAGATGTTTGCTTGAGAATATGAGAATGTGGAAAGTTCACAAAGTGGTGGAAATGGGTATTTATAGACATTTGAAAATCCCAAGAGCCTTGGATCTACCGTTGAAGTTGGGGCGTTAGTGGGACTCGTGTTCTTTTCTTGGAGACGTGATGAAAGGTAGCAGTTATGTTCAGACTGCAAACATCTATTTTCAAGAAAAACGTTATGATGAATACGGCTGAAGAGACGTTTAAGGATTTGTCATGATGGTATGACGTCATAAGCGTGGGTTAGGGAAACTGAACAATTCAGCCACTAAGTAATTAGTGGATTATTCAGTTGAAGCCATGCAAACAAGCGTCGAAATGGTTATTATATCAAGAAATGACCTTCCTACCAATTCTGGCGAAAGGACATTCCTTGGGGGCAATTTGTTAACCCTCATTTTCGACGCTAGAAAGAATCAAAGCTATTTCAAGTTAAAAAATTATTTTTACATAAAGAAGGCTTCGACCCAGCTTTGGTGAAACCTGAGTCGAATAGGGGTTTTTGGAAGCCTCAAAATGGCTAAGTGTTGGGAAAGGTTTCGACCATGGGAATATGGAAACGCGTGCTGCATTTGTTATACTAAGGCTGGAGGGAATTTCTAATGTTTGAAATTCAAATAAGAGCAGTTGTGAACGTGGGAACAGTTGAGGCCAAGGAGAAAGCGCCAAAGGGACACGTTTGAAGCAATAACCACCACTTAGTAGTTATTTCTTAGTACTATAAATAAGAGTTAGCTCTATGTAATAGGGGTGTTCATATTTTGTACAAGTTACTCAAAGAAACTCAAAGTACCCGCGTGTAGAGAAACGAGTTCGTGAGAATGTACGTAATGTAACATCACTTTCTTTCATCAATGCAATTTATCTTAATCATGTTTAAGCTTCAAGCATTTACTTTCCATGTCTTTACGTTTTCCTGAATTTTACTTTTTCATGTCAAATTTACTTAAAGTCTTGTTTTAAACTTTCATTTAAAACTTTCTGCACTTATTTTCGACAGTACCTTTACATTTCAGCCTTTATTTTTCAAGAACGTGGAGCTCATTGCATTTTATTTTCAAAAGCTTTTACATTACTTCCTTTACATTCAAAGCCATTTATTTTCTTGCCCTTTACTTTCGACAGTCATTTACTCTTTCTGCATCTTTTACATTCAAGAACGTGGAGTTCAAGCGCTTTTATATTTCTTGTTGTTTACTTTCGACGGTTATTTACCTTCCTACACTTTTATTCAAAGTCATTTACCTTTTCGTCTTTTACATTCGACGCCTTTAAAATTCTGCATCATTTATTTACAGCCCTTTACATTTCCAAGCCTTTACCTTATTTGCAAGTAGTCGAACGTGGAGTTCATGTAGTTTTCTTTTACTGTCGAACGTGGAGTTCAATTTACATTTCTTGCATTTATCATTGTCAGTTACATTTTCCCTTAAATTTAGCACATGTCCTAGGATTTGTGTGGTTGATCCTGCAAGTTAGTTAGTTTTATTTAAGATTGATAGACCAGAGGTTGTTTACCAAAATTCACAGTAAACAAATTGGCATGCCCAGTGGGACCCAGTGCTAAGTTTTATACTTTTTGTTAACCTTATCTTTCTTGGTGAAGAAATACTTTCGTTGTATGTTATTGAGAAGTGGGAAGTTAGCCACAACAAACGAAGGAATACCAAAGAGAAGATACACTAAGAGAATGGCAACTAATGCCAACCAACAAGTTGATCCTCAAGGGAGTATTTCAAACACTCAGTCAAGTAGCAGTATGGGGTCTCAACGCACACCATCACCAGTGTCTTCGACAGGAGGACAGACGTCATCTCCATTAGTAGTGTCTGAACCAGGATCAACATACACAAAATCATATACTCAACCTATTTTAGAATACATAGGACCACAAAGTCCTAATTTACCAACACCCCCAGGAGGAAATTCAACGTACCGGTAGTTCCCTCCTCCAGGTTTTCCATATCCAGGGTCAAGGAGTCAACCCTATGGTATGCCTACATCAATGATGCAAAATCTACAGAATGCTCCACCTGTATTTTCAGAAAATGTGGTGTCTTCATCATTGCAAGGATCCGGATCAGGAGGTCAAAACAACCAGAGTATAGGTGTTGGTTATTCTGTTCAAACGTCTAGCCTTACAAATACATCCATAAATTGTTTGAGACAGCAGATGGACGAAAGTAAAATGCAAATGGTGCATACGTTGTCTCAAACAATGGGAGAAGTTTTTCAACCCTTGATTCAAAATACGACTCAAACTAACCAACAATTGGCACGCATGGCCGATTTCATGGGAGTACCAGCGGTGGATCGAAGAGCAACTGTTGTCGAAGATATCCCAAGACGACATCCACGTCATGGACCTGAGGTGAAATTGGAAGATCAAGAGATGATAGATCATTTTAGAGTCGAACCACCGAGAAACCAGATGTCAATGCAGATGGAGGAAGAGCCAGTAGTGATGGTGAATAGGAACCAAAATGCTGATCAATTACTTAGACAGGTTCGACATCGAAATCAAGCAGAAGAAAATAATCTTGTAGCCATGGTTGAAAGGATAATGACCAGAAATGGTGTGAATCTTGGCTTCACCAGGCCAAATTATACTTCGCCTATAGTGGATTATATTCTCCAAGCAGAATTACCCCCTAGGACGAAGGTTCCAAAGTTCAGCAAGTTTTCAGGAGATATTACTGAATCTACGGTCGAACATGTGGCTAGGTATTTGATTGAAGCAGGCAAAATTGCAGTTGACGAAAGCCTCAGAATCAAATACTTCCCAAGTTCCGTTACCAAGAATGCCTTCACATGGTTTACTACTTTGCCTCCAAATTCCATATACAATTGGACTCAACTAGAACGTTTGTTTCATGAACAGTTCTACATGGGGAAAACTAAGATTAGTTTGAAAGAATTGGCTAGCATTAAACGCAAAGTTACTGAGCCAATTGATGATTACCTGAATAGGTTTCGACTTCTTAAAGCCAGGTGCTTTACACAAGTGCCAGAACATGAGTTGGTCGAAATGGCTGCTGGGGGTCTTGATTATTCCATTAGGAAGAAAATAGATACCCAATATCTTAGAGATATGGCCCAGTTGGCTGATAGGGTTCCACAACTAGAAAGGTTGATAGAAGATAAGGCTAAATTCAGCAGGGGTAAAAAAGTGGCCTTTGTCGAATGTAGTGAAGATGTGGAGAATTCATATGATGAAACATCTTACTTTGACGGAAATGAGGTTGACGTTGCTGAGTTAAAGCAAGGTCCACCTTATGCCTGCAAATTATTAGCTCCTTCAAATGGAAAAAATCCTGTCGAATCTAATGACAAATTTCCTAAGAAAACATACACTTTCGACGTCACTAAATGTGACAAATTTTTTGATTTGTTTGTTAAAGATGGGCAAGTGATAGTACCTGCTGGTGCTAGGATGCCACCTTTAGAACAAAGAAAGAAAAGAGGTTTTTGTAAGTGCCATAATTTTTTGGGTCATAAAACTTCTCAATGTTTTCTTTTCAAGGATTTGGTGCAAAATGCTATCCAAGAAGGAAGGCTGAAGTTTGGTGACAAAGGCAAAACCCAGATGAAAATTGACTCTGACCCATTGCAAGTTGCAGAGGCTAACTACACAGAGCCTCACGAGGTCCAGATGGTCGAAGCCACAAAAGGATTTGATCAGTTAGTCAACATGGTGGAGGTTACTGAGGACTTCGCCACTAATCCTGTGATAACTAAAGGTTTTAGTAAGGCTACAAATGGCCTGAATGTTGATGGTACCAGTCTAATGTTGGTGACCAATGAAACTGCTGATAAGTTTATTTAAATGGATAACGCTGCCAAGGTTTTGGATATGGCAGTGAGCAGATTGAAGATAAATGCCACTGAAGGCATTAACATGGTCGAATTGGTTGAGGAATCTGACTCTAGCTCAGGTAGCATTAGCACCAATGAGGCTATGGGCATAAATGCCCCCAAAGTCCAAGTTGTTAAAGAGTTAGAAGATGGCATGCTATTGGTAGGAGAGATGATAGACATGGATGGTTGTTTGGTAGAAAACTGGATATGTATGGCTACTGAACAATTCTTCAAGACATCTCCTAATGTCGAAAAGGTTAATGCTGAAGAAATGGTTGAAGCTGAAAAAGCTGCTTGGCAAGAAGCTTCCCAAAAAGCTGTAAAAGCAGCAGCAAGTGGTGGATGCCTGGCGAAGACCACTAAAAGTCTTGAAGCTCATTTCTCCAAGATGCGCTTAAAGGATAGAATTGATGTCAATATGGTCGAAATTACATATCAAAAAGCTGAACAAGTGAGTAAGGCAGATGAACAAGAAGAGCACAACAAAATAGCTTATCCTAAGCAAGAGGAGACAATTGTGGATTTTCTGCACCGTTGCCAGAAGAAAGGTTCTGGAGTAATGCTATGTCCTAGATGCAGCGCCCTTTTTGATGAGAAAGCTGCCCACAAGTTAGAAGGTGTCAAAAAAAATGGTGGAAGCTGGGGGCAGATGGTAAATAAAGGTCCCAGAAGTTTTGACCATAGACGACTTTCGACAGGATTGAAAAACCAAGCACCAGGAGTTAGGCTAGGTACATTCAAACCAGCTGCAAATGTGCTAATAGGTAGTTGGATCAAGCCTATCGAAGGAAGAGGACAGAAGCAGAAGTGGGAGAAATTTGATGTGGAAAGAGGTTCTTCGTTTGAGTATAGAAAAGAGAACCATACCACCAACAAGTCAGCATACGTTTCTCAAAATTACAAGGGTAAAAACCCCATGTCTAGATCACAATGGCGAAGAGAGCAACGTAGGCGAAAGGCTATCAGGGAGGCTCAGGTACAAGGAGAGTCAAGCACCAATGTTGATAATCAAGCTGGGACAATTAAGAAGATGCCCATAAGGCGAAAACTGTTCACTGTTCATCCAGAGAAGAAAGTTGAAGATGTTGAGAATATGACTGATAATTTCGACAGTGAGTCAGCAGCTTCTCTAGATATTCTTGTGAATGTGGTATCGGTGATGCCAAGAGAATTTGGTCAAGTTTCAGAGGTCGAAGACTTGGATCAAACTGCTGAATTAGAAATGTTGGCACACAAGCCTGTGTGTTATTACATCATGAACAATGGGTGCGTCAAAGAACAAAATGCTTTCTTTGAACGCCCCACAGAGGCAATGAAGGGTTATCTGAAGCCTCTCTACATTACTGGCAAAGTAGAAAATGTTCCTGTGAACAAAATCTTGGTGGATTGTGGTGCAACTGTTAATTTAATGCCAAGATTTTTGCTGAGCAAGATTGGGAAGTTTAAGACTGATACCAAACCCCACAACATGGTTCTGTCGAAGTATGAAGGAAAAGTTGGTTCCACTCTAGGAGTAATTCAAGTGGATCTTACTGTGGGAACCATTACCAGACCAACAGTTTTTATGGTCGTTGAGACGAAAGCTAACTACAATCTACTCTTGGGTAGGGAGTGGATTCATGGAATAGGAGTTGTACCTTCATCTATGCATTAAAGAATCACCATTTGGAGACTAGATGGGATAGTTGAAAATATTGAAGCTGATCAAGGGTACTTTAAGGTGCCTATTAATCATGTGGATTGTAGACAGTTTGAGAAACATTTGGCGAACATTGCTCCATGTCCTCCAGCTGACTTTGAGTTTACGCCTGATGAAGAAACATTTTATTCATTGTATTTACACCCTGTCGAAGGTTTCAGATGGGACAGGGAAGTACCAGGAGGAAGGTTGCCATGCTTAGGCTCACCTCCAATAGAGCCCACAGGATGGGGAGATGAATTCAGTGATCATGACTGAGTTCGAAGCTTTAAAAAGAATTTCGTCCTATGTGGCTGAAACAAAACTGCAAGCGGCTTTGGAAGCTGCCAATGACTATATGGCTGGCGAAGCCATTTCTGAATTTTATCAAGAAGGTCCTGGTAAGGACTTCGACCCAAAACCTCCAGATAAGGTTGAAACTGGAGATCAAAGCCAGAGGCTCGATGCCATCTATGAAGATGAGCCTTTGGGATTTGAGAAGGATCCTTTGGTGAATAGTATCAAAATGCTAGCACAAGATCCTTTAGAAGAAGTTGACCTCAGTAAGGGGACAACCAAAAGGCCTACCTACATCAGTGCCAACCTTGATCCCCAGTTAAAGGTTGAAGTGGTTCAGTTGTTGAAAGAGTTCAAGGACTGCTTCGCCTGGGATTATGATGAGATGCCTGGTTTGAGCAGGGAGTTGGTCGAACACAGGTTACCTATGAAACCTGGGAAAAAACCAGTCAAGCAGAATCCAAGAAGGTTTGTACCAGAGATATTGTCAAAGATCAAAGAGGAAGTCAAAAGACTGCTTCATTTCAAATTTATTCGCACAGCAAGGTATGTCGAATGGTTGGCTAATATAGTACCTGTTATTTAAAAGAATGGGTCGTTGAGAGTTTGCATTGATTTTAGAGACTTAAACTCTGCAACTCCTAAAGATGAATATTCAATGCCAGTAGAAGAAATGTTAATAGATTCTGCAGCAGGACATGAATATCTTAGTATGCTGGATGGATATTCTGGCTACAACCAAATATTCATTGCTGAGGAAGATGTTCATAAAACTGCTTTTAGATGCCCTGGAGCCTTAGGCACCTATGAATGGGTAGTGATGCCTTTTGGTCTCAAAAATGCTGGTGCCACTTATCAAAGGGCGATGAATTCAATCATCCATGATTTTATAGACACATTCATGCAAATTTACATTGATGATATTGTTATAAAATCCATTTCTGGGAAGAGTCACATTGACCATCTTCGACAGTCGTTTGAAAGGATGAGAAAATATGGTCTTAAAATGAATCCTCTCAAATGTGCTTTTTGTGTGCAGGCAGGGGATTTCCTAGGCTTTGTGGTCCACAAGAAAGGGATCTAAATAAATTAGAATAAAACCAAAGCCATAATGGAGGCGAAAGCACCATCAACTAAAAAGGAGTTGCAGTCGTTGCTGGGCAAGATCAACTTCTTAAGAAGGTTTATATCCAACCTGAGTGGCAAAACACAAGCCTTTTCGCCATTCCTTCGTTTCAACAAAGATGGTTTTGAGTGGGGGCAATTACAGCAGGAAGCCTTCGACAAGATCAAGGAGTACCTAAGCCACCCTCTAATTCTTTCACCACCTTGTAGAAACAAGAGTATGAGATTGTATATAGCTGCATCAGATAAAACTCTAGGGAGCATGTTGGCTCAGGAGGATGAAAATGGAGTCGAAAGAGCCATTTATTACCTTAGTCGAGTTTTAAATGATGCAGAAACTAGGTATAACATGATTGAAAAGTTATGTTTGTGCTTGTATTTCTCTTATACTAAATTGAAGCAATATATAAAGTCAGTTGATGTGTATGTTTCTTCTCACTTTGATGTTGTAAAACATATGTTATCTAAGCCTATTTTGCATAGTCGAATTGGCAAATGGGCATTAGCATTAACAGAATTTTCTCTAACATATTAACCTTTAAAAGCTGTGAAAGGGCAAATAGTTGCAGACTTTATAGTTGACCACTCCATAAATGAAAATGATTTGAATTATGTTGAATTAAAATCCTGGAAGTTATACTTTGATGGATGAAGTCATAAAAATGGAACAGGAGTAGGAATATACATTATTTCTCTTGAAAAAATTCCAACAAAATTCAAGTATAAGGTCGAAGGACCTTGCTCTAACAATGAGCCTGAATACGAAGCATTAATTGCTGGCCTTGAAATTTTGTTAGAATTGGGGGTAACTAAAGTCGAAATAATAGGAGACTCAGAATTGGTTATAAAACAAATCACAAAGGAATATAAATGTGTTAAAGAAAATCTCATTATGTACTTTGTGATAGCCAATAGATTATTAAAGAAATTTGAGGTAGTGGCCATCCAAGACATACCTAGAATAGAGAATCAAGTTGCTAATGACTTGGCTCAAATTGCCTCTGGATACAAGGTGTCGAAGGAAAACCTTCAAGAAGTAATTGAAGCAAGAGGTAAAGTGGTGGCTGTTGGATTGTGCCCATCAGACTTAGAAACAACTAAGCTTGGATGCATAGATGTCAAAAATTTTGAAATTTTTGCTATAGATAATTTGACAGATGAAGACTGGAGGAAGCCTATAGTTGAATATTTGCAAAATCCAACGGCTTCGACAGAGCGAAAAATCAGGTATCAAGCTTTAAGCTATGTACTTTTGGGTAATGAATTGTTTAAAAAGACCCCTGAGGGAGTCTTATTGAAATGCCTTAGTGAAGCAGAGGCATATTTGGCTTTTTCGACAGTACATAGTGGGGCATGTGGAGCACACCAAGTTGGACAGAAGATGAAATGGCTGTTGTTTCGACAAGGCATGTATTGGCCTACTATGCTGAAAGATTGCATAGAATTTGCTAAGGGTTGCCAAGAATGTCAAATTCATGCTGGCATACAGCATATCCCTGCAAGTGAATTACATTCCATAGTGAAACCATGGCCTTTCAGAGGATGGGCTTTGGATATAGTGGGAGAGATTCGACCAGCATCTTTAAAGAACCCAAGATATATTTTGGTGGGAATTGATTATTTCACCAAGTGGATTGAAGCAATACCACTGGCGAATATAGGTCAAGAAGATGTTATTGAATTCATTCAAAATCACATTATTTATAGATTTGGTATTCCTGAAACAATCACTACGGATCAAGGATCAATGTTTACTGGTCGAAAGCTGCAGGAGTTTGCCAAAGAAATAGGTTTTAAGTTATTGACTTCTACACCTTATTATGCTCAGGCCAATGGACAAGTCGAAGCTGCCAATAAGGTAGTGATTGGACTAATTAAGACGCATGTGGGAAAGAGGCCTAGAAATTGGCACAAGACATTAGACCAAGTTCTTTGGGCATGTCGAACATCCCCTAAAGAGGCTACTAATACTACCCTATTTCGACTTACCTTTGGTCATGATGCAGTATTACCTGTTGAGATTTATTTACAATCTATAAGAGTTCAAAGACATCATGAGATCCCCTCTGAGGATTATTGGGAAATGATGATGAATGAATTAGTGGATTTGGATGAAGAAAGGCTTAGAGCCTTGGAGTTGTTAAGAAGACAAAAGAAAAGGGTCGAAGAATCCTACAACAAAAAGGTTAAGTTTAAGTCTTTTGCATGTGGGGATTTAGTTTGGAAAGTGATTTTGCCTATGGATCGAAAGGATAGAACATTAGGCAAATGGTCTCCTAAGTGGGAGGGTCCAATCCAAGTCATACAAGTTTTCTCTAATGGAGCTTATGAAGTGGAAGAGTTAGACAAAGATAAAAGAATCTTGAAAGTAAATGGCAAGTATTTGAAAAAATATAAGCCTATTTTGCAAGAGATTCGCATCAAAACTTAAGCTTTATTCAATAAAAAGAAAGCCAAAATTGGCCAAGTCAGGCTAATATGGCATACAAAGCAAAGAAGAATCAACACAATAATTTTTTTTTATCAAGGAAAGGTTATTCATAATCTGTCCAATCTATGGATCTAAGGAAATCCATATAATCCGCATCTGGTTCATCATCAGAATCCTGGGTGCTGGAGCATCCTTTCTTAGAGATCTTCATTTTAGTTTCTCTCTTCTTGGCTTGAGAGGTTGCTCCAATAGAGGCTTCAAGTTTCTTTGTTGCCTCCTTCTTCTTTGATTCCTTAACTGCCTTTGCCTTTCCAGCCATTTTCTTGGCTGATGATTTCTCTGAATTGTTCATGTTTGCTTCTATGCAAAACTTGGTCATGTGGAAGAGAATTTATAGAGGTGAAGTATTGATTGGATTGGCCAGTAAAACGGTGGAAACACGTGAATTATTCTTGGAATATGCCTGAGGGCTATGCTATAAATGTCAGTTTAAAGATAGAGGCTTATGCCTTGGAGTTTAAAGCTGAAAAGTTTGGCTTTTCAAGAAAAAGATAGAATGCCTTAATTGCAAATTTGACTTAGATGTGAGGCAACAAATAATATGCATCATAATATAATATGGGTCGAAAGCAGTTAATGGCGAAATAATAACAATTGATTAATCAATGCCAAAGGCATAAAACTGTCATTACATAAAGGCCTGAAAAGGCCAAGAAACAAATGATTGGTTGAGCAAATAAAAGTCTTGAAAGCATCAGAAGGGAAGCCTCGACTCCAACTGGGCAAAGGTTTCTATGTGATGTTTGAGGCGAGCATTGCACAAGGATTCATCAAGCTTGGCTGTGGCAAGCTGTTTCTCAAGTTTTTGGGCTGCCTCAATACGATCTATGGCATGTTTCATTTCCCTAGCCATCTCAGTGGTGTCGAAGTTCTGTAAATCACGGTTGCATTTTTCAGCATCCTCAATTTTAGCTTGTAACTCAGTGATTTGCTGCTTCCAGGCTTCAATATTCTTCTGATTGGAGGCTATTTCATTTTTTGTTTTCTTTTATTCAGCCTCTATACTTTCGACCTTCTCATATGACTCCTTTGCACCACCCCAAGCTGAACTCTCAAGACCAGATGTTTCCTCTATGGTATTCCTGATAGATGGAAGCAGCTTTATCTCTGCAGCTATTTGGTTCACCACAGCAGTTAACTCTATCAGAAAACCTAAAACGTTTGGATTGAGAGGGGTGAGTTCAAGCTTTTGAAGGGTGTCCTTCAGGTAAGCAGGTGCAGTGGGGTCTGAAGCCAAAACTCTGTGAATGTCCCCCCTGAAGAATTTTTTCTTGATGGCGTGGAGGATTGGTTTGGCGAAGTCATCTGATGCTGGAGTCGAAGAGACAGAAGAAGAAGAACCATACTTCTCCCTGAGTATTAATTTGGAATACTCATGTGGGTTCGACCACTTGAGTGCTGTCAGTGAGTCTCCAGGAGGTGGAAGGTTAGCCAGGGTTTGTTGGACCACAGGTGAAGGAGTATGGTGAGGATTAGGATCAGTTTGTTCTTCTTCCTCCTCTTCTTCTGATTCTTCTCCTTCTTCATCTTTTTCTTCTTCGACTACCATTTCTTCGTCAGGCTCTTCAGCAGTTGATCGAATATTCTCCTGGTCATCAGCTGGTGTAGGATGTGGTTCATTTGTCTCCTCAGGCACAACTTGACTAGGATTGTCGTTGTGTGTGTGAACTCCAGGTTCATTTCTTTCTTCTTCAACCAATTGATCGTTATCCATGAAGTTAGCCAGATCGAAAGGTGGTGGACTTGAGGCATCATCATCATCATCAGAATTGGCGCCATCAGCTTGTGTGTTTTGAGTAGTGGTTTGAACTGGTGGTGTGGTGTGTTCTGCAGCATATGGATTAGGTTGATTAATCTCACTCAAACCAGAGCCAATATCAGAAGATGGGTGATAAGTTGGCTCACCTTGGCTGTTGAGGAGCATGGTGGTGAAGCTTCCTGCAGTCGGTTAAGGAGTGGGATTGTTAATTATGTTGGTGGCGAGGTTGCTTGGAGTTGGTTGGGGATCAGGATTGTTGATTATGTTTGCCTAAAGAACACAAGTGGAGAAAATGTGATTAAAAGAACTTGGGTGAAAGACGTCAGTATAATGAAAAAATGGTGCATGTACCTGAGCTTGTATAGCAGCAGGACTTGATTTATCACTCCCATGGTCACCAAGAGGTGTTCTCGAGGCCACCGTGGAAGGTTCTTTTTCGACACCACTTGTTGCGGGTGCCTTTTCGAGTATTTTGGCCACCTTCGAAGGAGATGGGCCAGTAGGTCCAGATGCCTTTATTGGTTTTCTTCTTTTCTTTGTAAGAACCTCCTCAGGAGATTCATCTGAGGCCTCTGAAGATATAATAATAGCTGGGGTATCCTTTTTACCTTTCTTGGAAGGTGTTGGAGGTTTTCGACCAGTCTGAAGAGGCAATGCAGATATAAGAAAGAAATTCATATAGTAAAAGCATAAGCAGGGGATGTGAAATATACCTGTGTGCTCTCTGGTTCTTTGCCACTTTGTGAGGCAGCAGCCCTAGTTGAAGCAATTTTCCTAGGCACAGCTGAAAGACAGTAAAAATTGTTACAAGTTAATGATTACGTGGTTAGTTATAAAGCCATGGACTAAGGATTTCGAACCTTCATATATTTCAGATTCGACACGAATGTCCTGAATTCCTATATGAAGGTGTCCTTTAAAACTGTCGAACATATGCTTAGTCGGAACCACTCGTTGGGCCTTTAGCTAAGACTACTGTCGAAGAAGTTTTAAATGCTCCCCACAGACAAACCAATCCTGAAATGGAGGGGCAAGCGCCACTCCAAAATTAGCATTAGGCAGTCGAGGGAACTTTGGAGGAAAAAGTTTAAAAGCTACCTCATAACGTTTCTCATGAGGGACGTTGGGAGGAATTTTTAGTTGATCCAGCTTTTCTAAAAATTTTCTCTTTAGAGTGACAGCAGCCTCATGAATGGTTCGACTAAGATCATCTGGTCGATATATAGTTTCAAAGTAGTTTTGAAAAGCCTGTATTTCTTGGATGTGAGTAAACTTACTCTTTTTCCTCTTGTCCTGCACATTGAGAAAAGCTTGGTCAAGTTAGGAAGAAAATGTAGCCACATCAAGAAAGTGCTCACTATAGTGCTTCGACCACCATTGGTGGAATGATGAAGTGCATAGAAAAGAAGGCTCAAAAAACACAGGAGAGAGGACTTTTCTTTTCTCATTCCGGCTGTCGAGTGTAAGGGAGACATTTTCCTCGTCGAAGCAGGCAGTGTGAAGAATTACTTTGCCCTTTCTCTCATACAAGCATTGAGGAAAGCTCTGGGCCAGCCCAAACTGTCGAGAGACAAGGTTTGGTTGATAGGCAATTAGTGCTGATATACCTCTCCCTAAGTTCAACATGTGGATAAAGAATCTGGGAATCAAAAAGGCTTCCCAGATAGCAACAGATTCTTGATCAAGAGTTTGGTGAGGATTTGGAAATGGCCTTTTAAACCACACAGGGTCGTATCTCCTCTGAGCAAAAGGTGCCATGCTAGGAGTGAACTCATAGTGTTTGGCAAACATCATAATATAACTGGTAAAGGCCCTTTGAAGGGTTTCACCATCATCATTGGGAGTGAGTTTGGACAGACGCGTCCCTTCGACACTCCTTTCCCTGATTTCAGCAGAGGCTTCATCAACTAGGTCTTTTCTGGGGAGGCTAGCCTCAAATGTAGCATTAAGCCACAATTGAAGTAGCCAAAGAGGCCCACTCAAGTGCATAGGACCTTGGGCCTCCGCATTTCTAAGTCGAGAAGCCCCTTCGCTGATAGACTCATAAAGGCTCGCCAGGATGAGTTCACTCAAGTAGGTTCCTCTGTTGTTGTGAAGTTGATTCGCCAGGGGCAGGTACTTCTTAGCTACCTGCAAAGACTTTGTACAGAAAACATATCTCGATAGCCAGACTGTGAGAAAAGCAATATGTTCTTCATCAGACACTTTGTCATCTTCTTGTTTATAGTGGTGTTTGATGAAGAGAGTGTATGTAAGTTTAGAGCCTGAAATATTGATGGTGTCCTCAGCATCAACATCAGGGTTATAGGTAAGACCATCTGGGTGAAGCCCTGTGATGGTAGCTACATCGAACAAGGTTGGGGTAACCATTCCACATGGAAGATGGAAGGTATAATGGGTGTTGTGCCAAAAGTATAAGGACGCTGCCAACATATTCAGACAATATGGTATGCTGGTCCTCGACAGCATAAGAAGGTCATAAATCCCTATATTCTTCCAATGTTCAGCTTTGACCTTCTCCATCTTCGCCATCCATTGGTCAAATTCCTTCAAGGGATTGACAGCTCTCACCAGCCTGGTGCCATCAGTGAGATAGCCAACGTTGATTTTGGGCAGGGGGATTTCTTCAGGAGAAGTTTCAGCAGCAGCGTTGATTTTGGGAAAACTCTTTTGCCCTAACGGTCTTATCTTCCGATAGGAGGGGAGAAACTCACTTAGTCTCTCATTAGAAATGTCCACATCAGCTAGAGGACCAGATAGCGCATAAGGTTTTTCAGAAACAACTAAAGGAATCATTACCTGAGACTTGTATATGGCTCGTGTTTCTTCAGTGGTGGGTTCCGGCATGCAACGACGGTTATCCACTATTTCGGGGCCTAGGATATTAGCGAATGGAGGAATGGCTTGTTTAAATGGGGTAGCCTTGCCTCTTTGAGTTTTCTTTGGTTGAGGATTGGTTTGGGAAGACGCCATTATTGAAGAAGACAAAAAGATGGTGTTTTTTCTGGGTTTTGCGTAAGAAAAAATGAAGAGAAGAAGATGTTTGCTTGAGAATATGAGAATGTGGAAAGTTCACAAAGTGGTGGAAATGGGTATTTATAGACGTTTGAAAATCCCAAGAGCCTTGGATCTACCGTTGAAGTTGGGACGTTAGTGGGACGCGTGTTCTTTTCTTGGAGACGTGATGAAAGGTAGCAGTTATGTTCAGACTGCAAACATCTGTTTTCAAGAAAAGCGTTATGATGAATACTGCTGAAAAGACGTTTAAGGATTTGTCATGATGGTATGGCGTCATAAGCGTGGGTTAGGGAAACTGAACAATTCAGCCACTAAGTAATTAGTGGATTATTCAGTTGAAGCCATGCAAACAAGCGTTGAAATGGTTATTATATCAAGAAATGACCTTCCTACCAATTCTGGCGAAAGGACATTCCTTGGGGGCAATTTGTTAACCCTCATTTTCGACGCTAGAAAGAATCAAAACTATTTCAAGTTAAAAAATTATTTTTACATAAAGAAGGCTTCGACCCAGCTTTGGTGAAGCCTGAGTCGAATAGGGGTTTTCGGAAGCCTCAAAATGGCTAAGTGTTGGGAAAGGTTTCGACCATGGGAATATGGAAACGCGCGCAGCAGTTGTTATACTAAGGCTGGAGGGAATTTCTAATGTTTGAAATTCAAATAGGAGCAGTTGTGAACGTGGGAACAGTTGAGGCCAAGGAGAAGGCGCCAAAGGGACACGTTTGAAGCAATAACCACCACTTAGTAGTTATTTCTTAGCACTATAAATAAGAGTTAGCTCTATGTAATAGGGGTGTTCATATTTTGTACAAGTTACTCAAAGAAACTCAAAGTACCCGCGTTTAGAGAAACGTGTTCGTGAGAATGTACGTAATGTAACACCACTTTCTTTCATCAATGCAATTTATCTTAATCATGTATAAGCTCAAGCATTTACTTTCCATGTCTTTACGTTTTCCTGAATTTTACTTTTTCATGTGAAATTTACTTAAAGTCTTGTTTTAAACTTTCATTTAAATCTTTCTGCACTTATTTTCGACAGCACCTTTACATTTCAGTCTTTATTTTTCAAGAACGTGGAGTTCATTGCATTTTATTTTCAAAAGCTTTTACATTACTTCCTTTACATTCAAAGCCATTTATTTTCTTGCCCTTTACTTTCGACAGTCATTTACTCTTTCTGCATCTTTTACATTCAAGAACGTGGAGTTCAAGCGCTTTTATATTTCTTGTTGTTTACTTTCAACGGTTATTTACCTTCCTGCACTTTTATTCAAAGTCATTTACCTTTTCGTCTTTTACATTCGACGTCTTTAAAATTCTGCATCATTTATTTACAGCCTTTTACATTTCCAAGCCTTTACCTTATTTGCAAGTAGTCGAATGTGGAGTTCATGTAGTTTTCTTTTACTGTCGAACGTGGAGTTCAATTTACATTTCTTGCATTTATCATTGTCAGTTACATTTTCCCTTAAATTTAGCACATGTCCTAGGATTTGTGTGGTTGATCCTGCAAGTTAGTTAGTTTTATTTAAGATTGATAGACCAGAGGTTGTTTACCAAAATTCACAGTAAACAAATTGGCACGCCCAGTGGGACCCAGTGCTAAGTTTTATACTTTTTGTTAACCTTATCTTTCTTGGTGAAGATATACTTTCGTTGTATGTTATTGAGAAGTGGGAAGTTAGCCACAACAAACGAAGGAATACCAAAGAGAAGATACACTAAGAGAATGGCAACTAATGTCAACCAACAAGTTGATCCTCAAGGGAGTATTTCAAACACTCAGTCAAGTAGCAGTATGGGGTCTCAAAGCACACCATCACCAGTGTCTTCGACAGGAGGACACACGTCATCTCCATTAGTAGTGTCTAAACTAGGATCAACATACACAAAATCATATACTCAACCTGTTTTAGAATACATAGGACCACAAAGTCAAGAGTAAAATCAATGAAAACATGAGAATTTAGTAGAAAAAGTGCAAAGAACGATAGTCCATTTTTAGGTCAAATCTGCACCTAACAATACCCTGCCCCGTGATAAGGTGAAAACACTGGGGATGAACTTTCCCCAAACAAAGGGCCGGTAGAGTGTAAACTCGACATGAACTCTGTCGGCATCCCATAAAATCGAGGAATAGGCATGGTGATACGAGGCATATACTGCCCTGTAGTCCCTACCATTGTTGATTTTGGGTCATGTCGACGTGGCGTTGCGGTTAGACCACTAGGGGTAGTTGAAACGGCTGACACGGTACCAGAGCCAACATCAGTTGTTTGTGTCACAACCGTACTTTCCGTCAAAGACGGTTCATCGTTCGAACGTGGTATTTCCATCTTACCACTACGCAAAAACATACACTCAATTCACACGGGTCCCACCGGGTGTGCCAATTTGTTCTCCTGCGCGAACAACCGCTGGCCTTCCGTTGCAGGTTTACTCGCGGGATCGGCCACACAAATCCCAAAACAAGGAATTTGAAATGTATGCTTATGTTATATGACAGTGTCTTGTCTTTTGGAAAAGTTGTGAGGTTTACATGATCAACCAAGTTTGGAAGCAAGCGAAAAAGATAAAGGAAAAAGAGAACAAGCAGACGGCAAAAGAAACAATAACTTAAACTTTGAAAATAAATTGCATTAAGTAAAGGTGGACGCAAGTATACATTTTTGCGAGATTGAACTCGTTTCTCTCTAAGCTTGCTACTTTGAGTGTTTTCCCTTTACAATGTTACAAAATGCGACCCTTAAAAATGGAAAATACAATGCTTTATATAGGCCTAGAGAGTAACCGTTCATCTGCCCAGATGCCCTTTGGTGCTGACACGTGTCACCCCACTCTCTTTTCAACTTCCCATGTTCTTGGAACTTTCAAACTTTTCCCGCCCAAGTACTTATCCTTGAATTTGGGACTTGCCCTTCGCCTGGCTTTCCTCCGACACCATGGCTTGTCGCCTTCTCTCCGACGCACCTACTTGGCCTGTGTCGGATCAATGCCTTGAAAGTCCCTTGGTGTCGATTTGTTGAATTTGCTCTCATCCTTCTACCCTTGGTCGAAATCTCCTGTCAACAGCATGAGAGGTGTATGATCAGTGGACTTCAAAGCAATGCATATTTCAAAGAGTTCAAGTTGTGATGCTTACCTCTTTATGAGCTTTTTGTGCTATCTGCCAAGTTCCTTGTGCCAGAAGTAATTTGATGCTTTGGGCACTCTCAATTGATCCCTTAGAAGCTTTTAGAATGATCACCACCAGCTGGAACCTTCAGGAACAAGTTTGAGCTCTTTCTTGCAAAAGGGGCAAAAGTGACCAATATGGCAACTCTCTCAAATGGTGTTCCAGATGTAGGGAACTATTTGGGATAGTTCATGGATGATATTTGGAGTGTGTTTGAGGTCTTATCTGGTTTTGAAAGTGACTGAATCAAGACATGGCTTGAAAAATGCAAAAAAGTCCAATTTTGAGGTTTTGAGAGGGGACTTTGTGATTTTGGTGTTACAGGTCACATATGAGAGTTTGAACAGCTTAGATATGACATATTAGATGTGTTTGGAACATGAGCTGTGATGGAAATGCTCTCTAACTCAGAAACTCAGAGTTACCTTGCAAAAGAAGGCATTTTTGCCTAAAGAGAGAGATTTTGAGGAAAGCATCAGTTTGGGTGCTTTGGTGTACTCAAACTGGTCATAATTGAGGCCTATTTATAGTGTGTCAAGTTTGTTTTGGCATCAATAGTGAATGGAGGCTGCAGCAGGCCTTTGGCCAATGTTATGCAAAAGGAATCTCAAGTCTCCTCTAGCCATTGACTTGAGATTATAGCACAGGCTTTGTACCTTTAGTTCAGAGATAAACTTGGAATGAATTTAGTTGGAATAGGCTCAGTTCATGCCACCTTGGTGCATCTATTGAATGCTTGAAAAAAAATTTGAGTCTTGGCACTTTTTTAGCTCTTTTAGGTTTGGCATGCTACTTGTAGATTCTTGGACTTTGGAGGCTTGGAGATCAGATCATCCCCCTTGGATTTGATCCTCAGATGTGTCCAAAATGATGACAAGGCTTGGATTTATCAGATTTGGACAAAATGAGCAAATGTGCACAAATCTGCCTTGTAGAAATCAGTTCAGGATGCCATGTTCCAAGGGTTGTATCTCCTTGCTCAAATGGAATTTGGAGATGATCTGGTACTTGTTGGAAAACCCTCATGACATACTTTAACTTTGATGTCCACCCCTAGACCTGGTATGACTTGGATTAAGGTGAAAAATGTCCCTACATTTGGGAAAAAGTAAGGCAGATTCTGACTTAGTGAAAATTTCACTAAGTGTTGGAAAAATGTCATTTTCATGTTTTCAGCCATTTTGATCACTCCATAACAAAAAATCTATGAGAAATTGGAATGAGCTGTAGTTGACACTTTTAAAGTATTCCATGAGAGCTACATATCCATCTTTGGACCATCCAAAATGGTTGCTTGGATCTCAAGTTATGGTCCTTGGAAGTTGGTACCCTAGCCACTTTGTTCCATAACTTAGAAAATTTCTATGTTTTTTATGGTTACCCCTTTCACAAGTTAACTCACTTTCCTTGATTTTTCTTGATAAATGATAATTCAAATCACATATTAACATTGTTTTAGGGTCAAAGAACCATAATTGTGAAAAATCGCAAAAAGTCAAACTTGATTTTGTGCACAGTTGACTTTTTATCGGATGAAATCCAAACTGTTCGATCCTTGGTGAAATCAAGTCCCTGACCTAAATCAAACCTAATGGATATATTCCATAGGTTTTGTAGAGTGTATTGAATCATGTCCCAAGGTTCGGGAGCATGTCTGGGTCAAAAGTCAAAGGTACAGTTGACTTTTTTCCTTGAAACCCTAATTGTGGTCCTGATGAAATTGAAACTTGTGAACCAAGCTTCTTGGATCAATCCATTATTGAAAATGGATCAATGTGGTGTATTGGAGACCCTCAAATCATGTCTTGAGGTCTTGACTCATGTTTTGTCCCGAAAGTCAACTTAGGGGTGAATTAGGTCAAGAAACCCTAATTCTTGATTTTTTTATGAATGCTTCCCCTGAGGTTAAATTGACTTGATGACTGGGTCCATGAGGTCCCTTAGAGTATCTTAAGTTGTGTTTTGAAGCAATGGCTCATGCCCAGAGGAAAATTTCCATCTGGAGGCCTCAGTCGACTAGAACCTTAATTTGGTGACACTGACGATCTTGAGGCTTGATCCACTTGGAATGCTGCAACCTTGTGCTTGATCCCTGATGTGGGAGTCCTTTTGATTCTTTATGTGGATGTTTGAGAGGTTAGACAAGTTGAAGATCATGTCATTCCTTGATTGATCTTTTGCCTAAGTGTCCTGAGAGGGCTTGAAACCCTAATCCTTGATTGTGGTGAATGCTCAAACATCTCTGAGGAGATTGGTGAGGCATGAAAGTACATCCATATTGTGATGATAATTTGCACAATGATGAGAAATCTTAATGGTCAAAATTTGGGGTATGACACATACACACAACTAAAATAATGTGAAATAACCATGGTTTTCCACACGATACATATCACAGGTCCCACACCATATGATTCACAACAACATACCACGCAACACACATAATTCCTACTTAAACCAAAAGCCACAAGCCATTTCGTGCGACCCAACAACATGAAACAAACCATATACCTGCGCAACAACTCCACTCACCACATCATAACCAACCACCAAAATTCCAGCCAAAACCAAAACACTAACTTTCAACACAACAACACTTTTCAGCCAAAATGACCACCACGCCTCACATACCACCTACATAAACCATAAGCCGTTACCAAACTTCACGCGAGCCAACAACGTCACCAATAATCCAAGCCACCACAATTCTAAGCCGACGTCCAGCATACCACAATTCCAATACGTACAACCTACAAACGACAAAATAGCGTCATCAACACAATAACTAACTTTTCACAACCCATCCGATGCAAAACGACACGAAATACCAACGCAAAATGAATTCCACAACGTTGTTAAAAGTAATTCATGTTAGATTGTCGAAGTCGAAGTGTGTTATAGGTTTTGGTCGAAATGTTGTATAGTCAGTCGAATAGTTGTAATGTTATGTAGGTCAGCTGTATTCGACAGAGTCGAATATAGCTGATAAAGAGTTCAGTCGAATTACTAGGTTGTGTCGACATGTTAGTTTTGGGTCTGGGCTTTGATAGCCTATATAAAGGGCTTTGTACTTTGTATTTTGATACAGCAGTATTAGAAACAACTTCATAATAAAATTTTACAACAGTTTCCAAACCCTAATCTCTCTTCTCCCTTTCTCTCGTATTCTTCTTCATCTTCTCTCTCAAATATTCATCTTTCTTGGAACTTAGTTCCAACAATTGGTATCAACGAGCCCGGTTGTGATTTAGAGAGATTCTAATGGCAAACGGAACAACAACGTCCACATAATTCCCAGCGAATCTACCGGTTTTCAAAGGGGAAAACTACCAACGGTGGGTGGCGCAGATGAGGGTTATCTTCAGATTTCAAGATGTGGTTGAAATCGTGAATGATGGTGTAACGGAATTGGGGGAAAATGCTACCGATGAACAGAAAGCTGCGTACAAGGATCAAAGGAAGAAAGATGGTAAAGCGTTGTTCTTGATACACCAGTGTGTGGATCCGAATGTGTTTGAGAAAATTATTGAAGAGGAATCTGCAAAAGAAGCGTGGGACAAGTTAAAGAACTTGTATGAAGGTGACGAGAAACTGAAGAGGGTGAAGCTGCAAAACTTGAGAAAGCAATACGAGATGATTCAAATGAAGGAAGATGAATCAGTCTCGGAATTCTTTTCAAGATTGGTGATGCTGACGAACCAGATGAAGTCTTGTGGAGAAGCAATCACAGATTTGCAGAAGATTGAGAAGGTACTAAGATCTCTGACTGCAAATTTTGATTACATTGTAGTGTCCATTGAAGAGTCCAAGAATCTTGCTGAGATGAAGATTGAAGAGCTACAGGCTTCTTTGGAAGCTCATGAGATGAGATTGAAGCAAAGAGATTCAGAAAGAGAAAAGGTATCGGACCAAGCACTACAAGCGAAATTCACCAAGAAATCTGGGAAGGCGAAGCAGGGAAGGAATCTTGCTGGTGATGAGAAGTCAAGCAAGAGTTCAAAGAATCATGATGATTCAAAGAAGGTCATGGGCAACAAGTATTCTGGGAAGAAAGTTGATATGAAAGACGTGCAGTGTTACAATTGCCAAAGTTTTGGTCATTATGCTCGAGACTGTCGAAAGAAGAAGGAAGCACGAGCAAAAGAAAGTGACAAAGCGCAGTATGCACAGGCAGGAGAGAGTGATTCTGAAGGCGTGCTACTAATGGCAGACACTCAGTCGAATGATGATGAAACGAATTTGTGGTATCTTGATTCAGGTTGCAGCAACCACATGACTGGTAACAAGAACTGGTTCAACAAGCTTGATAAATCAGTTAAGAAGGTGATAAAGTTTGCAGATGGTAGACAGATCACATCAGGTGGAAAAGGAAACATATCTGTAATGAGAAGAGATGGTAGAAAAGCCAGCATTACTGATGTGTTGTATGTGCCCTCTATGACAAGTAACTTGATAAGTATAGGTCAATTACTTGCCAAAGGACATAATATGAAGCTGGAGAATAATCAAATGAAGGTGTATCATGCTGATGGTAGGTTGGTACTGAAAGCACCATTGGCTGATAACAAGACTTTTAAAGTTCAGATTAACATGATTAATCATGAATGTCTTGCGTCAACTACAGAAGAAGAAAAGAATTGGCTATGGCATCATAGATATGGGCATCTAAACTTCAGGAGTTTGGGTATGCTGAATCAGAAGAAGGTGGTGTATGGTTTACCTCAAGTGAAGAAACCAAATCATGTGTGTGAAGAATGCTGCAAAACAAAGTAGGCTAGAAAAGCATTCAAACATGATCTGCCAATTAAGTCGAAAGGAAAGTTGGAGCTTGTTCATTCTGACGTATGTGGACCTTTTGAAGTTAGGTCGAATGGTGGAAAGCGTTACTTCTTAACTTTCATTGATGAATTCACCAGATATATGTGGATTTATGTGATCGAAAGTAAGAGTGAAGTATTCACAAAGTTCAAGAAGTTTAAGTTGCTTGTCGAAAAGCAAAGTGGCTGCAAGCTAAAGAAACTGAGAACTGATGGTGGTGGCGAATATGTCTCTCGAGAGTTTGCTAGATTTTGTGAAGAGGAAGGTATAGAGCATGAGGTTATTGCACCCTATACACCTCAACACAATGGCATAGCTGAGAGGAAGAATAGAAGTATACTAAATATGACGAGAAGTATGTTGAAGGCGAAAGAGGTGCCAAAGAGATTTTGGGCTGAAGCAGCTTCGACAGCAGTATACATTCTAAATAGATGTCCAACGAAGAAGTTAGTCGAGAAGACTCCTTATGAAGCTTGGACAGGTGAGAAGCCAAATGTCAGTCATTTTAGAGTTTTTGGATCAATATGTTTCAGGCATGTTCCTGAGTAATTGAGAACAAAACTAGATGATCGAAGTCAAACCATGGTGCTCATAGGTTATCATTCGACTGGTGCATATAGATTATATTCACCAGAAGATGATAAATGTGTGATCAGTCGAGATGTTCTGGTAGATGAAAAACAAAATTGGGAGTGGAGTCATGGGTCAGTTCGACAGGATACTGGTCGACAGATGGAAGAGACAGTTCCGACAGTGTTTGAAGAAGACCAACAAACTGAGGCCACGACTAGTCGAAATGAAGAACCTCCTAAGCAGAATGTAAGAAGATCAACTAGAGCAAGAGCTGAGTCGACAAGGTTAGCTGGATATGAGAGATTTCCAGATAATGCAATCGATGCAGATAGTGACTTAATAGAAGAAGCAATGATGATGGCTGAAGCAGAACCAATTAATTTGGATGAAGCCATGAATGATTCGAATTGGTGTGAAGGCATGAAGGAAGAACTCAGGGCAATCGAAAAGAACAATACCTGGGGACTTGTCGAAAATGTCAGCAAGAAGCCTATTGATGTGAAATGGGTTTACAAGCTGAAATGAATGCCAAATGGTGAAATTGCCAAGCATAAGGCAAGACTAGTGGCAAGAGGATTTCTGCAGAAACCTGGTGTTGATTTCAACGAAGTATATGCGCCAGTGGCTAGGTTGGAAACAATCAGGATTGTTGTTTCAACAGCAGCATACAGAGGATGGAAGATACATCAGTTGGATGTAAAATCAGCATTTTTAAATGGTCCCTTGGAGGAAGAAGTTTACGTCAGTCAACCACCAGGATTTGAGATTAAAGGGCATGAATCGAAGGTGTACAGATTGAGGAAGGCTCTCTATGGATTAAAACAAGCCCCTAGGGCTTGGAACAGAAGAATAGATAGTTTCCTAATCGAAGCAGGGTTCACAAAGTGTGTGTCTAAGCATGGAGTTTATGTAAATGATGTCGACAATGATAGTCGAATCATTTTATGCATGTACGTTGATGATTTGCTAATTACAGGTGTAAATGAAGCTGAGATAAGAAAAGTTAAGTCGAAGCTAATGCAAGAGTTCGAAATGTCCGACCTAGGGAATTTGTCATATTTCTTAGGGATGGAATTCAAAGACACAGCTGAAGGTGTGTTTCTGCATCAGAAGAAGTATGCTCAAGATATCTTGAAGAGGTTCAAGATGACTGACTGTAAAGCTGCAACAACTCCATTGGAGACAGGAGCAAAGTTAAATAAGGTAACTGATGATGAGTTTGTAAGTTCGACGTTGTACAAACAAATTATTGGATCCTTGAGGTATCTTTGCAATACAAGGCCGGACATTTGTCAAAGTGTCGGATTGTTAAGTCGATTTATGGAGAAACCCCGAGAATGTCATCTTATTGCAGTAAAGAGAGTACTGAGATACATTAAGGGTACGATTGATCATGGTGTGTTGATGCCATGTCAAAATAAGTCCAAGTCGAAAGATGCTGAGGTATATGGTTATACTGATTCAGATTTCAGTGGAGACCAAGATGAGAAGAAAAGTACTGCAGGCTATATTTTCATGATCGAAGGAGCTCCAATCTCTTGGAGTTCGAGAAAACAAAGCATTGTGGATTTGTCATCATGTGAAGCTGAGTATGTAGCTGCATCGTATGCAGCATGTCAGGCAGCATGGATAGATATGTTGCTCGAAGAACTCAAGATCAAAGAACCTGGGAAGATGAAGCTGTTTGTAGACAACAAGTCAGCTATTGATCTTGCCAATCATTCTATGTGTCATGGTCGAAGTAAACACATAGAAAGAAGGTATCATTTTCTCAGGGATCAAGTAAACAGAGGGAAGCTGGATCTTGAATATTGCAAGACTGAAGTTCAACTAGCTGACATACTTACCAAACCTTTGAAGAAAATCAGATTCGACGAGTTGAAGAAAAGCATTGGGATGAGAAGTCTCGAAAACATGAATTAGGTGGTGTGTTAGAAGTAATTCATGTTAGATTGTCGAAGTCGAAGTGTGTTATAGGTTTTGGTCGAAATTTTGTATAGTCAGTCGAATAGTTGTAATGTTGTGTAGGTCAGCTGTATTCGACAGAGTCGAATATAGCTGATAAAGAGTTCAGTCGAATTACTAGGTTGTGTCGAAATGTTAGTTTTGGGCCTGGGCTTTGATAGCCTATATAAAGGGCTTTGTACTTTGTATTTTGATACAATAGTGTTAGAAACAGCTTCATAATAAAATTTTACAACAGTTTCCAAACCCTAATCTCTCTTCTCCCTTTCTCTCGTATTCTTTTTCTTCTTCTCTCTCAAATATTCATCTTTCTTGGAACTCAGTTCCAACACACAACGTCATCAAAACGCACAAAAACGGAAATTACACAATCTAATCTCCTATAAATACAACGACCCTTTTTCATTTTGAGGAAGCTTTTAAAAGCCACTGTTTGTTCGCTGGTGAATTTGGCGAACAATCTCTGGTTTCCCAATTTATAAAAATTAGTTTACTAACAGGACCAACCAAACAAATCCTAGGACAAAGTACTTTTGAGAATGTGTTTGATTTTGAAAAGTAATGTATTCGTGCTATGTTTCTAAGATTTCTTTTAACAACTAATTCGACTAATAGAACAAAACCTTGTAATGGCGAAAAAGTAATCGAAACAAACTTGAACTGAAAGTAAATTTCTGAAGTGAAAGATGACTTGAATATAAAGAAATGAAAGAAAACTTGAAATTTTATTGAAATGCATAAAGGTAAAGTGGTGTTTCCCACACATACATTTTCCAGAGCACTCGTTTCTCTCGCGCGGTTACTTTGAGTATTTACGGTAATTTGTACAAAGTTTGGAACACACCGAATCTAACATCAAGACCCCCTATTTATATACAAACGAAATAACTACCCATAACAGCTATCTCTTCTAATGGCAACAAATGTCATTCTGCATGTATTTGCCTTCTAGATGCGTTCCACGCGTCCCATTTCAAAAACGAAAACTCCCTCCAGAAATTTGAAATTCAAAACAACCGTCGAATGGTCGAAAACCTTCTCTCGTCGAAATTAGCTTTCTTACTTGAAAAAAATCTGCCAACGTTTCTTTTAAGTACCATGCTTTTTCGACTTGCATCTTTTCGCCAAAACTTTTCTAACTGCAAGATCTGGTCGAATTTGTCGAATTTTTGCTTTCTTTCTGAACCATTTCCCTGGCGTCGAAATTAGCCACTTACAAATTGCCCCCCAAAAAATGCATTTTCGACCGAGGGAGAAAAACCATTTTTTGCTAGTGCAGTTTGACGCCATAGAGCATTCGACTAGTGACTGTTCACATGATTTAGACATTAGAAATGTCAGAATCATCATTACGCCTTTCCCAAAACGTCATTTCAACCCACATTTTTTAGATCCTCATCATTCCTACTCTACCCCTATCACATCGTGGGTCAAACCCTAACTGCCACCGTCAGCACTATCCACTTTATACTCTCCACGTGTCCAAAACTTTCCCACTACTTTTCCCACTTTACTTCCAGAATATCAACCGCTTCCACTTTCAACATCTATATATAAGCTAAAGACCTCATTTTTTCCACCTTTACATTCTTTCTTTCCAAAAAACTCTTTTCAAAACTTCATCTTCCTCATTTCTCTCTGCTTCTCTGCAACCAACAATGGCGTCCTCTGCTACTCAAAAGGTCATCAGTAAAGATCCTCAGAAGTCCAACAGTTTAGCACCGGTGGAAAGGATCCTTGGTCCCAGGGTGGTGGGAAACCAAGAGTATGTTCCAGAACCTCCCAACGAAGAAGAAAAGCGCTCCATTTACCAATCCCAGGTTCTTATTCCCATCTTAATTTCTGGAAAGTCTCATGCCATGTTAGGACCGTTACCTGACTTAAAATTAGATCCCGTTAAGGTACGAGAGTTTTTCCCAACCTACCATCGCTATAAACCCATAGCAAATGGTGTTAGACCTAGGACGGATAAGGAGAAGATTATCGATGAAAAATCCAAAGTAGATGGCCAAGGGACTCCTTCTGACGAAGTAATAAACCTAGAATACATGAATAACTTTAGAATTTTTAGATCCAGCCCTTTGTCGAAGGATCCTTCTGATTATTTGGCTTGGCTGGAAAAGATAGAAAAGGTTAAGAGCAATGACTGGAAAGCCATGGGCATTTACGACCTTATTCAATTGTCGAAAGTAGGGCCAGGATATTGCCCTTCCATGCTTCTGGCTTCTCTCTATTTCTGGGATAGTACTTACAACAATTTCCACATTCCTTGTGGGATGATTACTCCTACGCTTTTCGACATAGCTGCTATCACTGGTTTAAGCCCCCTAGGAGTCGACTATGATCCCAACTTGCTTGCTGATGACTCAATAGGTTTCGACACCAACAAGGCCACCTTTACAGGCTATATTGCTAACTACCATGACAAGGAAACCAAGGAAGTCTCTGACCAAGAACATGTAGCCTTCCTGGCCCTTTGGCTGTCGAGGTGTGTTTTTTGCTCCAGATCTCTTTAGGTGGCGAAGCGCTATATTACCATAGCGAATCAGCTTCATACTGGGCACCAGCTATGTCTTAGCGAAATGATTATGGCAAATCTATACGAATCCCTTGGCGAAGGAGTCACCATCTTGAAGAACATCAAGGAAAAGAAGACTTTGCTGTTATCAGGGCCTTTTTGGCTTTTACAATTGTGGCTCAATGCCACTTTTGAAGCCTCTCTTCCCAACAAACCAATTGTGAACCCAGCTATTCTAGGGGACAGGCGAGTCGAAGGTCTTCGTTTGGCGCAGCTGACACCCCATGACGAAGGTCTGAGCCTCCGACAAACCTTTACTAGCTACGTCATGATGTTTGCTAAACGTTATAGTTTTACACCCAACATGGCTCCTTTTGCTGAGAGGAAGGTTGGACCCTCATGGTTCACTAGAAAACTCCCCTTGGAATCGAAATCTCTGGAGGACGAATTCCTCAATGTCTGGGAATCTTTCCTTACTCCAAGACTTCTAGGTTCCAAACTTGGCCCTTCAAAACTCAAAGTTTCCCTTGTCAACTATCAGCCCAACCTGACTTCTCGACAGTTTGGGTTGATACAGATAATACCAAAACCTCTTTTCTCCAGGAAGGGTTCTCTGATTCATTACAACATGACCCACGCTGAAGATGAATGCTCTGAGCTGTTGGCAAAGTATTCTAACCTGGTCGAAATCCAACCAGTGGTCTTTCGACCTAGCTTCCTCTGCACTCAAGAGTTTGATGAATGGTGGAGGGCTTACTATGAGTCTCAAATGTTTAACGTGGATTCTTTTACCACTCAACTGACTAGAGCCTTTGCCATTGTGTAGGACAGGACCAAGAAAGGTACTTCTCGACACATCAAAGAAATCCAAGCTTTCCAAAAATACTTTGAAACTGCCTACAGGCCTGATGATCTTAGTCGAACCATACGCGAAGCAGCAGTTACTTTGAAACAAAAGTTTACAGAAAAAATTGATGAGTTAAAACTACCTTCGTATGATCGACCAGAACAATGTTATGAGGTATCTTTTAAACTTTATCGCCCAAAATTTCCCCCTCTACCATCTGCTGAATTTGGCGTGGCTTTAAGCCCTCCATTCCCAGATTGGTTCATTTGTGGGGAGTCTCTAAAAGTTCTTCACCAAGATAATCAAAAACGTGCCAAGCGAGTGGTTCCGACTAAGTACACCGTGGACAATTTCAAAGGCGACCTTCATATTGGCATAGAACACGTTCGCGTGGAAACTCCTATATATGAAGGTGTGGGAAATGGGAAGCAGTTCAATCTTACTTTTTATTTATTTGAATATATATTTTATTTTATGCCTGACTCTTTTCTTCTTTTCTTCTCTAGCTATCAAGATTCCAATCAAGAAACCTGCCACAGGCGAAGCAACCACTGCAGGAGATGCAGAGCCTCAGAAAGACACTGCCAAGACACCTTTGGCAAAGGTATTAATTTACTTTCTCTTAGTTCACCAAATGTTTTATTTTTTTTTAACTAAGTAATGAAATTTTCTTGATCCACAGGGCAGTCGAAAACCCCCATCAACGCCAAAGAAAAGGAAAACAAAAGAAGTCCCAGCCGCTGATACTGATGACAGTGATGAGTCACCTGATCAAGCAAAACCCACCAAAAAGAAGAAGAAAACAGCCAAACCTCTTCCACAGAAACCTCCCACTCCCAGAGTTTTAGAAAAAACTTTATCAAAAAATCTAGGCGAAGAAACCACTCATGCTCCAGCAGACAGTGCAAGCTCTAGCTTGAAGACGAAAATTCCACAGGTACAATTTTTCCTCCTCCTTTCGATACTCAAAGGTTGTTGGCTTGTGTTACCTTCTTTTGACCTGTTTATCTTTCAGGTAGCTGTCGATATTCATGGACATCCCATGGTCCAAGTTCTCCCCAAGACCAGCAGTGATCCCACTTATAATCCAGCCAGCGCCTCCAAATCTTCTCCTAAGAATTCAGCGAAGGAATCAGCTACTGAAGTAAATCAACCCACTTCTATTTCTTCACGAATTCCAAAGGTAGTGGAAGAAGAGACTGGCCCTGAAACTGAAGACTTAGTCGAAACTGGTGGGGATACTGTGATGCCCACTGCAATGGCTGCTATAAGAAATGAACCTGAAGACCAATCTCCCCCCCACACAGGATTTAATGTCGAAGAGAAAGATGAAGAGGATACAACTGACGCTGAAGAGGAAAAAGAAAAAGAAGACGAAAAACCGCCAACCCCTACCGCTGATACTGACGAAGAGACAGAAAACGTCGAAAAAGACCTCGGCAAAACAAATAAAGCGGCTTCGACCGGGATGACTTCGACCCAACTCTCCCATGAGGAGCTAGAAAATATGAAGGTACAAAGACCCTTCGAATACCTCAAGACCATGCTCAGATCCCGCTACAATTTCGCTGACACTACCATCAGTAGTTCGACCACCTCAGGGACTACTTCTGATGCCAAATCAATGGACGAATCGCTGGCCAACATTCGACAAAAGGTTCTTGATATTAACTTATTTCAACTTCTGGAGAATGACTCTTCTGTTCAATTCGACCTGAAGAAAATCCTAAAGCAAGTCAACGTCCTGGAGGCTCCTCCTGAAGTCACTGATGTGGTGTTGGACCTTACTACCTTGATAGATCTTGTGGTAACTGACTTCAACCAACTTCGGTAGTATTCCAAGAAGCTTGAAAACAAAACAGAAACCCAACTTGCTGAGTGGGAAGCTGCGTCGAATTCGTCCAACAAAGTAACTGAATTGGAGCAAGTGTCTGAGCAAAATAAACGGGAAGCAGCTTTGTGTGGAGAAAATATCCTCAAATGGAAGAAACAAATTGCTGCTCTTCAAAGCAAAATTTCGCAGGCGGAAAAGCGCCAAGCAGAACTGCAGCAAAATGATCAAGAGGAAATCCGCAAAGAGCTTGAAGTTGGTGTTCATCATGTTGACAGGGCCCGTAAGCTTGGTGAGGAGATTGAGGAGATTTCGAAAAGCAAGACGCTTTATGAGCGACGTCTTCAAATCCAGAGGTCGAAATTTGAGAAGCTGAAAGTATCCTTTCCTTTTTGAATACTTGTAATTTTTTTGTTTGGCTTTTTAAAGTCCTTTTGTAATGACAATTGATCTATATTATTTGGCGAGAAGATTTTTACTCTGCCATATTGCTTTTTCTTCACAATTATTCGACTGTTATTTTAATTTCTTGTAATGTGGGCCTATATTTCTTCAAATATTTCCCGTTTATTTTTAATATACGCTTATCTTTATCCACTTCCTCGACTTCATACGCGCCATTGGAAAATACTTGTATGATTTGAAAAGGTCCTTCCCACTTAGGGGACCATTTTCCCATAAGTCTGTCTTTTCGATCCATGGGGAGAATTACTTTCCAAACTAACTCACCAACTAGGAAAGTCTTATATTTTACTTTCTTATTGTAGAACTTTTCGACTCTTTCCTTTTGCCTTTTCAATAAATCCAACGCATTTAATCTTTCTTCGTCCAAATCAACTAACTCGTCCATCATCATACTCCAATATGTGTCTGATGGAATTTCATGATGCCTCTGAATTCGAATCGACTGTAAATAAACCTCAATTGGTAAAACTGCATCATGTCCATATGTCAGTCTAAATGGAGTAGTATTTGTTGCTTCTTTAAGGGATGTTCGACAAGCCTATAAGATTTGATCCAACGTCTTATGCCAATTCTTAGGCTTTGTCCCCACGTGCTTTTTAATTAAACTTATCACCACCTTATTCGCTGCTTCGACTTGTCCATTTGCTTGAGCGTAATAAGGCGTCGAAGTGAGAAGCCTGAATCCCATCTCTTTTGCAAATTTTTGTATATTCTTCCCAGTAAACATAGACCCTTGATCTATTGTTATTGTCTCAGGTATCCCATACCTATAGATGATATGCTTTCGAATGAATTCTATGACTGCTTCTTGATCAACATTTACCAAAGGTATGGCTTCTATCCATTTTGTGAAATAATCTATTCCAACCAAAATGTATCTTTGGCCTTTCGACGATGATGGTCGAATTTCTCCAATTAAATCCAAAGCCCAACCCCTAAATGGCCAAGGCTTCACAATCGAATGTAACTCACTTGCAGGAATATGTGGTATCCCTGCATGTACTTGACATTCCTGGCAACCTTTTGCAAATTCGACACAATCCTTCAACATTGTTGGCCAATACATCCCTTGTCGAAATAATAACCATTTCATTTTATGGCCTGCTTGATGAGCACCACATGTTCCCCTGTGCACATTCGACAATGCTATAAAAGCTTCATCTTCGCCCAAACATTTTAACAAAACTCCCTCTAAAGTCTTTTTAAACAACTCATTTCCAAAAAGCACGTAACTTAATGCCATGTACTTAACTTTCCTTTCGACTTTCTGATTAGGGTCTCGTAAATAATCCTTGATGGGCTTTCTCCAGTCTTCGACTCTCGAGTCGTCTATATTAAATATCTCGAAACTTTCTTGATCACCATATCCTAACTTTATTGTCTCCAAATCTGATGGGGACAACTTAGTTGATACAACTCTTCCTCTTACTTCAATGGCCTTTTCCAATTTTTCTTTCGACACTTTATAACCGGATGCGAGTTGTGCCAAATCATTCGCCACCTGATTTTCCATTCGAGGAATATGTCTGATAGTTACACTGTCGAATTTCTTCAAGAGCCTGTTAGTTATTACGAAATACATGATTAAGTTTTCTTTAACACACTTGTACTCCTTGGTCACTTGTTTTATTACCAACTCAGAGTCTCCCATTATTTCGACTCTAGTTGCCCCCAATTCCAATAAAATTTCAAGTCCAGTTATCAAAGCTTCATATTCTGCTTCATTGTTCGAACATAAGCCTTCGACTTTGTACTTGAATTTTGTTGGAATTCTGTTAGGAGAAATAACCAATAGCCCAATACCGGTTCCATTCTTATGGCTGGAACCGTCAAAATATAATCTCCATGGCTCTATTTCGACATATCCAACATAATCTTCATTTATGGCGTGGTCAGCTATAAAGTCAGCCACCACTTGTCCCTTAACAGCTTTTAACGACAAATACATTAAGGAATATTCAGTCAATGCTAAAGCCCATTTCCCAATTCGACTATGTAAAATTGATTTTGATAACATATGCTTTATTACGTCAAAATGAGAGGAAATATATACATCGACTGGCTTTATGTAGTGCTTCAACTTCATACACGAAAAGTAAACACACAGACATAACTTTTCTATCACACTATACCTAGTTTCGGCATCATTTAAGACTCTACTGAGGTAATAGATGGCTCTTTCGACGCCATTCTCATCCTCTTGACATAACATACTTCCTAATGTCTTATCCGATGCCGCTATATACAACCTCATACTTTTACTTCTACAAGGAGACATCAAGACTGGGGGATGGGTCAAGTATTCCTTGATTTTGTCGAATGCCTCTTGTTGATCTTGCCCCCATATAAAATCTTCCTTCTTCAGTCGAAGTAGAGGGGAGAAGGCTTGCGTTTTTCCACTAAGGTTGGAGATGAACTTTCTGAGAAAGTTGATCTTCCCAAGCAGAGACTGCAACTCCTTCTTTGTCGATGGCGCTTTCGCCTCCATTATTGCTTTGGCCTTGTTTTCATTGATTTCGATCCCCTTCTTGTGGACCACAAAGCCAAGGAAATCTCCCTCCTGCACACCAAAAGCACATTTGAGAGGGTTCATTTTTAAACCAAACTTCCTCATCCTTTCGAATGATTGTCGAAGATGGTCAATATGACTTTCGCCTGAAACAGACTTAATTACAATGTCATCTATATAGATCTGCATAAAAGTTTCGATAAAATCATGAAAAATCGAATTCGTGGCTCGCTGATAAGTTGCCCCAGCATTTTTTAAACCAAAAGGCATTACCACCCATTCTTAGGTGCCTATGGCTCCGGGACAACGAAATGTCGTCTTAGGGACATCTTCTTCAGCAATAAAAATTTGATTATAGCCAGAGTATCCATCTAACATACTCAAATACTCATGGCCTGCAGCAGAATCTATAAGCATTTCCGCTATTGGCATAGGATATTCGTCCTTAGGGGTAGCTGAATTCAAATCTCGAAAGTCAATGCATACCCTTAATTTGCCATTTTTCTTTATTACAGGAACAATATTTGCAATCCATTCGACGTACCTCGTTGTGCGGATGAACTTACATTTCAGAAGTCTTTCGACCTCCTCTTTAATCTTCGACAAAATTTCTGGTGCGAAGCGTCTGGGAGTTTGCTTTACAGGCTTCTTTCCTGCCATTATTGGCAACTTCAATTCGACCAAACTCCTGTCGAGACCAGGCATTTCGTCGTAGTCCCACGCGAAACAATCTTTAAATTCTTTCAGCAGTTGGACTATTTCGAATCTTAACTGAGGGTCCATCTTGGCACTTATGTAGGTTGGCCTTTTTTCTGCCCCCAGTCCTAAATCGACTTCTTCTAATGGATCCTGCGCCACCATCTTCATATCAGTCGAAGCTGGATCCTTTTCAAACCCCAAGGGTTCGTCATCATAAATGGCGTCTAGCTTTTGATGTTGCCATTCGCCAATCTCTGTGTGGAACAGATCTTCTTCAACGTCCCTTCTAAGACATTGTTTGTTGAAATATTTTTTATTGGCTTCGACAGCCATATACTTTACTTCGGCTTCTAGAGCCGCCTTGAGCTTATTTTCGGCTACATAAGCCGTAATCCTTTCGAGCGCTGATGATTCACTCATCATCACCAAACTCTCTTCCCCAGCCTGTTGGCTCTATATGTGCAGCCCCAAAGATGTAGTTTACTTCGTCGACCACTTCTATATCCCACTGGAAACCATATGTGGGGTGAAGATACAACGAACAAAACGCATTATCAGCAGCGTTCAGGTCGAAATTTGCTGGACTGCATGGAGCTATGTGAGCCAAGTGTTTGTCGAAACTGCACCGATCCACATGGTTTACCTCAGCCATGAAATAGCTTTGATCCGCCTCTATGTTTTCGACGATACCATCAGATCGCCAAATAGCTATGCGCTGATGCATCGACGAGGGCACAACACCTACTCCATGGATCCATTCTCTACCCAGAAGTAAGTTGTAATTAGCCTTCGAGGCTATGACCATGAACATCGTTGGTCTGGTTATTGTTCCAACAGTTAAGTCCACTTGGATAACGCCCATAGTTGTTCCTACTTTGCCTTCATAATTTGATAGTACCATGTTGTGGGGCTTTGTGTCGGAATCATCTTTCCCAATTTTCTTCAACAGGTAATGGGGCATTAAATTAACTGCAGCCCCTCCATCCACCAAGATTTTGTTTACCCCTACATTCTCCACCTTCCCCTTTATGAATAGGGGCTTGAGGTGGCCATGCATGGAGTCATCTGGCCTTTCAAAAAAGGCATTTTGTTCTTCGACATAGCCGTTATTCATGATATAGTAACACACTGGCCTATGTCCTATAACTTCACTCTCGACAACATCCTCCTCTTCTTCGACCTCCATGATTTGGTCGTATTCCTTTGGAAGGACAGATACCACGTTGCACACAATGTCGAGAGATGCATCTGATTCGGACCTGAAATCATCCGTCATTTCGTCATCTTCCACCACTTTTTCCTTGTGTTGTACTGGCTCAATTGCATTGCATGAATTGATGCTGTAAGATGCTCCTTGTTGATTTGCTACTTCAGTATTGCTACTTGACTCTGTTTGCTTCTTTCGACGACTACTTCCTCAGCAGCTCCTTTTTCAGCAGCTTCCTTTTCCGCCCTTTTTTGTCTTTGGAAACGCCTCCATTGGGACCTCGACATGGGATTCTTGCCTTTATAATTTTCTGAGGGACAAGGCCTTGGTTTTGGCCTTTCACCTTCCTTGTTGCCAGCCATAGACGAACCCCTCTGAACTTCGAAATTTCTCCACTTTTTCTGTCCCTGGGCTTCCCTTATTGGTTGAACCCATTTGTCATTAGGAGCTTTGTTGGTTGGTTTGAAGGTATTTGGGTACCTTCGTCCAAACCTTTGCTGATTCTGATCACTTCGCCTTGGGTCGAACCTCTCCGTTCTCGCAGGTGGAACTGCCCCCCAGTTTCCTTTCCTTTTGGCTTTTTTGATTCCCTCCAGGTTGTCTGCTGCCTTCTTGTCGAACACGGCACTACAGCGGGGGCATAGCATAACCTCGGACCTTTTCTTCTGGAACCTTTGGAGAAACTCAATCAGATTCTCTTCCTCCTTAGGGTACGCCACTTTTTGATATTCTTCTCTACGGCGTTCTTCGTCAGTCTTCATTGGAGCTTTCTGGGATACTTCGACCATATTAACGTTGGTTGATTGACTATCTCCAATACTCAACTTGTTCATTTTCAAAGTGAGTCCCTCCTCAATCTCATGTTTCTTCTTAGCCAGGTCGAAATCCCCTTTTGGCTTATTAATGTTATGTTGGCAACAAAAACCCACACATTTCTCTCTGGGATCCTCTGCTGTTCTTCGTAAAATCCCATAAATAGTTTGTTTTGCAGGACCATTAGTAGTCTTTGCATTCACCTCAGCAAGATTTTCGCCAATCTCAGTACTGGCCTTGTTGGCTGGGTCAATATCAACACCAAACTTCATGCTATCTTCATTAAGGCCCTCAGTAGCCTTATTCTTGTTTTCGACAAAGCTTTCAGTAGCTTCGTCATTCTTCACAATGTTAAGACCCTCAGTAGTCTCCTTCTCTTTATCGACGCAACCCTCAGTAGTTTCGTCATTCTTCACAAAGTTGAGACCCTCAGTAGTCTTCTCTTTGTTCACATTGTTGAGGTCTTCAGTGGCCTCTTTGCTGACGCAATTCTTTAAACTTTCTTCGTCAAGGTATTAAGTAACCTTGATCATTACTAGTTCATTGACGAAATCTTCGGATATTTCTTCCACATCACTTTCGTCTGTTGGGATCTCAGCGATCTCTACCATGTTCACATTTGCGTCGAAACCTTCAGTGGCTTCTATCATCTCAAAGCTGCAGTTAGAACCCTCTTCGACCTCCACCATGTTCACAGTGGATGGTTCAGCGTAATGGGCTTCGACCATCTGCATCGGATTTGAGTCAACCTTCATTGGGGGCTTCGACTTGTCGCCGAACTTCAACCTTCCGTCACGAATGGTATTTTGCACCAGATCCCTGAAAAGGAAACATTGAGATGTTTTATGACCTAAAAAATTATGGTACTTACAAAAACCTCTCTTTTTCTGTTGTTCTATGGGAGGCACTTTGGTGCCAGGTGGCACTATCATTTGGCCATCTTTAACGAGTAAGTCAAATATTTCGTCACACTTAGTGACGTCGAATGTATAGGTCCTTTTAGGAAACTTATCATTCTTCTCAGGTTCGACTGGGTTTTTTCCGTTCGACGGAGCCAATACTTTACAGGAGTATGGCCAATTCTGCTAAGTCAACTTCTTGTTCGTCGAAACTAAATGATTCGCTCTCGTCATCATCATCTTCTTGACATACGCCTACATATGCCACTCTTTCTTTCTTATTTTTAGTTGCTCTGACCTTTTCGGCTTTTAAACGTTCGACCTGCCTCACCCTGTCCACCAATTGTGCCATATCCCTCAGATATTGGGTGTCTAACTTCTTCCTAATTGAATAGTCTAGACCACCTGCTGCCATTTCGACTAACTCGTGCTCAGGCACTTGCGTAAAACATCTCGCCTTAAGTAGCCTAAACCTATTTAAATAATCATCGATTGGCTCAGAGAATTTTCTTTTAACACTAGCCAATTCCTTCAAACTTATTTTTGTTTGTCCCATGTAAAATTGTTCATGGAACAGTCTTTCTAACTGGACCCACGTGTGGATCGAATTCGCAGGTAAGGATGTGAACCATGTAAAGGCATTTTTCGTCAAAGAACTTGGAAAATATTTCATTTTTAAATTTTCATTGTGTGCAATCTCTCCTGCTTCGATCAAGTAACGGGCCACGTGTTCGACAGTGGATTCGCTAGTGTCCCCTGAAAATTTGGTAAACTTGGGGACCTTCCACCTTGGGGGTAATTCCTCTTGCAAAATATACTCTGACAATGGTGATGTATAACTGGGCCTTTGCAGCCCCACATTCACACCATTTCTGGCCATAATCCTTTCGACCATGGCTGCTAAGTTGTTTTTTGCTGGCACGTTATTATAGCGTAATTGTTGCACAACATTATCAGCGTCTTGGTCTCTATGGACTAACACCCTTCTAGGCTCTTGTTGGATGGGAATTTCAATATGAGGCTGTTCAACCACTGCCTCTTGGTTTCTAGGATTTCCTTAAGGCATATTCGCCGGCCTCTGGTTTATTGTGGGCTCCTCTTCGACAACTACCCTGGGGTTCTGAACTATTTGTTCCCTTGGTTGGGTTTGAGGAACGCCAAAGAAGTCAGCAATGCGCGTCATTTGCGCTGCTAATAATTGGTTCGTTTGGGTGGTGTTTTGGATTAAAGGATTAAACACAACCCCCATTTGTTGTGTTAACATCTGCACCATGTCATGGTTACTTTCGTCCATTTGTTGCCTAATGACTTGTGCAGAATTATTAGTGATTGCAGGCATATAAGTTTGGTATCCCGTCGACACAGGCTGACCTATTCTGCCTATGTGGTTTGCACCAGACCCTGATCCTTGTAGGGGCGAAGTAACATTCATCGAAGGATCAGAATATAATGAGGACGAATTGTGAAAATTTGCCATCACCGTTGTTGGCATTCCATAAGGTTGTTCCCTATTATGTGGAGGCATTGAAAAATTTGTCACAAATGGCCTATGAACACCCCCTAAAGGAGGGGGAGTAATCTGAGGCATTTGGGGTCCCACTGTAGAAACACTGGGCGCGTTTTGGGATGCCAAAAACGCTGGAATTGACCCCGTTGATGATGGTATTACTTCTGACACAGAAACTGACGCCGTATTGTCTCCTGTCGAAGGAATAGGCGTTGGGTTAACATTTTGATTATTAGGCACGCTTTGACTCGCCATTTTTCTTGTTCTTGTTCTTTTTGGTCTTTCTTCGTTGTTCACGGCTAACTTGCCACTCCTTAGAATCATACAACGAAATAAAACTTTTCCCTCTAAGAATTTGCTATAAGAACAAAGGATAAACTAAACAAATGAATGCACTAGGTCCCACCGGGCGTGCCAATTTGTTCGCTGGTGAATTTGGCGAACAATCTCTGGTTTCCCAATTTATAAAAATTAGTTTACTAACAGGACCAACCAAACAAATCCTAGGACAAAGTACTTTTGAGAATGTGTTTGATTTTGAAAAGTAATGTATTCGTGCTATGTTTCTAAGATTTCTTTTAACAACTAATTCGACTAATAGAACAAAACCTTGTAATGGCGAAAAAGTAATCGAAACAAACTTGAACTGAAAGTAAATTTCTAAAGTGAAAGATGACTTGAATATAGAGAAATGAAAGAAAACTTGAAATTTTATTGAAATGCATAAAGGTAAAGTGGTGTTTCCCACACATACATTTTCCAGAACACTCGTTTCTCTCGCGCGGTTACTTTGAGTATTTACGGTAATTTGTACAAAGTTTGGAACACACCGAATCTAACATCAAGACCCCCTATTTATATACAAATGAAATAACTACCCATAACAGCTATCTCTTCTAATGGCGACAAATGTCATTCTGCATGTATTTGCCTTCTAGATGCGTTCCACGCGTCCCATTTCAAAAACGAAAACTCCCTCCAGAAATTTGAAATTCAAAACAACCGTCGAATGGTCAAAAACCTTCTCTCGTCGAAATTAGCTTTCTTACTTGGAAAAAATCTGCCAATGTTTCTTTTAAGTACCATGCTTTTTCAACTTGTATCTTTTCGCCAAAACTTTTCTAACTGCAAGATCTGGTCGAATTTGTCGAATTTTTGCTTTCTTTCTGAACCATTTCCCTGGCGTCGAAATTAGCCACTTACACTGTTACGCTACGAAATTCTCCGAATCATAAACCTTCAAGCTTCACTCAAATACATCTTCAACCTTTAAATTCTTCAACCCACAACCTACTGCAACCTTCAATCACCCCCATCCAAACTCAAACAACAAATACATCTTAACCTAAATCCATTCAAAGCCAAAACCTAGATCGAAACAGAAAAGGAGAAGAAGAGAGTCTGAAACGAAACACCAAAACCGAAACAAACACGAAATCAATGATACAAATTCGAACCATACGAACCTGAGCAGAAAAGAGACGTAAGCGAGAAACGATTGAGATAAAGCGAGAGACCGAGAGTGAGATTTCGTGCGTGTTGTTCTTCATTTTTCACAGATATTTTTGCGTTCTTCATGCTGCCTCTTTTAATTTTCTTTTGGAAATAAAAAGTGAAACTTATGATACTTGCACTAGCATTGTTGTCGGTGCTCTTTGTTACTTGACTTGGTGTTAATTTGTTTTTGGTTTAAAATAGTTTGACGATGATGGTGCTATTGATTGTGGACCAACCCTTTTCCTAAAGATTGTTAATGGTGCGGCCCGTTGTAGTTTCATGTAGCTATTATTTTGCCAGCCATGTTTTTTTCTTACCACCACTGCCTTGTGATGAATGGGCCGTGAAGCCCATGATGATTCATAATTACATTTTCAATTTAGCGCACCACCCTTATCCTTGTTTCTCATTTTTTATTCTTTTCTTTTCTAATTCTTTGATATTTTTCTTTATTTTCTTAAAAGTATTTTAATATACTTATTTAATAATGTGATAATTGGTTCTTAAGTTATTATTTCATGATGTTTATCATTTTCAATTTACTTTTCATTTTCGATTTTATTTTCATTTCTATTTTTGGTCGATGAAGACTAAATATCATGGATGTCAGTTGTTGAGGTTGTTAACCTTCATTATTTCAAATATTAAGTGAATGATCATCGAGATCATTTTCTATACTTTGGGATCGTGATAGGTTACCTTCAATTAATCGACACAAGTTTGTGATTAAGACGATACCATCCGCTTTTCTTTTTGTGTGGCATGATTCCTTGGAGAACGCTTCACAATATCATTTCTCTATCATGTTTTAGCACAAATATCGTTGATTGTGTGACCTCCTATGGCATGATCTTCGTCATAGATTGTGCTACGATGGTTTAGCGCTATAGTGGACCCGATTCATCCGATACAATAACAATTAACAATTAACAACTAACCACTAACTTTAATTTCCGTCAATATACTCTTGCTTTACTTTTCCGTCGATATATCTTGTTCATATTATTATCTTATTTCTTCATATTCATACTGTTCATATTATTCATCCTGGCATTTTGTTCATATCTTGTTCGTACTATTCAAAAACACATTAAAACGATCGAAACCCTAAAAACGATTAATTAGTGGACTGTGGTTACTATCCTTTGCAAGGAGAGCTAGATCCGACTCTTGCTCGTGGCTTAGTTTAGGACACCTCGCACACACATAGCTTCCTCTTGGGCTACCTGACAATGATACCCTTTATTTCTTGCAATCTAGTGTAACTTACATGTACCCTACTCCCATTCTGATGTAAGCACTTTACGCGCTTTGTTTTGATTGTGGTTTGTTTACTAGGAGCACCCATAGGAACTAGCATAGACTAAACCATTTTCAAAACACCCTCATAAGTCGATTGCTCATTAGCATTCACCATCAACCTAATGTACACACTTACACCTTTCGTCGTGGTTTCGTTACTAGGAGCACCCCTAGGGACTAGGATCGATTCACACCTTTTTCATACCCTCGATTCGTCGTTGAGCCATTTTCAAAACAAATTTTAAGCCGAGTTCCTTTTGCCTCGTAATCAACCTCTTCGCACACGAACACAATCAAACCCTTGATCCAACATCAAGCAGAATTTCTCAATCAAACTTCAAAGTACATAACAATTATCGAAACTCTTTTCAAGGTGAAAAAGAGGAGGATAGAGTCTTCTATCTTTCTCTTCATTTGTTTGGGTGCGAGTTCTCTTACTCGTGTGTGAGCAATTGACACCTCTAAAAACATCTAACTCGACAACATTCAAACCATTTTTCTAAGCTCGTCGTCCATTAAAACATCTAATCCATATTCAAACACAATCTCTTTCAAGGTGAAATGAAGGGGGATGAAGTCTTCTATCTTTTTCCTCAATTGTTTGGGGTGAGTTCTCTTACTCGTGTGTGGACAATTATCACCTCTAAAAACATTAATCAACCAAGTCGTAGTTCCACGAACTACGAACGCTCTGATTCTTTATTCTCGTCCAAATAGAGATACGTAGGCACAAGATTGTGATGATCTTGGCGAGCTCACTTCCATCTTTTTCCGTCATTCCGCGTATACCTTCCCTCCATCTTCCGTTTTCTACCTTTTCTTTTTCCTCTGTTTCTGTTCAAACCTCTATTCCGTAGTCGAACTACGAGCGCTCTGATTTCTCATTCTCGTCCAAATGAGCATACGTAGGCACAAGGGCCCCAATCCTTGGCGAGCACCCTAATCTAAAACCACCCATTTCACCTTAACACCGATTCCCTTTTATCGTACCTGTCGTAACCCAAAATTTGACCTCCTTTTTTTTCCTCTTGCATAAGCATGTACATTCGCATCGCTGACATACACATTCACATTTTTTCTCTTTGATTTTGTTGCAGGAATATTCAGGTTTTCCAAGCCCGATTAATCATATCCTCATAAGGTCATCACATAATCAAAATAAGCTCAAATAAAGGTTTCTATACCTATTCATCAAAGCAAGCGGTTAAAAATCGGAACCATGGCCACAACACCATTTTTCAGGCAAATTTGGGCATTTTTGGCTTGGTTAATCGATTAACCATTTGCAAGGCAAATGTGTTAATCGATTAACACATGCAAATCTTGCAGAATTTGTTGCTTTTTCATGACAGCAACTTCCCCTCCACATTTTGAACTTCTACATTGGTCTAGTAGCATGTGGAACATTCTGGAGTATTCAAGAATTCACTCAAATTTATTTTGATGCATCATTTTCAAATAAGTGCACCATGCTCCTTGATTTCCAAGTATGTGGACCTTTGGATGATTGGAGCTTACATTGGGATTGTTACCGAGTTGGTTCTAACTAACCGAGTTAACCGCTTGACTCGGTGAGTCAAGCCTAACTAACTCTTATCTTAGTTCCAAACCACCCAAAGCTAAGTCCAAACCAAGTTCCAAACCTCTCACACTCCAAACCAAAAGTCTATATAAACAAAGCTTCACTACTTTCACAAAGCCTCCACAATTTTCACAACCATTTTCAGACAAATTCCTCACACTTCACTCTCAATCCTCTCACATTCTCTCTGATTTTTCTCTGCTACTTCTTCATCTTCATCTCAATTCTCTTCCAAAACCTCACCAAAGCTCTTAATTCTCCATTGAAGAAAAACTACTTTCACCTTGAAAGTGCTTTTTCTTGAGTTTAACCTTCATCTTCATTCCATTCTATTGGATTTTTGTGGAGCTTCTGTAGCTTTTGGATTCATCTCAAGTGATCATTTCAAGCTTCTTCGGTGATAATTCTCATTTCGGAGTTTTCGTCGTAATTTGCTCGGTTTTGATACGATTCGGCTACGATTGAAGATTCCGCTGGTTTCTTTGATTATCTTCATCATCTTGCAGTTATACTTGAGTATCTAGAGTTCTATTAACTTTTGGATTCATCTCAAGTGTTTTCTTCAAGATGCTACGGCTCGAATTCACATTTCGGAACTTCGTCGCAATTTGCTCAGTTTTGATACGATTCGGCTACGTTTGAAGATTTCCTCTAGTTTTCTTTGTTTATCTGCATCAAGATCACTTTGCAACAATCACCAAGCCAAATCTTCGGCTTGTAGGTTGGTAGATCTCACTCATTTTTCTGTTTCGAACGTTTTCGTATCATTCGCGATGTAGTTTCGTTGTTTTGCATGTGAATTAATTATACCATTGCTTGATCCATGATCTTGGCAATTTAATTGATTCCATTGTTGATCATTTGCTGTTTTTAAACTTATTTTTTCGTGCATAATTGTTTGCCCTAGCATTTGAGTGATTGCACAATCGATAAGTTGGCCAAAAGCACTTTTCAAAAACTATTTTTCTGCCCATGTGCCAGTGTTAATCGATTAACCAGTGTTATTTTGCAAATTTTCAAGTGTTAATCGATTAACACTTTGCAGCGCACAAGTGTTAATCGATTAACACTGAACCAGAAGGCCATTTTCATGCTTTTTCAAGTGTGTTTGACATGCTTTCTCATTCTAACTTCCATGGATTGATATGCTTGATATTTATGGATGTTTTAAGAGCTGTTAACCTCTGTTTAAAGCACATTTACATTAATTCAATGTTTGATTTATCAATTCTTACAATTAGGTGTTCTTGATATTTGTTTGAACATGCTAACTCTTGCACTTTATTTGATCACAATAACATGATTTTGTGTTGCATTTTGTGTATCACTTGGCACTGTTTTGCACTTTCTCTATTTACTTTGCATTAGGTTTGTTCTCAAGAGAATAAACTTAATCTTGTATAATCAACAATTTACACCTTTTGCTTTAATGGTTTTCCATTCTCTTTGGAAAATTATTAGCATATCATTTACCCTTGACTAATTATTCGAAACTTTATTTCAATTGGTTTATCCTTCCTTTGCGCTTCTCTTTAGGCTTCCTTTAGAGCTTTCTTTCTTTATTCCCCCACGAATGTCGGAGTTTCGAACGACGCACTGGAGCACTGTACAAATTGGAGATGTTGCGTTGTCCGTCTCAATTTCCGCACTATACTTTGAGTGCTAGAGAAGGAACGAGGATGGAATTGTCCTACCCTCATTCTGACTATTTCTTGGGTAAGGGCATTTGGCCCTCTCGTTGAGAATAGTCACCTCTATCCTCAAGCTGTAGTGTTTCTCCTTCCCCAGTTGAGTTGATCCTTGATCACTTGTGCTCATCTCAATCTCTCTTTGATCCATCATCTTTTTCTTGGTTAAGATCATTGTTCTTTGGGTTAATAACTCTCTTTGTTTCAATACCCTAGTTTCTTTTCTTGTGGTCAATCATTACTTTTTGATTCCCCAGGAAAGTTTCATTTCCTTTCTTTGGTTAAACACAACCTTTCTGTTAAAAAATCGCATTCCCAGGAGTTCGCAACCTTCTCTCGGTTCTTCTCCCTTTGTTTGGTTAATCACTGCTTGTCAGTTAAAACACCAATGTGCACTTCTTCTCAGTTAACCACAGCTTACCTGTTAATACACTGAGTTTCCTTTGGGTTAATCACCTTCTCTTGGTTAATCACTCTTTTATCCAATTAACCACAACCAGCCTGTTAAAACACTGAGCCCTTTGAGTTAATCACCTTCTCTTGGTTAACCACTCGTTTTCTTTTAGTTTAATCACAACCTTTCTGTTAAAACTGAATCCCCAGCAGTTAACAACCTTCTCTTGGTTCGAATACTTGCACCCTTGGGTTAGTAACCTTCTTTTGGTTCAAATACCCTTTCTTCGGTCAGGTACTGTTTATTCAGTCAATATACCGAACTCCTTTAGGTCACGACCTTTGCTTGGTCCCACACCCATCCTTTGGGTCACGACCTTTGCTTGGTCCCACACCCGTTCTTTGGGTCACGACATTTGCTTGGTCCCACACCCGTCCTTTGGGTCACGACCTTTGCTTTGTCCCACACCCATCCTTTGGGTCACGACCTTTGCTTGGTCCCACACCCGTCCTTTGGGTCACGACCTTCGCTTGGTCCCGCACCCGCTCTTTGGGTCACGACCTTTACTTGGTCCCATACCCGTCCTTTGGGTCGCGACCTTCGCTTGGTCCCACACCCGCTCTTTGGGTCACGACCTTCGCTCGGTCCTACACCTGTTCCCCAGTTTAGCACTGCTCACCAGATCACTCAGTTTTTCCCCAACACGTTGATACCTATAATTTCATCCCCACAGAGCCAATCTCTAGCATTTCACTTCTTGCTATCCCAGTGGAGTTTTCCATTGCTCTTTCTATCGATCTTTCTCTCTTGGTTTTTACCCCAAAGCTCTTGCTCTTCTCTCTTGGTTTTGGCACCACTCCTTTACCTTGCGCTCTTGGTTTTGACACCATTCCTTGTTTTTTGAGCTCTTTTCCTGTTATCTCATAGCAGAGTTTCTTTCTTGGTTTCGACACCACTCTTGCATGTTATTCTCTACACAGTTACTATCTTTTCCTTTGCACTCCTTTCTTGGTTATGACACCAATTCTTTTGCACCCCCAATGGATCTTTCTCTACTTCTTTCGCTCTTGGTTTTGACACCACCTCTCTCTTCCTTTTTCCTTTTCCGTCTTAGTTCCCCGAACTACGAAAGCTCTGATTCTGCATTCATTCGAATGTATGATACGTAGGCACGAGATCGCGATGATCTTGGCGAGTACACTTCCACACTTCCACCCTTCCACTCTTCTTTCTTCCATTCCTTTCTTGTCCCTGGTTCCATGAACTACGGAGCTCTGATTTCCTCATTGCACTATGAGGGTACGTAGGCACGAGGGCCCCAATCCTCCGTGAGCACTCTTTTTCCTTTCTTTCTTTCTTTCTTTTCTTTTCCTTCTCTCTCCTCTTCTTTTAGCTAGAAGCCTTTAGGTAGATAACCCATCCAAGCCTAGTAGCAAGAGAAATGGTTCCCGTCGAGTACGATGGATGCGTAAGGTGCTAGTACCTTCTCTTCGCATAACCGATCCCCGTTCCTGTTTCTCTTCCCCTTGGGTTTTATCGATATTTTCCCTGTCCTTTGGGACTAAATAAAGTTCAGTGGCGACTCTGTTGTATCTTTGAGTGTGCGATTCACTTAGGTATAAACCAGCCATCTTCAGTACCTTTTCGCTTTTTGCATTTAGAAGAAAACAAATAAGCTTAGCTAACGTTCATCATAATTCGAATTAAGAGGTTCCCGTTGAGTACAATGGACGTGAGGGGTGTTAATACCTTCCTCTTGTGTAACCGACTCCCAAATCTAGAATGTGGTTGCGATGACCATGTTCTTATCTCTTTAAAGGTTTTCTCGATATTTTTCTTTCCCTCTTTTGGGATAAATAAATTTCGGTGGCGACTCTGTCGAACCATAATTTTCTTCCGCGCCTTTTGCGCGAGGATCATATTTTCGATTGTGTGTTTTTCGAGGTGCGACAGCTGGCGACTCTGCTGGGGATGACATTGCTCAATGCAAGAGAGAGTTAAGCCTATCTTAGTTCAAATTGCGAGCTCGTTAGCTTAAATTATTTGTTTTCTTCTCGTTTATTCGTTTATTTGCTTTCCTATCCTTATCTTTCTTGCTATTACTTATTGTGACATTGTTGGGCTTCTCTGATTTTGGGTGCTTTATGAGATGGTTCTATACCCGAGTCTGAGTAAAACCCTAGGATTAAGATGATGGTTGTGTAGTTTAGACTTGCGTGGAGTCTTCCGCGTGAGGCCGATACGAAAAACCCGCTTGGAGTATATTCCCTTGGAAATGTTATCATTTTGAGGTTCCTTGGTCACGATGATAACGTTTTCGAGCCTGAATCGTCGATCCCAAGGACCATTAACACATTCAATCCATGGTGGTTGGTAGTTTTAACTCCTTTTGGGTTAATACGAAAGCCCCAATCAGACGAGATCCCTTGAACATATTACTTCCTGACAATTATATTTTCAACCTCGATCTATGACTCTAAGAACTCTTCTTAGAACCCGTGTATCGGTGGTTATGTAGTTGACGACTCCGAGGAGTCTTTCTCGTGGGGAATATATGAAAACCTCACCTAGAGGAGACCATTTCGAGGATATTATCGTCTGATGAGACTTCGTCATGGCTATAATGTCTTTGAAAGATATCCATGACTCTGGGAACCTACCCGCTTAGAATCCACCTGTGGGGTTTTCTTTGATCAGAGACCTTGGTTGTTGATCCGTTCCTCCAGCTAACATCAGAATTGATCGAACTTGTGATCCTGGATTCTTACATTTTGCATTGCATCCATGCATGTCATTGCATTGCATTGCATCAGTTATGCCTCTTGCATTTCATATCAACATCAGAAACCCATATCATGTTCCTTAATCTCCAGTAAATCAAGTTGATTCCTCGACACCCGTACGCAACTCGAGCCAATACTAGACGAATGATAGAACAGATTCAACAACATAAATTCGCCTTCAGAGATGAATTGGACTCTATCAAAGGCAAGATCGACCAGATTCTCGAAGCCATCACTATGGCCAGAAGGAAGAAGAACTGCGTGAAACTGGTGCCGCCAACAACAATGTGCCTGTGCAAGGATCTACCTCGAGGATCTCAGTTCTTGTTCCCAACCCTATCACTAATGGGATACCAAAGGCAAAAATAGGGTTGTTCTTGGGAACCTGAAGGCGAATGTTATTTTCTTGTAACTCATCTGTAATCTCTTATAACAACTTTCTGAGTAAAGTGAATTGAAGAGATGTTCTCTCCCCCAAAGTAGATCGTTTGATCGAACTGCATAAACAAACCTTCGATTTTTTTCTTGCCTTATTATGTTATATTATCTGTGTATAGATTATTATTGCTGAAAACCATTTATTTTGGTTGCTATTATTCTTTGTCTCACAAATTGATATTGAATTTTGTCGTAATTCACAACATGTGGTGCGGTGAGCATGGAGCAAAGAGATATTATTGACAAGTGAGCACCATGGTTAGTAGATGGATAATCGAGAAATTTTCCGTTAACAACGACTTCGGGTTGTGGAAAATTAAGATGCAAGCAATTTTAATTCAAGAGAAGTGTATCGATGCTTTGAAGAGTGAAGCATTGATGCCTGCAGGGCTTACACAGGTACAGAAGACCGAGATGGTGGATAAGGCCAGGGGTACCATTATCTTGTGCCTCAGGGATAAAGTTCTAAGATAAGTCGCCAGGGAGCAAACTGCGGTTGCTTTGTGGGAAAAACTTGAATCATTGTATATGACAAAGTCTTTGGCTCACAGGTTGTATATGAAACAAAAACTCTATTCATTCTGAATGGTGGAGAACAAATCCATAGTTGAGTAGCTCACAGAATTTCACAACATTATTGATGATCTTGAGAATATTGAAGTGAAGATTGATGATGAGGACAAGGCTTTACTCTTGTTGAGTTCATTACCCAGATCCTTTGAGCACTTTAAGGATGCCCTTCTTTATGTTAAGGAAGGTACTATTATTTTGGATGAAGTCCAGACGGCGGTGAAATCCAAAGAACTTTCAAAGTCGAAAGATTTGAAGATTGAAGATAGCGGTGAAGGATTAAATGTGTCAAGAGGAGGAGGTGAGTGTAAAGGGATGTCCAAATCAAAGCGGTCTGACATGTCAAAGTTAAAATGTTTTAATTGTTAGAAAATTGGTCACTTTAAAAGGGATTGTCCTGAAAGAAAGGTCAATGAAGATTCTGTTCAAGCTGTAGTTCCATTGGGTGAGGAAAGATATGAGGATGCTGAAGCACTAATAGTATCGAGTTTGGAAACTGAAGATAGTTGGGTCATTGACTCGGGTTGCTCTTATCACATGTGTCCAAGAATAAAATACTTTGAAACTTTGAAGATGGTGCAAGGTGGAGTAGTTCGCCTTGGTAATAATAAGGCATGCAAGGTTCATGGTATTGGTACGGTCAGATTTAAAATGTTTAATGATCCTAAACTTCTTATTCACAATGTGAGGTATGTTCCAGAACTCAAGCGAAATTTGTTATCTATAAGTATGTTTGATGATCTAGGCTATTGTACTAGAGTTGAACGTGGAGTGTTGAAGATTTCGCGTGATGAATTGGTTATTGCTAAAGGGTCTAAAATATGTGGTCTATATATTTTATAAGGTTCAAATGTTATTATTCATTCATCGTTAACCAGTGGAGGCTTTCATGACAAGGAAGAGCTATGAGATTTGGGTTTAAGTCGTTATGAATGCCTTGAGAAAGTTTCAGAGGAGTACAATGAATTTTGCAAAAATCAAGGGATAAAAATGCATGTTACCGCTGAGTTGTTATTGAGTTTTTGGGGAAGACCTGAGGTTAAAACAACTTACTTGGTGTCATACCCCAAATTTTGACCACTAAGATTTCCCATCATTGTCCAAATCATCAGCACAATATGGATGTACCTTTGTACCTCATTAGTCTCCCCAAAGGTGGGTGAGCATTCACTACAAACAGGATTTAGGGTTTCAAGCCCTCGCAGAGCTCTTAGACAAAGGATCAATCAAGGAATGACATGATCTTCAACTTGTCTAGCCTCTCAAATATCCACAATGGATCAAGAGGACTCCCACTTCAAGGATTAAGCACAAGGTTGCTCCCTTCTAGGTGGATCAAGCCTCAGGATCGCCAGTGTCACCAAATTAGGGTTTGGTCGACTAGGGCCTCCAGATGGAAATTTTCCTCTGGGCATGAGCCAATGCTTCAAAGCATAAACTAAAATGCTCCATGGAACATCATAAACCCCATCATCAAGTCAATTTAGCCTCAGGGGATGCATACATCAAAAATCAGGAATTAGGGTTTCTTGACCTAATTCACCCCTAAGTTGACTTTTGGGACAAATCATGAGCCAAGACCTCAAGACATGATTTGAGGGTCTCCAACATACCACGTTGATCCATTTGCAACAATGGATTGACCCAAGAAGCTTGAGAAACAAGTTTCAATTTCATCTAAACCACAGTTAGGGTTTCGCGAGAAAAGTCAACTGTAGCTTTGACTTTTGACTAGGACATGCTCCCAAGCCGTGGGACACGATTAAATACACCCTATAACACCCATGGAACATGTCCATCAATTTTGATTTAGGTCAAGGACATGTGTCGCTCCCAGGATTTTCATCCAGGTACAAACGCGAGAGTGGCGCGGAAAAATAGAGTCGCCAGCCGTGTAAATTTATCCCAAGAGAGGGAAAGGGAACACCGCATAAACCTTAGGAAGAGGGAAAGGAATGATCATCGCAACCATAGCCTGGGTTCGGGAGTCGGTTACGCGAGGGGAAGGTGCTAGCACCCCACGCGTCCATCGTACTCGATGGGATCCACGCTTGTTGTCTATTCTAAGGGTGAGTTATACTATCATCTAGGGTTGTACTAAAACGGAGAGGGAAAGACAAAGACAGACTCAGTAGGACATCAACGTCCTAGGCCTACGTATCCCCCTTGTGCAATGGGGAATTCAGAGTCAACGTAGTTCGGACCAAGTTTTTTTTGTGTTTTTTATGAGCGACGTTAAGTTCGTGTCTGGCAGTTAGGGTCAATGCCTGTTTGCGTCTCAGACGGAAAGTAACGTGCCCTTTTTGAAAATAGCCTTTAAGTTGAAGGTCCCGAAGGACAAAAAGGTTTGAAGTTGGTTTGTGTTTTTTAGGACAGAAGTGGCTTAAGTTAGTTCCTAAGCTGCATTGCACCAAAGTCTAGGGCACATGGGCGAATACTTAACGCATCGTCCCAAGACAGGACGCTCGCTAAGCACTCTAGAAATATGAGAGGAAGCCCCTCATTTCTCATTCCCCATACTTAAGGCTCGTGCGCAATACACCTTATTATTATTAAGTGTTTTAAAGAAATTTGAGATGAGAAGAGAGAAGACACAAGGGTAACTCTAAGGGGGACTATGAATCCTAAAGTTATCATGCATGGGTGACTTACGGTTAGTGAGGTTTGAAGACAACCTAAATCCTAAAGGAAGAAGATGAGAGAAGGAAAGGGTAAGGGTGACCATGGATACTTATCCATACCCTTAAAGAACTTACCTTAGTCCCTGCATAAAAGAATTAGTACAGAATAGACATAAGTAAGAGAGATGAGGTGAATGAAAATTAAACAATGGCAAATAACAATGATTATCATCCAAACATGAATCAAAGAAACAAAGAAACAGCCCCAAAGCAAATGGCACAAGTGCCTTTTCAAACAGATAATCATACAAGGTCAAAGATACGCCTGCAAGAAAATCTCAAGTGAAAACAAATCAGATAATTAGAAAAATGACTCCTAAAATTTCCAAATTAAACATTAAGGTTCCTCAACCAGAGGCAAACAGCATATCAAAAATCCCTGCAAAAAATCAAGATATTAGTCATTCAAATAATTAGGCAGAGTTCAGGTGGGAATTAGGGCTCAATGTGCCAAAGGGAAGGACCTAAATGCAATATGAAATAAATTTAAAAATGAAAGAAAAATATTTTTATGCAATTTAGGATGTTAGTGAACAAATTCAAAAAGAACGGATAAAAAATATTTTTCGAATGCAGAGAAATAAAATAAACAAATTGTGTGCATGGTATATGAAATTCAAAAAGAAATTAGATTAAACAATTAATTTAAATGGTAAAAATAAAATAAAAATAAAGAATAAAATTTTTAAAAATTTTATCAATTAATAAAGATGATGTATGAATTTTATGATGATTTTCAGATGTAAAAAACTATTTTTAATAATTAAAAATGAAAATGTAATAATTTAATAAAATAAAAATGAAGAAAATAGCATGGGGGTGCAACGAGTAACCAAAATGCATTATAAATGAGGGTTGGGCCAGAGAGTGGGGGCGCGAATAGTGAGCCCATACGTTAAGTCTGTCAACCAATAAAAAAATAAAAAACCTAGGGGGTGTGATCAGTAAGGAAAATGAAAAGGAAATGGAAATGGGCTGACGAGTGGGGGGCGCGTATAGCAACCCAGCTCACTGAATTATTCAGAAAAAAAAAAAAAAAAGGGGAGCTTACCGTGTGCGTGCCATGTGCCTAGCACATGCCCTTTTAATGTGTTGGCGAGGTGTAGGTCGTTTGATGTATCAGACGGTTCTTGATTGGTCAAACGATATAAAAAGTAAACGAAATAAAAAATATGACTGGTGGACTATGATAGCAACGGTGGGGTAAATAACATGGAATCATTAATTAAATTTCAGAAAAAAAAATAAAAAGAATAATAGGTGGCACGCCATGGGCCGTTGGATCAAGAGAACGAAGGGTGGAGATTTCATCTCCTACCTTCCGCCAGCCTCCTTCGCCGGACCACCACTCCCCCATTGCTTCACCTGCAGATCTAAAACTCGCCCAGAATTTTCATGCGAATACTCCATCTTGACCAGAAAATCATCAGGATCTCAAATATGTCATCAAAACAATCAAATAACGCATGGATAAAGAGAATCGAAGGAAATAGTGTAAGGGTTCAAAACTTTAAACTCACATAACAAGCCATACACACGTCCATAATAAAAAATAAATAGATCAGAGTGATCACCATTCATCACACGTCAATATTCATATAAAAAATTGGAGTTTTAAGAGCATGAAAAAACCTCCCAACCTGAGATGGAGCAACTCCAATCCTTGCCTTTGGCTGCGTATGGTGGTTGGGTTGTGCTCCAGAAACCACTAGGAAGAGACTTGTGGAAGAACTTGTGGATCGTGAGTTTTTGTGAGAACTCCTCTTTTAGGGTTTTCTTGAGAACTCCTCCAATTTCACGTGCATGTCCCCTAACAAATGCATGAATAGGCTTAAATACTTAGGGTTATTTCATATCTGATCATTTGGGCTTGGGTAATTGTTTGTTTCATGAGTTTTTGAATTATTTTGTTAAAATGCATTATGTGGAATACACCTCTCTCCATGCATGTTCACTTAAAAATTCCATGATGGATCACTAGCATTTGGATTGATAATTACACCCCTATGGAACTTGGGCCTTGAAAATAATTGGTTCATGACTTTTGAATAATTTGGCATTTTTGAACAATGGAGAGTAAATGAAGAATAAACCATGGAATTGCTTCATTCTTGGGCCCAAAATAATCCTCAAGGAATTTTTTTTAATATTGGAATGTGGCATGAAGCAATGGAATTGGTTATAGGTCATTATGCCCAAAGTTGTGAAAATGGGATCATGAGAAACCCTAAAAACCACTTTGCCTTCTTTTGATCATAACTGGAGTTTCACAAATGATATGGAGACCCACTAGTACTTGTTGGAAAGAGGAGAAAAGGATATTCAACTTTCATGTTGGAGATAAATTAATTTGAAGCTTTCTTGATGATGAAAAGTCAAGTTGAATGCAGTACAGGAACTTGCCCGAAAAGGAAACTTTTCATTATAGGTCACTTTCCAAATTTAGAAACTTTGCACCAACTCCTGATTCCTGACAAATATGTATGAAACTTGACCCCTGGAGACCATATGAGGATATGAGATCTTAAAATCCCTGAAGAGAACCTCAAAATTTCACAGTTGACTTTCCTCCTTTCACTGTTGACTTTCACCCAATTCACCTGATTCTCAATCCTCTGGTCAATTGAACTTCTCCTGAACCAAACTGATGGACAACCTCCCATCCCTAGGTACTTAGGGACCCAAGGAGTACCATGGAATCAAGTCTTGCCCAAAAAATCAGAAATAAATTGACTTTATAGCAAACCCTAGTTGTGGTACCCTTAGTCTAGGAGGAAATAACACAGTCTCCAAATCCAAATTCCTCTGAATATGATGTGTATCCTCTCCAACAAAGATGAGATATGCCATTTGATGATGATAAAAACCCAAGGAGCTTGCTCATTGAAGCAATAAACCCAAGAATTTCAAAACCCTAATTCATGCACTGGTTAGGAGAGTGATTCCACTTGAGATCCCTTGCAACCTGTGAACTCTTGATGAGGTAGTAGACCAGATAGGACCTTACCCTGACCCCATGCTAATGATATGCATACATGATAATACAAAAATGAAATGAAACATAAGCCAGTTAGCACTAAAGTAAGGAGGGCAAATTTTGGGGTGCAACAGCTGCCCCTATTCAATCAACTTGGTCCTGAAGGTATGATAGCGACGACTTTCAAACAATCAGGATGCACGGAGATTGAATACCAAAGAACCCGAAAATTTGCAATCCTCTGCTGGAGAAATTAGCCATAAATGTTATAATGAAACAAACTCCCCCAAGTTACATCATCTCTGCTGATAAAGAGACCTGACAAAGGAATCTCGAAATATGCCATCCCTGCTGATAAAGGGAACCGACAAAAAGAATCTCCAAAAGATCGCTATCCCTGCTGACAAAGAGAAACTAGCAATACCAATGCCATCCCTGCTGATAAAGGGAAACTGACAAAGAGAATATCCAAAAGATTGCTATCTCTGCTGATAAAGAGAAACTAGCAAACTGATGCCATCCCTGCTGATAAAGGGAAACTGACGAAGGAAAATCTTCAAAAGATCGCTATCCCTGCTGATAAAGAGAAACTAGCAAAATAAATGCCATCCCTGCTGATAAAGGGAAACTGACGAAAGAAAATCTCCAAAAGCTTGCTATCTCTGCTGATAAAGAGAAACTAGCAATATACATGCCATCCCTGCTGATAAAGGGAAACTGACGAAAGAAATCTCCAAAGATTGCCATCTCTGCTGATAAAGAGAAACTAGCAAACTGATGTCATCCCTGCTGATAAAGGGAAACTAGCAAAACACATGCCATCCCTGCTGATAAAGGGAAACTGACGAAGAACTATCCAAAAGACTGCTATCTCTGCTGATAAAGAGAAACTAGCAAATTGATGCCATCCCTGCTGATAAAGGGAAACTGACGAAGAACTATCCAAAAGACTGCTATCTCTGCTGATAAAGAGAAACTAGCAATACCAATGCCATCCCTGCTGATAAAGGGAAACTGACGAAGAAAATCTTCAAAAGATTGCTATCTCTGCTGATAAAGAGAAGCTAGCAATATAATGGCGATTTCACTGGGGATAACGTGAAACAAAACTTCTGGTAAGAACGGGATTTCACAAAAGAGAAAGGTCGGACAAACTTCTGACGGGCCCATGATCCATAGATAAGATGACTCCGCTGGGGAAAGGAGAAGTCTAAATAAAAGACTCTGCCGGGGAGCACAAGTATGAGGAATACATCCCTCTGAAATCTTCTAAGTTGTGCCATCTCTGCTGAGCAAGAGAACTGGCAAAGAAAGTATCAAGCCTGACTTATGCTTCGAATGCAAATGTTTGAATAAAGGCGTAATGCTCCATACGACATGGAAATGCTATGCGTTTGAGGATGCAATGCGAATGCTTATGATATGCAAAAGAGCCCCTCCAGCAAAATAAATGCCAGAGAGAAAGGACACGTTCAGCTGGGGACGACAAAAATAAATTGTCCTTTGAATCTAGGAACTCTGTTGAGAAGGGTCATACTGATCGACTCTTTGGATCAACAACTTCTGCTGGGGATGAAGTCCCGAAAGAACTACCGGGGGCCACACCTGTCTTTCATCCAAAACCTGAGATTTCTCCTCCGCTGGGGGAGTTGAGAATGAACGCCACTAACGGAACCGGAATTCTGTTACTGAAAATTGTTAATATCCAATTGGCTCAGAACCTACTGGGAAAATAGTCCATAATACCATCCTGCTTGGGGATACAGCTGAACTTAGCCTGCTGGTAGGGAGAATGACTTTACTCCCACCTTGTTGGGGATTAGATTATGACACCGTCGGTGAGAGCACGCTTCCTGACGGGATGGGGAAGGTGAACACCCTAATTCTGTGGGGAAATAACATCTTGATTCGGAGAAAATACTTCCCAAGTCTCCTGCTGGGGGAAGTCTGCTCTGCTGAGGAAAAGTTTGTCCTGCTGGGGGGAGGAGCAATCTCAATGCTGGGGAGAGCAAACTGCTGGGAAAGTACAATCCTGTTGCCCTGCAAGTCAAATAACAACAAAAGAATATTCCACAACCTGGCTATCCTCGTTAACGCCTAAGTAACTTCTACTGCTTTTCGTTACGCTCTGCAAAGCTCGAAATTTTATATGCAATGTTTATCAAAAATATCGGACGTTTTTTGCAAACAAAACAGTAAAAGTAAAAGTAAAACAAACAATGGAAAGCTCTTTGAGTGAAATGAATATTTTATTGAAGAGTGGCCAGTAAATAGGCATTTACAATAGGAAGCAATTCCTAGAAAGAGGTAATTGCGCAAAAACAAAAGAAAATACACATGTCGGCAATGTGGGAACAGATATCCACCATGATTCGACTCAGCTATGACCCATATGACTTGCTTATCCACAAACGTCTTGACCTCTGAAGAGACTAACTGTACTGATTCCTTTCTTTCAGAACTTCCAGGTATCGAGAATATTCACAGATCGAACACAGACCGTAGCCTTTCGCTTATAAATCCCTAACTTTTGCCTGGATTGCCCTTTTCGGGTTTTCAATCCACCGGGATACCCATTTTTGCCAAAGTCGCCTTTTCAGGTTTTCAACTTTGCGGGTTTACATATTTTTTACATTTTATCCCTAACTTTTGCCCGAACCTCTTCCTTTTTATGGTTCGCCGGGATGCCCTTTTTTTCCTGGACTTTCTTTTTATGTCCAGCGGGTCTCTTTTATGCGAAGTACTTTTTGACTACGTCTGCGTTCACAGGGGAAGTAAAATCTTCGCCATCCATAGTTGAAAGTAGTAAGGCTCCACCAGAGAAAACCTTTCTGACTACATACGGCCCTTCGTAGTTTGGAGTCCATTTGCCCCTGTGATCTGTCTGAGGGGGAAGGATCCTTTTCAAAACCAATTCACCTGTCTGAAAATTCTGAGGGCGCACTTTCTGATCAAAGGCGTGCTTCATCCTACTCTGATACAAACGACCATGTGCGATGGCTGCCAATCTCTTTTCTTCAATAAGGTTCAACTGATCCAATCTGGAACGTACCCATTTGGCTTCATCAAGCTTCACATCTGCCAGAACTCTCAAAGACGGAATCTCGACCTCTAAGGGTAAAACTGCTTCCATACCATATACCAATGAGAAAGGGGTTGCCCCAGTCGACGTACGCACCGAAGTACAGTAACCATGTACGGCGTAAGGTAACATCTCATGCCAGTCTTTATACGTTACCACCATCTTCTGTACAATCTTCTTGATGTTCTTATTCGCCGCCTCAACAGCCCCATTCATCTTTGGACGATAGGGAGAAGAATTATGATGCTCGATCTTAAAACTCTGACATAGTTCCTTCATCATCTTATTATTCAAATTCGAGCCATTATCTGTAATGATTCTCTCAGGGACCCCATAACGGCAGATGATATCCTTCTTTATAAACCAGGCTACCACTTGCTTGGTGACATTGGCGTACGAGGCTGCCTCCACCCACTTTGTGAAATAGTCAATGGCAACCAAAATGAAACGATGCCCATTGGAAGCAGTAGGCTCAATCTTTCCAATCATATCTATACCCCACATTGCAAACGGCCAAGGAGATGACAACACATTTAGAGGCGTAGGCGGTACGTGCATCTTATCTGCATAAATCTGGCATTTATGGCACTTCCGAGCGTACTTGAAACAATCAGACTCCATAGTCATCCAATAATATCCTGCTCTCAACAACTTCCTAGCCATGGTGTGTCCACTGGAATGAGTACCAAAGGAACCCTCGTGAACTTCCTCCATCAATGAGCTTGCCTCGTGTTCATCAACACAACGTAGCTAGACCATATCAAAGTCCCTCTTATATAACACATCATCCTTGTTTAGAAAGAAGTTCCCTGCCAACCTTCTCAGAGTCTTCCTATCTTTGGTGGAGGCACCCTCTGGATACTCTTGTCTCTTCAGAAAAACCTTAATATCATGATACCACAGCTTGCCATCTGATACATCTTCAATTGCAAACACAAAAGCTGGTCTGTCCAGACGCATGATTCTAATCGACGGAGTTTCATTCCAACGGTTCACCTTATACATGGATGCCAATGTCGCCAATGCATCAGCCGTCTGATTCTCAGCTCGGGGCACATGATGAAAATCCATCCTATCAAAGAAAGGTAACAACCTTCTGGCATAGTTGTTATAAGATACCAAATTTTCCTGACGAGTCTCCCATTCTCCTGTAATCTGATTAACCACCAACGCGGAATCACCATAGACATCGAGGTTCTTAATTCTCAAATCAATTGCTTCTTCTAACCCCATGATGCATGCTTCATACTCCGCCTCGTTGTTGGTACACACAAATGCTAACCAGGCAGTGAAAGGTATATGAGAACCCTTCGGGGTTGTAATGATTTCCCCAATTCCATTACCATATGAGTTAACAGCCCCATCAAAAATCATCTTCCACTGTGATCCAATCTCAGGTCCTTCGTTAGGCAGAGGCTCTTCACAATCCTTCATTTTCAGAAACATAACATGCTCGTCTGGAAACTCAAACTTCATAGGCTGATAATCCTCGACTGGCTGATCAGCAAGATATTCTGACAGAACACTTCCCTTAATGGCCTTCTGAGAAACATACTGAATATCGTACTCTGTCAAAACCATCTGCCAACGGGCTATCCTTCCAGAAAGTGCCTGCTTCTCAAACACGTACTTAATCGGATCCACCTTCAAAATCAACAAGGTTGTGTGATTTATAACATATACTGCCTTAGGCGCTTGGCTTCCCAAGCGAGTGCACAACATGTCTTTTCCAGCATAGAGTATCTTGATTCGCAATCGGTGAACTTCTTACTCAGGTAGTAAATGGCGTGCTCTTTTTTACCCGTCTCGTCGTGTTGACCGAGTACACAACCCATCGAATTCTCAAGAACCGTAAGGTACATAATCAACGGTCTCCCAGACACTGGTGGCATAAAGACTGGAGGTTCCTGCAAATACGCCTTTATCCTTTCGAACGCCTCTCGACAATTTTCATTCCACCTGACCTCTTGGTCCTTTCTTAACAACTTGAAAATTGGTTCACATGTGGCCTTCAGATGAGAGATGAACCTGGCAATGTAATTCAACCTCCCCAAGAAACCGCGAACCTCTTTCTCTGTCCTTGGCTCAGGCATCTCCTATATGGCTCTTATTTTTGCAGGATCAACCTCTATACCTCTTTCACTAACAATGAAACCCAGCAATTTACCAGACCTCACGCGGAAAGTGCACTTGTTCGGATTTAATCTCAACCTGAACTTCCTTAACCTTTCAAACAGCTTCTGGAGGTTTACCAAGTGTTCTTCCTCTGTCTGTGACTTCGCAATCATGTCATCAACATAGACTTCGATCTCCTTGTGAATCATATCATGAAAGAGAGTCACCATCGCCCGCTGATAGGTTGCCCCAGCATTCTTCAGTCCAAAGGGCATTACCTTGTAGCAAAATGTTCCCCACGGTGTTATGAAAGTAGTCTTCTCCATGTCCTCTGGGGCCATTTTGATTTGGTTATACCCAGAGAAGCCATCCATGAAGGAAAACACAGAATATTGAGCGGTATTGTCCACTAACACGTCAATGTGGGGGAGCAGGAAATCATCCTTCAGGCTCGCCCTATTCAAATCTCGGTAATCAACACACATCCTGACCTTCCCATCCTTCTTAGGTACAGGTACAATATTAGCAACCAACGGAGGATAATTTGTCACAGCAAGAAATCTGGCGTCCAACTATTTCTGAACCTCTTCCTTGATCTTGACAGCCATATATGGTTTCGTCCTTCTCAACTTCTGCTTGACTGGAGTACAACCCTCTTTAAGCGGCAGCCGGTGTGAAACAATGTCGGTATCAAGTCCGGGCATGTCTTGGTAAGACCAAGCGAAGATATCCACATACTCTCGAAGTAGCTCAACCAATCTTCCCTTAACAGTGTCTTCCAGGGCAGCCCCAACCTTTACTTCTCGTTTAACATCCTCGGTTCCCAGATTAACAGTCTCAACTTGCTCCTGATAAGGTAGAATAACCCTTTCCTCTTGTTTCAGTAACCTGGCTAATTTTTCTGGTAAGTCACAGTCTTCGTCAGTCTCTTCTTCGGCCTGATAGATGGGATTGTCGAAGTCATATCGAGCCATAGCTAAGTCATGGGTGGAATCTGAATAAAGGAACCTGCATGATGGATGTTTTATGTTCATTATGAGTGCAACAAACAAGAAAACACATTGCCATTTTGATGTGGGTTAATGCAAAAGGTAAAAAATAGAAAGACAGGGATCGAAATATGAAAAACGTCCTTTATTGATGATAAAAATAGCAAATAAAACATCCAAGCCCTACAAATAAATATCACTACGCCTTGGGCAGAGCGTAGGACTCAACATAACAGAAAACAAAAGTAAATTACTCCGGGCGCATCACTTGGATAACTTTCTCAGAGGACCAGTTGCATAGACTCTGACCAGGAATGCAGGGACGGATCCATTCATCCATGTCACAATCCCTATCTCCTTCATCCTCAATAGCATTGACTCTGTCGAAGAAAACACCGACACTAGTGAAACGGATTGGACCATAAAACTTGGGAGGCTCTTCAGAACGCCTAGGTGGCTTGTAACCCAGTCCATGAGTATCTTGCTTCCTTTGAACATCAATAACACTGCCCCACTTCTGAGAACCACCAGCTTCAACTATAGCACGCGCCTCTTTGAAAGAGGACATTGGAATCTCTGGTTGTATGACGACTTCAGGTTGGGTAACCGCCTCAGGCTGAGTGACTGCCTTTGGGGGTTCCTGGGGAATCTTCACAGCTTCAAAGGCTTGGCACAAAGTTTCCTGTATCTCGTCATCTACCTCTACATACTTGAAGGTCGATAGGTGACTCACCATGATATCTTCTTCACCACAAACAGTCACAACGTGGCCATCCACCATATACTTCAACTTCTGGTGCAGCGTAGAAGTTACTGCCCCAGCACCGTGGATCCAAGAGCGACCCAACAAACAACTGTAGGCAGGCTGAATATCCATTATGTAAAAGGTGGTGTTGAAAACCTCAGGACCCACCTTGATCGGCAGAACTAACTCTCCAAACACTGACCTCTTGGAGCCATCAAAAGCACGTACCACCAAGTCACTTGGTGTACAAATCAACCCACGAGTATCCAACTTCATCAGAGCCTTCTTTGGTAACACATTCAAAGACGACCCAGTATTGACTAACACATGCGACATTAAAGAACCACGGCATTCCACTGAAATATGCAGAGAGTTGTTGTGATTCCTCCCAGCCGGAGTCAGATCTAAATCGATGAAACCCAAACCATTACCAGCATTCACATGAGCCACAACCCCTTCTAACTGATTGACGGATATTTCCTGTGGTACATAAGCCATATTCAGAACCTTCAGCAATGCATTTCGGTGTGCCTCAGAGCACAACAGTAAGGACAGAATGGAAATCTTCGATGGAGTTTGGTGAAGTTGGTCGACAATCTTGTAATCACTTTTTCTGATCAATCTCATAAATTCTTCTACATCTTCAGAGAAAGTATCCCCACCTCGCTTTGTCGTAGAGTTATTAGCTTCCTGCCTCTGTACGGACTCATCCATCATCTGTTTACCCTTGTCTTGTCTTGAACTACCAGCTTGATTCTCGGACGGAATAAAGACCCTACCACTCCTAGTGATAGCCCCGGCTTCAACAAAATTTCCGACCCCTGTATTCACCGCTGATGTGTCTTCCAATTCCTGCTTCTTACCATTAACAAACACCTCGGCCCCATAATTCCATGGGATGGCCTTGGTAGTCTCATACGGGACGGGTCCAGGAACAGTGATAGTGACCGGCGCTGGTCTCGCCGGTGCTGATATAGTTATTGTCTTGAACGGAATTGTTATGGTGGCAACATCAATCTCTCTGTCAGTAACATTATTCTGCTTGCAACCTCTGTCAAACTGTAATACCCCTTCGTTGATCATTTTCTGAATACCTGCTTTCAATAACTCACAACCGCTTGGCTGTGACACACATCCCACACAACCTTCGTCACAGTCGGGAAATACCCCTCCTCTCAACAGTCTTTCCTTCACCACACCCAAGGGAGTTTGGACTTCGTTCACATCTGAAATCAAACTCAAGTCTTCACAATCTTCAATAATAGCATTGATCTTTGGCCCACCGTGATTCGGCATCGGGTTCTGATTCACATTCGGGACGTCATTGGAGAAGTTGATGGCTTTGGAATCCACCAAATCTTGAACCTTATGCTTAAAAGCTTTACAGTTCTCAGTATGGTGTCCGGGTGCCCCAGAATGAAATTCACAGTGGGCGTTGGCGTCATAGCCGGGAGGTGGATTACCAGTAGGTGGAGCCAATGTTCTTGTCTGAATTAGCTGTAGTTTCAACAAGTGCTGGAATAATTGAGAGTAAGACATAGGTGGAGTTTCAAAATGCCTATCCCGCTTATTCTGAGGCTGTGATCGGTAATGAGCATGATTCTGTTGTTGCGGCGTTGCTGGCTGTTGAGGCGCTGCTGGGATGGTTACAGAGGCCACCTGCTGATTGTAATTCTGACGAGGTCCATCTCTACCACGATATGATGATACAGAGTTTGTATCTCCCTCCTTCTTCTTATAACCATTGGCATAAGGCTTCTTACTTCCTCCAGATGTGGACCCATCACTACCTGATATCTTCCCCACCTTGATTCCGCTTTCCACCATTTCTCCTACCAAGATTAAATCAGCAAACTTTCCAGACATACATGGTACCAATTTTTCAAAGTAATGACCCTGCAAGGTGGCCATAAACATAGTTATCATTTCACGCTCCAACATGGGAGGCTGAACTCTAGCTGCCAGTTCACGCCACCTCTGAGCGTACTCCTTGAAACTCTCATTGTTCTTCTGCGATAGATTCTGCAACTGTGTTCTATTAGGAGCCATATCAGTGTTATATTGGTAATGTCTGATAAATGTCCCTGCCAGATCTCTCCAACTATGCACATCCTTCCTTTCCAGTTGCATGTACCACTCCAGGGATGCCCCAGATAGGCTATCCTGGAAGCAATGCATCATCAGCTTTTCATTCTTCGCATATGCAGCCATCTTGCTTGCATATGCCCTGACGTGGGTCCTTGGACAAGTCATACCATTATACTTCTCGAAAGTGGGAGTCTGAAACTTATGCGGGATAACAACGCCTGGAACCAGCCCCAAATCTTCTAGATCCATTCCCACAGAATCCTGATTCACAACACCCCTTAGCTGTTCCTCAATCAAACGGATCCTCTGATCTTGGTCAGTCTGGGGACCAGCATCCCCACCTGGCAAATAAAATACATCATCCTGAACATTATCATACTGACGACCCTGAACTGCGCCAGTACCAGTACCACCTCCTACTACAGTGGGAATCACAACACTTTCTACTCTGCCCGGAGGAATCACAACACCAGAAGTAGGAACACCTCCGCCAGTAGGACCATTCTGACCGTCATCAGTAACACCAGTCTAAAGTCCTCCATGAAGGACACCATCATTATCAACCCTCGCAATCAGTGGCTGAACGAGAGTTCTCAACTGTTCTTGTCCCTGAGCAACCCCTTGCATTAATTCCATGAATTGGTTCATGCGAGTCCGCATCTCAATGATCTCATTCTGTAGCTGATCCATGAGTCTCTTCTGATTCTGCTTAGTAGGATACCGGTGAATACGCTGATCTGCAATTCTGAGATGAGAACAAGATAAGAATACCGGAGATAAACACCTGTCATGCAAAATGATTATGCAAAATGATTATGAATATGCAAATGCAAATGGACGTGTTTGAAAATTCACAAGGCGATCCACCCCTTGATTTCGGTTTAATAACAAGATATAATGGAACTTCTGCTCATATATTAAGAAACCCAGAGAAAAGCCAAATGTCAACAATCATAAATCCGAGATAACGAGTCTGAATATAAAAACCATAGGTCCCAACCAACAAGCCTGGTGGTGATCCACATACAATGAAAGAAGACAGAAAACTAAGGCATATCATCAAAGTTTACAAGCGTCAATCCCCCCCATCCATTATGCTTTCTGCACCAGTCTTGAATCTCCTTGAACAAATTTCTGGTATCGGGATGCTTCGACCTCTGGTTCAGCCCTTGAATGAGAAGGTCTCTCCTGTGTATGATCCCATCCAAGTATCTGCAATGTAATTCCTAAGCGTCTTCTCCGGAAACACCCTCCATGCTAGGTCCCTCATGCCTAGATCTCTTCGCTTCAGCTTGGACTTTCAGTTCTTCCATGGAGGCTATGGCTTCATTGAGTCGACCCTCGACTACTTGTCTCTTGAATATCTCTGATAAGATCTCGGCGTCTTTCTTCTTGAGCGTCGATTTCAACTGATCAATCTTAGCTATGTAGTCATCTTCCTTTCTCTTATTCTCAGCCATGGCAGTTTCTTGGTGATCATTGAACCTGTGAATCTTCAACAAAGCCTTACCTAATTCCTCCTCCTTGGACCTGAGAACGCTACTGACACCGTCCAAAGCTTGTTTCATTCTTTCTCTGGATGCGACCATGTCAGCAAGCTCTTTTTCTGCTTTAGCAAGGAGCTCTGTCTTCAAGTTGGCGGTGTGAACAGCTTCACCCCGCTCATGCTTCCACTGATAAATTTCTCTCTTTAGCTCACTATTTTCTTCCCGCAAACTTTCCTTTTCAACCCATAATTTGTTATACTTCTCCAACTCAACGGTGGTAGGAGGCTCGATCACCAAAGGGTACAAAGATGGTTCCACCGGGAATGGAAGAAGCTCCTCTTCTGCTCTCTTCTTAATCCATTCTACATAGGAAGGGAAAGCCCGATTGTTACTTTTTCCGAATGGAATTTTACCCTTCTTGGTCACCTGTTTCCAAGCATTCACAACTTTCCTTATCAACCCTTGATCCTCAATACCATTGAAGAATAAGGACTCTCGGACATCTCGCTCTTCGGGTGGATTCTTCAAAGGATAGCCAAACTGTCTGATAGCTAGGGAGGGATTATATTTAATTCCACCTTTCCTCCCTATCAAGGGCACATTAGGGAATTCTCCGCATTTGCAAATAATCTCCATTCCTAGCAAGTCACGATTAATCCAAACGATGTTATCAGCAGTCAAGCCCATAACCCTCTTAGACCACTTCAGAGAATCTTTCGTATCAACGAAAGCGCCAGATTCAGGGAGACGACTCAGAAACCAAGTAGCTAAGAGTGGCGCACAGCAACTCACAGTTTTCCCACGCCTATTCTCATTCTTATAGTGAACTGAATGGTATAAATCACCTAGCAAGGTAGGTATAGGATTCTTCGAAATAAAGATTCTGACGGCATGCATATCCACCAGATCAGGAATATTCGGAAACAAAACAATCCCATAGATGCACATAGCTAGGATAGCTTGGAAAGCAGTCCAGTTCTTTTCTTTGACATGTATACAAGCTTGATCAAATAAGAACTTCAATAGGAAACCCTTAACTCTTTGTTTTTCTTCAACATTATTGCTCAGAACGGGCTCACTAATATGAAGAGACACAGCCATTTCTTTCATACCGGGGTGTTCCTTAGAAAAGAAAACTATATCATGACTGATAGGAATTCCCAAAATAAATGAGAACTCCTCCAACGTCGGAGCCAAGATGTAGTCCGGGAAAGTGAAGCAACGCAGAGACGGATCGTAAAACTGAAGGAGTGTGTGAATGGCATCCTTCTCATACTTGGATATGTTGTATACAAATTTCAGAAGTCTTCCATACCTTCCACTGAACTCTGTAAGAACTCCGGACCCAGCCATATTAATCAGTTTGAGAATCAGTGTCAAAGTCGGCTCTGGGAACGAATAGGCAACAGTCTTCTTTCTCATGACATCCATAATGGGAAAACTTCAATAACCGGAATCAAAGGTAGGATGCAAGCCCTGAAAAATGTCAAACATGTCAGAATGCAAAAAAATGATATGCTTATGCAAACATGGGGTCAAGGCACACTGCTGGATGTGCTGTACTGTTAGCTGAACGAGAAACCACACCCAGAAAACCAGAACTCTGAACCACTGAGGAACTCAAATAATCAGACATTGATGAGAAATCCAGAAAACCGGGTAGGTTGAAAGTCTCGATTACCTGCAAACCTGCAAACGCCCATCCCCTCTCACATGTGGGTACTAGGATGTTCAATATCCCGGGCTCTCAGGTCGAGAAATGATGATATGTTCACCATTTCTGGTTTGGCATCATCATCAATCGAGGAGGCCTCAACTGATTCTCCAAAGCGAAAGGTCCTCAGCTTTGGCACTGAGGTCGAGAAACAATAGTACATTCATCCCTTGGGGTACAGTACTAAAGTCAATCGAGGAGTGCCTCCACTGATTCTCTTCAAAACGTATGGGCCATCCTATGCGAGTTCCAAATCGGGCCATCGGGTGCGAATGGGTTTGCCACAGGATGTGGTCTGCCACTATCACCACTAAAGAGGGATGTTTCCACTAAGGTCCTCAATGATCGGTCACCAGAGTCGACAGCTCTCTAGATCAACACCCCAACATGCGCAAGACACACACGTTAGAATGCATCCCAAGATAACCTCGTCTGGTTGTGAATTTCGTGAACACACACACGTACCAAGCGGGCACGTAGGTCCCACTACTTTCCACTCTAGTCCTAGGGTATTCTCAAGCCTTGGTATTGGGCTTAGCTCTCGGTCCCACCCAACCTGCAAAACAAAGACAGCCAGCACAGCACAGCAGCATGACAGTAATAAAAAATGAAATGCAGAAAATGCGGTAAAAATAAAAAATAAAAATAAAATACAACACATAAAGCAAATCAAAATAAAACACCCAAAGAGAACAAAGACAAGCAAGCGTTAGGATTGACTCGCTTAGGGACGGACCAGCATAGGTCAACCAGAGTCCCCAGCAGAGTCGCCAGCTGTCGCTCCCAGGATTTTCATCCAGGTACAAACGCGAGAGTGGCGCGGAAAAACAGAGTCGCCATCCGTGTAAATTTATCCCAAGAGAGGGAAAGGGAACATCGCATAAACCTTAGGAAGAGGGAAAGGAATGGTCATCGCAACCATAACCTGGGTTCGGGAGTCGGTTACGCGAGGGGAAGGTGCTAGCACCCCACGCGTCCATCGTACTCGATGGGATCCACGCTTGTTGTCTATTCTAAGGGTGAGTTATACTATCATCTAGGGCTGTACTAAAATGGAGAGGGAAAGACAAAGACAGACTCGGTAGGACGTCAACGTCCTAGGCCTACGTACCCCCCTTGTGCAATGGGGAATTCAGAGTCAACGTAGTTCGGACCAAGTTCTTTTTGTGTTTTTTATGAGAGACGTTAAGTTCGTGTCCGGCAGTTAGGGTCAATGCCTGTTTGCGTCTCAGACGGAAAGTAACGTGCCCTTTTTGAAAATAGCCTTTAAGTTGAAGGTCCCGAAGGACAAAAAGGTTTGAAGTTGGTTTGTGTTTTTTAGGACAGAAGTGGCTTAAGTTAGTTCCTAAGCTGCATTGCACCAAAGTCTAGGGCACAGGGGCGAATACTTAACGCATCGTCCCAAGACAGGATGCTCGCTAAGCACTCTAGAAAGATGAGAGGAAGCCCCTCATTTCTCATTCCCCATACTTAAGGCTCGTGCGCAATACACCTTATTATTATTAAGTGTTTTAAAGAAATTTGAGATGAGAAGAGAGAAGACACAAGGGTAACTCTAAGGGGGACTATGAATCCTAAAGTTATCATGCATGGGTGACCTACGGTTAGTGAGGTTTGAAGACAACCTAAATACTAAAGGAAGAAGATGAGAGAAGGAAAGGGTAAGGGTGACCATGGATACTTATCCATACCCTTAAAGAACTTACCTTAGTCCCTGCATAAAAGAATTAGTACAGAATAGACATAAGTAAGAGAGATGAGGTGAATTAAAATCAAACAATGGCAAACAACAATGATTATCATCCAAACGTGAATCAAAGAAACAACCCCAAAGCAAATGGCACAAGTGCCTTTTCAAACAGATAATCATACAAGGTCAAAGATACGCCTGCAAGAAAATCTCAAGTGAAAACAAATCAGATAATTAGAAAAATGACTCCTAAAATTCCTAAATTAAACATTAAGGTTCCTCAACCAGAGGCAAACAGCATATCAAAAATCCCTGCAAAAAATCAAGATATTAGTCATTCAAATAATTAGGCAGAGTTCAGGTGGGAAGTAGGGCTCAGTGTGCCAAAGGGAAGGACCTAAATGCAATATCAAATAAATTTAAAAATGAAAGAAAAATATTTTTATGCAATTTAGGATGTTAGTGAACAAATGCAAAAAGAACGGATAAAAAATATTTTTCGAATGCAGAGAAATAAAATAAACAAATTGTGTGCATGGTATATGAAATTCAAAAAGAAATTAGATTAAACAATTAATTTAAATGGTAAAAATAAAATAAAAATAAATAATAAAATTTGTAAAAATTTTATCAATTAATAAAGATGATGTATGAATTTTATGATGATTTTCAGATGTAAAAAACTATTTTTAATAATTAAAAATGAAAATGTAATAATTTAATAAAATAAAAATGAAGAAAATAGCATGGGGGTGCAACGAGTAACCAAAATGCATTATAAATGAGGGTTGGGCCAGAGAGTGGGGGCGGGAATAGTGAGCCCATACGTTAAGTCTGTCAACCAATAAAAAAATAAAAAACCTGGGGGGTGTGATCAGTAAGGAAAATGAAAAGGAAATGGAAATGGGCTGACGAGTGGGGGGCGCGTATAGCAACCCAGCCCACTGAATTATTCAGAAAAAAAAAAAGGGAGCTTACCGTGTGCGTGCCATGTGCCTAGCACATGCCCTTTTAATGTGTTGGCGAGGTGTAGGTCGTTTGATGTATCAGACAGTTCTTGATTGGTCAAACGATATAAAAAGTAAACGAAATAAAAAATATGACTGGTGGACTATGATAGCAACGGTGGGGTAAATAACATGGAATCATTAATTAAATTTCAGAAAAAAAAATAAAAAGAATAATAGGTGGCACGCCATGGGTCGTTGGATCAAGAGAACGAAGGGTGGAGATTTCATCTCCTACCTTCCGCCAGCCTCCTTCGCCGGACCACCACTCCCGCCGGAGCCCTAGCTCCGGCCGCCCCATTGCTTCACCTGCAGATCTAAAACTCGCCCAGAATTTTCATGCGAATACTCCATCTTGACTAGAAAATCATCAGGATCTCAAATATGTCATCAAAACAATCAAATAACGCATGGATAAAGATAATTGAAGGAAATAGTGTAAGGGTTCAAAACTTTAAACTCACATAACAAGCCATACACAGGTCCATAATAAAAAATAAATAGATCAGAGTGATCACCATTCATCACACGTTAATATTCATATAAAAAATTGGAGTTTTAAGAGCATGAAAAAACCTCCCAACCTGAGATGGAGCAACTCCAATCCTTGCCTTTGGCTGCGTATGGTGGTTGGGTTGTGCTCCAGAAACCACCAGGAAGAGACTTGTGGAAGAACTTGTGGCAAAAACGTTGTGGATCGTGAGTTTTTGTGAGAACTCCTCTTTTAGGGTTTTCTTGAGAACTCCTCCAATTTCACGTGCATGTCCCCTAACAAATGCATGAATAGGCTTAAATACTTAGGGTTATTTCATATCTGATCATTTGGGCTTGGGTAATTGTTTGTTTCATGAGTTTTTGAATTATTTTGTTAAAATGCATTATGTGGAATACACCTCTCTCCATGCATGTTCACTTAAAAATTCCATGATGGATCACTAGCATTTGGATTGATAATTACACCCCTATGGAACTTGGGCCTTGAAAATAATTGGTTCATGACTTTTGAATAATTTGGCATTTTTGAACAATGGAGAGTAAATGAAGAATAAACCATGGAATTGCTTCATTCTTGGGCCCAAAATAATCCTCAAGGAATGTTTTTTAATATTGGAATGTGGCATGAAGCAATGGAATTGGTTATAGGTCATTATGCCCAAAGTTGTGAAAATGGGATCATGAGAAACCCTAAAAACCACTTTGCCTTCTTTTGATCATAACTGGAGTTTCACAAATGATATGGAGACCCACTAGTACTTGTTGGAAAGAGGAGAAAAGGATATTCAACTTTCATGTTGGAGATAAATTAATTTGAAGCTTTCTTGATGATGAAAGGTCAAGTTGAATGCAGTGCAGGAACTTGCCCAAAAAGGAAACTTTTCATTATAGGTCACTTTCCAAATTTAGAAACTTTGCACCAACTCCTGATTCCTGACAAATATGTATGAAACTTGACCCCTGGAGACCATATGAGGATATGAGATCTTAAAATCCCTGAAGAGAACCTCAAAATTTCACAGTTGACTTTCCTCCTTTCACTGTTGACTTTCACCCAATTCACCTGATTCTCAATCCTCTGGTCAATTGAACCTCTCCTGAACCAAACTGATGGACAACCTCCCATCCCTAGGTACTTAGGGACCCAAGGAGTACCATGGAATCAAGTCTTGCCCAAAAAATCAGAAATAAACTGACTTTATAGCAAACCCTAGTTGTGGTACCCTCAGTCTAGGAGGAAATAGCACAGTCTCCAAATCCAAATTCCTCTGAATATGATGTGTATCCTCTCCAACAAAGATGAGATATGCCATTTGATGATGATAAAAACCCAAGGAGCTTGCTCATTGAAGCAATAAACCCAAGAATTTCAAAACCCTAATTCATGCACTGGTTAGGAGAGTGATTCCACTTGAGATCCCTTGCAACCTGTGAACTCTTGATGAGCTAGTAGACCAGATAGGACCTTGCCCTGACCCCATGCTAATGATATGCATACATGATAATGCAAAAATGAAATGAAACATAAGCCAGTTAGCACTAAAGTAATGAGGGCAAATTTTGGGGTGCAACAACATGATTTCCTAAAGGATCGCACAGTTTGGAATTCATCTGATAAAAAGTCAACTGTGCACAAAAGTCAAACTTTGACTTTTTGAGATTTTTCATAAAAATGGTTTTTTAACCCTAAAATGATGTTAATGTGTGATTGGAATCATCATTCATCAAGAAAAATCAAAGAAAGTGGGATAACTTGTAAAAGGGGTAACCATAAAAACTTAGAAATTTTTCTAAGTTATGAAAAAAAGTGGCAAGGGTACCAACTTTGGAGGATCATAACTCCTAAACCACAAAGCCATTTTCCCCTATCCAAAGCTTGATTTGTAGCCCTCATGGCCCTATACAAAAGTGTCAACTACACTTCATCCCAATTCATCATGGATTTTGAGTTATGCTTGGATCAAAATGGCTAAAAACTTAAAATTGACATTTTTCAGCACTTAGCCAAAATCTGCCTTGTAATTTCAGCACAATGTCCCAACTTCAAGGCTGTTTTTCTCCATGATCCAAGTTGAACCAGGTCTAGGGCCAAACATCAAAGTTGAAGTACGTCATCTAAGCTTTCCGAAAAGTCCTAGAACGTCCATGTAGCATACTCGAGCAGGGAGTTATGGATCTTACAAAAGGGCTTGCTGAAGCTGAATTTTTCAGGGGCAGATTTGCACATTTTGTGTGCCACACGAATTTTCAAGCCTTGTCATCAGTTTGGACACATCTAAGGATCAAATCCAAGTGGGATGATCTGATCCATGAACCTCCCAAGTTCAAGGAACAAAGAAAAGCATGCCAAAGCCTAGAAATCCCTAAAAGAGGGACAAAACTCCAATTTTGGTTTGGAGCATTTAATGGATGCTTAGAGGTGGCATGTACTGAGCCATTCTCATCTGAAATCAGTCAAGACTTATCCAAGACCAAGGGAACCAGCAGCCTGTGCCCTAACCTCTAGTCAATGGCTAGAGGAGACTTGGATTTTCATTGGCCAACATGGAACAAACACCTGCTGCAATTGCCATTCACTGTGGATCCCAAAACAAACTTGCTCCACTATAAATAGAGCTCATTTGTGTTCAGTTTGAGTACACCAAAGCCATCAAACAGATGCTTTCCTCAAATTCTCTCTTTCACTCCAAAATGCCTTCTTTAGTAAGGAAATTTTGAGTTTTTGAGCTAGAGAGCAATTCCACTCAAACTAATCACACACACACCTCATATATATCATATGTAAGCTGTGCAAACCATCAAAAGTGACCTGTAATCACAACATCACAAAGTCACCTCTCAAAACCTCAAAATGGCACTTTTTTGCATTTTTCAAGCCATGTCTTGATTCAGTCACTTTCCAAGCCAGATAAAACCTCAAACACACTCTAAATATCATCCTTGATCTGTCCCAAATGGTGCCACACATCTGGAACACCATTTGAGAGAGTTGGCATTTTGGTCGTTTTTTACCATTTCGCGAGAAAGTGCACAAACTTGCTCCAGAGGTTTCCAGCCGATTCCAACCATCCTAAAAGCTTCTAAGAGGTCATTTGAGGTTGTCCAAAGCATCAAATCATTTCTGGAACAAAGCACTTGGTAGGTTGCCCAAAATCTCCAAAAAAGAGGTAAAATCCACAACTTGAATTCTTTGAATCATGCTTTCCTTTGTTGTCCACATACATGCATCATATTGAACAATTCTTGAGGCAAAAATGTAGTCCTTAATGTGTATGTTGTGATCCTCCCACTGTTTGCATTTTGACATGTTTTTATGTGGAATTTTGGTTATTTCAAAACCATGTACAGTTCTGTTTTTTTTCATTGGTGTGTTCTATACATTAAGTTTTAGTTTGCATGAGTAACACCATTAGATTCCTTGCGAAAAATTGGTCAAGATAGGTTTTTACGGATTTCAATTCCGATGAAAATTGAGAGAGTTACGCGCGTTGGAAATTTTACGCGAAACGACGTCGAATTAACGATAGCGGTTCTGGTTTTTTCGCTTTGTGTATTCTGTATAGTGAGTTTCCGAGTGCGTGAATAATACCATTGGATTCCTTGCAAAAAATCGGTCAAGATAGGTTTTTACGGATTTCAATTCCGATGAAAATTGAGAAAGTTACGCGCGTTGGAAATTTTACGCGAAACGTTGTCGAAAACAACGTCAAGATAGGTTTTAATTTCTGCATTTGGTGTGTTGAGTTTCCGTGTGCGTGAGTGATACCATTGGATTTCTTGCAAAAAATCGGTCAAGATAGGCTCTTGCGGATCTTGATTCGGTTAAAAATCGAGAGAGTTACGCGTGTTGGAAATTCGACGCGGAACGATGTTTTTAAACGTAGCAGCTCTGATTTTTTTATCGCTGCGTTTTGTACGTTGAGTTTCAGCGTGCATGTGCGATACCATTGGATTCCTTGCGAAAAATCGGTCAGGATAGGCTCTTGCGGATCTTGATTCAGTTAAAAATCAAGAGAGTTACGCGTGTTGGAAATTCGACGCGGAACGATGTTTTTAATCGATAGCAGTTTTGGTTTTTTAATTTCTGCATTTTGTGTGTTGATTTTCTGTGCACGTGAGTAATACCATTGGATTCCTTGCGAAAAACGGTCAGGATAGGCTCTTGCGGATCTTGATTCGGTTAAAAATCGAGAGAGTTACGCGTGTTGAAAATTCGACGCGGAACGATGTTTTCAAAACGATAGCAGTTTTGGTTTTAATTTATGCGTTTTATACGTCGATTTTCCGTGTGCGTGAGTAATACCATCGGATTCCTTGCGAAAAATCGGTCAGGATAGGCTCTTCCGGATCTTAATTCCGATAAAAATTGAGAGAGTTATGAGTGTTTGAAATTTGATAAAAAGGTGTTGAAAATTAAAGTTTCGGTATTCGTTTTTACCCCAAAAGAAATGTCGGAGATGATATTTTGATATCTTTCCTCTTTTTCTTACTTTTTATTTCCAAAACTCAACCAATTTTTTTCACATAGCAAAAAATCATCATTTTCCAATTCATACCCCATAATATTTTAATCCACAAAAAATCACAAAAAAAAGTATTATTTTTAATATATTTAAAAATAGTGTTTTATATTGTTTTAAATGCTTTTAAAATGATTTCTTTTTTTTCTTGATTTTTAAAACCAAAATGATTTTAAATATTTATGTTGATAAAATATTTTTTTTCATAAACTTTAATCATTATTTAATGATTTTATTTGATATTTTTATCATTTTTTACTTAATTTTTCTTGAAAAAATGCCTAAAAAATGAAATTGGGGTTTTCTTTGATTTTCACCCTAACAAATCTTTTTCAAACTCTTTGGGCCTCTAATAGAGTGTAAGACCCAATCCCCTTTTAACCAAAACAATTTTGGGCCTCACTTATTGTATAAGTCCCTCTGCGTTAAAAGAAAACTTCGGCGCGATCGCCATTTTCAAACGAAAATCAACTGGGCTTCTCTTTGAGCTGTAAGTCCCATTTCTTTTCATTTTTTAACACTTGGGCCTCTATTAGAGTGTAAGACCCAACCCTTTTTTAACAAAACAATTTTGGGCCTCAGCTATTGTATAAGTCCCGATACGTTAAAAATCTCGGCGCGATCGCCATTTTCAAACTGAAAATATTTTGGGCCTCTCCCTGAGTTGTAAGTCCCATATTTTGTACAAAATTACACTTTGGGCCTCTAATAGAGTGTAAGACCCAACCCCTCTTTTTTTGTATTTTCTCATTTTTCATATTGTTTTTTTAATGATTTGGAAAATTAATAACTCCTTCAATTTTGATTATTTTTAATTGATTCTTTTTCTGAAAAATCACAAAAATAGTAAAATATTTTATTCTACAGAAAAATCAAATTTATATTATTTATTTAATATAGTTAGTATTTTTGTGAATAAATTTATTTTTAATTGTTTTTAAGCATTTTAAAAGTGAATATTCATCTTGAAAATAAAGACTATGGGCCTCCCCTCGTGTTGTAAGCCCCATTTATTTTCTTTAAACTCTTTGGGCCTCTAATAGAGTGTAAGACCCAACCCCTTTGTAAATACCAAAATTTTTGGGCCTCAGTCACTTGTATAAGTCCCACGCTGTTTCCAAAACCTCGGCGCGACCGTCGTCCTTTTCAAAATTAACCATTGGGCCTACCCTCGAGTAGTAAGACCCATTTCTTTTCTTAAAACTCACTTGGGCCTCTTGATAGAGTGTAAGACCCATCCCTTTGTACAGAAAACCTTTCTTGGGCCTTAGTCACTTGTATAAGTCCCCCTGTACAAATTCATCAGTGCGTTCACTGATAAAACCATGGGCCTCTCCTTGAGCTGTAAGCCCCAACTCTTTCTTTTTCAAAGCACTTTCTCCTTTGATTTTGAATATACTGTTGTTTTCAATTTTTCTTTGTTGAATAACTAACCAAACAGCATGGAAACTCTACAACCGAGTAAGTGTTTACCCGCTTTCATTTACCGCTTTCATATGTATATAACTGTATTGTGGGGCTGTTTCACTGTAAGTCTCCTTTCACAAACTCATATATATATATATAACTGTATTGTGGGCCTGTTTCGCTGTAAGTCTTCTTTCATAAACTCATATCAACTGTGTAATAATAGTATAGATATTTAGAGTTTCCCCGGCAACTACGTCTAGAACTAGGTGACGTTGTTTCGTTTATTCGTAGAAATAGACAACTAGATCCCCCAATAGGATCACCAGATACAGTCTTCTCTTCGGCTGTCCTCATTAGGATTTGTCAAGAAACTCTACTCCCCAAGATGAATGTCTTCTCCGTGAATGGCATCTTTGAGTTTCTTCCAAATTCTCGAACTTTCCTGACTTGACCTATTCTTTGTGAATAGCTTGCCTTGAATTTCTCGGGGTTTGGGGACCCACGGGCTTCTTAAAAGCATCGGCCTCTTCTTGGGCATCGTACAAGGACCCACAGGCTTCCTAAAAGCAACCCCGCCTCCTCTTGGGCTTCGTACAAGGACCCTACGGCTTCTTAGAAGTATTCACAGCCTCCTCTTAGGCTTCGTATAATGATCTCTTCCTCCGGGAATGATAGCCTCCTCTTGGGCTTAGTACAAGGACCCGTCGGCTTCTTAAAAGTTTCCAGCCTCCTTTTGGGCTTTGTACAAATTGTCCCGACGACCTCCTAGAGGTATAGGAACAGAACCTAGTCATCCTCATAGAACAGTCCTTTCATAGAGTCTACTACTATTTCTCAAAGCATGGTACAAAAGATAAAACTCTAGACATGGACAGTCTAACTTCCTTGAGTCTCAAAGACATTCTCAAGTAGGAAGGAAACACGCAGACTCGGACAGTCTCAATACCCTTTGGATTTCCCGTTTCCTCAAAGAGAAGGAAATATCCCTGATCCTCAAATCAAATCCCTGAGTACAGTGTTACTCATATAAGAACTGATTTTCTCTTTTAAAATCAGTATATTGGATCTGTCACTCAACTGAAACAGTTACAATAGCCTCCTCTTGGGCTTTGTTCAATGATTCTTCCCAGCGAAGCAAACGTTTAGCCTCCATCTCGGGCTTCGTACGAGATACCAAAATTCTCCCCAGCGGAGTCAAACAACATTTAGCCTCTCTCTCGGGCTTTGTACGAGACACATAAGAGACTCCCTCGTTGAGTCAATTACCCATTTCGCCTCCATCTCGGGCTTCGTACGAGATACAAAGACTCTCTTGTTGAGTCAAACTTTTAGCCTCCATCTCGGGCTTCGTACGAGATACTAAAACACTCTCTTATTGAGTATAAAAGATTCTCCTGTTGAGTCAACCCTTTTAGCCTCTCTCTCGGGCTTCGTACAAGACACATAAAAACTCCCTCTTGTTGGGCCAATAGCCTCCTCTTAGGCTTTGCATAAGAAAACCACTGGTTGATCCAGTCAACCTTTTAGCATCAAAGTTGTGCCTCGTTCACAGTACACAAACATCAACAACTCCTTCCCCTTCATCTAATCGCTGTAAGCGGCAAGCCTCTGGATCATCTACATCCATGCCACTGTCCCTCTTTTAGCATGAAAAATTCCTAAGAAAGATAACATTGCTCTACACTGAGTTAAAGTCTTCTCCTTCAGGTTAAAATCCCCTATAAAGGAAATTATGGAATTACTAGGATCTGCGTATCCCGGTTAAAGTAATCCTCCTTTATAAACCAGTCACCCAACAGTTGGGACAGACAAACCCTTCTTTAGAGATGACAAATTCTCTCTAAAGTCGAGGTCCTTCAGCTTCACGTCTTGGGCTTTGAACAAGACACAAATAGACTTTCCAGCTTCACATCTTGGGCTTTGATCAAGATACAAATCACCTTTTCGCTTCACGTCTTAGGCTTTGAACAAGACACCAAAAACACCCATTTCCTCCCATAGAATAGGAGGAACTACGAACGCTCTGATTTCTCTGTTTCAGTAAACGGGAATACGTAGACATAAGATTGAAAGAAAAATCTTAGCGAGCGCAATCAACAAAAAACCAAAATCCCATACTCTCACATACCTATCAAAAAGCATCAGTCCTAACATCCTAATCCTTGTTCCCCGCCAGAAACCTTCTGCCCAGATAAAAAGAAAGAAAACCGTACTGGCGAAAATACAAATAACCAGTACAAAGGCCTCCCCACATTGATAGCATTTGTAACCTAACAGACCGCTGTTTAAACTCAGTATGCAAGCAGGGTTAATTGGAGACATCTATTTCCCTTCCTTATTCAGCTCACAATAGGATAAAAAATGAATCGACCTGTAGTCAAAGCTCAACCGCAGAGAGCGACCAGCGCTTAAGAACCGCGTCCAAAATCGCTCGCTACAGAAAAATGGTGCCCACCGTGGGGCATGTTCTTTCTTTCTTACAATTTAAACCTTGGGTAAGTCATTTTCATGGCGGTGGCCGCCAACAGAAAAATGGCGCCCACCGTGGGGCATATCTCTTCAGCTTCTTTCCTTTTTCCTCCTTTTCACCTCTTTGGTTGATACCACAGATTGGGGCTTCCGCCGGGGAACCCATTTTCTGTCAGGAACTTAGGATTCTTAGCTTTAAAGGTCTAGGATGTTTAGGACAAATATATATACTGCTTTTCCTAATTGCTATACATGTTTATTTTTCTGCTAATGGGAATGTGGGTGATACCGTATGTGGAAAGATTGAGTATACACTTAAGATAAGTGATGGCGACGGGGTCGACCATCAGCCTCAGTGGAGGCTGACCAACGCAACCCATTCACTCTCTTAGCCAATGGGCCGGTTGTTAAGTCTGAGAAGCTGAGGAGCCAAACCCTTTTGTAGTGCGAAAACTATCGGAAATAGTTGTTACACGATACTACCCTCATTTGAGGCTGGTGATCTATTCTCGGTGAATGGCACTTACTCTAAGATTGCTCTACAACTCGCTGGCGATCCGCTTGTTGTTTTGCTTTCCTGGGAGGAGCTGATGATAATGAGTACAGGTACAAAAATCACCTTAGTATAAACCTTTGGGGATGGGTAGAGTCTTGACTTCATGACAACGACCCTTTGACCCCATGTTTTTCCTATGTTTTTGTGTGCTGCATTCATGCATTCATTTAATAAAACATTAAAACATTCAAAAAACTTCTCTTCTAGTCTCTCTATTTTTCAAATTAAACTAAGATTGTGATTGCAAATATCAGAGAAAAGGATTACGCTAATGGATTTCGGTAGAAGGAGAACTCATACGTACACCTTCAAGGTTCCAAAACTAGAGGATTTGAGAAGGTTAGCAAGGATGATCACTAACCCTGAGGTTTAGAGCCAAGCACGGAGGTCTGTTACCACTGTTAAGAGTCCATGTGATTGAGGGAATCATGGATGCGCTCATTCAGTTTTACGATCCGGTTTATCACTGTTTCACATTCCCGGATTACCAGCTCGCACCAACGCTGGAGGAGTATTCTCATCTGATTGATCTACACATTACAGATCGAGCTCCATTCTCTGGACTAGAAGAAATTCCAAAGAATCAGACAATTGCAAGAGCAATTCATTTGGACGAGTCTGAGGTCAGGACTCACATGACCGCTAAGGGTGGCATCCAAGGTTTGCCAGCCCAGTTCTTGACAAAGAAAGCCCTGTATTTTTCCAGTATAGGAAACATGACTGCTTTTGAAAGCATCTTTGTCTTGCTCACCTACGGATTATTTTTGTTTCCCAACATCAATAACTTCGTCGATATTAACTCCATTAAGGTTTTTCTCATTGGAAACCCTGTGCCGACTTTGCTCGCAGATGCGTATCATTCTGTACACTTAGGAAATTTGTACAGCGGGGGGGAGATCACATGATGTGTACCTCTGCTTTATAAATGGTTTATCTCGCACTTACCCAAGTCTGCTGCTTTTTGGGATTGCAAGAGTGTCTTACGTTGGTCGCAGAAGATTATGTCCCTCACCAACTCTGATATAGATTGGTGTAATAGGATTTATGAGGGAATCAGAATCATTGACCGTTGTGGAAACTTCCCCAACGTACCCCTCATAGGAACTAAAGGAGGAATCAACTATCACCCGGTATTGGTTCGTCGACAATTTGGATACCCAATGAGGCTTGTTCCGTGCAACGCTCATCTGGAAGGTCATTTCTTCAAGGAAGGAGAAAGTGACAGAGCACTAAAGACGGAAATAGTGCACGCTTGGAAACATGTTCATAAGAAAGGACGAGAGTCTCTGGGAAAACCGGACTGTATCTCGGTGGAGCCTTATCTCCACTGGGTACAAACTAGAGCTCTCAAGCTAAAGATGCCTTATCCTCATTACGGAATTCTTCCGCCGAGGGAATCTGTCATGTACTTCATGACGGAAACTGAAAAGCTTCAGGTTACTCTCAACAAAGTTCAACGGGAGAGAAGGTCTTGGAAGAACAAGTACCGCACCCTCGACGTAGAGTGCATCAAAATACAGCAATTACTGAAAGAGAAGGATGCTCTGATTGAAATTTTGGAGCAACATGCTGTAGAGAATCAAGACGACCAAAGGAATTTGCTCACTCCTTTCACTTGGCAAAGGAATGACAACCCGACAACGGCTCCAGAGCCCCGGTCAAAGAAAAGGAAGATATCAGAATCAGCACCCGATTTCTCTTCAGAGAGGACTCGGGACCCATTAGCTTAGGTTTCTGTTTCCGCATCTTGTAATCTACTGTATTTCCATTTCAACAATCCTTTGAATTTCAATAAAAAGGGGTTTCCCCACCGTTTGATATTTGCAATCTAATTGTCGAAGTTTGTTTTGATTAAACCAAAAAAACAAGTAATATAATCATTGCATTCATCATTCTCACGTAACGCATTCTTCTTACCTACGAATCTCACGTTTGTGTCTCGGTTCTAGAGTCAAACTGTCTCATTCGTATAATACTCGGGCCAATCGTCAGAAAAAGATGGATGATCTTGAGGAAGAGAACAGAGAGTTGAAAGAAGAGATCGACGCTCTAAGAGAGGATATGAGAAAGCTTCGTAACGACATGCAAGCCATGGCAGAAGCTCAGCTACAATGAACTGTGATCTCAGAGATCACCTCAATGCCCATAGTGGAGAAGAATGATCCTAGGTATCAGATGCCAAAAGATCGTCCCTGGGGCATGCCTGTCGACTATATCTCAGGAGGATATGTTCCGCCGATCACTGAGGATCAGGGAATCGCAACAGAAGCCGCTGGACCTGAAGGTTACAAACTTCGGGAAAGCGAAGATGCCAGGGGCATACTGAAGACTCCTGAAGGTTACAAACTTCGGGAAACGCCAAGACTCACTGCAGTAGTCACGGTACCACCCCCTGTGGTGCACACTGTCCCGGAAGGATAGATTCCACAGACACCTTCTGGTAAGAAGGAAACTATGTTTGACAGAATGGAGGAATTCCAGGAGCAGTTCTTGGAAATGCAGAAGGAACTGCAAGCCATTCGCGGTCATGATCTATTCGGAAAGGACGCTGCAGACCTCTGCTTGGTCCCCAATGTGAAAGTCCCGCACAAATTTCAAGTGCCCGACTTTGAAAAGTACAAGGGTAACTCTTGCCCTCAGAGCCATTTAGTGATGTACGCTCGGCGGATGTCAGCTCAGACGGAGAATCAGGACCTACTGATTCACTACTTCCAGGATAGTTTAACCGGTGCCGCACTCAAATGGTACATAGGTTTAAACCGTGCTACGATCAGCACATTCAGAGACCTTGGTACTGCCTTTGTCCAACAATACAAATACAATTTGGACATGGCACCCGACAGAGATCAACTCAGATCAATGTCATAAAAGGACAAGGAAACCTTTAAGGAGTATGCTCAAAGGTGGCGTGAAATTGCCACTCAAATTTGTCCGCCTCTTGAGGAAAAAGAGATGACAAAGATCTTCTTAAAGACCTTAAGCTCATTTTACTATGACCGAATGGTTTCCAGTGCGCCCAGTGATTTCACCGAGATGGTCGGCATGGGTGTACGTCTTGAGGAAGCCGTCCGAGAAGGACGTTTGGTAAAAGACACTGGATCGACGAGCGGTACTAAAAAATACGGTAGTGCTCTCCCTAAGAAAAAAGATCAAGATATTGGGAATATCTCTCTCGAAAAGCAAAGACGTCGTTATCAGCCGGTAGCAGCTGTGACTCCTGCTACCAGCCCTGCGCCTATTCCTACGTATCAACCTCAGGTTGCGCAGAGCCAACCTGATCAGCAAAGAACACAACAGCCTCTTCAGCAGGCTAGTCCTCCATACAATAACAACCGTACAACACGACCATCAAGGTTTGATCCTATACCCATGTTGTACGCAGAATTATTTCTGTTACTACTGGCTAAGGGGCACATCCAGACTAAGTCTCCTCTTACAGTATCGGAAAATCCGCCTTTTTGGTTTAAGGTGGATCAGACATGCCCTTATCATCAAGAAGGTTCAGGGCATAACATAGAGAATTGTCTCAATTTCAAGTCCGACGTGCAAAATCTTGTTAGGAGCGGGCTCTTATCTTTCAAAGATACGAATCCCAATGTTCTCACGATCCCGCTGCCTTAACATGAGAAAGCAGCAGTCAATCTGATTGAGAAAGAGACTAGCGATGTCTATCAAATTCACGGTGTACTCTTGTTAAAGACCAATCTGGTCAAGATGCATTGTAGACAGAGTGGATATGGCCATGTGCCACCTCATAACTATCACCAGTGTGATATCTGCTCTAAAGACAACCAGGGATGTTCTGTAGTGTAAGCGGCTCTACAGGAACAAATGGATCTCGGATGGATCCAAGAGCACCGAGTTCGTGGAGTTAAAATGGTCTACACGAATTCTAATGTCATTCAGAACCACGACATCTGTGCAATGAATGCCAACTTGGTGGTGATGCACTCAAGGCAAAGCCAGTATCATAATCTGCCACGACACGATTACAGTTCCTGTCTGACTTGCTCGGTAAACAAACAGGGATGCTCTTTCATACAAGAGGCCCTCCAGCGTCAGATGGATCTTGGATGGATCCAAGACTACCATGATAGGAATTCCTATAAGATCAACATGGTTCAGATCTTTGACATTCGCGTGTTGAATACCAACCTGGTAGAGTTACATGCTGAGCAGGTCCGACTTGGATTCTTAATATCGCATGACTATCAAAGCTGTAAAGCGGGTTGCGAAAACGATCGAGGTTGTACCGTTGTCCAAGAGGCACTTTAGCGCTTGTTAAATCATTGGTGGATGCTAATCTACATGGACGAAGATACTCAGCAAATTAGTATCAGTAACAGGAATCCTACTCGTCGTCAAAGTCAAGATGTCCGATCAGTGGAAGCTAACCTAGTAAGGTTACATTGTATTCAAAGTGGGCGTGACCAGGTGCCACCACACAATTACGACCGTTGTAGTGTCTGTTCGGAAAGTAACCAAGGGTGTTACCTTGTGAGAGCAGCTCTTCAGGGTCAGGTGGACCGTGGAGAGATTCGCCCATATCCGGGTTCTGGACCCATCAACTGGACGCTGAATTACCTTGCCGATCAAGTCGAGGATGTTGTCACAATCTCTGGTCATCACCATACCAGGGATGTTTTTGCCATCATCCCTCTACTTGACGAATCTAAAGTTCCCAACCGGGAACGGATCGAGATTACTTATGATGGACAGAAAAATCAGAAGGTTCCCGTAGTCATCTATCTACCAGGACCACTACCGTATGAATCAGCTAAGGCTATCCCTTACAAAGACGGTGCAACGATAATTGAGAATGGAAAGGAAATTCTATTACCCTCCGATGTGAACATTGCAGACATCAGTCGAGTAACACGGAGTGGTAGAATCTTCAACCGAGGGGTTGGGGAAGTTAACAAAGAAAAGGAACTTCAGACAGAAGCTCCCGATCCCCCAGTCGGTCAATCCAGTAATCCCGACCTTTCAAAAAACAATGATGAGATGCTGAAGCTCATCCAAAGGAGTGAATACAACATTGTCGATCAACTGTTACAAACTCCTTCAAAGATCTCGGTATTATCACTGTTACTCAGTTCAGAAGCCCACAGGGAGGCTCTACAGAAAGTCTTGGAGCAAGCCTTTGTGGAACAGGATGTAACAATCAGACAGTTCGATGGTATTGTCTCTAACATCACTTCCTGCAACAACTTGGGATTTAGTGATGAGGAATTACCTGAAGAAGGTCGCCGTCATAACATGGCGCTCAATATCACAGTTAACTGCCAGGACGATGCTTTAGCCAGCGTACTGGTAGACACAGGGTCATCCCTGAATGTTATGCCGGAGTCCACTTTGATGCAATTATCATTCAAAGGCCCTCCGATGAGAGTCAGTGAGGTCGTTGTCAAAGCATTTGATGGATCCAGAAAAACGGTTATCGGCGAAGTTGATCTTCCCATAACTATTGGTCCTCACACTTTCCAAGTCACTTTCCAGGTCATGGACATCCGGGCAACATACAGTTGTTTATTAGGAAGACCTTGGATACATCAGGCTGGAGCGGTCACTTCGACCCTCCACCAAAAGCTAAAGTTCGTCCAAAACGGCCAACTCATCACAGTCTGTGGAGAACAGGCCTTGCTCGTGAGTAACCTATCATCATCTGCTTGTGTAGAACCTGAGGAGATTATTGGAACTCAGTTCCAAGCACTGTCGGGGAGCAAGAATAATCATTTCAAAGGAGGAACCTCGATTTCCTCATACAACGATGCTATCAAAGCGGTCGAGAGTACCGATACGACAGGATGGGGACAGCTTGTCATCCCCACTGACAATAAAACAAAGAAGGGTCTTGGTTTTTCTGCAACCTGTACCCAGACAGCTGCTAGCGATGAAAGTCTTCATCCCCTTCAAAACTTCTTCCACAGTGGAGGTTTTCTTCACCCAGTGTCTCAGACAGTTCATACTATCAATGAGGAAGATCCCTCTGACACAGATGAAGAATGGAAGTCCTACCTTAACAAGGACGGTTATATGTCTCAGGAAGAGGTGCCTATGCCTTTTTACTTTCCTACAGAAAGTCTGAGATTTATACCCCGGTCAGATGTCGAAATGATATACGGGGATTGTGATCCGGAAGGATGCCGTGCTCCGCCAAATTCATTAGAGGAAGACACTCTGATGAAAGATAATTTTGACCACACTTACTATGGCCCAATGGATGGCCTGCCAATGTGGCAGCCTTACCCAGGAAACTTGGGGCAAGAGAGTCAGCCGAACAATGAAAATCAGCTGACCATCATTGAACAGAATACCTGTGTCCCCACCATGTCATGGGATCAACACTCAGGTCATTTGGAAACTACACAACATGACGATGAATTTGCAACGTTTGCAGGACTTGAATTCATCAACTATGCTTTTCCCGAGGTCAACGTCATCGAGAGGGATGACTCCTCCAGTTCCAAAGAAGTTTGGGATACCTTGGGACAACCTAGTGGAAAATTCGACTTTATGGTCAAGTACATTGCTCCCGAAAGCTCTCGTATCAGGGTCGAAGATATCCAGCCAACTGGATGGGGAGATACACCTGAGAGTCCCAATACTCTGCAGAATGCAACAGAGGAATCCTCCTACGACAATTCTGCTTGGGAGACAGATTCCAATGATCCTGCTCCACCAGAAATCAGCGTCATTTCTGAAGACAAATCAAGGAAGGTGCCAGACTTTGTGATTCACCGAGGAGTTCGCCGCCAATGGGTTGCCGTCGAGGTTCCAAAGGTCGTTCATCAGTCAAAGTAATTGCCGTCTTTTAACCTTTCACCCTGCCCAGGTGAAACGGATGTTTTGATAGGGCTCGCTTTCTGTAAATTTCCCTCTTCGCTTTGCCCAAAGCGACAGAGTTTTGTTTTATAGGGCTGTAGTTTCAAGAGTCGACTTGTTCATAAATAAAATAACGTCAATCTGTAATTTACGCATTAATTGTTGTTTTCTCTTTTTTCTTTTTCAGAAAATGGTAATCCTAAAAAACAATTCAAAAATAAAAACAAGCAGTAAAACAAATACACTGCACACTCTTACATTTTCTCTATCTCTTTTAAGCACGAATCATCACGTCATGCAGATTGCTTGTTTTACACCCCGTTGAAACATACGATCCGATGCCTTCTCCCGACTTTGAGTTCCCGGTATTTGGGGCTGAAGAAGAAGATGACAACGAAATTCCAGAAGAGATCTCCCGACTACTCAGACAAGAGGAAAGGTCCATTGAACCTCACAAAGAGCCGTTGGAAACGGTAAACTTGGGTTCAGAGCAAGAGAGAAAAGAAATCAGGATTGGGGCACTACTCAATCCAACTGTCAAAGAAAGTTTGATAAAGCTTCTCAAAGAATTCCCCGATGTATTTGCTTGGTCTTATCAGGATATGCCAGGGTTGGATACCAGCATCGTGGAACATCACTTACCGTTAAGATCGGAATGTCCGCCAGTAAAGCAAAGGTTGAGACGGACTCATCCGGACATGGGCATCAAAATCAAGGAGGAAGTACAGAAACAGATTGACGCGGGTTTCCTCGCCACATCAGAATATCCTCAATGGTTAGCCAACATCGTACCCGTTCCCAAAAAAGATGGAAAGGTCAGAATGTGTGTTGATTACAGAGATCTGAACAAGGCAAGTCCAAAGGACGACTTTCCTTTACCACACATTGACATGCTGGTTGACAGTACAGCAAAGTTCAAAGTTTTCTCCTTCATGGATGGATTCTCGGGCTATAATCAAATCAAAATGGCGCCGAAATACATGGAGAAAACTTCGTTCATTACCCCATGGGGAACCTTTTATTACAAGGTAATGTCGTTCAGTTTGAAGAATGTCGGGGCAACCTATCAAAAGGCCATGACTACTCTGTTTCATGACATGATACACAAAGAAATCGAGGTATATGTCGATGATATGATTGCTAAATCTAGAACAGAAGAGGAGCATGTGACCCACCTGTCAAAACTATTCGAGCGGTTGAGAAAGTACAAACTCCGCTTGAATCCCAACAAATGCACCTTCAGTGTCCGTTCAGGGAAACTCTTAGGGTTCATCGTCAGCCAAAAAGGAATTGAGGTTGATCCTAACAAGGTCAAGGCCATTCAAGAAATGCCTTCTCCGAAAACTGAAAAACAAGTCAGAGGATTCTTGGGACGTTTGAACTACATCTCCATATTCATATTCCTCATGACTGCGACGTGTGCGCCGATCTTTAAATTAATCAAAAAGAACCAGGATTGCGTTTGGTCAGAAGATTGCCAAACCGCCTTCGACAGCATTAAGGAATATCTATTGAATCCGCCGATTCAATCACCTCCAGTGGAAGGAAGACCACTGATCATCTACCTCACAGTCCTAGAGGACTCAATGGGATGTGTACTTGGCCAACAAGACGAAACTAAAAGGAAAGAGTCTGCCATCTACTATCTAAGCAAGAAATTCACCGACTGCGAGACTCGGTACACGATGCTCGAGAAAACTTGTTGTGCTTTGGCTTGGGCAGCCAAACGTCTTCGCCAGTACATGATTCGTCATACTACTTGGTTGGTCTCCGAAATGGATCCAATCAAATACGTTTTCGAAAAGCCTGCTCTCACGGGAAGAATTGCCCGTTGGCAGATGCTGTTATCAGAATATGACATAGAGTACCACGCTCCGAAAGCCGTTAAGGGAAGTATTTTAGCTTATCATTTGGCTCATCAACCGATTGACGATCAAGAATTAATCGGGTTTGACTTCCCAGACGAAGATGTCATGTATCTAAAAATGAAAGACTGCGATGAACCGCTACCCAGTGAAGGGCCAGAACCAGGTTCCCAGTGGGGACTTATCTTTGACGGAGCTGTCAATCATTACGGAAATGGAATTGGGGCTACCCTTTTTTCTCTAGTGTATGGCATGGAAGCAATGCTCCCCATAGAAGTAGAGATCCCATCAATCCGGGTATTGATGGAAGGAAAGCTCATCGAAGCTGAATGGTGTCAAAGCCGAAACGACGAACTGAATCTGATCGAAGAGAAACGAATCACGGCACTATGCCACAGTCAGTTGTATCAACAGAGAATGAAGAAGGCGTTCGACAAAAAGGTTTGACCCCGAATCTTCAGAAAAGGAGACCTCGTGCTCAAGAAGATACAATCATTTCTCACTGACTCTCGGGGCAAATGGACCCCAAATTGTGATGGCCCCTATGTGGTCACAAAAGCTTTCTCAGGCGGTGCCTTGAGACTTGCAACCATGGACGGAGAGGAATTTTCCTACCCCACGAATGTTGATGTAGTCAAGAAATACTTCGCCTAAACTAAAAAAAAAAAAAACGTCTCGGTGGATTGAAAACCCGAAAGGGCGGTCCAGGCAAAAGTTAGAGACATGAAAAAAAACCATCCCGGTGGATTGGAAATCTCATAGTACAATCCAGGCAAAAATTAGGGATAATGGCAAGTAACTATGTTCAACAGAGGCAAGTCCCTCAGCAGCAGCAGTTACATCATCTGTCAGAAAACTCCAGTCAAGGTCATCTTCGACAGAAGCTCAGGATGTCCCGAATTCAAAGTTGGTAGAAGGATAGTGGTCGTTATGTTTTAACGTAGCCCTTTTCCCTGTAAATTACCATTTTCTAGCTTTGTAAATACTCTTTGGAATCACGCGTTTGGCTGATTTCCATCCTATTAATAAAATTTGAGCCCTTGTGCTTTTGTTTGTAATTCTTATTTGTTTTAGCTTTACAGAACGACGTTGTTAACATGATTAATGATTCTTGAAATGAAACAAAAATGAATTTACTTGTTAAAACTTTTTCTGCTTTTTTAAAATAGAGATGGCAATTTCTTTTGACTGTTAAACATCGAAAGAACATCAATCGCGTCTCCAAAGGTGTTCGAACCTCAAAGTGCCGAATCAAAGTACTCCTTCTAGACCAGTATGCCTGAATGAAGGATCAGCAATGTCAGAAACCATGTTCCATCTAACATCTTCGGCCGAGTTCTCATCTCCTAAGCCCGACCAGCGTCGCCCCCAACAGGGACCATTTCTCCTAAGCAAGGCAGAATTGCTATCTTGAACCAGCGATATTTCTTCCATGCCCCACTGGGGCCGAGTATCCAGTCGTGTTTATCCTTTGGTCTGTATGTTGCGTCAGTTGTGTCCGCATATACATACATACATCATGCATTATTGATTTGCATTCACATTCATATTACATCACTATCACTCTAGTCGTTCTTATCCCCTAGTGATAAGTCCTCTCAATCGAGTTGTCAGACCTTTCCTCGTTAGGAATTGAATCATCTAAGCAATCTCTCCTCCAGTTTATCTCTGGATTAGAGACGGTCCTTGACCACTTTGGTAACTTGAACCTCTGAGAAACAAGAAAACTTTCAACAAATATCACTCTTCACCATTGAAGATGATGTCCTTGCTTTCCCGGATTAAGGAAAATCCCCAGAAAAAGCCTCTTAATCAGAGATTCGGCGGTACGACAGTTTTTCTCCGAAAAAAACCACTGATGAAAAGGTCATTGGCACCTCAAAATTGGATCCCATCATATGGCATTTCTCCGGAAATATCCCGAGAAAAGTATGATGTAAGCCCCCAAATGAAAACAGTCTCTCAAGAGACTCGCTTTCCCCAGTAGAATCGACAAATGGCGTCTCCAAAATAGAGAAGTTTGTGCACCTCTACAGCTCAAACGATTGGGTTCCCCAGAAAGTCTGACATCAAATCTTTTTCCACTCAAATGGCATCTCCCCAGGAAAATTCGGCGAGAAGTTTGAAGGAAAACCGCTACTAATAGCATTCCTTGTCAAGAAAGTTTATTGACAAAAGAAACCGAGACCAGATCCTTGGTAGGAAACCAGGATCGAGGGGAAGTTTATATCAGAAACCGAGACCAGATCCTTGGTAGGAAACCATGATCGAGGGGAAGTTTACTTTAGAAACTGAGACCAGTTCCTTGGTAGGAAACCAGGATCGAGGGGAAGTTTATATCAGAAACTGAGACCAGTTCCTTGGTAGGAAACCAGGATCGAGGGGAAGTTTATATCAGAAACTGAGACCAGTTCCTTGGTTGGAAACCAAGATCGAGGGGAAGTTTATATCAGAAACTGAGACCAGTTCCTTGGTAGGAAACCAGGATCGAGGGGAAGTTTAAATTAGAAACTAAGACTAGTTCCTTGGTAGGAAACCAGGATCAAGGGGAAGTTGACAAAAGAAACTAAGACCAGTTCCTTGGTAGGAAACCAGGATCGAGGGGAAGTTTATTTCAAAAGAAAACTGAGACCAGCTCCTTGGCTGAAGACCAGGATCAAGGGGAAGTTTACCTTTTCTAAGCATCATCGCTTAGCTAAAGAAGATGAATGCGTAAGCTACCATTCATAACCACCATCAAAATTTCGGGTATTCCGATATTTAATCCTCTTGCACCCCGAATGCCCGAATACCTTCGTCATTCATACCTTCGGGTCCAAGAAGATTAAATAGGGGCATCTGTCATACCCCAAATTTTGACCACTAAGATTTCCCATCATTGTACAAATCATCAGCACAATATGGATGTACCTTTGTACCTCATTAGTCTCCCCAAAGGTGGGTGAGCATTCACTACAAACAGGATTTAGGGTTTCAAGCCCTCGCAGAGCTCTTAGACAAAGGATCAATCAAGGAATGACATGATCTTCAACTTGTCTAGCCTCTCAAATATCCACAATGGATCAAGAGGACTCCCACTTCAAGGATTAAGCACAAGGCTGCTCCCTTCTAGGTGGATCAAGCCTCAGGATCGCCAGTGTCACCAAATTAGGGTTTGGTCGACTAGGGCCTCCAGATGGAAATTTTCCTCTGGGCATGAGCCAATGCTTCAAAGCATAACCTAAAATGCTCCATGGAACATCATAAACCCCATCATCAAGTCAATTTAGCCTCAGGGGATGCATACATCAAAAATCAGGAATTAGGGTTTCTTGACCTAATTCACCCCTAAGTTGACTTTTGGGACAAATCATGAGCCAAGACCTCAAGACATGATTTGAGGGTCTCCAACATACCACGTTGATCCATTTGCAATAATGGATTGACCCAAGAAGCTTGAGCAACAAGTTTCAATTTCATCTAAACCACAGTTAGGGTTTCACGAGAAAAGTCAACTGTAGCTTTGACTTTTAACCAGGACACGCTCCCAAGTCATGGGACACGATTAAATACACCCTATAACACCCATGGAACATGTCCATCAATTTTGATTTAGGTCAAGGACATGATTTCCTAAAGGATCGCACAGTTTGGAATTCATCTGATAAAAAGTCAACTGTGCACAAAAGTCACACTTTGACTTTTTGAGATTTTTCATAAAAATGGTTTTTTAACCCTAAAATGATGTTAATGTGTGATTGGAATCATCATTCATCAAGAAAAATCAAAGAAAGTGGGATAACTTGTAAAAGGGGTAACCATAAAAACTTAGAAATTTTTCTAAGTTATGAAAAAAAATGGCAAGGGTACCAACTTTGGAGGATCATAACTCCTAAACCACAAAGCCATTTTCCCCTATCCAAAGCTTGATTTGTAGCCCTCATGTCCCTCTACAAAAGTGTCAACTACACTTCATCCCAATTCATCATGGATTTTGAGTTATGCTTGGATCAAAATGGCTAAAAACTTAAAATTGACATTTTTCAGCACTTAGCCAAAATCTGCCTTGTAATTTCAGCACAATGTCCCAACTTCAAGACTGTTTTTCTCCATGATCCAAGTTGAACCAGGTCTAGGGCCAAACATCAAAGTTGAAGTACGTCATCTAAGCTTTCCGAAAAGTCCTAGAACGTCCATGTAGCATACTCGAGCAGGGAGTTATAGATCTTACAAAAGGGCTTGCTGAAGCTGAATTTTTCAGGGGCAGATTTGCACATTTTGTGTGCCACACGAATTTTCAAGCCTTGTCATCAGTTTGGACACATCTAAGGATCAAATCCAAGTGGGATGATCTGATCCATGAACCACCCAAGTTCAAGGAACAAAGAAAAGCATGCCAAAGCCTAGAAATCCCTAAAAGAGGGACAAAACTCCAATTTTGGTTTGGAGCATTTAATGGATGCTTAGAGGTGGCATGTACTGAGCCATTCTTATCTGAAATCAGTCAAGACTTATCCAAGACCAAGGGAACCAGCAGCCTGTGCCCTAACCTCTAGTCAATGGCTAGAGGAGACTTGGATTTTCATTGGCCAACATGGAACAAACACCTGCTGCAGTTGCCATTCACTGTGGATCCCAAAACAAACTTGCTCCACTATAAATAGAGCTCATTTGTGTTCAGTTTGAGTACACCAAAGCCATCAAACAGATGCTTTCCTCAAATTCTCTCTTTCACTCCAAAATGCCTTCTTTAGTAAGGAAATTCTGAGTTTTTGAGCTAGAGAGCAATTCCACTCAAACTAATCACACACACACCTCATATATATCATATGTAAGTTGTGCAAACCATCAAAAGTGACTTGTAATCACAACATCACAAAGTCACCTCTCAAAACCTCAAAATGGCACTTTTTTGCATTTTTCAAGCCATGTCTTGATTCAGTCACTTTCCAAGCCAGATAAAGCCTCAAACACACTCTAAATATCATCCTTGAACTGTCCCAAATGGTGCCACACATCTGGAACACCATTTGAGAGAGTTGGCATTTTGGTCGTTTTTTACCATTTCGCGAGAAAGTGCACAAACTTGCTCCAGAGGTTTCCAGCCGATTCCAACCATCCTAAAAGCTTCTAAGAGGTCATTTGAGGTTGTCCAAAGCATCAAATCATTTCTGGAACAAAGCACTTGGTAGGTTGCCCAAAATCTCCAAAAAAGAGGTCAAATCCACAACTTGAATTCTTTGAATCATGCTTTTCTTTGTTGTCCACATACATACATCATATTGAACAATTATTGAGGCAAAAATGTAGTCCTTAATGTGTATGTTGTGATCCTCCCACTGTTTGCATTTTGACATGTTTTTATGTGGAATTTTGGTTATTTCAAAACCATGTACAGTTCTGTTTTTTTTTTCATTGGTGTGTTCTATACATTAAGTTTTAGTTTGCATGAGTAACACCATTGGATTCCTTGCGAAAAATCGATCAAGATAGGTTTTTACGGATTTCAATTCCGATGAAAATTGAGAGAGTTACGCGCGTTGGAAATTTTACGCGAAACGACGTCGAATTAACGATAGCGGTTCTGGTTTTTTCGCTTTGTGTGTTTTGTACAGTGAGTTTCCAAGTGCGTGAATAATACCATTGGATTCCTTGCTAAAAATCGGTCAAGATAGGTTTTTACGGATTTCAATTCCGATGAAAATTGAGAGAGTTACGCGCGTTGGAAATTTTACGCGAAACGGCGTCAAAAACAACGTGCAGTTTTGGTTTTTAATTTCTGCATTTTGTGTGTTGAGTTTCCGTGTGCGTGAGTGATACCATTGGATTCCTTGCGAAAAATTGGTCAAGATAGGCTCTTGCGGATCTTGATTCGGTTAAAAATCGAGAGAGTTACGCGTGTTGGAAATTCGACGCGGAACGATGTTTTTAAACGTAGCAGCTCTGGTTTTTTTATCGCTGCATTTTGTATGTTGAGTTTCAGCGTGCATGTGCGATACCATTGGATTCCTTGCGAAAAATTGGTCAGGATAGGCTCTCGCGGATCTTGATTCGGTTAAAAATCGAGAGAGTTACGCGTGTTGGAAATTCGACGCGGAACGATGTTTTTAATCGATAGCAGTTTTGGTTTTTTAATTTCTGCGTTTTGTGTGTTGATTTTCCATGCGCGTGAGTAATACCATTGGATTCCTTAAGAAAAATCGGTCAAGATAGGCTCTTGCGGATCTTGATTCGGTTAAAAATCGAGAGAGTTACGCGTGTTGGAAATTTGACGCGGAACGATGTTTTCAAAACGATAGCAATTTTGGTTTTAATTTCTGCGTTTTATACGTCGATTTTCCGTGTGCGTGAGTAATACCATCGGATTCCTTGCGAAAAATCGGTCAGGATAGGCTCTTCTGGATCTTAATTCCGATAAAAATTGAGAGAGTTATGAGTGTTTGAAATTTGATAAAAACGTGTTGAAAATTAAAGTTTCGGTACTCGTTTTTACCCCAAAAGAAATGTCGGAGATGATATTTTGATATCTTTCCTCTTTTTATTACTTTTTATTTTCAAAACTCAACCAATTTTTTTCACATAGCAAAAAATCATCATTTTCCAATTCATACCCCATAATATTTTAATCCACAAAAAATCACAAAAAAACAAATATTATTTTTAATATATTTAAAAATAGTGTTTTATATTGTTTTAAATGCTTTTAAAATGATTTCTTTTTTTTTCTTGATTTTTAAAACCAAAATGATTTTAAATATTTATGTTGATAAAATATTTTTTTTTCATAAACTTTAATCATTATTTAATGATTTTATTTGATATTTTTATCATTTTTTACTTAATTTTTCTTGAAAAAATGCCTAAAAAATGAAATTGGGGTTTTCTTTGATTTTCACCCTAACAAATCTTTTTCAAACTCTTTGGGCCTCTAATAGAGTGTAAGACCCAATCCCCTTTTAACCAAAATAATTTTGGGCCTCACTTATTGTATAAGTTCCTCTGCGTTAAAAGAAAACTTCGGCGCGATCGTCATTTTCAAACGAAAATCAACTGGGCTTCTCTTTGAGCTGTAAGTCCCATTTCTTTTCATTTTTTAACACTTGGGCCTCTATTAGAGTGTAAGACCCAACCCTTTTTTAACAAAACAATTTCGGGCCTCAGCTATTGTATAAGTCCCGATACGTTAAAAATCTCGGCGCGATCGCCATTTTCAAACTGAAAATATTTTGGGCCTCTCCCTGAGTTGTAAGTCACATATTTTGTACAAAAATACACTTTGGGCCTCTAATAGAGTGTAAGACCCAACCCCTCTTTTTTTGTATTTTCTCATTTTTCATATTGTTTTTTTAATGATTTGGAAAATTAATAACTCCTTCAATTTTGATTATTTTTTATTGATTCTTTTTCTGAAAAATCACAAAAATAGTAAAATATTTTATTCTACAAAAAAATCAAATTTATATTATTTATTTAATATAGTTGGTATTTTTGTGAATAAATTCATTTCTAATTGTTTTTAAGCATTTTAAAAGTGAATATTCATCTTGAAAATAAAGACTATGGGCTTCCCCTCGAGTTGTAAGCCCCATGTATTTTCTTTAAACTCTTTGGGCCTCTAATAGAGTGTAAGACCCAACCCCTTTGTAAATACCAAAATTTTTGGGCCTCAGTCACTTGTATAAGTCCCACGGTGTTTCCAAAACCTCGGCGCGACCGTCGCCCTTTTCAAAATTAACCATTGGGCCTACCCTCGAGTAGTAAGACCCATTTCTTTTCTTAAAACTCACTTGGGCCTCTTGATAGAGTGTAAGACCCATCCCTTTGTACAGAAAACCTTTCTTGGGCCTCAGTCACTTGTATAAGTCCCCCTATACAAATTCAACAGTGTGCTCACTGATAAAACCCTGGGCCTCTCCTTGAGCTGTAAGCCCCAAATCTTTCTTTTTCAAAGCACTTTCTCCTTTGATTTTGAATATACTATTGTTTTCAATTTTTCTTTGTTGAACAACTAACCAAACAGCATGGAAGCTCTACAACCGAGTAAGTGTTTACCCGCTTTCATTTACCGCTTTCATATGTATATAACTGTATTGTGGGGCTGTTTCACTGTAAGTCTCCTTTCACAAACTCATATATATATATAACTGTATTGTGGGGCTGTTTCGCTGTAAGTCTTCTTTCATAAACTCATATCAACTGTGTAATAATAGTATAGATATTTAGAGTTTCCCCGGCAACTACGTCTAGAACTAGGTGACGCCGTTTCGTTTATTCGTAGAAATAGACAACTAGATCCCCAATAGGATCACCAGATACAGTCTTCTCTTCGGCTGTCCTCGTTAGGAATTGTCAAGAAACTCTACTCCCCAAGATGAATGTCTTCTCCGTGAATGGCATCTTTGATTTTCTTCCAAATTCTCGAACTTTCCTGACTTGACCTATTCTTTGTGAATAGCTTGCCTTGAATTTCTTGGGGTTTGGGGACCCACGGGCTTCTTAAAAGCATCGGCCTCCTCTTGGGCATCGTACAAGGACCTACAGGCTTCCTAAAAGCAACCCCGCCTCCTCTTGGGCTTCGTACAAGGACCCTACAGCTTCTTAGAAGTATTCACAGCCTCCTCTTAGGCTTCGTATAATGATCTCTTCCTCCGGGAATGATAGCCTCCTCTTGGGCTTAGTACAAGGACCCGTCGGCTTCTTAAAAGTTTCTAGCCTCCTCTTAGGCTTCGTACAAATTGTCCCGACGACCTCCTTGAGGTATAGGAACAGAACCTAGTCATCCTCATAGAACAGTCCTTTCATAGAGTCTACTACTATTTCTCAAAGCATGGTACAAAAGATAAAACTCTAGACATGGACAGTCTAACTTCCTTGAGTCTTAAAGACATTCTCAAGTAGGAAGGAAACACGCAGACTCGGACAGTCTCAATACCCTTTGGATTTCCCGTTTCCTCAAAGAGAAGGAAATATCCCTGATCCTCAAATCAAATCCCTGAGTACAGTGTTACTCATATAAGAACTGATTTTCTCTTTTAAATTCAGTATATTGGATCTGTCACTCAACTGAAACAGTTACAATAGCCTCCTCTTAGGCTTTGTTCAATGATTCTTCCCAGCGAAGCAAACGTTTAGTGTAACACCCCCTTTCTATACCCCCAATTAATCAAATAATCATTTAGGCACATATTAAAATTTCGTCAGAGTATAATTATAACATGGCATAAAAGAGGCATGTCACATCAAACACAATTATACAACATACAACACCTGCTCAATATTGATATGCAACAGTGGGGTAACTTGCAACAGAGGAACTTAGTCCTTACACCCACATCTCAATATTTAGAATAAAAGCGGAAAATCTAAACATTGAATAACAGCAAACATATATACATATATACATGAATCATCAAATATTCTCCACCAACATCATACATGTTCACATAAACATTCATCAGCAAGATACATATACATATGTATCACAAAAGAATCACAGCCATCCTAGCTACCCGGTGCTACATATCAGAGTCGACCGACCAAGGAATGAAGACACGCTCCACAAAAGACCACCAGCATACCTACTCTGCATTGCCTCATAGAGCATTATAAAACGGCAGAAGGGTGAGAAATATTATCATAATAACAATGTATATAATTATATATATAAACATAAAAATACACATATTCCACATTCTCACCACAATCCATCACAATTTCCTCCATATACATCACAATGTATATCTACATATCAACCAAGCATATTCATCATGCATACTTTCACAATTCCCAATCATTCCACATAAACATACACAATTATGTTTACTCAATAACACATCATTATAAAGATGATAAATGCAAATCATAGAGACCGACTCACGACTCTATGCAAATGCAATGCGGTACCGACTCAATCATCTCAAGTTCACTCAGGAACTTCTGCTGGAACCATCGCTCGTTACCAAAGTAACTCCCCGTCGGGCCTACGATGTTCACCCATTGCTCACACCCCACATGGGCACACAATGTTTATGGAGCGCTCACACCCCACCTGGGCACACGACCCGATCGCTCACACCCCACATGCGGGCACACGATCTGATTGCTCACACCTCACCTAGGCACACAATCCAATTGCTCACACCTCACATAGGCACACAATCGTTCGTAACCATCGCTCACACCTCACATAGGCACACGATGTTACCACGGATTCTCATTAGAATCGCTCAACACAAGAATGTATTTCATGATGCCTCACATGCAAAATGACACAAAACATTCTTGAAATGCATACATATTCACAATATATTCATGCATTCATCTCATACAATCACATATAATCTATATACATTCACATCAATGCTCTATTGTATGATTCACGTTCAAATACACCATCAAAACTGTAAAAGTCGCTAAATAGCACTATTCCTGACTTTCCGACATAATAAAATCGGCCAACAGTTTCCACACCATCATAATCATAAAGTATAGCTCAATAGCTTTACAACGATATAAAGAACGCCTAAATCGGAGTTACGGTTCGAGAATTATGAATCGTTAAAAGAAAAGAAAATTATAAGAAAAAAAACAAAAGCGCCCGGCGACAGGGGAGTTTCGCCCGGCGACGCTTCGTTTTCGCCTTCGCTTCGCCCGGCGAAGGAGGGGCGAAGGAATTTCCCCAAACCTGAACCAAACCAGTAGCTTGGCACCCTCGCACCTCTCAATTTCGCCCGGCGAGGGCTCGAACCGCCCGGCGCTCTGGGCCTTTCGCCCGGCGCTCTGCACCAGAAGCAGAAATTCTGCTTCGTTTTCACTATTCCAAAAACCCCCAAATCTCCATTTTCTCCCCCAAATCACTTCCAACAGCAAAACAATTCATAGTAATGATTCATCAACCTAGGGAGATTATACAACACAAATTATATCGATTTCTATCTGCGAAAACATCGATTTCTACCATTTTCTACACAAATGGGTTTAGTTCCAAAACTCATGAAAATCAACAAAATCAACAATACAATCATACATAATCATACACATTGCTAAGATAACAAGATTTCACACCCTTACCCGGATTCCAAACTTGCTATGTGATTGATCTTGATGAATTTCTAAGTTTTCCTCTTTTCCTCTTCTTTTCTCTTCCTCCTCTTTCTTTCTCTTCTTCTTTTTCTCTCAATCTCTTTTCTATCTCTTTTCTTTCTATTTCTATTCTACTCTATTTCTTTTCTCTCATTTTCCAAACAATCAATTAATTCATTTTTCTCACAAATTCTAATTCCACTTAATTTCTAATTTATCATTAATTGAGAAAAGTCTAAAATACTCTCCACTATAATTTCCCCGAAAACTCTCAAAACGATAAAATAACATTTAACATACCAAATCCACAATTAAAATAATTTATCACCCAATTAAAATAAAAGACTCAACAAAATGGGAGTAATTGGAATCGGGGCGTTACAACTCTCCCCCACTTTAGAAATTTTCGTCCTCGAAAATATTACCTGATTCAAACAACTCCGGATACGACTTTCGCATCCTACTCTCTAGTTCCCAAGTCATATCGCCTTCCGCAGCACCTCCCCACGCAACTTTCACAAGCGCAATATCCTTTCCTCTTAGCTTCTTAACTTCACGATCCAGAATCCTAATCAGTAAAGCTTCAACCGTAAGGTTATCTCTCACTTCAATCTCGTCCATAGGAATAACATGTGACGGATCCGAAACATACTTCCGAAGTTGCGAAACATGGAATACATCATGCAAATTGGAAAGATTCGGAGGCAACGCCACACGGTAAGCCACAGCACCAGCTCGTGCAGAAATCTGATACGGACCAATAAAACGAGAAGTCAACTTCTTCGATTTCAAAGCATGACCCACACCCGTAATCGGCGTAACTCTCAAAAACACATGGTCGCCCTCTTGAAACTCAAGATCTTTTCTCCTCTTGTCATGATAACTCTTTTGTCTACTTTGAGAAGCTTTCATTTTTTCACGAATAAACTTCACTTTCTCCGTCGTTTGTTATACCATCTCCGGTCCAACTACCGTCCTCTCACCTGTTTCATGCCAACACAAAGGTGTTCGACATCTCCGACCATATAAAGCCTCAAATGGTGCCATACCTATACTTGAATGAAAACTATTATTGTAAGTGAATTCAATCAACGCCAAATAACTATCCCAAGCACCACCTTGCTCGAGCACACAAGCACGCAACAAATCCTCCAACGATTGAATTGTCATCTCGGTTTGACCATCCGTTTGCGGATGATAAGCCGAACTCAATCTTAGCTTAGAACCCAAAGCCTTTTGTAAACTCTCCCAAAACCTTGATGTAAATCTAGGATCTCTATCCGATACAATACTCTTAGGAACTCCATGTAGCTTCACAACCACAAGAACATAAATCTCGGCTAATCTCTCCAAAGGATAACTAATATCAATTGGAATGAAATGTGCAGATTTAGTAAGCCTATCAACAATTACCCAAATAGCATTATGACCTCTTTGCGTATTCGGCAATCCCGTAACAAAATCCATCAATATACTATCCCATTTCCACTCCGGAATGTCCAACGGTTGCATCAATCCACTAGGCTTTTGATGTTCTACCTTCGACTTTTGACAAGTTAAGCACGCATATACAAATTGAGCCACATCTCTCTTTAACCCGGACCACCAAAAGAGTTTCTTCAAATCTTGATACATTTTATTCGCTCCCGGATGAATACTTAAGTTACTTCGGTGTCCTTCTTCCAATATCATCTTTTACAACTCCGCATCATCGGGAATACAAATACGACCACGGAATCTCAAAACTCCAGAATTATCAACCTTGAAATCCTCATCCTCATTCATCATCAAATCAACGAATTTCAAATCCAACTTTTGCTTTTCACACACGGTTGCAAGAAAGTCATTCGTAACATGTAGCATACCAAGTTTCACACTTCTCGGCGTCATTTCACAAATTAAACTCAAGTCTCTAAAATTCTCCAAAAGTTCCCATTCTCTCGCCATCAATGCGGACATATGTAACGACTTCCGACTCAAAGCATCGGCCACCACGTTTGCCTTACCCGGATGGTAATTCAAACCAAAATCATAATCCTTCAAAAGCTCTAACCACCTTCTTTGTCTCATGTTCAATTATTTTTTATCAAATAAATATTTCAAGCTCTTGTGATCACTAAAAACTTCAAATCTTGCACCATAAAGATAGTGTCTCCAAATTTTCAAAACAAACACCACGGCCGCCAACTCCAAGTCATGCGTAGGATAATTCTTTTCATGTACTCTCAATTGTCTTGAAGCATACGCCACAACTTTTCCATCTTGCATCAAAACACCACCTAAACCAACCAATGAAGCATCACAATACACAACAAATGGTTCTGTAGGATTTGGCAAAATCAAGATCGGAGCCGTTGTCAACCTTCTTTTTAACTCATTGAAACTCTCTTCACAATGAATATCCCAAACGAAAGTCTTTTCCTTACAAGTTAATTGCGTTAACGGAAGTGCCAACTTTGAAAATCCCTCAATAAACCTCCGATAATAACCCGCCAAGCCTAAAAAGCTTCGAATCTCCGTAACCGATCTAGGAGCCTCCCATTGCATCACTGCATCAATCTTGGATGGATCAACACTAATACCACTACCGGAAATAACATGTTCAAGAAAACTTACTTCTGATAACCAAAACTCACATTTCGACAACTTAGCATACAATCGTTTCTCTTTCAAAATTTGCAACACAATTCTCAAATGCTCTTCATGCTCCTCCTGAGACTTAGAGTAAATCAAAATATCATCGATGAACACAACCACAAAACGATCCAACTGTCCATGAAAAATACGATTCATGTATTCCATAAACACACCCGGCGCGTTAGAAACCCCGAATGGCATCACGGAATATTCGTAATGGCCATACCGTGTCCTGAAGGCCGTCTTTTGAATATCCTCCTCTTTCACACGAATCTGGTGATATCCCGATCTCAAATCAATCTTGCTAAAAACACGCGCACCAACCAATTGGTCCATCAAATCATCGATCCTTGGAAGCGGATACTTGTTCTTAATTGTCACCTTGTTCAATTGTCGATAATCAATGCACAACCGCATACTTCCATCCTTTTTCTTTACCAACAATACCGGAGCACCCCAAGGAGAAACACCTGGTCTTACAAATTTCTTGTCCAACAAGTCATTCAATTGCTTCTTCAATTCTACTAACTCCGATGCTGACATACGATACGGCGCCATCGAAACCGGTCTAGTACCCGGAACTAGATCAATAGAAAACTCAACTTCTCTCTCCGGCGGTACATCCTTAATATCCTCAGGAAACACCTCAGGAAAATCACAAACAACAGGAAACACATCAAGTGACACTTGACCATCCACAGACAATGATGCAAACAACTCGAACAATTGAGCTTCGTCCGCTAAAAGTTTCTTCAATTCTTTAGTGGATAGGACACTCTCATCTTCATCATCTTCCAAAGAAGGAAACCTTACTAACTTGTGATAGCAATCTATATGAACTCGATTAAATCGCAACCAGTTCATACCCAAGATTACGTCTAAACCTTCCAACGGCAAACACACTAAATCCATCTCGAAGTCTTTACCATAAATGGTCAAAGGACAACTCTCACAAACCAAAGAAGTAGTTACTGACCCCATCGCTGGAGTGTCAATAACCATCTTACCATCCATCACAGATAACACAAGATTCAAACGCTTCGCGCACTCAGACGAAACAAACGGATGAGTCGCTCCCGTATCAATAATAGCAACTAAAGGCGTACTATTAATAAAGCATGTACCTTTAATCAAACGGTCTGCACTAGTAGTTTGAGTCCCTGCCAATGCAAACACCTTTCCGCCCGCTTGAGCTTGTTTCGGCTTAGTACACTTAGTACTAATGTGACCCACTTCTCCACAATTATAGCACTTCACCATATTCCTTCTACAATCTGTAGCAGCATGCCCAGTACCTCCACAATTAGAACATTTCACCACTGGATTCCCACACTCAAATGATTTATGACCTATTTCCCCACACTTATAACACTTAATGGGACCTGAACCTCCTCCTCCAGATCTCTTCTCAAAGTTTCCCCTATGCTTGCCCTTATCAACAGGTGTCACATAAGGTCCACTTCTAACTTGTTGCTTTCCTTTCCTCTCATTCAAACTTTTGTAATGTGTAGAACGAGCCCTGCTATCTTCCTCGAAGATTCTACAACATTCCGTCAAATCCGAAAACCTTCTTATCCTTTGATATCCCACAGCCTGTTTAATCTCAGGACGCAAACCATTCTCATATTTAATACACTTTGAGAACTCGGCAGTGATTGCAGCATAGTGAGGATGGAATTGAACCAACTCCACGAACTTAGCAGTATAGTCCACCACGGACATACTACCTTGTTTCAATTCAAGGAATTCTATCTCCTTCTTCCCTTTCACACTTTCAGGGTAATACTTCCTTAAAAACTCAGTACGAAATAAATCCCAAGTTACCTCTTCATCATCCACCTCAAGAATTTGACGCATACCGACCCACCAATCGTCGGCTTCTTCCTTCAGCATATGAGACCCAAGCCTCACTTTATTCTCTTCCTTACAGTCCATGACTCTGAAGATCCTTTCAATCTCTTTCAACCAAAGTTGAGCACCATCGGGATCAAATCTTCCTTTGAAAACCGGTGGTTGATTCTTCCTGAACTCGTCGTTAGCATTCACATTCGGCGCACCTTGCACCGCCCTAGCCATTGCTTCCAAAGCAGCAGCCATCGCATTCTCGTTTCTACCAGCCATATTCTAATCATTCCCAAAAATAACAACAAAGTTAAACAACAATTCAAACAATATGACAACAAGACAGACACAACTGACTCAACTCTGGCTCTGATACCACTTAATGTAACACCCCCTTTCTATACCCCCAATTAATCAAATAATCATTTAGGCACATATTAAAATTTCGTCAGAGTATAATTATAACATGGCATAAAAGAGGCATGTCACATCAAACACAATTATACAACATACAACACCTGCTCAATATTGATATGCAACAGTGGGGTAACTTGCAACAGAGGAACTTAGTCCTTACACCCACATCTCAATATTTAGAATAAAAGCGGAAAATCTAAACATTGAATAACAGCAAACATATATACATATATACATGAATCATCAAATATTCTCCACCAACATCATACATGTTCACATAAACATTCATCAGCAAGATACATATACATATGTATCACAAAAGAATCACAGCCATCCTAGCTACCCGGTGCTACATATCAGAGCCGACCGACCAAGGAATGAAGACACGCTCCACAAAAGACCAACAGCATACCTACTCTGCAATGCCTCATAGAGCATTATAAAATGGCAGAAGGGTGAGAAATATTATCATAATAACAATGTATATAATTATATATATAAACATAAAAATACACATATTCCACATTCTCACCACAATCCATCACAATTTCCTCCATATACATCACAATGTATATCTACATATCAACCAAGCATATTCATCATGCATACTTTCACAATTCCCAATCATTCCACATAAACATACACAATTATGTTTACTCAATAACACATCATTATAAAGATGATAAATGCAAATCATAGAGACCGACTCACGACTCTATGCAAATGCAATGCGGTACCGACTCAATCATCTCAAGTTCACTCAGGAACTTCTGCTGGAACCATCGCTCGTTACCAAAGTAACTCCCCGTCGGGCCTACGATGTTCACCCATTGCTCACACCCCACATGGGCACACAATGTTTATGGAGCGCTCACACCCCACCTGGGCACACGACCCGATCACTCACACCCCACATGCGGGCACACGATCTGATTGCTCACACCTCACCTAGGCACACAATCCGATTGCTCACACCTCACATAGGCACACAATCGTTCGTAACCATCGCTCACACCTCACATAGGCACACGATGTTACCACGGATTCTCATTAGAATCGCTCAACACAAGAATGTATTTCATGATGCCTCACATGCAAAATGACACAAAACATTCTTGAAATGCATACATATTCACAATATATTCATGCATTCATCTCATACAATCACATACAATCTATATACATTCACATCAATGCACTATTGTATGATTCACGTTCAAATACACCATCAAAACGGTAAAAGTCGCTAAATAGCACTATTCCCGACTTTCCGACATAATAAAATCGGCCAACAGTTTCCACACCATCATAATCATAAAGTACAGCTCAATAGCTTTCCAACGATATAAAGAACGCCTAAATCGGAGTTACGGTTCGAGAATTATGAATCGTTAAAAGAAAAGAAAATTATAAGAAAAAAAACAAAAGCGCCCGGCGACGCTTCGTTTTCGCCTTCGCTTCGCCCGGCGAAGGAGGGGCGAAGGAATTTCCCCAAACCTGAACCAAACCAGTAGCTTGGAACCCTCGCGCCTCTCAATTTCGCCCGGCGAGGGCTCGAACCGCCCGGCGCTCTGGGCCTTTCGCCCGGCGCTCTGCACCAGAAGCAGAAATTCTGCTTCGTTTTCACTGTTCCAAAAACCCCCAAATCTCCATTTTCTCCCCCAAATCACTTCCAACAGCAAAACAATTCATAGTAATGATTCATCAACCTAGGGAGATTATACAACACAAATTATATCGATTTCTATCCGCGAAAACATCGATTTCTACCATTTTCTACACAAATGGGTTTAGTTCCAAAACTCATGAAAATCAACAAAATCAACAATACAATCATACATAATCATACACATTGCTAAGATAACAAGATTTCACACCCTTACCCGAATTCCAAACTTGCTCTGTGATTGATCTTGATGAATTTCTAAGTTTTCCTCTTTTCCTCTTCTTTTCTCTTCCTCCTCTTTCTTTCTCTTCTTCTTTTGCTCTCAATCTCTTTTCTATCTCTTTTCTTTCTATTTCTATTCTACTCTATTTCTTTTCTCTCATTTTCCAAACAATCAATTAATTCATTTTTCTCACAAATTCTAATTCCACTTAATTTCTAATTTATCATTAATTGAGAAAAGTCTAAAATACTCTCCACTATAATTTCCCCGAAAACTCTCAAAACGATAAAATAACATTTAACATACCAAATCCACAATTAAAATAATTTATCACCCAATTAAAATAAAAGACTCAACAAAATGGGAGTAATTGGAATCGGGGCGTTACATTTAGCCTCCATCTCGGGCTTCGTACGAGATACCAAAATTCTCCCCAGCAGAGTCAAACAACATTTAGCCTCTCTCTCGGGCTTTGTACGAGACACATAAGAGACTCCCTCGTTGAGTCAATTACCCCTTTCGCCTCCATCTTGGGCTTCGTACGAGATACAAAGACTCTCTTGTTGAGTCAAACTTTTAGCCTCCATCTCGGGCTTCGTACGAGATACTAAAACACTCTCTTGTTGAGTATAAAAGATTCTCCTGTTGAGTCAACCCTTTTAGCCTCTCTCTCGGGCTTCGTACGAGACACATAAAAACTCCCTCTTGTTGGGCCAATAGCCTCCTCTTAGGCTTTGTATAAGAAAACCACTGGTTGATCCAATCAACCTTTTAGCATCAAAGCTGTGCCTCGTTCACAGTACACAAACATCAACAACTCCTTCCCCTTCATCTAATCGCTGTAAGCGGCAAGCCTCTGGATCATCTACATCCATGCCACTGTCCCTCTTTTAGCATGAAAAATTCCTAAGGAAAGATAACATTGCTCTACACTGAGTTAAAGTCTTCTCCTTCAGGTTAAAATCCCATATAAAGGAAATTATGGCATTACTAGGATCCGCGTATCCCGGTTAAAGTAATCCTCCTTTATAAACCAGTCACCCAACAGTTGGGACAGACAAACCCTTCTTTAGAGATGACAAATTCTCTCTAAAGTCGAGGTCCTTCAGCTTCACGTCTTGGGCTTTGAACAAGACACAAATAGACTTTTCAGCTTCACATCTTGGGCTTTGATCAAGATACAAATCACCTTTTCGCTTCACGTCTTGGGCTTTGAACAAGACATCAAAAACACCCATTTCCTCCCATAGAATAGGAGGAACTACGAACGCTCTGATTTCCCTGTTTCAGTAAACGGGAATACGTAGACATAAGATTGAAAGAAAAATCTTAGCGAGCGCAATCAACAAAAAACCAAAATCCCATACTCTCACATACCTATCAAAAAGCATCAGTCCTAACATCCTAATCCTTGTTCCCCGCCAGAAACCTTCTGCCCAGATAAAAAGAAAGAAAATCGTACTGGCGAAAATACAAATAACCAGTACAAAGGCCCCCCCCACATTGATAGCATTTGTAACCTAACAGACCGCTGTTTAAACTCAGTATGCAAGCAGGGTTAATTGGAGACATCTATTTCCCTTCCTTATTCAGCTCACAATAGGATAAAAAATGAATCGACCTGTAGTCAAAGCTCAACCGCAGAGAGCGACCAGCGCTTAAGAACCGCGTCCAAAATCGCTCGCTACACTTGGTTGGAAGAGAATTTCTTTAAAAGAAGAATAGTGAAAACCAAGGGCGAAACCTTGGAGAAACTATAACGGAGAAAACTCAGTTTGAAGTGGAGTTTCCTACAATGGATGTTAGCAGTAGTGATGGAATGGTTACAGAGATCTCTGATTATCATTTGACTCATGATAAGGTAAGGAAGGTTATTGTAGCATCTCAAAGGGACGGTTATGCTAGCCTTGGATATTATGTTTTTAATGTGGCTGAAAGACTGGAAAATAAAAGAAGAAAAACCTTCAGGGAGGCATTTGAAAATAGGTGGAGTCAAGGGTGGTTGAAAAATCATACTTGTAGGCTTGTTAAGTTACATAGGCAAAAAAGGGTAATTGAGAATAAGTGGATGCAAGTTGCGAGATCAAGATTCAAGGGTTGCTTGAATTTGATCAAAGTTATTGATTAAAGTTTCAACTTGGTAAAGAGCAGCAATGTTGTTGATTGTTAAATTGGTATCAACACGATTTAAAGTCAAGGTGGAGATTGTTGTAAATGTGCCTTAAAACATTTGTTGATGAAGAGAAAGAAAACATATTTTGGAGATTGCATTTACCGCGAAAATCAAAAGTTTTAGAAAGTCGGACGAAAAGTCAAGGGAAAAAAATCGTACGGTGAATAGTGTTATCTGTATGGATGAATAGTGGCGTCCGTACGGTGAATAATGTTGTCTGTACGGTGAATAATATTTTCGAGTTTTCGGGCTTTTTTGATTCCATCCATGAATCCATGTGATTTTGGGCTTTGTTTGTTGGGTATTTGATATTATAAATATGTATCTCTTATATGTTTGGTGTGTGACAATCTTAGAGTTTACACCAACAAGGGAAAGCAAGGGTTTAAAGGTATAACATAGGGTTTCAGTTATTCACAAGGAAAACCTTATAAAAGCAAAGGTTTAGGGAAACCTTTGGAGTTGTTTAAGGTTATTGTGAAACAGTGTTACACCTTGGGTTTGAGTGATTCATATATTGGGAGCTGGAGAGGTTGGGAAACACTTGGGTAGAAAATAGGGTTGTTCTTAGGAACCTGAAGGGGAATTAGAGAGATGCTCTCTCCCCTAGAGTAGATCGTTTGATCGAACTGCGTAAACAAACCTTTGATTTTTTTTGCGTTATTTTGTTATATTATCTGTGTATAGATTATTATTGCTGAAAACCATTTATTTAGGTTGATATTGTTCTTTTCCTCATAAATTGATATTGAATTTTGTCGTAATTCACAACAAGATTCACAACATAGGTGTTTAAGGACCGGTGACAAATCTTAGCATAAAAGTTTTGGACAACCTACAAGACATTCCATTTTGGTAATTACTTTTGTTGTTTAATCAATGGATTTAGTTTTGTTTTGAAATTATAAGGTTTGTCCAATTTTGGCTTTGCATTTGTTGTAAATAATTGTTCTTCTGTGATATGGTTCTATAATGTAGGAACAATATTTCTATTTCAGAAATCTCCAAAATATGTTTCTGTAGGTACAAACGAAAATATAAAAAAAAAATTTAGCCCCTTAGTTTTTAAATAAATCCGACGTAATAATATAGGGATATTACCTTGGTTTTTAAATAAAACTGAGATGTTTGGCTGGGCGCGCCATCCAGCTTTGTAAATAATAAAAATGCATATGTTGTTGTTTGAACCCATGATAAGATAACTTACTCTTCGATGTTTAAATAACCGAGGAGTTAAGTGACATCTTTTCATATCACCCTTCGTTGTTGCTTTGGTAGCCGATGTTACATCTCTTTCGCGTGCGACGTTAAAAACATTATTTGTAATAGTGGAAATACGTTGCGAAAGCAACTAATCCAATAGTGTAGAACACGGTAGTGTGTCTACGAAAGTGAAAATTACTTCTGATTTCTATTACTTTCTATAAACAAAATTCTCATTATAATATGAGTCAAGCTTGTATGAGTAAAATCATTGTCATAAACCATAGTCTTAGATTCTCCTCTTTAATTACGAAGAAAAACCAATTTTTAACTTCTCACAAAATAATCTCAAAATAGACCGTCTTAAATAATCATAATATTATTAGAACTCGGTACTTGAATTGATCTTTGAAAAACGATCATTTTTATCATTTTGATATTCTCTTACATTTGTGACATGTTATCAGTGCAGTGGAACACATAGGTGGGTCTATAAAATTAGCACTGCAGCGTCCAATTGATTGAATAAGTTCAAAAGGGATAGAGTGAAGTATGAAAAAAGTATGTATACCTTAAGCCTTACTAAATAGATGTATATACATTTGGGTCAAATAGCTATTGGATTTTCTTTGAAATAGTATATGTACGTTCTTTTATTGAACATTTGGCCAGTTCAAAACATATGAAATTTAAATATTAAAAAAATTAAAAAAATTAAAAAAATAAAAAAATAAAAAAAAACTTACAATTTAACTCTATATACAAAGTGGTGTGTAAAAATTTAAATTACAATTTTTTACATGAAATATCTTTCTTAGAAGAGAAAAGGGATGGTGCATTAACAGTGTAAATTATTTTTACACTGTCAACCAATGCAACCATGTATCCCGCCAAATCATCCTGTAAATTTTAAATTATTTATATGATTTGGCACTTTAAAATATTTTGATTGGATGTATGTGTAATACTTTTTTACACTGACAGTGCACTACCATTAAACTCTTCTTAGAATTCCACAAATATAAATCCTAAAAACTTCTTTTACTAAAAATAGACTAAAAAAACTCCATCAATATAACCCGAAGCATTGATATATCTATCAACGCATAGTATTAAGGTGAATTTTTATCTACCCACCTCAAAAAGTTGGGTAAAGTTACCCATAGAGTAAATTAGAGTAAATTACATTGGAAAGCTACAAAATTTAAACTATTAAATAAATAATTAAATATAATAAAATGATATGACATTGATTGATTGGTTGAAAGTACACTACCCAACTTTTTGTGGTGGGTAGAGAAGTTGTCCCCTAGTATTAATTTCATTGCATTTTCCACTATTTTATTTGTATTGAACGTGTGTTTAGGGTTTACAAATTGAAGTACTGAAAAGTATCAACTTGTCCATAGACTCAAATCCATGGTAGTTTCCTCATTAACCCAATTGAACCCTCTCTGCAATGCCGGTGGTGTCATAACCAACCCTTCCGCCAGACTGTTTATCAAACCCGGCAGGTTGAAAAGCTCCTCCTCATCCCAAAACAACCTTCTAGAATCTTCTATGCAAACATTAATATCACAAACACAATCTAAAGAATCTGAACCTTTCTCAGTCGAGAATTCTGAAAATGGTCTAGAGCCCTCACACGAGGAGAAATATTTTTCAACCGCTCTCGTCGCAGCAAGCTGAATTGACCTAATAGAACAAGTTTGTGAATCAAGATGAGGCAAAGAAGTAGCCGAGTTAGGAAAATTTAAGGAAGCAGCTTCACCTTGAAAAGCTAAAGCTGCAACATCATAAGCTTTAGCTGCCATGTCGGGGTGAGAAAATGTTCCAAGCCAAACACGACGGGTTTTGTTGTTAGGTTGTCGTAGGTCACACACCCATTTTCCGTTTCTTTGTCTCACTCCTTTGTATATTGGATGTCGTGTCTCATGGAACTTCTTCCTTCCATCTTTTATTTTATTCATATTTCGTGTTTAGTAGTAAAATGTATGAATCAATCTGTTTATCGACTAACCCTATATATATATATATATATGATACTTTATTAAATAAATAAAACAACGTGACACATTTAAAATTTGCCCTAATGTATAGAGTGTGACACATGCAATTATGTACGTATGAACGGGACTAATTAAATAAGAAAAATGATTAGAGAAGTAGTAGTTAGTGACTAAAAATAAGACACTTTTGTGTGACTGTGATGCATAGTGAGTGGAGAACGTGAGAAAACTTGTATGAAATTTTGTGTTGTTGTGACACTATTATAGTGACTTATTAGAACAAGAATGGTGTGAAAAGCGTGTTTAAATTGGTTTGTTTTACTAATCGCGTGTTTAAAATGTTGGAACCATACTATAAATGGAACATGTTATTTTGTATTTTTCTTATATTTTATGCTTCACGTGGGTGGGCCTGAAAACTTTATCGAAAATTAAGACACGTGGTGAAAAAATAGAGTGAACATAGGGTTATGAAATTTAACACATATTATTGTTCGGCATTATTAAAAAATTCTCTCAAAAGGCTATCCACTTAATCAAAAGAGATTGATCCGGTTGTTATGAGTTAAGAATTAAAAAAAATTGTAAATATTAAAATTAAATTTGATTTAACTTATTCCTACAAAACCCAACGTGTGTCAATTTATATAAAAATTTTAAAGGTTTTATGTTTAATCGATGTGAGAATTTAATTTTTTTTTTCAATTTACACAACATAGTGTTGGGTTTGGTGTACATGAATATAAATGGTGGATGATCTATAATTGAATAATAAATTAAAATATATATTACCATTAGGTTTAACGTAATTCATTTTCACACAACCGACTTGTAAAATAAGTGCTAACTATTATTATATATGAACTTTTTAGAGGTTCTATGTTTACCCACCGTATGATTTGAGATTTTATTACTCTATATTTTTTAATTTAAGAAAAAGTTTAATTTTTAAATTTATTGAAAAGTCAATTTATCTAAACTACATATAGTAATAGTTAAAATTTTACAAAATTAATTGTTGGACGGTCATGAGCCAAGGTGATGAAGACCATATGCATATGTCTTAACAAGCTTAGCGTTTAGTGGACAGTGGACTGTGGACTGGTATAGGCTTATCTAATGAAAAACAAATGTATATGCCTTAACAAACTTATTGCTTGGTGACTTATAGATAGAGTTGTTAAAAAAAATTATGAATTGAATCAAATCATTATATTTGGTTAGTGAACCAAACCAGTGAACCAAACCATATTACATAAAACGGTTCTAAAATTGAACCGAAACTATAACCGAACCGAATCGAAATTGAAACCGAACTGAATCAAAATTGAAAATAAAAAATACTAAATAAAAGTTTTAAATTTTTTTAAAAAATTTTGAAAAAAATTTTAATGGTTTGATTTTTTAATAAACAGTTCGGTACGGTTCGGAATTTCTAAATGGTATACCCAACTAATTATTTTTGTTCGGTTCGATTCTGAGTAAATTAAAATGGTTCGGTTCAGTTCGAATAAACTTTTACTATAATTGTGTTCGGTTCGATTTAATTTTCTCACTGAACCGTAAACAGTCCTACTTATGGATTAATATTGGCTGATTTGATGTATAACAAATGTTTATACCTTAACAAAATTGAGAATTAACTTGAGAAGGAAAATAAAATAACTTTTATAAGAAGATCATCTAGAGAAAAAGGTTTAATTAAAGTAAAAAAAGAATTAAGCAAGTGATTTCATTGTAATAAGTTTGATGTTGAAATATCAAAACAATATCTATACTAATTTACATCCTTTACTAAATGATTCTTTTAAACACTCTATCATTTGTTCATTGTTCAGATTTTATTCCTTAGTGTAATAACTAATAAGTGTTTTCCATATTTTTTGAGACGATAAAGAGATTTAGTTGGGATCATTTTTTTATGTTTAAGAAAGGAACATATAAGTTAGTTGGTGTAGGAGATATCTTAGTGTTTTTTATAATCAATTTGATTATAGTAAAAATAATTAAGTGTGGGGGAATTATAAGTAACATCGAGTTAAGGGGGTGTATCAAGATCAATCTCTCTTCTCTTATCTTCTTATCTTTTAGCATTTGTGATTGACTTGAGTTTCATTTAAATCAAGTAGAAAAAGATTTTAATCAGTCAACACAATTTAAATTCTGCTATTTCTTGTGTTCACTACAAATTATTTTGTTTTTAGCAACAAAAAAAAACACATAGGTAATACCACTAAAATAGTAGTAGCCTACTGTCGCATCTGCGAAAATCAACCGGCGGAAAAGACAGAAGAGTCGCCACCGAACGTTATTTATCCCGACGCAGGGAAAGAAAACGATCGAAGAAAACTTCAACAAAGGGAAAGACTAGGTCGTCGCAACCACAGCCCGGGTTCGGGAGTCAGTTACGCGAGAGGAAGGTATTAGCACCCCCTCGTGTCCATCGTACTCGATGGGATCCACGCTTGTCGTTATCGATCAAAGGGTGTAGGCTATCTGAAGCTCAACTGCTAACTGGAAACATAACGAAAAATGGAGAAACTGGGGGAGAAAAGAAAAAGGTGACTCGATAAGACATCGTCGTCCTAGGCCTACGTATTCCCTTGGGAATGGGAAAGTCAGATTCAACGTAGTTCAGGGGACTACGGGATTGTGGGGGAAGGTTGCTCGCCAAGACATCGTCGTCTCGTGCCTACGTATCCTCAATCTAACGAGAAATAGGAAATCAGAGCAGTCGTAGTTCGACCTAACAGGGTCTTGTTGTTTTGTGTTTTTTAGTGAAAGACGTCAACGTTCGCGTTCCAGCAGTTTAGGTGTTGCCGCTCGTTGTATGGAGTCTTACGCGTTTACCTATTTGCAGTAAAACGAAAATGAGGTATCCTTTACGAATGAAGTGAGGGAGATGAGAAGAGAATCCCGAAGGAAAACGGATGTTTATTTTTGTTTTTTAGAAGAAAATGTTTTGAAGTTAGTTTGAAACTCGCGTTGCACTAAAGTCTATGACATAGAAGCTAATGCGTCGCATGGTCGCCCCCAACAGGAAGTATGCTAAACCCTCTAGAAAGGTGAATGGAGACCATCCACCCTCCATTTCCCATGTACTTATGGCTCATGGCGTACAATACTCGTTGTATTTATTACATGTTTTGGATTTTGTTTTGAGATGAGGAGAGAAAGACTCAAGGTTGAAAGAAAAACACTAAGGGAGACTAGGTCCTAATGTTATCATGCAATGATGGCCCTATGGTTAAGGTTGAGAGGGGACTAACCTACTTGTTATCATGCCAAGGATTGCTCACCTAATGTCTATCCTACTTTGGTCTTAATCAAAAATTAAAACTAAATTAGGAGCCCTAAGAGATCATGTTATTGCACAAGTAAACAATAGGTGGAATCAATCCAACATTCAAAGAATAAAGAGAAATGAGATAAAAGAGAGGTTTCATGAGAATGCAAACATCCAATTAAAGAGACTTACCTTACGCACAAGCTCAACCAATTGTTGGATGAAAGGTTTATGCAAGCAAGCTCAACTAATGAATAGTTGAAAGTTTATGCAAACTATGTCCTAAAACTAATGCAAATGCCCTACAATGGTTCTAGATGCAATGACAAACCAACAAACAAAGTGAGATAGGTCCTAAGGGGGTAAGATCCTATATAGGTCAGTAGCTAAACCAAGTTTAATCCCATCTAAGTTAGTATCCTAAGGAAGATCAAACAATTCCAAGTTGTGTCCAAAGTTAACTCACAAACACAAGTCATTCACAAACTATGCACAAATGGTGTCTAAAGGTCACATGAATTGAATTAAGGCACACATATGAGATAAGGGCAGTAGTGTATACCATGAGGAATGAAGTTTAAGATGTGAAGAAGTGATCATGACATTCATACCAAACCACATTCAAGAGTTTAGGAAATCTAGCACAAAGATGTTTCACTTAGGATGAATCAATCACTTAAGGTTAATGATGCACAAAAAGTATGAGATGGACATGTAAATGACCTGGATCAGAACTTAAAACATGTGTTCAAGGTATGAGAATTACCTCAAGTTATCATGGAAGTAGCATGTTAAAGCATCTTTAAGAGTTACACAAGTCTACACACAACTAATTCACTTAAGATGTAACAAACGTGTTTGATCAAACAAGGCATAAGCAATCATAAAAATAGGCATGTGGAATGATATAGGTCAGAAGTGAATGCACATTTAGATGTTTAATAATGACCTCAAGTCATCATAAAAAGTTCTATGTTAATGCACTTGTAGAAGTCAAACAAGTAATGCGCCAAACAAGCTTCAAACATTTTCTAAGGACTTGTAACTTGAAAGTCAAGTAAAGATGGAACACATAAAGCATATACACATGTATGAGTACCCAAGTCACTAGGTAAAGACCTCTAATATGGCATGTTCAAGTGTGAAGAGAATGATCACAAGGCATATACAAGATCTACAAAGAATAACCACAATTAGTGCACATTTAAAGTCATGTTCAAACAAGTTTCAAACCATTTTCAAACATTCAATGATGACCTATAAAATGAAATTACAAGGCTTTACCTCATGTCCTAACAATGTAAACCAACGAACCAAATATTCCTAATGAATTGCATAAATACATCCTCGAAATCTAAGCAATTAGGCAAATATTAGACAAGCATCGGGTATGCAATAATGACTTAAGAGTGAACATATGAACCATGGTCCAAACACCTATATCAAAGCATCATAATAAGGCAAAAAGGGTCCTATGGAGTATGCATAATCATACCAAATATTTCACTTCAAGGCAAGCTTCACAAAGGTCTCAAAATCAACCCTACTTCTAAGCATCACCAGGCATATAGGCCACCAAACAATATCCAATGAAAAATAGTTAGAGGCTTTAAAAAATTATAAACAATCAAACAAGCTATGTTAGATCCAGTAGGTAATCATATGCAAAATATTGAATCCATATCATGTACCAAAAGCATTCATTTAAGCACAACATCAAGCATGTTATCCAAAAGTCAACATACAAAGCAAGCCTCAAATATGGCACTCAAGGGCAAACTAAAACTCATGATCAAAGGGGCACCTGAACCTCACTATATTGCACAATTAATGAGCTAAATGTACACAAAAAATCATATGCAAAAGATCAAGAGAGGATCACTTTTTGGAACTTGCATCACAAGATACCATGCTAAGCATACATGTCTTTCAAAAATTCATGAAAAATAACAAAGTAGACTAAAAGCGAAATTAAAAATATCCAAGAATTAATTAAAACCCTCAAGATGAAGTGTGAATTTATTTGGAATTTTTGGACAAGTATAACTATTTTTAATAATCACTTATGAAAGCACACAAAAAAATGAAATAAAAACCTAAAAATAAGAGAGGGGGTGCTACACTAGTAATTTGTTAGTTCAGTAATTAAATGGGCTCAGGATGGGGGCGTGAAAAGAAATTTCTTTAAGCCCAACGTGCCAAAAAACACATTTTTGTTCAGAATTAGTGTAATGGAAATAAGAGGGAAAAGTGGCATGTGAGGAGCACATGGTTCATTAATGCGTTGGCACATCTACATGCGTTGGCAAGGTGTGTGCCCTTGGATCGAAACCACGAACAGCCATGATCACCCTACCCTTTTCTACTCACATTTAATTTGAATTAAAAACAAGAGGGAAAGTGCACGTGCTCCTCATGTGATTTTTTAATGCGTTGTCAGCTTCATGGCCTTAGGATCAAAACAGACCAACGACCAAGATTAGAATGTCAAGGTGGCCTGAAACCATTAGGATTTGTTACAGGAGGCCGGAGAAGGACCTCTGGTCATCTTCTCCAGCGAGGCACCACCGTGCCTGAAACTGAAGCAACCCAGAAATGAAGAAACCTACCACCATTATACTCCAAATTTCACACTGATCCCAAATATGGCCTCAGAAATTTCATACAATCAACACACATGGAGAATCGAAGGAAATAAGTTAAGATCCAAAAATTGAAAACTCACATTTCACCTATTTCTAGCCAGCAAACAGAACCTATGATTATAGGACTTTAATATGCAACCTAACTACATGCTTTTGATCCCCTACAACCCTACTACGATGCACTGAAATTCAAGATGATTACCTGGTCAGAAGTGGAATTCCATCTCCAAGAAACACCAGAGAACTTCGTGCAAGATCTTCAAATCAACACTTGAGGCAAAATAAATGCCTTAGACTCCTTCGATCTTGAGAGAAATGCAAGAATGCTTGAACTGGGATGAATGTGTAGATTATGCTATGGCGGTTTCAGGTGGATTCTTTTACAATCAGAAGCAAGAGGAGATGATATTGATGATGATTATGAAGAAAAAAGAGAGAAACCTCTCAAGGGAAGAGAGTTTCGGAGCTCTGAACCTTTTGATGGGAAATGTGATTTTTTTGTGATTTTTGTGTAACTGAATCTCCTCCCTCTAACTGAATTGGTTAAGGTTCTTATAGTTGGTTAAAGAATGGTTAATTGCTTGGTTAACAGTTTGAAGCATGGTTAGTGAAAAATGAGAAAAATGAGCATGAGGTTTTGGCACGGGTTAGTTTTGGTTTAATGAGTGTGTAATGGTTGTTAGGATGTGCATGGCAATGATGATGATATATGTTAATGGTAGTGGTCAGAATTACAATAGCTATGTCATTGAATTGTTTCCTTTCCACCATGGCATATGGAGTGAATGGTACATGGCATGCATGGTTTGTAAGAATGTTGTATAGCTTGAAATGGTAATGTTGGGAGACATATGCGCATGGTACATTGCAACAAGAGTAACATTGGTTTTTGTCTTGCATTTGGAGAGAAATGACATGAGAAAGCAAGACATGAAACTTGACAAGCATATCCACAAGGGTGAATTATGGTGACTTTGGAGGACTAAATCTTCATGAATTTTGAACCAAATGCCATGGTTCTTGTACTCATTTTGAAGGGTTTCTATGATACTCTACTTTTCATGTTGAAGGCAAGTGGATTTGAGGCTTGAATCATAGTGAAAATTTGGCTTGAACCATGCTACACACGAGCTGCCAAGAACATGAAATTTTTCTAAGTTATTTTCCATGTTGAACAACTTGAACATCCCATTTTCAAATGCTCATAATTTTTTATTCACACATCCAAATGAGGAGTTCTTTATATGGTTAGAAAGGTGAGAGATCATACTACAACTTTCATTTGAAAAAATATTCCAAATGAGGCTTGTTGCATGGAGAAAATTGGGCTTGAAGGTGGCTGAAAAAGGGGAAGAACTTTCCCAAAATGGAAAGTCTCCTTAAGAACCCTAATTTCCCAAAAAGGAAACTTTCACAACTCTTGATTTTTCTTGATTCTTTGGACATCTCTTAATCAAACTCACCCATGGACCATATTTGACATGAGAATCATGATTTTGACCTTAAAAAGTCGGGAGTTGACTTTTCCTTGACTTTTCTCCTCTTTTCTCCTCTTTTCTCTTCTTCCTCTTTCTTTCTCTTCTTTCTCTCTCTATTTCTCTTTTCTTTCTCTTTCTCTCCTATTTCTTCTTCTTATCTCTTTTTCTTTTCTATTTCTTTTCCCACTTTCTTTTTTTCTCATTTTCTTTTCTTATTTTCTACTCAAATTCAATTAATTCATTTTCTCACATAATTCTACACTTAATCACTTTTCTACCAATTTTACTAAATTTCTCACATAATTCTATTTCCACTAAATTTCTAACTTACCATTAATTGAGAAATGTCCAAAATACCCTTCATTCTAATTTCCCCGAAAACTCTCAAAAACGGTAAAATATCATAACATGTCAACATAGCATATTAACACACCAATTTCACAAATAAAATAATTTATCATTCAATTTAAATAAACGACTAAACAAAATGGGAATAATCGGAATCAGGGCGTTACACCAGTTGCCAAACCCAATTATCCTCCTCTCACGCCCCCAACTCCGATACCGTGGAAAGTTGTTAACTGCAACATTCCACAAGGTTGGGAACTCGCAGCAGAGAGGGGAGTTTCCCTGCCACCTTGCCAACCAAAATAGCACCGAATTTCCTGCACCCAACCTATATGACAACGTACCTACAATATTTACATTACCCGCCAGCCTGTACACATCAAAAATGTCCTACCACCACAGGGATGACGACGCTGTAGTGCAGATAAGATTATTATCAAAAATAGAATTTCTCAAGTTACCATATCTTCCTTCAAGCAACCCTACCTATAGTGCATCTCTTTCATTTAGGAATCTCCACCACCATTTTGCTAATAATGCCTTGTTGAACATGCCTAAGTCTTTGACACCCAAACCACCCTCCTCCTTTGATTTACACATAGTTCTCCAACTCACCCATGCAATGCACCTATTTTCTAGCGATCCCGCCCATAGAAATTTCCTCTATAAAGCCATTATCACCTGCATAACTTTCTTTGGCAGTTTGTAGAATGATAGAAAATGTACAGGGAGGTTTGATAATACCGAATTAATGAGAGCTACACTGTAACACCCCAATTCTACCCATCGAATATTTAATAAAATCAGAGTAATAAAATCTCAACATAAATAGGATGTCACATTTTCAACTTTAAAACATCACCTCAATCACATAATACACAGATACATAACACTTTAAAATAATAGGAGACACCATCAACGTCAACTTTTTGTCTTTAAAATTAAATTACTTCATTAATCAAGCAGCGGAATTCTTACTTCAATTTAAAAGAGCAACATCTTCGTCCAACTCAAATTAACTTCACATAACAAAGGTTTAATAAAACCAACATAAAATTTAGCAACGGAACAAAACAATAACAACTGCAAATAGCGTTCATTCCCCCCCCCCCCCCCCCCCCCCCCCCGAGTGTTACGTATCAGAGCGATGACACCGACTTGAACTAACGAAGGTGGACGACCTTCACTCCGGATTACCTGCAGGATGGCGTATAAACCATCACCATACACAGAAGGGGTGAGATATCGAACCATATAATCGGATATATGATAATTAATATATTAGATCAGATTGTAAAATCACCACTTCACAACTTTTTAGGCAACATAAATCAACAACATAACAACCTTGAAATCAATATTAATCCACAACGCAACAACAACTTAAAAATCACATTCAATTAACAACACAACAACAACGATACAACATGAAATGCGACTCAAAATGCACATGCATGTGGTACCATCGGAGCAGAACTCTTAGCTTAAAAATTTGCCAATTAATATTGACGTCAACAAGGCATAAGCCTTCCGCTTAATATTTTGCCAATCCAGGCCAGCTTAATGTTTTGCCAATCCAGGCCAGCTTAATATGTTATGCCATGTGACCCAACATGAACATCATAATAATAACACTGATAATTATATCTATCAGCACAACAGCAAATCAGCATTGCCCATAGGCCTACAACTTGGTATCAACATCTCAATAACAACACCACTTAATAGTGACAATGCAACAACAACAATTCGACAGCAACTTATCAGCAATACAACACATCAACAACAACTTATCAACAATAACATATTAACAACAATAATTCAACATCAACACAATCAACCAAAATATACAACAGCGGTCCGTGATTATTCCGGACAATTCTACTAAAACCGATTAATTATTCTTCTACTAAAATTACTAACAATTCTACTCTGCATTAATATTATGAATATTATTCCGGTACTGTTATTATACATGTGCTGCTAGTTTATTCTTCTACTAATTAATCACTGCTACTGCTATTCAATTATTTCTACATATTCTACTTAATTAATTAGTTCGACTGCTTATTTTTCTACACAGAAATCCTGCTACTAATATGGTTCTGCTATACTACTACAACCTGTTTTATTTTGTTTTCTGTCCATACTCTATTGATTCTCATTGCTGCTAAATTTACTAACTCAGTATCTTAACAATCCTGCCAATTTCCAATGTCTCTGTTATTTTTATTTCTAACCTGTTGTTTACTGTGTCAGCTATTACTACCTCCTGCTACTTACTTTCATTTTATTCTATTGCTATATGTATATTTAATCCAACTCATAATTAATATATTGCTTATACACTAACTGTTATTCTTATTATAGTTATTCTATAATTATTATAACAGTCATTATTATAAATAATATTATCTTATTTCTATAATACTTTAAGCTATGCAATGCTAAGTACATATATATGTATTAGAAAATGAGAAGCATGACGGTCGACGTGAAGCATGACGGTCGTGACCCGCGTGACGATCGTAACAAGGCCAAGACGGTCGCCATGCCTCCCAGACGGGTGTCCCACCTGTTAGCCTTCGCTCTCTCTGTTTCTCCCATTCTTCCAATTTTCTCTTTCTGATCGGTCACAAATCAACCTTTCAGCCATCTCATTACACATAATTTAGGGCCATAATTATACTCACACTAACTTACATCCATTATTCACGACTAAATTCAATAGCATCAACCAATTATCGATTTCCGATATCAATTACCAAATCAACATACACAGACAACTTACACAAGACAATCCTACAAATCTAATCCCACATATCATTCATCATTAACCCAATTATAGAGTCAGAACCCCACCCTTACCTTAGATTGAAGGTCGCTCTAACTCTCCGATCGAATTCTCTCTCTCGCAGCCTCTACGCGTTCTCTTGCAAACCCTTGCTCCTCTTCTATGTAACTTCCACGTTCTTACTGCTTTATTCTTTTTCTCTCTGAAACTTTGCAACTTCCACGTACTTGTTCTCCCCTCCACTTCTGATTACCCAAATTTCCCTTTTTATTCAACTTAACCCTTATAACTTCCTACTAACTCTTATTGGGCTTACGTTCTTACACCCCCTTTTTTATTACTTCCAACCAAATAAATAGGCCCAATTAATATAGTCTAGTATTATTCTATTTTCTACCACCTAATTCAACTAAACAACTCCACAATAATTAACACAACTGAAATTGATATCACACAACTTCAACAATTAAAACGGGAAATATTCAAAACTATTTAATTAAATAAATAATTAAATAATTGGGCGTTACAACTCTCCCCCACTTAGAATATTTTCGTCCTCGAAAATTTACCTGATTCGAATAACTCGGGATAGGTTTCCTTCATCCTGCTTTCCAGCTCCCAAGTCATGTTTTCTCCGGCAGCTCCTAACCAGACAACTTTCACCAAAGCAATCTCCTTGCCTCTTAAGGTCTTCATTTCATGATCCACGATCCGTACAGGCATCGTCTCAATAGTAAGATTATCCCGTACTTGCACATCATCCATATGAATCACATGAGATGGATCTGAAATGTACTTCCGAAGTTGTGACACATGAAACTCATCGTGTAAATTCGAAAGATTAGGCGGTAAAGCCACTCTATAAGCAACATCTCCAATTCTGTCCGAAATCTGATACGGACCAATAAACCGAGGAGTCGGCTTCTTAGACTTCAATGCACGCCCAACACCAGTCACCGGCGTGACTCTCAAAAATACATGGTCACCAGCTTGAAATTCCAAATCTTTCCTTCGCTTGTCATGGTAACTCTTCTGTCTACTTTGAGAAGTTTTCATCTTCGCTTGAATTAACTTCACCTTCTCAGTAGTCTCTCGAACAATTTCAGGTCCAAGCACTACACTTTTCCCAGATTCATGCCAACATAAAGGAGTTCTACATCTCCGACCGTGCAACGCTTCAAAAGGTGTCATTCCAATACTCGAATGGTAACTGTTATTATAAGTGAATTCTATCAATGGAAGATAAGTATCCCACGAACCTCCCTGCTCAAGAACACACGCTCTCAACAAATCCTCTAATGACTGAATAGTCCTCTCCGTCTGACCATCAGTCTGAGGGTGATACGCCGAACTCAACCTTAACTTAGAGCCCAACGCCTCTTGCAAACTCTTCCAAAAATCAGAAGTAAACCTCAGATCTCTATCCGACACAATACACAAAGGAACACCGTGCAGCTTCACAATTACACGAATATAAATCTCTGCCAACTTCGATACCGGAAAAGTGATGTTAATAGGAATAAAATGAGATGACTTTGTAAGCCTATCAACAATCACCCAAATCGAATCATATCCTCTTGAAGTGTTTGGTAATCCCGTTACGAAGTCCATTGAAATGCTATCCCATTTCCATTCTGGGACTTTTAACGGTTGCATCAACCCTGCAGGCTTCTGATATTCAACTTTCGACTTCTGACAAGTTAAACATGCATACACAAACTGTACTACATCACGCTTCATCCCAGGCCACCAAAACAAATTCTTCAAATCTTGATACATCTTTGTAGCCCCCGGATGAATACTCAATTTACTTTTATGACCTTCTTCAAGAATCGCTTTCTTCATTTTCGCATCATCAGGAATACAAATTCGATCACGGAATCTTAACACACCATGCGCTTCCATCTTAAAATCGTTATTCTCAGACTGATCGATTCCAACCATCGAATCTACCAGTTTCACGTCTATCTTCTGAGCTTCTCTGATACTATCCAGAAAATCATTGTTAATCTTCAACATTCCTAACATAACACTCTGCGGTGTCACTTCACAAACTAATCTCATATCTCTGAACTGTTCAATTAATTCCAACTCTTTAACCATCATCGCTGACATATGCAAAGTCTTTCGGCTTAAAGCATCAGCCACAACATTAGCTTTACCTGGATGATAATTCAAACCGAAATCATAATCTTTTAATAACTCCAACCACCTTCGCTGTCTCATATTCAACTCCTTCTGGTCAAATAAATACTTTAAACTTTTATGGTCACTAAATCTTCAAATCTAGAACCATAAAGATAATGCCTCCAAATCTTCAGCACAAAAACAACTGCGGCAAGTTCTAAATCATGCGTAGGATAGTTCTTTTCATGAGTTCTCAACTGCCTTGACGCATAAGCAACCACCTTATCATTCTGCATAAGCACACCTCCTAAACCCATATTAGAAGCATCACAATATACCACAAAAGGTTCCCCCGGATTAGGTAATGTCAAAACCGGAGCCGACGTCAATCTCTTCTTCAGTTCTGTAAAACTTTATTCACATTGAACGTCCCACACAAACGCTTTACCTTTACACGTCAACTTAGTTAACGGAAGTGCCAACTTAGAAAAACCTTCGATAAACCTTCTATAGTAACCAGCTAGTCCCAAAAAGCTTATTATCTCGGTAGCCGACCTTGGAGTTTCCCATTGCAACACAGCGTCTACTTTAGATGGATCCACAGCAATGCCACTACTTGAAATGACATGACCAAGAAAACTAACTTCCTTTAACCAAAATTCACATTTTGACAACTTTACATATAGCTTCTTCTCTCTCAAAACTTGCAATACTAGTCTTAAGTGTTCTGCATGCTCTACATCTGATTTAGAGTAAATAAATATATCATCAATGAACACCACCGCAAACCGATCCAAGTAAGTATGAAAGATACGGTTCATGTACTCCATGAATACTCTCGGTGCATTAGTAACACCGAACGACATCACCAAATACTCATAATGTCCATAACGCGTTCTAAAATCCGTCTTCTGAATATCATCATCTTTCACTTTAATCTGGTGATAGCCTGACCCCAAATCAATCTTGCTAAACACACAAGCACCTACCAACTGATCCATCAAGTCATCTATTCTCGGAAGCGGATACTTGTTCTTAATCGTCACTTTGTTCAACTGTCTATAATCAATGTAACACCCCCAATCTATACCCCCAATTAAATAAAGCGGTAAAAGAAAATTCGAAATTTCATCAGAGTATATTTAAATTATCATGGCATAGACCAGGAGAATCACATTATATTGAAACAATTCATACAACACCTGCTCATAAAGATATGCAACAGTGGGGTAGCAATCAACAGAGGAACATAGTTCCTTACACCCACATTTCAGTATTTAGAATAAAAGCGAAAAATCTAAAACTGAATATCATATATATATATATATATCTCACGTGAAAAGTTTGTCATACATCAAGTTATACATGCACAAGCCAAAAGATATATATACATAATACACAATAATCACAAACGGCCTCCCTAACTACCCGGTGTCACATATCAGAGCCGACCGACAAAAGAATGAAGACGCGAAGCTTCACAAAAATACCTCCAGCAACTCTAATCTGCAATGCCTCATAGAGCATTATAAAACAGCAGAAGGGTGAGAAAAACAATCATAATATAATTGCATACAATTATATATAACACAAAAATACACATATAGATTTCTCACCACAATCATACACCAGAATCCAAAATACTACACAACATCATACATATTTCCTCTATCTAACAACGATGCATATTAATTGTACATAATGCAATTATCACCAAGAATATCAATTCATCAATTCCACACATGATTAATCCATTCACAATTCTCACACATAGTCAAACATATTTATGATATATCCAAATGCACAGAGACCGACACAACGACTCTATGCACATGCCATGCGGTACCGACTCCCAATATTTCTCATCACTAGTTCACTCAGGAACTATTGGAACCATCGCTCGTTACTTAGTGTAACTCCCCGTCGGGCATACGATGTTCCCCGTCGCTTTCGGTCCTCTTTGTATAAGGCTCACGACGTTTATGGATCGCTTTCGGTCCTCTTGGTATAAGGCTCACGATCTGATCGCTCACACCCCACATGGGCACACGATCGTCTATAACCATCACTTTCGGTCCTCTTATTTTTAAGGCTCACGATGTTATAGCAGATTCCCTCTGGAATCAATCTGTCATTCAGGACGTCACAACAATGCATATCATGATGCTTGGCATACAATGACTCATGACATTTACTATGCACACATAAATGCATTCATCTACATCAACACAATCACACTTTGCACTCAGGCCCAAAACAATGCATTTAATTACCATACGGCCACAAATCATCACAGCACCATTTATTACACACAATTATGACGGCAAAAGTCGATAAACCAACACTATTCCAAATTCCGACATAATTAAATCGGCTAACAATCTCCAAATCATCATAATAAGAAAGTACAACTCAATAGCTCTCCAACGATACCAAGAATGTAAAAATCGGATAAACGGAACTCAAGTTACGAAAGAAAACGAAAAACGATATTTTGAAAAGTCCCATTTTACCATTCTCCTGGCCATACGCGTATTGCCCTGAGCCATACGCGTATGGGCAGAGACTCATTTTTCCAAAGTTCACGTTTAAAAGTCCGTACGCGTAATGCCCAACACCATACGCGTATTGCCCTAAAATGCTACGCGTACGATACGCAAATGGGCAGATGGCCGAGAAAAATTAGAATCCATACGCGTATTGGCCCTTGCCTCGCCCATGTTACGCGTAATGCCAAGGTCCATACGCGTATGAACATGCCCCATACGCGTATGACCTGGAAAAACCAGAAAATTTTCTGCAAAATTTGTGTTACGGGTTTCAACCAAAATCACTCCAAACCATCATCCAATACTCAGAAAAACACCAATTTGAGGTATAACAATACATACCCAACATGTATAAGCAATAAGGAACACAATCAACATAAGTTTAGACACATTTGGATCAATTTTTACCAATTTCTAAACATTATGATTTTTACTAAATTTATCATTTCAATCCAACAACAATCACAAATACACATACATAATCATACACAAGTATACAATAACTGACTTTCGCACCCTTACCCGATTAAATCGATTCTAGAAGTTGATTTCTTGAATTTCCAAGTTTTTCTTACTGTTTCTCTTCTTCTTCTCTTTTCTCCTCTTTTTCTTTCTTCTCCTTTTCTTTCTCTCTATTTTTCTCTCTTTCTATTTTCTATTTTTTTCTACTTAATGAAAATATTATGAAATGACCAAAATACCCCCACACTCAAATATCTCGCAAACGTTCCTAAACCCCGATAAAATATCACAACATTGAAAAATAACATATTTTCAAATAAAAGTCGAACATAAAATAAAATAATAATAAAATAATCAATACGACTCGATTAAATAAAAACACAAAAAACTGGGGCGTTACAACTCTCCCCCACTTAGAAATTTTCGTCCTCGAAAATATACCTGAGGCGAACAACTCTGGATACGACTCCCGCATCCGACTCTCCAAATCCCAAGTCAAATTACCCTCAGCAGCGCCTCCCCACGCCACTTTCACAAGTGCAATATCCTTGCCCCTCAACCGCTTCACCTCTCGATCCAAAACCCTAACTGGTAATGCCTCGACCGTAAGGTTCTCCCTTACCTCAACCTCATCCATCGGAATCACATGCGACGGATCCAGAACATGCTTCCGAAGCTGTGAAACATGAAACACATCGTGCAAATTCGACAGATTCGGCGGCAACGCCACCGTATAAGCCACAGCACCCACTCTCGCAGATATCTGGTAAGGACCAATAAACCGAGAAGTAAGTTTCTTCGATTTCAATGCACGACCCACACCCGTTACCAGCGTAACCCTTAGAAATACATGATCGCCCTCTTGAAACTCAAGATCATTCCGCCTCCGATCATGATAACTCTTTTGCCTACTCTGAGAAGCCTTCATTTTCTCACGAATATGCTTCACTTTTTCCGTCGTCTGTTGCACCAACTCGGGTCCAACCACTGCTCTCTCACCAGATTCGTGCCAACACAACGGTGTTCAACATCTTCGTCCATACAATGCTTCAAATGGTGCCATTCCAATACTAGAATGGAAACTGTTATTATACGTAAATTCAATCAATGCAAGATAACTATCCCACGCACCACCTTGTTCCAAAACACAAGCCCTCAACAAATCTTCCAACGACTGAATCGTCCTCTCCGTCTGACCATCCGTTTGTGGATGATAAGCCGAACTCAATCTCAATTTAGATCCCAAAGCCTTCTGTAAACTTTCCCAAAATATCTAGGTAAACCTTGGACCTCGATCCGAAACAATACTCAATGGAACCCCATGCAACTTCACAATCACACTGATGTAAATCTCAGCCAACCTCTCTAAAGTAAAACTGATGTCAGTCGGAATGAAATGAGTCGATTTAGTTAGTCTATCCACAATCACCCAAATAGCATTGTGCCCTTGCTGAGTATTCGGTAACCCCGTTACAAAATCCATGGAAATGCTATCCCACTTCCACTCAGGAATATCCAACGGTTGCAACAAACCACTTGGCCTCAGATGTTCCACCTTCGATTTCTGACAAGTCAAACACGCATAAACAAACTGAGCCACATCTCTTTTCAATCCAGACCACCAGAAAATCTTCTTAAAATCTTGATACATATTATTCTCTTCCGGATGTATACTCAAATTACTCCGGTGTCCTTCCTCCAGAATCATCTTTTTCAACTCCGCATCATCAGGAATACAAATTCTACCTCGGAATCTCAAAACACCATTAACATCCACTTGAAAATCACTACTCGCATCTTTCTCTCCCACCAACATCAAATCCACAAATTTCACATCCAACTTTTGTTTCTCGCTTACCGTCATCAGAAAATCATTAGTAACCTTCAACATTCCAAGCCTTACGCTATCCGACGTCACCTCACATACCAAACTCAAATCTCTAAACGATTCAAAAAGTTCCCACTCCTTAACCATTAAAGCGGACATATGTAACGATTTCCGACTCAACGCATTGGCTACCACATTAGCTTTACCAGGATGGTAATTCAAGCCAAAGTCGTAGTCCTTCAAGAATTCCAACCATCTACGTTGCCTCATATTTAGCTCTTTCTGATCAAACAAATATTTCAAACTTTTATGATCACTAAAGACTTCAAACCTTGCACCGTAGAGATAATGCCTCCAAATCTTTAACATAAAAACCACAGCCGCTAATTCAAGATCATGAGTAGGATAATTTTTCTCATGAACTCTTAACTGCCTTGAAGCATAAGCCACAACCTTACCTTCTTGCATCAGAACACCACCTAGACCAATCAAAGACGCATCACAATAAACCACAAATGGTTCATTAGGATTCGACAAAATCAAAATCGGAGCTGTCGTCAATCTCCTCTTCAGCTCATTAAAACTTTCCTCGCACCGAATATCCCAAATGAACGCTTTCCCTTTACAAGTCAATTAGGTCAAAAGAAGTGCTAGCTTAGAAAACCCTTCAATAAACCTTCGATAATAACCAGCCAAACCCAAAAAGCTTCGAATTTCAGTAACAGATCTCGGAGCCTCCCATTGTAGAATTGCTTCTACTTTAGATGGATCCACAGAAATACCATTACCTAAAATTACGTGCCCAAGAAAACTCACTTCTGACAACCAGAATTCACACTTGGACAATTTAGCAAAAAGTTTCCTTTCCTTCAAAACCTGCAAAACAATACGCAAATGTTCCGCATGCTCTTCCCGAGACTTAGAATAAATTAAGATATCATCAATAAACACCACCACAAAACGATCCAACTGCTCGTGAAAAATACGATTCATGTATTCCATAAACACACCTGGCGCATTAGAAACCCCGAACGGCATCAACTGGCGATAATTGATACACAACCGCATACTTCCATCTTTCTTTTTCACCAACAAAACTGGAGCACCCCAAGGAGAAACACTTGGTCTCACAAACCTCTTCTCCAACAACTCATTCAACTGTTTCTTTAACTCCACCAACTCAGACGCCGACATACGATAAGGTGCCATAGAAACAGGTCTAGTACCAGGAACTAGATCTATAGAAAACTCCACCTCTCTCTCTGGCGGCAAATTTGAAATATCCTCAGGAAACACTTCAGGAAAATCACACACAACAGGAAACACATCAAGTGAAACTTGACTATCCACATTCTTCCTGGCACAATCAGCTGCAACATGTCCTACACCTCCACAATTAGAACACTTCCTCAAATCTTTCTTACATTCGGACTGACGATGTCCCACCTCACCACATCTAAAACACCTCAGAGGACCAGACATTCCTCCTCCACCTGACCTTCGATCAAAAGTACCCCTTTGTTTACCTTTATCAGCTGGTGTCACATACGGACCACCACATAACTGTTGCTTCCCTTTCCTGTCACTTACACTCTTGTAATGAGTAGAACGAGCCTTACTATCCTCTTCGTAAATCCTACAACATTCCACCAAATCATCAAACCTCCTTATCCTCTGATAACCGATTGCCTGTTTAATCTCAGGACGCAATCCGCTTTCAAACTTCACACACTTAGAAAATTCTGCAGTCGCTTCAGCATAATGAGGATAAAACTGCACAAGTTCCACAAACTTAGCAGTATAATCAATTACAGACATATTACCTTGTTTCAGTTCCAAGAACTCAATTTCCTTCTTTCCTCTTACATCCTCGGAAAAATACTTCCTCAGAAACTCCTGACTAAACAATTCCCAAGTTACCTCTTCATCACCAGCTTCTAACACAGGACGAGTACTAACCCACCAGTCATCCGCTTCTTCCTGTAACATATGAGTTACCAGTCTCACCTTACTGTCCTCAGCACAATCCATAACTCTTAAAATCCTCTCAATCTCTTTCAGCCAAATCTGTGCACCATCAGGATTATGTCTCCCTTTGAAGACAGGCGGTCTATTCTTTCTAAACTCATCGTTCTCTCCAGCATTAGGTGCACCCTGCACAGCCTGAGCCATAGCTTGCATAGCAGCAGCCAAAGCAGCATCATTCCTTCCAGCCATATTCTGTTCATTTCCAATAACAGTACTTATGGTTAAACAAATAGCTCGCCCAAACACAACGACCAACAAGGACTGACACAACTGACACGGACTGGCTCTGATACCACTTAATGTAACACCCCCAATCTATACCCCCAATTAAATAAAGCGGTAAAAGAAAATTCGAAATTTCATCAGAGTATATTTAAATTATCATGGCATAGACCGGGAGAATCACATTATATTGAAACAATCCATACAACACCTGCTCATAAAGATATGCAACAGTGGGGTAGCAATCAATAGAGGAACTTAGTTCCTTACACCCACATTTCAGTATTTAGAATAAAAGCGGAAAATCTAAAACTGAATATCATATATATATATATATCACGTGAAAAGTTTGTCATACGTCAAGTTATACATGCACAAGCCAAAAGATATATATACATAATACACAATAATCACAAACGGCCTCCCTAACTACCCGATGTCACATATCAGAGCCGACCGACAAAAGAATGAAGACGCGAAGCTTCACAAAAATACCTCCAGCAACTCTAATCTGCAATGCCTCATAGATCATTATAAAACAGCAGAAGGGTGGGAAAAACAATCATAATATAATTGCATACAATTATATATAACACAAAAATACACATATAGATTTCTCACCACAATCATACACCAGAATCCAAAATACTACACAACATCATACATATTTCCTCTATCTAACAACGATGCATATTAATCGTACATAATGCAATTATCACCAAGAATATCAATTCATCAATTCCACACACGATTAATCCATTCACAATTCTCACACATAGTCAAACATATTTATGATATATGCAAATGCACAGAGACCGACACAACGACTCTATGCACATGCCATGCGGTACCGACTCCCAATATTTCTCATCACTAGTTCACACAGGAACTATTCGAACCATCGCTAGTTACTTAGTGTAACTCCCCGTCGGGCATACGATGTTCCCCGTCGCTTTCGATCCTCTTTGTATAAGGCTCACGAAGTTTATGGATCGCTTTCGGTCCTCTTTGTATAAGGCTCACGATCCGATCGCTCACACCCCACATGGGCACACGATCGTCTATAACCATCACTTTCGGTCCTCTTATTTTTAAGGCTCACGATATATCAAATCGTTTTCAGTCCTCTTATTTTTAAGGCTCACGATGTTATGGCAGATTCCCTTTGGAATCAATCTGTCACTCAGGACGTCACAACAATGCATATCATGATGCTTGGCATACAATGACTCATGACATTTACTATGCACACATAAATGCATTCATCTACATCAACAAAATCACACTTTGCACTCAGGCCCAAAACAATGCATTTAATTACCATACGGCCACAAATCATCACAACACCATTTAAACACATGCATTTATATTGTACAATAACACCTTGCATGATACACCTCAATTACACACAATTATAACGGCAAAAGTCGACAAACCAACACTATTCCAAATTCCGACATAATTAAATCGGCTAACAATCTCCAAATCATCATAATAAGAAAGTACAGCTCAATAGCTCTCCAACGATACCAAGAATGTAAAAATCGGATAAACGGAACTCAAGTTACGAAAGAAAACGAAAAACGATATTTTGAAAAGTCCCATTTTACCATTCTCCTGGCCATACGCGTATTGCCCTGAGCCATACGCGTATGGGCAGAGACTCATTTTTCCAAAGTTCACGTTTAAAAGTCCGTACGCGTAATGCCCAACACCATACGCGTATTGCCCTAAAATGCTACGCGTACGATACGCAAATGGGTAGATGTCCGAGAAAAATAAGAATCCATACGCGTATTGGCCCTTGCCTCGCCCATGTTACGCGTAATGCCAAGGTCCATACGCGTATGAACATGCCCCATACGCGTATGACCTGGAAAAACCAGAAAAATTTCTACAAAATTTGTGTTACGGGTTTCAACCAAAATCACTCCAAATCATCATCCAATACTCAGAAAAACACCAATTTGAGGTATAACAATACATACCCAACATGTATAAGCAATAAGGAACACAATCAACATAAGTTTAGACACATTTGGATCAATTTTTACCAATTTCTAAACATTATGATTTTTACTAAATTTATCATTTCAATCCAACAACAATCACAAATACACATACTTAATCATACACAAGTATACAATAATTGAGTTTCGCACCCTTACCCGATTAAATCGATTCTAGAAGTTGATTTCTTGAATTTCCAAGTTTTTCTTACTATTTCTCTTCTTCTTCTCTTTTCTCCTCTTTTTCTTTCTTCTCCTTTTCTTTCTCTCTATTTTTCTCTCTTTCTATTTTCTATTTTTTACTACTTAATGAAAATATTATGAAATGACCAAAATACCCCCACACTCAAATATCTCGCAAACGTTCCCAAACCCCGATAAAATATCACAACATTGAAAAATAACATATTTTCAAATAAAAGTCGAACATAAAATAAAATAATCAATACGACTCGATTAAATAAAAACACACAAAACTGGGGCGTTACAATCAACACAGAGCCTCATACTCCCATCTTTCTTCTTCACCAACAACACTGGAGCTCCCCACGGCGATACACTTGGCCTTACAAACTTCTTTTCAATCAAATCCTCCAATTGTTTCTTTAATTCTGACAATTCAGATGCAGACATCCTGTATGGTGCCATAGAAACAGGTATGGTACCAGGTACATGGTCAATCGCAAATTCTACTTCCCTCTCTGGCAGTACATCAAGAATTTCGTCAGGGAAAACTTCAGGAAATTCGCGCACCACTTGCAACTCCTCAATTTCAGCTTGATTCTCAATAGATAATGACGCCATCAACGAAAACACTTGAGGTTCTTCTTGCATCAACTTTCGTAACTGCCTAAAAGACAATAATCCTACTTCTTCCTCTTCTTCAAGAGTAGAAAAACTCACCGACTTTCTATAGCAATTGATATGAACATAGTTATATTCTAACCAATTCATACCTAAGATCACATCCATCCCAGTTAACAGCAAACACACCAAATCAACATTAAAGTCTCTGTCGAAGATCGGCAAAGGACACTTTAAACACACAAGAGAAGTAGTCACCGATCCCTTAGCCGGAATCTCGACGACCATCTCTCCATTCATAGAAGACAACATAAGACCCAATCTCTTAACACAATCAGCAGCAATAAAGCAATGAGTAGCACAAGTATCAATCATAGCGATTAAAGGAGTACCATTAATGAAACATGTACCTCTGATGAGTCTGTCCTCGCTAGTTGTCTGAGTCCCAGCCAGCGCGAACACTTTCCCACCGGTTTGCGCCTTCTTTGGTTTCTGAAACTGACTACCAATGTGTCCTTCTTCACCATAGTTGAAGCAAATCCTCTCTTTATGCTTGGTCTCAGATATGGCATGCCCAGTCTTACCACAACGGAAACACCTCTTCACCTCAGCAGTACACACATTACTCTTATGACCAGGTTTCCCACATTTGAAACAAGTTATGCCGGCAGGAGCATCTCCCCCACTAGTTCTCTTGCCATCAGCCACCTTCTGTTTACCTTTTCCCACCGGAGCATCATAAGGCTTGCCACGATTCTGTTGGTGCGTGCCCTTCCTCTCATTAATGATCTAATAATGAGCATTGTTATCCTCTTCAAAAATTCTGTAACTATCAATCATATCAGCAAAAACACGAATCTTCTGATATCCAACTGCCTTCTTGATCTCTGGGCGCAACCCACTCTCAAATTTGATGCATTTTGAAAACTCAGCATCATCCCCATTGTAGTGCGGATAAAACTTGGCCAACTCGACAAACTTTGCAGCATAATCAGTAACCAACATGTTCCTTGCTTCAGCTCGAGAAACTCGATTTACTTCTTACCACGAACATCCTCTGTGTAATACTTCCTCAGGAACTCCCTTCGGAACACAGCCCAAGTGATACCTTCACCTGCAGCTTCCAACCTCTGACGAGTCTCTAGCCACTAGTCATCAGCCTCGAATGCTAGCATATGAGTCCCATATCGAACCTTCTGCCTTGGAGTACAGTCCATCACATGGAAGATTCTCTCCATCTCTTTCAACCAATCCAACGCTCCATCAGGATCATACTTGCCCTTGAAGGTAGGCGGATTCTCCGTCTGAAAGGTTACCAAACTACGAGATCCAGCATTCTCGTCAGCGTTCGGCTGATTATGCAAAGCTTGAGCCATTGCTTGCATCGCAGCAGCAATTGCAGCATCGTTCCTTCCAGCCATCTCAACTTATCACTGCAACATAACCAAAAGTAGAACTAATTAACAATACTCGATTGTTAAACAGAACTACGACTCGACAACTTGGCCGGACGGATCGACCTGCTCTGATACCACTAATGTAACACCCCAATTCTACCCATCGAATATTTAATAAAATCAGAGTAATAAAATCTCAACATAAACAGGATGTCACATTTTCAACTTTAAAACATCACCTAAATCACATAATACACAGATACATAACACTTTAAAATAATAGGAGACACCATCAACGTCAACTTTTTGTCTTTAAAATCAAATGACTTCATTAATCAAGCAGCGGAATTCTTACTTCAATTTAAAAGAGCAACATCTTCGTCCAACTCAAATTAACTTCACATAACAAAGGTTTAATAAAACCAACATAAAATTCAGCAACGGAACAAAACAATAACAACTGCAAATAGCATTCATTTCCCCCCCGAGTGTTACGTATCAGAGCGACGACACTGACTCGAACTAACGAAGGTGGATGACCTTCACTCCGGATTACCTGCAGGATGGCGTATAAACCATCACCATACACAGAAGGGGTGAGATATCAAACCATATAATCGGATATATGATAATTAATATATTAGATCAGATTGTAAAATCACCACTTCACAACTTTTTAGGCAACATAAATCAAGAACATAACAACCTTGAAATCAATATTAATCCACAACCCAACAACAACTTAAAAATCACATTCAATTAACAACACAACAACAACGATGCAACATGAAATGCGACTCAAAATGCACATGCATGTGGTACCATCGAAGCAGAACTCTCAGCTTAAAAATTTGCCAATTAATATTGACGTCAACAAGGCATAAGCCTTCCGCTTAATATTTTTCCAATCCAGGCCAGCTTAATGTTTTGCCAATCCAGGCCAGCTTAATATGTTATGCCATGTGACCCAACATGAACATCATAATAACAACACTGATAATTATATCTATCAGCACAACAGCAAATCAGCATTGCCCATAGGCCTACAACTTGGTATCAACATCTCAATAACAACGCCACTTAATAGTGACAATGCAACAACAACAATTCGACAGCAACTTATCAGCAATACAACACATCAACAACAACTTATCAACAATAACATATTAACAACAATAATTCAACATCAACACAATCAACCAAAATATACAACAGCGGTCCGTGATTATTCCGGACAATTCTAATAAAACCGATTAATTATTCTTCTACTAAAATTACTAACAATTCTACTCTGCATTAATATTATGAATATTATTCCGGTACTGTTATTATACATGTGCTGCTAGTTTATTCTTCTACTAATTAATCACTGCTACTGCTATTCAATTATTTCTACATATTCTACTTAATTAATTAGTTCGACTGCTTATTTTTCTACACAGAAATCCTGCTACTAATATGGTTCTGCTATACTACTACAACCTGTTTTATTTTGTTTTCTGTCCATACTCTATTGATTCTCATTGCTGCTAAATTTACTAACTCTTTATCTTAACAATCCTGCCAATTTCCAATGTCTCTGTTATTTTTATTTCTAACCTGCTGTTTACTGTGTCAGCTATTACTACCTCCTGCTACTTACTTTCATTTTATTCTACTGCTATATGTATATTTAATCCAACTCATAATTAATATATTGCTTATACACTAACTGTTATTCTTATTATAATTATTCTATAATTATTATAACAGTCATTATTATAAATAATATTATCTTATTTCTATAATACTTTAAGCTATGCAATGCTAAGTACATATATATATATATATATGTATTAGAAAATGAGAAGCATGACGGTCGACGTGAAGCATGACGGTTGTGATCCGCGTGACGGTCGTAACAAGGCCAAGACGGTCGTCATGCCTCCCAGACGGGCGTCCCACCTGTTAGCCTTCGCTCTCTCTGTTTCTCCCATTCTTCCAATTTTCTCTTTCTGATCGGTCACAAATCAACCTTTCAACCATCTCATTACACATAATTTAGGGGCATGATTATACTCACACTAACTTACATCCATTATTCACGACTAAATTCAACAGCATCAACCAATTATCGATTTCCGATGTCAATTACCAAATCAACATACACAGACAACTTACACAAGGCAATCCTGCAAATCTAATCCCACATATCATTCATCATTAACCCAATTATAGAGTCATAACCCTACCCTTACCTTGGATTGAAGGTCGCTCTAACTCTCCGTTCGAATTCTCGCTCTCGCAGCCTCTACGCGTTCTCTTGCAAACCCTTGCTCCTCTTCTTTGTAACTTCCACGTTCTTACTGCTTTATTCTTTTTCTCTCTGAAACTTTGCAACTTCCACGTACTTGTTCTCCCCTTCACTTCTGATTACCCAAATTTCCCTTTTTATTCAACTTAACCCTTATAACTTCCTACTAACTCTTATTGGGCTTACGTTCTTACACCCCCTTTTCTATTACTTCCAACCAAATAAATAGGCCCAATTAATATAGTCTAGTATTATTCTATTTTCTACCACCTAATTCAACTAAAAAACTCCACAACAATTAACACAACTGAAATTGATATCACACAACTTCAACAATTAAAACGGGAAATATTCAAAACTATTTAATTAAATAAATAATTAAATAATTGGGCGTTACATACACGACCACCAATTGAAAGCCATCTTCCTTTCCATGAGGACAACTTTGACTTCAAGCATTTCACCACCGGATTCCAAAAGGAAATACGCCTATAGTTACCACCCACCAATAAACCAAGAAATTTGAACGGAAAGCCATCAAGTTTGCAGCCAATGAATTATTCCGTTGCTTTCATAAAGTAGTCATCCTTCGAAATACCAAATAGAGAACTCTTTCTAATATTAATCTTCAAACCCGAAATCAATTCAAAGCCTACTAAGATTGATTTCATCAACCACAAATTAGACATGGATCCTTCCCCAATAAGAATCGTGTCATCGGCATATTGTAATAAGTTATGAGGCACACCATTATCTAACTTGAATTCTAGAAAAGATCCTGCAGAAATTGCCCTTCTCACAAAACAAGCCAGGCCTTCTGCAACTAAAGTAAAAAGGAATGGCGACAAAGGGTCTCTTTGTCTAAGACCTCTAGTTACCTTGAAGTCTTTTGTGGGACTTGTCATACCCTAAATTTTGACTACAAGGTTTCCCATCATTTTACAAATCATCACCATAACATGGATGTACCTTCATGCCTCATAAATCCTCTCAAAGATTGTTGAGCATTCACCTCAACTAAGAATTAGGCTTTTGGACCCTCTCAGAGCACTCAGACAAAGGATCAATCAAGAATTGACATGATCTTCAACTTGTCAAGTCTCTCAAACATCCATAAAGGATCAAGAGGTCTCCCACATCAATAATCAAGCTCAAGAGTGCAACATTTTAAGCTGATCAAGCCTCAAGATCATCAGTGTCACCAAATTAGGGTTTTGGTCGACCAAGGCCTCCAGAGAGAAATTTTCATCTGGGCATGAGCCAATACTTAAAAACATGATCCAAGAAGCTCAAAGGGACCTCATGGATCCAATCATAAGTTCAATTTAGCCTCAGGGGATGCATTCATCAAAAAAATCAGGAATTAGGGTTTCTTGACCTAATTCACCCCTAAGTTGACTTTTGGAGCAAGACATGAGTCCAGACCTCAAGAAATGTTTTGAAGACCTCAAATATCTTGTATTCATCCTCTCACAAGTTCATATTGACACAAAGAACTTGGTTCATGCGCAATATAAAGATTCAAATTCATCTGGACCACAAATTAGGGTTTTTGAGAAAAAGTGAACCATATCTTTGACTTTTGGCCAAGACATGATCTCAAACCTTGGGAAATGATTAAAGACACTCTAAAACACCTATGGAATCCATCCATCAAGTTTGATTTGGCCCAAGGACTTGATTTCATAAAGAATCACATAGTTTGAAATTCATCTGACAAAAAGTCAACTGTGCCCAAAAACCAAGTTTGACTTTTGAGATTTCTTGACAAACATGGCTTCTTTAAGTAAAAAAACAATGTTAACTTATGGTTTTGATCATCATCCATCAAGAAAAATCAAGAAAAGTGGAGTTACTTGCAAAAGGGGCAACCTTAAGAAACTTAAATTTTCACTAAGTCATGAAAAAAAGTGATTTTTACCCAACTTTGCAAGGCCATAACTTGTGATCCAAGTAACCTTTTTCTCCCATCCAAAGCTCAAATGAAAGCTCTCATTACATAATACAAGATTGCCAACTACAACATATTACAAATCCTCATGGATTTTGAGTTATGGATTGATCAAAATTACAAAAAAAGAAAAATGGACATTTTTCAAACACTTAGAAAAATTTGAGACGGAATCTGTCTCATGATTTGGCCTACTTTGGAGGCATTTTTCACCATGATCCAAGATGATTCAAGAACAAAGTTAAACATCAAAGTTGAAGTATGATATAGGAGATTTCTAAAAAGTACAAGAGCCTCCCATGATTCAACTTGAGCAAGAAGTTATGAGCCTCCCAAAATGGCATTTTTCACCCTGCCCACACAACATCATGGATACTTGACTTATGCCACACGATTTATTCCTTCAAGTTTTGCCATTTTGCCAACTTTGTCATCTTCCAAAAACACAAAACTTCAGATGACTCACTTGTTACTTGATCAAGGAGTCAAGAATTCAACAAGGCATGTGCAAAATCATCATGACATGAACCTTGAAATTCAAATTTGGCATCAAGCATTTATGTGGTACATAACGGTGGCTTGGATCAGTTACAAGCCAGTCTAAATGAGTCAAGGTTTCTCCAAAGATCAGAGGACCTAAACCTGCAAAGTTTGGCCCAAGTCAATGGCTAGAGGAGACTTTGTCTACATGACAAAAACCAATGGATAATAGGGTGATCCAGCCTCCATTCATTGTTCCTTCAAAAACAAACTTCCTCTACTATAAATAGAGGTCATTTGTGACTGATTTGAACACACCAAAACATATGCAATCCATTTTTTCCTTCACTTCACTCTCCAAAACCAGAATTTGCTTCCTTTTCAAGTAATTATCGAATTTTTCAATAAGAAGCAATTCCATCAAAACTAAGAGTGTATACACATCATATATATATCATATAGAAGTTGTCCAAACACTTCTCCATCATATGTAACACCAGAATCACAAACCTCCAAATCACACTCAAGCCAATTTGCAGTTGAGGTACCACAAAGAGTTCAAGGTGTTTACATTCCATTCCAAGCTTCTAAACACCTTACAAAAGGTCCATTGAAGTTGTCCAGATCATCACACAATATCTGTAACACCTCTACATCAGAATTTGAATTCCTCTTGCACAAGTAAGCCTGGTACTCTCAAACTCTATGATCCATGCATCATAAATGTGTTTTGAAGTTACCAACATGTTTCTGCATTTATATAGTGTGTTTCCCCTCAATTAATTTCTTTGTATCTATCACGTATGGAGTTTCATGATGTTCTTGCAAAAATTAGGGTTCATCTATTCTTTACTTGATTTCTCACTCCACACTTAAAATAAATGCAATTAATTGGTACCATTGAAATCCTTGTTAAAAATGAGCCACTTTCATGTTTACAAAAGTCAAAACCATTACGTATTAAGGGAGATATGAGAGGTTTTTCAAATCTGACAAGGGTGGTTCGCGCGAGGAAGAATAAGATGGCCTTGGCGCCTTTTTTTTTTGAATTTTTAAATATTTGAATTTTTGTTATTTTCTTAATTGATTTCAAAAATTAATTTCTCTTTGATTTTTAATCATTTTTTATTAATTCTTTTTTTCAAAATTCACAAAAATGTTAAAATATTTTATTCTGCAAAAAAATCAAAATAATATTATTTATTTAATATATTTTGAATTTTTGTAAAGAATTTCATTTTAATTGTTTTTAAACATTTTTAATGAAATTTTTCTCTTGATTTTTCAAATTCAAATGAATTTCAATCTTTCATATGAATAAAACATGATTTTTCAAAACATTTTTCAAACTTCATCACTTGTTTTTAAATATATTTGATATTTTATATCTTCTTTTATTTAATTTTCTTTGAAAAATTGTATTTTTAATTAAAATTAGGGTTTTCCATTGATTTTAAATTTTCAAACTTCATTTGAAACACTTTTGGGCCTCTAATAAAGTGTAAGACCCACTCCTTTTTGTACATAAATATTTTGGGCCTTAGTCATTGTATAAGTCCCACTGTGGTTTTCAAAACCGCGACGCGATCGTCGCCTTTCTTATAAAAATCTTGGGCCTCTCCTTGAGTGTAAGCCTCATTTTTCTTCTTTACAAACACCCTTGGGCCTCTAATAGAGTATAAGACCCAAACCCCTTTTGTACATAAATAAATTTTGGGCCTCTGCTATAGTATAAGTCCCACAACGTCTTTTGATACCGCAATGCGATCACTGTTTTCAAAATAAGTCATCTTGGCCTCTCCTTCAATATAAGCCCCAACCTTTTGCACATAATCTTTGTTTTTAAACAATAAACAACTCTCATGGGCCTCTCCTTGAGTTGTAAGCCCCATACCTCTGTTTTCAAAATCATCTGTCTGTTTTAAACTGGTACTAAGAGGAGCATTATTTCCGGTGAAACTACTCTTAGACCCCTTGGGCCTCTCTTTAAGTTATAAGCCCCAAACATTCTTTTCTTTTAAACAACTTTCTTTTAATTCAAATTCAAAGTCAAAAGTTTTCTCAAAACTTTCTTCAAATTCTTAAAACCCTAATCATACAGTTGTAACCAATACAATCAATCACAATACACTTTGGCCTCTTTTCAGAGTGTAAGACCCAACATATTTTCAATGCATACTTGTTTATATAATTGTTAATACAACCTGGCTATCCAACGTTGTACTTGTCAAGAAAAATAATGGAAAATTGAGGATGTGCATTGACAATACCGATCTTAACCGGGCGTGTCCGAAAGATTCTTATCCATTGCCTAACATCGACCAGCTGGTTGACAATTCTGCAAGTTTCAAACTTTTGTCCTTCATGGACGCCTACTCGGGATACAATCAAATCCCCGTGGCCAAGGCCGACAAGTAGCACACCACCTTCATGATCAAGTCGGGCAATTACTACTACAGCGTAATGCCCTTCGGCCTGAAGAACGCCAGCGCAACCTACCAGCGGATGATGAACAAAGTCTTCAGGACAGAGATCGGCGACATGCTCAAGGTCTACATTGACGACATGATCGTCAAATATGCAGAAGAAGTCGACCATGCTGCCCATCTCAAGAAGGACTTTGACACGGCGAGGAAATGCAGGATAAGGTTCAACCCCGACAAATGCACCTTCGGCGTCCGAGCGAGCAAGTTACTCAGTTTTTACCTCACAGAGCAAGGAATCGAGGCGAACCCCGACAAGTGCAGGGCATTCTCCAAGACCCCGACCCTGAACTCGAAGAAGTCGATACAACCGCTGAACGGGATGCTGACCTCTCTTTCCCGCTTCGTGGCCAAGTCCGCAGAGTACGCACTCCTGTTTTTCAAGCTTCTACGCTAGAAAGCTACGTTCGAATGGACTGAGGAATGCGAGTAAGCGCTCCTCCACCTCAAACAAGTCCTTTCGCAACCACCAGTTCTCTCGCGACCGGCGGGCGGGGAGACGCTATTCCTATACCTCACCATCACGAGCGAAGCAGTCAGCGCGGTCCTAATCTGGGAAACCCCCGACGGGCAGAAGCCGATTTACTTCACCAGCAAAGCCCTCCCAGGTCTGGAACTTAGGTACCAGCAGATCGAAAAGGTCCCTCTGGCTCTCGTCATCGTGGCCAAGAGACTGCGACATTACTTCTTGGTCAGCCAGATATGGCGGGGAGGATGCTCAGATGGTCGCTCGAACTCGCCGAGTTTGACATCCAATATGAGGGGAGAAAGGCTTTGAAAGCTCAGGTGCTGGCCGACTTCGTGGTGGAAATGATCCTCCCAGAGCCTTCGACCAATGGATCCCAAAAGTGGACGATCTACGTCGACGAGGCATCCAGCTTGACAGATAGCGGAGCAGGCATCATCCTTGAAATTGGCGCAGCTTCTCGATCCCTCTTCTCAGATGTGTCAAGGAGTCCAAGGTCCCCAGTATACTCCAGGAGATCCATGAAGGGATCAACGCGCAACACCTTGGCGGACGGTCACTAGCCCGTAAAGCGTTACGAGCAGGATACTACTGGCTCACCATGCAGCAAGACGCCAAGGAACACGTCAAGAAGTGTGACAGATGCCAACAACACGGGGACATGCACCTGGCACCGCCCAGTGAGCTTAAAACGCTCTCGTCCCTATGGTCGTTTGCATGGTGGGGGATGGATATCCTCGGGACCTTCGTCGTGGGGTCGTACCAAAACAAGTACCTGATCGTCGGGGTTGATTATTTCACGAAGTGGATCGAGGCTGAAGCCCTGGCCAAAATCACGGCCCACAACATACTACATTTCTACAAGAGGAACATACTTTCCCGGTTCGGTGTGCCCCAGGAAATTGTCACCGACAACGGGACACAATTCACTGATAAGAACTTTCAGGAATTCGTCGCGAAGCTAGGCACGAAGCAACACTTCACCTCGGTCGAACACCCACAAACAAACGGTCAGGCTGAGGCCGCGAACAGGGTGATCCTATGAGGACTGAAATGGAGACTTGGCGACCCCAAGAAAAGATGGGTCGAGGAGCTACACAGCGTCCTCTGGGCCTACAGAACAACCCCGCACTCCACTACCGAGGAGACCCCCTTTCGATTAACCTACGGAACAGAGGCAATGATCCCTGTGGAAATAAGGGAACCCTTGAGAAGAACGGAATCTCCCCTCGATGGGGAGAGGAACGATGAGGACCTCTGAGAGGAGTTCGACTTAGTCGAAGAGATGAGGTCGGGCGTGTCCCTCCGCGAAGCCTCTCTCAAACAGAAGATAACTTTACGTTATAACAAAAAAGTTATTAAACGTGATTTTTAGGTAGGCACCCTTGTCCTAAGAAGGAACCAGAAAGATTCGCGAGAAGGCAAGCTCACCACGAACTAGGAGGGACCCTACCGCGTCCGCGCGAAAATGGGGACAGGAGCCTACTACCTCAAAAATCTACACGAGGAGGAACTTGCTCGACCATGGAATGTTGAAAAGCTTAAATAGTATTACAGTTAAACACTGCCCACGACCCATCTGCGTCGCGACTACGGGTGCGCACTAAGGTACGAGCGCAACTCCCCTCGTGACAAAAAGACAAGGACCCACGTCGTGTGTGCGCGAGGACCCTTGATCCGATGGGGACACCTCAACCGAGCTCCACCGTTGTCGTACCAAGTTGGCAGGGCACCCAGCTCGCGATGGGAAGTCCACGCCACGAAGCTAAGACCTTGATCGAGCTTTTAGCCTCGTCGAAGGTCGGAATACAGCTCCGACCACTTGACCAGTTCCCTGCACTGTCGGGGATCAACAAAGTCGAGCGAAACCCCTAATTACTTAGATAAAAACAAAACATGCATATCATCAAACATACGAACATCACACACACAAGATAACGAAAGACATTACATTAAAAGTGGGCAGAAGCCCATTGTTCAAAGTACATACAAAAATGTCATAAGCCCCTGGCACGCTGGCCGGGCGGAAATTGATTCAAAGTCACGGCACGCAGGCCAAACTAAATAAAGTTAAAAGAAAACGGCACGCAGGCTGAGCAAACAAAAGAAATTCAAACAGCGATCTCCTCCTCGATCCAGGCCTCCGTCTCCCCGTCTCTGTCCTCATCCTCCCCTGGTACGACCACCTTTCCGTCGACCACGTGGTGGCGGGTTGACTCTGTCAAGGGCAAGCTGGACCTCCGGGTTTTTAGCCTCGATATGTGCCACAACACTCTTAAAACCCACCTCGAGGCCCTCTAAACAGTCTTGCTTATGCTCACGAATCTTAGCGATCAGAGCACCACGGCCGATGAGGCACCTCTCATCCTCTGTCTCATCTTCCGCTGGATTAGCAACAGCCTCCAGCTCGGCAACCTTGTTTCAGAGACGGTCTCGTTCCTCTTGAGTTCTCTTCAACTCTGCATTCGTCTTGTTCAGCTCATGGAGGACGTGCACATAGTTCTCACACCTCGTCCTGGCCTCCTGCAGGTCACTTTCAGCTTTATCCTTCTCCTTCTCGAGGGCGTTGTACTCGTCTTGCAGCTTTTACAGTTAGGAAGCGGGGCTTGTCTCATAGTTCAGAACTAGGCCTGTCTCAAAAATTTGCACCATGGCCGCTATATCCTCAGCAAGCGCTTTCCTCCTGGCCGTTTTTTCAATTCCCAGGATCTCCTTTACCTCAGCCTCGGCAACAGCTGGGGGACCCACTTCGAAGAAATCCCGCTGGAGATGACAGGAGGGTAGCATGAATTTCTCAATTGGGACGGGACCCTTGAGGTCTACGAAGACAGGTCCCACGGCGCACGGCCTCTTAGAAGGTGTCCTCTTCGGGGGGAGACTGGGTGCATTGGCGAGAAGAAGAGCCACATCCTCCCTTGACTGGTACCGCTGTCTGTATGACTTCTTGGACCCGGCCCTTACATCTCTTTGCACCTCGGGCGGCGGCCAGCTTCATGATGCGCTCAGTTGCGTTCGACATTTGGCCTGCGACAAGAAACAAGAAACAAGTCAGCATAGGAAAACGAAACAGGGTGAATGCCCGAGCGAAGCAGTAGGCTACTACCTAGAAACCTCATGGCTTCCTCTTTAGACTTGCATTCAAGGAGGGCCTTAGTGTTGATGAAACGGGGCTCAATCACGACCTGTCCATGGGCGTCGAGGATGAAACTCCAGTCCCTGGTAATACATTTGTCCCGAGTAAAGCCGACGATATACTTGACCATCTTCGTGAATGCCTGTTTGTCCTCGACACCCAATTCAGTGGGCTTCACAATGTAGGCCTCCGTGCCACTCTCGAAGTGCGCTTCCTCCCACTCCATGGGGCACTTAGATGCAAATCTTTGCTCCCCCATGTCATCGGTCACGATAGTGTAGAGTGACCCCACGACTTCGTGCGTGGCGGGCATGACATAGTAAAACCTGTCCTTGAAACACTGGACAGAATCTAAGAACGCCTTGAACAGCTTCTTCAGCTGCTTCAGGGAAACCCAATTGTGTCGCCCGTTGTCAATTAACAGTTGTAGATGGAAAGTGCGAAAGAACTGGGGGAGAGTGGCCCCAATGCCAAGGTAGTCACACACGAGCTCAAACGCCCGCATGAAGGCCATCACGTTAGGGTGGAGCTGGGAGGGCACCAGACGAAACCAGTAGAATACCCTCCGTTGGAAGTCGTTGAAAGGGAAACGGATGCCGGCCTCCCTGAACGTGAACTCATACATGGGAAACCTTAACCCCCAGTAGCTCGAGCATATACGGTGATGCTCTCTAGACTTGAAGACCGTCCAGTTCACTTGTTCACCTACAGCGACGTCTTCGACAATCGCGAAGGCATCAGTGTCGTCGAGGGAAAACCACAACCTGATTCGTAAGGGCTCTTCTCCTGCCTAATCCGCGGGCGTACAAATTGGCTCCTCCCCGGGTTGCTGTACGAGCTCGGGGTTCAGTGTCTATCTGAATAATGCCTGCAATCCTCACGGCCATTTTACCTGAAAAGCAGAGGAGCACGGTGAATTCGACTTCCGAAATCAAATCCACCCTTCCACCCCAAGACAAGTGAAAGGGCGTGGAGGGCGCCGAGCAGCCCAAATGACTCTCCCAGACAATAAGGGAGGAAATACCCAACTGACGCGATCCTACGGGCACGAGGGCCTTTCGACGAGGCATTCACCGGCTACTCGGGGCAGCCATAGGGTCCCCGGGACAATCATCGAATCCCCGAGGCGTTCATCATCTCCCTGAGACGTTCATCACATGTCCCCGAGGCATTCATTGCAAACTTCAATGAGCTAGCGGAGCCCCCCAAAAATATCTTACACATACGCCGGAAACCTCACGAGTGAAGCCGGAAAACTCATATACTCGCCAAAAAACTCACGAAAGTCACCGGAATATCTAAACACTACACTAAGATCTACGTCCCTTCCTAAAAAATGAACGGTAAAATCAAACTGTAACAGAGGGTACGAGGAAACTTACTTGATGGTTAGGAGTGAGACTGTCGGGGAGCGGTTGACAGCGGCGGCGGCGGCGGTGATGTCGAGCACAAGAAGGAACTTGAAGGAGACAAATCAGTGAAATGAAAGCGTGCAAATGACACGAACTCGTTACCTATTTATAATCCTAACACGGGACTTGAGGCGTCTCTAGGCACTTGAGTGCCCCTAATACTAGCCGCCCTAGGCATGGATGACTTGTGCCACGTGGCACCATGGGTTCCCGTGTACGCCCCTTCAGCTCCCTACGTGCTCACGACCTCAACGCGTCCACTTCTTTCCATCTCCCCGGGGACGTCGACGTCCACCAGAAACCCAATCATTCGAGCACGAACTTTTCTTAATATCTCCTCGACGAATGAGTCGACCCTTAAGTCATTACTCCGACACTTCGGAGCAACGAATTGGGGGGCTCATGTTCTGGACTGGGCCGGCGCCTGCCCATCAGTCGGGCAGGCCCAACCCAATACTAAACGGCCCATTAAGGTCCAATCCTGTCTCGTCGAGCACACTCAGATCCCGTTGGTGTCGAGAAGAGACTTCATGACACGAGGAGAGGTCACGACTCTCCTCCCCACGTACTCCACGTGCTCCTCCCGCGGGGAAACGTCATCAGGTTACTACCCACCTCCGAAAGAGTCGGTCTGCCCACTCTCCGGAGATCTCAGAACAGTTACTCCAGGGCGAAGACCACGTGCTGGTCTTTCCTATGCCACGTAAGCCCGGGCAGTTATCTGCATTGGGCCTGGCAACCCAACCCAGTGCAGATGACCGTTGGCCCAGCGCTGGGGGCACAATATAAATACCCTCTCTCACGAGAGGGTCAGGTATTATATTCCCATTCTTACTCTCACTTTTTGTACTTGCTTGCTCGATTCCTGACTTTGGCATCAGAGTACTTTGCATGTACACCCCCACCGTCTCATCACCACCGGAGTAGCGGAGCTCACGATGTTTGCTGGCCACCAACCTCCTTTCTGATCAGGTACGATCAGTTATAATATAACAAAATATTTACAAAAATATTTGAAAGAAAAAAAATATACCTTTGTATAGAAAATATTGAAATGTAGGAGGGTGGAATGAGGGTGAAAGAAGAATGTTGAAGAAGGGGAAAAAGCAGGAACAACAACAGAGGAAGAGGGAAAGAAAAATATGTATTGAATGAGAAAGATTTTCAGCATTTAATGGGTGCAATTAGTGAGGGGCTGCCCCTAGCCAATGATAACATGTGGCAATCCTCTTCTGTCACGTAGCAGTAGGAATAAATGCTTTTCAGGTTGATTGGACTAAAGTATTTATTATGGTGAGGGGATGCTCCACGCAAAATGTATATCTAGAATTAGTGAGGGGCTGACTCCTCGCAAATTGTCAGTATTGCTAGCCTTTTTAGGTGCTGACCCCTACCAAGTGCAAGTTTCAAAATTCAAAATTCGTTCCCTCCTTGTTTACGAGGGGTATCCCCTAGGAATTAGTTTATACTTTTTTTTAAAAATAATTTTATGCATTGCGAAGGGTTTAACCCCAAGCAACTCAGTTTTTTTAGTGAGGGGCTTTACCCCTAGCTAATATCAGCTTTTTCTTGTAGTGATTTTAATATACTTAATTAGTATTATACTAGAAGTTTCTTAGGTCCTTGTGATTGTGCCACTTGGATGGGTAATATATGTTTAGAGTAGTATTTAAAGTGTAGTGTTTTAAATTAATGAAAATCTTTATTTTTATTTTATCTCTCTCTTAGTTTTATTTATCTTTTTTATAGGGTAGATTTTATAGTTTTCTCTAATTTTGTTAGGGTTCATATTTACCTTCCTAACAATTAAATAGAATAACATTTGCAAACCTAAGAAGGAAGATGGTCTTGTAGTAAGGTACATAGGAACTTTTAATTGTGCCTTGATGTGCAAGTGGAAATGGAGAATGCTAAGTGAAGGAAACACAGTTTGGAAGGACATACTCACTTTCAGAAACGGTGATATATAAGAGTAGAATATGCTGGATGAAGAGTCAAGGAAAATGAATAGAACTTTTGTACGGTGGAAAAATTTGCAACTAGCTGGGTTGAATATTAAAGGAAATAGTGAATGCTTTGCAAGAAATGTGCATTATAGAATTAGATCAGGAAGTACTGCTTTTTTCTGGTTAAGTAGGTGGATAGGAAATAAGACTCTAAAGAGTGCATTCCCTACACTGTTTCAGTTAACAAGTAAGCCTAGAGGAAATATTTCTGAAATGGGAAAACTAGACCATGGTGTTTGGTCATGGAATTTAAACATTAGTGATGTAATAGAGTGCAGTGAGGAGGGTGCATTAGCAGTCTAGACGGAAGAACTGACATAAATCCTTCGGAAAGTGAAACCAAATCATGAAGAACAAGACAAGGTGGTATGGAATCACAACCAGGATGGATCTTTCATTGTCAAAATCTACTACAATAATATAATAGAGAAGGATCTAGAGGATAATGTGGATATAGAAAGGAAATGAGCCTTAAGAAGAATTTGGAAGACAAGCATACAGTCAAGTTAAAGGTCTTTAGCTAGAGGATGATGCTAAACTTGTTGCCAGCAAGAGATCAACTAATAAGGAGAGGCATTCTTCATAATGATCATGAAAAAAATTTTATATTGAGTTTTGAAGAAGAAGAAAATTTGTCCCATTTTTTTCTCAATGCAGGAGAAGCACAATGGTTTGGTTCATGGTGAATCAATAGATAGAAATGGATGAATTCATGGAGACTAGTTGAGTGGACCATTACAATTAGTTTATAAAGGCATTACAAGGAAATGTGAAGAAGAAAAAAGTTTGTCTTGTTTTGTTGTTAACTTGTGGTGTTTATGGAACATGAGAAATAACATAATGTTCAATGATGAGTTTTGAGTAGTAGATGACTTAGTAACAAACATCAAAGTAATATCTTGGTTGAGGCATGTTATATGAATCAAAGGTAGAGGATGTGTAATTTTTTATGATTGGACTAAATGTCCAAAACAATTCTTGAACCTAGAATGATTCTTATTTAAGGGCAAGAGTATCCCTTGTACTCTAATTGATATGTTTTCTTATAAAAAAATATTAAAAATAAAATAGGACATGTTTGCAAAAATGATAAACATAACAATATTTTTACGATGATTAAAAGCAAAAATATGATATATTTTGATAGACAAAATACATATTTAAACTTTAAATTTTGTTTTTGAATGGAAATAAAATATTAGACTTAAATGCACTATTTTGATTTTATTAATGTTTTAGTCCCCTTTAAAAAAATCTACTTTTTGATCCCTTATTCAACATTTCATGAATTTTTTTGGTCCCCTTCAAACTTGTATAGTTTTTTTTTTATGAAACGGAAATTCAATAGCAGAGAGCACTAGGGGTGCTCTAACCCGTTACAAAGAGGAAAGGACCAAGCAAAGTCCACACCAACAACAACAATTAAGCCAGACAAAGCAACAGATTCGTACACAACTCGAGATAATTAACGTTGACTTGAGAAAAATCACATATCACCGTCCACTTCCAAACCAAAAACTTAACGTGCCAGACTATATTATCCATTACGCACTTAATATTGTTAAAAATAGCATCGTTCCTCGATTTCCAAATACCCCAAACTACTGCCAACCAAATACTGGTGAAATTCCCTTTCTTAGACAGCCTATTAAAATAATGACTCCTCCCACTAAAAAATCTCCAAGCAGGACCCTGCACCCTAACATCAAAGCCAAGCCAGTTACCTATCTCTTTCCATTCGCCTTCGAGACCTCAGAATCGAAAAACAAATGGTCAATGTTTTCTTTCTCCTCAAGACATAAAGCGCAAACATCATCGTTATTAGACCACTGCATTCCTCTCTTTTCCAATTGATCTTTTGTCGCAACTCTATTTAAGAATAGATGCCATCCAAAGGCTCTAATATTGGTTGGAACCTTTGTCTTCCATAGCCCACGAAATGCTAACGCCTTCCCTTCATCCAAAACAGGCTGAACCTTGGCCTCCATCATAAATCTGTAACCGCTGCCAGCCAAACAAATTCTTCTCAGAGCTGCCCCGTAAATCTGTCGCGTGCTCAGTATTTCCAACCGTCATAACACTACCAACAGATGGCTAATTGTTCCACAGCTCCCTATCAACCTCTCCTGTGACTAAATTCACAGAATTCACCACAAACATCAGCTCGGACAACCTACTCTTCAAAACAACTTCATCTTGCTCATTAACCCCAAACTTTCCCCACTTCCAGCCAGATGAAGACCAACTCCCCGTAACATTAATACAAGAATCTTGCAAGTAGCTGACAGCAAACAGATCCGGAAACTGCTCCACCAAAGAAGAAACTCCGATCCAAACATTTGTCCAAAATCGAACTTGAGATCCATCTTTGATACAGAACTTAACTCTACTTGCAAAATTGAAACCAAGATTATAGGAAATCGCTCCAATCTTAGTAAAGTCCTTCCACCAAGTAGAAGAAGGAACCGAAGAATCGCAACAATTATTAGACAGGATAATATTTTCGTAGTCAGCATATCTAGCTCCGATAATCCTCTTCCATAAAGCTTCCTTTTCAACTAAAATCCTCCACTTCCATTTAGATAAGAGAGCTACATTAAACTCCTCTAGACTTTTAATGCCAAGCCCTCCATGAGCCTTATCTTTACAAACATTTTCCCAACACACCCAATGGATCTTAGATTTAACGTCCGTCCCTCCCCATAAAAACCTCTACCTGATCTTATCAACCGTTTTCTGTTGGTGTTGAATAGCGGCAAGCAACAAAAGATTTGGAAGTATTTTTCCGGGAATTTATCGTGTCCACAGAGATCGGTGCTACTGAATTTCCGTTCGACAATATCTAAGTTTTAAAGCTTGGGTTAAAATGGTTTGGAATTGTAAAACAAAAAAGTAAATATTAACACAAGAAAATTCATTCATTAGAGAGAAAAGAAACTTATCAAGCATACATATAATCCACTCGTCACAAACATAAATTTATCGATCATTTTCAATCTACTACAATACTCGTCAAAACCATCCAGTATCGCTCACAACAGTGTCCATCTCTGGCACACTGAGCTGAGAAAGTAACCGCATTACTCTCGTCGTCGCTCTCGCGCACGAAGCCTCGAAACACGGAAGGCATTAAGTTCCGACACTATAAAGATTATCATTTAAATCTATCTCTAGCATCTAGACAATAGATATCCATCCCTAATCAAGATTCATGATGTTTATCTCTAACGCAACACAAATCCAAACATAAATACAAAAAGATCATGGAAGACATCGATAATGATTTGTAAAGCAGATTTTATACAATATTATGATCAACAAAGATACATATGTTCATAGAACTATACAACACCCAACAAATAGAAATTACAAAGAGAAGAGAAGAAGAGGAACCAAACATTTCTTGGTTTGTCAACACCAATCGATGAGAGATTCGACTCCGGATCATCCAAATGCAAGCTCCATTGTTGTTTTCTAAGCTAATCCTATGAAGAAATGAAGTATGATGGAGTGGGAGCAAAAAATACCCAAACCATAACCTAAAAATTTTGTTTTTACCTCTATTTATTGATGGCATCATCGCAGACCTCGCTTAGCCCGGTTTTGGGCGCTAAGCGCGCCCTTATTAATGTTAAACCGCCTTAAAAGCGCGCTTAGCCCGGTCTGTTCGGGAATGAAAAATTTCTGCACTTGTTTTCTTCATAACTTTTGAACCGTAACTCCGTTTTTCGCCCGGTTCGAAGCGTTGGAAAGCTTATTCAATGCTCTATCTAACAATACTCCAATATCAATCAAATTGGTGATTTTTATCATCCTTATTTTGAGCCATATTTGTTGATGAGTTGCTCAAAATCGCGCGTTTGAAGCCGTGTCTTCGACACTTTATTGCTCATGCTCCAAATACACCTCAATACCTACAAAATGAGTAGAAAACTATCAAATGGTACATAAATACACTAAAACTTGATTATACACTAAATATACACATTTACATACAAAATGGGGTTTTATTCAATACAATTAGAATGATAAGTGCCACAAAAATACTACTAAAAACATGACCTTTTGGCACTCATCATTTTCCTAACCTGCACCGGCATTTTATAGAATGAGAGAAAGAAGGTAGGTAAACTACTAAGGACATAATTAATCAGAGCGATTCTCCCGCCAAAAGAAAGAAATCTACCCCTCCATAAAGCTAACTTAGTTCTGAACTTTTCGATAAACGTTGACCACATGACCACCCTCCTGGGATTGTACCCTATAGGAATCCCAAGAATGAAGAAAGAAGACTTCTCAACCTGACAGGCCAAAAAATTCGACGCTGCCAGCAAGATGTGTTTGCTAACATTAATGCCGATTAGCCTGCTTTTAAGGAAATTGACTCTCAACCCCGAAACCAGTTCAAAGCCCCTCAATATAGATTTGATACTTCGGAGATTCTTCCAACTTCCTTTCCCCAAAATCAGAGTGTCATCGGCAAATTGAACAAGCTCACAAGACAAACCTTCCTTCACAGCAAAACCTTCAAAATCACCTTTAGCAGTAGCATTAACAAACAATTGAGAAAGACCTTCAGCAGCTATGACAAAGAGGAAGGGAGAAAGAGGATCTCCCTTCCTTAATCCTCTCTCTACTTTGATTTCTTTGGTCAGGCTACCGTTAACCAAAATCGACGTATAACCATTAAAGATGCAAGCTTCCATCCAACCCATCCAAACAGACCCAAACCCCATTTTCAGCATCATAAATCTAAGGAAATCCCAACTTAAGGTATCGTAAGCTTTTTCAAAATTGACTTTGAACAAGATACAATCCTTCTTCTCCCTAGTAGCTTGATCCACGACTTCATTCGCCACCAAAACGCTATCCAGAATTTGTCTAACCGGCACGAAAGCCGATTGGCAGCAGGAAATCAACCCATCTAAAACAATTTTAAGCCTAGAGGCTAACAATTTAGCCACTATCTTATAAAGGCAGCCCACAAGACAAATAGGCCTAAAGTCTTCAAGTTTAACAGGATGAGACACTTTAGGGATCAGCGTGATGAAAGAAGAAGTAATAGCCTTAGAAAGGACTGCCTTACCATGAAAACCCTTCACAAAATCAAGAATGTCATTCTTAATTGTATCCCAGCAGTTTTTAATAAACACGAAATTAAAACCGTCTGGCCCAGGGCTCTTCGATCCATCGCACGCCCACACGGCAGCTTTGATTTCATCGTCTAAAAAAGGAGATTCCAAAAAACTAACCTCAGAAGGGCTGAGTACCTTAGTAGAGATCCCCTCCAGAACAGGTCCGTCTGAATCAGGTTCGCAGAACTTGTTTTTAAAAAAATTGAATACAAACTCCTTAATATCAGAAGCATTTTCAATAAAACCATCTGCCGACTAAATTCCTCCTATAAAATTCCTCCTCCTTCTCCCCTTAACAACATTGTGAAAAAATCTAGAATTTTGATCTCCTTCACGAACTCATTGAACCCTCGACTTCTAAATCACCATATTGTCTCTAATTGACCATGTGTTAGTAATTCAAATGATCAGGTGGCACTGACCATGTGTTCCACTTAGCGCCAATTTACAAGTTGGACAAATGCGCATTCCACAACTTGGACAAATGAGTATTTCACTAAGCTAACATTAATCTTGTTGAAATTTATGCAATCAAATCTATTAACACCAATTTACATAATCTCACACGTAACATAATAACACAAAGGAGTTGCTGACTAACTAAACACTAAACACAATGACTCTTTTGTTGTTACTATTTCACTTCCACGCTCCAACACCTACAACATTACATACAACATGACCCTGCTCAAAAATATTGTTATCTTTCACATTCTAATTATTAATTAAGTCGTTATCTTTGCGGTAAATAAAAGCTTCTTTCGCATTTATTTCTCAGCATTTCCCTTTCTCTAGTTTTTATCCCTCTCTTCTTTATAACATAACACCCTTATAACTTCTAAGGGCCTTTCTATTACTTATTATTTTGTTTACACTTTGTTTATTTGTGGTGATCTAACCAAGGTACACACCTGAGTTATTTTTGGCTTCTCTTTTTCACCGTATATATCCTTTATGCAGTTTGTTGTTACAAGTTTCACTTGTTTGAATATCATGTTGTTTCTCTTCTTTCATAGTTACCTAAGCATTGTTTTATACTAATTCTTATTCATCTGTAGTTTTTTATGCTGATAATGAAAATATTGGAAGAGCTTTGTTTTTTGAATTTGGTAATTGACTTTGACATATAATATTTGAAGCAAAGACACAACATGTGGACTATATTTGAAGTAATATCTCTGGTAAGTTAGTTTCATTCTTTCTCTCTGCTATATTGATATAAATATCTTTGTAAACTCTATAAACAAATTAGTGTAGTTTTATCCTTTTGTCCAATCACATTTTCTTGTGAATTTCAATGAATGTCCTAGTTTTCAAATTAGGATATTAAGTGTATTTTGTATATCTAGCTCTTGGTTATGAGGCACTAATATTCAAGCTTTACATATTTATTTGTTTTGATTGAAAAGTTAAAAAAAAAACAAAAAAAATGTTGGTTTAGTGGTATGCATCGTGGTCTAATAAGTTGTTGGATGTGATGGGTTCGATACTTTAATGCATTATATTAATGCCAAGTTTTGAAATAAATTTTCAAATTATGTCTATTAATTAATTTTAATATATAATGAAAATAATAATTGATGAGATTTATCTATATTAAATAATAATAGAACATTATGTTGAATCACTGAAATATAATGAAATTATGGAGCTTTTTATTAATGCTCAGTTATTGACGACAATGTTGAATGAAACTTATACGATTTTCGATGGAGAAATGTTGGAGGTTTATCACCTTAACTTGTTGATGCTGCTATTGCAAGTTTATGGTATGTGCTCTTAGGGTCTTGTTATCTTGTACTTGTGCCCATACGGGGCTGGTTTTTTTTCTTACCCCTTGTCCAATTTGAGAAAATTAGGGGGAGATGACGATATGATGATACTCAAGAAAGGATGTTGCTTCGATCTGGTGTTCATAAATAGTTATGTGTTGCTGTAATCTGAAGAATGATTGGGAGAATGTGTATTATTGTTGCTGTTATCTGAAGAATGATTGGGTTGTTTGATTCATGGTGGTCCTATGTCATTTGTCTCTTTTTAGACAACAAGGGCATACTTATGATAATCGTTGTCTCTGGTGCACTAGATATGGTGCAATCTTGAAGAAGTGTTTAATATGTGTTTTGCCTAAAAAATAGTCAAATGGCACTACTACGGAAAACCTATTTAACAACAGTTGGGAAAGGTATATAATCACGCGGGCACAGGTGTTGTTATGTAGAGTGTCGTTATATATATGATACTTACAATCATAGACCAATAACCGTTGTAATAAACTGGAAAGCGCGCACCCTATCACAACGATTTTCCAAAAGACCATTGTACGTGATAAAATAATGGTCCTAGGTTCAATTCCCAGCTGTGCCGTTTTGATATTTATTTTTTTCTGGACAGCGTGCAAGGTATTATAACGGTTATGATATATATTTGTTGTTACATTTTCTGCAGAATTAAAAAATAGTATCATGCTTTTATAATTAATCTCATTTTTTAACCAGTATTATTGTTCACCATATCACAATAGACAATTCAAATCACATTTGTGATAAAGTTATCATAATAATATTAATTGTATCATATTCATAATATCACGTAATTGTATCATATTTAATTGTAACGCAACAAACATCCTACAATTTATCAGAACAAACAACCTACAATTTACACGTTACATAACATCACATAATTGTAACTTGGTGTTTTGGTACTTGTCTCTTGGTGTCTTGACTCTAAAGACCTATGATTTCAAATAATTATACTTGTTAGTAAAAATACTTAGAAACTATAACATACAATTAATATATTATGAATAAAGAATAAATTACATACTTGTTAATTTTCCCATATGCCTTCTTCATGATCGATTCGAATAGCATGCACGACATCTCCATCAACTTCATCATATGAGGTAGGAACTTGTGTTGTGTAAGAAGATATGGACGAAATATCAAGACTTCCATCACTAAGAGGAATGTGTTTTCCTTGGAGAAAGATTGACCATTTCCCCGATATGTCTGATGGGTCGGTAACATAGAAAACTTGTTTTGCTTGAGAAGCCATGATGAATTGTTCAGTCATAAAAGTTGCCTTGCCAAGGTCGACCCGGGTGAATCCTAAGTCATCAATGTGTACATCATTACTATTATTGGGAACCCATTTGCATTTAAATAAAGCCACTTTGAAAATAACATAATCAATCTCCCAAATCTCATCAATGACACCATAAAACGCGAAAGTTATCAATACAGGATTCTTATCTTTCAAACTAGAGAAATACATCGATTCAGCTTCAACCATAACTCCACTATTTTGCATTGTACTACGATCATCTTTTGATTTTGTATAAAATGTATAATGACCAATGTCGTATGCAGTCCAAGTAATGACACAAAATTTTGGCTCGTACGACAACCATTTAAGTCTCTCAGATGCACTACGATCATTAGATACACTTTTATTAAACCAATATATGAATCTCTTGTTATGCTCTATCAATAACAACTTGTCACTCATTCGGGGATATTTTTTCCTCAAAAGTCCTTTGTGAGTATCTATGTAAGGTTGAACTTCATCTATAATATTCAATATATATAAATGTGCTTGAATAACTACATCCCGAGCCATTGACTTAACATTTAGACCTTAAATACATCTTCCGTATGTGTCAGCATGTCGAGACTTTGGAATTCCTATAGAATCTGCGTCCGACAAATAGTTTGTACAAAACTCAAAAGCTTCTTCTGTGATGTACCTTTCAACAATCGAAGCTTCCGGTCGGTGATGATTCTTCCTATATCCTTTAAAGATCTTCATATATCGCTCTATTGAATACATCCACCTTAAATAAACTGGACCACAAATTCTGATTTCTCTGACTAGATGAACAAGTAAATGAACCATAATGTCAAAAAATGATGGAGGAAAATACATCTCCAATCGACACAAGATTATGCCAGCCTCATCTTCTAATTCATCTAATTTTTTGAAATGAAGAACTTTATTACATATGGCATTGAAGAATAAGCACAATCTCGTTACAGTTACTCTCACATTTTTTGGTAGGATCCCACGGATAGCCACTGGTAGAAGTTGTTGCATCAATACATGACAATCATGAGATTTTAAACCAATTAACTTGAGATCTTTCATTGATACAAGTTTCTTGATGTTTGATGAGTAACCTTGCAGAACTTTAATACATTGGACACACTCGCAGAAAATTTTCTTTTCCTTTTTAGATAGACTGTGACATGCTGGAGGCATATAAGTTCTTTTTCCTTACTCTATTGGAGCCAACTGTTTTCGTATACTCATCTTCTCCATATCAAGACGGGAAGTCTTACTATCTTTAGTCTTGCCTGGATGGTTTAGAAGTGTACCAATCAAACTATCACACACATTTTTCTCAACGTGCATCACATCAAGACAATGTCTAACATCAAGACTTGACCAATATGGAAGATCAAAGAAGATGAACCTCTTTTTCCATATATTTTTTGCAACTACCCCTTTTTCTTTTTCTCTCTTCCCAAAGACAACATTAATGTGTTCCTGCCATTGATAAACTTCATCCCCGGTTAAAGGTTCAGGTGCCTCATTAAACTCTTGCTCTCTATTAAAAGCCTTCCGCAATCTACGATAAGGATGATCGGGTTTTAGAAATTTTTGATGCCCAAGGTAAACAGTCTTTTTTCCAAACTCAAGTTGGTGATAACAAGTATCATCTTCACATATAGGATACGCTCTATGTCCTTTGACACTATATCCAGCCAAGTTACCATAAGCAGGAAAGTCGTTGATTCTGCAAAATAACATTGCACGCATCTTAAACGTTTCCCCAGAATATGCATCATCAACTTCAACGCCTTCATCCCACAAGAGTCGTAAATCATCAATTAATGGACTTAGATAAATATCTATGCCGTTACCAGGTTGTCGTGGTCCAGAAATCATCATACTTAACAGTATATACTTGTGCTTCATGCACAACCAAGGAGATAGGTTGTAAATAGTGAGAAGAACAAGCTACAAAGTATGATTAGTGCTCAGATTACCAAAGGGGTTCATTCCATCGGTGGCAAGCCCAAGCCTAAGGTTTTTTTGGCTCAACTCCAAAACCTGGAAACAACTGTTGCGGTGAGAATCAGATATCAAGCTATTAATTAACTTGAATTACATATCTTTGAAATTTACCACCGAGCTTTGATTTATCCAAAGGAAAGGGTAAAGAACGAAGAAAACCCTAATTGCGCTATGTGAAGACACAGCTAAGAGATTTAAGGTTCGGGGGTTGGTTATACCTAGGGAAGGTGTTATCATCCTAGATATCTGTAGTACTCAACAAGAACCTCTTGTTTGTATTTGTGTTATGTTATGTTTTGCTTGCTAAGGGAAAGGTGCTAAGGGTAATGCTAAGGTAAAGACCTAAGGGTATATAGACTAAGTATGCTCGCCAAGACATCGCATCTCGTGCTTACGTATCCTGACTAGGATGGAATCAGAGCATTTGTAGTTCACCTCACTAAGGGGGGGGGGGGGGGAACCATTGACTATGGTCAAAATTCCAAGGGGAATGAGTATGATACTCAAATAGAGTTAAAGAACTCTCTAAGTCTAAGTTGAAGGGGTAAATCTAAGAGATTGACTTTGAACAAGGTCAAAAGGGAAGTGAATACTCATGATGATGAGAATCACATAGAGTTTAAGAACTCCATCCTAATTCTAAGTTAAAAGGGTTGAATGGCTCTAATCAGGCCAAAGGGAAATGGAACATCATTATGATGATGCTTACATAGAGTTAAAGAACTCTAGGTGAATCTTAAGTTGTAAGGTAAATGGCTCTAATGAGGCCAAAGAGGGGAGTAAACATCTATGATGATATTATTTACAAGAAGGGTAAGGATCCTAGACTAGGTCAAGGAGAGGTGGCTGATGAGGCCAAGGGATTCATCCTAATGGGGTCAAGGGAAAGGGATGGCTCTAATGAGGCCAAAAGGAGATGATGACTCTAATGAGGCCAATAGGTAATGAGCTATCTATGACATTAAAGTCAATAGAGAGACTTTCCCTTGGAAGGAAGGGAACAAAGAGGGTTAAGGAGAAGAGCTAACAAGCTAGCCTCACTTAAAGGGATGACTTAATAAAGTTAAAGATAAAAGATAACAATGATATCCACACATGAATTTGATGATGTTGACAAACACATAAACATATCACATGGATAATGATGGTGAATGTAATGACATTCAAAGTAAGCACTTAAGATAATTTACAAGTGGCAAGTTAACACACAAGGTTATCCATTACTTGAACAAAGTAAACAACTAAAGGGAACATGATACAAGTCCATATGTGTTAATCAACTAGGTAATAACCTAGTATGGTGCTATGTTTGGACATAAGCTTGATACAAGAGGGAAAGTATCACCTAAGTTATGGAAATCCACTTTGAAGAAAGGGAAGTCTAAGAACATATGTACATGGTGTAACCTAAGTTGATGGTTTGTACATTAAGATGTTAGAAACAAGGGGAAAGAGTTCTAAGTGAAGGTAAAGACCTAGTTGAAACTTAAAGGGGATGACAAAAATTTACAAACTTAAACATATAAACATATATACTTAAAAGTGTACCCAATTCAAACTAGACAAAGGTGCAAGTTCAAGTTAAGCTCAAGGGTCTAAACATATTAAGACAAGTTGTAAAATTCCTAAAAATGTAAGGGAAACTAAATGGTACAACCAAAGAAGTGAAAACCTCTCCTAAGCAAACCCTTAAAACCCTATACTTGACACATGATCAAAAGCCATGAAAATAAATACTTTTGGGGAAAATTTTAATGTCATAATAAAATAGGCAAAAAAGAGTGAAAGAATGCAAAAAGAATGGGCTCAAAAGCATAAAAATTGAGAGAGTTATGGCTTGGTAAAATTGTGAAGAAAATGAAAGATAATAAGTGTTAAAAAAAAGGAGCATGGTCCTGATGGGATTTGAACGCTCTCTCCCTTGGTCAGTGTTAAAACACTTAACCAGCTAAGCCACTTGTATGGCTTGTATAACATATGTCTCTATTAAAATAAATATAAAGCTCCTTCCTGAATGCATAGCAAAAGCAAAAGCACGCAGGAGCAAAAGGGTTGATACAAGGATCGAACCCAGGACAAGAGGATCAGAGGGCGGGGCAAGGCAAAGGTAGCGCCACTGGGGTGGCCAATACATCTAATTATAAAACTCATTCTAATAAATAATATGGGAAAATGTTTTCTGAAAACCAAAATGGCAATGGCGCCATTGTCTTCCTCCTTGAGTTCAAAGTTTCAGAAACCCTAACTCACTCATCTCTCGATTGATTTTAACATAGTAAACATGAAAATCATTCTATTTTCCCAAGGAATCAGAATATGACCTTTAATTTCATTTATTTTCATTCTATCTCTAACTATCGTGTCTGCAACAAAAAGAACCCTAATCCTAAAATCTATAATGAAATTTCATATAGCACGGATTCTAAGCAATTAATATGGGGTAAATACTCCTTACATGATGACAAACAACATGGTATATCAAATGGATGTTAATGATGACAGAATCAAAAACTTAGAAACCAAGTCATGCTTACCTATTGGATTTGGGTCCAATGCCCTCCTCCACTTGTTACAGTCACTGATTGATGATCCACAATGCTTCTATGAACTCCCAGAAAGCTTCAACAATGGTTGGCTTGCACTGAGCTGGCCTTAAACTTGATACTCGAATCCTCTTGCAAAATGGGAAACCAAAACTTGAACTCCAAGAAAATGGAGTTACAGTCACCAACTAGGGCTTGGAATAGTTCAGGTGGTATTAACGGAAGGTGATGGAAGGCTTGAATTGGATTGAAGAGGTCAGAATGGAGGTTTGATGGAGTTTATGCAGAAAGTCAACACTTTCAAAGGTAGAGAGTTGACTTTCTGATTTATGGTGTTTTGGATGATTATGAGGGTTTGAACAAGTTCAATGGATATGTTGTAGTTTGTGTGGATGGTTTGTTTGAAGGTTTTGTGGTTGGAACTGATTGTGGGAGTGTTTGTGCAAATGAGAGGTTTCTTGCTCCAAAGGGTGACTTAATGCAAGAACTGATTTCTCTCACTTTGCTCCAATGTTTTCTGGCTCCTTGTTGTGTGTTTGAAGTGTGATGGGATGCCGTATTTATAGGCAAAAGGGAGGGAGAGATCAGATTGCAGAGATGTAATTGATTTGGTTTTGGTTTGGACTCGGTTTGGTTGAAATGTAAGGGTAGTTGCCAAGATGTTTCAAGAGTTCCAAGGCATTATACTGTCCTCTTCTAGAGTTGTTGGGAAGCTCAGACACTTGCTTCTATGCAAAGCAAAAGTTCTGGTGCAGAAGGAACAATTTGGGAGCTCAAGATCACACTTTATGCAAAAGTCATGCTTTTCTAAAATGGTAGTCAACCCTTTATGCCATAAATGGAGTGATCTCATGGTTAATGCTTCAATTTGATGGACAAAGCTCCTAATTTTAGTGTAATCATCTGAACAAATGAAGATTTGCAAGTAAACCATTCTGAAATGCAAGATTATGTAGCCAAGAATAGGTTTTGCTTCAAGTGCGTCAAGTGGAAAGCATAGAAAATCAAGTTTCATGGACCTAACTTCATGTTTTCGAAACTCACAGCTCACACATTAGATTGGGGTGTTCTAAAACTTTTTGGAAAGCCCCAAGTATGCTCTACAATGTTCATGTTCACTCCAAGTCTTGAATCCAAAGGGATCATGATGAAAATGTGGTTGAAGTTGGCTGTAAATTAGGGCAAAAAAGGTGAAATTTCACTAAGTCCTAACTTGACTTGAACTTCCAAGCCTCATAACTTAAAAATCAAGCCTCTTTTGAGGAATGAACCTCTAATACATTTTAAAGTTCATAATGAGAGCTTCAATTTGGGCTTTGGATCACAAAAAATGGATGTGTGGTTTGAAAGTTATGACTCTTCAAAGTTCACACAAGGACTAGGCTCTTTCCACACAGAAAAAATTCAATAATCCAACTTTGCCCTTTTTGCAAGAAACCTCTTAAATCTTGATTTATCATGCTCCAATTCAAAGATAAAACATGTCTAGATGGAATATGACTTGAATACTTTATTTTGGACCAAAAACCCTAAAAGTCAGAGGGTTGACTTTTCAGTCAAAACCTTAATTTCCTCAGGAATTCAACTGGGTGATCCTTGTTAATCTTGCTTTCTCAAACCCCTCAAACACCATAGGTAGCTTCCATGGATATATATGAACATATGGAATCATGTCCCAAGACTTGGGATCATGCCTTGATCAAAAGTCAAGGGCATGGTTGACTTTTCATTATAAAACCCTAATTTGGGACCAGATGAACTTGAGGTTCATTGTACTTGTGGTGGGAGGCAAACTCACTTGATTTCTTGATGAATAAGGTCCTTTGAAGGTATGAAAGCTCAATTGGTTGATGAACCACTCAAGACCTTGACTGATCACACTAAGATTTCCTTGTAATTCCTCAGGTCAAAACCCTAATTTCACAACTCCTGATTTTATGGTTACTCTTTGATTTCTCTTGATCCAATTACATGAGATCAAGGGATATGATTTGAAAATCTGTTGGAGCGGTAAAGCGGCAAGCAAAAATATTATTTTTGGAAGAATTCCCACCGGAATTTATGTCGTGTCCACAGAGATTGGTAATATTGAACTGTCATTCGACAATTTAAATGTTAACGAGTTTGGGTTAAAATGGGTTTAAAGTAAATGCAGAAAAGTAAACATTAACACAAAAAGAATTCATTAATCAGAGAGAAGAAATTTGTCCGGCATGCATATAATCCACTCCTCACAAACTTAAACCTATCGACCAGCTATACTCAACCTACAATATTCCTCAATATGATCCAGCATCGCTCACAACACTGTCCATCTCTGACACACTGAGCTGAGAGAACAACCGTGGTATCCTCGTCGACACTCTCGCACCCGACTCAAGATACGGAGGCATTAAGCTTCGACACCCATAAAGATTATTAGCTCTAAATCTATCTCTAGCATCCAGAAACTAATAGATAATCATCCCTAATCAAGTTTTGCGATGTTTATCTCTAACACAACCCAAACCCCGAGCATAAAGCAAAAATCAAGGACAATCACCGATAAAGATTTGTAAAGTAGATTTTATACAACACCATGGGCGACAAATATACATGATATCAAAGTAAATACATATACAAAACCCAAAAAAGAAGAAATACACAAAGAAGAAAAGAAATAAACCAAACATCTCACGGTTTGTCTAAGCCGGTCGATGAGAAATCCACCCCGGATCATCCGTGTGCAAGCTTCAATGTTGTTTTCTAAGCTAATCCTACTGAAAAATGAATTTGATGGAGTTGGGAGCAAAAATCCCCAAAACCATAACCTAAAAAATGAATGAAATGACTTAAATATCATTTCAAAAATCTGTCAAGTTTGCAAAGCGAACTTTTATTCCCAAAGCGAACATCAAATTTGGCACCTAATTGCCTCAGGAACAGTTAAACCGCCTCTGCGATTCTGCAAAAGTTCGCAAAGCGAACTTTTATTCGCAAAGCGAATATTCACTGGAAAGTTCGCAAAGCGAACTTTGGTGCCTTTTTCTACTGCCTCAAGTCTGGGAGCATTCGCTGGGAAGTTCGCAAAGCGAACATTTGCTGGAAAGTTCGCAAAGCGAACTTGACAGCACACCAGCCCTTGTTTTGACCACAACTTCTGAACCGTAACTCGGATTGACGCACGGTCGGAAGCGTTGGAAAGCTTATTCAATGCTCTTTATGAATAGGACAAGATATCCTTGCTTGAATACCTACAAAAATTATAGAAAATCAATTAAACTCAATGATATTTATACGATACGCAATATATACACTATAACGTAAAGTAAACGTATTTACAAACAAAACGGGGTTTATTCGAACGATATTAACAAAAAGTATCGATAAGTGCAACAAAACTTCTATAAAAAAATAGCTAAAATTTGCACTTATCAAACTCTCCCCAACTTAAACTTGTTTGTCCCTAAACAAGAATCAAGCGACTCAAAGAAACAGAGTGACAACCAAAGATTCACGAATCAACAGGTTTTGAAAAACGGAAACAAATAAATGGTTCAAATGAAAAACGATACACACAAAGTAAATACTTACCACTAAACTACAACGACAACATAGGCACAAAACAAACGCAAAATACAAAAATCTTGCCAAACATCCTAAAACAACACAAGTTCAAACGTGAATCACACCTAGTAAAAACAATCATCGGTAGATGAAAAACACAAAATGAGGTACTTTTCACTCACACAACAATCTTGCAAACAAAAGACTAAATTATGCAACCATCCAAAAATCACATTGAACATACAAAGGCAAGAATCACAAGGGCTTTCAAGGTTATAGCGTGGTCAGGTAAACAAACAAGGGGCAATTTCTAAAGGTAATTGAAACAAAAACTTGCCTAAACCTAAGGGAGTGATCAACTCATAAAGACTCAAATACAAAATTCCAATAAACTTCTTACAAAATCTCAAGTGTTAAACAACACAAAATACTTATTTAGCACAATTATTTGAACTCTTTTTGTTTCCTTTCTCAAGAATTTTCTTTTTCTTTCTTTTTTTTTTCTTTTCTTTTCTTTTTCATATTTTTCTCTTTTTTATTTTCTTTTTCAACCTCATAGAAACCAACCAATGAGTAAACAATCATTCTCTCTCAAACTTGAATTCAACCACATCATCATGTGAATACTCCCTACTTTCTAAGGCAAGGTAAAAGTTCATACAACAACACAAAGTTGAGGGTTCAAGAAAAAACAATTAATCAAAATCCATACAAAAAGTGAATTCAATACTCATAGACAAGCATTAAGTTCAAACAACATGGATAATGATAGAAAGACACAAAGGGGTTACGAATGATCACACGCTCACAAGGTGAATGACTATTTGGTTAGGTAGTTGTGCTCAAAATGAAACAAAATGCCTTGATCCTTTTCATGCTTTCATATAATCAATACAAACAAAAGATTAAGCATAATAAAATCCAGTTAGAACAAGAATGTTGGTACTCCATGCATATATGAAAAATGGAAAGCTACCTCACAAAAAGGGTGGGAACTAAAGTGATTCACATCAAGAACAAGTATACAAAAGAATAAATGGCATGGAAGTTTGTAAAATGCCTAAGTATCATGAATATGCTAAATTCTAGAAAGTGATAAACACATACCTTGGACGTGTACAAAACTTAACAATATCATTACCATACATCTGTAAGTTGAAACGATCAAACTTGGAACATCACCTCAAATTTCCTCAAGCTACTCAAAACAAACTCTTAGACAAACACAAAAACTATAAATATAAAAAAAACTAAAAGACCGAGTGAAAATGGATTAAACAAGTTGTAAAGTGAAGATTTAAGAATTTTACGAACAATCCGAGTACAACTTGTTTAATGAATGTTCACCACACTACCTAAGCTAGAATGAAAAAGTAATAACAAAACAAAAAACGATAAAACATGCTTGTTTTACGTCGTAAGCTCGACGCCTTTACTGTGCTTAGCTAGTAACTTACTCCCTTTATGCCATGGTGATGCCTCACTGCGCAAACCAAAAGCAAGTGTCCTAACCAAAAACTTGAACAAACATTACGGGAACAAAATGTATACAACATTTGAACAAACATAATGGAAAATAAAAGCAAAACAAGTATGTATACAAGCATATATACAATACAAACAATTATGTACAAAGCTCCAAAACATTGAAACTATCGCAATGCAATTCAATATCAAAACCAATCCCCAGCAACGACGCCATTTTGTTGGAGCGGTAAAGCGGCAAGCAAAAATATTATTTTCTGAAGAATTCCCTCCGGGATTTATGTCGTGTCCACAGAGATTGGTGCTATTGAACTGTCGTTCGACAATTTAAATGTTAATGAGTTTGGGTTAAAATGGGTTTAAAGTAAATGCAAAAAAGTAAACATTAACACAAAAAGAATTCATTAATCAGAGAGAAGAAACTTGTCCGGCATGCATATAATCCACTCCTCACAAACTTAAACCTATCGACCAGCTATACTCAACCTACAATACTCCTCAATATCATCCAGCATCGTTCACAAAAGTGTCCATCTCTGATACACTGAGCTGAGAGAACAACTGTGTTACCCTCGTCGACACTCTCGCACTCGACTCAAGATACAGAGGCATTAAGCTTCGACACCCATAAAGATTGTTAGCTCTAAATCTAACTCTAGCATCCAAAAACTAACAGATAATAATCCCTAATCAAGGTTTGTGATGTTTATCTCTAACACAACACAAACCCCGAGCATAAATAAAAACTCAAGGGCAATCACCGATAAAGATTTGTTAAGCAGATTTTATACAACGCCATGGGCGACAAATATACATGAGATCAAAGTAAATACATATACAAAACCCAACAAAGAAGAAATACACAAAGAAGAAAAGAAATAAACCAAACATCTCGCAGTTTGTCAACGCCGGTCGATGAGAAATCCACCCCGGATCAACCGTGTGCAAGCTTCAATGTTGTTTTCTAAGCTAATCCTACTGAAAAATGAGTTTGATGGAGTTGAAAGCAAAAATCCCCAAAACCATAACCTAAAAAATGAATGAAATGACTTAAATATCATTTCAAAAATCTGTCAAGTTCGCAAAGCGAACATCAAATTTGGCACCTAAGTGCCTCAGGAACAATTAAACTGCCTCTGCGATTCTGCAAAAGTTCGCTTTGCGAACTTTTATTCGCAAGGCGAATATTCACTGGAAAGTTTGCAAAGAGAACTTTGGTGCCTTTTTCTACTGACTCAAGTCTGGGAGCATTCGCTGGGAAGTTTGCAAAGCGAACATTCGCTGGAAAGTTCGCAAAGCGAACTTGACAACACACCAACCTTTGTTTTGACCACAACTTCTGAGCCGTAACTCGGATTGACACACGGTCGGAAGCATTGGAAAGCTTATTCAATGCTCTTTATGAATATGACAAGATATCCTTAATTGAATACCTAAAAAAATTAGAGAAAATCAATTAAACTCAATGATATTTACACGATACGCAATATATACACTATAACGTAAAGTAAACGTATTTAGAAACAAATCGGGGTTTATTCGAACGATATTAACTAAAAGTATCGATAAGTGCAACAAAACTTCTATACACAAATAGATAAAATTTTCACTTATCAAAATCTAATGATTAGCCCTCAAGACCAAAGGTTGAGCTTTTGGAGCCTCATATGACTTTCTGGTCCAGATGAATTCAAACACCTTTCTTGACCATCTAGTGAACACTTGGGATGGATGTATTGAGCCAATAAGTGTCTTAGGAGACCTTGAAAAGTATGAGGGCTTGGCCTGTTGACCTTGTCCTCTTCTGATACAAAGCCCTAGCTTTCAAATAAAAGAACAAACTAGCAAAATATGATGGTTAGTTGACAATGCATAAATGATTGAACGCTAATGCAAATGCAAGATGTCATGGCATCTAAGGGGTAAAATTTGGGGTATGATAGTTGCCCCAATTTAAACAGCTTTACCGGATGGCACGAGTGATGATAATCCTCGTGAAATCATGGTGAAAGGTGTTTAAATATAGCAAACCGAAATTTTTTCCCTTAGATGCAATGCTTATGCTAAGGACAAACAAAACTATGCAAGTGATGGCATGCCATGGACTTCTAATATGATGATATGATGGCATGATGGTGCTTCATGCTGACAAAACAAAACATAAGGGGGACAAAGGTCAACAACCCAAAGATAAGACCCACAGGGGAAAAACGGTTAACAACCAACAGATGAGGCTTACTGGGGAATGACTAAGAAATCACTGGGGATTAGAAAAAACTATGGGGAACTCCTAAGATTTCTCACTGGAGAGGGAATCCGGACAGGTGTTCTCCACTGGGGAAAGATCCAGGGAGATGAGTGACGGGCTCAGATATGACCGGACGAGTTCGGGACAGCAAAAAAGGGTAGACAAACTCTTTACTGGGGATGAAACTAGAAAGAAAATATGATCTCCATTGGGGATCAATTTGAACAAAAGGGATAGACATTCAACAAACAGATTTTCTGGGGATTTCTTATATGGAAGAGTTTAAATGGGATCTTTAAGAAAAACCAAAAAAGACAGAGACAAACACAAACTCTGCATGCGCCAAATGATGATAATCACAAGGACTTCCAAAGGATATTGGTGATGACCAATCTTAAGATGCCAATAATGATTGGGCTTAGAATACATGTCAGTAATTACTAGACTTAGAATACTGATAATGATTAGACCTCTGCTGGGGATAAGATTGTAAGATGCCAATAATGATTGGACTTTGAAAAGCACGCCAGTAATCACTGGACTTTAACAATGGTGGGATAAAACATGCCAGTGAACACCAGACTTACACGATACCGATAAGATCGATATTTGAAACAATGCCAGTAATTACTAGACTTGAGACACCAATAATGATTGGATCTTGAAATAAAGAGACATACAGTTAAGACTGACCAATTAAGATTGGATTTTGAAACAATAATACATACAGTTATAACTGACCAATTATGATTGGATTTTCAAACGATGCCAGTAAACACTGGACTTTGGGTTCATACGTGACCTGATTTTCAAACAATGCCAGTAATCACTGGACTTTGGGTTCATACGTGACCTAATTTTCAAACAATGCCAGTCATCACTGGACTTTGGGTACCAATAATGATTGGATTTGAACAATGCCAGTAATCACTGGACTTTAGATACAAATAATGATTGGGTTTTCAAATGATGCCAGTAATCACTGGACTTTAGATACCAATAATGATTGGGTTTTCAAATGATGCCAGTAATCACTGGACTTTAGATACCAATAATGATTGGATTTGAAACAGAAAATACATTTATGACAGACCAATTAGGATTGGATTTAGAAACAATGTCAGTAATCACTGGACTTTTGATACTAATTATGATTGGATTTAAATAATGCCAGTAATCACTGGACTTTGAAGAGCATTGGTAATAACCGAAGACTCTAAAACCAAATAGTAATTAGAGTTCAAGCAACTCCAGTAATTACTGGACTTCACTGGGATATTAGTGATAACCAGACAAAAGGATACTGAAAGCAGCAAACTTAAAGGTGTCAATGACGATTGAACTTGCAAACAGTGGTATTAGTAATAACTACACCTCACAAGAATACTGGTAATAACCAAATAAGCAAATATTAAAGGGAACTAGTAGCAACTAGAAATCAATGGAATACTAGTGATAACCAGACAAGCAGCATCAATAAAGATTAAATCCGTGACAAGTGTCAATCAACAAATGGAAATTCACCAGAGATTGCTAGTAACGACTAAACTTCCTGGGGATACAGACAACAACCTCAGTTCGACAAAATTCCAGTAATAACCGGACTTAGACAGGAGACGGGTCACAACCAACGATCTCAAAAAAAGTGCCAAGTATGATTGGGTTAGGAAAGAAATCAGTGACAACCGCAGATTTTAACAAAAATACCATTCATAACTGGACTTTACTGAGGATCTCATAAAAAAGATGCAGGTTGGTTGCTTTATGAGCAAATTTTCTCAAATAAAGAGAATAACCATCAGAGTCTTCATCAATTTTCTCAAAGAGATGCCATTTGACAGAAGCAAACCGGATACAGGATTTACCTAGGAATCGTCTCTTGCAATAAAATCCTAGTAAAGAGGGTAACTCAAATAAAGAGAAACCACTTGTAAGGTCTTCAACAAAATCCTTCTGACAAACTTCGAGGGGAGTACCCATTGTAATTACAACAGGTTAAATGACACCAAGGTGAGATAAGCTTCTTGGGAGAGACTGCCACTTATCATCACAAAAGATATCAGTGACAAAACAAACTTCTCAAAGAGTCTGCCACTAGTTAAGTATAAATTCCAAGGAGATGCTGTTACGACAACACTGCTGGAGAAAAGATTTTGTCTTCAATGAGGATCTGTAAAAGATTTTTCCTGTAAGACACCGTGCAAAATAAATGCACGTTCAAACTAGGTTCGGCGACCTAATTTGGCTCAAAAGCAACACCCGCCAGGAACCAAAGTTCAATCTAGGAACAAACTAGAAAGAAATGGTCAAACAAGACTCCAACCATTGAGGAATGAACTCAAATAGGGTTTATCTTATCGAAACATAGAAAAGATAATTGAACCAACCATCATCCACGAGAATCAAACTGTGTGGGGAATTTTGAAAGGATGGGAACTTTATGCCTAAAGGTGATGACCCTATTGGAAAGAATAGACAAACCCAGTCACTTGGGGAGATAAGCGCCAAAGTGAACACAATAGGTAAACACCATAATGGTAGCAAAATGCTCGGATGCCATGCATATGTATGAATGCATGTATGCCATGTTTATGCTTATGCTTATGCTGACAAAACAGACAAAGGAAAGCAAGACTGGAGATGAAATAAATATCTCAACAAGGATACCCAGCCAACCTCATCAGATTGGACCATCACTAGGGATAAACATGTAGAATCAACAGTTCTACTTCAAGGTTAGAACCTTCTCTGGGGGAACAGAATATTCCACTTGGAGCATAGCATCATGACTTCACTAGGATTGCCATCATGAGCTTGATTTCCTTGTTAAAGGAGGAGATCGATGGGTAACTTCCAAGATCAACTGAATTAACAACTTACTGGGGAGCGGGCAAAAGATATCATAAGAACTAAGTAGTTCTGCACTCTAATTGCATATTGATCATCATGAAGGAGCAATGACTCTTGCAACAAAAAATCTTCAAATCTTCTCTGCCCCAGATTACATAGTCTAAGGAAGAAAATACCAAGAGGATTTTATAGAAGAATTGGCATACAAAATGCTTCAATATTTTCAAACTCTTGAAGAGATTCACAAATCTCGACGTAACTGTCCCAGTTTAACTGCATTTGCACAACAAAGTCTTCGGACTTGTCCTTCAAACTGTGGGAGTAACAACTGGGAAACAAACCTGCCCCTGCTAGCTGGTTGATATGTGAAAGAGTTACCCCAGACCAACTGACCTTTGAGAGATTTGTCTAATCTCGACCTAATTGCTTCTGATTAACTGGTCTTCGAGAGATTTGTCTAATCTCGACCTGATTGTTTCTGATTAATTATATTCGCAATACAAAGTCCTCGGACTACGGTAGTAACAACTGGTGAACAAATTTGCCCCTATTGGTGGGTCATTGGAGTCCAAACTTGTCATAAGATGACCTCAAGAAGGCTTGCCCCAATATTTTGATCTTTGAAGAGTTCTGCGCCTAATTCATCAACTCAAGGGATAGTTAATTGACAAATCTTCCAAATTGGTTGCCTCAGGCTGAGCTTCCTTTATCAAGTCAAACTCCCTAGCTGGTTTCATTTGCTGGGATTCCTTTGATATTGAGTTGTCTTGCAAACAGTATTGTTCATTAAAAATTGGCAATTTTAATGCAACATTCATGCAAGCTTTTGAAATCAAAGTTTATTGCTAAAACACAGTGGAGTGATTAAATGATCAAAATGAAGTGGATCTAGTCATTTACGGAATGACAGATGAAGTGATCAACACAAACAAATAGCAAAGATCATTAGGAGTCAGGTTATCCAACCTTTCTGTAGTATGCTTTCAAAACAACCTTACCTCAATTAGGTCTTTTAAAGGTTGTAACGTGGCTTGGTTCACGGCTCATGAAACAAAGGATAAAGGCTCAAAGTTTGTTTGTACCTACCCAATCTCCATGATGAAGTCCAATCCTACGCTCAGTTAAATCAAGCTATACATTAAAGTTCATATAGGATAGGAATTGAACTGATGATCGTTGGTGATGGTTCGGACACCTAGGGCAGTCATTACTCCCTTACAACATCCAGTTGTTTTTACCATCTTGGGCTTTCAGAGTGGAAGCTTAAGGTCAACTTTTTTTTGGTTGTCATACAAGCCTTTTTGTATAAGACCAAGTCATGAGCTTCCCATCTTTCTTAGCTTTTTCCTTGAAAGGGACTCGGCTCATACTTCTAGGCTCGAAGTGGTTGACTAGGGATTAACTCCTTATTTCTCCAGTGTTTGGGAAATGAAACAATGCCTTACATCATCGGCAAAGTTTAATTGAAAGTATACCAACAACAGTTATGGGTATAACATTTTCGTCATCCTCCCCAATCTTTGGTTAAACAACGGTTTGATAATGATGAGTGGATGGAAAAAGATATATTTTGGCTTTTATGACGATAAAAGAAAATAAGTGGATACGAATGGACTGACCCAAGGATGCATAAACATTTCATTAATCTTGCCAATTTCAAAAAAAACAAAGCTTACAAGCATACATAAAGTCAAAGAGCAAGGAAAATACAACTAAATATATAAAAAAATAGCCAGCTTTGGCGAATTGACTTCGACAGCCTTCAATTTCTGGGTCTAGACAGGGGAACATCTCCATCACTGATTACTTGCTCCTTCGGGTACAGAGCCTTGAGAGGCTTCATAGGTCCTTTGTCTTTGGATTCAAGAATCGAGACATTAGCATTTGGCTTACCTTCTTGAGGTTTCAGCAGTCCCAAGCTTTTCAATCTCAGCTGGAAACCTTTGTATTCTTCAACTGGATGTCCCAGTGTCCTAGTATGGTAGTCACATCAGGCATTGGCGTCAAAGCCTGGTGGATATGGAGGGATCACATGATCTATCTCCTTTGGCATTATCAATCCACTTTTTGGCAATGGCATTGGCAACGGAATGAAATGCCTTTCTGGCTTCCTAGGCCATTGTTAAGTGTGTTGACGCGGCTGACGGCGGTCTGACCGTTGATGCTGAGGAGGTTCTTGAGTTGGAAGAACCACAGGAGATGACGAAGTGATAACTTCACTGGATGCAACAGGGTAAGAATGCCCATCTTTCATCATCAAGTTCTGCAAAGTCTCCAAGAGCCAATTCATCCGACCTTTGAGAACCCTGATCTCCCCCTTCAAGGCTTCTTGACCTTTCAAAAGCTCGTTCATCGTTGTTGTTTGTCTAGAGTGCATGCTAGGTATCCCTCTAGAGATAGAAGAAGAAGAGACTCAAGGCTGAGAAATGCAAGTGAGATGTGAATGTGACGACATGCGCATGTAATGCAAATACAAGTCAGATGGTTTCAAGGAACTCAAAGGCAAGTTGCAAACATTTTGGAAAACTGAAAAGTTTCTCTTTTTTAAAAAAAAAACCATGAGCATGGAATGACTGTCTGAGTTCCTTGAAACCAAAAGGTTATTCATGAATGCATGAACGTATGGATGGATGTATGCGCAAACACACATATACAGATATTCACAAATATGCACATATATACAGGCAAGCAAATGAGGGCCTAGGTTTGAAGATCACGAGCATGGAGCTATGGCCTACCCATCCCAAAAGGTGTGTACTATGGGTTTTCACTCTGTAGAACAGGGTTCTAAAAAGTTCCCAGAGTCATCGATAAATCTTTCAGATATTATCGGCCTACACGACTACTCGTGCGGGTTAATAATATCTTCAGGATAAACTCGTCTGAGTGTAGTATCACATGACAACCATCACAGGTCTACACCTAGATGATCATTGCACTACGTCCTAAAAAGCCCAAGTGGAGTGAAAGGGTAACTAAAGGTCCTCAGTATCACGGACTCCCAGGTCAGAAAGAGTGACATCAATACAACTACTCGTATCAGACATCAATAATCCCAAAGGGGCCTCCACTAAGCGTGGTCATCATATGCCAAACATGTTAGGACTACTCCCAACAGCCGACTATTTATCACACCACAATCCTATCATATGTGTGCTCAAGTCCGGGTTAGGACTTATCTCACCACTCAAGGTAACAACCCTGCACACAGAAAAACCCAAGCACAACAGGTATATATACAGATATAAATATGTAAAGATATACAAGCAAGCAAACATATAACAAACACAAACAAGGTAGGCTTAACCCTCTTGGGAATTCTTTCCCCGGTGAAGTCGCCATTTCTGTTGCGATGAGAATCGGATATCAAGCTATTAATTAACTTTAATCACACATCTTTGAAATTCACCATCGAGCTTTGATTTATCCAAAGGAAAGGGTAAAGAACGAAGAAAACCCTAATAGCGCTATGTGAAGACACAACTAAGAGATCTAAGGTTCGGGGGTTGGTTATACCTAGGGAAGGTGTTAGCATCCTAGATATCTGTAGTACTCTACAGGAACCTCTTGTTAGTATTGTGTTATGTTATGTTTTCTTATTAAAGATAATGTGTTAAGGCTAAGGTAAAGACCTATGGTGAAGACCAAGGTGCTAAAGGTAAAGACCTAAGGGTATATACACTAAGCATGCTCGCCAAGACGTTGCATCTCGTGCCTACGTATCCTAACTAGGATGGAATCAGAGCATTCGTACTTCACCTCACTAAGGGGGGGAACCATTGACTATGGTCAAAATTCCAAGGGGAATGAGTATGATACTCATATAGAGTTAAAGAACTCTCTAAGTCTAAGTTGAAGGGGTAAATCTAATAGATTGACTTTGAACAAAGTCAAAAGGGAAGTGAATACTCATGATGATGAGAATCACATAGAGTTTAAGAACTCCATCCTAATTCTAAGTTAAAAGGGTTGAATGGCTCTAATCAAGCCAAAGGGAAATGGAACATCATTATGATGATGCTCACATAGAGTTAAAGAACTCTAGGTGAATCCTAAGTTGTAAGGTAAATGGCTCTAATGAGGCCAAAGAGGGGAGTAAACATCTATGATGATAGTATTTACAAGAGGGGTAAGGATCCTAGACTAGGTCAATGAGAGGTGGCTGATGAGGCCAAGGGAAGGGATGGCTCTAATGAGGCCAAAAGGAGATGATGGCTCTAATGAGGCCAAGAGGTAATGAGCTATCTATGACATTAAAGTCAATAGAGAGACTTTCCCTTGGAAGGAAGGGAACAAAGAGGGTTAAGGAGGAGAGCTAACAAGCTAGCCTCACTTAAAGGGATGACTTAATAAAGTTAAAGATAAAAGATAACAATGATATCCACACATGAATTTGATGATGTTGACAAACACATAAACATATCACATGGATAATGATGGTGAATGTAATGACATTCAAAGTAAGCACTTAAGATAATTTACAAGTGGCAAGTTAACACACAAGGTTATCCATTACTTGAACAAAGTAAACAACTAAAGGGAACATGATACAAGTCCATATGTGTTAATCAACTAGGTAATAACCTAGTATGGTGCTATGTTTGGACATAAGCTTGATACAAGAGGGAAAGTATCACCTAAGTTATGGAAATCCACTTTGAAGAAAGGGAAGTCTAAGCACATATGTACATGGTGTAACCTAAGTTGATGGTTTGTACATTAAGATGTTAGAAACAAGGGGAAAGAGTTCTAAGTGAAGGTAAAGACCTAGTTGAAACTTAAAGGGGATGACAAAAATTTACAAACTTAAACATATAAACATATATACTTAAAAGTGTACCCAATTCAAACTAGACAAAGGTGCAAGTTCAAGTTAAGCTCAAGGGTCTAAACATATTAAGACAAGTTGTAAAATTCCTAAAAATGTAAGGGAAACTAAATGGTACAACCAAAGAAGTGAAAACCTGTCCTAAGCAAACCCTTAAAACCCTATACTTGACACATGATCAAAAGCCATGAAAATAAATACTTTTGGGGAAAATTTTAATGTCATAATAAAATAGGAAAAAAAGAGTGAAAGAATGCAAAAAGAATGGGCTCAAAAGCATAAAAATTGAGAGAGTTATGGCTTGGTAAAATTGTGAAGAAAATGAAAGATAATAAGTGTTAAAAAAAAAGGAGCATGGTCCTGATGGGATTTGAACGCTCTCTCCCTTGGTCAGTGTTAAAACACTTAACCAGCTAAGCCACTTGTATGGCTTGTATAACATATGTCTCTATTAAAATAAATATGAAGCTCCTTCCTGAATGCATAGCAAAAGCAAAAGCACGCAGGAGCAAAAGGGTTGATACAAGGATCGAACCCAGGACAAGAGGATCAGAGGGCGAGGCAAGTCAAAGGTAGCGCCACTGGGGTGGCGAATACATCCAATTATAAAACTCATTCTAATAAATAATATGGGAAAATGTTTTCTGAAAACCAAAATGGCCATGGCGCCATTGTCTTCCTCCTTGAGTTCAAAGTTTCAGAAACCCTAACTCACTCATCTCTCAATGGATTTTAACATAGTAAACATGAAAATCATTCTATTTTTCCCAAGGAATCAGAATATGACCTTTAATTTCATTTATTTTCATTCTATCTCTAACTATCGTGTCTACAACAAAAAGAACCCTAATCCTAAAATCTATAATGAAATTTCATATAGCACGGATTCTAAGCAATTAATATGGGGTAAATACTCCTTACATGATGACAAACAACATGGTATATCAAATGGATGTTAATGATGACAGAATCAAAAACTTAGAAACCAAGTCATGCTTACCTATTGGAGCTGGGTACAATGCCCTCTTCCACTTGTTACAGTCACTGGTTGATGATCCACAATGCTTCTATGAACTCCCAGAAAGCTTCAACAATGGTTGGATTGCACTAGGCTGGCCTTAAACTTGATACTCGAATCCTCTTGCAAAATGGGAAACCAAAACTTGAACTCCAAGAAAATGGAGTTACAGTCACCAACTAGGGCTTGGAATAGTTCAGGTGGTATTAATGGAAGGTGATGGAAGGCTTGGATTGGATTGAAGAGGTCAGAATGGAGGTTTGATGGAGTTTATGCAAAAAGTCAACACTTTCAAAGGTAGAGAGTTGACTTTCTGATTTATGGTGTTTTGGATGATTATGAGGGTTTGAACAAGTTCAATGGATATTTTGTGGTTTGTATGGATGGTTTGTTTGAAGGTTTTGTGGCTGGAACTGATTGTACGAGTGTTTGTGCAAATGAGAGGTTTCTTGCTCCAAAGGGTGACTTAATGCAAGAAATAATTTCTCTCACTTTGCTCCAATTTTTCCGGCTTCTTGTTGTGTGTTTTGAAGTGTGATGGGATGCCTTATTTATAGGCAAAAGGGAGGGAGAGATCAGATTACAGAGATGCAATTGATTTGGTTTTGGTTTGGACTTGGTTTGGTTGAAATGTAAGGGTAGCTGCCAAGATGTTTCAAGAGTTCCAAGGCATTGTACTGTCCTCTTCTAGAGTTGTTGGGAAGCTCAGACACTTGCTTCTATGCAAAGCAAAAGTTTTGGTGCAGAAGTAACAATTTGGGAGCTCAAGATCACACTTTATGCAAAAGTCATGCTTTTCTAAAATGGTAGTAAACCCTTTATGCCATAAATGGAGTTATCTCATGGTTAATGCTTCAATTTGATGGACAAAGCTCCCAATTTTCGTGTAATCTTCTTAACAAATGAAGATTTGCAAGTAAACCATTCTGAAATGCAAGATTATGTAGCCAAGAGTAGGTTTTGCTTCAAGTGCATCAAGTTGAAAGCATGGAAAATCAAGTTTCATGGGCCTAACTTCATGTTTTCGAAACTCACAGCTCACACATTGGATTGGGGTGTTCTAAAACTTTTTGGAAAGCCCCAAGTATGCTCTACAATGTTCATGTTCACTCCAAGTCTTGAATCCAAAGGGATCATGATGAAAAATGTGGTTGAAGTTGGCTGTAAATTAGGGCAAAAAAGGTGAAATTTCACTAAGTCCTAACTTGACTTAAACTTCCAAGCCTTATAACTTAAAAATCAAGCCTCTTTTGAGGAATGACCCTCTAATACATTTTAAAGTTCATAATGAGAGCTTCAATTGAGCTTTGGATCACAAAAAATGGATGTGTGGTTTGAAGGTTATAACTCTTCAAAGTTCACACAAGGACTAGGCTCTTTCCACACTTATAAAAAATTCAATCATCCAACTTTATCCTTTTTACAAGAAACCTCTTAAATCTTGATTTCTCATGCTCCAATTCAAATATCAAACATGTCTAGATGGAATATGACTTGAATACTTCATTTTGGACCAAAAACCCTAAAAGTCAGAGGGTTGACTTTTCAGTCAAAATCCTAATTTCCATAGGAATTCAACTGGGTGATCCTTGTTAATATTGCTTTCTCAAACCCCTCAAACACCATAGGTGTCTTCCAAGAATATATATGAACATATGGAATCATGTCCCAAGACTTGGGATCATGCCTTGATCAAAAGTCAAAGGCATGGTTGACTTTTCCTGATAAAACCCTAATTTTGGACCAGATGAACTTGAGGTTCATTGCACTTGTGGTAGGAGCCAAACACACTTGATTTCTTGATGAATAATGTCCCTTGAAGGTATGCAAGCTCAATTGTTTGATGAATCACTCAAGACCTTGACTGATCACACCAAGATTTCCTAGTAATTCTTCAGGTCAAAACCCTAATTTCACAACTCCTGATTTTATGGTTTCTCTTTGATTTCTCTTGATCCAATTACATGAGATCATGGGATATGATTTGAAAATCTCATGATTAGCCCTCAAGACCAAAGGTTGAGCTTTTGGAGCCTCAGATGACTTTCTTGTCCAGATGAATTCAAACACCTTTCTTGACCATGTAGTGAACACTTGGGATGGATGTATTGAGCCAAGAAGTGTCTTAGGAGACCTTAAAAAGTATGAGAGCTTGGCCTGTTGCCCTTGTACTCTTCTGATACAAAGCCTTAGATTTCAAATAAAAGAACAAACTAGCAAAATATGATGGTTAGTTGACAATGCATAAATGATTGAACCCTAATGTAAATGCAAGATGTCATGGCATCTAAGGGGTAAAATTTGGGGTATGACAACAACGAATCAATTTTCTTCCATTGCAACGAATCAGCTACATGGCGAATGTTTCCATCACGAGTCATTTCATCTACATGCCATCTAAGATTCTTTGTGTCGGTCGAATTAGCAAAAAGTCTCTTAAATCGTGAAATTATTGGCAAGTACCATAACACTTTAGCAAGAGGATGCTTCCTACTAACATTGTCATAGTCATTGTTATGACCATTGTTGGCCTTCAGCTTGTAACACGACACACCACATTTCAGACATTGATACAAGTCTTCATACTCTTTTCGGTATAATATGCATTCATTAGGGCAAGCATGTATTTTGATATACTCCAGACCCATTGGACACAATATCTTCTTGGCCTCATAGCAACGATCCGGAAATTTGTTATCTTCTAGTAACATTTGCATTAGCAATTCAAGTAATTTCATGAAAATTTTATCCGACCATCCATTTTTTGCCTTCAGATTAAACAAGTTTAACACCGCTGACAATCATGTAAAATCTGTGCATCCCCTATATAAAGGGGTGTCTTTATCACTACATAAAGTATCATAAATATGAACATTCTTAATAGAAGATTTCCCAATATCACAGAACATATCCTCTAGTTGATATTCCATATATTCATCTTCATCCACTCTTTGACTTTGTGACGCTCGACTTTCCTCTTTATCCACCTCACCATGCCACGTCCATATTATATAATTTTGACATATACCATCACAACAAAGGTGATGGAATATTTCTTTCTTTGTTCCCTTTTTGATATTCGCACAAACAACACAAGGACAATAAAATATACCATTATTGTCGGGAAGATGTTTATCAGCGTATTCAAGAAATTCAAGAACTCTGTTCTTATAAACCGGACCTAATCTATCGGCTTTCATCCAACTACGATCCCTAACAACTTCTGAAATTTATACACGTATAATAATGTGAATGACACACCAAAATCTAATCCAAAAACTTATACAAATGCACATGCAAATCTAAACCTAAATCATATGAAACATGTACTCTCATACTGACTTGAGCATATACAACATAAACAAAGAAAAAAGGAATGAAGATGTTGAAGAATACCGTACTTCAAAGCTGAAGAATCTTATGCACCTAAGGAATGAAGATGTTGAAGAGTACCGTACTTCGGAGCTGAAGAATCAAATGAATGAAGAGGGTGAATATTTGAGCATATACAACATAAACTAAGAAAAAAGTAATGAAGATGTTGAAGACTACCGTACTTCAAAGTTGAAGAATCAAATGAACAAAGAGGGCGAAGATTTGAGCTACAAATGAATGCATACGAAGAGGGTAAAGATTACGCCGCCGTTGTCGTCTCTGTCTCGCTTGTTCAACTAGGGCGTCTTATGATAGAAATACAGAATAATTTTTGTTTTAATTTATCAGTAAACCCTTTAATCACGGTTGGACAACCTAACTGTAGTGGAATTGTAAGTCCTCTCACAACAGTTGGTTTACTTCACCGTTGTAAAGTCATTTATAATTTATTTTTTAAATAATGAACTTAAGTCCTCTAACAACGGTTGGTTTACTTCACCGTTGTAAAGTCATTTATAATTTATTTTTTAAATAATGAACTTAAGTCCTCTAACAACGGTTGGTTTACTTCACCGTTGTAAAATCATTTAAAATTTATTTTTTAAATAATGGACTTAAGTGACACACGCTTAATGTACTCTAAAAAATGGAAAACATTTAGTTGTTGGGAATTGAAGCTTGCTACACATCATTTATTACTATGGTGTTTTAAGACAACCGTCATTACATTACTATTTATAAATCCAGCTACTCATTGGGCGCGGAAATTTTAACATATTACAATGGTGTATATGAATCTGTTGTAAACCTGGCTAGTTGTTTGCGCGTTTTCTAGTAGTGTGGGAATGTTGTTTCTTTGATTGTATAGGCAAAATGGATAGCAAGATGTCTGGAACATGTTGTGTGACATCTTGGCATGCGTGCTATACTAGTTGGATTCTCATACACTTAGTAATGCTCACTTATTGAAGACAATGTTGAATGAAACTGATACGATTTTTGATGGAGAAATGTTGGAGCTTTGTCACCTTAACTTGTTGCTGCTGCTACGGCAAGTTTATGGTATGTGCTCTTGGGTTCTTGTTATCTTGTACTTGTGCCCATACGGGGCTGGTGTTTTTTATCCCTTGCCCAATTTGAGAAAATTAACGGGAGATGATGATATGATAATACTCAAGAAAGGATGTTACTTTAATCTGGTGTTCATAGCTAGTTGTGTGTTGTTGTTATTTGAAGAATGATTGAGAGAATGTGTATTGTTGTTGTTGTTATCTGAAGAATGACTAGGTTGTTTTATTGATGGTGGTTCTATGTCATTTGTCTCTTTTTAGCCAACAAGGGCATACTTCTCATAATCTTTGTCTCTCTTTGTCTCTAGTGCACTAGCTATGGTGAAATCTTGAAGAAGTGTTTAATCTGTGCTTTGCCTAAAAAATTACCAAAGGGGAATGTTGTTTCTTTGATTGTATAGGAAAGATGGATAACAATATGTCTCGGACCTATTTGCGTGCGTGTTATACTAGTTGGACTCTCATACACTTAATAATGCTCAATTATTGAAGACAATGTTGAATGAAACTGATGCGATTTTTTATGGAGAAATGTTGGAGCTTAGTCACCTTAACTTATTGTTACTGCTATTGCAAGTTTATGGTATGTGTTATTGGGTTCTTGTTATCTTGTACTTGTGCCCATACGGGCTGTTTTTTTGTTACCCTTTGCCCAATTTGAGAAAATTAGGGGGAGATGATGATATGATGATACTCAAGAATGATTGGGTTGTTCATAAGTATTTTTGTGTTGCTGTTATCTAAAAATTGATTGGGAGAATGTGCATTGTTGTTGCTGTTATCTGAAGAATGATTGGGTTGTTTGATTGATGGTGCTCCTATGTCATTTGTCTCTTTTTAGCAAACAAGGGCATACTTCTAATACTCTTTGTCTCTCTTTGTCTTTGGTGCACTAGTTGTGGTGCAATCTTGAAGAAATGTCTAATTTGTACTTTGCCTAAAAAATAGCCAAATGGGAATGTTGTTTATTTGATTGTATAGGAAAAATGGATAATAAGATGTTTGGAACATGTTATGTGACACCTTGGTGTGCGTGCTATACTAGTAGGTTTCTCATACACTTTGTATTTGTTTTAAGCTTTTTCAAGTCCAAGTTTCAACTGTAGTTGATTTGAAAGTAAGATTTAGATTAATTAAGAAGATTTGGAAGATTGGATTTTCATTGAAGAAGAAACCTAATCAGATGATGATAAAGACATGTTAATTTTGTTTCATCAGAAGTTATTCTTGCTTTCTGTTCTGATGTTCTAGCTTAAGTCTCAATGTTCTGGATTTCTGTTCAACACATATGCTCATGGTTTTTGTTGATAGTGAAATTCTGGTATCAGATATGTGATGTTAAGTGAGATGTCACAACATCAATATCTGCTATATGAACAAGACAATAAAAGTAACAGCACTTGAAAGTAATAAATAAACACAGAGAATTGTTCACCCAGTTCGGTCTAACAACCTACGTCTGGGGGCTACCAAGCCAGGGAGGAAATTCACTATCAGTAGTATTAATTCATAGACACTACAGTCAACACACCAGTTGACAATCTACTCACTTAATAACTACCCAATGACACTTCTACCTAAGACACTCTTAGATATGAGACACTTCTCACTCCCCCTCAATCACAGCAGTGACAACAATTGAATGATTACAAAGTAGAGAAGAACACTCTTCAAAGACACACCTTGATCTTGCTTAAAATCTTCAATCAAGAACAATACACTCGTGCTTAAAAGCTTAGAGTGGACAAATTACAACTCAAATAAACAGTCCAATTCCAAACATCAAAGAGATGGGTGAATGGCTCACAATTAATAAAACACGAAGAGAGACTTAGACCCTAACACAAGTAACACAACTCTTAGAATCACACTTCTCTCTCTTTCAAGTAGGGTTGATACGCCTTTAAAAAGAACAATCTTCATGGGCTTGGGCAGAATAAAATCTCAGATTTGAATTAACAATAAAGCAGGTTTATTCTCCAAATCTCTTTCCCCTAAATTAGTAACAAATTGATTCTTCAAAACAGTAGAAAAAGATTGCTTCACATAAATAAAATACTCTAGGATTGTCGCAATAATCAGAACACAAATCACACTGAAGATTGCTAAAATAGCACACCACACAAAACAACACATTTTGAACAGAATGTATAATGTTCTGTCATCAAATGTTAGAACATCTGCCTTGACATCACAAACACAAAACAACTGCAGCACATGCAGAATGATAGAAGCACATGTTAAGACATCAGACATGACATCTTGAACAAACACATTGTTTTACCAAAATTGCTGCCAATAACAGAACTAACAATCTCCCCCTTTGGCTAATTTTGGCTAAAACAATATCAGCACATATCAGAGATACCTGCAGCAGACACACACACATAACACTATCATTCAGCAGCTGTACACCAATCAAAACACAAACTCCCCCTCAAGCCAAGAAACCAGCAACAACCAGAAATCCAACTACTTCAAAGAGAACATCAGAACATCACAGAGAACATCCACTCCACTCCCTACAGCATAACAGCAAAGCCCAAAGAGTTATGAAAGAAGTCAAGTCAGTACCAAGAACTCACCCTCTCTACTCACAGTTAGTCATACTAGCTACCAGTCAGTCAACTTAGCTCTCCCTTGTTAGCCACAGAATGTCAAGACAAGTCATGGAACATCCAAACAAAATAATCATATAGGAAACAATATCCAAGATGTTCAGATTACATAGCAAACACCCAAGGTGCAAAACAAAAACTAATAACAGCAACACCATCAACAGAACACAGCAGAGTGCCAGAACCAAGTCATTCATCAGTCTCCTCACTGGAGGCACCAGCTTCCTCTTCTCCCTCATCATCAACCTGTTCCAAAATTTTGATCAAGGCTTCTAATTTCAGCTTCGTAGCAGTATTTATGCTGATCACTATTTCCATCTCCTTGCAAGTAGCCTTCAACTCACTGATTAACTCACCTTTGGTGGTATTCTTGTTGCAAACAGTTGCAGATGTTGAAACAATATCAGGAACATGTTGTCCTACAAAGAGTTTGGAGTGAAGAGAAAAAAAAACTCCCTTTTGCAAGCAATATATGTAGCAGCCAAGATCCTAGGATGTTGATTCACAATAATTCCACAGATTAAGGATGGAAAAGTAATTGGAAACTTCACAGCCATTGTTCCAGCGTGTTTGACTGTTTGATCAAAAATATAAGAACCATAATCAAAGTCCTTCTTGGTTCCAACTGCAAAGATAAACTTTCCCAACCCAACAGAAATTGTAGTCTTATGGTTGGTAGGAACCCAGTTAGCAGGTCCAATCCTATGCAGTATAACATACTTAACACTCAAAAGACCAGCAGCCAATTTTCCCTTCAAAGGCCATGCAGTAATTTGATTTACAGTAATCTCATTGCAAATCTGATTGTCAGTGACCTCCAGCTCACTCTCTGCTTGTTCACTCCTTCCCAAGTACCTGTTAATAACAGTAGGAGAAAACTCAATACACCTACCTCTTACATAAACCTTTCTAAAATCCATACTCCTGCTATCAGTAATGTCTTCAGGGATGTTCACAATGAACTCCTTGATAAGCATATCATAACATTTAAAAAAACTAGACACGGTCTTCATTAATCCAGCATAATTGATCAATTCCATAATCTCCTTCATCTCAAGAGCATCTCTACCTAGCTCTCTCTCCATCGCAACCCATCTTTGATAAACATACTTCCATTTTTGCACACTAACAACAGAATGAAAAGAAACATTATCTAGTGGAGCATCAGGAACTTTATCAGCAGTTCTACTCACAACAGGCTTTTTCACATGAGTGATGTCCTGGACATCATCTTCAACATCATAGTCTGAGTCAGACTCAATCCTAATCTTCCTCTTTTTGGAGGAGGTAGCTACCTTGATCCAAGATTTTGGAGGACCTACAATTGTAGTCCTTTTCTTACTCCTGACCACATTCTCTTATGGAGATGAGTCCATAGATTTTCCTTTTATAGCCTTCATTCTTTCTGCTATACCCGAATGCACATTAACAATCAGGTCATTATCAGACGAATCCTACACATCCATGATCGCGTCCGCAAGCGCACGGATTTATCGAAGTAATATAAAAGATTGTCGAACCACAGAGACCAATATCAACCTATCGTTATCTATCGTCGCTTTGTAAAGCTAAGGCTAAAGATAATTGATTAAAGGGAAACTAGAACTAAGACAGAAAATAAAAGAAGGAACAAATAATAGAAAACGGAGAGACTGGAATATGGATTCCGCGTTCCTAAAGGACTCTGAAGAATTCGGGTGCTAATAAATACTAAGTCCTAGTTTCGAAGGATAAATTAGTTTAAAAGTCTTCAACTCACACTCTCGTGGTCTTGCCTACAACTATATTCCTAAATCCTATTGAGCGCTCTCGCTGTTTCAATTTGAGTTAGAAATACCTTTTGAAAACCAATAACATCCTAAACGCGTCCAAAGCGCTCTCGCTGTGTTTAGATTTGTTGCCTAATTTCTACTATCCGGTTCGCTCCTCACGCTCTCGCGGATCTCAGCTCAAACCTTAATATGCTTCTCACTCTCATGACAAAGCAATGTTAAATAACATCTCACTCTCATGACAATGTTATTTAAATTACGCATAGAAATTAAGACCAAAACAGAATAGTAATCATAAAATCGCGCCTAAAGTTTCTACGGAGTCCCGTCGGTAACGACGGTCCTCATACGCCAGACCCAAAATAATTAGCTAGACATGGACAAGAAATTAAATATGCAAATACGATAAATAACTAAAGACAGGAACATAATTTGGAAATTAAATAAGAAGACAGTAAAATAAATAATACTAAATAAAACCTGGAATTAAATTATGTTGGAATAATACATTAAGTCTTGACATCTTGAAAGCGATTGCAGGAAAACAAAATACGGAAAATGAAATCCTAAAACTAATGGTGTGGTAGTTCCTCAATGTGAGAAACTACCACTTTTACATGGTGAGTTTTCTGCCTAAAAACTAAGAATGAAATGAGCAGAGCTTCCGCGCATAAAAACTTCCCCCCCTCTAAAAGCTACGAAGACACCCATTTATAGAGGGAGGTTTCCTCTGTAACTTCCATCAAACATGCACTGAGTAGTGGAGTGTTGGAGAAAGTGAGAGTAAAAATAGGGAAAGTGGATGACTCAGTGGCTTGACTTCGTGTGCTTCTGTTTCCACGTTCTGCAGATTATAGCTTTGGCCGTGTTACGCTCGTCATGCCCTGTTACGGGCGTTTTCCTTCATAATTCATCGTGTTACGGTCGTAATGGAGTTGTTACGGTCGTAATGCTTGGAAAAGGCGCGTTACGGTCGTAATGGAGGTGTGACGACCGTCACACCCACAAAATTCAGTCTTCTGCATATTTCTTTCGTTCCTTTTCTGTTTTCTATATTTTGGTGCCATGACGGTCGTAATGGAGGTGTTACGGTCGTAACACCTTCTTAACTTTTCCAAAAATGTAGATCTTTCCGTTAGCTTTCTAACGCTTCGAACGGGGCGTCATTCCGATTTACGGTTCAAGAGTTATGGCCATTTTCGTCAGACAACTCCTTGTATGCAGATTTGTTCCATTTCTTCTATTTTTCGCCTGATTTGCTTCCTTTCTTTGCATACAACTCTTAAATGGTTGAATACCTGGAAATAAACAAAATAAACAAAATACCAACGTAATATGGTGCAAATGCAAATCAAAACGACTACAAAATATGCATTAATCAAGTCAAATAAACGATGTATTTTCACGTCATCAAACTCTCCCACACTTAAATCTTTGCTTGTCCTCAAGCAAAACATGACTCGTACGAAAAATAATGCATACGGATACTCATCCTAGGCTACCAACTCTACTTCGGTTAAGTTTGTGAAGATAGGTACTTGCTCTCACACTAAGGATATCGTAACAACGCAATTCCGCTTTTGCGGTCATTAGCCTCCCTCCCATCCAAACCAATCTGAATCATGTCGTTATACTTAAGTCTAACTCACTCATCCTCCTTTCATCCCTATTCATTCTGGTGCAATCACATTAAGCCCGTTATCCTCTCACACTCATGGTAGGATAGCCTGTTAGTGACTATGATCTCATTATCATCAAATTTTCATCTTTTGCCCATAATAAAATAAAGAAGTTTACACCGTTGGGCTAAATGATCGAGTGAGGATCACCTAACTTAGAAGGAACATTTCTTTTCATTCATTCATTTTTTTTTTTCTTAATTCTTTTCAAGCTTGAGATCATACACTTATTTGCATCGGCTTCCTACTTAGTGTGTGCTTAGGATGGTGCTGACTGCTAAATAAACTAATCAGGGACTACTAAAGGGGTAAGAACTTAAGGCTATGGCATAACAAGTACTCAAATTGATTTCCATAATTGGGAGACTAACGGTGTTAAAACGATACCGATCTTGCGGAATTTTCCCGAGTCTCACAATCTAACCTTAATTTTGTCTGTAGCCTAAGGTTTTCAAAAGAAACACTATTTTTGCAATTCAGAATTTTTCAAATTATTTGGTGTGGCTTAAGGAAGTGGTGAATCGATAAACACAAAAATCGCATATAAAGACTTGACAGCACATGCAAAGACGCAACTAAACAGAAAAGATTTTAAAAATTTTAAAATCATGCTAAAAAATAGTAAATCTAACTAGAAAGCGGTAAAAATAACTAGAAAGCGGTAAAAATGAAAGCGATAGAGTTCCTAAACTCTCCCACACTTAAACCAAACATTGTCCTCAATGTTTTGATAAAAGGTGGTAAAGGAAGGATAGAACCTGTATGAATGTCTTTGTTTGTCTGCTGAAACTTCACTTTCCTGAAGCCGCTCATCATATCGCCTACTTCCGAAGGGAGTACTCATCATCGGTGTCACCACCAGCAGCGACATTCGTAGGAATGTGCGTGGCCACCAACTCATCTTAAGGGATTGTCATCTAGAGCTATTTCGCCTAAAAGTAGCTGAGACGTGACAGACGATACAATTCTTTATTTCCTGCAAACAAAAACAATAAAAGGAAACTATTAAATTAAATACTCGTGGGTTACCACCCACGAGGAGTTTTGTTTAACGTCGGTAGCTCGACGGTTAAGAGTGTCGATCTTCGGTTTCCATGGCCATTTATCAAGCCATCTCACATATCCCTCACCTTTCCTTTTCTTCCTTCTGTGGGGTGGTTCATTCTTTTGAACTTGTGGTGGTGGTTCTGGATTTATGCTAAGTATCAGCTTTTCTTGTTTAGGCTTAGTCGTTTCATCCATCACCTTAAAGTCGAATATTACCCTCTTTACACTAATGATTTCCTTAGTTTGGTCTTCAAATTTTCTCTTTTTATGCAAGACCTCAGACAAAGGTGCGTGGATAATTTTCCATGCATGCACATACGTTTTGGAATCTGCAAACTTATGCGGGAAAGGATATGGTGGGGTATATGGAGGGTGATCAACCATTCGTGCTTCATTCTCTACCACTTTGACAACCTCGTTTTTGTATGGTGTTGGTGGATTTGTCTCAATCTCTACTCTTTCCTCACCATAACTCTCATCAACCTCATTATCACTCTCCTTAGGATCTTCGAGTTGTTCTTCACTACTGGCTGTTATAACATACGCATTCTCCTCAAGGGAGGGACCTATAGGTGTCAGTGTAAGCAGTAAGGTTTGGGTCTCTAATGCCTCAGTGTGAGTCACGAGGGACTCGACCATCGTGTTCAGCCGCCTAAGGGTTTCATGATTATCGATATGTTGTCTTTTAAGTTCTTCATTCTGGATAGTTTGTGCGTCCACAAAGTGCTCCATCATAGATTCTAGTCTAGCATTGGTCGATGTTTCAATGAAATCCTCCATTAATGTTTCGAGGTTGGACTGAACGGATTCTTCCGGTTCTTCAAAATATTGAGAGTGGTAATTTGGGCGGAAATGAGATAGCGTCGCGTGGAAATCTTCCATTTGTATTTCGAGATTGGAATTGTACGATTCTTGGGGTTCCTCAAAATATTGGGAATGGTAATCATCGGGAAGATTTGGGTGCGATTCCTCAAAATTTTGGAAGTGATAGTTATAGAGGTTATTTGGGTGAGAATGGGTGAACGAAGGATTGAAATTCGCCATATGTATTTCGAGGTTGGGATTATGGTATCCTTGAGATTCCTCAAAATACTGAGAATGGGGATTGTAGAAAGAGTTTGGGTGGAGCATAGTTATAGGGATAAGAATGCCTTAGTCTATACGGTGCAACAACGGAATAACAATATTGACTGTTGGTCCCCGGCAACGGCGCCAAAAACTTGATCGCGTCCGCAAGCGCACGGATTTATCGAAGTAATATAAAAGATTGTCGAACCACAGAGACCAATATCAACCTATCGTTATCTATCGTCGCTTTGTAAAGCTAAGGCTAAAGATAATTGATTAAAGGGAAACTAGAACTAAGACAGAAAATAAAAGAAGGAACAAATAATAGAAAACGGAGAGACTGGAATATGGATTCCGCGTTCCTAAAGGACTCTGAAGAATTCGGGTGCTAATAAATACTAAATCCTAGTTTCGAAGGATAAATTAGTTTAAAAGTCTTCAACTCACACTCTCGTGGTCTTGCCTACAACTATATTCCTAAATCCTATTGAGCGCTCTCGCTGTTTCAATTTGAGTTAGAAATACCTTTTGAAAACCAATAACATCCTAAACGCGTCCAAAGCGCTCTCGCTGTGTTTAGATTTGTTGCCTAATTTCTACTATCCGGTTCGCTCCTCACGCTCTCGCGGATCTCGGCTCAAACCTTAATATGCTTCTCACTCTCATGACAAAGCAATGTTAAATAACATCTCACTCTCATGACAATGTTATTTAAATTACGCATAGAAATTAAGACCAAAACAGAATAGTAATCATAAAATCGCGCCTAAAGTTTCTACGGAGTCCCGTCGGTAATGACGGTCCTCATACGCCAGACCCAAAATAATTAGCTAGACATGGACAAGAAATTAAATATGCAAATACGATAAATAACTAAAGACAGGAACATAATTTGGAAATTAAATAAGAAGACAGTAAAATAAATAATACTAAATAAAACCTGGAATTAAATTATGCTTGGAATAATACATTAAGTCTTGACATCTTGAAAGCGATTACAGGAAAACAAAATACGGAAAATGAAATCCTAAAACTAATGGTGTGGTAGTTCCTCAATGTGAGAAACTACCACTTTTACATGGTGAGTTTTCTGCCTAAAAACTAAGAATGAAATGAGCAGAGCTTCCGCGCATAAAAACTTCCCCCCCTCTAAAAGCTACGAAGACACCCATTTATAGAGGGAGGTTTCCTCTGTAACTTCCATCAAACATGCACTGAGTAGTGGAGTGTTGGAGAAAGTGAGAGTAAAAATAGGGAAAGTGGATGACTCAGTGGCTTGACTTCGTGTGCTTCTGTTTCCACGTTCTGCAGATTATAGCTTTGGCCGTGTTACGCTCGTCATGCCCTGTTACGGGCGTTTTCCTTCATAATTCATCGTGTTACGGTCGTAATGGAGTTGTTACGGTCGTAATGCTTGGAAAAGGCGCGTTACGGTCGTAATGGAGGTGTGACGACCGTCACACCCACAAAATTCAGTCTTCTGCATATTTCTTTCGTTCCTTTTCTGTTTTCCATATTTTGGTGCCATGACGGTCGTAATGGAGGTGTTACGGTCGTAACACCTTCTTAACTTTTCCAAAAATGTAGATCTTTCCGTTAGCTTTCTAACGCTTCGAACGGGGCGTCATTCCGATTTACGGTTCAAGAGTTATGGCCATTTTCGTCAGACAACTCCTTGTATGCAGATTTGTTCCATTTCTTCTATTTTTCGCCTGATTTGCTTCCTTTCTTTGCATACAACTCTTAAATGGTTGAATACCTGGAAATAAACAAAATAAACAAAATACCAACGTAATATGGTGCAAATGCAAATCAAAACGACTACAAAATATGCATTAATCAAGTCAAATAAACGATGTATTTTCACGTCATCAATCCACCACATCAACCTTCTTCTTTCCTTTAGGACTAGGAGTACCTTCCTTAGTAGAAGATGTTTCAACATCAGCTCTAACATCAGTCTCTGCATCTTCCAGAACAGATATAGCCAACCTATGAAGATTGTCTTCTGAGTTATGTGTGTCAAAAGGACCAGCAGTTTGCCTATCATCTTGCTTAGCCTCAGAGTGAGAGGCAGAGATTTGAGCAAGTGGCCTAGATATCCCAGCCACAGAAATACCCTTCTCCAGAACCTTAGTAACAATCTTGTCTAGACTCTTATCCATAGAGTACTCTTCTTCTTCTCTTTGATTTTTATCAATTGGGGTAGAAATCCCAGGAATAGATTTTTTTCCATACAAAATACCCGTCACAACACTCCTAACTACACTATCATCATACTTTCTATACTCAGAAGAATCAGAGGATTTACCTGCAGGAGTACGTTTAGAGCTCTTCGCCTGCAATTTGCTTGGCCTTGTCCTTTTTGAATCAGAAAGAGGAATCATGGATAGAGGAGCAATGTCAAGAGCATTATCAGGGGAGACCTCTTCCGAAGAAACCCTAGATTTTGCATGCGTAGGATTCTTGGTAGTTGATTTCTTGGATGGTGATGGCGGTTGTTGAGACATTGTAAAGATCTTGCAAAGGGTGGGGTTAGGAGCATAAGGGTTTCTTTCTCTGGGAGGGAAGATGAACGAGCAGAGCAAATAAGGTGTAATACGTATGTTACGTGTGGGAGCAATATGTTGAAATGATTGCCTAAAATAGGTGGGCTGCTTTTGGAAACACAAAAGGAAATTAATGATATTTCCACAAACCAGTAAATGACTTTTAAAATTCAAAAAGATTTTCCCACACGCCTTTAATTTCTACAAGTCTTCACACATGTGGATACCAAATTTTCTTCTTAAGAATTCAAATTTACTTGCATCCACAGTCTCAGCCGATTTTCTTTTAGTGGGAACAAGTTTCAAAGTTATCACATTATCTTCCACAAGACTTCTGCTCAGGATGTCATAGTGTAATGTCATGACATCTTGCTTGACATTGTACTTAGTCAGCTTAGTCTAAGATAGGAGTTTATAAACATCCATCTTATCACCAAGGCACATCTTAGGTTCTGTCTGCTTTTGCTGAATACCCTATTTGGTCATTTCAACAACACTTTTGGATTCCATCAGGTCCAAGTGAGGTGGATCCATCCCTTTTGAAGTAGTGAGATGTTGAAACTTCTGGTGTAACATCTTACTCTTAGTTTGCTTCCCATAAACTTTTCCTTCTTCCAGCTTTAGCTTAGGTATTCCTCTGACATTTTCCAAGGAGGTGATCCTATTTATTTCTTGTTGAAGACACAGTTTACCTTTAACCCACAAGTAGCAATTGTCTAGAGATCTGACACCCTTCATGGTTACTTCACCCTTTTCATTAGTAACCAAACAATCAGATTTTGTGAAGTTGACCTTGAACCCTTCATCACACAGTTGACTGATGCTTATCAAGTTGGCTTTCAATCTTTTCACTAGCAGCACATTATCAAGATTAGGAACTCCTGAACAGTTCACCTTTCCAATCCCTTTGATTTCTCCCTTTGCTCCATCACCAAAAGTCACATAACTTGTGAAGTAAGATTTGATATCCACCAAGCAGTTCTTGTCACCTCTCATATGTCTAGAACATCCACTATCAAAATACCAATCTCCTATGGTAAAATCTCTTATAGACATGTGAGCTATCAAGCTGTTAGCAGAAGCCTTGGGAACCCATTGTTTTCCATATGTAGGAATACTTTGATTTGTTCTAGGTTGAGGATCAGCCTCAGGAAATCCATGCAATTTGAAGCAAAAAGGTTTTATGTGACCAAACCTTCCACAGTAATGACATCTCCATCTTTGAAATCCTCCTCTGAAATGGTTGGGATGTCTCCTCCCTTGAGGGTGTCTTCTCCCATGATGTTGAGGCTGTCTTCTGCCATGATGTTGAGGCACAAAATGATTAGGTCAAGAAACATGAATTTTCCCATGATGTTGAGACATCTGATGGGACATGTTATTTTTAAGTCCAGATGAACTAGCATCTGAAATGGGTTTCTTCTTATCAAATCCCAGCCCTGTCATATCTCCTGCCATCTTTCCAGCTTGAAGGATTTCATCCAAAGTGTCAGTTCCACTGTTCAACATTCTGAGAGATTTGGACATTTGATCAAGGTTGCATTTCAGCAAACTGACTTCATTTTCCAGTTCAGCCTTGTCAGCCTTTAGTTGGATTATGAGTTCCTTTTGCTTCTTCCCTTCTTGACACACTTCTTCACTTCTGATACATAGCTCTCTATATGATGTAGCTAGTTCCTCATAGGTAATCTCTCCATCACTTGAATCATCATCAGACTCACATATTCCAGTCATTGCTCTGACATGCTTGGCAGATTCATCTTCACCTTCAGTGTCTTCATCAGACCAAGTGACAAACAAACCCTTTTTCTGTTTAAGGTATGTAGGACATTCAGCTCTGATGTGACCATAACCTTCACAGCCATGGCATTGGATTCCTTTGTCATTATTAGGCTTCTCCTCTGCTTTGGTTTTCTTCATCTGATCACCTGACCTGTTGATGTCAGATGTGATGTTCTTGACATAAGGTTTATAGCTCCTGTCCCTTCTTTTCAACACCTTATTAAACTGCCTACCCTGCATCACGATTGCATTGGATAGCTCCTCCTGAGTTTCAGGACTACACTCTTTCTCACCATCTTCTGTACTAGACATCAAGGCTATACTTTTGACCTTCTTTACAGATCTGTCATTCAACCCTAATTCAAATATTTGAAGTGAACCAATCAATTCATCTACCCTCATCTGGCTGATGTCTTGAGCTTCCTCTATAGCAGTCACCTTCATATCAAATCTCTTGGGAAGAGATCTGAGAATTTTTCTTACCAGCTTCTCATCAGACATCCTCTCTCCTAGGGCACTAGAAGCATTTGACAATTCAAGTATATTCATGTGAAAATCATGAATGGTCTCTTCATCTTTCATCCTCAAACTTTCAAACTTTGTTGTTAGCAGCTGAAGTCTTGACATCTTGACCTTGGAAGTTCCTTCATGAGTTGTTTTTAGGATATCCCAAGCCTCTTTAGCCACTTCACACGTGTTGACCAGTCTGAAAATGTTCTTGTCAATACCATTAAATAAAGCATTCAAGGCCTTAGAATTCCCAAGAGTGAGTTCATCTTCTTCCTTGGTCCACTCCTCCTCAGGTTTCAACTTTGACACACCATCTTTTCCCACAATGACAGGATGTTTCTATTCTGTCAGAACAGCCTTCCAAGCCCTGCTGTCTAAATATTTCAGAAAAGCAACCATGCGAGGTTTCCAATAGTCATAATTTGATCCATCTAGAATAGGGGGTATATTCACAAATCCACCACTCTCCTTGCCCATTGCACCAGAAAGCAACAGCCCTAGATCTCACCCAGATACAGAGCAGGATGACCCGCTCTGATACCAATTGAAATTCTGGTATCAGATATGTGATGTTAAGTGAGATGTCATAACATCAATATCTGCTATATGAACAAGACAATAAAAGTAACAGCACTCGAAAGTAATAAATAAACACAGAGAATTGTTCACCCAGTTCGGTCTAACAACCTACGTCTGGGGGCTACCAAGCCAAGGAGGAAATTCACTATCAGTAGTATTAATTCATAGACACTACAGTTAATACACCAGTTGACAATCTACTCACTTAATCACTACCCAATGACACTTCTACCTAAGACACTCTTAGATATGAGACACTTCTCACTCCCCCTCAATCACAGCAGTGACAACAATTGAATGATTACAAAGTAGAGAAGAACACTCTTCAAAGACACACCTTGATCTTGCTTAAAAGCTTTAATCAAGAACAATACACTCGTGCTTAAAAGCTTAGCGTGGACAAATTACAACTCAAATAAACAGTCCAATTCCAAACATCAAAGAGATGAGTGAATGGCTCACAATTAATAAAACACGAAGAGGGACTTAAACCCTAACACAAGTAACGCAGCTCTTAGAATCACACTTCTCTCTCTTGCAAGTAGGGTTGATACGCCTTTAAAAAGAACAATCTTCATGGGCTTGGGCAGAATAAAATCTCAGATTTGAATTAACAATAAAGCAGATTTATTCTCCAAATCACTTTCCCCTAAATTAGTAACAAATTGATTCTTCAAAACATTAGAAATATATTGCTTCACATAAATAAAATACTCCATGATTTTTGCAATAATCAGAACACAAATCACACTGAAGATTGCTAAAATAGCGCAACACACAAAACAACACATTGTGAACAGAATGTATAATGTTCTGTCATCAAATGTTAGAACATCTGCCTTGACATCACAAACACAAAACAACTGCAGCACATGCAGAATGATAGAAGCACATGTTAAGACTTCAGACATGACATCTTGAACAAACACATTGTTTTACCAAAATTACTGCCAATAACAGAACTAACAAACTCCCCCTTTGGCTAATTTTGGCTAAAACAATATCAGCACATATCAGAGATACCTGCAGCAGACACACACACATAACACTATCATTCAGCAGCTGCACACCAATCAAAACACAAACTCCCCCTCAAGCCAAGAAACCAGCAACAACCAGAAATCCAACTACTTCAAAAAGAACATCAGAACATCACAGAGAACATCCACTCCACTCCCTATAGCATAACAGCAAAGCCCAAACTACTCTCCCCCTTTTTAGCGATAATTGGCCAAAGAGTTATGAAAGAAGTCAAGTCAGTACCAAGAACTCACCCTCTCTACTCACAGTTAGTCATACTAGCTACCAGTCAGTCAACTTAGCTCTCCCTTGTTAGCCACAGAATGTCAAGACAAGTCATGGAACATCCAAACAAGATAATCATATAGGAAATAATATCCAAGATGTTCAGATTACATAGAAAACACCCAAGGTGCAAAACAAAAACTAATAACAGCAACACCATCAACAGAACACAGCAGAGTGCCAGAACCAAGTCCTTCATCAGTCTCCTCACTGGAGGCACCAGCTTCCTCTTCTCCCTCATCATCAACCTGTTCCAAAATTTTGATCAAGGCTTTTAATTTCAGCTTCGTAGCAGTATTTATGCTGATCACTATTTCCAGCTCCTTGCAAGTAGCCTTCAACTCACTGATTAACTCACCTTTGGTGGTATTCTTGTTGCCAACAGTTGCAGATGTTGAAACAATATCAGGAACATGTTATCCTATAAAGAGTTTGGAGTGAAGAGACAAAAAAGACTCCCTTTTGCAAGCAATATATGTAGCAGCCAAGATCCTAGGGTGTTGATTCACAATAATTCCACAGATTAAGGATGGAAAAGCAATTGGCAACTTCACAGCCATTGTTCCAGCGTGTTTGATTGTTTGATGAAAAATATAAGAACCATAATCAAAGTCCTTCTTGGTTCCAACTGCAAAGATAAACTTTCCCAACCCAACAGAAATTGTAGTTTTATGGTTGGTAGGAACCCAGTTGGCAGCTCCAATCCTATGCAGTATAGCATACTTAACACTGAAAAGACCAGCATCCAATTTTCCCTTCAAAGGCCATGCAGTAATTTGATTTGCAGTAATCTCATTGCAAATCTGATTGTCAGTGACCTCCAGCTCACTCTCTGCTTGTTCACTCCTTCCCAAATACCTGTTAATAACAATAGGAGAAAACTCAATACACCTACCTCTTACGTAAACCTTTCTAAAATCCATACTCCTGCTATCAGTAATGTCTTCAGGGATGTTCACAATGAACTCCTTGACAAGCATATCATAACATTTAGAAAAACTAGACACAGTCTTCATTCATCCAGCATAATTGATCAATTCCATAATCTCCTTCATCTTAAGAGCATCTCTACCTAGCTCTCTCTCCATGGCAACCCTTCTTTGATAAACATACTTCCATTTTTGCACACTAACAACAGAATGAAAAGAAACATTATCTAGTGGAGCATCAGGAACTTTATCAGCAGCTCTACTCACAACAGGCTTTTTCACACGAGTGATGTCCTGGACATCATCTTCAACATCATAGTCTGAGTCAGACTCAATCCTGATCTTCCTCTTTTTGGAGGAGGTAGCTACCTTGCTCCAAGATTTTGGAGGACCTACAACTGTAGTCCTTTTGTTACTCCTAACCACATTCTCTTTTGGAGATGAGTCCACAGATTTTCCTTTTCTAGCCTTCATTCTTTCTGCTATACCCGAATGCACATTAGTAATCAGGTCTTTATCAGACAAATCCTCCACATCCACCACATCAACCTTCTTCTTTCCTTTAGGACTAGGAGTACCTTCCTTAGTAGAAAATGTTTCAACATCAGCTCTAACATCAGTCTCTGCATCTTCTAGAACAGAGATAGCCAACCTATGAAGATTGTCTTTTGAGTTATGTGTGTCAGAAGGAGTAGCAGTTTGCCTATCATCTTGCTTAGCCTCAGAGTGAGAGGCAGAGATTTGAGCAAGTGGCCTAGATATCCCAGCCACAGAAATACCCTTCTCCAGAACCTTAGTAAGAATCTTGTCTAGACTCTTATCCACAGAGTACTCTTCTTATTCTCTTTGATTTTTATCAATTGGGGTAGAAATCCCAGGAATAGATTTTTCTCCATACAAAATACCCGTCACAACACTCCTAACTACACTATCATCATACTTTCTATACTCAGAAGAATCAGAGGATTTACCTGCAGGAGTATGTTTAGAGCTCTTCGCTTGCAGTTTGCTTGGCCTTGTCCTTTTTGAATCAGAAAGAGGAATCGTGGATAGAGGAGCAATGTCAAGAGCATTATCAAGGGAGACCTCTTCCGAAGAAACCCTAGATTTTGCATGCGTAGGATTCTTGGTAGATGATTTCTTGGATGATGATGGCGGTTGTTGAGACATTGTAAAGATCTTGCAAAGGGTGGGGTTAGGAGCATAAGGGTTTCTTTCTCTGAGAGGGAAGATGAATGAGCAGAGCAAATAAGGTGTAAGACGTATGTTGCGTATGGGAGCAATATGTTGAAATGATTGCCTAAAATAGGTGGGCTGCTTTTGGAAACACAAAAGGAAATTAATGATATTTCCACAAACCAGTAAATGACTTTTAAAATTCAAAAAGATTTTCCCACACGCCTTTAATTTCTACAAGTCTTCACACATATGGATACCCAATTTTCTTCTTAAGAATTCAAATTTACTTGCATCCACAGTCTCAGCCGATTTTCTTTTAGTGGGAACAAGTTTCAAAGTTATCACATTATCTTCCACAAGACTTCTGCTCAGGATGTCATAGTGTAATGTCATGACATCTTGCTTGACATTGTACTTAGTCAGCTTAGTCTAAGATAGGAGTTTATAAACATCCATCTTATCACCAAGGTACATCTTAGGTTCTATCTGCTTTTGCTGAATACCCTGTTTGGTCATTTCAACAACACTTTTGGATTCGATCAGGTCCAAGTGAGGTGGATCCATCCCTTTTGAAGTAGTGAGATGTTGAAACTTCTGGTGTAACATCTTACTCTTAGTTTGCTTCCCATAAACTCTTCCTTCTTCCAGCTTTAGCTTAGGTATTCCTCTGACATTTTCCAAGGAGGTGATCCTATTTATTTCTTGTTGAAGACACAGTTTACCTTTATCCCACAAGTAGCAATTGTCTAGAGATCTGACACCCTTCATGGTTACTTCACCCTTTTCATTAGTAACCAAACAATCAGATTTTGTGAAGTTGACCTTGAACCCTTCATCACACAGTTGACTGATGCTTATCAAGTTAGCTTTCAATCTTTTCACTAGCAACACATTATCAAGATTAGGAACTCCTGAACAGTTCACCTTTCCAATCCCTTTGATTTCTCCCTTTGCTCCATCACCAAAAGTCACATAACTTGTGAAGTAAGATTTGATATCCACCAAGCAGTTCTTGTCACCTGTCATATGTCTAGAACATCCACTATCAAAATACCAATCTCTTATGGTAAAATCTCTTAGAGACATGTGAGCTATTAAGCTGTTAGCAGCAGCCTTGGGAACCCATTATTTTCCATTTGTAGGAATACTTTGATTTGTTCTAGGTTGAGGATCAGCCTCAAGAAATCCATGCAATTTGAAGCAAAAAGGTTTTATGTGACCAAACCTTCCACAGTAATGACATCTTCATCTTTGAAATCCTCCTCTGAAATAGTTGGGATGTCTCCTCCCTTGAGGGTGTCTTCTCCCATGATGTTGAGGATGTCTTCTGCCATGATGTTGAGGCTGTCTTCTGCCATGATGTTGAGGCACAAAATGATTAGGTCCAGAAACATGAATTTTCCCATGATGTTGAGACATCTGATGGGACATGTTATGTTTAAGTCCAGATGAACTAGCATCTGAAATGGGTTTCTTCTTATCAAATCCCAGCCCTGTCATATCTCCTGCCATCTTTCCAGCTTTAAGGATTTCATCCAAAGTGTCAGTTCCACTGTTCAACATTCTGAGAGATTTGGACATTTGATCAAGGTTGCATTTCAGCAAACTGACTTCATTTTCCAGTTCAGCCTTGTCAGCCTTTAGTTGGATTATGAGTTCCTTTTGCTTCTCCCCTTCTTGACACACTTCTTCACTTCTGATACATAGCTCTCTATATGATGCAGCTAGTTCCTCATAGGTAATCTCTCTATCACTTAAATCATCATCAGACTCACATATTCCAGTCATTGCTCTGACATGCTTGGCAGATTCATCTTCACCTTCAGTGTCTTCATCAGACCAAGTGACAAACAAACCTTTTTTCTGTTTAAGGTATGTAGGACATTCAGCTCTGATGTGACCATAACCTTCACAGCCATGGCATTGGATTCCTTTGTCATTATTAGGCTTCTCCTCCGCTTTGGTTTTCTTCATCTGATCACCTGACCTGTTGATGTCATATGTGATGTTCTTGACATAAGGTTTATAGCTCCTGTCCCTTCTTTTCAACACCTTATTAAACTGCCTACCCAGCATCACGATTGCATTGGATAGCTCCTCCTGAGTTTGAAGACTACACTCTTTCTCACCATCTTCTGTACTAGACATCAAGGCTATACTTTTGACCTTCTTTTCAGATCTATCAATCAACCCTAATTCAAATGTTTGAAGTGAACCAATCAATTCATCTACCCTCATCTGGCTGATGTCTTGAGCTTCCTCTATAGCAGTCACCTTCATATCAAATCTCTTGGGAAGAGATCTGAGAATTTTTCTTACCAGCTTCTCATCAGACATCCTCTCTCCTAGGGCACTAGAAGCATTTGACAGTTCAAGTATATTCATGTGAAAATCATGAATGGTCTCTTCATCTTTCATCCTCAAACTTTCAAACTTTGTTGTTAGCAGCTGAAGTCTTGACATCTTGACCTTGGATGTTCCTTCATGAGTTGTTTTCAGGATATCCCAAGCCTCTTTAGCCACTTCACACGTGTTGACCAGCCTGAAAATTTTCTTGTCAATACCATTAAATAAAGCATTTAAGGCCTTAGAATTCCCAAGAGCGAGTTCATCTTCTTCCTTGGTCCACTCATCCTCAGGTTTCAGCTTTGACACGCCATCTTTTCCCACAATGACAGGATGTTTCCATTCTGTCAGAACAGCCTTCCAAGCCCTGCTGTCTAAATATTTCAGAAAAGCAACCATGCGAGGTTTCCAATAGTCATAACTTGATCCATCTAGAATAGGGGGTCTATTCACAAATCCACCACTCTCATTGTCCATTGCACCAGAAAGCAACAGGCTTAGATCTCACCCAGATACAGAGCAGGATGACCCGCTCTGATACCAATTGAAATTTTGGTATCAGATATGTGATGTTAAGTGAGATGTCACAACATCAATATCTGCTATATGAACAAGACAATAAAAGTAACAGCACTTAAAAGTAATAAATAACCACAAAGAATTGTTCACCCAGTTCGGTCTAACAACCTACGTCTGGGGGCTACCAAGCCAGGGAGGAAATTCACTATCAGTAGTATTAATTCATAGACACTACAGTCAACACACCAGTTGACAATCTACTCACTTAATCACTACCCAATGACACTTCTACCTAAGACACTCTTAGATATGAGACACTTCTCACTCCCCCTCAATCACAGCAGTGACAACAATTGAATGATTACAAAGTAGAGAAGAACACTCTTCAAAGACACACCTTGATTTTGCTTAAAAGCTTCAATCAAGAACAATACACTCGTGCTTAAAAGCTTAGAGTGGACAAATTACAACTCAAATAAACAGTCCAATTCCAAACATCAAAGAGATGAGTGAATGGCTCACAATTAATAAAACACGAAGAGAGACTTAAACCCTAACACAAGTAACGCAGCTCTTAGAATCACACTTCTCTCTCTTGCAAGTAGGGTTGATACGCCTTTAAAAAGAACAATCTTCACGGGCTTGGGCAGAATAAAATCTTAGATTTGAATTAACAATAAAGCAGATTTATTCTCCAAATCTCTTTCCCCTAAATTAGTAACAAATTGATTCTTCAAAACAGTAGAAAAATATTGCTTCACATAAATAAAATACTCCATGATTTTCGCAATAATCAGAACACAAATCACACTGAAGATTGCTAAAATAGCGCACCACACAAAACAACACATTCTGAACAGAATGTATAGTATTCTGTCATCAAATGTTAGAACATCTGCTTTGACATCACAAACACAAAACAACTGCAGCACATGCAGAATGATAGAAGCACATGTTAAGACATCAGACATGACATCTTGAACAAACACATTGTTTTACCAAAATTGCTGCCAATAATAGAACTAACAGATAGTTTCTACTCTCAATTTTATGTGTGTTGTTGTTTGACAAATTCACTGACTACTGCTGCTAACTGACCAAATGGAGCTTTGTCAAATTGTGGAAAAAAGGGGGAGTAATGGTGTGTGTAATGGAGTGATATAACTACTGACTTGAATAATTACTTTGTGATGTATGAGAATCTTCTACTGGCCTGATATATCCTGCTGTGCTTAGTACTGACTGGCTTGATTAGTAATAACTGACGTGATATGACTTTTATGTGCATACATGCTGAAGTGTCTGATCTGGCATCTGACCCTCAACCTTGTGTGAATGTGTGTACTGATATCTTTGTGTGTTAGTAATAGCTTCTGATCTTTAATTATTGACTACTAACTATTTGTGCATGCATGACTGACCTATCATGAATGATTGCATGTTAACTGTTTATGGAAACATCTATTTTGTGTCAATTGACTGTTGTGTAGCAACAATCATGCTACTAATTTGTACTTCTGCTGATGTGTTTATTTATGCTAAGTTATTTTATTATTAATTAGGAATAGATTTATATTGGGATTAATTAAGGTTAATTTAATTTTTTATTAATCAAATTATTATTAATTAATATATTATCTAATTAGGGTCGTCATGAGGTTATTAGAGCATTAATATAAGTATTAATATATTATTAATATTAATATATCTTGGAATTATTATTAAGATTATTATTATATACTCCCCAAAGCTGTTTTATTTTGAATAAATGAAATAGTCTAATTAGTAGTAAAGAAGTACAAGGAGTTATAAGGGAGGAAGATCATGAGTTCAAATCCAACCTTTTATCCTGTTGCACATTTTTTCTATTTTTTTCTTTTATTTTTCATTTTTGTTAGTAGTTTCTCACCATATTTCTCTTCAATTTTATTATTATTGTCACTTTATTATTAGGATTAATTAGTAGTTTATTATTTTAATGTTTTTCACTATCCTTAGCTTATTATTATAATGGTGTTATAATTGTTTAGTAAATAACTTAGATTGTTGTTAGTACTCTTAAAAGAAAATAAGTAAAGTATCATGAGTGTATCACCAAAATCAGTCCCCATTCAAAGCCAAAAATTGTCATTTATCAGTAAATCAATACCCGGTTCCTTTCTTTCCAAAAAGCAAAGCAAACAAATCTCATCTCATAAGTTCTCATTAAGCCAAATTCGAATTCCCACAAAACATCCCTAAATTAATTTAGAAAAAAAATATCACTCTCTTTATTTTTAGAACGTTTTTCTTTTCATGATCAAATCAAGTTTTGTATTTTTTTTGTAAATTTTTAGATCTTATTATTGTTATAATTTCTCTAAAAGTTATATATATCAAAATCTATGCATACTTTAATTTTCAAACTATATATATATATATATATATATATATATATATATATATATATATATATATATATATATATATAATCCTTTGGTGTAAATGTCGGCCAATTGTGCTTCATATGAAGTCATGAAGTTGGAGATTCATCACTTTTTGAACTTGGACACTTGGAGAAATTTTCACACAAATCTGCCTTTGTGTTGGAGCCAACTTTAAGGCCATTTTTCTTCATGATCCACATTAATCCAAGACAAACTTTGAACATCAAACTTGAAGTATGTTATCTCAGCTTTCCATATGTCCAAGAACATTCATTTACCTTACTTGAGCAAAAAGTTATGAATTTCACAATAACCTCAAGGGCAGATTTGTTGGTACAAGATTTGGATGACCTTGCTAGCTTCATTTCTTCACAAGATCAACATCAAAATCATCATACACCATGTGCTCTGTAAGATCACAACAGAATTTTCAAAGTTCTATCCCTTGTCATGAGAAGAAAATCATTCAAAAGCTAGGAACTTAAGTTTTGTCCTCTAGCATTAGAGTGCAATAGTGAATTGGCAAAAAACCACTCCAATCTATCAAGAATTGATCAAAACACCAAGGATCAAGATGCAATATGATAGAACCAAGCTCAAAAGATCAGAATTTAAGCCATGTTAGAAATAGAATATGTGTACCTTAACACTCAAGTAATATGTACATGACATCATGCATTAGATAATAGCATGCATCCTAATCAAAAACTTTTCCTCCAAGTCTGAATTGTTTCTCTATAAATAGAGATTATTTTGCATCATTCAAACCACACCAAAACATAGCAAGAAGGTAGTTTTCTCCAACTCCTTCTCCTTCCAAAATTCAAAATTTCAAAGAAGTGAAAACTTGAATTCTCAAGTCTAAGCAATTTCCATTCAAACCAAGCATCCAAACACTTCATATACATCATACTTTTTTTTTCAAAAAGCAAAGCAAACAAATCTCATCTCATAAGTTCTCATTAAGCCAAATTCGAATTCCCTCAAAACATCCCTAAATTAATTTAGAAAAAAAATATCACTCTCTTTATTTTTAGAACGTTTTTCTTTTCATGATCAAATCAAGTTTTGTATTTTTTTTGTAAATTTTTAGATCTTATTATTGTTATATTTTCTCTAAAATTTATATATATCAAAATCTAGGCATACTTTAATTTTCAAACTATATATATATATATATATATATATATATATATATATATATATATATATATATATATATATATATATATATATATATAATCTTTTGGTGTAAAAGTCGGCCAATTGTGCTTCATATGAAGTCATGAAATTGGAGATTCATCACTTTTTGAACTTGGACACTTAGAGAAATTTTCACACATATCTGCCTTTGTGTTGGAGCCAACTTTACGGCCATTTTCCTTCATGATCCACCTTAATCCAAGACAAACTTTGAACATCCAACTTGAAGTATGTTATCTCAGCTTTCCAAATGTCCAAGAATATTCATTTACCTTATTTGAGCAAAAAGATGTATTTCACAATAAGCTCAAGGGTAGATTTGTTGGTACACGATTTGGATGACCTTGCTAGCTTCATTTCTTCACAAGATCACCATCAAAATCATCATACACCATGTGCTCTGTAAGATCACAACAGAATTTTCAAAGTTCTATCCCTTGTCATGAGAAAAAAATCATTCAAAAGCTAGGAACATAAGTTTTGTCCTCTAGCATTAGAGTGCAATAGTGAATTGGCAAAAAACCACTCCAATCTATCAAGAATTGATCAAAACACCAAGGATCAAGATGCAATATGATAGAACCAACCTCAAAAGATCAGAATTTGAGCCATATGAGAAATAGGCTATGTGTACCTTAGCACTCAAGTAATATGTACATGACATCATGCATTGGATAATAGCATGTATCCTAATCAAAAACTTTTCCTCCAAGTCTGAATTGTTTCTCTATATATAGAGATTATTTTGCATCATTCAAATCACACCAAAACATAGCAAGAAGTTAGTTTTCTCCAATTCCTACTCCTTCCAAAATTCAAAATTTCAAAGAAGTGAAAACTTGAATTCTCAAGCCAAAGCAATTTCCATTCAAACCAAGCACCCAAACACTTCACATACATCATACTTTCTTTCCAAAAAGCAAAGCAAACAAATCTCATCTCATAAGTTCTCATTAAGCCAAATTCGAATTCCCTCAAAACATCCCAAAATTAATTTAGAAAAAAAATATCACTCTCTTTATTTTTAGAACATTTTTCTTTTCATGATAAAATCAAGTTTTGTATGTTTTTTTGTAAATTTTTAGATCTTATTATTGTTATATTTTCTCTAAAAGTTATATATATATCAAAATCTCTGCGTACTTTAATTTTAAAACTATTTATATATATATATATATATATATATAATCCTTTGGTGTAATTGTCGGCCAATTGTGCTTCATATGAAGTCATGAAGATGGAGATTTATTACTTTTTGAACTTGGACACTTAGAGAAATTTTCACACAAATTTGCCTTTGTCTTGGAGCCAACTTTAAGGTCATTTTTCTTCATGATCCACCTTAATCCAAGACAAACTTTGAACATCAAACTTGAAGTATGTTATCTCAGCTTTCCAAATGTCCAAGAACATTCATTTACCTTACTTGAGCAAAAAGTTATGAATTTCACAATAAGATCAAGGGCAGATTTGTTGGTACATGATTTGGATGACTTTGCTAGCTTCATTTCTTCACAAGATCAACATCAAAATCATCATACACCATGTGCTCTGTAAGATCACAACAGAATTTTCAAAGTTCCATCCCTTGTCATGAGAAGAAAATCATTCAAAAGCTAGGAACTTAAGTTTTGTCCTCTAGCATTAAAGTGCAATAGTGAATTGGCCAAAAACCACTCCAATCTACCAAGAATTGATCAAAACACCAAGGATCAAGATGCAATATGATTGAACCAAGCTCAAAAGATCAGAATTTAAGCCATTTGAGAAATAGGCTATGTGTACCTTAGCACTCAAGTAATATGTACATGAGATCATGCATTGAATAATCGCATGTATCCTAATCAAAAGCTTTTCCTCCAAGTCTGAATTATTTCTATATAAATAGAGATTATTTTGCATCATTCAGATCACACCAAAACATAGCAAGAAGCTAGTTTTCTCCAATTCCACCTCCTTCCAAAATACAGAATTTCAAAGAAGTGAAAACATGAATTCTCAAGTCTAAGCAATTTCGATTCAAACCAAGCATCCAAACACTTCATATACATCATACTTTCTTTCCAAAAAGCAAAGCAAACTAATCTCATTTCCTAAGTTCTCATTAAGCCAAATTCGAATTCCCTCAAAAGATCCCTAAATTAATTTAGAAAAAAAATCTCACTCTCTTTATTTTTAGAACGTTTTTCTTTTCATGATAAAATCAAGTTTTGTATTTTTTTTTTTTGTAGATTTTTAGATCTTATTATTGTTATAATTTCTCTAAAAGTTATATATATCAAAATCTATGCATACTTTAATTTTCAATATATATATATATATAATCCTTTGGTGTAAATGTCGGCCAATTTTGCTTCATATGAAGTCATGATGTTGGAGATTCATCACTTTTTGAACTTGGACACTTTGAGAAATTTTCACACAAATCTGCCTTTGTGTTGGAGCCAACTTTAAGGCCATTTTTCTTCATGATCCACCTTAATTCAAGACAAACTTTGAACATCAAACTTGAAGTATGTTATCTCAGCTTTCCAAATGTCCAAGAACATTCATTTACCTTACTTGAGCAAAAAGTTATGAATTTCACAATAAGCTCACGGGCAGATTTGTTGGTACATGATTTGGATGACCTTGCTAGCTTCATTTCTTCACAAGATCAACATCAAAATCATCATACACCATGTGCTCTGTAAGATCACAATAGAATTTTCAAAGTTCCATCCCTTGTCATGAGAAGAAAATCATTCAAAAGCTAGGAACTTAAGTTTTGTCCTCTAGCATTAAAGTGAAATAGTGAATTGGCCAAAAACCACTCCAATCTACCAAGAATTGATCAAAACACCAAGGATCAAGATGCAATATGATTGAACCAAGCTCAAAAGATCAGAATTTAAGCCATTTGAGAAATAGGCTATGTGTACCTTAGCACTCAAGTAATATGTACATGAGATCATGCATTGAATAATCGCATGTATCCTAATCAAAAACTTTTCCTCCAAGTCTGAATTATTTCTATATAAATAGAGATTATTTTGCATCATTCAGATCACACCAAAACATAGCAAGAAGCTAGTTTTCTCCAATTCCACCTCCTTTCAAAATACAAAATTTCAAAGAAGTGAAAACATGAATTCTCAAGTCTAAGCAATTTCGATTCAAACCAAGCATCCAAACACTTCATATACATCATACTTTCTTTCCAAAAAGCAAAGCAAACTAATCTCATTTCCTAAGTTCTCATTAAGCCAAATTTGAATTCCCTCAAAACATCCCTAAATTAATTTAGAAAAAAAATCTCACTCTCTTTATTGTTAGAACGTTTTTCTTTTCATGATCAAATCAAGTTTTGTATTTTTTTTTTGTAGATTTTTAGATCTTATTATTGTTATAATTTCTCTAAAAGTTATATATATCAAAATCTATGCATACTTTAATTTTCAATATATATATATATATATATATATATATATATATATATAATCCTTTGGTGTAAATGTCAGCCAATTTTGCTTCATATGAAGTCATCATGTTGGAGATTCATCACTTTTTGAACTTGGACACTTAGAGAAATTTTCACACAAATCTGCCTTTGTGTTGGAGCCAACTTTAAGGCCATTTTTCTTCATGATCCACCTTAATCCAAGACAAACTTTGAACATCAAACTTGAAGTATGTTATCTCAGCTTTCCAAATGTCCAAGAACATTCATTTACCTTACTTGAGCAAAAAGTTATGAATTTCACAATAAGATCAAGGGCAGATTTGTTGGTACATGATTTGGATGACCTTGCTAGCTTCATTTCTTCACAAGATCAACATCAAAATCATCATACACCATGTGCTCTGTAAGATAACAACAGAATTTTCAAAGTTCCATCCCTTGTCATGAGAAGAAAATCATTCAAAAGCTAGGAACTTAAGTTTTGTCCTCTAGCATTAAAGTGCAATAGTGAATTGGCCAAAAACCACTCCAATCTATCAAGAATTGATCAAAACACCAAGGATCAAGATGCAATATGATAAAACCAAGCTCAAAAGATCAGAATTTAAGCCATTTGAGAAATAGGCTATGTGTACCTTAGCACTCAAGTAATATGTACATGAGATCATGCATTGAATAATAGCATGTATCCTAATCAAAAACTTTTCCTCCAAGTCTGAATTATTTCTATATAAATAGAGATTATTTTGCATCATTCAGATCACACCAAAACATAGCAAGAAGTTAGTTTTCTCCAATTCCACCTCCTTCCAAAATACAAAATTTCAACGAAGTGAAAACATGAATTCTCAAGTCTAAGCAATTTCGATTCAAACCAAGCATCCAAACACTTCATATACATCATACTTTCTTTCCAAAAAGTAAAGCAAACACATCTCATTTCCTAAGTTCTCATTAAGCCAAATTCGAATTCCCTCAAAACATCCCTAAATTAATATAGAAAAAAAATCTCACTCTCTTTATTTTTAGAACGTTTTTCTTTTCATGATCAAATCATGTTTTGTATTTTTTTTGTAGATTTTTAGATCTTATTATTGTTATAATTTCTCTAAAAGTTATATATATCAAAATCTATGCACACTTTAATTTTCAATATATATATATATATATATATATATATATATATATATATATATATATATATATATATATATATATATATATATATATAATCCTTTGGTGTAAATGTCGGCCAATTATGCTTCATATGAAGTCATGAAGTTAGAGATTCATCACTTTTTGAACTTGGACACTTAGAGAAATTTTCACACAAATCTGCCTTTGTGTTGGAGCTAACTTTAAGGCCATTTTTCTTCATGATCCACCTTAATCCAAGACAAACTTTGAACATCAAACTTGAAGATTGTTATCTCAGCTTTCTAAATGTCCAAGAACATTCATTTACCTTACTTGAGCAAAATGTTATGAATTTCACAATAAGCTCACGGGCAGATTTGTTGGTACATGATTTGGATGACCTTGCTAGCTTCATTTCTTCACAAGATCAGAATCAAAATCATCATACACCATGTGCTCTGTAAGATCACAACAGAATTTTATATGTTCCATCCCTTGTCATGAGAAGAAAATCATTCAAAAGCTAGGAACTTAAGTTTTGTCCTCTAGCATTAAAGTGAAATAGTGAATTGGCCAAAACCCACTCCAATCTATCAAGAATTGATCAAAACACCAAGGATCAAGATGCAATATGATAGAACCAAGCTCAAAAGATCAAAATTTAAGCCATTTGAGAAATAGGCTATGTGTACCTTAGCACTCAAGTAATATGTACATGAGATCATGCATTGAATAATAGCATGTATCCTAATAAAAAACTTTTCCTCCAAGTCTGAATTATTTCTATATAAATAGAGATTATTTTGCATCATTCAGATCACACCAAAACATAGCAAGAAGCTAGTTTTCTCCAATTCCACCTCCTTCCAAAATAACAAATTTCAATGAAGTGAAAACTTGAATTCTCAAGTCTAAGCAATTTCGATTCAAACCAAGCATCCAAACACTTCATATACATCATACTTTCTTTCCAAAAAGCAAAGCAAACAAATCTCGTTTCATAAGTTCTCATTAAGCCAAATTCGAATTCCCTCAAAACATTCCTAAATTAATTTAGAAAAATAATCTCACTCTCTTTATTTTTAGAACGTTTTTCTTTTCATGATCAAATCAAGTTTTGTGTTTTTTTTTTGTAGATTTTTAGATCTTAATATTGTTATAATTTCTCTAAAAGTTATATATATAAAAATCTATGCATAGTTTAATTTTCAAAACAAAAAAAAAAAAAAAAAAATATATATATATATATATATATATATATATATATATATATATATATATATATATATATATATATATATATAATCCTTTGGTGTAAATGTTGGCCAATTGTGCTTCATATGAAGTCATGAAGTTGGAGATTCATCACTTTTTGAACTTGGACACTTAGAGAAATTTTCACACAAATCTGCCTTTGTGTTGGAGCCAACTTTAAGGCCATTTTCATCATGATCCACCTTAGTCCAAGACATACTTTGAACATCAAACTTGAAGTATGTTATCTCAGCTTTCCAAATGTCCAAGAACATTTATTTACCTTACTTGAGCAAAAAGTTATGAATTTCACAATAAGCTCAAGGGCAGATTTGTTGGTACACGATTTGGATGACCTTTCTAGCTTCATTTCTTCACAAGATCAACATCAAAATCATCATACACCATGTGCTCTGTAAGATCACAACAGAATTTTCAAAGTTCTATCCCTTGTCATGAGAAGCAGATCATTCAAAAGCTAGGAACTTAAGTTTTGTCCTCTATCATTAAAGTGCAATAGTGAATTGGCCAAAAACCACTCCAATCTATCAAGAATTGATCAAAACACCAAGGATCAAGATGCAATATGATAGAACCAAGCTCAAAAGATCGGAATTTGAGCCATGTGAGAAATAGGCTATGTGTACCTTAGCACTCAAGTAATATGTACATGACATCATGCATTGGATAATAACATGTAACCTAATCAAAAACGGTTCCTCCAAGTATGAATTGTTTCTCTATAAATAGACATTATTTTGCATCATTCAAATCACACCAAAACATAGCAAGAAGCTAGTTTTCTCTAATTCCTCCTCCTTCCAAAATTCAAAATTTCAAAGAAGTGAAAACTTGAATTCTCAAGTCTAAGCAATTTCCATTCAAACCAAGCATCCAAACACTTCATATACGTCATACTTTCTTTCCAAAAAGCAAAGCAAACAAATCTCATCTCATAAGTTCTCATTAAGCCAAATTCGAATTCCCTCAAAACATCCCTAAATTAATTTAGAAAAAAAATCTCACTCTCTTTATTTTTAGAACGTTTTTCTTTTCATGATCAAATCAAGTTTTGTATGTTTTTTTTGTAAATTTTTAGATCTTATTATTGTTATATTTTCTGTAAAAGTTATATATATCAAAATCTATGCATACTTTAATTTTCAAACTATATATATATATATATATAATCCTTTGGTGTAAATGTCGGCCAATTGTGCTTCATACGAAGTCATGAAGTTGGAGATTTATTACCTTTTGAACTTGGACACTTAGAGAAATTTTCACACAAATCTGCCTTTGTGTTGGAGCCAACTTTAAGGTCATTTTTCTTCATGATCCGCCTTAATCCAAGACAAACTTTGAACATCAAACTTGAAGTATGTTATCTCAGCTTTCCAAATGTCCAAGAACATTCATTTACCTTACTTGAGCAAAAAGTTATGAATTTCACAATAAGCTCACGAGCAGATTTGTTGGTACATGATTGGGATGACCTTGCTAGCTTCATTTCTTCACAAGATCAACATCAAAATCATTATACACCATGTGCTCTGTAAGATCACAACAGAATTTTCAAAGTTTCATCCCTTGTCATGAGAAGAAAATCATTCAAAAGCTAGGAACTTAAGTTTTGTCCTCTAGCATTAAAGTGCAATAGTGAATTGGCCAAAAACCACTCCAATCTATCAAGAATTGATCAAAACACCAAGGATCAAGATGCAATATGATAAAACCAAGCTCAAAAGATCAGAATTTAAGCCATTTGAGAAATAGGCTATGTGTACCTTAGCACTCAAGTAATATGTACATGAGATCATGCATTGAATAATAGCATGTATCCTAATCAAAAACTTTTCCTCCAAGTCTGAATTATTTCTATATAAATAGAGATTATTTTGCATCATTCAGATCACACCAAAACATAGCAAGAAGCTAGTTTTCTCCAATTCCACCTCCTTCCAAAATACAAAATTTCAAAGAAGTGAAAACATGAATTCTCAAGTCTAAGCAATTTCGATTCAAACCAAGCATTCAAGCACTTCATATACATCATACTTTCTTTCCAAAAAGCAAAGCAAACACATCTCATTTCCTATGTTCTCATTAAGCCAAATTCGAATTCCCTCAAAACATCCCTAAATTAATTTAGAAAAAAAATCTCACTCTCTTTATTTTTAGAACGTTTTTCTTTTCATGATCAAATCATGTTTTGTATTTTTTTTGTAGATTTTTAGATCTTATTATTGTTATAATTTCTCTAAAAGTTATATATATCAAAATCTATGCATACTTTAATTTTCAATATATATATATATATATATATATATATATATATATATATATATATATATATATAATCCTTTGGTGAAAATGTCAGCCAATTGTGCTTCATATGAAGTCATGAAGTTAGAGATTCATCACTTTTTGAACTTGGACACTTAGAGAAATTTTCACACAAATCTGCCTTTGTGTTGGAGCCAACTTTAAGGCCATTTTTCTTAATGATCCACCTTAATCCAAGACAAACTTTGAACATCAAACTTGAAGTATGTTATCTCAGCTTTCCAAATGTCCAAGAACATTCATTTACCTTACTTGAGCAAAATGTTATGAATTTCACAATAAGCTCACGGGCAGATTTGTTGGTACATGATTTGGATGACCTTGCTAGCTTCATTTCTTCACAAGATCAACATCAAAATCATCATACACCATGTGCTCTGTAAGATCACAACAGAATTTTAAAAGTTCCATCCCTTGTCATGAGAAGAAAATCATTCAAAAGCTAGGAACTTAAGTTTTGTCCTCTAGCATTAAAGTGAAATAGTGAATTGGACAAAAACCACTCCAATCTATCAAGAATTGATCAAAACACCAAGGATCAAGATGCAATATGATAGAACCAAGCTCAAAAGATCAAAATATAAGCCATTTGAGAAATAGGCTATGTGTACCTTAGCACTCAAGTAATATGTACATGAGATCATGCATTGAATAATAGCATGTATCCTAATCAAAAACTTTTCCTCCAAGTCTGAATTATTTCTATATAAATAGAGATTATTTTGCATCATTCAGATCACACCAAAACATAGCAAGAAGCTAGTTTTCTCCAATTCCACCTCCTTCCAAAATAACAAATTTCAAAGAAGTGAAAACTTGAATTCTAAAGTCTAAGCAATTTCGATTCAAACCAAGCATCCAAACACTTCATATACATCATACTTTTTTTCCCAAAAGCAAAGGAAACAAATCTCATTTCATAAGTTCTCATTAAGCCAAATTCGAATTCCCTCAAAACATTCCTAAATTAATTTAGAAAAATAATCTCACTCTCTTTATTTTTAGAACGTTTTTCTTTTCATGATCAAATCAAGTTTTGCGTTTTTTTTTTTTTTTGTAGATTTTTAGATCTTATTATTGTTATAATTTCTCTAAAAGTTATATATATAAAAATCTATGCATACTTTAATTTTCAAAAAAAAAAAAAAATATATATATATATATATATATATATATATATTCCTTTGGTGTAAATGTTGGCCAATTGTGCTTCATATGAAGTCATGAAGTTGGAGATTAATCACTTTTTGAACTTGGACACTTAGAGAAATTTTCACACAAATCTGCCTTTGTGTTGGAGCCAACTGTAAGGCCATTTTCTTCATGATCCACCTTAATCCAAGACAAACTTTGAACATCAAACTTGAAGTATGTTATCTCAGCATTCCAAATGTCCAAGAACATTTATTTACCTTACTTGAACAAAAAGTTATGAATTTCACAATAAGCTCAAGGGCAGATTTGTTGGTACACGATTTGGATGACCTTTCTAGCTTCATTTCTTCACAAGATCAACATCAAAATCATCATACACCATGTGCTCTGTAAGATCACAACATAATTTTCAAAGTTCTATCCCTTGTCATGAGAAGCAAATCATTCAAAAGCTAGGAACTTAAGTTTTGTCCTCTATCATTAAAGTGCAATAGTGAATTGGCCAAAAACCACTCCAATCTATCAAGAATTGATCAAAACACCAAGGATCAAGATGCAATATGATAGAACCAAGCTCAAAAGATCGGAATTTGAGCCATGTGAGAAATAGGCTATGTGTACCTTAGCACTCAAGTAATATGTACATGACATCATGCATTGGATAATAACATGTAACCTAATCAAAAATGGTTCCTCCAAGTCTGAATTGTTTCTCTATAAATAGAGATTATTTTGCATCATTCAAATCACACCAAAACATAGCAAGAAGCTAGTTTTCTCCAATTCCACCTCCTTCCAAAATAACAAATTTCAAAGAAGTGAAAACTTGAATTCTTAAGTCTAAGCAATTTCGATTCAAACCAAGCATCCAAACACTTCATATACATCATACTTTCTTTCCAAAAAGCAAAGCAAACAAATCTCATTTCATAAGTTCTCATTAAGCCAAATTCGAATTCCCTCAAAACATTCCTAAATTAATTTAGAAAAATAATCTCACTCTCTTTATTTTTAGAACGTTTTTCTTTTCATGATCAAATCAAGTTTTGTGTTTTTTTTTGTAGATTTTTAGATCTTATTATTGTTATAATTTCTCTAAAAGTTATATATATAAAAATCTATGCATACTTTAATTTTCAAAAAAAAAAAAAAATTATATATATATATATATATATATATATATATATATATATATATATATATATATATATATATATATAATCCTTTGGTGTAAATGTTGGCCAATTGTGCTTCATATGAAGTCATGAAGTTGGAGATTCATCACTTTTTGAACTTGGACACTTAGAGAAAATTTCACACAAATCTGCCTTTGTGTTGGAGCCAACTTTAAGGCCATTTTCTTCATGATCCACCTTAATCCAAGACAAACTTTGAACATCAAACTTGAAGTATGTTATCTCAGCTTTCCAAATGTCCAAGAACATTTATTTACCTTACTTGAACAAAAAGTTATGAATTTCACAATAAGCTCAAGGGCAGATTTGTTGGTACACGATTTGGATGACCTTTCTAGCTTCATTTCTTCACAAGATCAACATCAAAATCATCATACACCATGTGCTCTGTAAGATCACAACAGAATTTTCATAGTTCTATCCCTTGTCATGAGAAGCAAATCATTCAAAAGCTAGGAACTTAAGTTTTGTCCTCTATCATTAAAGTGCAATAGTGAATTGGCCAAAAACCACTCCAATCTATCAAGAATTGATCAAAACACCAAGGATCAAGATGCAATATGATAGAACCAAGCTCAAAAGATCGGAATTTGAGCCATGTGAGAAATAGGCTATGTGTACCTTAGCACTCAAGTAATATGTACATGACATCATGCATTGGATAATAACATGTAACCTAATCAAAAATGGTTCCTCCAAGTCTGAATTGTTTCTCTATAAATAGAGATTATTTTGCATCATTCAAATCACACCAAAACATAGCAAGAAGCTAGTTTTCTCCAATTCCACCTCCTTCCAAAATAACAAATTTCAAAGAAGTGAAAACTTGAATTCTTAAGTCTAAGCAATTTCGATTCAAACCAAGCATCCAAACACTTCATATACATCATACTTTCTTTCCAAAAAGCAAAGCAAACAAATCTCATTTCATAAGTTCTCATTAAGCCAAATTCGAATTCCCTCAAAACATTCCTAAATTAATTTAGAAAAATAATCTCACTCTCTTTATTTTTAGAACGTTTTTCTTTTCATGATCAAATCAAGTTTTGTGTTTTTTTTTGTAGATTTTTAGATCTTATTATTGTTATAATTTCTCTAAAAGTTATATATATAAAAATCTATGCATACTTTAATTTTCAAAAAAAAAAAAAAAAATTATATATATATATATATATATATATATATATATATATATATATATATATATATAATCCTTTGGTGTAAATGTTGGCCAATTGTGCTTCATATGAAGTCATGAAGTTGGAGATTCATCACTTTTTGAACTTGGACACTTAGAGAAAATTTCACACAAATCTGCCTTTGTGTTGGAGCCAACTTTAAGGCCATTTTCTTCATGATCCACCTTAATCCAAGACAAACTTTGAACATCAAACTTGAAGTATGTTATCTCAGCTTTCCAAATGTCCAAGAACATTATTTACCTTACTTGGGCAAAAAGTTATGAATTTCACAATAAGCTCATGGGCAGATTTGTTGGTACACGATTTGGATGACCTTTCTAGCTTCATTTCTTCAAAAGATCAACATCAAAATCATCATACACCATGTGCTCTGTAAGATCACAACAGAATTTTCAAAGTTCTATCCCTTGTCATGAGAAGCAAATCATTCAAAAGCTAGGAACTTAAGTTTTCTCCTCTAGCATTAAAGTGCAATAGTGAATTGGCCATAAACCACTCCAATCTATCAAGAATTGATCAAAACACCAAGGATCAAGATGCAATATGATAGAACCTAGCTCAAAAGATCAGAATTTGAGCCATGTGTAAGACCCATAGCTTTTGATTAATTTTAAGTATTAGGTTGTATAATTATTAAGAGAGTTAGGGGTTTTTGTCGATAAATAATACTGTGTTACTAGGGCCTGGTCGGGAGTGTTATCAGAAACTTTACTGTGAGTGGCGTTGTTCTCTTATTTTAATTATCTATACTAATTATCTTTTTATTTCGGAATTAATTAAATATAAATTTACCGGCTGACCGGTCGAAATAATTATATTTATGAGTTTTATCATTTCCAGTCTGTTTTCTATAACTTCGTCACATATAATTTATTTTAATATGTTCAAATTTTATTTTTGATGAAAACACGAATTCAGCTGTTTTTCGTTCGGGTCTTTTTTCGACACTAGTAAGTTGGTTAGTAAATATTTTTTTAAAAAAATATATATATATATATATATAATTATGTGCCGGGTGATTTTTATGGGCTAGTAGTATATATATATATTATATTATATGGGGTATTATTATTTATTAAGGTATACAAATCCAATGCATTGTCCAAAAGAAAGATCTAGATATTTTAAGTACACGTGAGAAATTGAGGGCGGTTACTATTCCGTAGAGACAAAACATAAAGTGGGTTAAGTTGTGGTTAATTCATTTCATACCAGTCCATTATCTCTCTCAAAGAAAAAAAAATAGCTCTGTTCTTCATCAACTCCATATCAGTTATTTCAAAAGCTTGTTTTGGTAATATATTTTTCTCACCTTAAGTATATTATTTCTTAAGCCAATGCATGCATGTATCTGACTGGTATGAATTTCATTGTATTAGAGTTAACATGAAAATATGTTTTAGTTATAATTTATTTATTATGAATTACAGATTTTTTTTAAGGATTGTTTTAGGAGTGAAAGTTTATCATGTTGATGAATAAGTATGTGAAGTTATTGGTACTGGTAGTAGTGTGAGGAGAGTAGAAATAATTTAGTTAATATATTTGGATTATTATTATTATGTGTTACTATTCATTTATTTACATTGGTTTAGAAAAAAAATAATAATAAGAGAGTGGGTGGTGGGACCCACCCCTTTTATTTGGGTTTTGTGTGACGTTAGTCACTTGTGGTGTTACGGGCGTTTTGCCCATTTTCTGTGGTGGGCGTCCCGCTGTTTTTACTTTCGGTCTCGTAATTTTCATTCCGTTTGATATTTTTATCCCGGGTTTTTCTAACTGAAAGTATATTTATTTATCTATATATATATATATATATATATATATATATATATATATTTTTAGATAATTATTTTATTTTCGGAATTTTTCGGATACGTTCGGAATAGTATGTTAAAGTACGATCTGTGCCGATTTTTGGTACCGTTGAAAAACTGTTAACAAGTTTTGATGTCGAAATATTTTTAGATCAAAATAATTTATTTTGAATAGAAAATATTATTTTATTCTAAATTATAATTTAGAATATTATTTATTTTGGGTATATTACTTAGTTATCTATACTGGTTTTCACTAATTTTATTCCTAGTGTGAGAAACGTATTTTGACAAAATGGTTTGTTCAAAATATTAAATGAATTTTAATTAGTGTGTTAGAGATTTCTTTGAACTGGAATTTAATTATTCTTTTACGTGAAAAACTATTTTCTAGGGGAAAAGATTTATTTTGTTTATAAAGCGATTAGATTAGTAGTTCTCGGGAATGGTTATATTTATGAGTTAGAACTGAGAGGGAATAAAATACCTTATTTAACGGTAAATATTACGTGGTTTAGGACGTGATAGCACCGGTACGTGGGAAGAAGAAAATTATCAGGAAGCGTGCGAAGGTAAGGGCACCTTCTAACGATATTATATAGTACTGAATGCGTATGTATTTGTATGAATGATTGTGTGCCCACTTGGGGTTCTTGTGAAATTGTTTGCTGTTTGAGTTGATTAATGTAAATGTGTGAAATGCTTTCATATGATTTGTGCGAAATATATGAATGGGCATGTGGTTATGATTACCTGAGACGAGATTATATAAATTGTTGCATTTGCATTTGTGTGTGCATGCATACCATAGTTGTGTGTAGGTAGTTGGTGCCGAATGGGCCAGGGTTATGTGACTGAGCCGTCACCTAATCTCGAAGGGATTCTACTGCACCAGGTGATGTGACTGAGCCGTCATCGATCCTTTGAGATCAAATTGAGTCAGGTGTCTGCAAGGAGGCAACATCGGGTGTCTGCAAGGAGGCAACATCGGGTGTCTGCAAGGGCAGCACCTTATCGTGTCTGCGAGGCAGCACAGTTAGTGAGGACCCAAGGGGGGTATCACGACTCTCTGCGGAGAGGTAAAATTCCGGGATTCATGCATGGTGAGGGTACCCGACGAATTAGGACCACCAATCCATATAGAGTCTGCATTTAGGATATATGTGCATTTACTTTGTGGTGTTAAATTGTGTTTCAATTATATCATGTGATACCTGTATATGTGTATTCTTTTCTATATGCTATTTTTAGAAAGTGATCCTCTACTATTATTATGATGTGGTTAACGACCACCCAGACTATGGGAGAGCCACAGGTTCCGCCGATCGTGTTAGGGACTGTGACCACTTGGGATTTTATTGACCAGGATCGGCCCAGTGCTTGGAGGATTGACCCGGCTTCAAGTACGGCTTACTACTACGGGCAGATAGTGATCACGACTAGACATGACACCCTGCAGATACACCAGAGCGTGATTTGGCAGACGACCCCGTTTCCAGTTCCCATGCAGGGAGCAGGGGGAGTTCCAGGAGTAGCACCTATGGATCCTCAGCCGAGGGCGCAGAGGAGTTCAGAGGGAGAGACTGTACCTCGTGGTGGATTGGGAGCCACTACTTGTGGAGGATTTAAGGTGGGAGGACCTTCTGTACCTGCGAAGGTGCAGGAGGAGGACGTGTCTGGAGCAGCGACTGCTGTAAGACCTGGACCTTCAAGGGATCCCACGGTATCTCGCCCAGGTTATTCCCCTAGAGTTTCTTTGGAGGGGGATAGTTGCTTTGAGATTCCAGCCCCTTCAGTAACCCCGACCATGTGGGTTGACTTGATCACCAGGGAGTCCGAGGATGTGTATAGCGCTGAACTGTATGATGTGACGTCATGAGCCAGAGCCCCTACCGAGAGTTCTTGCTTGGTCTGTGGCGAGCACCCTTGCATTTGCCCGCCTTAGTTCTTTAGCTTGTGGTTGTATAGTTCTACCCTGTTCTGATCGCGTTTTCGTAGATGTGGGCCCGTCATAGTTTAGTTTTGGATATCTTTTTGGATGACTGTACCGTATACTATGATACTTCTAGTAGCAGTTGTTGTTATATTTTGGCTACAGTATGCCTTCTGTTCATGGCACCCTTATGTGTATAGGTCATGAACTAGGTGCTGCATTTTGGGTTATTGTATTGTACAGGTACTTACACTTTGCTCCTTCGAGGAGTTACTATGGATGCATATATTATTATTTCAGTTTCAAAACAGTTGTTTATATTTCGAAAAATATGCGTGGTAGTTTCTTCGGATATGTAGAGTCGGCTGTGCAATTGAAAGTAACATGCTCCGTTGTTTTGGAATTCGTTAAACTTTTGACTCTGATGTTTTAAAAAAAAAAACGGGGTGTTACATTTTTGGTATCAGAGCACGGCTTTAGATCTTCAAAGGGAAAGTGTTTTAGGAAGTCATTCGTCTAGAGTCTTCTGTTTAGTTGTCCAGTCAGTTCTAGAGCTTGATTAATTAAGTTTACGTTAGTAAGTTGTTGACATGAGATAGTGTTGGAAAGCTCAGGAGAAGGTTCTAATCTAAATGTTGGGTTTTGCAGGAAGAAAATGCCTCCCCGACATGTACCTCTACCCCCTGAGACAAATGATCGCACTATTGGTCAAATGGCTCATGCAATGAATGCTATGGTAGTTGATGTGACTGCGCAAACCAATGCTAAGATACAAAGAGATGCAGAGAAGAGAGATCGAGAGATTCATGCTACTGGGACTCGTACTCTCACTCAATTCCGTCGCCAAGACCCACCTCAGTTCCGCGGGGAAGGAGGTCCTGATGCGGCTGATTTATGGCTTCAGGAATTGGAGAAGATATTCTGAGCAATCCATTGCCCTGAGATAGAAAGGGTGACTCTGGCCACCTATCAACTACTAGGAGATGCTGAGTACTGGTGGAAGAACACTAGGCTGATTATGGAAGGTGCACACGAGGAGATAAACTGGGAAACCTTTAAACATAAATTTGTGGCCAAGTACTTTCCAGAGACAGCTAGGGAAAGGTACGGTGAGGAATTCCTGAAACTACGCCAAGGAGGTATGACCATTGAGGCTTATGCGACCAAGTTTGAATCCCTATCAAGGTTTTTCCGTTTCTTCAGAGATGGTGTCGATGAAGCTTACATGTGTCGTCGATTCCAAGAAGGGTTGAGATATGAGATGCAGGATGCAGTGATTCCTCTGGGTATCAGACAATTTCAAACACTGGTTGAGAAATGTCAAGAGATCGAGGATATGAAAAATAAGAGGGTAAACCGTGGAGGAAATTTTACTGCTGGGGAACCAAGTCGTCCAAATAATCCTAATCGTGGTAGACAGGGAATGAAGCCTTATCAACCACCCCAGAATTATCGTGGACCAACTCGTTCTGCAAATGTCACTCAAGGGAATCAGATGAGGGGGAAACTGGTATGTTACAACTGTGGACGGGAAGGACATTTTGCGAAGGATTGCAAAACAAATACACTTACTTGCTACAACTGTAAGAAACCAGGTCATCTATCCCGAGATTGCAAGATTCCAAAGGTGGAGTCAAAATTGAATGCGACACAGGGAGACCGACCTACTGCAAAGGGACGTGTCTACACTATGGGTGCTGAGGAGAGTGTCCAAGCCAGCAATGCAATACATGAGAATTGTCAAGTTGCAGGTAATTCTTTAACTGCATTGATTGATACTGGTGCAATCCATTCATTCATTTCCTTAGATTGTGCAAATCGTTTGAACATAAAGATATCTCCACTGCTTTTTGATTTACAAGTCTCTACACCTGCCAAGAATCTAGTTGTGAGTTCAGCATACTTACACTGTTTAGTAGTTATCCAGAATAGAGAGTTTTTGGTCAATCTCATCTGTTTACCCCTACCGTCACTCGAGATCATACTCGGGATGGACTGGTTATCCTATCACTATGTCATCTTGGACTGTACTCGCAAGATGGTATTTTTCCCTGAACCCGGAGTTGTTAAATACTTGTCCGCAAACCAACTTAGAGTGGCCTTGAGGGATGGCGCTCTAGAGTTTTTGTCACTACATAGTGTGGAAGTAATCTCAGACATTCAAATTGAAAACATACGTGTGGTTCAACAATTCCAAGATGTGTTTCCATTGGAGATTCCAGGATTTCCCCCGGTACGCGAAGTAGAGTTCTTTATAGATTTACACCCGGGAACAGGACCGGTTTCAGATCCTCCTTATCGGATGGCGCCGGTAGAATTAACTGAGCTAAAGAGTCAAGTTGAGGATCTACTCGCGAAAGGATTCATCAGGCCAAGTGTATCCCCATGGGGAGCGCCATTTCTTTTGGTAAAGAAGAAAGATGGGCGTTCACGCTTATGTGTGGATTATCGGAAACTCAATAAGGTAACTATTAAGAATCGGTACCCCTTGCCACGAATTGATGATCTGATGGATCAATTGAATGGAGCTGCTGTTTTCTCAAAGATTGACTTGAAGACAGGCTACCACCAGATCAGAGTAAGGGAGGAAGATATTTCAAAGACGACATTTCGTACGCGTTATGGGCATTATGAATACCTTGTGATGCCGTTTGGAGTGACAAATGCACCCGCTATTTTTATGGACTACATGAATAGGATTTTCCATCCGTTCTTAGACCAATTTGTGGTAGTTTTCATTGATGATATACTCATTTATTCAAAAGATGAAGAGGAACATGAAGAACATCTTCGTTTGGTCTTACAAGTTTTGCGTGATAAGAAGTTGTATGCTAATCCCTCTAAGTGTGAGTTTTGGTTAGACAAAGTGAATTTTCTAGGTCATGTCATATCAAGAGAAGGGATAGCAGTGGATCCTAGGAAAATTGAGATAGTACTTGCATGGGATCAGCCAAAGACGGTTACAGATATACGAAGTTTTATCGGTTTAGCTGGTTATTACCGCAGATTTATTGAAGGATTTGCAAGGATTGCGGCACCAATGACGCAACTTACAAGGAAGGATCAACCCTTTGCTTGGACCGAGAAGTGTGAAACCAGTTTCAAATTGTTGAAAGAGCGATTGACGACTTCACCGGTGTTAGTGTTACCGCAACCAGAGGAACCTTATGAAGTTTTTTGTGATGCTTCTCATCAAGGACTCGGATGTGTGCTGATGCAGCATAAGAAAGCAGTGGCGTATGCATCACGGCAGTTAAGAACTCATGAAAAGGACTATCCCACCCATGATTTAGAGCTTGCAGCGGTGGTTTTTGCCCTAAAAATCTGGAGACATTACCTGTATGGGTGCACTTTTGTTGTTTTCAGCGACCATAAAAGTTTGAGATACCTTTTTGACCAGAAGGAACTGAATATGAGACAGAGAAGGTGGATGGAGACGCTCAAAGATTTCGATTTCAAACTACAATACCACCCTGGAAAAGCGAATGCTGTGGCAGATGCGTTAAGCAGGAAGAGTGTTTCCGCATTGTCGACCATCATGGCTAATCAACAAAGGTTGTTAGAAGTATTTCGAGACCTACATCTTAACGTGGAATTGGTACCAGGAGCTTTGAAATTGGGTATGATTAAAGTATCAAATGGATTGTTGGAAGAAATTGCGAGTTGTCAGGATGACGACTTGATTGTAGAAAAAAGGAATCTGATTATTCGAGGAACCGCCCCGGAATTCAAGGTAGGAGGAGACAATATCTTGAGATGTAATGGTAGAGTGTGTGTGCCCGATGCAAAAGACCTGAGAAAGACGATCCTTGAGGAGGCCCATAAGAGCAAATTGAGTATTCACCCAGGGGCAACTAAGATGTACCAGGATCTAAGGCAGGATTTTTGGTGGCCAGGTATGAAGAGGCATATAGCTGAGTATGTTGCGTCATGTTTGACCTGTCAAAAGGCAAAGGTAGAGCACCAGAGGCCTGCAGGGATGTTACAACCATTGGATATACTAGAATGGAAGTGGAATAGCATTTCGAAGGAATTTATCACAGGTTTACCAAAGACTAAAAGGAAGAATGACTCCATATGGGTTATAGTTGACCGGTTAACGAAGTCTGCTCACTTTCTGCCTGTCAAGACTACTTATACCACAGAGAAGCTGACTGAGATTTACATAGCTGAGATTGTGAGGCTTCACAGAATATCCGCAAGCATTGTGTCAGACCGGGATCCAAAATTTACCTCTCATTTTTGGGGAGCACTACATGTCGCATTGGGTACTAAGTTAAGGTTAAGTTCGGCATATCATCCGCAAACGGATGGCCATACGGAAATAACTAACCAGTCCTTAGAGGATCTATTAAGAACTTGTGTGTTAGATGACAGAGGAAGTTGGGATGATGTTTTGCCATTGATAGAATTCACCTACAACAACAGTTTCCATACAAGTATTGGAATGGCTCTATATGAGGCTCTCTATGGAAGGCGGTGTCAGACACCGTTATGTTGGTATCAAGATGGGGAGCATATGATAGTGGGACCAGAGATGGTGCAACAGACTACGGATAAGGTCAGGACGATTAGGCAAAGGATGAAGGCTTCACAAGATCGTCAAAAGAGCTATGCGGATAAGCGCCGCAGGCCGTTAGAGTTTAAAGAAGGGGAGCATGTATTCCTTCGAGTCACACCAACCACTGGTGTGGGAAGGGCCCTAAAGGCAAGGAAGTTGACCCCTAAATTCATTGGACCGTATCAAATCACCGAGAGAGTTGGGAAGGTTGCTTATCGAATAGCACTACCACCAGAATTGTCCCGAATTCATGACGTGTTCCATGTGTCTCAACTAAGGAAGTATGTTCAGGATCCTTCACATGTGATCACGCCTGATGATATCCAGTTAAAGGAAGACTTTTCATTTGAAGTACCACCAATAAGGATTGGAGATAAGAAAATGAAGAGCCTTGGGAACAAAGAAATACCACTAGTTAAGGTAATATGGAACGAAGCTACAGGAGATGCAACTTGGGAACTAGAAAGCAAGACGAAGGAGCAATATCCAGAGCTTTTCAACGTCGTCTAAGTTTCGAGGACGAAACTTCTTTTAGGGGGGAGTAATGTAAGACCCATAGCTTTTGATTAATTTTAAGTATTAGGTTGTATAATTATTAAGAGAGTTAGGGGTTTTTGTCGATAAATAATACTGTGTTACTAGGGCCAGGTCGGGAGTGTTATCAGAAACTTTACTGTGAGTGGCGTTGTTCTCTTATTTTAATTATCTATACTAATTATCTTTTTATTTCGGAATTAATTAAATATAAATTTACCGGCTGACCGGTCGAAATAATTATATTTATGAGTTTTATCATTTCCAGTCTGTTTTCTATAACTTCGTCACATATAATTTATTTTAATATGTTCAAATTTTATTTTTGATGAATACACGAATTCAGCTGTTTTTCGTTCGGGTCTTTTTTCGACACTAGTAAGTTGGTTAGTAAATATTTTAAAATATATATATATATATATATATATATATATATATATATATATATATATATATATATATATATAATTATGTGCCGGTGATTTTTATGGGCTAGTTGTATATATATATATTATATTATATGGGGTATTATTATTTATTAAGGTATACAAATCCAATGCATTGTCCAAAAGAAAGATCTAGATATTTTAAGTACACGTGAGAAATTGAGGGCGGTTACTACTCCGTAGAGACAAAACATAAAGTGGGTTAAGTTGTGGTTAATTCATTTCATACCAGTCCATTATCTCTCTTAAAGGAAAAAAATAGCTCTGTTCTTCATCAACTCCATATCAGTTATTTCAAAAGCTTGTTTTGGTAATATATTTTTCTCACCTTAAGTATATTATTTCTTAAGCCAATGCATGCATGTATCTGACTGGTATGAATTTCATTGTATTAGAGTTAACATGAAAATATGTTTTAGTTATAATTTATTTATTATGAATTACAGATTTTTTTTAAGGTTTGTTTTAGGAGTGAAAATTTATCATGTTGATGAATAAGTATGTGAAGTTATTGGTACTGGTAGTAGTGTGAGGAGAGTAGAAATAATTTAGTTAATATATTTGGATTATTATTATGTGTTACTATTCATTTATTTACATTGGTTTAGAAAAAAAATAATAATAAGAGAGTGGGTGGTGGGACCCACCCCTTTTATTTGGGTTTTGTGTGACGTTAGTCACTTGTGGTGTTACGGGGGTTTTGCCCATTTTCTGTGGTGGGCGTCCCGCTGTTTTTACTTCCGGTCTCGTAATTTTCATTCCGTTTGATATTTTTATCCCGGGTTTTTCTAACTGAAAGTATATTTATTTATCTATATATATATATATATTTTTAGATAATTATTTTATTTTCGAAATTTTCCGGATACGTTCGGAATAGTATGTTAAAGTACGATCTGTGCCGATTTTTGGTGCCGTTGAAAAACTGTTAACAAGTTTTGATGTCGAAATATTTTTAGATCAAAATAATTTATTTTGAATAGAAAATATTATTTTATTCTAAATTATAATTTAGAATATTATTTATTTTGGGTATATTACTTAGTTATCTATACTGGTTTTCACTAATTTTATTCCTAGTGTGAGAAACGTATTTTGACAAAATGGTTTGTTCAAAATATTAAATGAATTTTAATTAGTGTGTTAGAGATTTCTTTGAACTGGAATTTAATTATTCTTTTACGTGAAAAACTATTTTCTAGGGGAAAAGATTTATTTTGTTTATAAAGCGATTAGATTAGTAGTTCTCGGGAATGGTTATATTTATGAGTTAGAACTGAGAGGGAATAAAATACCTTATTTAACGGTAAATATTACGTGGTTTAGGACGTGATAGCACCGGTACGTGGGAAGAAGAAAATTATCAGGAAGCGTGCGAAGGTAAGGGCACCTTCTAACGATATTATATAGTACTGAATGCGTATGTATTTGTATGAATGATTGTGTGCCCACTTGGGGTTCTTGTGAAATTGTTTGCTGTTTGAGTTGATTAATGTAAATGTGTGAAATGCTTTCATATGATTTGTGCGAAATATATGAATGGGCATGTGGTTATGATTACCTGAGACGAGATTATATAAATTGTTGCATTTGCATTTGTGTGTGCATGCATACCATAGTTGTGTGTAGGTAGTTGGTGCCGAATGGGCCAGGGTGATGTGACTGAGCCGTCACCTAATCTCGAAGGGATTCTACTGCACCAGGTGATGTGACTGAGCCGTCATCGATCCTTTGAGATCAAATTGAGTCAGGTGTCTGCAAGGAGGCAACATCGGGTGTCTGCAAGGGCAGCACCTTATCGTGTCTGCGAGGCAGCACAGTTAGTGAGGACCCAAGGGGGGTATCACGACTCTCTGCGGAGAGGTAAAATTCCGGGATTCATGCATGGTGAGGGTACCCGACGAATTGGGACCACCAATCCATATAGAGTCTGCATTTAGGATATATGTGCATTTACTTTGTGGTGTTAAATTGTGTTTCAATTATATCATGTGATACCTGTATATGTGTATTCTTTTCTATATGCTATTTTTAGAAAGTGACCCTCTACTATTATTATGATGTGGTTAACGACCACCCAGACTATGGGAGAGCCACAGGTTCCGCCGATCGTGTTGGGGACTGTGACCACTTGGGATTTTATTGACCAGGATCAGCCCAGTGCTTGGAGGATTGACCCGGCTTCAAGTACGGCTTACTACTACGGGCAGATAGTGATCACGACTAGACATGACACCCTGCAGATACACCAGAGCGTGATTTGGCAGACGACCCCGTTTCCAGTTCCCATGCAGGGAGCAGGGGGAGTTCCAGGAGTAGCACCTATGGATCCTCAGCCGAGGGCGCAGAGGAGTTCAGAGGGAGAGACTGTACCTCGTGGTGGATTGGGAGCCACTACTTGTGGAGGATTTAAGGTGGAAGGACCTTCTATACCTGCGAAGGTGCAGGAGGAAGACGTGTCTGGAGCAGCGACTGCTGTTAGACCTGGACCTTCAAGGGATCCCGCGGTATCTCTCTCGGGTTATTCCCCTAGAGTTTCTTTGGAGGGGGATAGTTGCTTTGAGATTCCATCCCCTTCAGTAACCCCGACCATGTGGGTTGACTTGATCACCAGGGAGTCCGGGGATGTGTATAGCGCTGAACTGTATGATGTGACGTCACGAGCCAGAGCCCCTACCGAGAGTTCTTGCTTGGTCTGTGGCGAGCACCCTTGCATTTGGCCGCCTTAGTTCTTTAGCTTGTGGTTGTATAGTTCTACCCTGTTCTGATCGCATTTTCGTAGATGTGGGCCCGTCATAGTTTAGTTTTGGATATCTTTTTGGATGACTGTACCGTATACTATGATACTTCTAGTAGCAGTTGTTGTTATATTTTGGCTACAGTATGCCTTTTGTTCATGGCACCCTTATGTGTATAGGTCATGAACTAGGTACTGCATTTTGGGTTATTGTATTGTACAGGTACTTACACTTTGCTCCTTCGAGGAGTTACTATGGATGCATATATTATTATTTCAGTTTCAAAACAGTTGTTTATATTTCGAAAAATATGCGTGGTAGTTTCTTCGGATATGTAGAGCCGGCTGTGCAATTGAAAGTAACCTGCTCCGTTGTTTTGGAATTCGTTAAACTTTTGACTCTGATGTTATAAAAAAAAAACGGGGTGTTACACCACGTGAGAAATAGGCTATGTGTACCTTAGCACTCAAGTTATTATGTACATGACATCATGCATTGGATAATAACATGTAACCTAATCAAAAACTTTTCCTCCAAGTCTGAATTGTTTCTCTATAAATAGAGATTATTTTGCATCATTCAAATCACACCAAAACATAGCAAGAAGCTAGTTTTCTCCAATTCCTCCTCTTCCAAAATTCAAAATTTCAAAGAAGTGAAAACTTAAATTCTCAAGTCTAAACAATTTCCATTCAAACCAAGCATCCAAACACTTCATATACATCATACTTTCTTTCCAAAAAGCAAAGAAAACAAATCTCATCTCATAAGTTCTCATTAAGCCATATTCGAATTCCCTCAAAACATCCCTAAATTAATTTAGAAAAAAAATCTCACTCTCTTTATTTTTAGAACGTTTTTCTTTTCATGATCAAATCAAGTTTTGTATGTTTTTTGTAAATTTTTAGATCTTATTATTGTTATATTTTCTCTAAAAGTTATATATATCAAAATCTATGCATACTTTAATTTTCGAACTATATATATATAATCCTTTGGTGTAAATGTCGGCCAATTGTGCTTCATATGAAGTCATGAAGTTGGAGATTTATTACTTTTTGAACTTGGACACTTAGAGAAATTTTCACACAAATCTGCCTTTGTGTTGGAGCCAACTTTAAGGTAATTTTTCTTCATGATCCACCTTAATCCCAGACAAACTTTGAACATCAAACTTGAAGTATGTTATCTCAGCTTTCCAAATGTCCAAGAATATTCATTTACCTTACTTGAGCAAAAAGTTATGAATTTCACAATAAGCTCAAGGGCAGATTTGTTGGTACATGATTTGGATGACCTTGCCAACTTCATTTCTTCACAAGATCAACATCAAAATCATCATACACCATGTGCTCTATAAGATCTCAACAGAATTTTCAAAGTTCCATGCCTTGTCATGAGAAAAAAATCATTCAAAAGCTAGGAACTTAAGTTTTGTGCTCTGGCATTGAAGTGCAATAGTGAATTGGCCAAAAACCACTCCAATCTATCAAGAATTGATCAAAACACCAAGGATCGAGATGCAATATGATAGAACCAAGCTCAAAAGATCAGAATTTAAGCCATTTAAGAAATAGGCTATGTGTACCTTAGCACTCAAGTAATATGTACATGAGATCATGCATTGAATAATAGTATGTATCCTAATCAAAAATTTTCCTCCAAGTCTGAATTATTTCTCTATAAATAGAGATTATTTTGCAACATTCAGATCACACCAAAACATAGCAAGAAGCTAGTTTTCTCCAATTCCACCTCCTTCCAAAATACAAAATTTCAAAGAAGTGAAAACTTGAATTCTCAAGTCTAAGCAATTTCCATTCAAACCAAGCATCCAAACACTTCATATACATCTTACTTTCTTTCCAAAAAGCAAAGCAAACAAATCTCATTTCATAAGTTCTCATTAAGCCAAATTCGAATTCCCTCAAAACATCCCTAAATTAATTTTTAAAAAAAATCTCACTCTCTTTAATTTTAGAACGTTTTTCTTTTCATGATCAAATCAAGTTTTGTATTTTTTTTTTGTAGATTTTTAGATCTTATTATTGTTATAATTTGTCTAAAAGTTATATATATCAAAATCAATGCATACTTTAATTTTCAAACTATATATATATAATCCTTTGGTGTAAGTGTCGGCCAATTGTGCTTCATATGAAGTCATGAAGTTGGAGATTCATCACTTTTTGAACATGAACACTTAGAGAAATTTTCACACAAATCTGCCTTTGTGTTGGAGCCAACTTTAAGGCCATATTTCTTCATGATCCACCTTAATCCAAGATACACTTTAAACATCAAACTTGAAGTATGTTATCTCAGCTTTCCAAATATCCAAGAACATTCATTTACCTTACTTGAACAAAAAGTTATGATTTTCACAATATGCTCAAGGGCAGATTTGTTGGTACACGATTTGGATGACCTTGCTAGCTTAATTTCTTCACAAGATCAACATCAAAATCATCATACACCATATGCTCTGTAAGATCACAACAGAATTTTCAAAGTTCTATCCCTTTTCTTGAGAAGAAAATGATTCAAAAGCTAGGAACTTAAGTTTTGTCCTCTAGCATTAAAGTGCAATAGTGAATTGGCCAAAAACCACTCCAAGCTATCAAGAATTGATCAAAACACCAAGGATCAAGATGCAATATGATAGAACCAAGCTCAAAAGATCAGAATTTGAGCCATGTGAGAAATAAGCTATGTGTACCTTAGCACTCAAGTAATATGTACATGACATCATGCATTGGATAATAGCATGTATCATAATCAAAAACTTTTCCTCCAAGTCTGAATTGTTTCTCTATAAAAAGAGATTATTTTGCATCATTCAAATGACACCAAAACATAGCAAGAAGTTAGTTTTCTCCAATTCCTCCTCCTTCCAAAATTCAAAATTTCAAAGAAGTGAAAACTTAAATTCTCAAGTCTAAACAATTTCCATTCAAACCAAGCATCCAAACACTTCATATACGTCATACTTTCTTTCCAAAAAGCAAAGCAAACAAATCTCATCTCATAAGTTCTCATTAAGCCAAATTCGAATTTCCTCAAAACATCCCTAAATTAATTTAGAAAAAAAATCTCACTCTCTTTATTTTTAGAACGTTTTTCTTTTCATGATCAAATCAAGTTTTGTATGTTTTTTTGTAAATTTTTAGATCTTATTATTGTTATATTTTCTCTAAAAGTTATATATATCAAAATCTATGCGTACTTTAATTTTAAAACTATATATATATATATATATATATATATATATATATATATATATATATATATAATCCTTTGGTGTAAATGTCGGCCAACTGTGCTTCATATGAAGTCATGAAGTTGGAGATTCATCACTTTTTGAACTTGGACACTTAGAGAAATTTTCACACAAATCTGCCTTTGTGTTGGAGCCAACTTTAAGGCCATTTTTCTTCATGATCCACCTTAATCCAAGATAAACTTTGAACATCAAATTTGAAGTATGTTATCTCAGCTTTCCAAATGTCCAAGAACATTTATTTACCTTACTTGAGCAAAAAGTTATGAATTTCACAATAAGCTCAACGGCAGATTTGTTGGTACACGATTTGGATGACCTTTCTAGCTTTATTTCTTCACAAGAACAACATCAAAATCATCATACGCCATGTGCTCTGTAAGATCACAACAGAATTTTCAAAGTTCTATCCCTTGTCATGAGAAGCAAATCATTCAAAAGCTAGGAACTTAAGTTTTGTCCTCTAGCATTAAAGTGCAATAGTGAATTGGCCAAAAACCACTCCAATCTATCAAGAATTGATCAAAACACCAAGGATCAAGATGCGATATGATAGAACCAAGCTCAAAAGATCAGAATTTGAGCCATGTTAGAAATAGGCTATGTGTACCTTAGCACTCAAGTAATATGTACATGACATCATGCATTGGATAATAACATGTATCCTAATCAAAAACTTTTCCTCCAAGTCTAAATTGTTTCTCTATAAATAGAGATTATTTTGCATCATTCAAATCACACCAAAACATAGCAAGAAGCTAGTTTTCTCCAATTCCACCTCCTTCCAAAATACAAAATTTCAAAGAAGTGAAAACTTGAATTCTCAAGTCTAAGCAATTTCCATTCAAACCAAGCATCCAAACACTTCATATACATCATACTTTCTTTCCAAAAAGCAAAGCAAACAAATCTCATTTCATAAGTTCTCATTAAGCCAAATTCGAATTCCCTCAAAACATCCCTAAATTAATTTTTAAAAAAAATCTCACTCTCTTTAGTTTTAGAACATTTTTCTTTTCATGATCAAATCAAGTTTTGTATTTTTTTTTTTGTAGATTTTTAGATCTTATTATTGTTATAATTTCTCTAAAAGTTATATATATCAAAATCTATGCATACTTTAATTTTCAAACTATATATATATATATATATATATATATATATATATATATATATATATATATATATATATATATAATCCTTTGGTGTAAGTGTCGGCCAATTGTGCTTCATATGAAGTCATGAAGTTGGAGATTCATCACTTTTTGAACATGAACACTTAGAGAAATTTTCACACAAATCTGCCTTTGTGTTGGAGCCAACTTTAAGGCCATATTTCTTCATGATCCACCTTAATCCAAGATACACTTTAAACATCAAACTTGAAGTATGTTATCTCAGCTTTCCAAATATCCAAGAACATTCATTTAACTTACTTGAGCAAAAAGTTATGATTTTCACAATATGCTCAAGGGCAGATTTGTTGGTACACGATTTGGATGACCTTGCTAGCTTAATTTCTTCACAAGATCAACATCAAAATCATCATACACCATGTGCTCTGTAAGATCACAACAGAATTTTCAAAGTTCTATCCCTTTTCTTGAGAAGAAAATGATTCAAAAGCTAGGATCTTAAGTTTTGTCCTCTAGCATTAAAGTGCAATAGTGAATTGGCCAAAAACCACTCCAATCTATCAAGAATTGATCAAAACACCAAGGATCAAGATGCAATATGATAGAACCAAGCTCAAAAGATCAGAATTTGAGCCATGTGAGAAATAGGCTATGTGTACCTTAGCACTCAAGTAATATGTACATGACATCATGCATTGGATAATAGCATGTATCATAATCAAAAACTTTTCCTCCAAGTCTGAATTGTTTCTCTATAAAAAGAGATTATTTTGCATCATTCAAATGACACCAAAACATAGCAAGAAGTTAGTTTTCTCCAATTCCTCCCCTTCCAAAATTCAAAATTTCAAAGAAGTGAAAACTTAAATTCTCAAGTCTAAACAATTTCCATTCAAACCAAGCATCCAAACACTTCATATACGTCATACTTTCTTTCCAAAAAGCAAAGCAAACAAATCTCATCTCATAAGTTCTCATTAAGCCAAATTCGAATTTCCTCAAAACATCCCTAAATTAATTTAGAAAAAAAATCTCACTCTCTTTATTTTTAGAACGTTTTTCTTTTCATGATCAAATCAAGTTTTGTATGTTTTTTTGTAAATTTTTAGATCTTATTATTGTTATATTTTCTCTAAAAGTTATATATATCAAAATCTATGCGTACTTTAATTTTAAAACTATATATATATATATATATATATATATATATATATATATATATATATATATATATATATATATATATATATATATATAATCCTTTGGTGTAAATGTCGGCCAACTGTGCTTCATATGAAGTCATGAAGTTGGAGATTCATCACTTTTTGAACTTGGACACTTAGAGAAATTTTCACACAAATCTGCCTTTGTGTTGGAGCCAACTTTAAGGCCGTTTTTCTTCATGATCCACCTTAATCCAAGACAAACTTTGAACATCAAATTTGAAGTATGTTATCTCAGCTTTCCAAATGTCCAAGAACATTTATTTACCTTACTTGAGCAAAAAGTTATGAATTTCACAATAAGCTCAAGGGCAGATTTGTTGGTACACGATTTGGATGACCTTTCTAGCTTTATTTCTTCACAAGAACAACATCAAAATCATCATACGCCATGTGCTCTGTAAGATCACAACAGAATTTTCAAAGTTCTATCCCTTGTCATGAGAAGCAAATCATTCAAAAGCTAGGAACTTAAGTTTTGTCCTCTAGCATTAAAGTGCAATAGTGAATTGGCCAAAAACCACTCCAATCTATCAAGAATTGATAAATACACCAAGGATCAAGATGCAATATGATAGAACCAAGCTCAAAAGATCAGAATTTGAGCCATGTGAGAAATAGGCTATGTGTACCTTAGCACTCAAGTAATATGTACATGACATCATGCATTGGATAATAACATGTATCCTAATCAAAAACTTTTCCTCCAAGTCTAAATTGTTTCTCTATAAATAGAGATTATTTTGCATCATTCAAATCACACCAAAACATAGCAAGAAGCTAGTTTTCTCCAATTCCTCCTCCTTCCAAAATTCAAAATTTGAAAGAAGTGAAAACTTGAATTCTCAAGTCTAAGCAATTTCCATTCAAACCAAGCATCCAAACACTTCATATACATCATACTTTCTTTCCAAAAATCAAAGCAAACAAATCTCATCTCATAAGCTCTCATTAAGCCAAATTCGAATTACCTCAAAACATCCCTAAATTAATTTAGAAAAAAAATCTCACTCTCTTTATTTTTAGAACGTTTTTCTTTTCATGATCAAATCAAGTTTTGTATGTTTTTTTGTAAATTTTTAGATCTTATTATTGTTATATTTTCTCTAAAAGTTATATATATCAAAATCTATGCGTACTTTAATTTTAAAACTATATATATATATATATATATATAATCCTTTGGTGTAAATGTCGGCCAACTGTGCTTCATATGAAGTCATGAAGTTGGAGATTCATCACTTTTTGAACTTGGACACTTAGAGAAATTTTCACACAAATCTGCCTTTGTGTTGGAGCCAACTTTAAGGCCATTTTTCTTCATGATCCACCTTAATCCAAGACAAACTTTGAACATCAAATTTGAAGTATGTTATCTCAGCTTTCCAAATGTCCAAGAACATTTATTTACCTTACTTGAGCAAAAAGTTATGAATTTCACAATAAGCTCAAGGGCAGATTTGTTGGTACACGATTTGGATGACCTTTCTAGCTTTATTTCTTCACAAGAACAACATCAAAATCATCATACGCCATGTGCTCTGTAAGATCACAACAGAATTTTCAAAGTTCTATCCCTTGTCATGAGAAGCAAATCATTGAAAAGCTAGGAACTTAAGTTTTGTCCTCTAGCATTAAAGTGCAATAGTGAATTGGCCTAAAACCACTCCAATCTATCAAGAATTGATCAAAACACCAAGGATCAAGATGCAATATGATAGAACCAAGCTCAAAAGATCAGAATTTGAGCCATGTGAGAAATAGGCTATGTGTACCTTAGCACTCAAGTAATATGTACATGACATCATGCATTGGATAATAACATGTATCCTAATCAAAAACTTTTCCTCCAAGTCTAAATTGTTTCTCTATGAATAGAGATTATTTTGCATCATTCAAATCACACCAAAACATAGCAAGAAGCTAGTTTTCTCCAATTCCTCCTCCTTCCAAAATTCAAAATTTGAAAGAAGTGAAAACTTGAATTCTCAAGTCTAAGCAATTTCCATTCAAACCAAGCATCCAAACACTTCATATACATCATACTTTCTTTCCAAAAATCAAAGCAAACAAATCTCATCTCATAAGCTCTCATTAAGCCAAATTCGAATTACCTCAAAACATCCCTAAATTAATTTAGAAAAAAAATCTCACTTTCTTTATTTTTAGAACGTTTTTTTTTCATGATCAAATCAAGTTTTGTATGTTTTTTGTAAATTTTTAGATCTTATTATTGTTATATTTTCTCTAAAAGTTATATATATCAAAATCTATGCATACTTTAATTTTCAAACTATATCTATATATATAAATATATATATATAATCCTTTAATGTAAATGTTGGCCAATTCGGCTTCATATGAAGTCATGAAGTTGGAGATTTATTACTTTTTGAACTTGGACACTTAGAGAAATTTTCACACAAATCTGCCTTTGTGTTGGAGCCAACTTTAAGGTCATTTTTCTTCATGATCCACTATAATCCAAGACAATCTTTGAACATCAAACTTGAAGTATGTTATCTCAGCTTTCCAAATGTCCAAGAACATTCATTTACCTTACTTGAGCAAAAAAATATGAATTTCACAATAAGCTCAAGGGCAGATTTGTTGGTACATGATTTGGATGAACTTGCTAGCTTCATTTCTTCACAAGATCAACATCAAAATCATCATACACCATGTGCTCTGTAAGATCACAACAGAATTTTCAAAGATCCATCCCTTCTCATGAGAAGAAAATCATTCAAAAGCTAGGAACTTAAGTTTTGTCCTCTAGCATTAAAGTGCAATAGTGAATTGGCCAAAAACCACTCCAATCTATCAAGAATTGATCAAAACACCAAGGATCAAGATGCAATATGATAGAAACAAGCTCAAAAGATCAGAATTTAAGCCATTTGAGAAATAGGCTATGTGTACCTTAGCACTCAAGTAATATGTACATGAGATCATGCATTGAATAATAGCATGTATCCTAATAAAAAACTTTTCCTCCAAGTCTGAATTATTTCTCTATAAATAGAGATTATTTTGCATCATTCAGATCACACCAAAACATAGCAAGAAGCTAGTTTTCTCCTATTCCACCTCCTTCCAAAATACAAAATTTCAAAGAAGTGAAAACTTGAATTCTCAAGTCTAAGCAATTTCCATTCAAACCAAGCATCCAAACACTTCATATACATTATACTTTCTTTCCAAAAAGCAAAGCAAACAAACCTCATTTCATAAGTTCTCATTAAGCCAAATTCGAATTCCCTCAAAACATCCCTAAATTAATTTTTAAAAAAAATCTCACTCTCTTTAGTTTTAGAACGTTTTTCTTTTCATGATCAAATCAAGTTTTGTATTTTTTTTTTTGTAGATTTTTAGATCTTATTATTGTTATAATTTCTCTAAAAGTTATATATATCAAAATCTATGCATACTTTAATTTTCAAACTATATATATATAATCCTTTGGTGTAAGTGTCGGCCAATTGTGCTTCATATGAAGTCATGAAGTTGGAGATTCATCACTTTTTGAACATGAACACTTAGAGAAATTTTCACACAAATCTGCCTTTGTGTTGGAGCCAACTTTAAGGCCATATTTCTTCATGATCCACCTTAATCCAAGATACACTTTAAACATCAAACTTGAAGTATGTTATCTCAGCTTTCCAAATATCCAAGAACATTCATTTACCTTACTTGAACAAAAAGTTATGATTTTCACAATATGCTCAAGGGCAGATTTGTTGGTACACGATTTGGATGACCTTGCTAGCTTAATTTCTTCACAAGATCAACATCAAAATCATCATACACCATATGCTCTGTAAGATCACAACAGAATTTTCAAAGTTCTATCCCTTTTCTTGAGAAGAAAATGATTCAAAAGCTAGGAACTTAAGTTTTGTCCTCTAGCATTAAAGTGCAATAGTGAATTGGCCAAAAACCACTCCAAGCTATCAAGAATTGATCAAAACACCAAGGATCAAGATGCAATATGATAGAACCAAGCTCAAAAGATCAGAATTTGAGCCATGTGAGAAATAGGCTATGTGTACCTTAGCACTCAAGTAATATGTACATGACATCATGCATTGGATAATAGCATGTATCATAATCAAAAACTTTTCCTCCAAGTATGAATTGTTTCTCTATAAAAAGAGATTATTTTGCATCATTCAAATGACACCAAAACATAGCAAGAAGTTAGTTTTCTCCAATTCCTCCTCCTTCCAAAATTCAAAATTTCAAAGAAGTGAAAACTTAAATTCTCAAGTCTAAACAATTTCCATTCAAACCAAGCATCCAAACACTTCATATACGTCATACTTTCTTTCCAAAAAGCAAAGCAAACAAATCTCATCTCATAAGTTCTCATTAAGCCAAATTCGAATTTCCTCAAAACATCCCTAAATTAATTTAGAAAAAAAATCTCACTCTCTTTATTTTTAGAACGTTTTTCTTTTCATGATCAAATCAAGTTTTGTATGTTTTTTTGTAAATTTTTAGATCTTATTATTGTTATATTTTCTGTAAAAGTTATATATATCAAAATCTATGCGTACTTTAATTTTAAAACTATATATATATATATATATATATATATATATATATATATATATATATATAATCCTTTGGTGTAAATGTCGGCCAACTGTGCTTCATATGAAGTCATGAAGTTGGAGATTCATCACTTTTTGAACTTGGACACTTAGAGAAATTTTCACACAAATCTGCCTTTGTGTTGGAGCCAACTTTAAGGCCATTTTTCTTCATGATCCACCTTAATCCAAGATAAACTTTGAACATCAAATTTGAAGTATGTTATCTCAGCTTTCCAAATGTCCAAGAACATTTATTTACCTTACTTGAGCAAAAAGTTATGAATTTCACAATAAGCTCAAGGGCAGATTTGTTGGTACACGATTTGGATGACCTTTCTAGCTTTATTTCTTCACAAGAACAACATCAAAATCATCATACGCCATGTGCTCTGTAAGATCACAACAGAATTTTCAAAGTTCTATCCCTTGTCATGAGAAGCAAATCATTCAAAAGCTAGGAACTTAAGTTTTGTCCTCTAGCATTAAAGTGCAATAGTGAATTGGCCAAAAACCACTCCAATCTATCAAGAATTGATCAAAACACCAAGGATCAAGATGCAATATGATAGAACCAAGCTCAAAAGATCAGAATTTGAGCCATGTGAGAAATAGGCTATGTGTACCTTAGCACTCAAGTAATATGTACATGACATCATGCATTGGATAATAACATGTATCCTAATCAAAAACTTTTCCTCCAAGTCTAAATTGTTTCTCTATGAATAGAGATTATTTTGCATCATTCAAATCACACCAAAACATAGCAAGAAGCTAGTTTTCTCCAATTCCTCCTCCTTCCAAAATTCAAAATTTGAAAGAAGTGAAAACTTGAATTCTCAAGTCTAAGCAATTTCCATTCAAACCAAGCATCCAAACACTTCATATACATCGTACTTTCTTTCCAAAAATCAAAGCAAACAAATCTCATCTCATAAGCTCTCATTAAGCCAAATTCGAATTACCTCAAAACATCCCTAAATTAATTTAGAAAAAAAATCTCACTCTCTTTATTTTTAGAACGTTTTTCTTTTCATGATCAAATTAAGTTTTGTATGTTTTTTTGTAAATTTTTAGATCTTATTATTGTTATATTTTCTCTAAAAGTTATATAATTAAAATCTATGCGTACTTTAATTTTAAAACTATATATATATATATATATATATATATATATATATATATATATATATATAATCCTTTGGTGTAAATGTCGGCCAACTGTGCTTCATATGAAGTCATGAAGTTGGAGATTCATCACTTTTTGAACTTGGACACTTAGAGAAATTTTCACACAAATCTGCCTTTGTGTTGGAGCCAACTTTAAGGCCATTTTTCTTCATGATCCACCTTAATCCAAGACAAACTTTGAACATCAAATTTGAAGTATGTTATCTCAGCTTTCCAAATGTCCAAGAACATTTATTTACCTTACTTGAGCAAAAAGTTATGAATTTCACAATAAGCTCAAGGGCAGATTTGTTGGTACACGATTTGGATGACCTTTCTAGCTTTATTTCTTCACAAGAACAACATCAAAATCATCATACGCCATGTGCTCTGTAAGATCACAATAGAATTTTCAAAGTTCTATCCCTTGTCATGAGAAGCAAATCATTCAAAAGCTAGGAACTTAAGTTTTGTCCTCTTGCATTAAAGTGCAATAGTGAATTGGCCAAAAACCACTCCAATCTATCAAGAATTGATCAAAACACCAAGGATCAAGATGCAATATGATAGAACCAAGCTCAAAAGATCAGAATTTGAGCCATGTGAGAAATAGGCTATGTGTACCTTAGCACTCAAGTAATATGTACATGACATCATGCATTGGATAATAACATGTATCCTAATCAAAAACTTTTCCTCCAAGTCTAAATTGTTTCTCTATGAATAGAGATTATTTTGCATCATTCAAATCACACCAAAACATAGCAAGAAGCTAGTTTTCTCCAATTCCTCCTCCTTCCAAAATTCAAAATTTGAAAGAAGTGAAAACTTGAATTCTCAAGTCTAAGCAATTTCCATTCAAACCAAGCATCCAAACACTTCATATACATCATACTTTCTTTCCAAAAATCAAAGCAAACAAATCTCATCTCATAAGCTCTCATTAAGCCAAATTCGAATTACCTCAAAACATCCCTAAATTAATTTAGAAAAAAAATCTCACTCTCTTTATTTTTAGAACGTTTTTCTTTTCATGATCAAATTAAGTTTTGTATGTTTTTTTGTAAATTTTTAGATCTTATTATTGTTATATTTTCTCTAAAAGTTATATAATTAAAATCTATGCGTACTTTAATTTTAAAACTATATATATATATATATATATATATATATATATATATATATATAATCCTTTGGTGTAAATGTCGGCCAACTGTGCTTCATATGAAGTCATGAAGTTGGAGATTCATCACTTTTTGAACTTGGACACTTAGAGAAATTTTCACACAAATCTGCCTTTGTGTTGGAGCCAACTTTAAGGCCATTTTTCTTCATGATCCACCTTAATCCAAGACAAACTTTGAACATCAAATTTGAAGTATGTTATCTCAGCTTTCCAAATGTCCAAGAACATTTATTTACCTTACTTGAGCAAAAAGTTATGAATTTCACAATAAGCTCAAGGGCAGATTTGTTGGTACACGATTTGGATGACCTTTCTAGCTTTATTTCTTCACAAGAACAACATCAAAATCATCATACGCCATGTGCTCTGTAAGATCACAATAGAATTTTCAAAGTTCTATCCCTTGTCATGAGAAGCAAATCATTCAAAAGCTAGGAACTTAAGTTTTGTCCTCTTGCATTAAAGTGCAATAGTGAATTGGCCAAAAACCACTCCAATCTATCAAGAATTGATCAAAACACCAAGGATCAAGATGCAATATGATAGAACCAAGCTCAAAAGATCAGAATTTGAGCCATGTGAGAAATAGGCTATGTGTACCTTAGCACTCAAGTAATATGTACATGACATCATGCATTGGATAATAACATGTATCCTAATCAAAAACTTTTCCTCCAAGTCTAAATTGTTTCTCTATGAATAGAGATTATTTTGCATCATTCAAATCACACCAAAACATAGCAAGAAGCTAGTTTTCTCCAATTCCTCCTCCTTCCAAAATTCAAAATTTGAAAGAAGTGAAAACTTGAATTCTCAAGTCTAAGCAATTTCCATTCAAACCAAGCATCCAAACACTTCATATACATCATACTTTCTTTCCAAAAATCAAAGCAAACAAATCTCATCTCATAAGCTCTCATTAAGCCAAATTCGAATTACCTCAAAACATCCCTAAATTAATTTAGAAAAAAAATCTAACTCTCTTTATTTTTAGAACGTTTTTCTTTTCATGATCAAATTAAGTTTTGTATGTTTTTTTGTAAATTTTTAGATCTTATTATTGTTATATTTTCTCTAAAAGTTATATATATCAAAATCTATGCGTACTTTAATTTTAAAACTATATATATATATATATAATCCTTTGGTGTAAATGTCGGCCAACTGTGCTTCATATGAAGTCATGAAGTTGGAGATTCATCACTTTTTGAACTTGGACACTTAGAGAAATTTTCACACAAATCTGCCTTTGTGTTGGAGCCAACTTTAAGGCCATTTTTCTTCATGATCCACCTTAATCCAAGACAAACTTTGAACATCAAATTTGAAGTATGTTATCTCAGCTTTCCAAATGTCCAAGAACATTTATTTACCTTACTTGAGCAAAAAGTTATGAATTTCACAATAAGCTCAAGGGCAGATTTGTTGGTACACGATTTGGATGACCTTTCTAGCTTTATTTCTTCACAAGAACAACATCAAAATCATCATACGCCATGTGCTCTGTAAGATCACAACAGAATTTTCAAAGTTCTATCCCTTGTCATGAGAAGCAAATCATTCAAAAGCTAGGAACTTAAGTTTTGTCCTCTAGCATTAAAGTGCAATAGTGAATTGGCCAAAAACCACTCCAATCTATCAAGAATTGATCAAAACACCAAGGATCAAGATGCAATATGATAGAACCAAGCTCAAAAGATCAGAATTTGAGCCATGTGAGAAATAGGCTATGTGTACCTTAGCACTCAAGTAATATGTACATGACATCATGCATTGGATAATAACATGTATCCTAATCAAAAACTTTTCCTCCAAGTCTAAATTGTTTCTCTATGAATAGAGATTATTTTGCATCATTCAAATCACACCAAAACATAGCAAGAAGCTAGTTTTCTCCAATTCCTCCTCCTTCCAAAATTCAAAATTTGAAAGAAGTGAAAACTTGAATTCTCAAGTCTAAGCAATTTCCATTCAAACCAAGCATCCAAACACTTCATATACATCATACTTTCTTTCCAAAAATCAAAGCAAACAAATCTCATCTCATAAGCTCTCATTAAGCCAAATTCGAATTACCTCAAAACATCCCTAAATTAATTTAGAAAAAAAATCTCACTTTCTTTATTTTTAGAACGTTTTTTTTTCATGATCAAATCAAGTTTTGTATGTTTTTTGTAAATTTTTAGATCTTATTATTGTTATATTTTCTCTAAAAGTTATATATATTAAAATCTATGCATACTTTAATTTTCAAACTATATATATATAATCCTTTAATGTAAATGTTGGCCAATTCGGCTTCATATGAAGTCATGAAGTTGGAGATTTATTACTTTTTGAACTTGGACACTTAGAGAAATTTTCACACAAATCTGCCTTTGTGTTGGAGCCAACTTTAAGGTCATTTTTCTTCATGATCCACTATAATCCAAGACAATCTTTGAACATCAATCTTGAAGTATGTTATCTCAGCTTTCCAAATGTCCAAGAACATTCATTTACCTTACTTGAGCAAAAAAATATGAATTTCACAATAAGCTCAAGGGCAGATTTGTTGGTACATGATTTGGATGAACTTGCTAGCTTCATTTCTTCACAAGATCAACATCAAAATCATCATACACCATGTGCTCTGTAAGATCACAACAGAATTTTCAAAGATCCATCCCTTCTCATGAGAAGAAAATCATTCAAAAGCTAGGAACTTAAGTTTTGTCCTCTAGCATTAAAGTGCAATAGTGAATTGGCCAAAAACCACTCCAATCTATCAAGAATTGATCAAAACACCAAGGATCAAGATGCAATATGATAGAAACAAGCTCAAAAGATCAGAATTTAAGCCATTTGAGAAATAGGCTATGTGTACCTTAGCACTCAAGTAATATGTACATGAGATCATGCATTGAATAATAGCATGTATCCTAATAAAAAACTTTTCCTCCAAGTCTGAATTATTTCTCTATAAATAGAGATTATTTTGCATCATTCAGATCACACCAAAACATAGCAAGAAGCTAGTTTTCTCCTATTCCACCTCCTTCCAAAATACAAAATTTCAAAGAAGTGAAAACTTGAATTCTCAAGTCTAAGCAATTTCCATTCAAACCAAGCATCCAAACACTTCATATACATTATACTTTCTTTCCAAAAAGCAAAGCAAACAAATCTCATTTCATAAGTTCTCATTAAGCCAAATTCGAATTCCCACAAAACATCCCTAAATTAATTTAGAAAAAAAATCTCACTCTCTTTATTTTTAGAACGTTTTTCTTTTCATGATCAAATCAAGTTTTGTATTTTTTTTTGTAGATTTTTAGATCTTATTATTGTTATAATTTCTCTAAAAGTTATATATATCAAAATCTATGCATACTTTAATTTTCAAACTATATATATATATATATATATATATATATATATATATATATATATATATATATATATATATATATATATATATATAATCCTTTGGTGTAAATGTTGGCCAATTATGCTTCATATCAAGTCATGAAGTTGGAGATTGATCACTTTTTGAACTTGGACACTTAGAGAAATTTTCACATAAATCTGCCTTTGTGTTGGAGCCAACTTTAAGGCCATTTTTCTTCATGATCCACCTTAATCCAAGACAAACTTTGAACATCAAACTTGAAGTATGTTATCTCAGCTTTCCAAATGTCTAGGAACATTTATTTACCTTACTTGAGCAAAAAGTTATGAATTTCACAATAAGCTCAAGGGCAAATTTATTGGTACACGAGTTGGATGACCTTTCTAGCTTCATTTCTTCACAAGATCAACATCAAAATCATCATACACCATGTGCTCTGTAAGATCACAACAGAATTTTCAAAGTTCTATCCCTTGTCATGAGAAGCAAATCATTCAAAAGCTAGGAACTTAAGTTTTGTCCTCTAGCATTAAAGTGCAATAATGAATTGGCCAAAAACCACTCCAATCTATCAAGAATTGATCAAAACACCAAGGATCAAGATGCAATATGATAGAACCAAGCTCAAAAGATCAGAATTTGAGCCATGTGAGAAATAGGCTATGTGTACCTTAGCACTCAAGTAATATGTACATGACATCTTGCATTGGATAATAACATGTATCCTAATCAAAAACTTTTCTTCCAAGTCTGAATTGTTTCTCTATAAATATAGATTATTTTGCATCATTCAAATCACACCAAAACATAGCAAGAAGCTAGTTTTCTCCAATTCCTCCTCCTTCCAAAATTCAAAATTTCAAAGAAGTGAAAACTTGAATTCTCAAGTCTATGCAATTTCCATTCAAACCAAGCATCCAAACACTTCATATACATCATATAGAAGTGATTCAAATCATCACCTTGCTTCTGTAACACCAGAATCACATCCTCAATATCCCACTTGCACCAAGCTGCAGATTAAGTTGGCCAGGGAGTTTTAGAAGGTTTCAAGTCAATATACGAATTACAACACACTCCTTGGAGGTCAAGGAAGCTGGTAGCATTAAGAGATTGCATATGTAACACCTCTATTAAGGAATTCAATTCTTCACTTGCAAGGTAAGTTTTCAAAATCTGAACTCCTTAATTCATGCATCATATGAGATTATTTGAGTTACCAGCGTGTTTCTGGTAATGTGAGGATCATTTCCCTTATATTAATTGCTATGTATCTCCATCATACGAGATTTCATATCAAAAATTTTATTTTAGGGTTCATATAGTTTCAGATTGATTTCTTTTGATTCACTGAATATAAATGAAATTGGTTGATACTATTCAATTTCTTATTAAATTTTTATCAACTTTGGTGTTTACATCATGTCATTTCATTGCGTATTAAGAGAGTTAGCATTTGAAGATGATGAAGATGATGATGAACACGAAGCTGAAGATGATAATGGCCATGGCGCCATTTTTATAATATAAAATTCACTTTTAGTATATTATTATTTCATTGCAATTTAATCAACAGATGTATCATCACCTCAGTGGTTAAAGTGTGCGTTTTTAGGGTTTGTGTGTGCAAGGTCTGGGGTTCGAATCCCCCTCGCCCTAGACCTTTTGATGTTATATTTTTTAACATTTTCACATATAGGCTTAATATATTATTCAACACGCGTGTTATTTTTCAAACCTGAGACACATGGCCCAGGGGTAGAATTTTAAGCCCATGACCTGAAGGGCGTGAGTTCTACCCTTGGTGGGAGCATTCCTTTCTTTTTATCACTATTTTTTATGGTTTTCTTCACAACTTCATCCAATTATTTCACCAAGTAAAATTAATTGTTTTGAGCCAATTTTTTGTACACTTCCTATTTATCTTGTATATTTTGAGAATCCATCAAAAAATCCCAAAAATAATATTTATTTTCGACATTTTTATTAGGTTGAAAACTAGTAATTTTTAAGTATTTTTCATGCCTTTTCATGATTCCTTTTGATCATTTCTTTGACCTAATTGTACATATGTGTTTATATGGCATAATATACTTTGTTTAAGTCTTGTTTAATGTACATAACATGTTGTTTGACTTATACATACCATGATTAGGTGTTATTTCTTTTGAAGTATACCTCGATTAAATTTTGTTTAGTTGAAACCTTAGGATTTTGTTCAACTAATTCATTGAAAAACATCTTGATACATGACAAGGGATCCCCCTTGATTTTGGATCCCCCAAAGCCCTTGATTCAACCATGCTTGAATGTCTTATTTAGGTGCTTATCTCCCTACATTTCCATTAGGGTTTTATTTATCGTTTGCTATATTCATCTGATCTTTGATTCATTTTGAATGCATGCTTACTTGAACTTCTTTGTGATTACTCCCATTGATCAAAATTTTTCTCACATATTCAAGTATTTCCTTCATAAACTCTCACCATTATGAAAATATCTACTTATATGATGCTCATTCACATGTTGATATACCATGCTTGATCATAATCATATTCATGTCATCCTCGATGACTATTTGTTTAAAAGCTTAATCAATTTTGTGTTGTTAAGTTTCTCTTGACATTTATGTTTATAACATTTGCATTCATATAACTGTTGTATTTCAATACACATCCTTAAGTTTAGACTCAGTTCAAACTTTAGGACTCTCTTCAAACTGTAACTCAGTTAAAACCCTAGGATCCCCTTTGAGGTTCTCAACTTCAATAAAACCTTAGGATTCCCCTTGAAGTTTTCAACTTCATTCAAGTCAAAACCATAGCCCCTTTTGTGGCTTCAAACCTCAAACCTCAAGTCAAACCCTAGCCAACCTTTGGCTTCAAATTCAAAACTTTCCCCCCAGAGATGATACGTGAATCATCTCTGTAGAAGAGATTTCTCTTCTATTCCACACAACATATATCAAACATTTCAAAACTTTTTTTTCCATTTAAGTGATGTAAGGGGAACAATTGTTGATTAAAAAATCCAAGCTGGAGTCGTTCTCTTATTATGGTACAAAACACTTCTTTCATTTAAGTGATATAAGTGGCACACTTATGGATTCTATATCCAAGTCAAGGTCCTTCTCTTAATATGCAAAGACTCATTTAAAGAAAGATGTGGCATTACTCTGGATTTTCTACAACCAAGTTTAAAGCTTCTTCCCTTATTATCTTCTTTCTCAAAATGTTTGTGGTGAATAGGTGAGATATCTCCCTTAAGATAACAGCTTGTCTTTTTTCTCAAACCCAACAAACCCAGTTGCACCCATTAGTATGTGGAACTACAAACGCTCTGATTTCTCAACTTCCTTTTGAGAATACGTAGGCATAAGATTGCGAGATCTTACCGAGCACAATAATAAATAAAACCTTTAGGTTCCTACACCTTTGTCTTTATTTATTTCAACATACCCTACAAAAAAACAACAAAAACATTTCCCACTCTTATCACTCACTCAAAACAGTCAACAAATCTCCAATACACGACAGATGACTTAATCAAAAGTAACATAAATATACACAAGAGGTTCCTATAGGATACTATAGATACTTAGGGTGCTAGTACATTCCCTTAGTATAACCAACCCCCGATTCCCGATCTCTTATTGCATTGTTTTACACTTTGCACACTCACATGTTTATTTATATTTTTTTCCCATTCCCTCCCTTTGGGATAAATTAAAAGTTCACATGTAAAGGGCGACCTTGAAAAATCGCGCGCTACAGAAAAATGGCGACTTCACTGGGGAATTAAGGATTTCATCCCCCCTAAAAGAGGTAAGCCTATCTTGTATATATTTGTGTTTTTTACTATTGATATCATTTGCTTAGTGTTGTATTCATTATGTTTGTTTGGGTTTTTTGGTTGATCTCTATGAGCGAGACAAATCCTAACCCAGATTTGAGTGTACATAAATAAGATAGGACGTTGATATAATCAAGAGTTACATGTCTGGAGTAATCCTACGCATGGTCTATAGATGCCCAAGCAGCTATAAGATCTATGACGTTCGCTTATTAAATAGGAACTTGGTAAAAATGCATGCAGGACATAGCAGGTGGGGTCTTGTAGATCCACATGATTATGCAGCGTGTAGAGTTTGTTCTGTAAACAATCAAGGATGCTACTTTGTACAAGAAGCTCTACAAGAACAAATGAACCAAGGTTGGATCCTGGAATATAGAATGAGGGATTACCAACTAATCAATATGGTAAAAGGTTGTCCAGGAAAGTATGCAGTTTATGACATCAGATATATCAGGGAGCCATTAGTCAAATTTCACAAATGCTTGTGCGAACTTGATTACTTTGGTCCCAATCACCATGATCATGCAGTTTGCAGAAAATGTCGCAGAAGCCGATGTGGTTGTCTTCTTATCCAAAATGAGATTCAAGGATTGTTAGACCGAAGAACCATCACAATCTTCCATGAAAATGTCGCAGAAGCCGATGTGGTTGTCTTCTTATCCAAAATGAGATTCAAGGATTGTTAGACCGAAGAACCATCACAATATTCCATGAAAGGGAACCCATTGATTATGGAGTTGATGAGGATGTTTATATCATAACTCCTCACTTTAATGAACCTGAACACGTGGAAATTATTTTTGACAGTAGAAGGATTCCTAGTGTTCCCAAGCTTAAACCAATAGAGATCACCTATGATAGTCAGAAGACCACAGTGACTCCTTTGGTCATCTATTTACCAGGTCCAGTTCCGTACAAATCTGAGAAAGCCATACCTTACAAGTATGGTGCCAACATGGTTGAAAATGGGAAGGAGGCTCCCTTACCATCATTTGTCAACATTGCTGATGTGAGCAGAGTCACCAGAAGTTGTTGTGTGTTCAACTAAGAAGTTGAGGATGTGGTTATAAGAAAGGAGAAGCAAGTTGAGAATCCTTTTGAACAAATTAGTCAATCAAGTGACACTAATCAGATGAAGGATAATGATGAGGTTTTAAAACTGATAAGAAAAAGTGAGTACAACATTGTGGATCAATTGTCAAACACGCCTTCCAAAATATCCATATTATCCCTTTTGATGAGTTATGAGGCTCACAGGGAAGCTCTACAGAAAGTCTTGGAGCAAGCTTTTGTAAACCATGATGTAACAGTGGGTCAATTCGGCAATATTGCTGCTAACATTACCATTGGCAATAATTTGAGCTTCTGCGATGAAGATCTCCCAAAAGAAGGGAGAAATCATAACATGGCACTAGACATCTCAATCAATTTCATGAATGACGACTTTTCAATTGTATTTGTGGACACTGGTTCGTCACTGAATGTCATGCCAAAATCAACTCTTACAAGGTTATCCTTTCAAGGCGCTCCTATTAGGGGCAGTGGAATTATCGTCAAAACCTATGATAGATCCAAGAAGACAGTTATTGGTGAAGTTGATCTCCCCATAACTATTGGCCCTAATACGTTTCAAATTATCTTCCAAGTAATGGATATCCAAGCGGCGTACAGTTGCTTGTTGGGTCGTCCTTGGATCCATGAAGCAGGAGCAGTCACTTCAACGCTACATCAAAAGCTGAAGTTTATGAAAAATGACAAATTGGCTACCGTATGTGGTGAACGGGCTTTAAGTGTAAGCAATCTATCATCATTTTCTTACTTGGAACCCGAAGAGGTCATTAGAACTCAGTTCCAAGCACTTTCTGTAAGTAACAAAGATAGTAAGAGAAAAGGGGCATCCATTTCTTCTTACAAAGACGCAGTTCGAGTGGTGGAAAGTGGTGCCACTAAAGGGTGAGGATAGATTGTGATTCCTACCGATAAAAAAACCAGAGGAGGCCTCGGTTTTTCTCCAGTATTCACAAAATCTGCAAGGAAGGATGAAGTCATCCCTCCCATTCAAAATATTTTCCCCAGTGGGGGTTTTATCCATCCTATTCCTCAAAAGGTCGACGCCATTAATGGAGATGACTCTGAAGACGATCCCTCAGATCTTGAAGAAGAATGGAAGTATTACCTTAAGGTTTCTAGATACATATCGGAAGAGGAGGAACATACTCCATTGTACTCTCCTCTGGAGAAATTCAAGGGTATATTTAAGTCAGATGACGAGATGGATGTTGAAAATTACGACACTGAGAACTGTCTTACTTCCCTTATTTCACCAGAAAAGGATACTGTTAAGGAAGATAATTTTGGCTACCCTGAGGATGATTCATCTATTCCTCCAGAAGTCTGGGAGCCTTACTTGGAAACTCTTGAGTATGATAGTCAGCCAGAAGATGTCTACATACCCTTCTATACTCGTCAACCCATCGAGAAGGCAATTGAAGACAACCTTTTTGATAGATCTGCAAAGATTGCTAAACAAGATTTTATTCATTCTATTATGCCAGAAGTGAATGTCATAACTGAAGACGATTCTAAAAAGGATATATCCACTTACATGGCACCTTCTATCGTTCTACAAAAGATGCCCAGTCATCCTTGGGGCATGCATCACAAGTTTACACGAGCTGCTATAGTTCCTGCTGATCCACCGGCCAAAGAAAAGCCTAAGAAGGTGAAGAAATTTTCTGAGTACAAAGCTGCATTATGTGATCCCAAAATATATGAGTGGGAACCTTACTTGGAAGATCCCAGATACATGTCACCGGAGTATGCATACGTACCATTCCATACCCCGTGATCCGTTGGAAAGGCGGCTGAAGACCTCCTTTTTGATATATCCGCAAAGATTAAAAAATTCTACTGACCCGACTCCGCCAGAAGTCAACACCATTATTGAAGACAATCCTGAGAGATATACACAAGGCTTCGTGACGCATGAAAAGGTTTCTCAAAATTGGATAGTTGTTGATGTTCCAACTGTTGTCCACATCTCTAAGTAATGTTTTGTTTTTATTTTGTTCTCTCGCTCTGCCCAAAGCGACAAATGTTTTTAGGGGTCCCTTTTTAAAATATTTCCTCTTTGCTCAGCCCAAGGAAAAAGATTTGTTTATCGGGATTTTTTTTCAAGAAATAATCGATCAATAATAAATTTATTGTTTTCAATTTCATGCTACTGTTTTTACTTTTTGCTTTTTTCGGAAAATGGTAACTTAAAAAAGCTAAAACAAAAAAACAAAAAAAAAATGATAAACACTTTCAATGTTTGCACACACTCTGCATTTGTATATTTTTCTAAAATCCAGCAATCAATCATATGTGCAGATTAAACATCAAAAACTCCATTAAAAAACATGACCTTATGCCCTCTCCCAAATTTGAATTCCCAGTATTCGATGTTGAAGATGTAGAAGAAGAAGAAATTTCGGATGAAATTTCCCGACTGCTTAAGTAAGAAGAAGCCTCCATTCAGCCGTACAAGGAGCCGATAGAGGTGATCAACCTCGGTTTCGATGAAGACAGAAAATAAGTCAAGATTGGGGCACTGCTTAGTCCAGCGGTTAAAATAAAAATGGTTGAACTTCTCAAAGAATTCCCAAATGTGTTTGCTTGGTCCTACAAAGATATGCCAGGGTTGGACACCGATATTGTGGAACACCACTTATCGTTGAAGCCGGAATATCCTCCAATCAAGCTGAAGTTGAGAAGAACTCACCCAGATATGGCCATCAAAATTAAAGAAGAAGTACAGAAGCAGATTGAAGCAGTGTTCCTTGCCACGTCAGAATACCCTCAGTGGTTGGCCAACATAGTGCATGTTTCGAAAAAGAACGGAAAAGTCATAATGTGTGTGGACTACCGAGACTTAAATAAAGCTAGTTCGAAAGATGACTTTCCATTACCACATATTGACATGTTGATTGACAGCATCGCAAAATTCAAATTATTCTCTTTCATGGACAGATTCTCCGGATATAATCAAATCAGAATGGTACCTGAAGACATGGAAAAAACCTCATTTATTACACCATGGGGAACATTTTGCTACAAAGTGATGCCTTTTGGTCTGAAGAATGCGGGTGCAACCTACCAAAGGGCCATGACAACTCTTTTCCACGACATGATGCACAAAGAAATTAAAGTATATGTTGATGACATGATTGCCAAATCCAGAAATAAAGAAGAACATCTGGAGTATTTGTTGAAGTTATTCCAGCGTTTGAGGAAATACAAACTCCGCTTGAATCCTAACAAGTGTACCTTTAGTGTTTGTTCAGGGAAGCTCTTGGGTTTCATTGTCAGCCAAAAGGGAATTGAAGTTGATCCTGATAAAGTCAAAGTCATTCAGGAAATGCCAGCACCCAAAACTGAGAAGCAAGTAAGAGGATTTCTGGGTCGTTTAAACTACATATCAAGGTTTATCTCTCATATGACCGCTACTTATGGGCCGATATTCAAGCTTTTTCGAAAAGACCAGAGTTGTACATGGATAGAAGATTGCCAGAAGGCCTTTGACATCATCAAAGAATATATGTTTAAGCCTCCTATTCTGATCCCTCAGGTGGAAGGAATACCTTTGATCATATACTTAACAGTATTAGAAGATCCCATAGGTTGTATGTTTGGCCAGCAAGATGAAACTAAGAAAAAATAGCACGCCATTTATTACTCAAGTAAGAAATTCACAGACTGTGAATCTCGTTACACTGTGCTTGAAAAAACTTGTTGTGCCTTGGCTTGGACTGCTAAGCGTCTTCGTCAATACATGATTTGTTATACTACTTGGATGATCTCCAAAATAGACCCGATCAAGTATATCTTTGGAAAGCCCACTTTAATCGGAAGGATTGCTCACTGACAGATGTTGCTGTCAGAGTATAATATTGAATACCATGCTCAAAAAGCCATTAAGGGGAGCATTCTAGCTGATCATTTGGCTCACCAACCGATTGATGGCTATGAATATATCAAATTTAACTTCCCAGATGAAGATGTAATGTATCTAAAGATGAAAGACTGTGATGAACCATTGTCAGACGAAGGGCCAGAGCCAGGATCCTGATGGGGATGAATATTCGATGGAGCTGTCAACGCTTATGGAAACGGAATTGGGGCAATCATTGTTACACCTCAAGGTACCCATATTCCTTTCACTGCAAAGCTGACATTCAAATGTACAAATAATGAGGCTGAATATGAAGCTTGTATCATGGGACTTGGAGAAGCCATTGATTTACGGATCAAAATTCTAGATGTATATGGAGACTCAACTTTGGTCATAAATCGGATCAAAGGTGAATGGGAAACACGTCAACCTGGTTTATTCCCTTACAAATATTATGCAAGAAGGTTGTTGCCTTTCTTCAATAAAGTGTAGTATCATCATATTCCTCATGAAGAAAATAACATGGCTGATGCTCTAGCTACATTATCCTCTATGATTGTTATGAATCGATGGAATGATGTACCTAAAATCGATGTTATGCGCCTTGATAAGCCCGCTCACGTGTTTATCTTGGAAGGGATTATTGATGATAAACCATGGTACCATGATATCAAATGCTTCATTCAAAAACAAGAATACTCGCCTGGGGCATCAAAGAAAGATAGGAAGACTCTCAGAAGACTAGCTGGCAACTTCTTCCTGAATGATGATGTGTTATACAAAAGAAACTTCCATGGTCTTGCTCAGATGCGTGGATAGACATGAAGCATACATATTGATGGAAGAAATTCATGAAGGCTCTTTAGGTACTGTCGCGGTGAGAATCGGATATCAAACTATTGATTAACTTGAATCACAAATCTTAATTCACCACCGAACTTTGATTTATCCAAAGGAAAGGGTAAAGGTCGAAAACCCTAAGTTAAGAGAATCTAGGTTCGAGGGTTGGCTATACTTAGGGAATTTGTTAGCATCCTAAGTATCTGTAGTACTCTACAGGAACCTCTTGTTAGTATTTGTGTTATGCTATTTGTTTGCTTGCTAAGGAGTTGTGCTAATGGAAAGACCTAGGGGTTAGTATCTAAGTATGCTCGCCAAGACATCGCATCTCGTGCCTACGTATCCTGACGGAAATGGAATCAGAGCATTCATAGTTCCCCTCAATAAGGGTGAGGAAATCTTGACTGTGGTCAAGGTTCTGTTAGATGTCAAACATGGAATCGGGTGATTTAAGTGGTAAATTGTGTTGTAGTGCTTACATTGGAATACATGAGTGGAGCTTGTAATTTGTGTGTTAATGTGCAGGTTTAGGCATGAAAGGATCAAGATGGTGAGACACATTTAGTGGATGCAAGTTGCCACTGAAATTGTTGCTACAATAGAGTATTCGCAGTGCGAAGGAGCTGGCGAGGGTGCAGCGAAGGTTTGCACTGCGAACGTCAGCGAATCTCCCAGCGAAGGGTGGCAGAATGTTTTCATGGAAAATATCCAAAAGTTCGCACTGCGAACTCCTAGCGAAGGCTCGCTAGTTGGTTCGCAGTGCGAAGGTCCTGGCGAAGGGAGGCAGAATGTTTTTGAGACAAAATTTCTCTCATTCACAGTGCGAATGGTTTGTTCGCAGTGCGAACCCACGATATCAACATTGGGCGGTTTAAGTCTCAGAGGCACTTAAAGTGCCATTTTCTCTCATTCGCAGTGCGAATGATTTGCTCGCAGTGCGAATCCTGCAAATTTCAGAAGTGTATAAATAGATTTTTACTTTTATTGGATGGGATCTTTTGCTCATTTTCACCAAAAACCATAGTTTTATGCATTTTGCTCATCAAAGAGTGTAATTTCACTTGGAGAAGCTGAAGTCGCATCCATTCTCGATTATTCGTCGTGGATGCTCATTCATCTCCTCTCTTCACTTGTCATCAAAGCTACCATGAGAAGTGGTAGCTAAACACTCAATGTTGAGGTTAGAAGTAGTTGATTCTGATTATATGTATTTGTTTGATCTATTGTGTATGAACAAAGTCTTTGATTAATATAGATGAAGTTATTTTCTCTTAATGCTTTACGTGTGATTGGTTTTGCTCTAGACATAGATTCTACAAATCATGACCTAATAAATTCATCTCTTAAAAACCAAACTCTAGACATAGATTTGGGATTTGCTATTTGCTTTGTGTTGATCTTAACGATTGTTGTTTAGATTGTTAGCGTGAGACATCATCTGACGGTCTAAACAACGATACTCACGACTTTGCTTTAGACATAAACTTAATCGGGAGGATACGCGGTTGTATTGGTCGGAAACCTTGTTCATATGCTTGATTATTCGGATATATGTGAAAAGGATTAGCGAAACCTAACCTTGACATGCTTTTATAAAAACCTTTCAAACTCTTTGTTAAAAATTACTCTTTGCTACAAATTGATGTTAAACGAAATTGAGAACTAATTGAAACCTTTGAACTTAAAACGATGTAACTATTGAACGACAAGCATCAAATATCAGGCAATCCCTGTGGAGACGATTAGAAACATCCCCTTTTACTTTACTAACAAAATAACGCCGTTGCCGGGGATTGTTTAGTGATATTGCAAGCATTGCGATAGTGTGCTGTTTTAAGCTTGTTAACTTTATCTTGAACTTGTTAATTTGTTTTGTTTAGTGTGCAGACTTAGTTTATGCGAGGGAAAATACCGGCGGACCAACTTCTTTTCGATCCTGAGATTGAGAGAACCACTCGTAGGATCAACAGCAGAACTAGACGAAGGAGGCAGCTAGCAAGACAAAAGCGAGAACAAGAGGAAAATACTTCTACACCACCACCACTTCCACAGATACTTCCAGTTATGGAGGTAGATTAACCACCACCACCACCACCTGCTTCTAGGCCTTGTACGAATAGTCCGAGACACAATGCTCAGTTCGCTCGCCATGCACATAATGGTCGTCATTCTGAAATGAAGACTGGTATTCTCCAACTGTTATATCAAAGTCCATTTACGGGTATGGATCATGAAGACCCTTTTACCCATCTGACGAAATTCTATGAAATAGCGGGAAAGACTGGTGCACCTGAGGCAGAAGAGGAGTCTCTATTCAAGAGACTATTCCCGCATTCCCTTATTGGGAAGGCTAAGGAATGGTACCTTGATCAGTCAACGGTCATAATGACGGATTGGAATTCATTGGAAGAGAAATTTTTGGAGAGATTTTTCCCTCACACTCAGTTTATGGAAGCAAAGACCGCCATCGCGGTATTTACACAAGGAGCTAATGAATCTCTCAACGAAGCTTGGGAGAGGTTCAAATTAATGTTGAGAAAGTGCAAGGGCCATGGTTTTGATGAATTGTCACAAATTCATATATTTAGAAATGGGCTTCAACTTGTACACAAAACCTTGTTGGATGCCACCGCTGGTGGATCCTTGTTAAGCAAAACCGCATCAGAAGCCACAGCTATCATTGATAAGATGGCCTTGAATGATCATCAAGGTAGTCACAACCGTGGACCTTCTCAACGAACTCCGGGAGTGTTGGAATTGGGAACAAACGATGTTATCCTTGCGTAGAACAAATTATTATCACAACAGGTTGAGTTGTTGACTAAGAAAATGTCTAAACTGCCGCAACAATTCAAAGAAATTCATGATTCTTCAAGTAAAAATGTGCAAGTATTAGTTTGTGAACTATGTAGAGGTGACCATCCGACCAGTTATTGTCCTCCAGTTGTGGAGGAAGTAAACTATGCGGGAAATCAAGGATACCAACCCTGACCTCCGTATTAACAAGGCAACCAAGGTTACCAACAACGGTCTAACCAAGGTTATCAACAACCATGGAGACCGCAAGAAGCCAGACCATCAAACCGTCAACAATACCAAAATTACACTCAACCACCGCAAGCTCCCGTTGGAAATACGAAGATGGAAGACACTCTCACACAATTTATGCAAATGGCAATTTCCAATCAAAAGAATACTGATGCGGCCATAAGGAATCTTGAAACACAAGTCGGGCAATTATCAAAACAATTGGCCGACCAACAAAAAGGGCACATTACGGCAAATACGCTTCCGAATCCTAAAGATTGTAAAGCAATTCTCACAAGAAGTGGAAGAGAGATTGACATGGGTGTAGGTAAGAGAGTAGTGGAGGAGGAGGTTGTAGTTGAAAAAGAAAAAGATAGTGAGATTGAAGTAGAAAAAAATGTTGAGGGTGTTTTAGTTGAAAATGAGAAGGAAAAAAGTGAGAATGAGAAAAAAATAGAGAGTGAAGAAAAAGTGAAGAGAGCTAGGAAGGGAAAAGAACCGATGAACAATATTCTGATCCAACACTTACCATATCCTCATGCTCCTACAAAGAAAGATAGTGCGAGGCACTATTCTCGGTTTATGGATATTTTCAAACAATTACAAATAAATATTCCATTTTCCGAGGCTTTGGAGCAAATGCCTAAATATGCGAAATTTATGAAGGATATCCTCACGAAAAAGAAGAGGTATACGGATCAAGAGACGATTATGGTAGATGCTAGTTGTAGCGCCATCATTCAACGTACTCTCCCGAGGAAAGAATGTGATTCGGGACGAGTCACCTTACCGGTTACTATAGGAAACATCTATGTGGGCAACAGATTGATTGATTTGGGCTCTAGTATCAACTTGATACCTTTGTCGATTGTGAAACGGTTAGGACACATGGAATTGAGGTCCACTCAAATGACGTTGTAACTCGCAGATAAATCCACTACCTGTCCTCATGGTGTAGCGGAAGATGTGTTGGTCAAAGTGGACAAATTTTTGTTTCCGATTGACTTTGTTGTCATTGAAATGGAGGAGGATGAGGATGCACATTTGATTCTTGGAAGGCCTTTCATGAAAACTGCCCGAATGGCAATTGACATGGACGATGGCCTCATGAAAGTGAGAGTCCAAGATGAAGAGGTGTGTTTCAATCTTTATGATGCCATGAAGCACAAAAAAGATAAAGGTGATTGTTTCCGAATCGATGCAACGGAGGAAGCGAGTTTTGAAGTTATAAAGCAAATTCATGTCATTGATCCTTTACAAAGAGCTTTGGATGATTCCTTGGAAGTATTCTCGGTTGAAGAAGAGCAAGCTCTTGAAGAGTGTTTGTTAGAGCTTGAAGCTTTGGAAGAATTGCAACCTTGGGAGTATGAAGAGGAAATTCTAAAAAAAGTGGTTAATGATGAACCATCCAAACTTGAACTGAAAGTGTTACCTTCAACCTTGAAGTATGCTTTTCTCGATGACGGTGGTAATAAACCGGTGATCATAAGTAGTATTTTATCTGAAAACGAGGAGAGCCGCTTAATTCAAGTGTTGAGAAAAAATCAGGATGCAATGGGATGGACGTTGTCCGATCTCAAAGGCATAAGCCCTTCATATTGCATGCACCGTATATTTATGGAGGAAGATTTTAAACCGGTTGCTCAACCTTAACGCCGGTTAAATCCAATTATAAAATAAGTGGTTAGAAAAGAAGTGGTAAAAATTTTAGATGCCGGAATGATTTATCCCATTTCTGATAGCCCGTGGGTTAGTCCAGTGCATGTGGTACCGAAAAAAGGCGGATTAACGGTGGTCCGAAACGAGAAAAATGAGCTCATTCCAACAAAAACCGTGACCGGGTGGAGAATGTGCATCGACTACCGTAGGTTGAACAAATCTACGAGAAAAGATCATTTCCCTCTACCTTTTATGGATCAAATGCTCGAAAGGCTTTCCGGTCAACAATTCTACTGTTTTTTGGATGGTTATTCGGGTTACAACCAAATTATTGTGAACCCGAAGGATCATGAAAAAACCGCTTTTACATGTCCTTTTGGAATCTTCGCTTATAGGAGGATGTCGTTTGGATTATGTAATGCACCAGCGACTTTTCAACGGTGTATGCAAGCTATATTCTCGGATTTGATCGAAAAGACAATTGAGGTCTTTATGGATGATTTCTCGGTTTTTAGACAATCATTTGATATTTGCTTGAAAAATTTGGATACGGTGTTGGAACGGTGTGTGGAAACCAATTTGGTGCTTAATTGGGAAAAATGCAACTTTATGGTGAACGAGGGAATTGTGCTCGATCACAAAGTTTCTTCAAAGGGCCTTGAAGTTGATAAGGCCAAGGTGGACGTTATTGAGAAATTGCCACCACCGATGAATGTCAAAGGCATAAGGAGCTTTCTTGGACACGTCGGGTTTTACCGTAGATTCATCAAGGACTTCGGAAAGGTCGCAAAGCCATTGAGCAACTTGCTCGTCCAAGGTAAGATTTTTGACTTTGACGAGTCTTGCCTTTTTGCGTTTAATTTTTTGAAAAAGAGTTTAACTACCTCACCGATAATCGTTGCACCTAACTGGAAATTGGATTTTGAATTAATGTGCGATGCAAGTGATTATGCGGTTGGGGCTGTTTTGGGTCAGAGGAAAACAAAATAGTGGCTCAAATTATGCGAGCAAAGTTTTAAACGAGGCTCAAATTAACTATGTAACAATTGAGAAAGAGTTGCTTTCCATAGTGTATGCGTTGGAGAAATTTCGTTCCTATTTGATTGGTTCACGAGTTATTGTTTACACGGACCACACGGCTATAAGGTATCTGCTCACCAAGCCTGATTCTAAGTAGAGGCTTATTCGTTGGATCCTTTTGTTACAGGAATTTGATCTTGAAATTCGTGACAAAAAAGGATCCGAGAATTTGGTGGTGGATCACTTATCCCGCCTGGTAAGCGTTGACGTGACCAAGAATGAATGTGAAGTTAAAGAGGAGTTCCCAGATGAAAAATTGTTTAGGGTGCAAGTTAGACTGTGGTTCGCCGACATGGCTAACTACAAAGCCGCCGGATTGATACCGGACGGTCTAACGCACCATCAAAAAAGAAAATTTTTGTCGGATGCCAAGTCTTTTATTTGGGATAAACCTTATTTGTTTAAACTTGGTGTCGACAACCTCTTAAGAAAGTGTGTGTCAGTGGAGGAAGCCACAGATATTCTGTGGCATTGTCATAACTCTCCGTATGGAGGACACTTTAATGGGTTAAGAACGGCCACTAAAGTCCTTCAATCGGGCTTTTATTGGCCGTCATTATTCAAAGATGCGCATGTGCATACCCTTAGTTGTGACAAGTGCCAGAGAAGTGGAGGAATTTCACTGCGGCACGAGATGCCTTTACAGAATATGTTAGAAATTGAAGTTTTTGACTGTTGGGGGATTGACTTTGTCGGTCCATTCCCATCTTCATTTTCTAATGAATATATTTTGGTCGCTGTGGACTATGTGTCTAAGTGGGTTGAGGCGATAGCTTATGCTAAAGTCGATGGTAAGACCATGGTGAAATTTCTGAAAAGAAACATTTTTGCGCGTTTTGGTACTCCGAGAGTGTTGATAAGTGATGGAGGATCTCACTTCTGTAACACTCAGCTTGACAAAGCTCGTGAACAATATGGTGTGAAGCACAAGGTTGCCACACCATATCATCCTCAAGCTAACGGTCAAGCGGAGGTATCCAATCGTGAGATAAAACGTATTTTAGAAAAAATTGTTTCGGCCTCTAGAAAAGATTGGGCCAACAAGCTAGATGATGCTTTGTGGGCTTATCAGACCGCTTTTAAGGCTCCGATCGGTCTCACACCGTTTAAAATTGTGTATGGTAAGAATTGCCATCTGCCGATGGAGTTGGAACACAAGGCGTTTTGGGCCTTAAAATTTTTAAACTTTGATCCAACTCTTAGCAGTGAAAAAAGAAAAGAGCAATTACACGAATTAGATGAATTACGCCTTCAGGCGTACGATTCCAATAAACTGTACAAAGAGCGTCACTACTACAAATTTGATAAATAATAGCACATATTTAATAGCGTTTAAATGTAAAGTGCTATTAAAAATATTACCCCAACACCTATAATAGCGCTTTTCACACGGGCGCTATTATAAGTTAGAATTCCGTAAAAAATAAATGGATCTATAATAGCGGTTAAGCATAAGTGCTATTATAAAATGAAAATAAAAAAAATTTTGGTTTTAGCCTTTAATAGCACTTTAAGAAAAAGCGTTATCGTATGGTAAGTTCAGCGCGCACATATAATAACACTCTTTTAAAAGCGCTATCTTATGTTTAGTCAAATATAACAATAAAAACATAATTTTTTAGTACCAACCAGACTCGAACTCGAGACCTCAAGCTTGAAGGGGTAAAATTTTAGCGCGCATATATAATAGCACTCTTTCAAAAGTGCTATCTTAACTAAAGATAGTTAAAACAAAGATATAAATTTTTTATATGTCATCAAGACGCGAACACATGACCTCATATTTGCAAAAACGCTTATTATCCACTTGGCTATGATGCATATTTTATAAAGTAACGAAACTTTTAACTATATATTAATTTAATAAACGATAATATAGGGAAAAAAACAAATGAATAAAACCCTATTCCTTTCTCAAAATATCCTGCGTTCTTTGTTTTGTTTTCACAAAATATTCCCGCTGCGAAAATTTAGTGAAAGCTTGAGAGAAATTTCTATTTTCTTCTTTCAATTCCATCAAAACATTCATCTATTGTGTCAAATATGTCGAACCCTAAAATCATCACTAGACAGAAGATTCCCTCTCCACCGCCGTCGTGAATAGTCGCTCTATGGCGATTCACCTTTAACATAACCTCCCAATCGTTCATAACCTCTGCCACCCATCGTATAAAGATAAAAGAAGGTACAGTGTAAAGTGGTTTTCTTTGCTCTATTTTTCTTTTTATCTGTTGCCATGAGATACAAGACTTTTAGGGTTTCTTTTTGTATGTGTATGCATTTCATACAATAGAATAGTATCAGCTTTAATTTCATAAAATTGGTTTGTATCTTCTTCTTTCTATATATTCATAATGATGATGGTTGATAACATGGTTTTTAAATAATTTGTGATTTCATTGTTTGTTTTAGGAATTTACTACTAAAATAGTTAAATGGTTAGATGTTCGATTAAATGCATCATAGAAACAATATGTTAATTATTTAAAATGAATCTGATCTTGTTTCATTGTTGTAGGTTAAGAAAGAGAATTTATGTTTGCTAGCAGCATAGCTAATTAATCCATCAAGTAGAGTTGTTGCTTTGACGGTGAATCCACATCTTGTTCAGAACAGGGCCCTCCTACAGTAAGTTTGTCTTAAATTATTAATGCTCTATGTTTTGTCTAATTCTTTTGAATTCAGATTGTTGTTGAATATGATTTGGAGATTGTGGCCTATTATGCTTCATATAATGGCATGGAGATATTATTTATTCATAGTTCAAAAGAAATCATAGAATAAGAATACCTGAGATTTAAGGATTTCACGCTCATTTTCTAATGCATCCAAAGCTACAAGTTCCTTAGTTAAGACTAAAAGCTTCTGTCTGAAATATAAAAACCAAAACAGAGTCTTGAACAAATTTTTTTTGTTATTTTCTACAATGTGGTAAAGAAACTGGCACTTCAGCACATGAAATAGAAAAAGCACAAAATACAATATAAGATTAACATACTTTAATGGTATTTGAATCCTAAATTATTCTTTGGCTAGTGGATCGTCCAGGGCAGAGCACAATTTTGATTCAGTGACATTCGAATGCTGACTTGTTTATGATGCGTAAGGCTTCCATCTAGATCAGTTGCGAACTTCGCGACGTGCTTGGTTTCAATCTTTCTTGCAGGGGCCAGAGGAGCTTGGACCACTCTTTTGTTTAAAATCGGTCTCTATTCGGTTGTAGGCCACTGCGATGCCTTTAGATATTAATCACTAGCGGCCTGGGGTCTAAACTCTTTTCTAGGCGCACTTGTGCTCTATCAAATCATTGTAGTGGCCAGGTGGGAGTTTTGCTGGAGCATTCTGTCAAGATTGAAGATCTGTTATTTTGGTGTGTGTGGAAGGTGTTCGCTTTGTAGTACTGTCACAGTTCCTCAGTCGTGTTAATCATCGTTTTGGCCATGGGTGGTATTAGGCATTTGTTATGTCATCTCTGAAATGTGTTTACTGCAGTAGGTGCCTGACAAGTTATTTTGAGAATGTGCATTTTCCCCTATTTGGCCTAGCACCTGCTGCCACCATCTCTGCTGTGTGGGAGTTTGTTTAGTGGATTGTAGCCTGTCTTTCAAGCCCGGAGTCGTGGTTTCCGGAGTCATTGCGTTTAGCATCATATTATGTAAGCTTGTTTTGGGTGTTGTCAGAGGGAACTGAGGTGCTGTTTTTCTGAGCAGTTGGTGATAGATTTCAGTACCTAGTGCAATAGTTCATGGGCTTGCGTTAAAGTTCAAATTTTTGTTAGCAATGTTTTACCGCCAATGTCTCTTTTTAGTATCAGGTGACTGGTTGGTCATGAGTTCTAGTTAATTTCATTTTAGTGGTTTGTGCTCGTCGTTGAGATTCAAAGCAGTAGTGCAGTAGGAGGTGCATTGGATCCGGATGGTGCTTGATCTTTAGGTGGCAGTACCGTTCCATGTATAGTGGCCGTTTTTTTTTCAGGCAGCCTTTTGTTCGATTTCGCAGTGAGTCGGGAGGATGTAACAGGTTGTAGCTGTTGTGAGATTAGGTGATTGTTAGTGGTTGACATCCTTATTTGTTTTGGGGGTGTCCCATTTCTTTTTAGTTCATTTGCATCCTTTTGTTCTGGAATCGTTAGAATTTTGTAGCTTTGAGTTTGTTGTCACTGTGTAGAACTGATTGTTTTTTTTAGGCATTGCTTGTGCCTCCTTTGGTAATACTGTTTCTTTTGCCGTTCCAAAAAAAACATTAAGCATATTACATTTTCTGAAGTGATTTTTTTCTGAAGTGCTATTGAATACGTGATACTCTAGAGTCACTAATGATGACTCTCATTCATGAAGTTGAATTAGTCAAAACTAGGACAATCCTAAATCCATACGTGATACTCTAGAGTCATTAATGAAGTGCTAGTAAATAGTGGTTTATCAAAAAAGTTGAACAGTGCTATTTTTTTCGATAGCAAAGAAAAGTACTATACTAGAGATGGAAGAAATATGTGGTTTGTAGTTGTTTGGATGACACCACTTGGGAGGGTTACAACAGAACCTAAGGCAAAAGCCAAGAGCATACCCCACCATGGAAGTTAAACATCCACTTTCCACACCAAAAACATTATTATGGATAGTGCCATGCTCCCAAATAATACAATAAGGAACCACCATTCTGGTACTGTCTTATAAGCCTTCATGAATCTACCATGCACATCCAATTTTACATTACTTATTACAGTTCTGCTTTGTCTCAATATGTTTCTGCGAGTGAACAAGAAACTATGTCGGTGGGTGTCATTATATGTCGGAAATAAATAAATCTATTATAAAGGCTTTAGGAGTAGCCTACCTGCCCTTGAACAATGCTACATAAGTGAGGGTTGTCGTGAACCTTGTGAAACCTTATCCAATAGATAATGTGTAGAAAGGACTAAGGTATAACTTGTTATATTTGTTGTATGCATCAATGTCAAGATCATATTCTTTGGTTAAGATCTTAGTAGTGTCACACTTTTGTCCATCGTGAAATATAGGAAACTTTCTAACATCAAAAGTGTTAAACTTCTAGTAACATATATGTAGAATTATATAGATGAACATGATAAAATCAACTTTCATATTAATAATGGAAGTCCATGGTGCAACAAGAGGGATGCCACGATAAGCTGAAATTATTATATAGATGAACTATGGAAGTCCATGATCCAACTTGACGTGCTGTTAAATTATTCATACATATGTAGCAAACCTATGAGAAGAATGTTAATACTATGAAAAGATAGCTTAGGGAATGCATAATACATGAAGCTTAGAGTCATTGCAATGAGGAAAATTGCATGTCCTTTTAATTTTTCATTTCTTTCATGGAGATCCTGTAGCATAAGGTTAATGATGTAATCAAAATTATTAAATCTCAAAATTAGTATTTGGAAGAAAAACGACTCTTATTAAATTTGTAGTTGAATGTAATGCTTGTGTTGGTTGTTTTTGGCATTTAGGAGTTTTCATAGTATTCATATATACAACAACACGAAATCAAGTGGCTTAATTTATCGTATTGTTCTGTGCTGCTTCTGAATTTTGAATATTGCTCGTGCAAGTTTTTAATAGTATTCATACCTACTACATCTTGTGTACTAGTAGGTTTCTTGTACAATACATAATTAATTTTTTTCTTTTGTGCCACAGGAAAATAAATGGGGAAATAATTCATGCCCTAAACGTTGGATAACTTATGAGCTTCTCTGGCTTGGTGTTTTTGGTGGTTTTATGTCTGCTTTTGTTATGTACAAGCCTTACATATATAAAATTAATTTGTAACTAGATAATATTTTTAATTGATACAAATTAAGTTCATTTCTTATATGATATATTATTAATATTTGCATTTTTAGAAGAACATTAGTTTTATTTTTTAGTATATTGCATCACTCAAAAATATCTTAGAGGTATACAAAAATATGAAAGGTATAAGAAAATGTAAAAAAAAAAAATTGTAGGTATAATAGCGCTTTTTAATATAGCGCTATTATAACATAGCATCTAACATAGCGCTAATATTAAAAAGTGCTATTATAATATAGCACATAACATAGCGCTTGGAGAAAAAGCGCTATTAAATGCTGACAATAAATTAGACATACTATAGGGATATGTTAGCGCTTATAAAAGAAACGCTATTAAAAAGAGACTTTAATAGCACTTTAAAAGCGTTATTATAAGTGGCGAACTTATAATAGCGGCGGCTTTAATAGCGCTTAAAAGCGCTATTAAAGTATAAAAAAAGCGCTATTAAATAACCTTTTTGGCGTAGTGCGTGTAAAGTCTTACCATGACAGAAAAATTATCATCAAGCAGTTTGAAGTGGGACAGTTGGTCCTGCTCTTCAATTCTCGATTAAAATTGTTTTCGGGAAAGTTAAGGTCTAAATGGTCGGGTCCGTTTCGGATCCGAGAAATCAAGCCTTATGGAGCGATTATAATTGAAGACACAACAACCAACGAGAATTGGACTGTTAACGACCAAAGATTGAAAGTGTATCTTGGAGGAGATTTCGAGCGGAATCCCGCCATTGTTCCTTTCCGCGATCCGTGAGATTGTGGTGGACCGTCGAGCTTAGCCGACGTTAAACAAGCGCTTGTTGGGAGGCACCCCAATATTGTAAGTATTTTGCTTTTATTTGCTGTTTGAAGTGATTTTATATTATTGTACCATTTGCAGTGTGGCAGCAGGACAAACCTGAAAATTTTGCAAAACTGTCTTGTTCGCTGGCTTGTTCGCACTGCGAGTCTGGGGCGAACATTCGCCAGCCATTCGCACTGCGAACATCAGCGAACCAGACTTTGTGGTTTTGCTGCCACCTCATTAATAGTGAGGGTTTCCAAGGTGGGTGGGCCTGCGTAGGCCCATGACCCATTTGATTGGCTGAAAACATTTTAGAATATTGAGGGACCAAACCCTAGTCACTTCCCTCTCACCATTCAAAGAAAAAGAAAAGGAAAAACTCTCAAGTACTCTTTCACTTTCACGTGTGTTTTGCTGTCCATCTCTCAAGTTTTTTTTTCTCTCAATTGCCATTTCCAGCAAGGTTTGAATTTCTTTTCTATGTGCTTTCTGTTAGTTGTGATTTTGTTTGTGAAATTTGCATGAGAAATATTTAGGAATTTGGGTTAAAATTCTGTTTTGGGTTATTTAATGCATGTTGAATTTTCTAGTGGCTTTAGGGTATAGAAGACATGTAGAAGATGCTATGTTGTGAAATCTGGGTCTGCTAATTTTTTTCAAAATTTTTGTGGATTCGCTGGTTTGTTCGCAGTGCGAATCTGGGGCGAACGTTCGCCAGGATTCGCAGTGCGAGTGTTGCAGCGAGCAACCCAGATTTTTGTTTTTTTTTTTAGTTTAGTTCAGCCTTGTGCATTTGTGTCCTAATTTCTAATGATCTGTCTTGGTGTTTTTGTGTGGGATTTGTTTGTCATATGTGCAGATAGGTCCTAAGACTAATTTGGCCAAGAAAAGGAAAGCATCAACCTCAAGACAAGTACCGATCCAATTCGACGATACTCGGTTCAGAGGACACAGACAAGCTGAGAGGTATTTGGTTCTAGAAAAGAGGACCATCCTGGCAGAGAAGAGATTTATTCTGAATGATCAAGTGAGTTATCGTTCTATAGCTGCCCTCTTGCATGCAAAAAAGTGGATCAACTGATAACTCCCCTTGATTCGTATAATGTGGAGGTAGTTCGAGAATTCTATGCAAACACCCTTCCTGATGAGGGTGATCTTTTTAATTGGACTACGGTGGTTGGAGGAAAAACTGTGAGGTTTGACAGAAGGACAATCAGCCGGGTTCTTGGTGAACCTCTTCCTCTATGTGCTAGTGAGGAGGATACTTATCATAGAACTCTGAACCGTAACCGAGATATTCCACAGATGACTCGTGATCTGTTGCGTCCGGGTAAGAATGTTGAACTCAACCATTCTGGGGTTCCCGTCAGGTATCACCGAGAGGACATGTTGCCTTTGGCCCAACTTGTTTTACTTTTGGTTGTCACAAATATTAAGCCAAAGTCACATTCCTCAAAAGTGCCGATACCCCTTGCTCACTTAGTCCATAGCATCCTTACTAATGTACAGATTGATGTCGCGAGGATTATTGCCGATGAGATAAGGGCAATTGTCAAGAGTGGTTTAGGAGGAAACACTTCAAGGAAGAATTCCCCTCTCGCGTTTCCTTGTCTGATCATGTCCTTATGTGCTGAAGCTGGTGTTCATTTGCCTTCGCGTCATCAGGTTACTGTCACGTCGGCTATCGATGATCGATACGTCGACAAATTTTGCAAACCTAAGGGTGTTAGGGTTGAGTCTTCAGGAGCTAGTGCAGAGGCTGGTACGAGTAGGGGTGATACTTCTAGGTCTCCTAATTTCTATCCTTATCAGCAGGAGATTTGCCAGTACAACTGGGATTGGATGGCCGCTTCTCAGCGTGCCATGCTTGAATTATATGACTCTATGCAGGTACTTCAGCTGCAGATTCGGGATCCCGCCGCGGAGCAGTCTTTGATGTCGAGGGAGCAGTTCCTCGCACATGCTGGATGGCCTGAGGCCAGGCCAGTTTTCGGAGGGGGAGAGGATGCAGCTGATCCTGCGGATGATGATGCTGATGAGGAGGGAGATGGCGATGGCGAGGATGTTGAGGTTTCTGGTTCTGGTTCTGATGAGGGAGATGATGATGAGCAGGTTACCGAGGTCTTAGAGACGGAGTCCGATGAGGACTGATTTTGTGATGTTCAGACTTGTGTACTTCCTTTGGTCACCAAAGTGAAGTTTTCTTGTTTTTTGTTTTTTTTTTCTTTCAGCTTTTACTAGTCTATTGTATCCACATAGTGGAATATTTTGAATATTGTTGTACTTGTACCCTAGAGGTACCCTTTTGGATTATGTAGGTGTTTTTACACCATGCACTTTATTATTATTATTAGTAATGTTACGTGTTTTTAGTAAAAAATTTTGTTTCGCTTTTACTAATATTTTGTTGGTTTTTAATTATTGTATTAAGTGTTGAGTTCTTCAGTTTACGAATGCTCAACACTTAAATTGTTAATATGTTTTTATTTTAATGTTCCTTCTTTGATGATGGAAGTTTGGAAGTAGGTTGGAGACTCTTGATTTTAAAGGAAGATTCCTCCAAGATGTGAGGGCTGTGATAGTACCTTAAGCATTGTGTTGCGACAAGGTACATCGTTACCTAGTTCGAGAATTTTGTATGTTTTAGAACTTTGCGTCTTGGTGCGATTGAAAATGTTGTTTCATGTTACAACTTCCTTTGAATGCATGTGTCATTTTAGGATAAAAAACCATTAAAGTGAGAAGCCTCCAAAGTATACTATATGCTAAGGATTGTTGATGAATGTTGTTTTTACTTTTAATTCATGCCTTATCTTGTGACCATGTGATTTTGTGGAAGTATGAGAAGTGATCAAGGCACTTGTTGAAAGTGAGCACAACCATGTCCATATAGTAATTCACCCGTGAGGAGTGAGCATTTGGTAGCCCCTTTGGTGATGAACTTGTTTTATGTACATAAGTTGCAAGTTTGGTTCATCATTGAAGTTGGTGAGTTTCTAACATTTTCTTCTTGAACCTTTGAAAATTGTATACTTTGACTTCCTTGCCTTAAAAATCAAGGAACATTCACTTTAGGTTGAGTCGAAAATGAGTTGGGGAGAATAAAAAGACGATGGGTGCTTTACTCCAAATTTTGAAAAAAAAATTCAAGCAAGCATGTAAAGAAAAGAGTGTGAATATGTTGTACAAATGAGAAAATGCTTGCTTGAATGAAAAAAAATAGATTCAATAATTGTGCACGGTAGTTTGTGAAGGTGTAATGAAAAATTGGTGAAATGAAGTTGTGTTGTGTGAATATGTGTTAGTGAATGTTCTTTTGCTTCGGCAATTTCGTTTCAATGGCCATTCGAAATGTCCCTTTTTGTTTACCCGACCAAGCTACAACCTTGAAGTCCATAGTGATCTTTTACTTCCATGATTTCTTTTGTGTTCATTGAGATATGGTATGAATTGCGTAGTATTTGCATCATCTGTCATTTGAGTGTAATTGTCCCGTGCTTGTATGCACGTTTGCCTTCAATCCTTTTTCGAAGAGGAGTGTAGAATGACATGTGCATGATGAGTTAGTTGTCTCTTGAAACATTGTTTGAAATTGTTTAAGAGTCAAGTTCTTTTACATTATAGGTTCTTGAATTGTGTAATTGTTGCGTTGTTGTGATCATTGTTTAGTTGACCTGTTTTTCGCGTCTTGGTTGAATTGAGTGCTCGAGCAAATCCTCGTGAGAGGCATACTTTGCTTGAGGACAAACAAAGAGTTAGTTGGGGAGAGTTTGTTAGATGTCAAACATGTTATATATTAGTATACAATAATTGGCATTTTTCATTAACTTTCCATGTGGAATCGGGTGATTTAAGTGGTAAATTGTGTTGTAGTGCTTACATTGGAATACATGAGTGGAGCTTGTAATTTGTGTGTTAATGTGCAGCTTTAGGCATGAAAGGATCAAGATGGTGAGACACATTTAATGGATGTAAGTTGCCACTGAAATTGTTGCTGCAACAGAGTATTCGCAGTGCGAAGGAGCTGGCGAGGGTGCAGCGAAGGTTCGCATTGCGAACGTCAGCGAATCTCCCAGCGAAGGGTGGCAGAATGTTTTCATGGAAAATATCCAAAAGTTCGCACTGTGAACTCCTAGCGAAGGCTCGCTAGTTGGTTCGCAGTGCGAAGGTCTTGGCGAAGGGAGGCAGAATGTTTTTGAGGCAAAATTTCTCTCATTCGCAGTGCGAACCCACGATATCAGCATTGGGCGGTTTAAGTCTCAGAGGCACTTAAAGTGCCATTTTCTCTCATTCGCAGTGCGAATAATTTGCTCGCAGTGCGAATCCTACAGATTTCAGAAGTGTATAAATAGATTTTTACTTTTATTGGATGGGATCTTTTGCTCATTTTCACCAAAAACCATAGTTTTCTGCATTTTGCTCATCAAAGAGTGTAATTTGACTTGGAGAAGCTGAAGTCGCATCCATTCTCGATTATTCGTCGTGGATGCTCATTCATCTCCTCTCTTTACTTGTCATCAAAGCTACCATGAAAAGTGGTAGCTAAACACTCAATGTTGAGGTTAGAAGTAGTTGATTCTGATTATATGTATTTGTTTTGATCTATTGTGTATGAACAAAGTCTTTGATTAATATAGATGAAGTTGTTTTCTCTTAATGCTTTATGTGTGATTTGTTTTGCTCTAGACATAGATTCTACAAATCATGACCTAATAAATTCATCTCTTAAAAACCAAACTCTAGACATAGATTTGGGATTTGCTATTTGCTTTGTGTTGATCTTAACGATTGTTGTTTAGATTGTTAGCGTGAGACATCATCTGACGGTCTAAACAACGATACTCACGACTTTGCTTTAGACATAAACTTAGTCGGGAGGATACGCGGTTGTATTGGTCGGAAACCTTGTTCATATGCTTGATTATTCGGATATATGTGAAAAGGATTAGCGAAACCTAACCTTGACATGCTTTTATAAAAACCTTTCAAACTCTTTGTTAAAAATTACTCTTTGCTACAAATTGATGTTAAACGAAATTGAGAACCAATTGAAACCTTTGAACTTAAAACGGTGTAACTATTGAACGACAAGCATCAAATATCAGGTAATCCCTGTGGAGACGATTAAAAACACCCCCCTATTACTTTACTAACAGGTTCCAAGGGGAAAGTAAGCATCCATGGCAAGACGCTTACATGGAGTGCGGCGACTCCAAAGTTAAGGTTAAATTGAAAGGGTAAAGAAGTAAATGTCCATGGCAGAACATCTACATGAAGTGCGACGACTCCGATCCTAAGGCTAGGATAAAGGGAGTGAAAGTCTATGGCAAGACGTAGAGCACGGTGGCTCTAATCCTAAGGCTAGGATAAGGGTAAGGAAGCTAAGTTTAGGCTAAACTGTGACATGGCAGTCAACAGGGAATCCTTTCCTTTGGAATTAAGGATATAAGTAACAATATGGAGTAGGGGATGAAATTTTATCCTAATGCTATCATGCATAGACGAGAGCCTAAAGTCTATCTTGATTTAACTTATTGAAGATATAAATGAACCAAGAATCCTAGGGGAAAACGGGGATCAAACGGACAAGCACTCAAGCATATGTATCAAAATCATGGCAAAAAAAACCACTAACAGCGAAGCTTCAAGAATTAAACTCGACTAAAAGTCAAGAATTAAACAACAAATATGCTTACTAAGATTCAAGTTGAAGCACAAATAAAACCAAAATAGAGAGGAATTATTAGATTTTAATATAAACTTTATACTATATTTACATTAAGAACTTAGACATCTAAAGCGGTAGAAATTAAATATTTTTGGCATTTTTCAAAATTAACAAAGTAATTAGTCTAAAAATTAAATTAAGATTTAAGCAAAAGGAAGAAATGGTTAGAAATATTTAAAAGAAAATAAAATAGATAAGATATATAAAATAAAAATAATAATAGTAATAAAATCTAAAAAAACATTTAGTTACTTATTAGTACAACAGGAACACCATAAGTAAAGATCAGCCCAAATCTATAAAAAAAAAAGAAAGGAGGGTCATGCAATGATATGGATCTTGGGCCTGTTTTCATACTGGTTGGGAAGCCCAAACCCAGCTTGATCAATCAAAATCCAGCAAGAAGAGTTAATTGAAACAAAAAAAGAAACAAGAAGCAAAAAGGGTTATCAGAAACCCTGTAAAAACGCACGTTCAAATCACAATCCTAACTGAGATCGTCAAACCTCTGCTCCCTCCGTCGTTCTCTCACTTTCACTACGTCTTCATCATCTTCAAATCTCCGTCTTCGCCTCTCTTTCTCGCACGTGGACAACAACAAACTACTCGCTCTCTGGGCCTCTCGCGACTCTCTTTCGTGATGAACAAAACCCACATATCCCCAACGATCAATTTACGGTTCAGAAATAACCACTTTGGAACAATAGGAGTAAAAGCGAGAAAAATTACGATCGAGACTGACGAGCTATTCGCGGCGGAGTGGGCTTCGTCTGAATCGCGGTCGGAGGGAGTTCGCGTCTGAGCAAATTGGAGTCTCGAAGTGAATTACGATTTTGACTTCTATCAACACGCTGCAGGTTCGTAACCTTACGTCTTTTTCCGCCTTGTGTGTATGATGCTCTGAATGTGTGGATTTCTGAACTGGTGTGAATTGATATGGTTCTTGATAGGAATTTTTGCGTGAGTTTCTTTTCTTTCCCCTGATTGTAAATGCTGCTCTGGTGTTTTTTCACTGTGTGTGCCTGTAAGCTGGTGGATTCTTGCGTCCCTTTTATAGGCATGTAAAAACCGACACCGCGATTAATCACGAAATGTTGTGTCGGAACATGTTCGGTATCTGTTTTGGAAAGAAATTGTTGGCTGCTTTGAACATAATTTCCAATGATGATGACATTCCTTCTTGATATGAACATGTTTGTAACTTGTCCCTTTTCAAATCATAGTGATGAATGAATTCCCATTTTTGTTTGATAATGTCTGAAACATGCCTTGAGAATCGTTCGGGAAAATATATAACATGACATTGCAACTTTTAATATTCATTAAATGAGTTCTGCTGTCATGAATGATCTTGATTGTGTTTGGAAATTTAACACCTTCCGATTCTGTTATGCTGAAATTCCTTGCCTTTCCATTTTATTCACACTCAGGTAACAGTAAAACATCAAGACCACATAGAGAAGTTCACGCACATCCTTTGGGAAAGTGGTTATTGAGCTTTTGAATGATTCACATAGGTAATGTTTTGCTCGTTAATATTGATGGTGAACTTAGTGATAAAACCAAACTCTTGATACTGTGAGAAACACCACTACTGCCATTGGAAAGGTTTTGTTTTTCCTCTTTTTCAAACTTGCAAGGTTTATTGTCTAAGTTTGTCTTCTCTTGGAATGCAGGTACTTATTCGCGATAATTAAGTCAACACAGCTTTTTGGCATGGTCTGTTAATGCTGAAATTGGAAATGGTGAGGACCAGGGTGCAGCAACATCGTCGTTTAGATCTCATGTAAAGCTAATTCCAGGTGAGTTAATAACTATCATACCCCATATTCCAAATGCCTGTGCTGAAGTCTTTCAAGTTGTCGTCATAAAATTCGAACTGTGTCGCACCTATTGCAGTGTTTTATGGTAGGAACAGAATTTTACTGATAATTTGATATTGTTTTCACTTTTGTAAGGTTTGTGTGATCAGCAAGAAATTCCACGAAGCTACAATTGAGGAAGCATGGGAACTCGTCAATGGCTGGGAGTGGAAAGACGCCATCCTTCTCATCATTCACATCAAAAGTGAAAGCTCTCCATTGGACCTCAATATAAATAAGGCGTAACTTTTTGGCAATGACTTGGATCATGAATAAATTGTACTTGGCAGTCAAAAATTGAAAACTCTCGTACTGTAGATCTGGATAGCCTTGCTATGAACCAATGTTAAAACGGTCTTGTGTACTGAAAAAGTGAATGTCCAATTTCTTATTATTGCAACAGCCTATTTTGTACCGCACGTGTAGCTATCACATGATATTGTTACAAATCCCGTGCAGTATAGGTTCAAACATCACCATATTTTCTCAAAACGAATTCGCTGCTCATTATCCACCACATCAATGTTAATATTTTTGAACAAACGATGCTTGAGAATGATACTTTTCATGTGGATGTTTTCCTTGTGGTAAAATAATAAGATCTCTTTAGCACTTCCAAATATATGACCTTACTAACAAATGAGGTTGAAGTTGTATATTAAATTTTCATGTCCAGAGCTTTCGGATATTACTAATGAGAATATCATTCTTTCGGATAGAAACCTCCACCTGATCCCCTATAGCTCGAAATTCAAACAAGTGCATCTCTTCATTTAAAAATACCTCCATTATACTTAGATGCGATCGGTAGCTACACTGAAGCCAACTTTTAATTCACCAAGAACACCTTGAAAACTATGCTTTAGATGATCCACTTGAATGATGATGAATAATATTGACTTGAATTTTGAATTCCACGTGAACTTTCCATCCTTGTCTAATTAAGATCTTGATTCTTTTGACAATCTTGAACATTTGAACCCAAATGAACACTCCATCAACTTGCATAACCTGGTCTTTAATAGCTCAAACATCATAAAATAAGTCAACCCTGATCTTCTTGAGATGTACACTGAGGCTGTTGAGGAATTTTGAGGAAAACAACCAGTAGAAAACCCTAGGACCATTATGAATCAGAACCAACTGGCCACGTCTTGAAGTACTTAACTATGAAAACGAATACCATCTCCACTTGAAACCAGTGTTCCTGCACGAGCCTGTTAGAAATAAAGCATGCAGATATGAAAGATGATGCAAAAAGACGTGAGATCTTATGGTCAAAAATTAGGGTATGACAGGTACTCATGCCAATGGGCAAGCAATAACAAAGAAAATATTAAGAGCAGAATACTATTGGCTATCAATGGAATCTCTGCAAATACGTGAAGAAGTGTCACAAATGTCAAATTTATGCCGACAAAATTCATGTACCGCCAACTCTTCTCAATATTATCTCCTCTTCATGGCCTTTCTCTATGTGGGGAATTGACATGATTGGCATGATCGAGCCCAAAGCTTCGAACAGACATCATTTCATCCTAGTGGCCATTGATTATTTCACCAAATGGGTTGAAGCTGCATCTTATGCCAATGTAACCAGGCAAGTAGTGGTTCGTTTTATCAAGAACAATCTAATCTGCTGTTATGGTGTTCCAAGTAAGATCATTAATGATAATGGATCGAACTTGAACAACAAAATGATGAAGGAATTATGTGCTAAATTCAAGATTGAACACCATAACTCTTTTCCCTATCTGCCTAAGATGAATGGAGCTGTTGAAACAGCTAACAAAAATATCAAAAAGATCGTCCAGAAGATGATAGTAACCTACAAAGATTGGCATGAGATGCTACCGTTTTCTCTTCATGCATATCGTACATCCTTTCGTACTTCAACTGGGGTAACCCCTTTCCCTTTGGTATACGGCAAGGAAGCAGTGCTCCCCATATAGGTGGAAATCCCGTCAATGAGAGTCTTGATGGAAGCTAAGTTGACAGAGGCTGAATGGTGTCAAAGCAGATACGATGAGCTGAACTTGATCGAAGAAAAAAGAATGAAAACTCAATGTCATGGTCAGCTATATCAACAAAGAATGAAGAAAGCTTTCGACAAAAAGGTTCGACCTCGGGTATTCAGAGAAGGCGACCTTGTGCTCAAGAAAATTCAATCATTCCTTACTGATTCTAGGGGAAAGTGGACTCCTCATTATGATGGTCCATATGTTTTTAAGAAAGCCTTCTCAGGTGGTGCTTTAATGCTTACAATTATGAATGGGGAAGAGTTCACTCTTCCTATAAATGTCGATGCAGTCAAGAAATATTTCTCCTAACAAAATAAAAAAAGAGCGCCTCGATGGATTGAAAACCCGAAAGGGTGGTCCAGGCAAAAATTAGAGACATGAACAGAAAATAATCCTCCCGGTAGATTGAAAACCTGAAAAGGAAATCTAGGCAAAAGTCAGGGATTATGGCAAGTAACTACACCGGATCCAGTTGGATCATCTGAAGAAGCTGCATCTATCAAAGAGTCCTCAATCAAGATAACCTTTACCATAAGCTCAAAGAACATTGGAAATTCAAAGTTGTTAGGGAGAATTCGGTCATTATATTTTAATGTAGCCCTTTCCCTTTAATTACCATTTTCCACTTTGTAATAATCCATGGAATCACGCTATTTGTGGGTTACCATTGTATGAAAAAAAATTGCGCTTTTTCCCATCTATTTGCAACTCTTGTTTTATTTACTATTGTGAAATGACATTCTTACTTTGATAAAAAACAAAAAGTTAAAATTTTTCTTTTTTGCTTTTAAGATGCTTGTGTTTACTTTCCTTTGTTTTGCGAACATAAGAAGGAATATCAACAGTTGTTCCTAGAATGATTAAACCTTGAAATACAGGATCGAATGCTCTTGTGATTTACCTTGAAAGGTATCTCCAAAATGATGTATCTTTAACTCCGTCCACACCTTGATATGTTGGACATACAATCACATATCTCTAGTAAAAATTTGGACCCGATGCTCTCTAGTAAAGAATTAAACCTGGTATCCCCCAATTGAGTTTTTAAATGCAAGCTGAGTGTGGTTCTCTTCCCCCGGAAGAACGCGGAGTTACTTTATCCCGAGTTGAACAAAATAATGAGTTTAGAAGATTGTTTGGGTTCTTTCCCCTAAGTAAAGTATCTTCCTCTCCCCAGAGAGAATTAAGCCTAACATCAGGACTTTGTTCCATTGATGTCTCTCTTTGTTTTATCTCCAGTGATATTTCCAGGAGACTGGTTGAGTACCTGGTCACATTGTGATGTTTATTTCATAGCCAGTATATCTCTTGCGCATGTTTTGTTAGCATAAAAACATAACATGCATTCATAACATACATATATCATGCATAGTTGAATTCATATCCATGTTCATAGTGCATTTGTCGATGATATTTACTTCATTCACCTTGGTTGTGTTTATCCCCAAGTGATATGTTTCCTCTCTCCAATAGAGTGGTCAGCCGTAGGCAGAAAGTGTATATCCTTTCTAACTCTCCACTGAGTTTAATCCTCGTGGAAGTTTTGATTTAGTTCTCTTTTCCACACTTGGATATGATAAGTCCCCAGTTCGAATTCATTCCTCACTAGTTAGCGTCTTGTTTGACGGTATATCTCTAACTTATTCCTGGATTGAGTCGGTCTTTTGACCATTTTGATAACTTGAACCTTTGATTTAAAAGGGCATATATTTTGCACCTTTTAGGTGGTTTACATCCCCATAAAGAATCTGTTGAAGGTTCCCTAGCAAGATAAATTTATCCCGCCTTGGAATCTACACCTAACAGCAAGTGGCAATCTCTTTATTTGAGAAGCTTGTTTTTACCCCTGAATTTCCCAGTGAATCGGCAAATGGCGGTCTCTTTTCGAGCGGTTTATCTATCCCCGTTGAAGCTATCAGCATATCAAATTTTCTTTCATCTTATGGCATATCTCCAAAGAAGTCTCGAAGGGAAGTATGATGAAGATATTTTTCCAGCAAATGGCATCTCTCTAGAGAAGTTTGTTGTGAATCCTTATTCTTTATCAAATGGCATCTCTCCGAACAAATCCCGCAGAGAAGTTTGATTGTTGAATCCTCATGTTTACATCACATGGCATCTCTCTGAAGAAGTCTCGAAGAGAAGTATGATGAAGAAATGGTTATCTCTCCAGAATATCCCGTTAGAGAAACTTATTGAAGATTATCACAAGTGTTTATTTTAGATAAATTGCTACAAAAGGTTTTATCTGCTCGATATAAAGCAAAACTAACACCAATGGCAATTCCCCTAGTAAGTCGGCTACCAATTTTCTCTCATCCTATGGCATCTCTCTGAAGAAGTCTCGAAGGGAAGTATGGTGAAGGTATTTTCCATCAAATGGCATCTCCCTAGTGAATTCTGGTTGGAAGTTTGATGAAGAATCTTACATATTGTTGCCTCTTTATTTGAGAAATCTGTTTTGCAAATTAATCGGCCTGCATCTCTTTGAAGATCCTCGCTGAAGTTATTATTTCAGCAAGTAATTACCCTTTTAGGAAACTTGTCTGTTTTACCCCTCTTCAAGTGAAAGACTTGATAAAGAAGAAACTGAGACCAGTTTCATGGCGTATGTCCAGAAACAAGGGGAAGTTTGTTTCAGAAACCAATACCAGTTTCATGGATTATGTCCAAAAATGGGGGGAACTTTATTTCAAAAACCAAGACCAGTTTCATGCTTATTTCCATAAACGAGGCGAACTTTATTTTAGAAACCACGACCAGTTTCATGGCTTACAACCCGAAGCGTGGGGAAGTTTAATTTACCCTTTCTAAGTAGGATTACTTAGTTAAAGAAGGTACTGGATAATTTTCCAACATTGGAAGTTCAAATTGTCAAATGTTATAATCCTATCTCGTGTGGAGCGGTATTCTTTTCCCCTGTGGAGTTGTGTTCCTCTCTTCCCAATAGGGTTACAACATCTTCCCTAATTTTTCTTTCCCCAGTGGATAATTCTTTTGTTATACCCAAGTGGTTTAGTCTGTTCTCAGTCTCCTATGGCATCATTTCCCACAGGTCTCATATCTTGCATTCATAAGTGCATTCATATCATATCACCTTTTGTGGTTTCTTAGGGGCCAAAATTTTGCATTGTTATATTTAAGCCTCCCCTATCTGGTCGAGACTAGGATGTCAATCTTCATCTCTCAGAATTGGAGAAACTTAAATAGGGGCATCTGTCATACCCTAATTTTTTTACCCTTAAGATGCCACCTCATTTACCATATTTGCATAACATTCATCATTACAAATGTGTGTGTCTTTGTGCATCACTAACCCATTACAAATGCAAGATGTGTGTGCTTGCTTGCTTCACAAGTTAGGTAGTCCCCCAATGACTCAAGCAGATGAATTATCAAAGGATGGGCATCATATTTAACATCTCAAGTCCCTTATTTATCCATGAAGATAAAGAGTGTCCCTTCATCAATAATTAAGTGCAAGATTTCATCATGACAAGCTCATCAAGCCTCAAGATCCTCAGTGCACCAAAATTAGGGTTTTGATCCAATCAGTCGTACAATTGACTTTTTCATCTGAGGATGGTTCTATGCTTCAAGACATGTTTCAAGGACCACAAATGCATCATATTAGTCCATTCATATGATTGGATTGATCCAAGGAGCTTGATTCATAAGCAATGCAAGAATTTAAATTCAGTTGGTCCACAAACTAGGATTTCTGATCAAAAGTCAATTGTACCTTTGACTTTTGACCAGGACATGATCTCAAGCCTTGGAACATAATTCAAGACACTCAAAAACACCTTTGGAGTCCATCCATAGTGTTCAATTACCCAAGGGTTTGATTTCATTAAATACCACAAAGTTTAAGTTCATATAATGAAAAGTAAACCACTGATCAAAGTCAAGTTTGACTTTTGATTTTTTTGGTCAAATATGGTTTCCTCGAGTCAAGAATGATGATAATGTGTGATTGGTATTAGGATCATGATCAATCAAGAGAAATCAAGAAATATGAGGTTACTTGCAAAAAGGGCAACATTGAAGAATTTTATTTTTTTCTAAGTTATGAAAGATCATGATATTTGTTCAACTTGTCAAGACCATAACTTCCAATCCAAGTAACCATTTTCTTTGCTCCAAAGACCAAATTGAAGAGCTTATTACATACAACAACTTTGTCCTTGAGGATGATTTCCCCAAAAAATGCATAGATTGAGAGATATGAAGCCATGAAGTTGGAGATTCATCACTAACACTTAGAGAATTTTTCACACAAATCCGCATTGTGTTGGAGCCAACTTTAAGGGAATTTTTCTTCATGGTCCACCTTGATTCAAGACAAACTTTGAACATCAAACTTGAAGTATGTTATCTCAGCTTTCCAAAATGTCCAAGAACATTCATTTACCTTACTTGACCAAGAAGTTATGAATATCACAATAGGCATTGTTGCAACTGAATTCTCAAGGGCAGATTTGTTGGTACATGATTTGGATGACCTTGCTAGCTTCATTTCTTCACAAGATAAACATCAAAATCATCATAGATCATGTGCTCTGCAAGATCACAACAGAATTTTCAAAGTTTTATCCCTTGGCATGTGAAGAAAATCATTCAAAAGCTAGGAGCTTAAGTTTTGTCCTCTAGCATTAAAGTGCAATAGTAAATTGGCCAAAAACCACTCCAATCTGTCAAGAATTGATCAAAACACAAAGAATCAAGATGCAATATGATAGAACCAAGCTCAAAAGATAAGAATTTGAGCCATGTGAGAAATAGGCTTTGTGTACCTTAACACTCAAGTAATAGGTACATGACATCATCCATTAGATAATAGCGTAAGAACAAGATTTGGTTCTACATCTAGACATTAAGTTTTAATGATAACTGCACATGTTATCTAAGAGAACAATTATGTATGATATGGTTTCTGTCTAGTGTGTGGTTGTTGCCAATGTGATTCTAATTCTGATAAGAAGGCGTGTGACGTCATCAGACTCTTTTATCAACACTCTGGAAGAAACATATGTGTGTGTACAAGTTAAAGTCAAGATTCATGAATGTTTCTAATACAATGGTTCTAATGAATGTTACTTCCGGACATTCTAATTAAGACTTTATGAGAAAGGTCTACAAGACTTTCTAATGAGATGCACTTCTAATGTTACAAGTTCTGAAGATTTTGAAGATGTGGTTCAGGTGAACAAAGCTCTGAAAATACTGAAGACACAATTTATAAAGATCAAGTTCTGAAAAGTTTCTGAAGACAAGGTTCTTATTAGACGAAGTGCTGAAGACTCTGAAGACAAAGAATGTGCTTAATGAAATCTGAAGACTCTGAAGATAAGGTTATGAGGGAACAAGTTCTGAAGACTCTGAATATAATGATTCTAAAAGAACGAGTGCTGAAGATTCTCAAGATAGATTCTGCTGAACAAAGATCTTGGAATTCTGAAGACTGGGTTTCTGAAGACCACACAAAGAATGACTCTTCTACAACACGCTTCATCAAGTTAATATCTGAAGCCTCTGAAGATGCTAGAAGACTGAAGATCAGAATGGTTTTTAACTAAATATAATAGTACTAAAACTCTGTATCCTCTACCTCGAAAAGGTGGCGCAAGAGCAGCTTTTTGTATAGTGATGTTGACCATTCCTTCATGTGAACATTGGGATATTACTGTTGGAATATGTTTCCAAAAATATCCCTCAAGGGATCTATTCTCTTCAACTCTATAAATTGAAGGCTTGGAAGCTTGATGAAATGTTGCTCATGGCAAGAAGCTAATTGCTTATTGCTAAAGCAGTCGTTGACCACAAGAGAGAAAGATAAAAGATTGTTGGTTGTTGTTCATACAAAGGATTATTATTCAACACAGAAAATAAATCAACATGTAGCAAGCAAAGATGAAGCTGCTACTACAAGTGTGCACAAACGATGATTATGCTAACACCATATAAAACTATTCAAGTGAGACATTATAAGTGAAGTGTAGCGAGCGATTTTGGACGCGGTTCTTAAGCGCTGGTCTCTCTCTGCGGTTTGAGCTTTGACTACAGGTCAATTCATTTTTTATCCTATTGTGAGCTGAATAAGGAAGGGAAATAGATGTCTCCAATTAACCCTGCTTGCATACTGAGTTTAAACAGCGGTCTGTTAGGTTACGGATGCTATCAATGTGGCGGGCCTTTGTACTGGTTATTTGTATTTTCGCCAATACTGTTTTCTTTCTTTTTTACCTGAGCAGGAGGTTTCTGGCGGGGAACAAGGATTAGGATGTTAGGACTGATGCTTTTGAAATACTGCTTTTGATTGATGGAGATATGGGATTTGGGTTTTTTGTTGATTGCGCTCGCTAAGATCTTTTCTTTCGATCTTATGCCTACGTATTCCCGTTTACCGAAACAGGGAAATCAGAGCGTTCGTAGTTCCTCCTATTCTATGGGAGGAAATTGGTTTTTGGTGTCTTGTTCAAAGCCCAAGACGTGAAGCGAAAGGTAGTTTGTATCTTGTTCAAAGCCCAAGATGTGAAGCTGAAAGGTCTATTTGTGTCTTGTTCAAAGCCCAAGACGTGAAGCTGAAAGACCTCGACTTTAGAGAGAATTTGTCATCTCTAAAGAGGGGAGAAGGAGAATTACTTTAACTGGGATACGCGGATCCGAGCAATGCCATAATTTCCGAAGAAAGGGTTTTAACCTGAAGGAGAAGACTTTAACTCAGTGTAGAGCAATGCCATCTTTCCTTAGGAATTTCTCATGCTAAAAGAGGGACAGTGGCGTGGATATAGATGATCCAGAGGCTTGCCGCTTACAGCGATTAGATGAAAGGGAAGGAGTTGTTGATGTTTGTATACTATGAACGAGGCACAGCTTCGATGCTAAAAGGTTGATTGGATCAACCAGTGGTTTTCTTATACAAAGCCTAAGAGGAGGCTAATTTCCGCTAGGAAAATCATTATACAAAGCCTAAGAGGAGGCTAATTTGTGTCTCGTACAAAGCCCGAGAGAGAGGCTAAAAGTTTTTGACCCGACGATAGAGTCTTTGTGTCTCGTACGAAGCCCGAGAGAGAGGCTAAAAGTTTTGACTCAACAAGAGAGTCTTTTATACTCAACAAGAGAGTGTTTTTGTATCTCGTACGAAGCCCGAGATGGAGGCTAAAATGTTTGACTCAACAAGAGAGTCTTTGTATCTCGTACAAAGCCCGAGATGGAGGCTAAAGCGTTGTTTGACTCCGCTAGGGAGAGTCATTGTACAAAGCCCAAGAGGAGGCTATGTCAGTTAAGTGACAGGTCCAGTATACTGATTTTGAAAGAGAAAATCAGTTCTTATATGAGCAACACTATACTCATGGGTTAGATCTGAGGATCGGGGTGGTCTCCTTTTCTTTGAGGAAACTGGAAATCCAAAGGGTGTTGAGACTGTCCGAGTCTGCGGGTTTCCTTCCTATTTAACGAAGGGGTCACTTGAGAATGTCTTTTGAGACTCAAGGAAGTTAGACTGTCCGTGTCTAGAGTTTTATCTTTTGTACTATGCTTTGAGAAACAGTAGTAGACTCTATGAAAGGACTGTTCTATGAGGATGACTAGGTTCTATTCCTATACCTCTAGGAGGTCGTCGGGACAATTTGTACGAAGCCCAAGAGGAGGCTGGAAACTTTTAAGAAGCCGACGGGTCCTTGTACGAAGCCCAAGAGGAGGCTATCATTCCCGGAGGAAGAGATCATTATACGAAGCCTAAGAGGAGGCTGTGAATACTTCTAAGAAGCCGTAGGGTCCTTGAATAATGCCCAAGAGGAGGCCGATGCTTTTAAGAAGCCCGTGGGTCTATCATCTCCTTTCCATTAGGAGAGATAACTCTTTTAAAGATAAAAACCACTGGTAAACGTGCGAGGTTTACTATCCAGCGACTTTTAGCTTTTGAAGAGGGTTCCTTAGTTAAGGTCCAAGATTATGACCGTAGTGGGTACCCAAACCCCGAGACATTCAAGGCAAGCTATCCACAAGGAATAGATCAAGTCAGGAAAGTTCAAGAATTTGGAAGAAACTCAAAGATGCCATTCACGGAGAATACATTCATCTTGGGGAGTAGAGCTTCTTGACGATTCCTAAGGAGGACAGCCGAAGAGAAGACTGTATCTGGTGCTCCTATTGGGGATCTAGGCGTCTATTTCTACGAATAAATGAAACGGCGTCACCTAGTTCTAGACGTAGTAGCCGGGGAAACTCGAAATATCTATACTATTATTACACAGTAGATATGAGTTTATAAAAGGAGACTTACAGTGAGCAGCCCCACAATACAGTTTATAATATGAAAGCAGTAAATGAAAGCGATAACCACTTACTCGGTTGGAGTGCTTCCATGCTGTTTGGTTAGTTGTTCAACAAAGAAAGATTGAAAACAACAGTATATTCAAAATCAAAGGAGAAAGTGCTTTGAAAAAGAAAGATTTGGGGCTTACAGCTCAAGGAGAGGCCCAGGGTTTTATCAGTGAGCGCACTGTTTGACTTTGTACAGCGGGACTTATACAAGTGATTGGGGCCCAAAAAGGTTTTCTGTACAAAGGGATGGGTCTTACACTCTCTCAAGAGGCCCAAAAAGGTTTAAAGAAAAAAGAGTGGGGCTTATAACACGAGGGTAGGCCCAAATGATTTTTCGTTTAAAAATGGCGATCGCGCCGAGGTTTTCTTTTAACGTAGAGGGACTTATACAATAAGTGAGGCCCAAAATGTTTTGGTTAAAAGGGGGATTGGGTCTTACACTCTAATAGAGGCCCAAAGTGTTTTGAATGGGTCTTATAGCTCAAGGAGAGGCTCAGATGATTTTTATTTTTAAACGGGCGACGATCGCGCCGTTTACTTGTACAGAGGGACTTATACAATGAGTGAGGCCCAAAAAGTTTTTGTACAAGGGGGGATGGGTCTTACACTCTCTCAAGAGGCCCAAAGAGGTTTGAAAATGATTTATGAGGGTTGAATTAATCCAAAACCCTAATTTGTTTTCAAAATGTATTTAATTGAATAAAAATTCAATTAAAATGATCAAAAATTGTTTAACACATGGAAAACAAATTGTGATCTTGGATTAATTCTTCAAAAATTAAGTATTGACCTACAAAATAATTAGAAAGCATTAAAAGTTGCAAAATCAATGTAGAAAAAATATTTAAAATGCCAAAAACAATCAAAATATTAATTCTTTACAAAAATATCAATTATATGAAATAAATAATATTTTTGGGATTTTTTGTGAAAATAAAATATTTTAACATTTTTGTGAATTATTAAAAAACGAATCAACTCAAAATCATTAAAACTCAGAGAGAAATTAATTTTTGAATCAATTAAACAAAATCACAAAATTCAAATATTTGAATTTATGAAAAATGGCGCCAAGAACAGCTGAAGAACACGCGCGTGTTCTTGGTTTCTCAGATTTGCGTTTTCTATCCAATCTCCATGAATACGTAATCATATCATGCAATCCACATATTATTATGCTCGTCTCAACCTCACGATCATGTCTATGTACTTTAATTTCATTTAAATTAAACATACAACAAGAAATCACGAACAAACCTCAAGAACCCTAATTTCTGCATGAAGGCTAGGATTTTTGATACACGATTCAAACAATGCAATTAATTGAGGGAAAACATTCCATGCATGATTATGAACATATGGCCAAATTATTGTGCGAGGAAATATGCATAGATTGAGAGATGACCAAGTATGTGCTTACCTCTAGGCCGTGACAGCAAGTTCAAAGTGATTTTTGATTTGGAGGTGTTACAGATGAGTGGTGATGATCTGAACAGCTTCCCTACACCCTATGGATCGTGTTTGGATGGTTGGACTTGATTGAAATTGGCTGGATCACTTTGTGGTACCTCAGCTGCAACTTGATTGAAAATTTGAGCAACCAGCTGGTGATTTTGTGAAATTGATGTTTCAGAAGTAATCTAAGTGTTTGATCAGCTCATATGTGATGTATGTGAGGTGTGTGAGTGATTGGTTTGATTGAAATTGCTCTCAAACTCAAAACCCGATAGTGACTTGCCTTAGAAGGCAAAATTGGAGTGAAAGAAGAGATTTTGAGGAAAGCATCTGTTAGATGGCTTTGGTGTAATCAAACTGACCACAATTGAGCTCTATTTATAGTAGAGCAAGTTTGTTTTGCAAGGAAAAGTGCATGGCAGCTGGTAAGTAGGTTTGGCCAATGTTGGCAAATGAAATTCCAAGTCTCCTCTAGCCATTGACTAGAGGTTAGGGCACAGAGCTTTGGTCCCCTTGGTCTTGGATAAGTCTTGACTGATTTCAGATGAGAATGGCTCAGTCCATGCCACCTTGATGGTTCCATTGAATGCCTCATTCCAAATTTGAAGTCTTGTTCCTATTTTGGCCATTCTAGGTTCAACATGCTATTTCTTGTTCCATGGACTTTGGAGGCTTGGCTCAGTGATTGTCCCCTTTAGATTCAATCCTCTGAGGTATCCAAGTGGATAGGAGCAATTGAATTTGGCTGATTTTGGCAAATCGACCAAAGTTACAAATTCTGCCTTGCCTTGATAGATTTCAGCAAGGCAACTTGGCAAGGTTGTATCTCATAGTGTAGGTTGAATTTGGCAATGTTCTTGGCCATTTTGGAAAGCTCTTACATGATACAACAACTGTTTGAACAAGTTTGGTTTTGATCTCTTTTGATTCCAAGTGAAAAATCCCCCTACATTTGGCAAAAAGTGAGGCAGAATCTGACTTAGTGAAAATTTCACTAAGTGTTGGAAAAAGTGACATTTTCACTTTTCAGCCACTTTGATCATTCCATAACTCAAAATCCTTAATGAATTGGAATGACTTGTAGTTGAAGTTTTTGTAGGTGATAATGAGGGCTACAAATTCATCTTTGGATGAGAAAAAATGGCCTTGTGGTTTAGGAGTTATGGTCCTTCAAAGTTGGTACCTTTGCCACTTTATTTTTAACTTAGAAAAATTTCTAAGTTTTATGGTTACCCCTTTTACAAGTTATCTCACTTTTCTTGATTTTTCTTGATGAATGATGATTCAAATCATACATTAACATCATTTTAGGGTTAAAAATCCATTTTGGTGAAAAATCTCAAAAAGTCAAAGTTGACTTTTGTGCACAGTTGACTTTTTATCAGATGAATTCCAAACTGTGCAATTTTTCAGGAAATCATGTCCTTGACCTAAATCAAACTTGATGGACATGTTACATGGGTGTCATAGGGTATATTCAATCATGTATTAGGGTTTGGGAGCATGTCCTGGTCAAAAGTCAAAGTTACAGTTGACTTTTCCCTTAAAACCCTAATTATGGTGCAGATGAAATTGAGACTTGTTGCTCAAACTTCTTGGATCAATCCATTGTTCCAAATGGATCAATATGGTATATTAGAGACCCTAAAATCATCTCTTGAGGTCTTGGCTCATAGTTTGTCCCAAAAGTAAACTTAGGGGTGAATTAGGTCAAGAAACCCTAATTCCTGATTTTTTGATGAATGCATCCCCTGAGGCAAAATTGACTTGATGCATGGGTTCATGAGGTTCCATGAAGTATAGTAGGTTATGTTTTGGATCATTGCCTTGTGCCCAGATGAAAATTTCCATCTGGAGGCCCTGGTCGACCAAAACCCTAATTTGGTGACACCGTCGATCTTGAGACTTGATCCACCTAGAAGGGAGCAGGCTTGTGCTTAATCCTTGAAGTGGGAGTCCTTTTTGATCCATTGTGGATGTTTAAGAGATTAGACAAGTTGAAGATCATGTCATTTCTTGATTGATCCTTTGTCTAAGCACTCAGAGAGGGCTTGAAACCCTAATTTTGATTGTAGTGGATGCTCACCCATCTTTGGGGAGACTAATGAAGCATAAAGGTACATCCATATTGTGATGATGATTTTCACAATGATGGGAAATCTAAGTGGTCAAAATTTGGGGTATTACAGATGCCCCTATTTAATCTTCTTGGACCCGAAGGTGTGAATGACGAAGGGATTCGGGCATTCGGGGTGCAAGAGGATTAAATATCGGAATACCCGAAATTTTGATGGTGGTTATGAATGGTAGGTTACGCATTCATCTTCTTTAGCTAAGCAGTGATGCTTAGAAAAGGTAAACTTCCCCTCGATCCTGGTTTCCTACCAAGAACTGGTCTCAGTCTCTTTTGAAATAAACTTCCCCTCGATCCTGGTTTCCTACCAAGGAACTGGTCTTGGTTTCTTTTGAACTTCCCCTCGTTCTTGGTTTCCTACCAAGGAACTGGTCTTAGTTTCTTTTGTCAACTTCCCCTCGATCCTGGTTTCCTACCAAGGAACTGGTCTTAGTTTCTTTTGAAATAAACTTCCCCTCGATCCTGGTTTCCTACCAAGGAACTGGTCTTAGTTTCTTTTGTCAATAAACTTTATTGACAAGGGTCGCTATGTGTAGCGGTTTTCCTTCAAACTTCTCGCCGAATTTTCCTGGGGAGATGCCATTTGAGTAGAAAATGTTTTGTTGTCAGACTTGCTGGGGACCCCAGTCGTCTGAGTTGTAGAGTTGTACAAACTTCTCTGTTGAAGACACCATTTGTTTCTACTGGGGAAAGCGAGTCTCTTGAGAGGCTGTTTTCATTTGGGATCTTTCATCATACTTTTCTCGGGATCTTCCCAGAGAAACGCCATATGATGGGGTCCAATTTTGAGGTGCCAATGACCTTCTCATCAGTGGTTTTTCGGAGCAAAACTGGCGTGCTGCCGAATCTCTGATCACGAGGCTTTCTCTGTGGATTTTCCTTAATCCGGGAAAGCAAGGATATCATCTTTAATGGCGAAGAGTGACATCTGTTGAAGGTTCTCTGATCTTTCAGAGGTTCAAATTATCAAAGTGGCCACGTGCCGACTCTGATATAAAGATACACTGGTGGCGAGATTGTGCAGACGCAACACTTCCTGACGAGGAAAGAACTGACAAACTCGATTGAGAAAACTGTTTATCACTAGGGGACAATACCAGCTAGAGCGATAACAATGCAATATGAAATGTAAATGCAAATAAAAAATGCATGAAGTACGTATGTATATGTTGACAAAACAGACGCAACATACAGACTAATGGATGAACACAATTGGATACTCGGCCATCGCGGGGCGAAGAAGTACCGTTGGTTCAAAATAGCAATTCCACCTTGCTTAGGAGAGATAGTCCCGTTGGGAGCTATGTTGATCGGGCTTAGGAGATGAGAACTCGGCCGAAGCGTGTCAGACGAAACAAGGTCTCTGACACAGTTGATCCCTTCATTCAGGCGTACTGGTTTAGAAGGAGTACTTTGATTCTGCACTTTGAGGTTTGATTACTTCTGGAGAAGCGACCGATGTTCTTCTGATGTTCAACAGTCAAAAGAAATTGCCGTCTTTATTAAAAGCAGAAAAAGTTTTAACAAGTAAATTCATTTTTGTTTTATTTCAAGAATCGTTAATCATGTTAACAACGTCGTTCTGTAAAGCTAAAACAAGTAAAGAAGTATAAACAAAAGCACAAGGGCTCAAATTTTATTGATAAGATGGAGATCAGCCAAACGCGTGATTCCAAAGAGTATATACAAAGTTAGAAAATGGTTATTTACAGGGAAAAGGGCTACGTTGAAACATAACGACCACTATCCTTCTACCAACTTTGAATTCGGGACATCCTGAGCTTCTGTCGAAGATGACCTTGACTGGAGTTTTCCTGACGGATGATGATGCAACTGCTGCTGAGGGACTTGCCTCTGTTGAACATAGTTACTTGCCATTATCCCTAACTTTTGCCTGGATTGTACTATGAGATTTCCAATCCATCGGGATGATTCTTTTCATGTCTCTAACTTTTGCCTGGACCGCCCTTTCGGGTTTTCAATCCACCGAGACGTTTTTTGTTTTTTTTTTGTTTTTTAGGCGAAGTATTTCTTGACTACATCAACATTCGTGGGGTAGGAAAATTCCTCTCCGTCCATGGTTGCAAGTCTCAAGGCGCCGCCTGAGAAAGCTTTCGTGACCACATAGGGGCCATCATAATTTGGGGTCCATTTGCCCCGAGAATCAGTGAGAAATGATTGTATCTTCTTGAGCACAAGGTCTCCTTTCCTGAAGACACGAGGTCGGACCTTTTTGTCGAACGCCCTCTTCATTCTCTGTTGATACAACTGACCGTGGCATAGTGCAGTGATTCGCTTCTCTTCGATCAGGTTCAGGTCGTCGTGTCGACTTTGACACCATTCAGCTTCGGTGAGCTTCGCTTCCATCAATACCCGGATTGATGGGATCTCTACTTCTATGGGGAGCACTGCCTCCATGCCATATACTAGAGAGAAAGGGGTTGCCCCTGTTGAAGTACGGACAGATGTGCGATAACCATGAAGAGCAAAGGGTAGCATTTCGTGTCAATCTTTATAGGTTACAACCATCTTTCGAACAATCTTCTTGATGTTCTTGTTAGCCGCTTCTACCGCTCCGTTCATCTTGGGTCGGTAGGGAGATGAGTTATGGTGTTCGATCTTGAACTCTGCACACAACTCTTTCATCATCTTATTGTTCAAGTTAGATCCATTATCAGTAATGATCTCGCTTGGAACACCATAACGGCAGATGATATTGTTTTTGATAAATCGGACCACCACTTGTCGGGTTACATTGGCGAATGACGCTGCTTCGACCCACTTGGTGAAATAGTCAATGGCTACCAGGATGAACCGATGTCCGTTTGAAGCCTTGGGCTCAATCATACCAATCATGTCGATTCCCCATATGGAAAAAGGCCACGGGGAAGAAAGAACTTTGAGATGTGATGGCGGTACATGAATTTTGTCGGAGTATATCTGACACTTGTGACACCTCCTCATGTACTTGTAGCAGTCGGATTCCATGGTCAACCAGTAGTACCCTGCTCTTAAGATTTTTCTCGCCATTGTGTGTTCGTTGGCATGAGTGCCAAAGGATCCTTCATGAATTTCTTTCATAAGCATGTCTGCCTCTGGTCTGTCGACGCATCGGAGCAAGACCATGTCAAAATTTCTCTTATAAAGAGTGTCACCGCTCAGGAAGAAGTTTCCAGCCAATCTTCTGAGGGTTTTCCTGTCTTTTCTGAGTGCCCCAGATGGGTACTCTTGTTTCTGAAGGAAGCATTTGATATCGTGATACCAAGGTCTGTCGTCTATGACTGCTTCAATCATGAAGATGTAAGCGGGCCATTCAAGGCGCATTATGTTGATCTAAGGTATGTCATTCCATCGACCTACACTAATCATGGAAGAGAGAGTGGCTAATGCATCAGCCATGTGATTCTCATCACGAGGGATGTGATGAAAGTCGACTCTGTTGAAGAAGGGTAACACCTTCTTGCATAGTCTTTGTAAGGAATCAATCCTGATTGGTATGTGTTCCAATCTCCTTTTATCTGGTTAATAACCAGGGCTGAATCGCCGTATACGTCCTAGTTTTTGATCCTTAAATCAATCGCTTCTTCGAGACCCATGATACATGCTTCGTATTCGGCCTCGTTGTTCGTACATTTGAACGTAAGTCTGGCAGTGAAAGGAATGTGGGAACCCTGAGGGGTAACAATGATTGCCCCAATTCCGTTTCCATAATGATTGACTGCTCCGTCAAAGATAAGTCCCCACTGGGAACCTGGTTCTGGCCCTTCACTGGGTAGCGGTTCATCACAATCTTTCATCTTTAGATACATGACATCTTCGTCTGGGAAGTCAAACCTGATTGATTCTTGATCGTCAATCGGTTGATGAGCCAAATGATTGACTAAAATACTTCCTTTAACGGCTTTCTGAGCATGGTACTCTATGTCATATTCTGATAGTAACATCTGCCAACGGGCAATCCTTCCCGTGAGAGCAGGTTTTTTGAAAACGTACTTGATTGGATCCATTTCGGAGACCAACCAAGTAGTATGGCGAATCATGTACTGGCGAAGACGTTTGGCTGCCTAAGCCAAAGCGCAACAAGTTTTCTCAAGCATCGTGTACCGAGTCTCGCAGTCAGTGAACTTCTTACTTAGATAGTAAATGGCAGACTCTTTCCTTTTAGTTTCGTCTTCTTGGCCAAGTACACATCCCATTGAGTCCTCTAGGACTGTGAGGTAAATGATCAGTGGTCTTCCTTCCACTGGAGGTGATAGAATCGGAGGATTCAACAGATATTCCTTGATACTGTCGAAGGCGGTTTGGCAATCTTCTGACCAAACGCAATCCTGGTTCTTTTTGAGTAATTTAAAAATCAGCGCACACGTCGCGGTCATAAGGAATATGAATCTGGAGATGTAGTTCAAACGTCCCAGGAATCATCTGACTTGTTTTTCAGTTTTCAGAGAAGGCATTTCTTGAATGGCCTTGACCTTGTCAGGATCAACTTCAATTCCTTTCTGGCTGACGATGAACCCTAGTAATTTCCCCGAACGGACACCGAAGGTGCACTTGTTGGGATTTAAGCGGAGCTTGAATTTTCTTAGATGTTCGAACAATTTTAACAGATGTTCAACGTGCTCATCCTCTGTTCTTGATTTTGCAATCAAATCATCGACATATACCTCGATTTCTTTGTGTATCATGTCATGAAACAGAGTAGTCATGGCCCTTTGATAGGTTGCCCCGGCATTCTTCAAACCGAACGGCATTACCTTGTAACAAAAGGTACCCCATGGGGTAATGAACGAAGTTTTCTCCATGTCTTTCGGCGCCATTTTGATCTGGTTATAGCCCGAGAATCCATCCATGAAGGAGAATACTTTGAACTTTGCTGTGCTGTCAACCAGCATGTCAATGTGTGGTAAAGGAAAGTCGTCTTTTGGACTTGCCTTGTTCAGATCTCTGTAATCAACACACATTCTGACCCTTCCGTCCTTTTTGGGAACGGGTACGATGTTGTCTAACCATTGAGGATATTCGAATGTAGCGAGGAAACCCGCGTCGATCTGTTTCTGTACCTCCTCCTTGATTTTGATGGCCATGTCCGGGTGAGTGCGTCTCAACCTTTGCTTTACTGGCGGACATTCTGATCTCAACGGTAAGTGATGTTCCACGATGCTGGTATCCAACCCTGGCATATCCTGATAGGACCAAGCGAATACATCGGGAAATTCTTTGAGAAGCTTTATCAAACCCTCTCTGGCAGTTGGACTGAGCAGTGCTCCGATCCTAATTTCTTTTCTCTCTTTTTCTGAACCCAAGTTTACCGTTTCCAACGGCTCTTTGTGAGGTTCGATGGACCTTTCCTCTTGTCTGAGTAGTCGGGAGATCTCTTCTAGAATTTGGTCGCCATTTTCTTCTTTAGCCTCGAATACCGGGAACTCAAAGTTGGAAGAAGGCATCGGATCGTATGTTTCAACGGGGTATAAAACAAGCAATCTGCATGACGTGATGATTCGTGTTTAGAAGAGATAGAGAAAATGCAAGTGTGTGCAGTGTTTTGATTTTACTGCTTGTTTTTATTATTGAATTGTTTTTTAGGATTACCATTTTCTGAAAAAGCAAAAAGAGAAAACAACAATTAATGCGGAAATTACAGAACGACATTATTTTATTAATGAACAAGTCGACTCTTGAAACTACAACCCTATAATACAAAACTCTATCGCTTCGGGCAAAGCGAAGAGGGAAATTTACAGAAAACGAGCCCTATCAAAATATCCGTTTCACCTGGGCACGGTGAAAGGTTAAAGATGGCAATTACTTTGACTGACGAACGACCTTCGGAACCTCGACGGCAACCCATTGGCGGCAAACTCCTCGGTGAATCACAAAGTCTGGCACCTTCCTTAATTTGTCTTCAGAAATGACGCTGATTTCTGGTGGAGCAGGATCATTGGAATCTGTCTCCCAAGCAGAATTGTCGTAGGAGAATTCCTCTGTTGTATTTTGCATAGTATTTGTGCTCTCAGCTGTATCTCCCCATCCAGTTGGCTGGATATCTTCGAGCCTGATACGAGAGCTTTCGGGAGCGGTGTACTTGACCATAAAGTCGAATTTTCCACTCGGTTGTCCCAAGGTGTCCCACACTTCTGTGGAACTGGAGGAATCATTCCTCTCGATGACGTTGACCTCGGGAAAAGCATAGTTGATGAATTCTAGTCCTGCAAACGTTGCGAATTCATCTTCATGTTGAGTAGTTTCTGAATGACCTGAGTGTTGATCCCATGACATGGTGGGGACACAGGTATTCTGTTCAATGATGCTCAGCTGAGTTTCATTACTCGGCTGATTTTCTTGCCCCAAGTCTCCTGGGTAAGGCTGCCACATTGGCAGGCCATCCATCGGGCCATAGTAATTGTGGTCAAAATTGTCTTTCATCAGAGTGTCCTCCTCTAATGAATTCGGCGGAGCACGGCATCCTTCCGGATCACAATCTCCGTAGATCATTTCGACATCTGATCTTGGTATAAATCTTGGACTTTCCGTAGGAAAGAAAAAAGGCATAGGCACCTCTTCCTGAGACATATAACCGTCCTCATTAAGATAGGACTTCCACTCTTCATCTGCGTCAGAGGGATCTTCCTCATTGATAGCATGAACTGTCTGAGACACTGGGTGAAGAAAACCTCCACTGTGGAAGAAGTTTTGAAGGGGATGAAGACTTTCATCGTTGATAGCTGTCTGGGTACATGTTGCAGAAAAACCAAGACCCTTCTTTGTTTTATTATCAATAGGAATGACAAGCCGTCCCCATCCTGTCGTATCGGTACTCTCGACTGCTTTGATAGCATCTTTGTATGAAGAAATTGAAGTTCCTTCTTTGAACTGATTGTCCTTGCTCACCGATAGTGCTTGGAACTGAGTTCCAATAACCTCCTCGGGTTCCACACAAGTAGATGATGATAAGTTGCTTACAAGCAAGGCTTGTTCCCCACAAACCGTGACAAGTTGATCGTTCTTGACGAACTTTAGCTTTTGGTGGAGGGTCGAAGTGACCGCTCCAGCCTGATGTATCCAAGGTCTTCCTAATAAACAACTGTATGTTGCCCGGATGTCCATGACCTGGAAAGTGATTTGGAAAGTGTGAGGACCAATAGTTATGGGAAGATCAACTTCGCCGATAACTGTTTTTCTGGATCCGTCGAATGCTTTGACGACGACCTCACTGACTCTCATCGGAGGGCCCTTGAATGATAATTGCATCAAGGTGGACTTCGGCATAACATTCAGGGCTGACCCTGTGTCTACCAGTACGTTGGCTAAAGCATCGCCCTGACAGTTAACTGTGATATTGAGCGCCATGTTATGACGGCGACCCTCTTCAGGTAATTCCTCATCACTAAATCCCAAATTATTGCAGGAAGTGATGTTAGAGACAATGCTATCGAATTGTCTGATTGTTACATCCTGTTCCACAAAGGCTTGCTCCAAGACTTTCTGTAGAGCCTCTCTGTGTGCTTCTGAACTGAGTAACAGTGATAATACCGAGATCTTTGAAGGAATCTGTAACAGTTGATCGACAATGTTGTATTCACTCCTTTGGATGAGCTTCAGCATCTCATCATTATTTTTCGAAAGGTCGGGATTACTGGATTGACCGACTGGTGGATCAGGAATTTCTGCCTGAAGTTCCTTTTCTTTGTTGGATTCTCCAACCCCTCGGTTGAAGATTCGACCGCTCCGTGTTACACGACTGATGTCTGCAATATTCACGATGGAGGGTAATGGAATTTCCTTTCCATTCTCGATTATTGTTGCACCGTATTTGTAAGGGATTGCCTTAGCTGATTCATACGGTAGTGGCCCCGGTAGATAGATGACTATGGGAACCTTCTGATTTTTCTGACCATCATAAGTAACCTTGATCCGTTCCCGGTTGGGAACTCTAGATTCGTCAAGTAGAGGGATGATGGCAAAAACATCCCTGGTCCTGTGATGACCAGAGATCGTGACAACATCCTCAACTTGCTCGGCAAGGTAGTTCGGCGACCAAATGATGGGTCCTGAACATGGATATGGATGAATTTCTCCATGATCGATCTGACCCTGAAGAGCTGCTCTCACAAGGTAACACCCTTGGTTACTTTCCGAACAGACGCTACAACTGTCATAGTTGTGTGGTGGCACCTGGCCACGCCCACTTTGAATGCAATGTAACCTCACTAGGTTATCTTCCATTGATCGGACATCCTGACTTTGACGACGAGTAGGATTCCTGTGATTGATACTAATCTGCTGAGTATCTTCGTCCATATAGATTGGCATCCACCAGTGATTTAACAAGTGCTGAAGTGCCTCCTGGACAAGGGTACAACCTCGATCGTTTTCGCAACCCGCTTTACAGTTTTGATAATCATGTGATATTAAGAATCCGAGTCGGACCTGCTCAGCGTGAAACTCTACCAGGTTGGTATTCATCACGCGAATGTCAAAGATCTGAACCATGTTGATTTGATAGGAGTTCCTATCATGGTAGTCTTGGATCCATCCAAGATCCATCTGACGCTGGAGGGCCTCTTGTATGAAAGAGCATCCCTGTTTGTTTACCGAGCAAATCAGACAGGAACTGTAATCGTGCCGCAGCAGATTATGATACTGGCTTTGCCTTGAGTGCATTGCCACCAAGTTGTCATTCATCGCACGGATGTCGTGGTTCTGAATGATGTTGGAATTCGTGTAAACCATGTTAACTCCACGAACTCAGTGCTCTTGGATCCATCCAAGATCCATTTGTTCCTGTAGAGCTGCTTGCACTACAGAACATCCCTGGTTGTCTTTAGAGCAGATATCACACTGGTGATAATTATGAGGTGGCACATGGCCATATCCACTCTGTCTACAATGCATCTTGACCAGATTGGTCTTTAACAAGAGTACATCATGAATTTGATAGACATTGTTAGTCTCTTTCTCAATCAGATTGACTGCAGCTTTCTCATGTTGAGGCAGCGGGTTCATAAGAACATTAGGATTCGTATCTTTGAAAGATAAGAGCCCGCTCCTAACAAGCTTTTGCACGTCAGATTTGAAATTGAGACAAGTCTCAATGTTATGCCCTAAACCTCCTTGATGATAAGGGCATGTTTGATCCGCTTTAAACTAAAAAGGCGGATTTTCCGGAACTGAAAGGGGAGACTTAGTCTGGATGTGCCCCTTAGCCAGCAGTAACGGAAATAGCTCTGCGTACGTTACGGGTATAGGATCAAATCCTGGTGACCGTGTTGTACGGTTGTTGTTATATGGAGGACGAGCCTGCTGAAGAGGCTGTTGTGTCCTTTGTTGGTCAGGTTGGCTCTGCGCAACCTGAGGTTGATACATAGGAACAGGCGCGGGGCCGATAGCAGGAGTAACAGCTGCTACTGGCTGATAACGTAGCCTTTGCTTTCCGAGAGAGATATTCCCAATATCTTGCTATTTTTTCTTAGGGAGAGCACTACCGTATTTTTTAGTACCGCTCGTTGATCCAGTGTCCTTTACCAAACGTCCTTCTCGGACGGCTTCCTCAAGACGTACACCCATGCCGACCATTTCGGTGAAATCACTGGGTGCACTGGCAATCACTCGGTTATAGTAAAATGAGCTTAAGGTCTTTAAGAAGATTTTTGTCATCTATTTTTCCTCAAGAGGTGGACAAATTTGAGCGGCAATTTCACGCCACCTTTGAGCATACTCCTTAAAGGTTTCCTTGTCCTTTTATGACATTGATCTGAGTTGATCTCTGTCGGGTGCCATGTCCAAATTGTACTTGTATTGTTGGACGAAGGCAGTACCAAGATCTCTGAATGTACTGATCATAGTACGATTTAAACCCATGTACCATTTGAGTGCGGCACCGGTTAAACTATCCTGGAAGTAGTGAATCAGCAGGTCCTGATTCTCTGTCTGACCTGACATTCGCCGAGCGTACATCACCAGATGGCTCTGAGGGCAAGAGTTACCCTTGTATTTTTCAATGTCGGGCACTTGGAACTTGTGCGGGACTTTCACATTTGGGACCAAGCAGAGGTCTGCGGCGTCCTTTCCAAATAGATCCTGACCGCGAATGGCTTGCAGTTCCTTCTGCATTTCCAGGAACTGTTCCTGGAATTCATCCATTCTATCGAACATAGTTTCCTTCTTACCAGAAGGTGTCTGTGGAATCTGTCCTTCCGGGACAGTGTGAACCACAGGGGGTGGTACCGTGACTACGGCAGTAAGTCTTGGCGTTTCCCGAAGTTTGTAACCGTCAGGAGTCTTGAGTATGCCCCTAGCATCTTCGCTTTCCCGAAGTTTGTAACCTTCAGGCCCAGCGGCTTCTGTTGCGATTCCCTGATCTTCAGTGATCGGCGGAACATATCCTTCCGGGATATAGTTAACAGGCATGCCCCAAGGACGATCTTTCGACATCTGATACCTAGGATCATACTTTTCTATGATGGGCGTTGAGGTGATCTCTGAGATCACAGTTCTTTGTAGCTGAGCTTCTGCCATGGCTTGCATGTCGTTACGAAGCTTTCTCATATCCTCTCTCAGAGCGTCGATCTCTTCTTTCAACTCTCTGTTCTCTTCCTCAAGATCATCCATCCTTTTCTGATGATTGGCCCGAGTATTGTACGAATGAGACAGTTTGACTCTAGAATCGAGACACAAACGTGAGATTCGTAGGTAAGGAGAATACGCGATGTGAGAATGATGAATGCAATGATTATATTAATTGTTGTTTTTTTGTTTAATCAAAATAAACTTCGACAATTAGATTGCAAATATCAAACCGTGGGGAAACCCCTTTTTATTGAATTCCAAAGGATTACAGAAATGGAAATACAGTAGATTACAAAGTGCAGAAACAGAAACCTAAACTAATGGGTCTCGAGTCCTCTTCTTTGACCGGGGCGCTTGGGCCGTTGTTGGGTTGTCATTCCTTTGCCAGGTGAAAGGAGCGAGCAAATTCCTTTGGTCATCTTGATTCTCTACAGCATGCTGCTCCAAAATTTCAATCAGAGCATCTTTCTCTTTTAGTAGTTGCTGTATTTGGATACACTCTACGTCGAGGGTGCGGTACTTGTTCTTCCAAGATCTTCTTTCCTTTTGAACTTTGTTGAGAGTAACCTGGAGCTTTTCAGTCTCAGTCATGAAGTACATGACAGATTTCCTCGGCGGAAGAATTCCGTAACGAGGATAAGGCATCTTTAGCTTGAGAGCTCTGGCTTGTACCCAGTGGAGATAAGGCTCCACCGAGACACAGTCCGGTTTTCCCAGAGACTTTCGTCCTTTCTTATGAACATGTTTCCAAGCTTGCACTATTTCCATCTTTAGTGCTCTGTCACTTTCTCCTTCTTTGAATAAAAGACCTTCCAGATGAACACCTAGTGGGATGTGTCTCATCGGGTATCCAAATTGACGAAGAACCAATATCGGATGATAGTTGATTCCTCATTTAGTTCCTATGAGGGGTACGCTGGGGAAGTTTCCACAACGGTCAATGATTCTAATTCCCTCATAAATCCTATTACACCAATCTATATCAGAGTTGGTAAGAGACATGATCTTCTGCGACCAACGCAAGACACTCTTGCAATCCTAAAAAGCAGCAGACTTGGGCAAGTGAGAGATAAACCATTTGTAAAGCAAAGGTACACAACATGTGATCTCTCCTCCGCTGTACAAATTTCCCAAGTGTACAGAATGATATGCATCTGCGAGCAAAGTCGGCACAGGGTTTCCAATGAGAAAAACCTTAATAACGTTGATATCGACGAAGTTATTGATGTTGGGAAACAAAAATAACCCGTAGGTGAGCAAGACAAAGATGCTTTCAAAAGCAGTCCCGTTACCTATACTAGCGAAGTACAGAGCTTTCTTTGTCAAGAACTGGGCTGGCAAACCTTGGATGCCACCCTTAGTGGTCATGTGAGTCCTGACCTCAGACTCGTCCAAATGAATTGCTATTGCAATAGTCTGATTCTTTGGAATTTCTTCCAGTCCAAAAAATGGAGCTCGATTAGTGATATGTAAATCAGTCAGATGAGAATACTCCTCCAGCGTTGGTGATAGCTGGTAATCCGGGAATGTGAAACAGTGATAAACCGGATCGTAGAATTGAATGAGCGCGTCCATGATCCCCTTAATCACATGGACTCTTAACAGTGGTAGCAAACCACCGTGCTTGGCTCTGAAAGCCTCTGGGTTAACGATCATCCTTGCTAACCTTCTCAAATTCCCTAGTTTTGGAACCTTGAAGGTATACTGGTGAGTTCTCCTTCTACCGAAATCCATTAGCGTAATCCTCTTCTCTGATATTTGCAATCACAGTCTTAGTTTAATTTGAAAAACAGAGAGACTAGAAGAGAAAGTTTTTTGAATGTTATAATGTTTTATTAAACGAATGCATGAATGCAGCACACAAAAACATAGAAAAAACATGGGGTCAGAGGGTCGTTGTCATGAAGTCAAGGCATTACCCATCCCCAAAGGTTTATACTAGGGTGATTTTTGTACCTGTATTCATTATCATCAGCTCCTCCCAGGAAAGCAAAACAACAAGCGGATCGCCAGCGAGTTGTGGAGCAATCTTAGAGTAAGTGCCATTCACCGAGAATAGATCACCAGCCTCAAATGAGGGTAGTATCGCGTAACAACTATTTCCGATAGTTTCCGCACTACGAAAGGGTTTGGCTCCTCAGCTTCTCAGACTTAACAACCGGCCCATTGGCTAGAAGAGTGAATGGGTTGCGTTGGTCAGCCTCCACTGAGGTTGATGGTCGACCCCGTCGCCATCACTTATCTTAAGTGTATACTCATTCTCACCACATGCGGCATCACACGCATTCCCAGTAGCAGAAAAATAAACACGTATAGCAATTAGGAAAAGCAGTATATATATTTGTCCTAATCATCCTAGACTTATAAAGCTATGATTCCTAAGTTCCTGACAGAAATGGGTTCCCCGGCGGAAGCCCCAATCTGTGGTATCAACCAAAGAGGTGAAAAGGAGGAAAAAGGAAAGAAGCTGAAGAGATAGGCCCCACGGTGGGCGCCACTTTTCTGATGGCGGCCACCGCCATGAAAATGACTTACCCAAGGTTTAAATTGTAAGAAGGAAAGAACCGGCCCCACGGTGGGCGCCACTTTTCTGTAGCGAACGATTTTGGACGCGGTTCTTAAGCGCTGGTCGCTCTCTGCGGTTTGAGCTTTGACTACAGGTCGATTCATTTTTTATTCTATTGTGAGCTGAATAAGGAAGGGAAATAGATGTCTCCAATTAACCCTGCTTGCATACTGAGTTTAAACAGCGGTCTGTTAGGTTACGGATGCTATCAATGTGGGGGGCCTTTGTACTGGTTATTTGTATTTTCGCCAATACTGTTTTCTTTATTTTTTACCTGGGCAGGAGGTTTCTGGCGGGGAACAAGGATTAGGATGTTAGGACTGATGCTTTTGAAATACTGCTTTTGATTGATGGAGATATGGGATTTGGGTTTTTTGTTGATTGCGCTCGCTAAGATCTTTTCTTTCGATCTTATGCCTACGTATTCCCGTTTACCGAAACAGGGAAATCAGAGCGTTCGTAGTTCCTCCCATTCTATGGGAGGAAATTGGTTTTTGGTGTCTTGTTCAAAGCCCAAGACGTGAAGCGAAAGGTAGTTTGTATCTTGTTCAAAGCCCAAGATGTGAAGCTGAAAGGTCTATTTGTGTCTTGTTCAAAGCCCAAGACGTGAAGCTGAAAGACCTCGACTTTAGAGAGAATTTGTCATCTCTAAAGAGGGGAGAAGGAGAATTACTTTAATTGGGATACGCGGATCCGAGCAATGCCATAATTTCCGAAGAAAGGGTTTTAACCTGAAGGAGAAGACTTTAACTCAGTGTAGAGCAATGCCATCTTTCCTTAGGAATTTCTCATGCTAAAAGAGGGACAGTGGCGTGGATATAGATGATCCAGAGGCTTGCCGCTTACAGCGATTAGATGAAAGGGAAGGAGTTGTTGATGTTTGTATACTATGAACGAGGCACAACTTCGATGCTAAAAGGTTGATTGGATCAACCAGTGGTTTTCTTATACAAAGCCTAAGAGGAGGCTAATTTCCGCTAGGAAAATCATTATACAAAGCCTAAGAGGAGGCTAATTTGTGTCTCGTACAAAGCCCGAGAGAGAGGCTAAAAGTTTTTGACCCAACGATAGAGTCTTTGTGTCTCGTACGAAGCCCGAGAGAGAGGCTAAAAGTTTTGACTCAACAAGAGAGTCTTTTATACTCAACAAGAGAGTGTTTTTGTATCTGGTACGAAGCCCGAGATGGAGGCTAAAACGTTTGACTCAACAAGAGAGTCTTTGTATCTCGTACAAAGCCCGAGATGGAGGCTAAAGCGTTGTTTGACTCCGCTAGGGAGAGTCATTGTACAAAGCCCAAGAGGAGGCTATGTCAGTTAAGTGACAGGTCCAGTATACTGATTTTGAAAGAGAAAATCAGTTCTTATATGAGCATCACTGTACTCATGGGTTAGATCTGAGGATCGGGGTGGTCTCCTTTTCTTTGAGGAAACTGGAAATCCAAAGGGTGTTGAGACTGTCCGAGTCTGCGGGTTTCCTTCCTATTTAACGAAGGGGTCACTTGAGAATGTCTTTTGAGACTCAAGGAAGTTAGACTGTCCGTGTCTAGAGTTTTATCTTTTGTACTATGCTTTGAGAAACAGTAGTAGACTCTATGAAAGGACTGTTCTATGAGGATGACTAGGTTCTATTCCTATACCTCTAGGAGGTCGTCGGGACAATTTGTATGAAGCCCAAGAGGAGGCTGGAAACTTTTAAGAAGCCGACGGGTCCTTGTACGAAGCCCAAGAGGAGGCTATCATTCCCGGAGGAAGAGATCATTATACGAAGCCTAAGAGGAGGCTGTGAATACTTCTAAGAAGCCGTAAGGTCCTTGAATAATGCCCAAGAGGAGGACGATGCTTTTAAGAAGCCCGTGGGTCTATCATCTCCTTTCCATTAGGAGAGATAACTCTTTTAAAGATAAAAACCACTGGTAAATGTGTGAGGTTTACTATCCAGCGACTTTTAGCTTTTGAAGAGGGTTCCTTAGTTAAGGTCCAAGATTATGACCGTAGTGGGTACCCAAACCCCGAGACATTCAAGGCAAGCTATCCACAAGGAATAGATCAAGTCAGGAAAGTTCGAGAATTTGGAAGAAACTCAAAGATGCCATTCACGGAGAATACATTCATCTTGGGGAGTAGAGCTTCTTGACGATTCCTAAGGAGGATAACCGAAGAGAAGACTGTATCTGGTGCTCCTATTGGGGATCTAGGCGTCTATTTCTACGAATAAATGAAACGGCGTCACCTAGTTCTAGACGTAGTAGCCGGGGAAACTCAAAATATCTATACTATTATTACACAGTAGATATGAGTTTATGAAAGGAGACTTACAGTGAGCAGCCCCACAATACAGTTTATAATATGAAAGCAGTAAATGAAAGCGATAACCACTTACTCGGTTGGAGTGCTTCCATGCTGTTTGGTTAGTTGTTCAACAAAGAAAGATTGAAAACAACAGTATATTCAAAATCAAAGGAGAAAGTGCTTTGAAAAAGAAAGATTTGGGGCTTACAGCTCAAGGAGAGGCCCAGGGTTTTATCAGTGAGCGCACTGTTTGACTTTGTACAGCGGGACTTATACAAGTGACTGGGGCCCAAAAAGGTTTTCTGTACAAAGGGATGGGTCTTACACTCTCTCAAGAGGCCCAAAAAGGTTTAAAGAAAAAAGAGTGGGGCTTATAACACGAGGGTAGGCCCAAATGATTTTTCGTTTAAAAATGGCGATCGCGCCAAGGTTTTCTTTTAACGCAGAGGGACTTATACAATAAGTGAGGCCCAAAATGTTTTGGTTAAAAGGGGGATTGGGTCTTACACTCTAATAGAGGCCCAAAGTGTTTTGAATGGGTCTTATAGCTCAAGGAGAGGCTCAGATGATTTTTATTTTTAAACGGGCGACGATCGCGCCGTTTACTTGTACAGAGGGACTTATACAATAAGTGAGGCCCAAAAAGTTTTTGTACAAGGGGGGATGGGTCTTACACTCTCTCAAGAGGCCCAAAGAGTTTTGAAAATGATTTATGAGGGTTGAATTAATCCAAAACCCTAATTTGTTTTCAAAATGTATATAATTGAATAAAAATTCAATTAAAATGATCAAAAATTGTTTAACACATGGAAAACAAATTGTGATCTTGGATTAATGCTTCAAAAATTAAGTATTGACCTACAAAATAATTAGAAAGCATTAAAAGTTGCAAAATCAATGTAGAAAAAATATTTAAAATGCCAAAAACAATCAAAATATTAATTCTTTACAAAAATATCAATTATATGAAATAAATAATATTTTTGGGATTTTTTGTGAAAATAAAATATTTTAACATTTTTGTGAATTATTAAAAAAAGATTAAACTCAAAATCATTAAAACTCAGAGAGAAATTAATTTTTGAATCAATTAAACAAAATCACAAAATTCAAATATTTGAATTTATGAAAAATGGCGCCAAGAACAGCTGAAGAACACGCGCGTGTTCTTGGTTTCTCAGATTTGCGTTTTCTATCCAATCTCCATGAATACGTAATCATATCATGCAATCCACATATTATTATGCTCGTCTCAACCTCACGATCATGTGTATGTACTTTAATTTCATTTAAATTAAACATACAACAAGAAATCACGAAGAAACCTCAAGAACCCTAATTTCTGCATGAAGGCTAGGATTTTTGATACACGATTCAAACAATGCAATTAATTGAGGGAAAACATTCCATGCATGATTATGAACATATGGCCAAATTATTGTGCGAGGAAATATGCATAGATTGAGAGATGACCAAGTATGTGCTTACCTCTAGGCCGTGACAGCAAGTTCAAAGTGATTTTTGATTTGGAGGTGTTACAGATGAGTGGTGATGATCTGAACAGCTTCCCTACACCCTATGGATCGTGTTTGGATGGTTGGACTTGATTGAAATTGGCTGGATCACTTTGTGGTACCTCAGCTGCAACTTGATTGAAAATTTGAGCAACCAGCTGGTGATTTTGTAAAATTGATGTTTCAGAAGTAACGAAGTGTTTGATCAACTCATATGTGATGTATGTGAGGTGTGTGAGTGATTGGTTTGATTGGAATTGCTCTCAAACTCAAAACCCGATAGTGACTTGCCTTAGAAGGTAAAATTGGAGTGAAAGAAGAGATTTTGAGGAAAGCATCTGTTAGATGGCTTTGGTGTACTCAAACTGACCACAATTGAGCTCTATTTATAGTAGAGCAAGTTTGTTTTGCAAGGAATAGTGCATGGCAGCTGGTAAGTAGGTTTGGCCAATGTTGGCAAATGAAAATCCAAGTCTCCTCTAGCCATTGATTAGAGGTTAGGGCACAGAGCTTTGGTCCCCTTGGTCTTGGATAAGTCTTGACTGATTTCAGATGAGAATGGCTCAGTCCATGCCACCTTGATGGTTCCATTGAATGCCTCATTCCAAATTTGAAGTCTTGTCCCTATTTTGGCCATTCTAGGTTCAACATGCTATTTCTTGTTCCATGGACTTTGGAGGCTTGGCTCAGTGATTGTCCCCTTTAGATTCAATCCTCTGAGGTGTCCAAGTGGATAGGAGCAATTGAATTTGGCTGATTTTGGCAAATCGACCAAAGTTGCAAATTCTGCCTTGCCTTGACAAATTTCAGCAAGGCAACTTGGCAAGGTTGTATCTCATGGTGTAGGTTGAATTTGGCAATGTTCTTGGCCATTTTGGAAAGCTCTTACATGATACAACAACTGTTTGAACAAGTTTGGTTTTGATCTCTTTTGATTCCAAGTGAAAAATCCCCCTACATTTGGCAAAAAGTGAGGCAGAATCTGACTTAGTGAAAATTTCACTAAGTGTTGGAAAAGTGACATTTTCACTTTTCAGCCACTTTGATCATTCCATAACTCAAAATCCTTAATGAATTGGAATGACATGTAGTTGAAGTTTTTGTAGGTGATAATGAGGGCTACAAATCCATCTTTGGATGAGAAAAAATGGCCTTGTGGTTTAGGAGTTATGGTCCTTCAAAGTTGGTACCTTTGCCACTTTATTTTTAACTTAGAAAAATTTCTAAGTTTTATGGTTACCCCTTTTACAAGTTATCTCACTTTTCTTGATTTTCCTTGATGAATGATGATTCAAATCATACATTAACATCATTTTAGGGTTAAAAATCCATTTTGGTGAAAAATCTCAAAAAGTCAAAGTTGACTTTTGTGCACAGTTGACTTTTTATCAGATGAATTCCAAACTGTGCAATTCTTCAGGAAATCATGTCCTTGACCTAAATAAAACTTGATGGACATGTTCCATGGGTGTCATAGGGTATATTCAATCATGTATTAGGGTTTGGGAGCATGTCCTGGTCAAAAGTCAAAGTTACAGTTGACTTTTCCCTTAAAACCCTAATTGTGGTGCAGATGAAATTGAGACTTGTTGCTCAAACTTCTTGGATCAATCCATTGTTCCAAATGGATCAATATGGTATATTAGAGACCCTCAAATCATCTCTTGAGGTCTTGGCTCATAGTTTGTCCCAAAAGTCAACTTAGGGGTGAATTAGGTCAAGAAACCCTAATTCCTGATTTTTTTGATGAATGCATCCCCTGAGGCAAAATTGACTTGATGCATGGGTTCATGAGGTTCCATGAAGTATATTAGGTTATGTTTTAGATCATTGCCTTGTGCCCAGATGAAAATTTCCATCTGGAGGCCCTGGTCGACCAAAACCCTAATTTGGTGACACCGTCGATCTTGAGACTTGATCCACCTAGAAGGGAGCAGCCTTGTGCTTAATCCTTGAAGTGGGAGTCCTTTTTGATCCATTGTGGATGTTTAAGAGATTAGACAAGTTGAAGATCATGTCATTTCTTAATTGATCCTTTGTCTAAGCACTCAGAGAGGGCTTGAAACCCTAATTTTGATTGTAGTGGATGCTCACCCATCTTTGGGGAGACTAATGAAGCATAAAGGTACATCCATATTGTGATGATGATTTTCAAAATGATGGGAAATCTAAGTGGTCAAAATTTGGGGTATTACATGAAGCATAGTAGCTTAGTTGGACTTGATGATTGAATTGGAAAAAACATTATATGCTCAAAGAAGGAGTACAAGATGCTGCAAGCTGAAGCTTAAACGAAGAATGCTCAATGGAGAAGAAGCTGAAGCAGAATGATGAAGAATGCACAACGATGCAACATGCTAAAGCCATGTGAAACTCATCAAGCGAAACATCAATAAGTGAAGCATAGTAACTTAGTTGATCTTGATAGTTAAGCTGGAAGAAGCATTACCTACTCAGAAAGGAGTATAGAAGCTTAAAGCTAATGATAAGAAGTTGCAGTGCTCATAAGAATTTTTTTAAGCAATTACAGAACTAGGGAGCTTTATAATCTTGTAGAGATTTATTTTTAGATAGTTTCTGTATTAGAAAGAAAAGAGTTATTGCTCACAACTTGCTATTGTACTTCATTTGTGTAATCAGCTTGTAAGAAGCATATATAGTGCACACAAAAATCCTTGAAAAAGGTAATGTTCCTTGAGCGGTCGAATGATGACCAGAAAGCTTGAGAGGGCCAAGTCGTGGTTGAGTGGCTTGGAGGTTGATTCCTTGAGCGACCGAGTGAAGAACAGAATGCTTGAGAAGACTAAGCGTGTTTCTAACAGCTTAGTGGATGATTCCTTGAGAGGCGAATGAATGCCAGGATTCTCAAGAAGGCAGTTGAGGGTTTCCATTGTGGTTGTAATCATGTTGATGATTAGTGGATTAAGTCCTTGTGATAAGGCAAAATTACGTTAAGGGGTGGACTGTGGTAACTTTGTTAACAGTGAACCAGGATAAAATAATTGTGTTCATTTATTTTATTTACTTGTTAATGCAATTGATTTAAATTCCGCAAATGGGGACGAAATGTGAGACCTAATTCAAACCCCCATTTCTTGTGTTTCTCAACCTTCAATTGGTATCAGTGCTCCGGTTTTGTGATTGATGTTTATCAAACACTTACTGTGACAGATAAAGATCCAGATGAGCTTTGAGAAATGCTCTGGTTAAACTCCACCATTTACAGTTTCAGTCTCATACAATGATGAAAAGTTGAGTACTGAAATGACAAACCAGAAAGGTTCATTCTGGATTATGTCACTGATTCTTAAGAGCTGGTTGCTATAGACAATATAACCCTCTCTTATTATGCTTGCAAGAAGATTGAAAGCAAGGTAAAGAATCAACTGGTAAAAGGATTATAGACTCATCAGATAAGTTAAAGAATCTGATGAATGCTATTCTTGGAATACGTTAGTTGAGAACTACATATCTTCTCAAGATGATGCCTAGACAAGGCTTAAGAAGGATGATCTAAGAAGGATCAACAAGAATCATCAGAAAGCAAGAAATCTTGTTTGTTGAAAGTTATTCTTTCTGAGAATGGGATGTTTTCAAGAATCAGATTCGGTCTACCTCGACTTTCTTAGGATTTCTCATTAGGAACTCTTTCATGTGAAGAAGAGAAAATGCTTGAGTCATGATATTGAGGCATGAACACTTCAAGGATTCTTGAAGAAGATGATCAGAAGCTTGCTATTCGAATAGAAGCTAATGGCAACTGATCAAGCCTGGAAATTAGCATTGGAGCTTATTATCAGGATTCTGATTGTCTGCACAGAATGATGACATCTACTCCGATTCTGGAAAGCTTTGCAGATTTCTGAAGTGATCAGAAAGGAAGATTGTCAAGTTGTCAAAAGTTTGGAAGAACAACACATGCAAGATTAATTTTCTGAAGTCTTGACATATGTGTGTTCATAAAGAAAATTGGCTTGACATAAGACAAGCAAGTTGTCAGCTTGAGAAAGGTATCTCAGTTAAACAAACTTAAATTTGTCAGAATATTATTCAAAGTTCTTCTCAGAAGCCTCAGATACATGAATATATCCTTCTGTACACACCACTTTCTGGACTCATGCGACTAAGTCAAAATATGAGCTTAAGAAGCTATCTGATGAAAAGAAGATTCTGAAGTTCTACTTCTTCACAATCAAATACAGATAATTGAAGATAGAACAAGCTTGAAAAGAAATGGCTAAAATCATGATCATTGTGACAAAGCATTTCTAAGAAGCATCTAACATGTTTATTCAAAACAGAATATGATTCGAATCTATTCTGATGCATATTGGTTAGATTGCTTTGAATATCCAAAGGCTACTGAAGCACCTTCATCAGAAATCAAATCAAATTCATATTTGATGATAAGCTTGAAAATCATAAACTAAAGCTTCGTTGAAGAATACAGAGATAGAAAATATCTTTTCTATAATGAAGGAAATGGAGCTGCGTAAGAAGTATCAAATCAGAAGATGCTTAATCAGAAGTAATCACAGTTCACACTCACTAAGAAAAGAAAGACATACTTTCTAATGAACTGTTTCTGGTTCATAAAGATCAAATTAGTAAGAACAAGATTATCATTCAAACCCTCAAAGGAGATAGATTTTGGTTTGATGATATCTGCATCTGGTGAAGATCAGCATCTATTTAATGATTGAATTCGGATGATGCAAGAAGATTCCAACAAGTATCTTTAGCACATAAATGCTCAAAGGTTTATGTTTAAGCTGAGAAACTTTTGGCCTTCTGGAAATAAGCCTTCTTGAAGAAGTCTTTTTCTGATCTTTCTTAAAGATAGAAGATGGAATATTCTAAGGTGAAGACTAGTGAAATAACTTGGTTCTTCTCCAACGATCAAAGATGAAATCAATGTCAAAAGAGGTGTTCTCACCCTTCAGAATGGAAGCCATGAAGATGACCGTGTCTCTGCTCAACGTTAAGGATTCCTATGAAGATTGCAGCAGAAAGAAGACAAACGATGGAAGAAAATGATTCTAGTGGTCCAGCTAGAAGTGAAGTCAACAACTCATCGACCATAAAAGCTGAACACTTGGTGATTCTAAAGAAGTCTCAACATCAGAAGCCGGAATCTACAGAAGTATTGAGTAATGTCTTTCTAACCTTACTATTTAATTTTAAGTAGTCTAGAAATCTATTCTTATATTCTAGAGAAATACGTTTTAAAAGACTATTTCATAAGGAATTCTATTTCTAAAATCTTTAAGATAAAATCCTTGCTAGGATAATATCTTTTTCAAAATTTCCTTACTAAAATTAAACTTGTTTCCATTTCACATGTGAACTTAGTTCTACATTAAATGGAAAAAGCTATCTCTAAATGTAATTTCCAGAATTGAAAATTAAATTTCTATTGCTCAGTGATATTTGCTCTACTTCTAAGATATGATACTTTTGACTAGTGAAGTCCTCTTATTTCATAAGTAATCTGAATAGAACGCTTGACTATCGGTAAATGCTTTTAACCATTGGAATTGGAAAAGCGTGATGCATTTATTTGTCATCATGATACAAAAGGTTGATACGTTAACAGAACTTTTTGGCATTACTTATATCACACCTAGTATTTGATGGGACAACTTGGGTAATGAGAATATCTTTGATATAAGTCATTTAAATCATGTCACCTTACCTTTTGTCAGATATCCTGAACCCATTCCTCCTTGAATGTCTTCTCAATTTCTCCCTAAACCTAATGTCTATATAGGTCTCCTACTCTCACATTTTATTAAGCGTATTAGTCTTTTTATCAACCGTTTTGGAAATAGCAGCAATCACTATTTCTAGATAAATCATTAATTATTTTGCATGTCTCGAAACTGATTGCCATTATTATCTTTGCTCCTCCTTATAAGTAGTATCTACCTTTTCTCTAATTATATCATCCTTCCTCAAACCCTTCTTTATTTCCTACTTTTTTTCATCATATCATTCTTACCCTAGTTGTATCACCATGTCTCTCAAAACCTTTTTTGGAAACGAAGAGATTCTAGAAGTTATCACAGAAAAACGTCCAAATCTCCCTATCCTCAGAGAAGCTGGTTTCAACCTAACCATAAGTATGCACATACAAGGATGGTCTAAATACTATGCCATTCTACATGGAACCACCTATCCAAACCTTGTGAAGGAATTTTAGAAGTTTGCATGGGTTGGTGAAGATGGCAACTCTGTTCTGTCCTCTATTTTTGGGTTTCCCTTCATTGTCACTTCTACCTCCATTGCTGAAGCTATAGGATGTATTCAACTTGGTACCACTATGGAAGAATTCCATCTTAACTACACCTTCGTTGAAAAACTCTCTCAAATTCATGACAACTCTCTTCCAAATTTTGTACCAAATGATCCTGAAGGACTCCTGCCCATTGCTAAAGTCTGGTTTCAACTTCTGTTGTCCAACTTCCGACCAAGGGGAGTAGACAAAAATGTTCTGTCACATGATGACAGACTCTTTATCTACATTCTGATGAAAAATGTTCAGATTAACTTGCCTCAAACACTTTTCAATCATCCGAAGGCCATGGTTGATGTCTCCAGAAGTCGGCATAAATCCTATATTCCATACAGAAGGATTATGTCTGAACTGTTCTTTAAAGCTGATATTGTTGGGTTAGTCATAAGGCTTGGACCAGAAAATGCAGGTGAGGAAGTGAGATGTGAAAGGGTTGATAAGCTAGAGGATTTCTGATGTGTTGGGTTGTAGTAGTTGTTTTTAGGCCATATGAATCCATGTGCTTCTCGTGGGTGTTTTGGATCTGGTAGTTTCTGGAATATGGTATTGATTAGTTGTTTATGTTTAGCATGATGTCCTCCTTAGTTTCTAATGTTCCTCTAGTCTTGTTATTTCCTCTTATTAAGTTAGTCTAGTTGTCTTTAGTAGGTTCTTGCTGATTCCTTATTTTGTCTAGTTTGTACTCTTTGAAATGAATGAATGAATGAATGAATAAAGTATTTTTATTTAGTATTTTAATTTTCTTTTTCATATTACTTTGTCAATTTTCATAGTACACTTTTTTGATTTCTGACAAAGGGGGAGAAAGTGATATATGATTTTGATATCCAATCTAAAGAATCTCATCCCAAATATAATTGAATATGTTGAACATGTTTTACTTCTAACCATATGTTTAAGAATTTATCAGGAACTTCACAAAAGTTCACTGTATGTTAGAACAGGTTATCAGAAGACAGAAGTTAAGACATGTCAGAAGCTATGATATATCAGAATACATAAACTGTATTTGATAAGATATCAGAAGATATGTTATATCAGAAGACGTGTACAAGAAAGAAGAATACCAAACAAGGTTGATCTGATAATATATCTTGTGTTGATCACTAAGTTATCAGAAACAAGAAATGTCCATGAATTTCGCACTGATACCCAAAACTTGTCAGAAGTTGTTAACTTTCTGAAAGGATGATTCAATTGGTATCTAAAACTCAATGGTATCCACACCTCATATGGTTCCTAGACTCCAGCGTTGAAAGAATGTGAATTCTTTGCAGATGAAATCAAGTCATGGTCATAAAAGAAAATATTTGGTTTCTGAACCATCAAATGACATGAGGATATGTGCACATGTTGGTGATCTGTGCCAAGAAGATTTGGTTTTGATACATGATGTGTGGCATCTAAGAAAGTATCTGCCAGTTTCTGATATATAATGCAAGACATCAAGTTTGACAAGACAAATCAGGTTCTGATACGTCTACAGTATTATGATAGTAAGCTTGGTTCTGAGATGAAGACTAGCCAGTTCTAGCCAGATTCTGATGAGACGTCATTGAGAAGTAATCCTTCTCTTTTGAACATGATTCTACTTCAAAATCATTTTGTGAGTCTTGGGATCACGGGGAGACTCTGAACAAGCATAAATGAATTTTGAGAGCAACATAATCAAGGGGAGCCTATTAAGCTTATCTCTGGCTCTGTGGATTTATGGTGATTACCCTATACAAATTGCTCTATCAAAATGCATTGTTTGTCATCATCAAAAACAGGGGAGATTGTAAGAACAAGATTTGGTTCTACATCTAGCCATTAAGTTTTGATGATAACTGCACATGTTATCTAAGAGAACAATTTTGTATGATATGGTTTATGTATAGTGTGTGGTTGTTTCCAATATGATTCTGATTCTGATGAGAAGGCGTGTGACATCATCAGACTCTTTTATCAACACTCTGGAAGAAAACATATGTGTGTGTACAAATTAAAGTCAAGATTCATGAATGTTTCTAATACAACGGTTCTAATGAACATTAGTTCTGGACATTCAAATTAAGACTCTATGAGAAAGGTCTACAAGACTTTCTAATGAGATGCGCTTCTAATGTTAAAAGTTCTAAAGATTCTGAAGACGTGGTTCAGGTGAACAAAGCTCTTAAGATTCTGAAGACACAATTTATGAAGATCAAGTTCTAAAGAGTTTCTGAAGACAAGGGTCTGATTAGACGAAGTGATGAAGACTCTGAAGACAAAGAATGTGCTTAATGAAATCTGAAGACTCTGAAGACAAGGTTCTGAAGAAACAAGTTCTGAAGACTCTGAAGATAATGCTTCTAAAAGAACGAGTGCTGAAGATTCTCAAGATAGATTCTGCTGAACATAGATCTTGGAATTCTGAAGACTGGGTTTTTGAAGACTACACAAAGAATGACTCTTCTACAACACACTTCATTAAGTTAATATCTGAAGCCTCTGAAGATGCTAGAAGGCTGAAGATCAGAATGGTTTTAAGCTTAATATAATAGTACTAAAACTTTGTATCCTCTACCTCGAAAAGGTGGCGCAGGAGCGTATTTTTGTACAATGATGTTGACCATTCCTTCATGTGAACGTTGGGATATTGTTGTTGGAATATGTTTCCAAAAATACCCCTTAACGGATCTATTCTCTCATGCTCTATAAATTGAAGACTTGGAAGCTTGAAGAAATGTTGCTCATGGCTAGAAGCTAATTGCTTATTGCTAAAACTGTTGTTGATCACAAGAGAGAAAGATAAAAGATTGTTGGTTGTTGTTCATACAAAGGATTATTATTCAACACAACAAACAAATCAACATGTAGCAAGCAAAGATGAAGTTGCTACTACAAGTGTGCACAAACAATGATTATGCTAACACCATATGAAACTATTATAGTGAGACATTATAAGTGAAGCATAATAGCTTAGTTGAACTTGATGGTTGAATTGGAAAAAGCATTATATGCTCAAAGAAGGAGTACAAGATGCTGCAAGCTGAAGCTTAAACGAAGAATGCTCAATGAAGAAGAAGCTGAAGCAGAATGATGAAGAATGCACAACGATGCAATATGCTAAAGCCATGTGAAACTCATCAAGCGAAACATCAATAAGTGAAGCATATTAACTTAGTTGATCTTGATAGTTTAGCTGGAAGAAGCATTACCTACTCAGAAAGGAGTATAGAAGCTTAAAGCTAATGTAAGAAGCTGCAGTGCTCATAAGAAAGATTTTAAGCAAATATAGAACTAGGGAGCTTTATAATCTATTAGATATTTATTTTTAGATAGTTTCTGTATTAGAAAGAAAGGAGTTGTTGCTCACAACTTGGTATTGTAGTTCATTTGTGTACTCATCTTGTAAGAAGCATATATAGTGCACACAAAAATCCTTGAAAAAGGTAATGTTCCTTGAGCGGTCGAATGATGACCAGAAAGCTTGAGAGGGCTACGTCGTGGTTGAGTGGCTTGGAGGTTGATTCCTTGAGCGACCGAGTGAAGAACATAATGCTTGATAAGACTAAGCGTGTTTCTAACAGCGTAGTGGATGATTCCTTGAGAGGCGAATGAATGCCAGGATTCTCAAGAAGGCAGTGGAGGGTTTCCATTGTGGTTGCAATCATGTTGATGATTAGTGGATTAAGTCCTTGTGATAAGGCGAAATCACCTTGAGGGGTGGACTAGAGTAACTTCGTTAATAGTGAACCAGGATAAAATAATTGTGTTCATTTATTTTATTTACTTGTTAACGCAATTGATTTAAATTCCGCAAATGGGGACAAAATGTGAAACCCAATTCAAACTCCCTTTCTTGTGTTTCTCAACCTTCAAATGGCATGTATCCTAATAAAACACTTTTCCTCCAAGTCTGAATTATTTCTCTATAAATAGAGATCATTTTGCATCATTCAAATCACACCAAAACATATCAAGAAGCTAGTTTTCTTCAATTCCTCCTCCTTCCAAAATTCAAAATTTCAAAGAAGTGAAAACTTGAATTCTCAAGTCTAAGCAATTTCTATTCAAAGCAAGCATCCAAACACTTCCTATACATCATATAGAAGTGATCCAAATCATCACCTTGCTTCTGTAACACTAGAATCACATCCTCCATATCCCACTTGCACCAAGATGCAGATTGAATTGGCCAGGGAGTTTCAAAAGGTTTCCAATCAATGTAAGCATTATAACACACTCCTTGGAGGTCAAGGAAGCTGTTAGCATCAACAGATTGCATATGTAACACCTCTATCAAGGAATTTGATTCTTCACTTGTAAGGTAAGTTTTCAAAATCTGAACTCCATAGTTCATGCATCATATGAGATTATTTGAGTTACCAACATGTTTCTGGTAATGTGAGGATCATTTCCCCTATATCAATTGCAATGTATCTCCATCATATGAGATTTCATACCAAAATTTGCATTTTAGGGTTCATAAGAGTTTCAGATTGATTTCTTTTGATATATTGAATATAAATGAAATTGGTTGATACCATTCAATTCCTTGTTAAATTTCCAACAACTTTGGTGTTTACATCATGTCATTTCATTGTGTATTGAAAGAATTAGCATTTGAAGATGATGAAGATGATGACGAACACGAAGCTGAAGATGATAATGGCCATGGCGCCATTTTTTTCAATATAAAATGTATTTTTAATATATTATTTTTTCATTTCAATTTAATCAACAGATGTATCACCACCCCTGTGTTTAGAGCGTGCGTTTTCAGGGTTTGTGTGTGCAAGGTATGGGGTTCGAATCCCCCTCACCCCAGACCTTTTGATGTTATTTTTTTTTAACATTTTCACATATAGGCTTAATATATTATTCAACACGTGTGATATTTTTCAAACTTGAGGCACATGGCCCAGTGGTAGAATTTTAAGGCCATGACCTGAAGAGCGTGAGTTCAACCCTTGGTGGGAGCATTCCTTTCTTTTTATCACTATTTTTCATGGTTTTCTTCACAACTTCATCCAATTATTTCACCAAGCAAAATTAATTGTTTTGAGCCAATTTTTTGCACATTTCTCATTGATCTTGTATATTTTGAGAATCCATCAAAAAATCCCAAAAATAATATTTATTTTTGACATTTTTATTAGGTTGAGAACTAGTACTTTTTAAGTATTTTTCATGCCTTTTCATGATTCCTTTTGATAATTTCTTTGACCTAATTGTACATATGTGTTTGTATGGTCATAATATACTTTGTTTAAGTCTTGTTTAATGTACAAAACATGTTGTCTTGACTTATGCATACCATGATTATGTGTTATTTCTTTTGAAGAATACCTCGATTAAATCTTGTTTAGTTGAAACCTTAGGGTTTTGTTCAACTAATTATTTGAAAAACATCTTGATACATGACTAGGGCTTCCTCTTGAGTTTGGATCCCCCAAAGCCCTTGATTCAACCATGCTTGAATGTCTTGTTTAGGTGCTTATCTCCATACATTTCCATTAGGATTTTGTTTATCCTTTGCTATATTCATCCGATCTTTGATTCATTTTGAATACATGCTTACTTGAACTTCTTTGTGATTACTCCTTTTGATCAAATTTTTGCTCACATATTCAAGTATTTCCTTCATAAACTCTCACAATGATGAACATATCTACTTATCTGATGCTCATTCACATGTTGATATACCATGCTTGATCATAATCATGTTCATATCATCCTTGATGACTACATTTGTTTAAAAGCTTAATCAATTTTGTCTTGTTAAGTTTCTCTTGACATTTATGTTTATAACATTTGCATTCATATAACTGTTGCATTTCAATACTCATCCTTAAGTTTAGAATCAGTTCAAACTTTAGTACCCTCTTTAAACTGTAACTCAGTTAAAACCCTTGGATCCCCTTTGAGGTTCTCAACTTCATTAAAACCTTAGGACTCCCCTTGAAGTTTTCAACTTCATTCAAGTCAAAACCATAGCCCCTTTTGTGGCTTCAAACCTCAAACCTCAAGCCAAACCCTAGCCAACCTTTAGCTTCAAATTCAAAACTTTTCATCCAGAGATGAGACATGAATCATCTCTATAGAAGAGATGTCTCTTCTATTCCACACAACATATATCAAACATTTCAAAAAAATTCTTCCATTTAAGTGATGTAAGTGGCACACTTGTTGATTCAAAAATCCAAGCTGGAGTCATTATCTTATTATGGTACAAAAACACTTCTTTCATTTAAGTGATATAAGTGACACACTTATGGATTCTATATCCAAGTCAAGGTCCTTCTCTTAATATGCCAAGACTCATTTAAAGGAAGATTTGGCATTACTCTGGATTTTCTACATCCAAGTTTAAAGCTTCTTCCCTTATTATATTCTTTCTCAAAATGTTTGTGGTGAATAGGTGAGATATCTCCCTTAAGATGACAACTTGTCTCTTCTCTCAAACCCAACAAACTCAATTCCACCCATTAGTAGGTGGAACTACGAACGCTCTGATTTCTCAACTTCCTTTTGAGAATACATAGGGATAAGATTGCGAGATCTTAGTGAGCACAATATAAATAAAACCTTTAGGTTCCTACACTTTTGTCTTAGTTTATTTCAACATACCTTACAAAAAAACAACAAAAAATTTCCCACTTTTATCACTGACTCAAAACAGTCAACAAATCTCCAATACACTGCAAATGACTTAATCAACAGTAACACAAATATACACAAGAGGTTCCTTTATGATACTATAGATACTTAGGGTGCTAGTACCTTCCCTTAGTATAACCAACCCCCGATTCCCAATCTCTTATTGTATTGTTTTACACTTTGCACACTCACTGGTTTATTTAGATTTTTCCCATTCCCTCCCTTTGGGATAAATTAAAAGTTCACATGTAAAGGGCGACCTCGAAAAATTGCACGTTACAATCGTATCTATACGTTCATTGTGCAGGTGGAGCAATACTTAATATGCTTTTCCTATTGTAGAGCATTGTGCAGGTGGAGCAATACATTCATTTGTTAAACTCTATTCTCACTGCTACTGATGCATATATTTGACTTTCTATGTTTTAAAAGTCACCCTCAATGCAATTCCATATTTGTATTTGTTATCTCGGTCACTAATTAATGGTTATGAGAAAAGTTAAGAAGAAAGTGTATTTCTTAAGTCCAGTAATTAACCTCAAGCTGAGTATTTTCTGTCAAGCACAAATGTTGTTGAATTGTGACTCTCTTACTGTTCATTGTCAAATATGCTACACTATAAAAAATACTTGATCCCAATGAATTGAGTATATACTATGTTGATTCATGTTCTCTTATACATTTATTCTATTAGTTATCTCTCTTCAATTTGGTTCCTTTGGTAATCTGCCACATACACAACACCTGAAGTGAAATCATTTTTGTGTTAGCTAAACTATTTTGTTAGCAGTTGAACCCTCTCACAAGTTCTCAAATGATGCTACTAGAGATTCGATCTGTAGGACTAAACTATTAAAACACTCCTGATATATTAGGTGCATGTGCAAATGTGCTGCTAGATTAATGTGGGAAAGATTCTTTATGCATTCGACATTAATAGGTGAATATTAAACACCAACTTACATTTGACTTAGTATCTATTTGTATTGTTAGCTCATAAGCTATATTATTTTTAAATGAAATGGGAAATGGTGTGATATTGGAAATCTCTTCATTTTTCATTTAAAATAGTTGGAAATCTCAATTATCTATCAGTATGTACTATTATTTTTATGTACCAGGATTAAATTTGGTGACATGGAACAGGAAGCACTGCTTTGTCAAGCTCGCAAACTTCTGGGTCAGTCTAATAAGTTTAGATCCTCCCAAGTGATTATACTTGCCAATTCAATCTGTCTCTTAAAACATGAAGTTCTTCCCCCTAGATTTTTCAGTGTGTAGTTAAAGGTTTTTACACTAAGAAACAATGTGAGATTGTGGCAGGATCCTTTTTTGGGGAGCATTAGCAGCTATCGTTAAAGATCAAGTAATATGGCTGCACTGCTCTTGTGTGTGATCAGATAACGTCACCAATTAATATGGCTACTATGTTATTATTTGATATTTTTTAAAACTAAATTATTGCATAAATATTTTTATAAAAAAATACCAACCGGTGTCCGCGGGTATTGATTCTATCTTTTTTTTTTAATATAAATTATATATTTTATATTTACTAATTTTTATTAATCTTATTTTTTTTTTTCAAATTTTAAATGTAGACAAATGCACGTCACCGACGGGTACCCGTGCGAAGGCACGGTGTCATACCCTAAATTTTGACCCTAAGGTTCCACATCATTTTCATATCATATGAACATACTATCATGCATCACTAACCCATCACAAGTACAAGATATGTGTGCTTACTTGCTTCATAGGTTAGGTGATCCCCCTAAAGCTCAAGCAGATGAATCATCAAGGGATAAGCATCATATTCAACACCACAAGTCTCTATATCATCCATGAAGATCAAGAACTTTCACTCATCAATAATCAAGTGCAAAAATACATCATGACAAGCTCATCAAGCCTCAAGACCCTCAGTACACCAAAATTAGGGTTTTATCCTAATTCAATCCCTGGAATGACTTGTGGAGCAAGGCATGATCCAAGACCTCAAGATATGTTTCAAGGACCTCAAATACATCATATTAGTCAATTCATATGATTGGGTTGATCCAAATAACTTGTTTCATAAACAATGCAAGAATTCAAATCCATCTGAGCCACAAACTAGGGTTTTGATGAAAAGTCAACCATACCTTTGAATTTTGAGCAAGGCATGATCTCAAATCTTGGGACATGATTCAAGACACTCAAATATACGCTTGAAGTCTACTCCTAATTTTAAAATCACCTTATAGTTTTCATTCATTGAAAATCAAGAATTAGGATTTCTCTGCACAAAATTCATCTGATACCCAAAGTCAAAGTTTGAATTTTTGAGAAAAATTGATCATCAAGGACTATTATTCAAGAAAATATGATCCATAGTTGCATTTAATCAAGGATTGATCAAAGAATCAAGGTTACTTGCAAAAGAAGCAAAATTGGAAGAATTGAAAATTTCACTAAGTTATGGAAATTCATGTTCAAGTACCTAACTTTACAAGGCCATAACTTGTGATCCAAGAAACCATTTTTTTCACTCCAAAGCTTAAATGATCGATCTTCTTCCATCAAAACATTGTTTTTCCATATAACTGATGTAAGTGGCACACTTGTTGATTCAATATCCAAGCTGGAGTCCTTCTCTTATCATGGTCCAAAACTTTTCTTTCATCTAATTGATGTAATTGGCACACTTGTCGATTCTATATCCAAGTTAAGGTCCTTCTATTAGTGTGTAAAGAATTCATAAATGAAAAAGTGCCATTTCTTAACACAATAAGTTTAAATTTCTTTCCCTTATGACATCACTCTCAAATGATTGTAGTGAATAGGTGAGATATCTCCCTTAAAGATGACAATTTGTCAAATATTTCAAACACTCCTTTAGCTTCATCATCTTGGGCTTTAAACAAGGTACAAAACAAAAGTTTTCCTCTCATAGATTAGGAGGAACTACGAACGCTCTAATTTCCCCAATCTTCTCTTCGGGAATACGTAGGCATAAGATTGCGAGATCTTAGTGAGCACACTAATAAAAAAACCCTTAGGTCTAGTTAACTTCCCAAAAATAATAGAAAACCAGAAAAATAACAAAATCATTTCCTCAGTTTACACAAAGGAGAAACTTTCCCAATTAAGCGGCAAATAAACTTAAGCAAGCAAGTAATTCAACAGTTGAAATATATACAATAAAGTTTCCTATAGATTACTATTGATACTCAGGGTGTTAGTAGCTTCCCTCAGTATAACCAACCCCCGATTCCAGATCTCTTAGCATTTGTAAAAAAAACTTGCGAGCAGGGTTAGTTTAAGGTATTTCCCCCTTCCTTTTAAGCATCATAGGATAAATATTAGAAATCAGAAAGTAGCACTAAATGCGGTAGTGGTCGCGTCACAAAAATCGGAGCTATAGAAAAATGGAGACTCTGCTGGGGATCACTTATTCATCTAAGAGGGTTAAGCCTTGCATTGCATATATTTTACTGTTTCATTTGGTTATTTGCTTTCTCATTTATCATCTGTTGTTTTCCATCATACTATCTGCTTATTTACCATATTTGTTTAAATTGCTTTTATCTGGGAATGTGATTAATACACATGTGGTGAGTCAAAAAGTCCTCAGTGGGCTTGAGAGCATATTTTAAGATAGGAGGTGGCAAAATCAAGAAGGCTTATAGGGAGTGAGTCTCGACCAATCTAACTTGAAAGTCTACCAAATCAGCAGAGGCACCCTTTTGGAATTACTGATGTTGAGCGGGGCATCCGCGAACATATTACTTTTTCCACTAGGCACCCGTGAAACTGAGGATTAGTAAACATTTAACCATTCAACCATTTTAAGTACGTAGTGCGATGACTATCGGAAATAGTTGATACCCGGTACTATACTCGAATGAGATCAGTCTTAGGGATATTACAGCTCTCATGAGTCAATCGGCTTGCTGGTAATATCCTAAAAGAGGGGGTCAATGATTTTGAGAACCTTGTTAGAACCCGTTCTATAAGTACAAAATGAACCCCTAATACGTACCTTTGGGATGGGTAGATCCATGACTCTATGCTCGTGACGATAAACCCTTAAACCCATGTCTGTAAATATCTGTGTTTGTACATACATGCATTCATGCATTCATCAAAACCTTTAAAAAAATTTCAAGTTTTTCAAGAACTAAAAAAACCGATTGTTGAAAATATTAGAAATTATGCTATGAATTTTGGTAGAAGAAAAACTCATAAGTACATCTTCAAAAGTCCAAGGCTGGAAGACCTGAAGAGATTGAGAAGATTAATTACTAATCCTGAAGCTTTCAGAGCTAAGTATGGATGGCTTTTGTCCCTTTTAAAAGTCAACATGGTGGAATGAGTCATATCTACATTGGTTCAGTTCTATTATCCAGTGTACCACTGCTTCACATTTCCAGATTATCAGCTCACACCAACATTGGAGGAGTACTCTCAGGTGATTGATTTACCCATTTCTGATCAAGAACATTTCTCTGGCCTGGAAGAGATTCCCAAAGATCAAACCAATGCAAGAGCTACCTCCTTAGAAGTGTCAAATATCAAAGCTCACATGACCACCAAGGGAGGAATTCAAGGTCTACCAGCTAAGTTTCTGTTGGAAAAATCCCTATATTTTGCCAGCATAGGGAACATAGTTGCTTTCAAGGATATCTTTGTTCTACTCATCTATGGGTTATTCCTTTTTCCCAACATTGACAATTTCGTCAACATCAATGCTATCAAGATATTCTTGATCGGGAATCAAATCCTAACTTTGCTTGCAGGTGCTTACCACTCACTAAATCTAAGGATTTTGTACAGTGGAGGAATGATTACATGTTGTGTACCATTACTCTACAAATGGTTTATTTCTCACTTACCAAAATCTGCTGCTTTTTGGGATCTCAAAAGTGGTATGCGATGGTCGCAAAAGGTTATGTCTCTCACTCACTCTGACATAGATTGGTACAATCGGGTCTATGAAGGAACAAAGATCATTGACAGTTGTGGAAGTTTCCCCAATGTACCCCTCATTGGTACTAAAGGAGGGATCAACTATCACCCAGTTTTAGCTCGTCGTCAGCTTGGATACCCGATGAGGGATATACCTTACAACATTCATCTGGAAGGTCTTTTCTTCAAAGAAGGAGAAAATGACAGAGCACTTAAGGAAGAAATTGTGCATGCCTAGCATCATATTCATAGGAAAGGAAGAGAGTCTATGGGAAAACCAAACTGCATCTCTATAGAGCCTTATCTCCAATGGGTACAAACTAGAGCCATCAAGTTAAAGATGCCTTACCCTCATCAAGAAGTATTTCCCCTAAAGGAATCTATCCTCTACTTTATGAATGACACAGAGAAACTTCAGGTTGCTTTTAATAAAACTCAGCGTGAAAAGAACTCTTGGAGGAACAAGTATCAGATTGTCAGCTTGGAGTGCACAAAGATTCAAGAATTACTGAAGGAAAAAGATGCTCTGATTGAAATACTGGAGCAACATGCTGTAGAAAGTCAAGAGGAACAGAAAAGTTTACTCTCTCCTTTCACCTGGCAAAGAATTATCGACCCGCCAACGATTGAAGAAGCCCGACCAAAGAGACAAAAAAGGAGTCAGTAACCAGCATCTGGACCTTCGTCAAGGATTCCTTAGGATTCACAGGCCTAGTTTTCCTTCCTGCACTTTGTAAAATAATGTACTTTTCTCTGTAAGATATTGTAATCCTTTGAATTCAATAAAAAGTTTCCGTCATTTGCAACATAATTGTTAAAAGTTCTTTTAAAAAACAAAAAAAAAGCATCAACATTTCTTTGAACATCATGCATCATTCTAGCATTTCACACATTTTTCATAAAAACTTACACTTTCATAACACTTTAGAGTCAAACTATCTCATTCGTACAATACTCGGGCCAATCGTCAGAAGAAAACGGACGATCTTGAGGAAGAAAACAGAGAGCTAAGAGAGGAAGTTAATACTCTGAAGGAAAGTCTGGAAAGACTCAATGTCATGATTGAATCACTGGCAGCAGCTCAGGATCAACCATCTCAAAGGACTGTGATCTCAAAAATTGTGTCTGCACCAACATTTGAGGTACCCGTCAGTCTTCCTCAGTACAACATGCCTAAAGGTTTTCCCTGGGGCATGCCTTTCAATTTTATGCCTGAGGGATATATACCTCCGGTCACTGAAGACCTAAGAGCCATAGCTGGAACCTCTAGACCTGAAGGTTACAAACTTCAGGTAAATGAAGACGTAAGAGCTATGATAAAGACTCCTATACCCGAAGGTTACAAACTTCAAGTCACCGAAGCGCCAAGAGCTGCAACAATAATGTATGTACCACAACCTGTAATACATACTACTCCAGAGGAACATATCTTTCATGCCACTCCGAATAAGGATATAGAAGTATATGAAAGAATGAATGAATTCCAAGAACAGTTCTTGGAAATGCATAAAGAACTTCATGCCATTCACGGACAGGACTTGTTTGGGAAAGATGCTGCCGATCTCTGCTTAGTCCCTAACATTAAAATGCCACACAAATTTAAGGTGCCCGACTTTGAAAAGTACAAAGGCAACCCTTTCCCTCAAATTCACTTGGTAATGTACGCTCGGAATATGTCTACCCAAACGGAAAATCAACAGCTACTAATCCACTACTTTCAATTCAGTTTAACAGGTGTCGCACTCAAATGGTACATGGGGTTAAACCGTACAAAGATCGGTACCTTAAGAGATCTTGGAGCAGCTTTTGTTCAGCAGTACAAGTAAAATTTGGATATGGCTCTTGATAGGGATCAACTCAGAGCAATGTCTCAAAGGGATAAGGAAAGCTTCAAAGAATATGCTCAGAGATGGCGTGAAATTGCCGCCCAGATTTGTCCTCCTCTCGAGGAGAAAGAGATGACAAAAATCTTCTTGAAAACCTTGAGCTCGTTCTATTATGACCGAATGGTCGTAAGTGCGCCTAGTGACTTCACCGAGATGGTTAACATGGGAGTACGTCTTGAGGAAGCAGTCCGAGTGGTTTGATTGGTTAAAGATGCAGAACCATCTAGTAGTAGCAAGAGGTATGGAAGCACTTTCCAAAAGAAGAAAGAGAAAGATATCAGTACTATCTCACAGGGTAAACAAAGATAAAGATACCAACCTCGGCAGGTAGCAACAGTGTCTCCTGTTATCAACTCAGCGCCATTTCCGACATATCAACAACAAATTTCTCAAAATCAGCAAATACAACAACCACAGTATCAGCAAAGACAGCAACAACCTCTTCAGTAGGCTCGCCCGCAATACAACAACAGCAATCGTGTCACAAGGTCACCCGATTTTGATCCTATCCCAATGCCATATGCGGAGTTATTCCCAGTTTTGCTAGCAAAAGGACACATTCAAACCAGGACTCCTCCTGCCATTCCTGAGAATCCCCTTTATTGGTTCAAGGCTGACCAATTCCGTGTTTATCATCAAGGAGCACTGGGGCATAACATCGAGAACTGTTTCAGTTTTAAATCTGATGTACAAAGACTTGTCAAGAATGGAGTTTTGTCTTTCAAAGACACTAATCCAAATGTTCAAAGGAACCCGTTACCTCAGCATGAGAAAGCCTCTGTAAACTTAATTGACAAAAGTCCTGGCAACTGTTACCAAATTTATGATGTGCGCTTACTAGAAACAAATCTGGTTAAGATGCATTGCAGACAAAGTGGATATGGCCATGTGCCACCTCACAACTATCATCAATGCGAAATGTTTTCCAAGAACAACCAAGAGTGCAACATTGTACAAGCAGCCCTTCAAGAACAAATGGACATAGGCTGGATCCAAGAACACAAAATCCGTGGAGTAAACATGGTTTACGAATGTCCCGGTATTATTCAAAATTTTGACATTCGCTTATGAATGTAAACTTGGTGGCAATGCACTCTAGACAAAGTCAACACTACAGTCTGTCATCGCACGACTACAGCGCTTGCCCAATTTGTTCAAAAGATAATCAAGAATGTCCTTTTGTGCAAGAGGCTCTCCAACGTCAAATGGATCTAGGATGGATCCAATACTATCATGAAAGGAATAATTATCAGATCAACATGATTGATGAATGTCCAAACAGAGTTCAAATCTTTGACATTCGCCTGATGAACACAAGTTTGGTAGAATTACACGCCAAACGGGTTCGAGTTGGCTTTTTAGCATCACATAACTATCAAGATCGTAAAGTCTGCTTGGAGAATGATCAAGGTTACGCACTCGTACAAAGAATTCTTCAACACTTATTAGATCACTGGTGGTTCCCAATATACCAAAACCCAGAGACTCATCAAGTCAACATAGCTGATGAAGGCCCAAGTAGACACGAAAGTTGTGACATGCGCTTATTGGAAACAAACTTAGTAAAGATGCATTGCATACAGAGTGGATATGGACGAGTACCTCCCCACAGTTATGAACGTTGTGGGATATGTTCAGAAAATAACCAAGGATGCTACCTCGTACAAGCAGCTCTCCAGAATCAGGTGAACCGAGGAGATATCCTACCAAACAGAATGGGGGATTATCAGTCAATCAATATGGTGCAAGACTGCCCAGGGAAGTACGTAGTTCATGACATCAAACACATTGAGACATCGTTGGTCAAATTTCATAAATGTTTGTGTGGACTTAACTACTTTGGTCCAGATCACCATGATCACTCAGCTTGCAGGAAATGCCTACAAAGCCGATATGGTTGCCTCCGCATTCAAAAACTAGATCAAAGGACCATCACAGTCTTCAATGAAAGAGAATCCATTAACTATGGAATTGATGAAAATGTCTTCACCATAATTCCTCTGCTCAGTGAACCAAAGCGATTGGAGATCCCTTTTGACAATGGAAAACTTCCCGATATCCACAAATTGGAACCAATAGAGATTACCTATGACAGTCAGAAGAGTCACATAACTCCTTTGGTCATCTACTTACCAGGCTCGGTGCCATATGAATCAGAGAAAGTTATTCCTTACAAATATGGTGCCACCATGATGGAGGATGGAGAGGAAGTCCCGCTGCCATCCATTGTCAACATTGCTAATATAAGACGTGTCACCCGAAGTGGTCGAATCTTCAACAGAGGAACAGAAGAGCCCACAAAAGAAAAAGAACCTCAAATTGAAGCTCCTGATAAACAGATTGGCCAGTTAAGTGGTAGAGATCAGGTGAAAAACAACGATGAAATTTTAAAACTAATCTAGAAGAGTGAATACAACATTGTGGATCATTTATTGCACACTCCTTCTTGGATATCTATATTATCCCTTCTACTGAGTTCGGAAGCTCACATGGAAGCTTTACAAAAGGTTTTGGAACAAGCCTTTATGGAGCAAGATGTAACGGTAACTCAATTTGATAGCATCGTTTCTAACATCACTTCTTGTAACAACTTAGGTTTCAGTGATGAAGAGCTCCCGAAAGAGGGTAAAAATAATAACATGGCACTTAATATCACGATCAACTACGGGAACGATGCTTTAGCGAGCATACTAGTAGACACTGGTTCATCCCTAAATGTCATGCCAAAATCAACTCTAGAGCGACTATCTTTTCAAGGCACTTCAATAAGAGGCAGCAAGATCATAGTCAAAGCTTTTGACAGATCAAGGAAAACAGTTATCGGCGAAGTTGATCTTCCCATAACCATTGGCCATCACACTTTCCAACTCACCTTCCAAGTAATGGATATCCGAGCAGCGTACAGTTGTTTATTGGGACGGCCTTGGATCCATGAAGCAGGAGCATTCACCTCAACACTTCACCAGAAACTGAAGTTTGTAAAGAACAACAAGTAGGTCATAATATGTGGAGAACAAGCTTTAATCGTGAGTAATCTATCATCATTCTCCTACTTAGAACAAGAAGAAGTTATTGGAACTCAATTCCAGGCACTTTCTGTGAGTAACGAAAGCAATCAAGAAAAGGAACATCTATTTCCTCATATCAAGACGTTGTTCGAGTAGTGGAAAACAGTATCACTAAAGGATGGGGACAAGTTGTGATTCCTACCGATAACAGAACAAGAAAAGGTCTCGGTTTTACACCAGCATTTACCAAGACTACAAAGAAGGACGAGGCCACTCGACCTATTCAAGATTTCTTCCACGGCGGAGGTTTCCTCCATCCTACTTCCCAAGAAGTCCACACCATCGAGGGAAATGACTTCAAAGACAATTCTTCCGATCCAGATGAAGAATGGAAATCATATTTCAACAATGAAGGTTATATATATCACAAGAAGAGACGTACATGCCATTTTGCTATCCACAACAAAACTCCAGATATACTCCAAAATTAGATGTCGAGATGATCTACGGAGGTTACCATACTGAAGGATGTCGTGCTCCTCCCAATTCATTAGAAACTGATACCCTGATGAAAGATAACTTTGAAAATAGCTCGGATGATCCCATGGATGATTTACCTATTTGGGAGCCTTACATGGAAGATCCAGGATATCAAAGCCACTCCGAGAATGTATATTTTCCGGATGCCCCTGAAAAAGATTCATCTGTTCCTTCAGAAGCATGGAGGCCTTACTCAGAAAATCATGAACATATCAAACATCATCTCAATGAGGTCGCAGAATTGTTGGCAAGAATTTATCAACTTTGCACTACCAGAGATCAACGCCATTGAAGAGGATGATTCCTCCATTTCATCAGAGAACTGGATACCTTGGGACATCCAAGCGGAAAGTTTGATTTCCTAGTAAAATATATTGTCCCTGAAAGCTCTTGCATCTTGCTTGAAAACAACCAACCAACTAGATTAGGAGATCCTCCCGATCAAGAAAATACATGTGAAAAGGCAACATAAGATTTCTCTACTAATAACTCAGCATGGGAAGAAGACTCTAGTGATCCAACTCTGCCGAAAGTCAGTGTCATTACTGAAGACAATCCAGGAAGGAAAGTACCAGACTTTGTAATCCGCTGAGGAGTTTGTCACAATTGGATAGTTGTTGATGTCCTGAATGTTGTTCACATCTCAAAGTAAATGCCTCGTCTTTATTTTGACCTCTCACCTTGCCCGGGTGAAAGGATGTTTTATAGGGCATCGTTTCCTATAAATATTTCCCCTCTACCTCGCCCAGGGCTGAGGAGTTTGTTTTATAGGGACTGTGTTTCAAGAATTGAAAAATCATAAATAAAGATGTCATTCTGAATTCCCGCATTTATTGCTGTTTTTTGCTTTTTGCTTTTTGAGAAAATGGTAATCCTAAAACAAACAAAAATAACAAACATTTTTCAAAATACAATGCATGCCACTTTTTGCATTTTTCTATCTTTTCTAAAAAAGAATCATCAATCACATTATGCAGATTAATTGCTAAAAACCTCATTGAAATATATGATCCAATGCCTTCTCCCAATTTTGAGTTCCCGATATTCGAAGCCGAAGAAGAAGAGGCGGAGAAATTCCAGATGAGATCTCCCGACTACTCAAACAGGAAGAAAAGTCCAGTCAACCCCACAAAGAGCCATTGGAAAGAATTAATTTGGGGTCAGAAGAAGAAAGAAAAGAAGTTAAGATTGGAGCGCTGCTAAGTTCATCTGTCAGAAAAAGTCTGGTACAGCTTCTCAGACAATTTCCAGATGTGTTTGCTTGGTCCTACCAAGATAAGCTAGGGTTGGATACCAACATTGTGGAATATCATTTGCCATTAAAGCCAGAATGTCCTTTAGTCAAACAAAAATTGACAAGGACCCATCCAGATATGGCCATCAAGATCAAAGAAGAAGTCCAAAAGTAGATCGATGCAGGCTTCCTTGCCAAGTCAGAATATCCTCAGTGGCTAGCCAACGTAGTGCCAGTTCCCAAGAAGGATGGAAAAGTCAGAATGTGTGTAGACTACAAGGATTTAAACAAAGCAAGTCCGAAGGATGACTTCCCCTACCACACATTGACATGTTAGTTGATAGCACTACAAAATTCAAAGTCTTCTCCTTCATGGACGGGTTTTCAGGCTATAATCAAATCGAAATGACACCAAAAGATATGGAGAAAACTGCATTCATAACACCATGGGGAACCTTTTGCTACAAAGTGATGTCGTTTGGATTAAAGAATGCAGGCGCAACTTATCAAAGGGAAATGACCACTCTATTTCATGACATGATACACAAATAAATTGAAGTGTATGTGGACGACATGATTTCTAAGTCTGAAACAGAAGAAGGACATGTGGAAGATTTGTCAAAACTATTCAAGCGTCTGAGAAAATACAAACTCCGCTTGAATCCCAACAAATGTACATTTGGTGTTCGTTCAGGAAAACTCCTAGGTTTTATTGTTAGCCAAAAGGGAATTGAAGTCGATCCTGACAAAGTCAAGGCCATTCAAGAAATGCCTTCACCCAGAATAAAAAAGCAAGTAAGAGGATTTTTGGGACGCCTGAATTACATCTCAAGGTTCATATTTCTCATGACAGCAACGTTTGCACCGATTTTCAAGCTCCTCCGAAAAGACCAAGGATGTGTATGGACAAAAGATTGCCAAAAAGCTTTTGAAAGTATCAAAGAATATCTGCTGAATCCACCTATTTTGTCTCCTATGGTAGAAGGAAGATCCCTGATCATCTATTTAAAAGTCCTAGAAGATTCCATGGGCTTGAAATTTTGGTACCAGATATGTGATGTTAAGTGCGATGTCACAACATCAATATCTGTTGTATGAACAAGACACTCAAAACCTGTGATGTTTTGTGTGATGTTACAGCAACACACTCTGCAATGTAAAACAACAGAAAACTACAGAACTACACACAAGGATTGTTCACCCAATTCGGTTCAACAACCTACATCTAGGGGCATACCAAGCCAGGAAGGAAGTCCACTATTAGTATTATCAAATTACAGACTCAACAGACCAGTTGACAATCTACCTAATTCAATCACTACCCAATGACCCTTCTACCTAAGTCCTCCCTAGGTAAGAGACTCCATCTCACTCCCAATCATCGCAATGATGTCTAGCAGTCAACATCTCCGCCACTGCATCAACAACTTGATTACCAACAACTCTACAACCACATAAACATATAAGACACACTTCCATGACACACCTTGGAGTTACTTCACAACTTCCTCCAAGAACAATACAATACTCATTACCTACAGGTTTCTGAGTAATAACACAGTGACCATCTCACAACCCGAGTGGTTCACTTAGACAAAGCCCTAATGATCTACATCTTGGACCCGTGCCTATTCTAGACTACAAGCATTCTATTTATAACCTTTTCCCAACTAGATTTGGGCCTTCAAATCTTCTGCACCAAATCTGCAACAGATTCTCTCCTAAATAGATCTTTAATTAAATCTTCATAATTAACTCTGATTGTTCTCCATATCTTTTTGCATTAAATTAGCAACAAACTAATCTTAATGATTGCACCAAGAAATTCACATCAAATCTAACTAACAGATCTCCTTAAATTAATATAATGCGTGCAACCCTAAAAACATCACAACCTGATGTTTTAATGTTCGGGTATAGTGATGTCAAGACATCGCATGTGACATCACTCTTCAGCACTTTAACTCTTCAACAATTTTCACAAACTAGAATGTTAACCAAACAATCAATAATGTTTATAGGCTCATGTTGCAACATCAACCATGACATTAACATTGTTTTACCAAAATTTCAGCCAATCACAAGAACTAACAATCTCCCCCTTTGGCTAATTTTGGCTAAAACACATATATAAACATTACAACTCAGATTACAACCGCAATTACAACCCTATACTACTGTTAGTAGTCATCAGTAACTACTGAACCTAATAGTAACCAACAGTTATGGAGAATCATCTTCTTGGCTAATTTTGACTGATGTTAGGACATCATGTTGGACATAACATCACCATATAACAGCAACTCCAGGCAGCACATCAGAACCTAAGTAGCAGAAAGTCCTGAAGTCATTTGGTGCACATGAGGAAGAAGATATTTGACACTCCCCCTCAACACAACACATTTCTTTTTCCTTCCAGGACATACCCAGAACAAGTGTAGAAGACTCCTCCAGAAAAGAAATGTTTGTCTAAACATAAATGACCAATGGTGGCATAAGATAATTCTGCACACCTTCATTGATCAGACACTGGGTTTAATCTGTAGCATAAGATGAAACTTAAGAAGTGCCATTCTGCCAACCCAGGTAACTCAGAACACAAGTCACAACTGTGTTCATAACTCAGGACACAAGTCACAAAGACACCACCTTAAGACTCAGCCAACCTCTTTGACATCTCTGACCCATATCCAAAACTGCAGACTCCAGACAAAACATCTGTGCTAACCATTTTGCCAAACCCTTTCCTTTCTCCCCCTTTTTAGCCACAAATTGGCAAAGAAAGCCCTCACAGAACCAAACCCAAGTAGTGCTCACCCAAAAACGAACAAATGCTATAAGACTTATGAAACAAGAACACTCACTTGTTGAAGGAGAACAGAATAACCCCTATAAATAGCTGATCAGTTACTTAGGAATTAACGAGCTTTGAATATGTCAAGGTTCTTGGTCACAGAAACGCTATTTTAGGTACTAAAAACTCCTTCCAAATTCAATGCCTACCGTCCAAAATAGTCTTGACCACTTTTATTGTTTCCTAACTGATCTTTACCATAAATTGTGCCAAAACAGTTCCATGCACAGTCGAAGACACGTGTTCCACTCTATCCCAACACTACCGTCCAGAATAATTCCTTGTCTGGCTTAAGACAACCATGTCATATACCATGTTTTAACATCGCATCAGACATTGTCTGCTGGCTCACAATGTTATCTAGCCAAGACACTTTGAAAGAATCCAAAACACAAGTACAACATCTATTGATCAGCACAACTCACAAACCCTTCTAGATTCCTCCAGAAAAATAACTTTTCCCAGATACAACAATTCTGCTCTAGCATACCAGCCTTAGGAACACTCAACCATACTCAGTAGTACATGTCCCATCATGTTGATTGACACCACTCTGCGCAATCTTCACAATAATCTGCACCCTTGCAGTAATAGACCATAGACAACAGCCTTAACTCCCCCTGACATAAACACCCAACGCTCCTTATGAAGATGAATACTTGACACCAGATAAAAGCACAATGAAATTGCCACATTCTCAACATTAAGAACTGCCACTTCTTGTATATGTTGAGCATAATTTCATCATGTTTATTTCAGATACATGATCTGCCAAGTCCAATATAAACGCCCACTTGAATTGGAATTTCTCACATATTCCATAACAAATGTCTTTAGATCACTTGCACTACACGTAAGACATCAGCATTAGATAACATCTCACATCTTCTGCTATAGTCAACTGATAAGGCTACCTCAGGTTGTCATTTTCAAATATCAAGCTACTCCATCATGGCCACAAACAAAATATCCAGACACAGATTTGGATAATTCTCTAGACAAATACTCAGTCTCCCGTCAAAGTATTTACCCTTATGCACATCATCACTAATAGACAAATACTAAGTCTCCCGTCAAAGTATCTACTATTAGACAGAATAAGACTACCTTCTCACACAAGGCATGACATTTGGTCTGACGTACTTTTGTGCACACTTATGGCACTAGCTGATCCCTCCTTTATAAATTCACACCGCTGATCACTTCAGATTAGGTAAGTCGCTTGACCTGATACTCCACCATGAGCATAACTAACTTTCTAGGCTGAAAACCCAACACCTGAGGAGTGTTGTCCCAACATCAGATATAATTCCCTCTTGGTTTTCTATCTTCACATGCTCCAAAACTCCACATCTTGCCAGGCTGATCTAGCATGTCTTGACAATAGGTCCATGTCCCCTTCACAGGCTTTTCTTCTGCTTTTAGCAAGACCTTGATCTACTTCAGTCTTCTCTACATTCTCCATCCAAGGCAGACCTTCTACTTTATCATTCTCCCGTATGACTATGTAGACGCTCCTTAGGCATAATGTAGGCACCACGCTTCTGAACCAGAGCATAATCATCCTTCACCAAGGATAGATAATGTCCCAACACAAGTTAGAACATCTGCCACACACCAAGACATCCTCACCATGATTCTTGATATGCTGGACTTACTATAGCATAGTAATCCAAAGAACTAGAGAAATAAACTCTCATCCTCCTTCAAGAAGAATAATCTCCTTGAGTCTTCAACTGATCGCCCTTCTGCCCAAGAGAAACTTGTTCCAAGATAACCCTCAATAAGAACCAGCTGCCACACTCTGATTATCTAGATTCTTCTTCACGTTTTTCAGAACTCTCACAAAGATATCTTAATCCACCAAGGAAACTTGATCTTCAAGTCACATATTCCACTTGCTCACACTTAGACTCCCTAAGCCATGGTCATGTAACATCTTCTCAAACCACTGCTCCCGCAAACTGTATGAGATAGATCTTCCATAACTTCCATTATTGTAGATCACCTCTATCTTAAGCTGATGTGCCACATCACCAGCTGAGACTCCTGATGTTAAGCTAGATGTCAGAACATTACGTCATCCAACTGTTGAATTCAGCGCTACCTTCTCCTCCCTATGCAGAAACAAATTTCCATGCTCTCATAGACTTGATTCAACAATTAAGTTTGAGTAGACAACCTCTATCCTACTTGGAAACTCCTACCACATCTAAATCTTCAGAAACTAAGTAGTCCAAGACTACCCCATTGGAATACTAAAGAAAGTCACTTCCTTAGTAGAGCTGTCAGTGGAAAGCCAGAGATAACAACCACTTATCCTCGACCTTCTCAACCAGAGCAAACACCATGTTCCAAACCCCTTATATCATAAATAAACTGATCCAAGCTGTAACCATCAAGATTATGATGTCTTCATAATCTTCCATCTTCATCTTATCAACTTCCAAGTAACTTGCATAACACACTCTTCCAGAAGTTTCTTCTTATAAGCACAAGGTCCAGGCCTTTTGTCTAACTTAAGAGAGATAACTAACAACCATAGACAATCTGCTACTTCCTATCCATCAAGTCACAAAACTGGAAGAGTTCATTCCATACAACTAATGCAGACTCAGATTGACCACAAGCTGATTTACACTGCTACTGCACACAGACCCTTGGATGCATTTTCCCTATAATATTGTCCTCAGTCAGTTTAGCTTAACCAAGGTTCATCTCCTTCTCTTCTGCTATCAAGATTACTACTTTTTCTTCAATCAGCTCCAGCTGAAATGCATAAACTGTTGATGTGTAGCGCGATGTCGAGACATTGACATATTAAGCTCAGCTTCTTTCTTGATGAAACTTCCTCCTCCTTAGGTCACCACAACTAAGCTTAAGAGATAAATTATCAAGATCTTCACTCCCGCATGAAAGATTTGATAGTGATACTCTTTTGCTTTGGCTCTACCCTCTTCTTTCACCATCAAGAAAGATTATAAAGAAGGAATCACTGTACTGAACAAATTGGTCTTCAATGTCTGACTTGAAATATATTCTTCTTTTGATCCTTCCATGTCAAACAGTCTTTAGAAGATCCATTCACCTTCTGAACACTTCTCTCCCAAACCAGGATATGAGATAACGTTGGCCTCTCTAACTACAACAACATAGGATATCCTACTGAGGAAATCAAACCCTAATGACTTTCCAAGAGAATATCTTTCTAGAATCTCAACACCAGAGATACAAGAACCAACCAGGGTAACACCAGATACCATGCAGCGGAACACATAACAACTCCTCAACAACTCTTAGGCACTACTCAATAATCCTTGCAAACCATGTGCCAACAATACTTTATCATGAGTAGTCCATCCTTCACTTCAAGGGATCATCCAAACAACTCTCTTCCTTGCTCATGAACCATAAAGTATCTTCCCAAGATCTCATCCAGAAACAGACAGGATGCCTGCTCTGATACCAATTGAAATTTTGGTACCAGATATGTGATGTTAAGTGCGATGTCACAACATCAATATCTGCTGTATGAACAAGACACTCAAAACCTGTGATGTTATGTGTGATGTTACAGCAACACACTCTGTAATGTAAAACAACAGAAAACTACAGAACTGCACACAAGGATTTTTCACCCAGTTTGGTTCAACAACCTACATCTGGGGGCATACCAAGCCAGGAAGGAAGTCCACTATTAGTAGTATCAAATTACAGACTCAACATACCAGTTGACAATCTACCTAATTCAATCACAACCCAATGACCCTTCTACCTAAGTCCTCCCTAGGTAAGAGACCCCATCTCACTCCCAATCATCGCAATGATGTCTAGCAGTCAACATCTCCGCCACTGCATCAACAGCTTGATTACCAACAACTCTACAACCACATAAACATATAAGACACACTTCCATGACACACCTTGGAGTTGCTTCACAGCTTCCTCCAAGAACAATACAATACTCATTACCTATAGGTTTCTGAGTAATAACACAGTGACCATCTCACAGCCCGAGTGGTTCACTTAGACAAAGCCCTAATGATCTACATCTTGGACCTGTGCCTATTCTAGACTACAAGCATTCTATTTATAACCTTTTCCCAACTGGATTTGGGCCTTCAAATCTTCTGCACCAAATCTATAACAGATTCTCTCCTAAATAGATCTTCAATTAAATCTTCATAATTAACTCTGATTGTTCTCCATATCTTTTTGCATTAAATTAGCAACAAACTAATCTTAATGATTGCACCAAGAAATTCGCATCAAATCTAACTAACAGATCTCCTTAAATCAATATAATGCGTGCAGCCCTAAAAACATCACAACCTGATGTTTTAATGTTCTGGTATAGTGATGTCAAGACATCGCATGTGACATCACTCTTCAGCACTTTAACTCTTCAACAATTTTCACAAACCAGAATGTTAACCAAACAATCAATAATGTTTAGAGGCTCATGTTGCAACATCAACCATGACATTAACATTGTTTTTCCAAAATTTCATCCAATCACAAGAACTAACAGTGTGCTAGGTCAACAAGATGAAACAAGAAGAAAAGAATACGCCATTTACTACTTGAGCAAGAAATTCACAGACTGTGAAACTCGATACACTATGCTCGAGAAAACTTGTTGCGCTTTAGCTTGGGTTGCTAAACGTCTTTTCCAGTATATGATTTGTCATACCACCTGATTAATCTTCGAAATGGATCCGATCAAGTATGTCTTCGAGAAGCCTGCTTTAATCGAAAGAATTTCCCGTTGGCAGATGTTGCTATCTGAATACGACATCGAGTACCATGCTCAGAAAACCGTCAAAGGAAGTATTTTAGCCGATCATCTGGCTCACCAACCAATTGACAATAATGAATCAATCAGATTTGACTTCCCAGACGAGGATGTGATGTACCTAAAGATGAAAGACTGCAATGAACCACTACCAGACGAAGGGCCAGAGCCGGGATCCCGATGGGGATTAATATTCGAAGGAGCTGTCAATGCTTATGGAAACGGAATTGGGGCAATCATTGTTACCACTTAGGGTACCCATATTCCTTTCACCTCCAGATTGGCATTCAAATGTACAAACAATGAGGCTGCATATTAAGAAAATCATTCAGAAGATGGTCGTGACTTACAAGGATTAGCACGAAATGCTCCCATTTTCTATTCACGGTTATCGCACATTTGTCCGCACTTCAACAAGGGCAACCCATTTCTCTCTAGTATATGGAATAGAAGCATTGCTCCCCATAGAGGTTGAGATCCCGTCAATGAGAGTATTGATGGAAGCCAAGCTAACAGAAGTTGAATGGTGTCAAAGCAGATACGACGAACTAAATCTAATCGAAGAAAAGAAAATGACGACTTTATACCATCAGTTATATCAACAAAGGATGAAGAAAGGTTTTGACAAAAAGGTCCGACCTCGAGTATTCAGAAAAGGCGACCTCATGCTCAAAAAGATCCAATCTTTCCTCACTGACTCCAGGGGCAAATGGACTCCAAATTATGATGGCCCCTATGTTGTTAAGAAAGCCTTCTCAGGTGGTGCTTTAAAACTCACAACTATGGATGGTGAAGAGTTCACTCGACCTACAAATGTCGATGCAGTCAAGAAATACTTCGCCAACAAAAAAAAGAAAAAAAAAACAGCTCGCTAAGTTGGAAACTCGAAAGGGTGACTTAGGCAAAAAAGAGCATCTCGGTAGATTGAAAACCCGAAAGGGCGGTCCAGGAAAAAATTAGAGACATAAACAAAAAATAACTATCCCGATAGACGGAAAACCTGAAAAGGCAATCTAGGCAAAAGTTAGGGATTCATGGCAATTAACTGCATCCAAAAAGATTGGATCATCTCAGGCGAACATCATCTGTCAAAGAATCCTCAATGAAGTCACCTTCAATGAAAGCTCAAGAATACTTGAAACTCAAAGTTGTTAGAAGGATAGTGGTCATTATGTTTCAATGTAGCCCTTTCCCTTTAAATTACCATTTTCTAACTTTGTAATGCTCCATGGAATCACGCATTTGGCTGACTACCATCCTATTAATGAAAATTTGAGCCTTTGTTCCTTTTGGTTGCAATTCTCATTTTTATTCTACCTTGCAAAATGACATTTTATTTGATTTTCATTCTTGAAACAAAAAAATGAATTTACTTTTTTGCTTTTAAAATAAAGATGGCATTTTCCTTTGATTTATGAACATGATAAGGAATAACAACAGCTTCTCCAAGAGTTATTAAAACCTCGAAGTACAAAGTCGAGTGCTCTTGCGATCAAATTCACAAATATCCCCGAGTGGCGGATCATTACCTAATCATAAGATATGGTCCTTTTCCTTGAAAGGGTTTTGTCATACCCCAAATTTTGACCACAAGATTTCTCATCATTGTGCAAATCATCACCACAATATGGATGTACCTTCATGCCTTATCAATCCTCTCAAAGATTGTTGAGCTTTCACTACAACCAAGAATTAGGGTTTTGGACCCTCTCAGAGTACTCAGGCAAAGGATTAATCAAGAAAGGACATGATCCTCAACTTGTCAAACCTCTTAAACATCTATAAAGGATCAAGAGGTCTCCCACATCAAGAATCAAGCACAAGAGTGCAACATTTCAAGTGGATCAAGCCTCAAGATCATCAGTGTCACCAAATTAGGGTTTTGGTCGACCAAGACCTCCAGAGAGAAACTTTCATCTGGGCATGAGCCAATACTTCAAAACATGATCCAAGAAGCTCAAAGGGACCTCATGGACCCAATCACAAGTTCAAAATAGCCTCAGGGAATGCATTCATCAAAAATCAGGAATTAGGGTTTCTTGACCTAATTCACCCCTAAGTTGACTTTTTGAGCAATGCATGAGCCAAGACCTCAAGAAGTGTTTTGAAGACCTCCAATACATCATATTGATCCATTTACAAGATTGGATTGATTCAAAGAACTTGGTTCATAAGCAGTACAAGGATTCAAATTCATCTGGACTAATTAGGATTTTTTTGATGAAAAGTCAACTATACCTTTGACTTTTGACCAAGACATGATCCCAAACCTTGGGACATGATTTAAGACACTCTAAAACACCTATGGAATCCATACATTAGGTTTGAATTAGGTCAAGGACTTGATTTCATAGAGGATCACAAAGTTTGAAATTCATCTGATAAAAAGTCAAATGTGCCAAAAACCAAGTTTGACTTTGTGAATTTTTTGACAAACAAGGCTTCCTTAAGTCAAAAACAATGTTAACTTATGGTTTGGATCATCATCCATCAAGAAAAATCAAGAAAAGTGGGGTTACTTGCAAAAGGGGCAACCATAAGAAACTTGAAATTTCACTAAGTTATGAAAAAAAGTGATTTATACCCAACTTTGCAAGACCATAACTTGTGATCCAAGCAACCTTTTTCTTCCATCCAAAGCCCAAATAAAAGTTCTCATTACATACTTCAAGATTTTCAACTACATCAGATTCCAAATCCTCATGGATTTTGAGTTATGGATTGATCAAAATCACAAAAATATGAAAACGACCATTTTTCCAACACTTAGTGAAATTTTGGACAGAATATGTTTTGTATTTCCACCAACTTTGAGGCCATTTTTCATTATGATCCAAGATGATTCAAGACCAAAGTTGGACATAAAAGTTGAAGTATGTTAATGGGGCTTTCTAAAAAGTACAAGAGCCTCCCATGATTCAACTTGAGCAAGGAGTTATAAGCCTCCAAAAATGGCATTTTCACCTTGCCCACACAAAGGCATGAAAACATAACTTGGGTCCCACTATTTCTTGAGCCAATTTTGAACACTTGCATCATTTCATTTCTATCCAAAATCAACTTGAATGATGAAGAATCTGATCACAAGGCCACCAAGTCAAAAATCCAATCCTTTAGGCATGTGACATTCAAAGTTTAAATCCAAAAGCTTCAAATTTGTCATGAGGCATTGAATGGATGCAAAGAGCTGGAATGTATCAGTCCACAACATTTCAAATAAGTCAAGATAAACTCAAGCATCAGAAGACGATTGGCCTGCAAGTTTGACCCAAGTCAATGGCTAGAGGAGACTTTGGCTACATGACAAAGTTCAATGGATATTGGAGTGATCCAGCCTCCAATCAATATTGCTCCCAAAACAAAGTTGCTCAACTATAAATAGAGATTCTTTCTAATCAATTCAAGGACACCAAAGCATAGCAATACATGCTTTCCTCCAAATCACATTCCAAAAACCAGATTTTGCTTCTTCTTGAAGTAACTATCGAATTTTCAAATAGGGATCAATTCCATCAAAACCAACCATGCCAACACCCCACATACATCATATACGAGTGATCCATAACCTCAAAACACATCTGGAACACCAGAATCACAAAGTCACCCCCTATTTGCTCAAGCTTTTTGGCCTACTTGCAATTGAGGTGCCACAACAAGATCCAGGTGCATTCAATCCGTTCCAAGCTGCCAAACACCTTATATTAGGTCCATTGAAGTTGTCCAGATCATCACGCAACATCTGTAACACCTACAACTGAGGATTCGATTTCCTCTTGCAGAGGTAAGCCTGACTCTCAAACACTATGATTAATGCATCATAAATGTGTTTTTAAGTTACAAACATGTTTTTGCACTTATGTAGAGTGTTTCCCCTTAATCAATTACTTTGTAGCTATCGTGTATAGGATTTCATAGTGTTCTTATAGAAATTAGGATTCTTATGTTCATCCTTTGATTTCTCACTCCACACTTAATATAAATGCAATTAATTGGTACCATTGGAATCCATGTTCAAAAACGGACAACTTTCATGTTTACAAAAGTGAAAACCATTGAGTAATCAGAGAGATATGAGAGGTTTTGCAAATCTGATCATGGATGTCCGCGCGAAGAAGAAGGTGTTCTTGGCGCCTTTTTCAAATTTATGAATATTTGAATATTTTGATATTTTATTAACTGATTTCAAAAATTAATTTCTCTCTCATTTTTTATCATTTTTGATTGGTTCTTTTTTAAAAAATTCACAAAAATGTTAAAATATTTTATTCTACAAAAAAATCAATTTTATATTATTTATTTGATATATGTTGAATTTTTGTAAATAATTTCATTTTATTTGTTTTTAAACATTTTAAATGAAATTTCCACCTTGAATCTTCAAATTTAAATGAATTTCAAGCTTTCATGTGATTAAACATGATTTTAAAAAATATTTTTCAAAGTTAACAACTTGTTTTTGAATATATTTGATATTTTACATCATTTATTATTTAATTTCCTTTGAAAATTATTTTTTAAAATTTAAATTAGGGTTTTCTCTAAATTTTGTTTTTTCAAGTTTCATTTAAAACACTTTTGGGCCTCTAATATAGTGTAAGACCCATCCCCTTTGTACATAAATCATTTTGTGTCTCAGTCATTGTATAAGTCCCGATACAATTTTTAAAATAACGGTACGATCACTATTTTTCATCTGGGCATCTCCTTGAGCTATAAGCCCTAACTCTTGTATAAAAATAAAATTTTGGGTCTCTATTAGAGTGTAAGACCCATCTCTCTTGTACATAAATAATTTTAGGCCTCAGTCATTGTATAAGTCCCTTTGTGAGTTTTCAAAATCACGGCGCAATCGTCGCCTTTTCAAATAAATCATCTGGGCCTCTCCTTGAGTATAAGCCCCATTATTCTTTTTTCACAAACATTTTTGGGCCTCTATTAGAGTGCAAGAACCAACCCTTATTTGTACAAAAACAATTTTTGGGCCTCTGCTATAGTATAAGTCCCACAACGTCTGTCAGTATCGCAGTATGATCAATATTTTCAAATAAGTCATCTGGGCCTCAGTCATTGTATAAGCCCCAAACATTATTTTTAAGCAAACTTCTTTTAATTCAAATTCAAATTCAAAGTTTCCTAAAAAATTTCTTCAATTTCTTGAAACCTTAATCAAGCATACAGTTGTAGTCAATACTACAGATCACAATACACTTGGGCTTCTTCTCAGAAGGTAAGTCCCCACATCTTTTTCAATGCATATTTTATTATATATATATATATATATATATATATATATATCTGTCAATATAATTGTCTCTATATATACTTGTGCATTATCTTGCTTAGAGTTTTCCCCAGTAGTTAGGTCTATGTTTAGGTCAAACCAGAGGTTACTTTACAACATAGTCAAAACTAGTTCCCTCATAGGAAATTTCCAATACAGTCTTGCCTCCTCTTGGGCTTATACAATATGGAACAGAGAAAGACATTATTCCCGGTGAAACTTTTCTCAAGACTGTCAAACTTAGAAATATATTTGTACAAAAAATTCATTTCCACATAGAGGATTAATTACCAGTGAAACCTCTTTTGGATTTCTTCAAACCTTAGAAATGTTCAGTAGAGAAAGGATTAATTCCCGGTGAAACCTTTCTTGAACTTTTCTTAGGATTGGACCCACAGGCTTCCTAAAAGCATCCCCGGCCTCCTCTTGGGCTTAGTACAAGGACCCACATGCTTCTTAGAAGTTCCTCAGCCTCCTCTTGGGCTTAGTACAAGGACCCAAAGGTCTCTTAAAGGCATATGATAGAAATTAGTCATCTCTACTAGTTCAATCCCCAGGAGAGTCAGAATTCCAGAACAGTAGACTATGCTAGGGTTGATCTTCATCCCTTAAACCAACAACCTCGTCTTGGGCATTATACAAGGACCCCTCTCTACAATATAGCCTACCACTTCTTGAGAGACTTGGACAATCTCAACCTCCTCTTGGACTTCATACAAGTGAGACTTGGAAATTCTCATCTCCTTTTGAACCTCACATCGAGACCCTCAAGTTTCCTAAAAAACACAGGAAAAACCCTGATCATTACACCAATACACTAAGTTTCCAGCAGAGTTAAAACCTCCATAGGTTTTCAAACTCAACTTTAAACTTCCCTGGCCCCCAATAAGGTTTAAGCTTTTACCTTAAAAATCCCCAACCAGGGTCAATCAACCATCAACAATCCCCAGTGGAATCAGAACCTCATGGCATCAGATACTCCATCTTTTCCCTGATTCCCAACAAGAGTAATCCCTTTAGATTCCCCAATATAATTTGGACCTGCTCCTAGATTTCCATAAAATCCTCAACCAGAGATAGCCACCTCTTAGGCTTCATATAAGAATTTCCCCAGTTAGCCTTCTCTTAGGCTTGGTATAATGAATCTCCCTAGTTAGCCTCAATCTTGGGCTTTGTACAAGACAGATAAAACTTTCCCTAGTGGAGTCATTTTCCTTCAGCCTCAATCTTGGGCTTGGTACAAGACAGATAAAACCCTCTTCAGTAGAGTCAGTCTCTTTAACTTCAACCTTGGGCTTTGATCAAGGCACACAAAAATCAACATCCCCTCAGATGAGACCATGAGTCCTCTCTGCAGGAGGATATTTCCTCTATACATCACACATCAAAACAAACAATAAAAAACTTTTCCCAGATAATTGTTGTAAGTGGCACACTTGTTGATTCAAAATCCAAGCTAGAGTCCTTCTCTTATCCCGGCTAAAATCATCTTTCATCTAACAGCTATAAGTAGCAATCCTCTGGATTCCATACATCCAAGCCAATGTCCCTCTCTTAGCATGAAAGATTCATAAGGAAAAAGAGGCATTGCTATACACTGAGTTAAAGCTTTCCTCCTTCATGACATTACACTTATAAAGGAAATTATGGCATTGCTGGATTCACATATCCCAGTTAAAGTAATTTCCCTTATAATCAATTCCTCAACATTTGTGATGAATAGGTGAGATATTCTCCCTTTAGAGATGACAAATTCTCTCTCTCTCTCTCTCAGTCACCCTTTTAGCTTCAATCTTGGGCATTGAACAAGACACAAAAAACCCTTTTAGCTTTAATCTTGGGCTTCGAACAAGACACAAATACTCTGATAGCTTCAATCTTGGGCTTTGAACAAGATACCAAACATTTTCCTCCCATAGAAATAGGAGGAACTATGATTTCTCTGATTTCCCAGATCTCTTTATGGGAATACGTAGGCATAAGATTGTGAAATCTTAGCGAGCACACAAATCAAAAACTTTAGGTCCAATACCTTCCCAAAAACAACGGAAAACCTGAAAACAACAAAAACACTCTTTCAACACTCCCAAAGGAGAAACTTTCCCAAGCCACATCAGATAAACATAAGAAACCATTTCAAATTAATAGAGAAACATGCAATAAAAGGCCTATGGATAACCATATATACACTGGGTGTTAATAGCTTCCCTTTGTATAACTTGACCCCGTTCCCCGATCTCTTAGCATTTGTTAAAGAAAACATATGCGTGCAAGGTTAGCTTTAGATATCTCCCCCTTCTTTTCCAGCTTCATAGGATAAATAAGAAATCAGAAAGTAGCACCCAATTCCAACATTGTGGTAAGGTGGTCGCGTCACCGACAAAAATCGTACGCTACATGTTTTACCATTAAAAACACCAGTGATGCCTCTATTTGGCCGAGTATCCAGTTTTGTTCATCACCAATTTGTGTGTCGTGTCTGTTTTCTCAGCATAAACATAACATTCATTCATACATCATGCATAATCAATTCATATTTATAATGCATAAGTTGCGTCATTCGCTTTGGTTGTGTTTATCCCCAAGTGATTTCCTCTCTCCAATAGAGTTGTCAACTTTAAGCAAAAAAATGTACATTCTTTCCAACTCCCCATTGAGTTTGATCCTCATGGAATCTTTTGCTTCAGTTCTCCTTTCCACACTTGGATAGGCTAAAATTCCCAGTCTGAGTTCATTGCTCGTCTGGAAATATCTTCTTTTACACAGTCTCTCTGTATTGAGATCGGTCCTTGACCATTCTGATAACTTGAACCCCTAAGGGAGAAGGGCATCCACACTGCTACGTAAATACCAATTAACAATGGTTGGGAAAGGTATATAATGACGCGGGCGTTGTTATGTAGAGTGTCGTTGTAAATTGATACTTATAATCACGGGCCATTAACCGTTGTAATAACCTGGAAACGATGCGCCCTATCACAACGGTTATTAAAACGAACTGCTGTGATAATTATAATGCTCCTAGGTTCGATTCCCAGCTGCGCCGTTTTGATATTTATTTTTTACTGTGCAGCGCGCGAGATATTATGACGGTTATATTTTATACCCGTCGTTATATATTCTGCATACACAAATATACAACCACAACTAGGTTTTATAACCACAGTCAAAACTTCCTATGTTTTAAATATGCATTTCTATGCAATTCAAATTCATCCCATTATTGAACCTGTAACCATTTTAACCATAACACATAAGGTATACATGCATATAAAGAGCATAAAATACTTCATATGTTTTAAATATGCATTTCTCAGTAATTCAAATTCATCCCATTTTTTAACCTGTAACCATTTTAACCATAACAGATAAGCTAACATTGTTCATTTGTAAGTATTGTAACTATTATAACCATAAAATACACCTAACAAATAAGGTATACATTCTGTAAGTATTGTAACTATTATAACCATATTTACACCAAACACTATATTCATGTCATCAATACAGAAAAGTGTTATTCACATCATCTCTACAGAAAAGTGTTATTGACATCATCAATCAACATGAACCTTAAGAACATTGTGGATGTATGCCCAACGTTTACGAAGATCTACGAAGTCCTCAACGGGTAATGGGGTTTCGTCGTTAAACATATACATAAGAAAGAGGCAATAACATGTATGATAATAATTCAATATTCAACTTATATATTAATATATGTAAATATTTTATGACATGTATACCTTATCCCACGAATCAACAATGCCAACAAGGACAATGTTTAACATGTGTTTCATGACATAATAACGACACTCGTAATTCTCGGGTTGTTTCCTTGTCTACAAATTTAAGCAAAAATCACATGAATACAACCACACATGAATGTAATCGTGCCACTTACTTTAGGACAGATCCATATGGGCTTTCTTCTAACATTGTTCATCACATTCACTTGCTCCACAACACTATATATTGAATTTGATTTAAACATATTACATGATAAACTAATTACAATGTCAAATAAAATGAATTAAGCATACATTTATGAATTAATCATATCTTTCGTTTTGTTTTCCAGTGGATCATGCAAGGAACACAGAAAAGTTATCGTATTCGACCTAAATGATATGATGATCAATTGCCAATGACCAATGAATAAACAAGAGCATAAATAGGTTAATGGTATTTGCTAAAACAAAACTAAATATAGAATACATAAACATCAACTCCAAAAATTACTTACGAACTATGGAATGGTGCTAAGTAACATTCTTTTCCTCCTTCATTTAACTGTGTTCTCAAGTACTCTCGGATATCTTTTGGTTCATTAAAAGCCCAACGAATTAAAAGTGGATCCAAGATTTCGTAAGTACTCAATTTATTCAACTTTATACAAAGACGGTGAATGTACCTAAATGGTTAAAGAAAATGAATAAATTAGGGGTGATGTTCTATAAATGATAATGTTCTATAACGACATGTATATTCAACTATATATACTTATGTGCACCAAACTTGCAATATCCCGATGTCCAGCCACTTATACCCACTAAGAAAATCCCTTACATCTTCAGGACTATAATAGAATAAATCCAAACGTGGACAATGTTTAGCGGGAGAGGTTGCATTTCATTTATCACCGCAACTTTCAAGTATAACATTGTGATTTCATTTGGATTAGGGTCCATTATATCATTTTGGTTACCTGCAGGGGGGACGGGCTGAACAATTACTTCCTTTTGTAGAAGCATGACGTACAACACTTCTACTAGGAGTTCGATCATCATCTTCACCATCAACATTACGGTGATCTTCATTTGTCCGTTGTTCCAAGTTTTCACTCAATCTCTACATCATAATATTCAATTAAAACCTAAAATAAAAACAAGCACAATATATATCATACATTTATGATAAAACACTAACATCTCAAGTAAAGTACATACCGAATATAACTCTTGAAACCTTTCCATATCTTTCTCCCTTTTTTCCTTCTCCTCTTCTAATATTCTTCGTTGTTCTTCTAATTGCTTCTTAATATTTTCAATCTTTTGTCTTTGTACAATAATTTTCAGGCTTTCGATACTTTTTCTTTGAGACCCAAAGAATGACCTCAAGCCAACACCTTCTCCAACAGCACGGACACGCCCACCATGCTCATCTATTCTGATAGCTTCTACTAATATGTCATGTCGTGCTTGCGGAACAAATGTGCCTTCACGGGATGCCTCAACCAACTTATCCTACACAACATGAGAAACTTACATATATTGTTACCAACGCATTTAAATAAAAAATAACATAAGCACCACAAATCATACTTACATTTTTTCGGCAATTACTTTTGACGCCTCAGAGGTGTACTCTCCATCTGGTCTTAATCGAGCCCTCTTCCATTTCTCATGTCTTGAAGGTGCAGATGGGATGCGATCATCTCCTGTTTCTGATTGTCTTTCAAGCATGATTTTTTTCTCAAGATTCCTATAAACCCCACGAGACAATCTATGGGGGTACATGTTCTTGGCCTTATTGAGTATTCTGACTTCTCTTTTAACCTGTTATGAACATAGTGAAAAAAAATATGATTAGTATCTATAACTCATTAGCATAACATTATCATTTACATGAGAATAGTACTAATCTTGAATTCCTCAGAACGACGTATCTTTGCAAACCTTTTCCATTGCTTCTTCGATATAAAACTATATCGAATCCATAGATGAGCAAGACCGCTCTTAGGCCTCCTAATGTAGTCAACCGCGAGTTGTGCCTTAAATCCCCTCCAACGAGTACCAGCATATGATATCCACTTTTTTTTTTCAAATTTGAGTCATCGGTAAACTCAAAATTCAACTACATTTAAATCAATATATAAGTATGTATTAGAAATTATAGATATTGATATTGTCGATATATGAAAATTATAGTATGTAATACCTTAACATCAGTCCATATGCTTTCTTTGACCTTAATATCAACTTGTTTCCAATCATCAATCAATATACTGACCTTGCTACGTGCAAGGAATGAAACATAACTCTTAAAAGTAGAGTAGTGTTGACAATCCACTACTCTGTACAGTGAATCAAACTAGATAGTAATTTTTTCACCTGATGAGTTCCGGACAGATGTGAATTGGGGCATCATTGTTACACCTCTTTGTGATCTTTTCGTTTGACTTTTAGTTGTTTGAGTATCATTGTCTAACATCTCATTTGTTTGAGTTTCTTCGCTGGTTTCTGATGAAGAACTCAACAAGGTCGACATCTAAGTTCAAAAACAACAACAACAACATGAACAAAAAGAACATAGACATCAACTACAAAATAAAACAACAACCATAAAATAAAACAACAACAACCACAACAATGGAAAATTAAGTTTACTGTAGATGCATGGGGAAAAATATTTTACGTACCCTAAACGTGATGACTAAGTAAATGATGTTGGTGTTGGTGATGGTGTTGTCTTCCTTCCTTGTGGTGACGACGATGTTGTTGTTTTTTTCCTTCTAGACGGTAACAACTTGGTTGATTGTGATGGTCTTGTCAACTTGGTTAACGATGATGACGACAATGGAAAATATACAGTGAAGTAGGAAAGATGGTGTTTGGATGAAATCATGTAATGTTTCACAGTATTGAACGTTAGGGTTTGGGTTGAAATCGTGTATTGTTTCGTCTAGTTTCTATTTGCAATGGAAAAAATGATATTGAAGAGACAAGATAACTAGGAGTGTATAATATTATCACGCTACCACAACGGGCAATACATGCAACCGTAGTGATATTTTACTTTCATGGTGAAATTTCATAAAAAAGCACCAGAGTATTAACAATTAAAAATTTTAAATAAAAAACAAAATATATCACAATGGTTGTAAACATCAACCGTAGTCATAAACTTTAAAGTTTTTTATTTAAAAATAATTAAAAATGAATAGGCACGACTTAACAACGGTTGGCTCTTCAACCGTCATCTTAAACTTTTAATTTTTTATTTAAAAATAAATAAAAATAAAAAGGCGCAACTTAACAACAGTGGAACTCTTGAACCGTCGTCATAAACTTTTAAGTTTTTTATTTAAAAATAATTAAAAAAGAAAAAGTGCCACTTAACATTAAAGAAATAACATATATGAGGGCCCTGAGGTTTGAACCCATGAAAGCTTGAACTTATCCAACGATTGGCTCCTTAATCGTTGTTATATACAAATAATTTTAAATAAAAAAACAAGAAGTATCTACCAATCGACAAATGGCAGTCTCTTTCAAAACAGTTTGTCTATCTCCATCAAAGATAAGTTTATTCCTTGTTGGAATCTACGCCTAACAAAACAAGTTTCAATCTCTTAAGAAGCTTGTTTTTATCCCAAAAATTCCTGGTAGATCGACAAATGGCAATCTCTTCCCGAGAAGTTTGTCCCTCTTTCAATAAAGTCATCAGCACCTCAAAATGGTCCTACATCACATGGCATCTCTCCGAAGAAGTCTCGAAGGGAAGTATGATGAAATCTCTCCAAGCAAATGGAATCTCAATAGAGAAGTTTGCGAACCTCTACATTACAGTCTGTGGCATTCCCCAGTAAATCTGCTATCAGATCTTTGCTCACCCTATGGTATCTCTCCGAAGAAGTCTCGAAGAGAAGTATGATGAAGCCTACTTCAATCAAATGGCATCTCCTCAAGTGAATTCAGCGAGAAGTTTGATGAAAACCCTCACAGATTTCGAAATCTATCCTATGAAATAATTAGCCTGCATCTCCTCGAAGATCCCCGTCAAAGTTATTAGTCCAGCAAGTGATCACCTCTTCAGAAGCTTGTCTGCCTAAACCTTGTCAAGAGAAAGACTTGATAAGAAGAAACTGAGACTAGTTCCATGGCTGAAAACCAAGATTAAGGGGAAGTTTATTTCAAGAAACTGAGACCAATTCCATGGATGAAGACCAGGATCGAGGGGAAGTTTATTTGAAGAAACTGAGACCAGTTCCATGGCTAAAGACCAAGATCGAGGGGAAGTTTTACCCTTTTCTAAGTAAAATTACTTAGTAAAAGAAGATAGATAAACATATTCCAGCATTGGAAATTTTTCACTGTTCAAGTTATCATATCATCTAAATTCACAGTCAAAATTGTGGGTATTCTGATATTTAATCCTCTTTTACCTTGAATGTCTGAATATTTTTCATCATTCACCATTCAGGTCCAAGAAGATTAAATAGGGGCATCTGTCATACCCTAAATTTTGACCCTAAGGTTCCATATTATTTGCATATCGTATAAACATACTTTCATGCATCACTAACCCATCACAAGTACAAGATATGTGTGCTTACTTGCTTCACAGGTTAGGAGATCCCCCTAAAGCTCAAGCAGATGAATCATCAAGAGATAAGCATCATATTCAAAACCAAAAGTCTCTATATCATCCATGAAGATCAAGAACTTTCACTCATCAATAATCAAGTGCAAAAATACATCATGACAAGCTCATCAAGCCTCAAGACCCTCAGTACACCAAAATTAGGGTTTTTGACCTAATTCAATCCTTGGGATGACTTGTGGAGCAAGGCATGATACAAGACCTCAATATATGTTTCAAGGACCTCAAATACATCATATTATTCCATTCATATGATCGGGTTGATCGAAAGAACTTGATTCATTATCAATGCAAGAATTCAAATCCATCTGAGCCACAAACTAGGGTTTTGATGAAAAGTTAACCATACCTTTGACTTTTGAGCAAGGCGTGATCTCAAATCTTGGGACATGATTCAAGACACTCAAATATACCCTTGAAGTCCATTCATAAGTTTAAAATCACCTTAGGGTATTCATTCATTGAAAATCAAGAAATAGGATTTCTCTGCACAAAATTCATTTGATACCCAAAGTCAAAGTTTGACTTTTTGAGAAAAATGATCATCAAGGACTATTATTTAAGAAAATATGACCCATAGTTGCATTTAATCAAGGATTGATCAAAGAATTAAGGTTACTTGCAAAAGAAGCAAAAATGGAAGAATTGAAAATTTCACTAAGTTATGGAAAATCATGTTCAAGTACCTAACTTTACAAGGCCATAACTTGTGATCAAAGCAACCATTTTTTGCACTCCAAAGCTCAAATGATAGATCTTCTTCCATACAACAAGATTGTTGGGCTGAATCATCCCTAAAAAATGCATAGATTTTGAGATATGAGGCCATAAAGATAGGGTTTCCACACTTTTGAATCTTGACACTTAGAAAAATTTTTAGGCAGAATCTGTTTTATGTTTTAACCAACTTTGAGGTCATTTTTCTCCAAGATCCAAGATGAATTAAGACAAAAATGTAAACATCAAAGTTAACATAAGATATTCCAACTTTCCAAAAAGTACAAGAACATTCATTGATTCTACTTGAGCAAGGAGATATGATCCTCACAACATGCCATGATCAAACTGATTTTCGAGACAACATTGGTGCATTAATTGTGTCACACGATTTTCACCTTTAGATTTTATCACTTTACAAGCCTTGTCATCCTCTAAGATCAGAAGGAATCTTGTTGAATCACATAATATCTTCAACTTTGAACCATAAGTAAAGGATTCTATCTCTTAGCATGTGAAAACCATCATTACAAAGCCATGAATTCAAGTTTGTCATTTGGCATTTATTTGAAGCATTGAATTTCCATGAAATGAGCCACACTAGTTCAGATCAATTCAAAAACAATAAGTATTCAAACCTGCAAATGGCATTGAGTCAAGATTTTAGTCATGCTATAGAAGACTTTTGGTACCTTAGCCTTTAAGTTAGAGCTACATGGCTATATCCATTGGATAATAGCATGCTCCCTCATCCAACACTATTCATCCAAAACAAATCAGTTCTCCTATAAATAGAGGTCATTCTGCATCAATGAAAACACACCAAAACAATACCAAAGACTTGTTTTCTCATTCTCCCTCTTTTACTTCAGGTTTTCAAAGTTTCAAAGAGTAAACTTAGAATGTTCAAAACCAGAGCTTAAACCACTCAAATAACCATCCAAACACATTATAAATCATCCCTTGAAGGTGTTCAAACCTTCATCTTCATCTCAAACCACCAAAATCAGAAAATCAACTATCAAAACCTCATATCTTTGACTTTCTGCATTTTTTAAGCCATATCTTAATTTTTTCCATTGCAAAACCATCCAACACTCCAAATACCCTCTAAATAACATCCTTAAAATATTACAATCATAGTTTCTCCACTGTAACACCATTTGAAGGAGTTTCCATTTTGGCCACTTTTGACACATTTGCAAGAAGGAGCCAGATTTTGTTCTAGAGGTTTCCCTTTGGTTCCAAGCTTCCAAGAAGCTTCTTTAAGGTGTATTGGAGGTCTTCAAAGCATTGATTTACTTTTGTAGCAAGTCTCTTGGAAATTAGCAAGTGAGCTTCAAGAGGTAAGCTTCCAAAGAATTTGAAATTTAAGAATTATGCTTTGCTTTGATATACATTGATCATGATCATGTCATATATACCTTACTTGTTGTGTTTGAATCATTTTATAGTGCTATTATTGATTGTATATAGTTGTAGCATAGAACCTACAAAACCATGCCCTTTTAAGAACCACTATCAGGTTTTTAAGTAAAAACACTTTTAGCCAAAACCAATGCCACCACTGTGATCCTCACGAAATTTCAATCAAGTTTCATTTTTATTTCACTTAATTTCATTAAGTATAGACCAAGTTATGGTTGGTTTTGCAAATGACACAAAACCTGATTTTCTTAGCCAAGAAACCAGCCACGACGCCCTTTTGCTTGGTCTGGTCTCAGGTCATGTCCACCCTTATCAATTAATGGGCGAGGCTTAATACACTGATGTATCACCACCCAAGTGGTTTAACCTGCGCGCCTTGTGTCCTCTAAACCTTTGAAATTGGGGTTTGAATCCCCCTCGTCCCAGTTTCATTTTATTTTTTTCTGGATTTAATTTGAATAACACATATAAGATGTTTCTTGCCATATATAATCACTACGCGCGTGTAGTAAAGTTGGCTATTGTTTTGTGCTGCAAGCGAGGGAACCTGGGTTCAACACCCATGGGGACCCTTTCCATTTTTTAGTACTTAATTTCTTCACTTTCCTTTGTAATTTCAAACTATCATAACTCTCTCATTTTTATCATTTTAAATCCATTCTTTTTGCAAATTGTTCATGATAACGTCTATTTTCTAGTTGTGAAAAGAAAATATCAAAAATAATTATTTTCTCAAATTTATTAGTGCTTAAAGTGTGTGACTTTTTTAGGGTTTCTTAAGTTTCTTCTTGATTCTTTTGAATGGTTCCGTGCCTTTCCTTGATTACAATGACTTGTTTGAACCATATACATCTTGAATGTGTAACACCCTAAATTCCCCCGCATAATTTTATCGAATTAATCAGTGTAAAATAATACAATTTAGAAATAAGGGCATTACTTTCACATAAACTTTCTCATAAGTAGAAATGTAACATAATTTAAAACATACTTTAATCCAAAAATACTCTTTAACACGCAGAGAAAATGAATCATTCGAATAATCAAGCATAACGGTCTTAAGTGACCAAAAATTAGTTTTGTAAACCGTAAAGACAACTAAAATTCTTTAATCAAAATAAAACATGCATAAAAGCGTTCTCGACTCCTAGTGTTACATATCAGAGCAGATGCCACTAAAGTGAAGCACCTCGTCTTCACCGACCACGACTTCCAACTACTCCTGAGAATCTGCAGGATGCCGTATAAAGCATCACCAAACACATAAGGGGTGAGATTCTCAAATCAACAAAAAAAGAAGATTATATAAGTGTAAAAGCATAAATCAACAAGTTATTCACTCAGGTCACAACTATCAAGAACAACCACACGCCTCAGCACAACCACAAATCATCAATCACAATATAATGCAACACAATTAACAAGAGTAATGCAATGAGACACCAACTAGACTCAATGCATGTGGTACCAATTTTTGATCCCTGTTTCATGATCACAATTCCCGTCGGAATGTCTATCTAGTCGCTCACACCCCACACGGGCACACGACGATCGTGATTGCTCACACCCCATATGGGCACACAATCACCTCAACAACAACAACAACATCGATTCCATTAAAGGAATCTGGATAGATGCTCACACCCCACATGGGCACACGTCATCCCTCAACTCATGCATCATGCTATACACCTTCAATGACAACATGCAACAATGAAATAAATACATCAACATAGCATATCATCATTACTCGATTCATTAATTCTCAACAACACCTATACACCTATTCGAGCATGCATATTCTTAACAATCTTCCAAAATACATCATATAAGAAAATTATTAGTGAAGCAATAAGAAATCACGCAAAACAACAAGAGACAGCAAAGAAACAACTAAAAATTGCACAAGCAGCATGGCAGCGCCTCCCTGGACCGCCCGGCGCCTCAGCAGCACCGCTACGCCTTTTTGCACCGCCCGGCGGCGCACTGGCATAGCTTTTTCCCCCCTCAATTCCACACTTCCAGTAGCGTTCCCTACAACACCTCCTTGTCACCGCCTAGCACAGCATTGTTGCGCCTCTTGCACCGCCAGGCGGCGCACGGGCGCAGTTTCCCCCTTCTCTTTTCCAAATACTTCTAGTAGCGTTCCAGGCTGTGCCTCTTGAGCACCGCCCGGTGACATACAGCACCGGCCGGCGCTACGATCCTTCCGCCCGGTGCTACATGCGCATAGCAGAGTTCCTGCAATCCCACTGTCTGCTACACCAGACCCAATTTTCTCCCCAAAACCTTTCTCATCGTGCACGAAAATTATACAAAATCTCAGCAATATTCAGCAACCATAACATACATGATTTCATAGGCAACATTATGAACACATATTAACATCCTACATCATTATGACCTATCCTTTCCCCATCAAAACCCTAATTATCTATCACAATATTCAGCATTCCCATGTATTCATCCTAGTGATTCCTACCCAAATACATACATCATCCAATCCTTGAGAGATTAAAGAATTCTCACCCTTACCTTGTATTGATGAGCTTTCTTTCTTCTCAAATAGGGTTCTCCCTTCTCTTCCTTGCCCTAGCTTCTTTTACCCCTTCCTTTAATTTCACGTAGAATGAAACTGACATCTCTATTCCTAACTCCTTTCATAAACCCCCAATTATGGTTTTCCTTATTTTCCCTTACTCAACCTCGTACAATTACCTTCTCGCCCTTCCACTCTCCCCACATCTAATTATTTTATTTATTTTATCTTATTATATCATTATTGTATTATCATTATTATCAAATCCCACTAGTGAAATAATAATAACAATAATTCCCACTAATAATTATAATCCTGCATAATATCCATTTTATACTATGGTTCAACAAAGACCAACTAATTAGTCTAATTAGTTTCGCTCCCTCAAGGACTCATTTCTAAGGCCACTACCCCTTAATACGGGTACTTAAAACACAACGAAACACATCAAGTCACAACATCAACTACACCGACTCATAGTTATCTTGCAATTAATGAACAAATACAAACGGGGCGTTACAACTCTCCCCCACTTAGAATATTTTCGTCCTCGATCAATGGCAAATGACTATCCCAAGCGCCTCCTTGTTCAAGCACACAAGCCCTCAACAAATCCTCCAAAGATTGTATAGTCCTCTCTGTCTGCCCATCCGTCTGCGGATGATAGGCCGAACTCAATCTCAGCTTCGATCCCAAGGCTTCTTGCAAACTCTCCAAAAATCTGGAAGTAAACCTTGGATCTCGGTTCGACACAATACTTAATGGAACTCCATGCAACTTCACAATTACCTGAATGTAAATCTCTGCCAGCTTCGGCAAAGGAAAACTGATATTAATCGGGATGAAATGTGCCGACTCCGTCAGCCTATCCACTACTACCCAAATGGAATCATGTCCTCTCGGCGTATTAGGTAACCCTGTCACAAAATCCATAGAAATATTGTCCCACTTCCACTCTGGAATATCTAATGGTTGCATCATACCAACAGGTTTCTGATGTTCCACCTTCGACTTCTGACAAGTCAAACAAGCATACACAAACTGAGCTACATCACGTTTCAACCCAGGCCACCAAAATATCTTCTTCAAGTCTTGATACATCTTTGTAGCTCCTAGATGGATACTCAAACTACTCCTATGACCCTCTTCTAAAATCATTCTTTTCAACTCAGGATTATCAGGAACGCAAATCCTATCATGGAATCTCAACACGCCTTGTTTATCCACTCTGAACTCATTACCTTCGGCTTGGTCATTTCCAATCATTAAATCCACCAATTTCACATCCAACTTCTGACTTTCTCTGATACTATTAAGGAATTCATTGTTGATCGTCAGCATACCCAGCATCAAACTATGCGGTGTCTGTTCGCAAACCAAACTCATATCTCTGAACTGTTCAATCAATTCTAGCTCTTTAACCATCATAGCAGACACATACAATGACTTTAGACTCAGAGCATCAGCCACGGTATTAGATTTGCCGGGGTGATAGTTCAAGCCAAAATCATAGTCTTTTAAGAATTCTAACCATCTTCTCTGCCTCATATTCAGTTCCTTCTGATCTAACAGATACCTCAAGCTCTTATGGTCACTGTACACTTCAAATCTGGAACCACAAAGATAATGCCTCTAAATCTTCAATACGAACACCACTGCAGCTAACTCTAAATCATGAGTCGGGCAATGCCTCTCATGTACTCTTAGCTGTCGCGAATCATAAGCCACAACCATACCATCCTGCATTAGCACACCTCCCAAACCCATCAAAGAAGCATTGCAATACACCACAAACGATTTATTTGGTTCGGGTAGAATTAACATTGGAGCGGTAGTCAATCTCTTCTTCAGCTCAACGAAACTTTTCTCAAAATGAACATCCCATACAAATGCCTTACCCTTGCACGTCAACTGGGTCAACGGAAGTGCCAACTTCGAAAATCCTTCAATAAATCTCCGGTAATAACTAGCCAAACCCAAGAAGCTTCTAATCTCGGTCATCGACTTCGGAGTCTCCCACTATAGAACAACGTCTACCTTGGACGGATCCACAGCAATACCATTACCTGAAATAACATGACCAAGAAAACTTACCTCTCTCAACCAGAATTCACACTTAGACAACTTAGCATAGAGCTTCTTCTCTTTCAACACTTGCAGCACAATCCGCAAATGCTCGGCGTGTTCCTCTTCCGACTTAGAATATATTAGAACATCGTCAATAAAGACAACCACAAATTAGTCCAAGTAAGTATGAAAGATGCGATTCATATACTCCATGAATACGCCAGGTGCATTAGTAACTCCGAACGGCATCACCACATACTCATAATGTCCATATCGAGTTTTGAAAGCCGTCTTCTGAATGTCTTCATCTCTTACCCGTATTTGATGATAGCCCGACCTCAAGTCAATCTTGCTAAACACGCGGGCACCCACTAACTGATCCATCAAGTCATCTATTCTTGGAAGTGGATACTTGTTCTTAATTGTTACTTTATTCAATTGTCTGTAATCGATACACAACCTCATGCTACCATCCTTTTTCTTTACTAATAACATTGGAGCTCCCCAAGGCGACACACTCGGTCTCACAAATTTCTTTTCCAACAGCTCCTCCAGTTGTTTCTTCATCTCTGTTAATTCTGATGCTGACATCCTGTATGGTGCCATAGAAATAGGTCTGGTACCAGGGACAAGATCAATAGCAAACTCTACTTCCCTCTCTGGTGGTACCTCAGCAATGTCATCTGGAAATACTTCAGGAAATTCATGCACCACTTGCAATTCTTTGATCACCGACTCATTTTCCACTGACAAGGATGCAACCAATGCAAGTACCTGAGCTTCTTCTTCCAATAACTTTATTAACTCTCTAGCAGACAGAAAACTGTCTTCTTCCTCTTCCTCCGGAGCAAGAAATCAAATCGACTTATTGAAACAATTAATATGAACATGATTTAACTCCAACCAGTTCATGCCCAAAATCACATCGAGACCTCTCAACGGTAAACAAATCAGATCCACACCAAAGTCCTTATCAAAGATCGATAGTGGACAGTTCAAACAGACTAAAGAAGTGGTCAACGATCCCTTTGCAGGGGTTTTGACAACCATCTATCCCTTCATAGGAGAAACAACCAGGCCTAACCTCCTTACACAATCGGCAGCAATAAAAGAGTGAGTAGCACCAGTATCGATAATAACAATCAAAGGCGTATTATTAATATAACATGTACCTCTGATCAGTCTGTCGTCAATGGAAGACTGAGTCCCTGTCAAAGTGAACACTTTTCCCATAGTCGAAGCTTTCTTTGGTTTCTGACAAGGAGTACTAATATGGCCCTGTTCTCCACAGTTGTAACAAGTCACCACATTAACTTTGTAGTCCGCAATAAGATGTCCTGCCTGTCCACACTTGAAGCATTTCTTCACATCACTCGTGCACTCGCTGACACGATGACCCAACTCACCACACCTGTAACACTTAAGAGGAGAAGGGGCACCTCCCCCACTTGGCCTTTTGCCATCAGCATGCTTCTGTTTACCTTTCTCAGCTGGAGCTGCATAAGGCTTCCCGCGGTTCATCGGTTGCTTTCCTCTTCTCTCGGCCAGCCCCTTGTAGTGAGTCGATCGAGCTTTGCTGTCTTCCTCAAATATCATGCAACAATCCACCAAGTCTGGAAACCTTCTGATCCTCTGATAACCAATTGCCAGTTTGATCTCAGGCCTCAATCCTCTCTCAAACTTAACACACTTTGAGAATTCAGCAGTGGCCGCACTATAGTGAGGATAAAACTTAGCCAGATCTGAGAATTTGGCAGCATACTCCGTAACCGTCATGTTACCCTGCTTCAGTTCCAAAAACTCAATCTCCTTCTTCCCTCGGACATCTTCTAGAAAGTACTTCCTTAAGAACTCCCTACTGAACACAACCCAAGTGATTGCCTCTCCCGTTGCTCCCAAAAGTTGACGAGTGCTAACCCACCAATCATCAGCCTTCTCAGCCAGCATGTGAGTACCCAATCGTACTTTCAGCGCTTTAGGACATTCCATAACCCGAAAGATTCTCTCTATTTCCTTGAGCCAAGCCTGCGTTCCATCTGGATCATGTCTTCCCTTGAAGGTAGGCGGTATGTTCTTCTGAAACTCGTCATTCTCGTTAGCATGTGGCTGGTGCTGCACCACTTGAGCAACACCCTGTAAAGCAGCATCAATCGCAGCATCGTTCCTTCTAGCCATTCTAAATCTGTTACACACCAACAACAGACATAATGGTTAAGGAACCGATAATTGCAACGACAACTTGTCACACGACAACGACTCGACAACTTGGTCGGTCGGACCAATCAGGCTCTGATACCACTATGTAACACCCTAAATTCCCCCGCATAATTTTATCGAATTAATCAGTGTAAAATAATACAATTTAGAAATAAGGGCATTACTTTCACATACACTTGCTCATAAGTAGAAATGTAACATAATTTAAAACATACTTTAATCCAAAAATACTCTTTAATACGCAGCGGAAATGAATCATTCGAATAATAAAGCATAACGGTATTAAGTGACCAAAAATTAGTTTTGTAAACCGTAAAGAAAACTAAAATTCTTTAATCAAAATAAAACATGCATAAAAGCGTTTCCGACTCCTAATGTTACATATCAGAGCAGACGCCGCCAAAGTGAAGCACCTCGTCTTCACTGACCACGACTTCCAACTACTCCTGAGAATCTGCAGGATGCCGTATAAAGCATCACCAAACACATAAGGGGTGAGATTCTCAAATCAACAAAAAAAGAAAATGATATAAGTGTAAAAGCATAAATCAACAAGTTATTCACTCAGGTCACAACTATCAACAACAACCACACGCCTCAGCACAACCACAAATCATCAATCACAATATAATGCAACACAACTAACAAGAATAATGCAATGAGACACCAACTAGACTCAATGCATGTGGTACCAAATTTCGATCCCTGTTTCATGATCATAATTCCCGTCGGAACGTCTATCTAGTCGCTCACACCCCACACGGGCACACGACGATCGTGATTGCTCTCACCCCATATGGGCACACAATCACCTCAACAACAACAACAACATCGATTCTATTAAAGGAATCCGGATAGACGCTCACATCCCACATGGGCACACGTCATCCCTCAACTCATGCATCATGCTATAAACCTTTAATGACAACATGCAACAACGAAACAAATACATAAACATATCATATCAACATTACTCGATTCATTAATTCTCAACAACACCTATACACCTATTCGAGCATGCATATTCATAACAATCTTCCAAAATACATCATCTAAGAAAATTATCAGTGAAGCAACAAGAAATCATGGGAAACAACAAGAGACAGCAACGAAACAACTAAAAATTGCACAAGCAGCATGGCAGCGCCTCCCTGCACTGCCGGCGCCTCAGCAGTGCCGCTACACCTCTTTGCATCACCCGGCGGCGCACGGGCGTAGCTTTTCCCCCCCTCAATTCCACACTTCCAGTAGCGTTCCCTACAACGCCTCCTGGTCACCTCCTAGCACAGCATTGCTGCGCCTCATGCACCGCCCGACGGCGCACGGGCGTAGCTTCCCCCTTCTTATTTCCAAATACTTCCAGTAGCGTTCCAGGCTGTGCCTCTTGAGCACCGCCCGATGACACACAACACCGCCCGGTGCTACGATCCTTCCGCCCGGCGCTACGTGCACATAGCAGAGTTCCTGCAATCCCACTGTCTGCTACACCAGACCCAATTTTCTCCCCAAAACCTTCCTCATCGTGCTCGAAAATTATACAAAATCTCAGCAATATTCAGCAACCACAACATACATGACTTCATAGGCAACATTATGAACACATATTAACATCCTACATCATTAGGACCTATCCTTTCCCCATCAAACCCCATCAAAACCCTAATTATCTATCACAATATTCAACATTCCCATGAATTCATCCTAGTGATTCCTACCCAAATACATACATCATCCAATCCTTGAGAGATTAAAGAATTCCCACCCTTACCTTGTATTGATGAGCTTTCTTTCTTCTCAAATGGGGTTCTCCCTTCTCTTCCTTGCCCTAGCTTCTTTCAACTCTTCTCTTAATTTCACGTAGAATGAAACTGACTTCTCTATTCCTAACTCCTTTCATAAACCCCCAATTATGGTTTTCCTTATTTGCCCTTACTCAACCTCGTACAATTACCTTCTCGCCCTTCCACTTTCACCACATCTAATTATTTTATTTATTTTATCTTATTATATCATTATTGTATTATCATTATTATTAAATTCCACTAGTGAAATAATAATAACAATAATTCCCACTAATAATTATAATCCCACATAATATCCATTTTATACTATGGTTCAACAAAGACCAACTAATTAGTCTAATTAGTTTCACTCCCTCAAGGACTCATTTCTAAGGCCACTACCCCTTAATACGGGTACTTAAAAAACAACGAAAACATATCAAGTCACAACATCAACTACACCGACTCATAGTCATCTTACAATTAATGAACAAATACAAACAGGGCATTACAGAATGAACCTTAAATGTTGTTGTGAATTTGTACATCCTTGTCCTTACTTGATTTTAATGCATTTTCAAGTGTATGCTTACATCTAAATGAATGATGAACTCTCAATCATGCCATGAATTTTTTGCTTTAACATGTTGATTTTCTTCCATGTTTACATGACTTTGATATGTTTATGTGCCTTTGTGTTGATCAAACCATGTTTATATGCTCCTAAAACATTTGAACTTTGCCCTGAAAATGCTTTTATATACATGTTTGTTTGTATGAACCTTTGTGATGTTTCTACTTTGTCCAAGACCATGTTTAAACCCTAACATGAATGTTTGATTATTATCAACTTGTCTTAACATGTTTAACTTGTATCCTTGCTTCAATGTTCAAGTATTTCCTGCATAAAACTCTCACCATGATAAATACATCTCTTGGTTTGATTAAATTTCATTTTCAAAAATCTTTGGGCCTCTGTCAAGAGTGTAAGACCCATTACATTTTCAAATACAAACACTTTGGGCCTCTATTAGAGTGTAAGTCCCTCCCCTCTTTCTCAAAACTTTCTTCAATTTCTCAAAACTTTCAATCTTTCAAATCTCAAACTTTCACAACATTGATGATATACAAATGCTTAAAACTTTGGGCCTCTATTAGAGTGTAAGTCCCATCCATATCTTTTCAAATCATCAAAATCCATGGGCCTCTGCTAGAGTGTATGTCTCAACCCCTTTTACTTTTTAAATCATCAAAATCCTTGGGCGTCTGCTAAGAGTGTAAGACCCAACACCTTTGTATATAGAATAGCTGTTTGGGCCTCTGTCAAGAGTGTAAGACCCACCAGCTTTTCTTTTCAATAAATCTTGGGCATCTGCTTAGAGTATAAGACCCAACACCTTTGTGAATAGAATAAAACATTTAACACATCAAACCCTAAAAATGAAAAATCTTCCATGAATTCAAACATGTCATATCAATGTCTATACTTCTTAATCTTCAATCATGTTTGTTCATCTTGGGCATCATACATTTATATCATCCTTAGTTTAGACATAAGTCAAACAATAGGACCCCTTCAAAATCACAACTTAGTTCAAACAACTTGTTCCCTGGCCTCCTCTTGGGCCTTATACAAGCATCATTAGCTCCTCTTGGTCATCATACAAAGAATCTCCCCAAAAGATATTCTCCTCTTGGGCTTCATATAAGGAGACTTGGGAAGTCTCACTAAATCCCCCAGCGTTCTCTTGGGCTTCACACAAGGACTCCCAGGCTTCCTAAAAGCATAAGTCAAGCCTTAGTCATATATACAAATAAAATCTTTTAGCCTCACCATCATGGGCTTTGTACAGAACACAAATAAGTTCTTTTAGCCTCACTCACCCTGGGCTTTATACAGGATACAAATAAAAATCCCCAAAAGAGTCAGTCAAATTTTTAGTATCGAGTCAGTCTCTTCAAACTCCCTCAACAATTATTAACCTTCTCTCAGGCTTTTATACAGATAATTTCTCCAGTCAATCAACCTCAATCTTGGGCTTTATACAAGACAGATAAAACTCCCCAGTTGAGTCAATCTTGTTCAGCTTCATATCTTGGGCTTCAATCAAGATACCTAAATAGATTCATCTCCTCACAGATGAGACCTTGAGCCATCTCTGTAGGAAGATTTATCTTCTAATCACTACAATTCAAGTCAAACATCAAAACACTATTTTTCCATATAACTGATGTAAGTTGCACACTTGTTGATTCAATATCCAAGCTGGAGTCCTTCTCTTATCATGGTCCAAAACTTTTCTTTTATCTAATTGATGTAAGTGGCACACTTGTCGATTCTATATCCAAGTTAAGGTCCTTCTATTAGTATGTAAATAATTCATAAAGGAAAAAGTGGCATTACTTAACAAAATAAGTTTAAAGCTCTTTCCCTTATGACATCATTCTCAAATGATTGTAGTGAATAGGTGAGATATCTCCCTTAAAGATGACAATTTGTCAAATCTTTCAAACACTCCTTTAGCTTCATCATCTTGGGCTTTAAACAAGATATAAAACAAAATTTTTCCTCCCATAGATTAGGAGGAACTACGAACGCTCTGATTTCCCCAATCTTCTTTTCGGGAATACGTAGGCATAAGATTGCGAGATCTTAGCGAGCACACTAATAAAAAAACCTTTAGATCTAGTTACCTTCCCAAAAACAATAGAAAACCAGAAAAACAACAAAAACATTTCCTCAGTTTACACAAAGGAGAAACTTTCCCAATTAAGCGGCAAATAAACTTAAGCAAGCAAGTAATTCAACAGTAAAAATATATACAATAAAGGTTCCTATAGATTACTATAGATACTCAGGGTGTTAGCAGTTTCCCTCAGTATAACCAACCCGATTCCAAATCTCTTAGCATTTGTAAAAAAAACACTTGCGAGCAGGGTTAGTTTAAGGTATCTTCCCTTTCCTTTTAAGCATCATAGGATAAATATTAGAAATCAGAAAGTAGCATTAAATGTGGTTGTGGCCGCGTCACAAAAACCGGAGCAACACACGGGTATCCTGTTATTTTAACTAAAAGATTCAATTAATATTCAACCAAAAGACTCAATTAGAAATAACAAAACCTAATCATAATTAGCAAAGGTTTTAATCCAAACTTAACAACAAGATTAATAAAAAATATCAACAATCTATAATCAACAATTAACCAAAATTTCTAATAAAAAACTAACCATAATTTCTAATAAAAAATTAACAAAATCTCTAAGCAACAATTAATGAAGATTTTAAGCAAAAGTTATTCAACGAAAAATCTAAGCAAGAATTAATGAGAATTCAAAGCCAAATCTTGACAAAAGTTCTAAGCAAAAGAGAGGTGCAGAAATGTGTATTGAAGTGCAGAAAATAATTTGGCATATGGCCTTGTCAATGGTCCACTGGCCTTGTTGTTATCTAGAGGGGAGGTTTGTCAAGCACGTGGAGGATGCATTACCAAATTCACGTTGGGCCTGAAGCCCAACCAGGTTTAGATTAGAGCAAGTGTTGCAAGGGCAAATGCTTATCACCCTTCATGCACTCATTCTCCTTTTTCTCTCTTGAACAAGTTATCATCTCTCTACTTCATCCCTTCGTAGCTTACCTCGTGTCGTCGCACCGGCATGTCTCACGGCGGAGGCCGCGGTGACTCAAACCACATCAACAATGCACCGCTCTACTCGTCTCCTTCCATTTCATTCAAGTTCAAACTCCGATTTCACTCGGTTCCTCTACATCAGATCCAATATAACCATAAACCTATAGTAATCGAAACCTAACGCTAAAGGAAGGCAAATCGAAATACCTGCAGGATGGAGCACGATGAAGACGACGACGTTGAATTACAAGTGAGCTTTGATTTCGCTATCTCTTTTCCACTCCTTTATTCTTCTTGAATTCTCTTCCGCGTGTGTAAATCTTGTGTGGAGTTGTGGCTGCACGCTGTGAATCATTTTGTTGTCATTTATTGAAGCTGATTCTACTCCTCTTATTGAAGAAAGATAATTGAAGCTTGTTATGTTGCGAAGGTGAAGTAGATGAAGACGAATGGAGAGAGTGAAAGTGAAGAAAATTGGAATTGAAGATGGAGCTTTTGTACTCGATGAAGATGAATTCAAAAGTTAGTTATGGTTGAAGATTGAAGGAAGTGAGAGAGTGAAAATAAAGCGAAGAAGAATCTAATTTTTATTGAGATTGATTAAAATTTAGTTATGGTTAAAGATTGAAGGAAGTGAGAGAGTGAAAATGAAGTGAAGAAGAATCTGATTTTTATAGAGATTGATCAAGGGTATGTTTAAGAATTTATCAGGAACTTCGCAAAAGTTCACTGTATGTTAGAACAGGTTATCAGAAGACAGAAGTTAAGACATGTCAGAAGCTATGATATATCAGAATACATAAACTGTATTTGATAAGATATCAGAATATATGTTATATCAGAAGACGTGTACAAGAAAGAAGAATACCAAACAAGGTTGATCTGATAATATATCTTGTGTTGATCACTAAGTTATCAGAAACAAGAAATGTCCATGAATTTCGCACTGATACCCAAAACTTGTCAAAAGTTGTTAACTTTCTGAAAGGATGATTCAATTGGTATCTAAAACTCAATGGTATCCAAACCTCATATGGTTCCTAGACTCCAGCGTTGAAAGAATGTGAATTCTTTGCAGATGAAATCAAGTCATGGTCATAAAAAAAAATATTTGGTTTCTTAACCATCAAATGACATGAGCATATGTGCACCTGTTGGAGATCTGTGCCAAGAAGATTTGGTTTTGATACATGATGTATGGCATCTAAGAAAGTATCTACCAGTTTCTGATATATAATGCAAGACATCAAGTCTGACAAGACAAATCAGGTTCTGATACGTCTACAGTATTATGATAGTAAGCTTGGTTCTGAGTTGAAGACCAGCCAGTTCTAGTCAGATTCTGATGAGACGTCACTGAGAAGTAATCCTTCTCTTTTGAACATGATTCTACTTCAAAATCATTTTGTGAGTCTTGGGATCAGGGGGAGACTCTGAACAAGCATAAATGAATTTTGAGAGCAACAGAATCAATGGGAGCCTATTAAGCTTATCTCTGGCTCGGTGGATTTATGGTGATTACCCTATACGAATTGCTCTATCAAAATGCATTGTTTGTCATCATCAAAAATGGGGGAGATTGTAAGAACAAGATTTGGTTCTACATTTAGCCATTAATTTTTGATGATAACTGCACATGTTATCTAAGAGAACAATTCTGTATGATATGGTTTATGTACAGTGTGTGGCTGTTGCTAATATGATTCTGATTCTGATAAGAAGGAGTGTGACATCATCAGACTCTTTTATCAACACTCTGAAAGAAAACATATGTGTGTGTACAAATTAAAGTCAAGATTCATGAATGTTTCTAATACAACGGTTCTAATGAACATTAGTTCTGGACATTCAAATTAAGACTCTATGAGAAAGGTCTACAAGACTTTCTAATAAGATGCGCTTCTAATGTTACAAGTTCTAAAGATTCTGAACACGTGGTTCAGGTGAACAAAGCTCTTAAGATTCTGAAGACACAATTTATGAAGATCAAGTTCTAAAGAGTTTCTGAAGACAAGGGTCTGATTAGACAAAGTGATGAAGACTCTGAAGACAAAGAATGTGCTTAATGAAATATGAAGACTCTGAAGACAAGGTTCTGAAGGAACAAGTTCTGAAGACTCTCAAGATAATGCTTCTAAAATAACGAGTGCTGAAGATTCTCAAGATAGATTCTGCTGAACATAGATCTTGGAATTCTGAAGACTGGGTTTTTGAAGACTACACAAAGAATGACTCTTCTACAACACACTTCATTAAGTTAATATCTGAAGCCTCTGAAGATGCTAGAAGGCTAAAGATCAGAATGGTTTTAAGCTTAATATAATAGTACTAAAACTTTGTATCCTCTACCTCGAAAAGGTGGCGCAGGAGCAACTTTTTGTACAATGATGTTGACCATTCCTTCATGTGAACGTTGGGATATTGTTGTTGGAATATTTTTCTAAAAATACCCCTTAACGGATCTATTCTCTCCTGCTCCATAAATTGAAGACTTGGAAGCTTGAAGAAATGTTGCTCATGGCTAGAAGCTAATTGCTTATTGCTAAAACTGTCGTTGATCACAAGAGAGAAAGATAAAAGATTGTTGGTTGTTGTTCATACAAAGGATTATTATTCAACACAACAAACAAATCAACATGTAGCAAGCAAAGATGAAGTTACTACTACAAGTGTGCACAAACAATGATTATGCTAACACCATATGAAACTATTAAAGTGAGACATTATAAGTGAAGCATAATAGCTTAGTTGAACTTGATGGTTGAATTGGAAAAAAGCATTATATGCTCAAAGAAGGAGTACAAGATGCTGCAAGCTGAAGCTTAAACGAAGAATGCTCAATGGAGAAGAAGCTGAAGCAGAATGATGAAGAATGCACAACGATGCGACATGCTAAAGCCATGTGAAACTCATCAAGTGAAACATCAATAAGTGAAGCATATTAACTTAGTTGATCTTGATAGTTTAGCTGGAAGAAGTATTACCTATTTAGAAAGGAGTATAGAAACTTAAATCTAATGATAAGAAGCTGCAATGCTTATAAGAAAGATTTTAAGCAAATACAGAACTAGGGAGCTTTATAATCTCTTAGAGATTTATTTTTAGATAGTTTCTGTATTAGAAAGAAAGGAGTTGTTGCTCACAACTTGGTATTGTACTTCATTTGTGTAATCATCTTGTAAGAAGCATATATAGTGCACACAAAAATCCTTGAAAAAGGTAATGTTCCTTGAGCAGTCGAATGATGACCAGAAAGCTTGAGAGGGCCACATCGTGGTTGAGCAGCTTGGAGGTTGATTCCTTGAGCGGCCGAGTGAAGAACAAAATGCTTGAGAAGACTAAGCGTGTTTCTAACAGCTTAGTCGATGATTACTTGAGAGGCGAATGAATGCCAGGATTCTCAAGAAGGCAGTGGAGGGTTTCCATTGTGGTTGTAATCATGTTGATGATTAATGGATTAAGTCCTTGTGATAAGGTGAAATCACCTTGAGGGGTGGACTAGAGTAAATTCGTTAACAGTGAACCAGGATAAAATAATTGTGTTCATTTATTTTATTTACTTGTTAACGTAATTGATTTAAATTCCGAAAATGGGGACAAAATGTGAAACCCAATTCAAACTCCCTTTCTTGTGTTTCTCAACCTTCAAATAGCATGTATCCTAATAAAACACTTTTCCTCCAAGTCTGAATTGTTTCTCTATAAATAGAGATCATTTTGCATCATTCAAATCACACCAAAACATATCAAGAAGCTAGATTTCTTCAATTCCTCCTCCTTCCAAAATTCAAAATTTCAAAGAAGTGAAAACTTGAATTCTCAAGTCTAAGCAATTTCTATTCAAAGCAAGCATCCAAACACTTCATATACATCATATAGAAGTGATCCAAATCATCACCTTACTTCTGTAACACTAGAATCACATCCTCCATATCCCACTTGCACCAAGATGCAGATTGAGTTGGCCAGGGAGTTTCAAAAGGTTTCCAGTCAATGTAAGTATTACAACACACTCCTTGGAGGTCAAGGAAGCTGTTAGCATCAAGAGATTGCATCTGTAACACCTCTATCAAGGAATTTGATTCTTCACTTGCAAGGTAAGTTTTCAAAATCTGAACTCCATAGTTCATTCATCATATGAGATTATTTGAGTTACCAACATGTTTCTGGTAATGTGAGGATCACTTCCCATATATCAATTGCTATGTATCTCCATCATATGAGATTTCATACCAAAATTTGCATTTTAGGGTTCATAAGAGTTTCAGATTGATTTCTTTTGATATACTGAATATAAATGAAATTGGTTGATACCATTCAATTCCTTGTTAAATTTCCAACAACTTTGGTGTTTACATCATTTCATTTCATTGTGTATTGAAAGAATTAGCATTTGAAGATGATGACGAACACAAAGCTGAAGATGATAATGGCCATGGAACCATTTTCTTCAATATAAAATGTATTTTTAATATATTATTATTTCATTGCAATTTAATCAATAGATGTATCACCACCCCTGTGTTTAGAGCGTGCGTTTTCAGGGTTTGTGTGTGCAAGGTATGGGGTTCGAATCCCCCTCACCCCAGACCTTTTGATGTTATTTTTTTTAACATTTTCACATATAGGCTTAATATATTATTCAACACATGTGATATTTTTCAAACTTGAGGCACATGGCCCAGTGGTAGAATTTTAAGGCCATGACCTGAAGAGCGCGAGTTCAACCCTTGGTGGGAGCATTCCTTTCTTTTTATCACTATTTTTCATGGTTTTCTTCACAACTTCATCCAATTATTTCACCAAGCAAAATTAATTGTTTTGAGCCAATTTTTTGCACATTTCTCATTGATCTTGTATATTTTGAGAATCCATCAAAAACTCCCAAAAATAATATTTATTTTTGACATTTTTATTAGGTTGAAAACTAGTACTTTTTAAGTATTTTTCATGCCTTTTCATGATTCCTTTTGATAATTTCTTTGACCTAATTGTACATATGTGTTTGTATGGTCATAATATACTTTGTTTAAGTCTTGTTTAATGTACAAAACATGTTGTCATGACTTATGCATACCATGATTAGGTATTATTTCTTTTGAAGAATACCTCGATTAAATCTTGTTTAGTTGAAACCTTAGGGTTTTGTTCAACTAATTATTTAAAAAACATCTTGATACATGACTAGGGCTTCCACTTGAATTTGGATCCCCCAAAGCCCTTGATTCAACCATGCTTGAATGTCTTGTTTAGGTGCTTATCTCCATACATTTCCATTAGGATTTTGTTTATCCTTTGCTATATTCATCCAATCTTTGATTCATTTTGAATACATGGTTACTTGAATTTCTTTGTGATTACTCCTTTTGATCAAATTTTTGCTCACATATTTAAGTATTTCCTTCATAAACTCTCACAATGATAAACATATCTACTTATCTGATGCTCATTCACATGTTGATATACCATGCTTGATCACAATCATGTTCATGTCATCCTCGATGACTACATTTGTTTAAAAGCTTAATCAATTTTGTCTTGTTAAGTTTCTCTTGAAATTTATGTTTATAACATTTGCATTCATATAACTGTTACATTTCAATACTCATCCTTAAGTTTAGACTCAGTTCAAACTTTAGGACCCTCTTTAAACTGTAACTCAGTTAAAACCCTTGGATCCCCTTTGAGGTTCTGAACTTCAATAAAACCTTAGGACTCCCCTTGAAGTTTTCAAATTCATTCAAGTCAAAACCATAGCCCCTTTTGTGGCTTCAAACCTCAAACCTGAAGCCAAACCCTAGCCAACCTTTGGCTTCAAATTCAAAACTTTTCCCCCAGAGATGAGACATGAATCATCTCTATAGAAGAGATGTCTCTTCTATTCCACACAACATATATCAAACATTTCAAAAAAATTCTTCCATTTAAGTGATGTAAGTGGCACACTTGTTGATTCAAAAATCCAAGCTGGAGTCATTCTCTTATTATGGTACAAAAACACTTCTTTCATTTAAGTGATATAAGTGGCACACTTATGGATTCTATATCCAAGTCAAGGTGCTTCTCTTAATATGCAAAGACTCATTTAAAGGAAGATGTGGAATTACTCTGGATTTTCTACATCCAAGTTTAAAGCTTCTTCCCTTATTATATTCTTTCTCAAAATGTTTGTGGTGAATAGGTGAGATATCTCCCTTAAGATGACAACTTGTCTCTTCTCTCAAACCCAACAAACTCAATTCCACCCATTAGTAGGTGGAACTACGAACGCTCTGATTTCTCAACTTCCTTTTGAGAATACATAGGGATAAGATTGCGAGATCTTAGTGAGTACAATATAAATAAAACCTTAAGGTTCCTACACCTTTGTCTTAGTTTATTTCAACATACCTTACAAAAAAACAACAAAAATATTTCCCACTCTTATCACTGACTCAAAATAGTCAACAAATCTCCAATACACAGCAGATGACCTAATCAACAGTAACACAAATATACACAAGAGGTTCCTTTAGGATACTATAGATACTTAGGGTGCTAGTACCTTCCCTTAGTATAACCAACCCCCAATTCCCAATCTCTTATTGTATTGTTTTACACTTTGCACACTCACTGGTTTATTTAGATTTTTCCCCTTCCCTCCCTTTGGGATAAATTAAAAGTTCACATGTAAAGGGCGACCTCGAAAAATTGCACATTACAATTATATCTATACGTTCATTGTGCAGGTGGAACAATACTTAATATGCTTTTCCTATTGTAGAGCATTGGGCAGGTGGAGTAATACGTTCATTTGTTAAACTTTATTCTCACTGCTACTGATGCATATATTTGACTTTCTATGTTTTAAAAGTCACCCTCAATGCAATTCCATGTTTGTATTTGTTATCTCGGTCACTAATTAATGGTTATGAGAAAAGGTAGGAAGAAAGTGTATTTCTTAGGTCCAGTAATTAACCTCAAGCTGAGTATTTTCTGTCAAGCACAAATGTTGTTGAATTGTGAATCTCTTACTGTTCATTGTCAAATATGCTACACTCTAAAAAAATACTTGATCTCAATGAATTGAGTATATACTATGTTGATTCATGTTCTCTTATACATTTATTCTATTAGTTATCTCTCTTCAATTTGGTTCCTTTGGCAATCTGCCACATACACAACACCTGAAGTGAAATCATTTTTGTGTTAGCTAAACTATTTTGTTAGCAGTTGATCCCTCTCACAAGTTCTCAAATAACGCTACTAGAGATTCGATCTGTAGGGCTAAACTATTAAAACACTCCTGATAAATTAGGTGCATGTTCAAATGTGCTGCTAGATTAATGTGGGAAAGATTCTTTCTGCATTCGACATTAATAGCTGAATATTAAACACCAACTTACATTTGACTTAGTATCTAATTGTATTGTTAGCTCGTAAGCTATATTATTTTAAAATAAAATGGGAAATGGTGTGATGTTGGAAATCTCTTCATTTTTCATTTAAAATAGTTGGAAATCTCAATTATCTATCAACACGTACTATTATTTTTATGTACCAGGATTAAATTTGGTGACATGGAACGGGAAGCACTGCCTTGTCAAGCTCGTAAACTTGTGGGTCGGTCTAATAAGTTTAGATCCTCCCAAGTGATTATACTTTCCAATTCAATATGTCTCTTAAAACAAGAAGTTCTTCCCCCTAGATTTTTCAGTGTGTAGTTAAGGGTTTTTACACTAAGAAACAATGTGAGATTATGGCAGGATCCTTTTTTGGGGAGCATTAGCAGCTATCGTTAAAGATCAAGTAATATGACTGCATTGCTTTTGTGTGTGATCAGATAACGTCACCAATTAATATGGCTACTATGTTATTATTTGATATTTTTTAAAACTAAATTATTGCATAAATATTTTTATAAAAAATACCAACTGGTGTCCGCGGGTATTGATTCTATCTTTTTTTAATATAAATTATATATTTTATATTTACTAATTTTTATTAATCTTATTTTTTTTCAAATTTTAAATGTAGACAAATGCACGTCACTGACGGGTACCCGTGCGAAGGCACGGTGTCATACCCTAAATTTTGACCCTAAGGTTCAACATCATTTTCATATCATATGAACATACTTTCATGCATCACTAACCCATCACAAGTACAAGATATGTGTGCTTACTTGCTTCATAGGTAGGTGATCCCCCTAAAGCTCAAGCAGATGAATCATCAAGGGATAAGCATCATATTCAACACCACAAGTCTCTATATCATCCATGAAGATCAAGAACTTTCACTCATCAATAATCAAGTGCAAAAATACATCATGACAAGCTCATCAAGCCTCAAGACCCTCAGTACACCAAAATTAGGGTTTTAACCTAATTCAATCCCTGGGATGACTTGTGGAGCAAGGCATGATCCAAGACCTCAAGATATGTTTCAAGGACCTCAAATAAATCATATTAGTTAATTCATATGATTGGGTTGATCCAAAGAACTTGATTCATAAACAATGCAAGAATTCAAATCCATCTGAGCCACAAACTAGGGTTTTGATGAAAAGTAAACCATACCTTTGACTTTTGAGCAAGGCATGATCTCAAATCTTGGGACATGATTCAAGAAACTCAAATATACCCTTGAAGTCCACTCATAAGTTTAAAATCACCTTAGAGTTTTCATTCATTGAAAATCAAGAATTAGGATTTCTCTGCACAAAATTCATCTGATACCCAAAGTCAAAGTTTGAATTTTTGAGCAAAATTGATCATCAAGGACTATTATTCAAGAAAATATGATCCGTAGTTGCATTTAATCAAGGATTGATCAAAGAATCAAGGTTACTTGCAAATAAGCAAAATTGGAAGAATTGAAAATTTCACTAAGTTATGGAAATTCATGTTCAAGTATCTAACTTTACAAGGCCATAACTTGTGATCCAAGCAACCATTTTTTTCACTCCAAAGCTCAAATGATAGATCTTCTTCCATACAATAGGATTGCTGGGCTGAATCATCCCCAAAAAACGCATAGATTTTGAGATATGAAGCCATAAAGTTAGGTTTTCCACACTTTTGAATGTTGACATTTAGAAATTTTTTTAGGCAGAATCTGTTTTGTGTTTTAACCATTTTGAGGTCATTTTTCTCCAAGATCCAAGATGAATTAAGACCAAATGTAAACATCAAAGTTAAAGTAGGATATTTCAGCTTTCCAAAAAGTGCAAGAACATCCATTGATTCTACTTGAGCAAAGAGATATGATCCTCACAACATGCCGTGATCAAAACGATTTTCAAGACAACATTGGTGTATTACTTCAAATTTTGTCACTTTACAAGCCTTGTCATCCTCCAAGGTCAGAAGGAATCTTGTTGAATCACATAATATCTTCAACTTTGAATCAAAGTCAAGGATTTTATCTCTTAGCATGTGAAAACCATCATTACAAAGCCATGAATTCAAGTTTGTCATTTGGCATTTATTTGAAGCATTGAATTGGCATGAAATGAGCCACACCAGTTCAGATCAATTAAAAAACAATGAGTATTTAAACCTACAAATGGCAATTGAGTCAAGATTCTAGTCATGCTATAGAAGACTTTTGGTACCTTGGCCTTTAAGTTAGAGCTACATGGCTATATCCATTGGATAATAGCATGTTCCCTCATCCAACACTATTCATCCAAAAAAAATCAGTTCTCCTATAAATAGAGGTCATTTTGCATCAATGAAAACACACCAAAACAATACCAAAGACTTTTTTTCTCATTCTCCCTCTTTTACTTCAAGTTTTCAATGTTTCAAAGAGTAAACTTAGAATTTTCAAAACCAACGCTTAAACCACTCAAACAACCATCCAAACACATCACAAATCATCCCTTGAAGGTGTTCAAACCCTCATCTTCATCTCAAACCACCAAAATCATAAAGTCAACTATCAAAACCTCATATCTTTGACTTTTTGCATTTTTCAAGTCATGTCTGGATTCTGTCCATTTCAAAACCATCCAACACTCCAAATACCCTCTAAATAACATCCTTAAACTGTTCCAATCATAGTTTCTCCATTATAACACCATTTGAAAGAGTTTCCATTTTGGCCACTTTTAACACATTTGCAAGAAGGAGCTAGATTTTGTTCTAGAGGTTTCCCATTGGTTCCAAGCATCCAAGAAGCTTCTTTAAGGTGTATTGGAGGTGTTCAAAGCATTGATTTACTTCTGTACCAAGTCTCTTGGAAATTGGCAAGTGAGCTTCAAGATGTAAGCTTCTATAGAACTTAAATTTTAAGAAATATGCTTTGCTTTGATGTACATTGATCATGATCATGTCACATATACCTTACTTGTTGTGTTTGAATCATTTTATAGTGCTATTATTGATTGTATATAGTTGTAGCATAGAACTTGCAAAACCATGCCCTTTTAAGAACCACTATCGGGTTTTAAAATAAAAACACTTTTAGCAAAAACCAATGCCACCACTTTGGTCCTCACGAAATTTCAAGCAAGTTTCATTTTTATTTCACTTAATTTCATTAAGTATAGACCAAGTTATGGTTGGTTTTGCAAATGACACAAAACCTGATTTTCTTGGCCAAGAAACCAGCCATGGGGCCCTTTTGCTTGGTCTGCCCTCAGGTCATGTCCACCCTTATCAATTAATGGGTGGGATTTGATACACAGATGTATCATCACCCCAGTGGTTTAACTTGCGCGCCTTGTGTCCTCTGAACCTTTGAAACTGGGGTTCGAATCCCCCTCGCCCCTGTTTCATTTTATTTTTTTATGGATTTAATTTGAATAACACATATAATATGTTTCTTGCCATATATAATCACTACACGTGTGTAGTAGAGTTGGCTATTGTTTTGTGCTGCAAGCGAGGGAACCTGGGTTCAACACCCATGGGGACCCTTTCCATTTTTTAGTACTTAATTTCTTCACTTTCCTTTGTATTTTCAAACTATCATAACTCTCTCATTTTTTATCATTTTAAATCCATTATTTTTGAAATTTTTTCATGATAACGTCTATTTTCTATTTGTGAAAATAAATTATCAAAAATAATTATTTTTATCATATTTATGAGTGCTTAAAGTGTGTGACTTTTTTTAGGGTTTCTTAAGTCTCTTCTTGATTCTTTTGAATGCTTCCTTGCATTTCCTTGCTTTCAATGACTTGTTTGAACCATATACATCTTGTATGAACCTTAAATGTTGTTGTGAATTTGCACATCCTTTTCCTTACTCGATTTTAATGCATTTTCAAGTGTATGTTTACATGTAAATGAATGATAAACTTTCAATCATGCCATGAATTTTTTTTCCTTAACATGTTGATTTTATTCCATGTTTACACGACTTTGATATGTTTATGTGCCTTTGTGTTGATCATACCATGTTTATATACCCCTAAAACATTTGAACTTTGCCCTGAAAATGCTTTTATATACATGTTTTTTTGTATGCACCTTTGTGATGTTTCCACTTTGTCCAAGACCATGTTTAAACCCTAACATGAATGCTTGATTGTTATCAACTTGTCTTACCATGTTCGACTTGTATCCTTGCTTCAATGTTCAAGTATTTCCTTCATAAAACTCTCACCATGATAAATACATCTCTTGGTTTGATTCAATATCATTTTCAAAAATCTTTGGGCCTCTGTCAAGAGTGTAAAACCCATTACATTTTCAAATACAAACACTTTGGGCATCTATTAGAGTGTAAGTCCCTCCCCTCTTTCTCAAAACTTTCTTCAATTTCTCAAAACTTTCAATCTTTCAAATCTCAAACTTTCACAACATTGGTGATATACAAATGCTTAAAACATTGGGCCTTTATTAGAGTGTAAGTCCCATCCCTCTCTTTTCAAATCATCAAAATCCTTGGCCTCTGCTACAGTGTAAGTCCCAACCCCTTTTACTTTTCAAATCATCAAAATCCTTGGGCCTCTGCTAAGAGTGTAAGACCCAACACCTTTGTATATAGAATAACTCTATGGGCCTCTGTCAAGAGTTTAAGACCCACCACCTTTTCTTTTCAACAAATCTTGGGCCTCTACTTAGAGTATAACGCCCAACACCTTTGTGAATAGAATAAAACATTTAAGAAATCTAACCCTAAAGATACAAAATCTTCCATGAATTCAAACATGTCATATCAATGTCTATACTTCTTAATCTTCAATCATGTTTGTTCATCTTGGGCATCATTCATTTATATCATCCTTAGTTTAGACATAAGTCAAACAATAGGATCCCTTCAAAATTACAACTTAGCTCAAACAACTAGTTCCTTGGCCTCCTCTTGGGGCTTATACAAGCATCATTGCGTCCTCTTGGGCATCATACAAGGAATCTCCCCAGAAGATAGCCTCCTCTTAGACTTCATACAAGGAGACTTGGGAAGTCTCCCTCAATTCCCCAGCCTCTTCTTGGGCTTCACACAAGGACCCACAGGCTTCCTAAAAGCATAAGTCATGCCTTAGTCATCTATACAAATAAAATCTTTTAGGCTCACCATCCTGGGTTTTGTACAGGATACAAATAAGTTCTTTTAGCCTCACTCACCCTGGGCTTTGTACAGGATACAAATAAAAATCCCCAAAAGAGTCAGTCAAATTCTCAGTATCGAGTAAGTTTCTTCAAACTACCTCAACAATTATTAGCCTTCTCTCAGGCTTTTATACAGATAATTTCTCCAGTCAATCAACCTCAATCTTGGGCTTTATACAAGACAGATAAAACTTCCCAGTTGAGTCAATCTTTTTCAGCTTCATATCTTGGGCTTCAATCAAGATACATAAATAAATGTATCTCCTCATAGATGAGACCTTGAGCCATCTCTGTAGGAAGATTTATCTTCTAATCACTACAATTCAAGTCAAACATCAAAAAACTGTTTTTCCATATAACTGATGTAAGTGGCACACTTGTTGATTCAATATCCAAGCTGGAGTCCTTCTCTTATCATGGTCCAAAACTTTTCTTTTATCTAATTGATGTAAGTGGAACACTTATCGATTCTATATCCAAGTTAAGGTCCTTCTATTAGTATGTAAAGAATTCATAATGGAAAAAGTGGCATTACTTAACACAATAAGTTTAAAGCTCTTTCCCTTATGACATCATTCTCAAATGATTGTAGTGAATAGGTGAGATATCTCCCTTAAAGATGACAATTTGTCAAATCTTTCAAACACTCCTTTAGCTTCATCATCTTGGGCTTTAAACAAGATATAAAACAAAAAAATTCCTCCCATAGATTATGAGGAACTACGAACGCTCTAATTTCCCCAATCTTTTTTTCGGGAATACGTAGGCATAAGATTGCGAGATTTTACCGAGCACACTAATAAAAAACCCTTAGGTCTAGTTACCTTCCCAAAAACAATAGAAAACCAGAAAAACAACAAAAACATTTCCTCAGTTTACACAAAGGAGAAACTTTCCCAATTAAGCGGCAAATAAACTTAAGCAAGCAAGTAATTCAACAGTAAAAATATATACAACAAAGGTTCCTATAAATTACTATAGATACTCAGGGTGTTAGTAGTTTCCTTCAGTATAACCAACCCGATTCCAGATCTCTTAGCATTTGTAAAAAAAAACACTTGCGAGCAGGGTTAGTTTAAGGTATCTTCCCCTTCCTTTTAAGCATCATAGGATAAATATTAGAAATCAGAAAATAGCACTAAATGCAGTAGTGGCCGCGTCACAAAAACCAGAGCTACACACGGGTATCCTGTTATTTTAACTAAAAGATTCAATTAATATTCAACCAAAAGACTTAATTAGAAATAACAAAACCTAATCATAATTAGCAAAGGTTTTAATCCAAACTTAACAACAAGATTAATAAAAAATATCAACAATCTATAATCAACAATTAACCAAAATTTCTAATAAAAAGCTAACCATAATTTCTAATAAAAAATTAACAAAATCTCTAAGCAACAATTAATGAAGATTTTAAGCAAAAATTATTCAACGAAAAATCTAAGCAAGAATTAATGAGAATTTAAAGCCAAATCTTGACAAAAGGTCTAAGCAAAAGAGAGGTGCAGAAATGTGTATTGAAGTGCAAAAAATAATTTGGCATAGGGCCTTGTCAATGGTCCACTGGCCTTGTTGTTATCTAGAGGGGAGATTTGTCAAGCACGTGGAGGATGCATTACCAAATTCACGTTGGGCCTGAAGCCCAACCAGGTTAAGATTAGAGCAAGTGTTGCAAGGGCAAATGCTTTTTGAAAAAAACTTGTGTAGGAACGAACTTAAATCCTTAGTGTTACAAACAATCAATAAGAAAGAGAGAAAATATTAAATTTATTTAAAATTTAATTTATTTTTAATTTGGATTCATGGGTGGTTGTGATTATGAAGGAGAAAGAATATTATTTTTTTATTTTTTAATTAATTAAAAAAATATGATTGGTAGTTTCTAAAACCAAGTGTTAGGTTTGTTTCTACCTAAGTTTTTTCCATGCTTATCACCCTTCATGCACCCATTCTCCTTTTTCTCTCTTGGCCAAGTTATCATCTCTCTACTTCATCCCTTCGTAGCTTACCTCGTGTCGTCGCGCTGACATGCTTCATGACGGCGGCCGCAGCGACTCAAACCACACCAACAATGCACCGCTCTACTTGTCTCCTTCCATTTCATTCAAGTTCAAACTCTGATTTCACTCGGTTCCTCTACATCAGATCCAATCTAATCACAAACCTATATTAATCGAAATGTAACGCTAAAGGAAAGGTAAATCGAAATACCTGCATAATGGAGCACGACGAAGACGACGACGTTGAATTACAGGTGAGCTTTGATTTTTCTATCTCTTTTCCACTCCTCTATTCTTCTTGAATTCTCTTCGCGTGTGTAAATCTTGTGTGGAGTTGTGGCTGCACGCTGTGAATCATTTTGTTGTCGTTTGTTGAAGCCGATTCTACTCCTCTTTGCAGTTTCTTCGCGATATCGTTGCGAATTTCTCCCTCTGCGTCTTGTTCTTGCCGCGACTTTTGCTTAACGATGTTTATTGAATTTGGTTATTCTTCTTTTCTGCTGTTGATTATTTGTAGGAGATTGAAGAAAGATAATTGAAGCTTGTTATGGTGCGAAGGTGAAGTATATGAAGACGAATGAAGAGAGTGAAAGTGAAGAAAATTGGAATTAAAGATGGAGCTTTTGTAATCGATGAAGATGAATTCAAAAGTTAGTTATGGTTGAAGATTGAAGGAAGTGAGAGAGTGAAAATGAAGTGAAGAAGAATCTGATTTTTATAGAGATTGATCAAGGGTAGCCCGGACTTTCAATTTAATTCGGTTACATTTCTGTTACAGTGTGGATTGCAAAAAAGAATTTTTTAACATGAGCTTGCATAGATGACTTGAAAAGATCCGCCCGAATTGGTTTTGTAAACACTGCTATGTGATTTTTCATCTTTTTCCTATGAAGCATGGATACTTCTAAAATGGTGAAGTACCGGTACCGGATATGCACCTGTATCGGGTACTCGTACCGTACTCGTGATACTTCATTTTTTCTCATTATTTGATTTTGAATGAAATTTGTAGCTTTCTCAAATATCAATATAGTCTATTTTGTGTATTTTAATTTTTTTAATATCGTGTCTTATCATTATTTTTGGTTTTTTCAATTTTTTAGAGTTATATTTTATTATGAACCTAATAATTTAGTTCTCTATTCATACATTTTATAGACACTTTTTATTTCTTATTAATGTACCCGTATCTTGATTTTTTAAAAAAATGCCGTATCCCGTACCGGTACCAGTACCCGAACCGGGTACGTACCCGTACCTATGCATCATAGTCTTTTTCTGTTATGAACTTCTTCTCTGCTATGTATTATTTTCTTGCCCTGCTATGTATCCCTCTCTTGCCCTGCTATGTATTTTCATCTTTTTGTTATGAACTAGACTTATGCTATGCTGTTATGAGATTTTGGCGTATCATGGAGTTCTTCTATAACTGGTTTTGAAATGGAACTCCTTTATTCTTTGTGGTGAACTCTTGGTTACGTACAGTGAACCTTGCATTGGGTTTTTTTGCATTTCGTTTTGCTCCACATTTTATTCATGTTGCTGAAGATGTTTCTGCGTTTCGTTTCATTTTTATTTTTGATGTAGAGTCTAATGAATTTTGTCATGGACTGAATATATTAGATGTGGATAATGGATTTGAATTGAACCTTTGGGATATGGATTATGGGTAAAAAATGGATATACAATGGATATTGAATTCAACTTGGATGTGGAAAGGTTAATTGATAAAAAAATGGATTTGTGGTTTTGAAAATGGATTTGGATTGATTTTGAAACTAAAATGTAAACAAAAGTGGTTTAATGTGGCTAAAAATGGATAACATGGATTATGAAGTACAATTAAAACTCTATAAATTAATAATGTCAGGACCGGAGAAATTTATTAATTTAGAGAGTTATTAATTTATCGATAAATTAATAATTATTAATTTAAAGAGTTTTTATTGGGACTCAACGTAAATTAGTAACTACTGTGTTCATATGCATTGGAAATCAATAATGACTTTTGAAGTACAGTAAATGTAAACAAGAGGAACAAATGTGTTCAATGTATTCTTAAGCAAGTTTGGCATACTGTATATAAATTACATGAATGTGTTAGAGTATTCAAACCATATCTCACAAGATGGCTTCTCATCTAAAAGTTATTGCAAAATCAACTATGTCAGATCAAATACGTAAGGATTTGTGTGAGTACAAGAGAGATAATCCTGCAAGCACACAAAAAGACTTGCAGAGATGGATTGAGGGAAAATTTCAGTTGAAAGTTAGTCAAGGAACAATATCAAACACACTTAAGCGGTCAGATGACTATGTCTCTGCTGAAATAGAAAAGGGAAGAGCAGAGTTCAAAAGACACAAACCAACAAAATATCCTGACATGGAGAAGGTTATTTATGAGTGGTTTCTCCAACATTAAGAACGTATGAATATCACAGGAGAATTAATTTTGCAGAAGGCAAGAGATACAATGAAACTCGTGTACCCTCATGATGATTCAGATTTTAACTTCTCTATAGGATGGCTTGGGAAATTCAAGCACCGACATGGCATAAAGTCATTTCGTCGTTTTGGCGAGAGTGAGTCTGTTGATGTACAAGACATGGAGCAGAAATTGGTATCGATTCGGGAGAAAATTGATCAGTTCCCTATGAAAGATGTTTTCAATATGGATGAAACTGGGTTGTTTTATAGGCTACAAGCTGATCATTCACTGGCAACAAAACAACTTGAAGGAAGAAAACAAGATAAAGAAAGGCTGACGGTAGTTATTTGTTGCAATGAAGATGACTCTAAAAAAATCCCTCTATGGATTATTGGGAAATATGCAAAGCCTCGTTGCTTCAAGAATGTCAACATGAATACCTTGGATTGTCAGTATCGAGCTAACAAAAAACATGGATGACTAGTGTGCTTTTTGATGAATATGTTCGTTCATTTGACCAAATGATGCATGGTAGAAGAGTTCTACTTGTGGTGGATAATTGTCCATCACATCCAAGAAATATTGAAGGGCTAAGAAACGTTGAGTTGTTCTTCTTTCCACCCAACATGACATCAAAGATTCAACCTTGCGATGCTGGGATAATAAGAACTTTCAAGATACATTACCGTAGAAGGTTTTACCGCAAAATATTGGAAGGTTATGAGGTGGGACAATCTGATCTAGGGAAGATAAATGTCCTTGATCCTATCAATTTGGCAATCCCAGCTTGGACGATAGATGTTCGAAAAGAAACAATAGTGAATTGCTTCCGACACTGTAAAATTCGTTCAGCTAATGACGTTGCAAGAAATTTGGATGAATCCACTTTTGATGAAGAAACTCAAGACCTCGAGACTATGATCAATCAATGTGGCTATCTGTCGCTCCCGAGGATTTGCATCCATGGTACAAACGCGAAAGTGGCGCGGAAAATAGAGTCGCCAACAATGTGTATTATCCCAAGAGAGGGAAAGGAAACATTGCGTAAACCTGAGGGAAGGAAAAGAACATGGTCTCGCGACCAAGAGAAATGGGTAACGGATTCGGTTACGCGAGGGGAAGGTGTTAGCACCCCCACGCGTCCATCGTACCCGATGGGATCCACGCTTGTTGTCTCGATCAAAGGGTGTCGTCATCTGGAGCTCCACTGCTACTGGACATGAGAAGGAACAGGTACGGGAAAGAACGAAGAAACGAGGAAGAAAAGAAAAAGAAGTGACTCGATAGGACATCGCTCATCCTATGCCTACGTATTCCCTCGTGCAATGGGAAAGTCAGAGTCAACGTAGTTCAGACACGAACTAAGGGGGGTTGCTCGCCAAGACATTGCCATCTCGTGCCTACGTATCCTCAATCAGACTAGAGAGAGGAAATCAGAGCAGTTGTAGTTCGACCTAACGAGGTCGGTTAGTGTTTTTTATGAGCGACGTTAGATTCGTGTCCGGTAGTTAGGGTCGATGCCTGTTTGCGACGAGACGGAAGTAATGTGCCCTTTTCTGAAAATGATTTGAACTTAACACTCCTGAAGGATAAAAAGATTTGAGTTTGTTTTTGTGTTTTTTAGACAGAAGTGGATTGAAGTTAGTTCGTAACTTGCATTGCACCGAAGTCTATGATGTAGGAACGAATGCTTAGCAAATCGTTCCAAGATGGAACGTCCACCAAAATCTCTAGAAAAATGAGAGGAAACCCCTCATTCCTCATTTCCCACATACAAGGCTCATGCGCAATACACGTTAACTTTATTAAGTATTTTAGAAGTGATATGAGATGAGAAGAGAAGACTCAAAGGAAAAGAAAACACTAAGGGGAATTCTATACTAATGTTGTCATGCAAAGGTGGCCCTATAGTTGAGTTTGAAAGGGAAACATCTACCTAAGTTAGCATGCAAAGGGAAGCCTAACGCTAATCCTACTCCAAGCTTAATCGGAAATTATGTTGGACTAGGTAGCTCTAAGGGAGTGAATCCTAGACTTAAACCAGTCTTGAGATTCAAGGGAAGAGAAGGAGTGAAAGGGGTGAAGAAGAAAAGGTGAATAAAACAAACAAGCAGCAGCTACAACAGCGCTCCCGCACCTGCACAGCGGTTAAAAACCAGCAAACACACCAAACAGCATTCAACAGGCCGTGTTCAGCACACAAAACAAGTGTAACAGGTCAAACAGCAGCACATACATCAACACATGTGCACTAAGACAGCAGTGGAAAACGGGATAACACACCATGCGTTTGAAAACAAAATACTCATGCAAGCAATGATTGCTAATAGACACACAAAACATGGAAAACCAATCATAAAGGTTGCAAGCATCAAGAATGAATAACATGATCATGCTAACAATTCAAGAACAATTACTCAACAAAGTTGCACAAATCAAACCTCGATCAAAACATCATGCATAAGCAACCACAGAAGCAAACAACAACCCCGCATCACATGTCCAGTAAGTTGAGCATCAATCAAGAATTAACACGATTCAAATGTGTGTGCATCATGTTTGCCGCATCAATTAGTCAACAACGCAAACATTTATCGATGAAAATCAAGAATCGCGTGTCGGAAAATTGTGTTCATGCAATAGTGTGAGGTGCAACAGCTCAAGAATGATCCACAAATCACCATCATATCAATCCATAAAGTTTAGACATGCAAAGGATCTCAAACAAGCAAGAAAATGAAAGAAAATCACATTCTGTAGCAGTGGTAACCGGTTAGCAGTTACGCTGTAACCGGTTACACAGTTCAAAACAGCTTGAAAATACGCAAAAAACAACATGTTAACCGGTTATACATCATCAGAATTCAAAAAAAATAGCTCCAAAAGCACTTCTCAGCAGCTTATTACTTCTCCAATCACCTGCATGTTATGGCATCTCAATATGCACGAAAATTACATCTCAAGACCAGCAAACACACATCAATTAACAAACAACAACAATCAAATCCACAATCTAATGGATCAAACACAACAACTTCAAGATCTACATTGAATTAGTTGTAAATAAGCTAAAACAAGTATATATATGAAATTTACCAACCTACAAAGCTGAGAATTGCTTTGGTAAGTGTTGATAGGCTGCAATTGATGAATCTAAGCAAGAAATTCAGAGATCCAATGCAATCTTCATGAGAAAATGCAAAATAAATGCAATGTGATGAACTTGCTTCAAGCTTCTCCAAAATCACTTCTAAGAACTTAGATCCAAAAGCAAAACAGTAGCAAAATCAGAATTCCTTCAAGGATTAATGGATGGATGAAGGTTTAGTTCCAAGATCAACAAATTTTAATGCAAAATTTGTTGAACTTTGATGGTGGAACTTTGAGTGAGGGTTTTGGAATGAGAAAGAAGTTGAGAGAAAATTGGGGTGAAATGTGTTGAAAATTCAGAAAATGGATCAAAGTTATCTGAGGTTTGGAATGAATTCATTTAAATTGAAGCTAGGTTAGGAATTCAAATGTGGTTTGGAGTGAGGTTTAGTGGGTGGAAATTGGGGTGAAAAGTGGATTAGGAAAGGAAATGAGGAATTAGAGTGGAAAATGTTGGAAGGAATTTGAATTTTGGGTGGAAAATGATGAAATATCAATTCTAGATCCTTCCACCATGTGCACATGCCAAGCACATGATCACAAATGATGCAAACAAAATTTCCCAAATTTTGCCCAGAGTAACCGGTTATAGCATATCTGATAACTGGTTACTCATTTCAATAACTGAAGAAATGCGCAGAAAAACCAAAGGGTAACCGGTTATCAGATACGCTGTAACCGATTACACAGTGCAAATTTTGAATTTTGGCGCCTTTTGGAGGGAAACTTGGAGAACTGCCTGATTCCACCTGTTCTGAGCCACAATAGAACTCTGAAACTTGCCATTTGATATTACCACTGGAATACACTTGAAATATGCTGTGAAATGTTTTTTCGCACTCGGATTAAACTATTGATAACAACTGTCTGGTGCTGAATAACTGATCAAAAATGATTGCCGGAGTTTCTGATCGTCAAGTCATTTAATGAGCAAAATAAATGCTCAAAAAGACTTGGAAAGCTATCTGCTTGGCCTTGAACACTATTAAAAATCATACTGGAACTGATGATGCCGTGAGCTGCTAGAGAATACCTTGATCCCATGCCCAAAAGAAATATGCAAATGCAAAAATGACAATGCAAATGAAATGAAGCATAAACTAAAAGGGTTAGAAACACTAGGGCAAATTTCGAGGCGTTACAGCTGCCCCTATTCAATCAACTTGGATCTGAAGGTATGATAGCAACGACTTTCAAACATTCAAGGATACACGGAGATTGAATACCAAAAGAACCCTGAAATTTGCAAACTGTGGGGATAATGAAATGGAGTGCCTGCCAGCCGAAGGCGGGCTACCCAACAAAATAATACGAGGACGGCCGAAGACGAACTCGAAAAAGAAGATCAAGCCGAATGTGGACTTCGCTGGGGATAAAGTGAAACAAACTCTTCTGAGTTATGCCATCTATGCTGAAAAAGAGAATTGGGTTTCACGAAATAAGTCAGATGAGAACTGACTACTAGGCGAGAATTGGGTTTCACGAAATAAGTCAGACGAGAACTGACTACCAGGCGAGAACTGGGTTTCACGAAATAAGTCAGACGAGAACTGACTACCAGGCGAGAACTGGATTTACCAAAGAGATGTCAGGCGAGAACTGACTACCAGGCGAGAACTGGGTTTCACGAAATAAGTCAGACGAGAACTGACTACCAGGCGAGAACTGGATTTACCAAAGAGATGTCAGGCGAGAACTGACTACCAGGCGAGAACTGGGTTTCACAAAATAATACAGATGAGAACTGACTACCAGGCGAGAACTGGGTTTCACGAAATAAGTCAGACGAGAACCGACTACCAGGCGAGAACTGGGTTTCATGAAATAAGTCAGACGAGAACTGACTACCAGGCGAGAACTGGATTTACCAAAGATATGTCAGGCGAGAACTGACTACCAGGCAAGAACTGGGTTTCACGAAATAAGTCAGACAAGAACTGACTACCAGGCGAGAACTGGATTTACCAAAGAGATGTCAGGCGAGAACTGACTACCAGGCGAGAACTGGGTTTCACAAATTAAGTCAGACGAGAACTGACTACTAGGCGAGAACTGGGTTTCACGAAATAAGTCAGACGAGAACTGACTACCAGGCGAGAACTGGATTTACCTAAGAGATGTCAGGCGAGAACTGACTACCAGGCGAGAACTGGGTTTCACGAAATAAGTCAGACGAGAACTGACTACCAGGCGAGAACTGGATTTACCAAAGAGATGTCAGGCGAGAACTTACTACCAGGCGAGAACTGGGTTTCACAAAATAAGTCAGACGAGAACTGACTACCAGGCGAGAACTGGGTTTCACGAAATAAGTCAGACGAGAACTGACTACCAGGCGAGAACTGGGTTTCACGAAATAAGTCAGACGAGAACTGACTACCAGGCGAGAACTGGATTTACCAAAGAGATGTCAAGCGAGAACTGACTACCAGGGGAGAACTGGGTTTCACGAAATAAGTCAGACGAGAACTGACTACCAGGCGAGAACTGGGTTTCACGATATAAGTCAGACGAAAACTGACTACCAGACGAGAACTGGATTTACCAAAGAGATGTCAGGCGAGAACTGACTACCAGGCGAGAACTGGGTTTCACAAATTAAGTCAGACGAGAACTGACTACCAGGCGAGAACTGGGTTTCACGAAATAAGTCAGACGAGAACTGACTACCAGGCGAGAACTGGGTTTCACGATATAAGTCAGACGAGAACTGACTACCAGGCGAGAACTGGATTTACCAAAGAGATGTCAGGCGAGAACTGACTACCAGGCGAGAACTAGGTTTCACAAATTAAGTCAGACGAGAACTGACTACCAGGCGAGAACTGGGTTTCACGAAATAAGTCAGACGAGAACTGACTACCAGGCGAGAACTGGGTTTCACGAAATAAGTCAGACGAGAACTAACTACCAGGCGAGAACTGGATTTACCAAAGAGATGTCAGGCGAGAACTGACTACTAGGGGAGAACTGGATTTCACGAAATAAGTCAGACGAGAACTAACTACCAGGCGAGAACTGGATTTACCAAAGAGATGTCAGGCGAGAACTGACTACTAGGGGAGAACTGGGTTTCACGAAATAAGTCAGACGAGAACTGACTACTAGGCGAGAACTGGGTTTCACAAAAATAAGTCAGACGAGAACTGACTACCAGGCGAGAACTGGGTTTACAAAAGAGATTATCCAATCAAAGGCAAACTCCTAGCAAAGATACGGTCGTGAACCGAAAGGGTGAGAGGTAAAATCACGGACTTACAACCCCAAGATAAGATGACTCCGCTGGGGAAAGGAGAAGTCTAAATAAAAGACTCTGTCGGGGAGCACAGGTAGGATGAACACATCCCTCGGCGATCTCACCGAGGATAAAACAAAATCTCCTGAGTTATACCATCTCTGCTAAGAAAGAGACCTGGCAAACAAAATATCCGGAATTATGCCATCTCTGTTGAGAAAGAGAACTGGCAAACAAAATATCCTGAGTTATGCCATCTCTGCTGAGAAAGAGAACTAGCAAACAAAAGTATCCAGAATTATGCCATCTCTGCTGAGAAAGAGAACTGGCAAACAAAATATCCAGAATTATGCCATCTCTGCTGAGAAAGAGAACGGGCAAACAAAATATCCGGAATTATGCCATCTCTGATATGAAACAGAACCGACAAACAAAATATCAAACCTGGCTTATGCTTCAGATGCATATGTTTGAATTTTTCTATGGCGTAATGCTCCATACGAAATGGAAATGCTACGCGTTTGGGAGGATGCTTATGCAATGCAAAAAGAAACGCTCCAGCAAAATAAATGCTGAAAACGAAGGCAGCTCCACCGGGGATGACAAAATAAATTGTCCTCTGAATCCAAGAACTCTACTAAGAAGGATCACACTGAGCAACCCCTTTGATTAATAACTTCTGCTGGAGAGGAAATCCGAAGGAACATCCACTCTGCTGGGGATTACACATAACTCTTTGAAAAAGGAAACCAAGGCCTGAATCAGAAGAGTGCCAAATATCACTTGGACTTAAAACCTGCTGAGGATGCCATCGCTGATCAAACCCGCTGCAAAGGCTACCACCAAACTCTGCTTGGGGAGACACATCACAAGTACTAGACCTACTGGGGATGCCATTGAGCTGAACCTGCTGCTGGGGAAATGACTTCACCCTTATCCTGCTGTTACTGGTGACGCGTTTCCTGACTGGCCGAGGGGAGTAGACACCAATACTCTGCGGGGAAGACAACATCTTTGTCTCGGGAATATGTTCCACAAATCTCCCGTGGTAACAAAACATCATCCATCCTAAAGCAATCCACTTTAAATGCTGGCTGGGGAACAATCTTTTGTACTCTGACTGGGGAGAGTGACAGTTTGATGAGGATGATAAAACCTCAATGCTAGGGAGAATAATTCTGCTGGGGAGGAAAGTCAACGAAACCTGCCGAGGGATATCATTGAGCTTAACCTGCTGTTGGAGGAAAGATTTTACCCTGCTGGAGATCAGAGCATGCCGTTCCTGACGGAACTACACTTCCTGGCCTGCTGAGGAAAGTGAGTACCAGGCTCTGTGGGGAAAATAAAGTCTTTTCAATGAGACATCCAGCATATCCCTTGCTGGAGATACATCAATATCCACCTTCGAGCAATCCACTTCTGACTGCTTGCTGGGGAATAATAAACCAACCATGACTTCGGCTGGGGACACAATCCTCTGTACTCTTGCTGGGGAGAGTAAGCTCTGCTGAGGATAACGACCTTTCAGATCTGGGGAGAGAAACTCTACTGGGGAAAAACAAACTTGTTACCCAGTCTGACCTGTCTCTATGGTCATAAACGGCCCTTTGAACTCTCCACTTGCCCCAGACCACCAGGTCTAAAGGAAGAAATCATCTCAAGAGGATTTTATAGAAGACCGGGCATTTACACTACCCTAGGGTCTTCAAACTCTTGGAGAGATTTATCAGATCTCGACGCATCTGCCCCAGACTTCATAATCCATGAAGTAAATTACCTCGAAAGGATTTGTAATGACTTGAAAATACTCTGCCCCAGTATTCTGAACTTTGAAGAGGTGCTTTCAATTAACCGTCTTCAGGATGGATAACTTCCCATGCTTTAGAGTGACCTGCCCCAATACGAACCTTGGAGTTGATTTGCCTCTGACCGACTGGTCTTCGAGAGATTTACCCAAATCTCGACGTGATTGCCCCTGTATTAAGCGCTTGTGAAGAGATTTATTGAATCTCGACGTAATTGCCCCATTTTCGCTGCTTTAGGGAGAGTTTTCAATGTGAATGCTCCAGATTGGCTGCATCTTATCACCATTTATCGGGAACCTCTAGGCTGCACACAGTCTCTTGGCCACATACCCCTTGACATGGCTGTCCTTCGGAGTTTTCACCATCTCAACTTGGCGTGATCGAGCTTCTCAACTGACGTTCATCATGTAAGCTTCTTTGATGTCAAACACATGCAAGCAGAAAATGTTTATTATGAGAATGACAATTCTAATGCAACACTCGTGTTATCCTAAAGTTTTATTGAAAATGTGTCGCCAAGCCTTGTGAACAAATCACTAGTTGGGATGCGACATTGACTTTTGAATGGAAAACAATACGCACATGCAATACCAACAAAAATCTTATTAGCATAACTCATAGGAGTCAGGAACACTATCTCGTTGAAGTACACTTTCAGATAAAACCCTGCTTCAATTAGGACTTTTAAGGGTTGTAACATGGCCTGGTTCGCGGTTTTAGAAAAAAGGATTTATGGCTCAAAATTTATCGGTGCCCACCCACTCTTCGTTATGTTCTCCAGTCCTAAGTTCAGCTAATTTGACATAAGCGCTAATCTCTCGAAAGGTTTTATGATCCTTAAGGAACCTATGCAATCGATGGTTTGAGACCTAATGAGGTTTTAGAGCAACAGTCACCTCTTTTGTCTTTTGTGTCTGTAGCCACACGACTTTGTTCTTATCGGAGGATTTTTCTCCTGATCATCCTTTTCCACTTTTCGCTTTTTTTTTTATTTCCCTGATTTTGCCTGGACTGATTCTTTTGAGTTTTTCGATTTTTGAAGTCCAGCGGGATGCCCTAACTTTTGCCTAAGTCGCTTGTTCTCAAGTTTCGACGTAGTGGGCTTTCTTTCTTCTTTTTTTTGAACAAATCGTGTGACACCGTTTTGTCTGACTTGCTGGAAAGGGTTGTGACTGCCTCACTCCTTGATTGTTGATGGATAACCATTGTGGTTTCACATATTTTGACCTCCTGATATGTGAGGAAAGAAAGGTAATGGATCCTCAGATGCGCACTCCTTTTGAAATTTGAACGCTCGGTCAAACTAACTGACGCCTACCCTTGCCCCTGGGTTAAGTGTGAGGGTTTTTTCGTACGAAAGAAAGTCCTACCTCAAGGCTCAAAGGGGTTAACGAAGGTCTACCTCCCTTATATCTCCAGTGTTTAGGGATTTGAAACAATGCATGTACATCCTCAACATGGTTTTATCCAAAAGCACCTAACCGAAGATTTTGCATTTTTCACTTCATCATCCTCCCTCAAAGAGTTTAAGCAAGAAAGTTGGTATTGCAGTGCATATAAACATGATATGAGTGCAGTAAAGTAAATTACTTCAAGAACAACACATTCATTGCATTAAAATCATCATTCAAAACACAAACAAGTTTTTTCATACAGACAGTGTTTAGACAAACAAATGAAAAACTACAAATGAAAATGCAGTGAAGAATCTGAAGATTGCCATTGTTGAGGAGGTTTGTCTCCGTCTGGACTGATTGCTTTGGATGACATACTCGCAGTTCCAAGTGCCCACTTGGGAAGCATCAGCTGAAATGCATACCCTCCGCAGTGAAAGTAATGACCCCTGCATCAATCAGATCTTGCACTTCGTGTGGGAGCGCCTAACAATCCTTAGTTGAATGCCCCCGTGCCCCAGCATGGTATCCACATCGGGCATTGGCATTAAACCCTGGTGGATATGGAGGAATGATCTGATCTGGTTTCCTTGGCACAATCAACCCTCTTTTAACCAACTCTGGCAATATCTGACCATACAGCCTTGGTAGCACAGCAAACTGTCTGTTTCTTGACTTCCGTCGACCCCCTTGGGAACTATTCTGATGTTGATTCCGATTTGCATACTCCTCTGGCTCAGGTGCTTTTCCCCTCAGACTTTATTGAGGAGTAGGCAGCAGTTGCGGACGTGGGGATTCTAAGACCAAGGACTGCAAGAAATGCCCCTGACTTGATGTATCTTTGGGAGAGGCAACGGGGATATCCACTTCTTTTTCAACAGCTAGAGTAGGACCACCTTGTATGCTTACGCCGCTCAGCGTGAATTCAATTGCCTTCGAATCGATCAGATCCTGGACAGTATGTTGAAGGGCCTTACAATTTTCCACATTATGCCCCGGTGCACCAGAGTGGAAGTCACAGTGAGCTCTTGCGTCATAACCCGGTGGGGGAGTACTAGAAAGAGGAGCCAGAGTCCTTTTTTGTACCAGCTGCAACTGAAGGAGATTCTGTAATAGCTGAGAATATGGCACTGGTGGAGTCTCAAAATGCCTATTCTATTTAGGCCTAAATTGCTACTGGCGTGGAACATGATTATGCCGTTGAGATACAGTTGGGACGGTCACAGTGGCAATCTGCTCACTCTTTGGGAGGGATCCCTTAAACAACGGAGGAGAGACAATTCCAGCCACAGCTTCAGGCATGGGAGTACTATCCTTGTTTAGCACACCTCTCACGACCTCCATAACCCGGCTCATCTGAGTCTTCAGTTGATTGACCTCTTCCTTCAGCACTTTCTGGTCATGAACCAAAGCTTGCATCCTCCCCATAAACTTCCCCATCTGAATCTTCATTTCGGTCATTTCTGCACGGAGTTGTTCCATGGCTATCCTCTGATTATCACAGGTCGAGTAGTGGTGGCAGGTCAAGCCGGCTGTCCTGAAGATAATACCAAGTCAGAATGAGAAATCCACTCTGAAACACCTGTTATGCAAATGAGTATGAGAATGCAATGCAGAATTCCATATTCGAATATTTCCAAGGAACTAAAATACTTTGATTCAAGTTTTTGACAAAAGAACCGCAAGAAATAGACGGAAACGCTCAACAGCGAGTCTCAAAGTTAATATCCCTTGGAAATACAAGAACATGTATGCAAAAATGATGATGCAGATGCAACAGACATGGGATCAGGGCTTCCACAAAGCTCTGTACTGCTGTGCTGCTGAATGGATAAGTTCAAAGGTTTGCACTAAAGAGAATACCGGAATACCAGAATATCCAAATAACCAGAATACCAGGCTGATAAGTTCACACTGATAAGAGCACCAGAACACCAGGTAGGATGAAAGTTAAGGTTACCTGCAAACCTGTAAACACCCGCCCATCTCCTATGTGGGTACTAGAAAACCGAGGATCCTCGATATCACGGGCTCTCAGGTCGAGAAATGATGATACGTTCACCATTTTTGGTTTGGTATCATCATCAATCGAGGAGGCCTCAACTGATTCCCCTCAAAAATAAGGTCATCCTATGCAAGTTCCTAGCATTGGGTCCTCGGATCGACAAATGTAATGGGTTTGCCATTTTTGGTCTGCCATTATCACATGTCGGGAGGAAAGGCGTTGCTGAGTCCTCGGAGAAACGGTCGCCAGAGTCGACAGCTCTCTAGATCAACATTCTGAAATGCGCAAGACACACACGTCAGAATATCTCCCAAGATAGCCTCGTCTGGATGTGAATTTCGTGAACATCAAACGCACCAAGACGGCGCGTAGGTCCCACTACTTTCCACTCTAGTCCTAAGTGTATGCTCAAGCCTGTGTATTAGGCTTATCTCTCAAAGAATCCCCACCTGCCAAACAGAAAACCGGCACAATACAGTACAACATAATAATGGAATGCAATTCAATAAATGCGGTAAAAACAGTAAAACAGTAATATACAACAAAATAAAGCACCAAAATAAACACCCAATGAAATAAACAGACAGGCGCTAGGATTGACTCACAAGAGGGGATGGGCCAGCAAGAGGTCAACCTGTCCCCAGCAGAGTCGCCAGCTGTCGCTCCCGAGGATTTGCATCCATGGTACAAACGCGAAAGTGGCGCGGAAAACAGAGTCGCTAGCAATGTGTATTTATCCCAAGAGAGGGAAAGGAAACACTGCGTAAACTTGAGGGAAGGAAAAGAACATGGTATCGCGACCAAGAGAAACGGGTAAGGGAGTCGGTTACGCGAGGGGAAGGTGTTAGCACCCCCACGCGTCCATCGTACCCGATGGGATCCACGCTTATTGTCTCGATCAAAGGGTGTCGTCATCTGGAGCTCCACTGCTACTGGACACGAGAAGGAACAGGTACGGGAAAGAACGAAGAAATGAGGAAGAAAAGAAAAAGAAGTGACTCGATAGGACATCGCTCGTCCTATGCCTACGTATTCCCTCGTGCAATGGGAAAGTCAGAGTCAACGTAGTTCGGACACGAACTAAGGGGGAGGTTGCTCGCCAAGACATCGCCGTCTCGTGCCTACGTATCCTCAATCAGACTAGAGAGAGGAAATCAGAGCAGTCGTAGTTCGACCTAACGAGGTCGGTTAGTGTTTTTTATGAGCGACGTTAGTCTCGTGTCCGGCAGTTAGGGTTGATGCCTATTTGCGACGAGACGGAAGTAACGTGTCCTTTTCTGAAAATGATTTGAACTTAACAATCCCGAAGGATAAAAAGATTTGAGTTTGTTTTTGTGTTTTTTAGACAGAAGTGGATTGAAGTTAGTTCGTAACTTGCATTGCACCGAAGTCTATGATGTAGGAACGAATGCTTAGCAAATCGTTCCAAGATGGAACGTCCACCAAACACTCTAGAAAAATAAGAGGAAACCCCTCATTCCTCATTTCCCACATACAAGGCTCATGCGCAATACACGTTAACTTTATTAAGTGTTTTAGAAGTGTTATGAGATGAGAAGAGAAGACTCAAAGGAAAAGAAAACACTAAGGGGAATTATATACTAATGTTGTCATGCAAATGTGGCCCTATAGCTGAGTTTGAAAGGGAAACATCTACCTAAGTTAGCATGCAAAGGGAAGCCTAACGCTAATCCTACTCCAAGCTTAATCAAAAATTATGTTGGACTAGGTAGCTCTAAGGGAGTGAATCCAAGACTTAAACAAGTCTTGAGATTGAAGGGAAGAGAAGGAGAGTGAAAGGGGTGAAGAAGAAAAGGCGAATAAAACAAACAAGCAGCAGCTACAACAGTGCTCCCGCACCTGCACAGCGGTTAAAAACCAGCAAACACACCAAACAGCATTCAACAGCCCGTGTTCAGCACACAAAATAGGTGTAAAAGGTCAAACAACAGCACATACACCAACACATATGCACTAAGACAGCAGTGGAAAACAGGACATCACACCATGCATTTGAAAACAAAATACTCATGCAAGCAATGATTGCTAATAGACACACAAAGCATGGAAAACCAATCATAAAGGTTGCAAGCATCAAGAATGAATAACATGATCATGATAACAATTCAAGAACAATTACTCAACAAAGTTGCACAAATTAAACGTCGATCAAAACATCATGCATAAGCAACCACGGAAGCAAACAACAACCCCACATCACATGTCCAGTAAGTTGAGCATCAATCAAGAATTAACACGATTAAAATGTGTGTGCATCGTGTTTGCTGCATCAATTAGTCAACAACGCAAACATTTATCGATGAAAATCAAGAATCTCATGTCGTAAAATTGTGTTCATGCAATAGTGTGAGGTGCAGCAGCTCAAGAATGATCCACAAATCATCATCATATCAATCCATAAAGTTTAGACATGCAAAGGATCTCAAACAAGCAAGAAAATGCAAGAAAATCACATTCTGTAGCAGTGGTAACCGGTTAGCAGTTACGCTGTAACCGGTTACACAGTTCAAAACAGCCTGAAAATACGCAAAAAACAACATGTTAACCGGTTACAGCATAACTGATAACCGGTTACACATCATCAGAATTCAAAAAAACAGCTCCAAAAGCACTTCTCAGCAGCTTATTACTTTTCCAATCACCTGCATGTTATGGCATCTCAATATGCACGAAAATTACATCTCAAGACCAGCAAACACACATCAATTAACAAACAACAACAATCAAATCCACAATCCAATGGATCAAACACAACAACTTCAAGGTCTACATTGAATAAGTTGTAAATAAGCTAAAACAAGTATAGATCTGAATTTACCAACCTACAAAGCTGAGAATTGCTTTGGTGAGTGTTGATAGGCTACAATTGATGAATCTAAGCAAGAAATTCAGAGATCCAATGCAATCTTCAAGAGAAAATGCAAAATAAATGCAATGTGATGAACTTGCTTCAAGCTTCTCCAAAATCACTTCCAAGAACTTAGATCCAAAAGTAAAACAGTAGCAAAATCAGAATTCCTTCAAGGATTAATGGATGGATGAAGGTTTAGTTCCAAGATCAACAAATTTCAATGCAAAATTTGTTGAACTTTGATGGTGGAACTTTGAGTGAGGGTTTTGGAATGAGAGAGAAGTTGAGAGAAAATTGGAGTGAAATGAGTAGAAAATTCAGAAAATGGATCAAAGTTATCTGAGGTTTGGAATGAATTCATTTAAATTGAAGCTAGGTTAGGAATTCAAATGTGGTTTGGAGTGAGGTTTAGTGGGTGGAAATTGGGGTGAAAAGTGGATTAGGAAAGGAAATGAGGAATTAGAGTGGAAAATGTTGGAAGGAATTTGAATTTTGGGTGGAAAATGATGAAAATATCAATTCTAGATCCTTCCCCCACGTGCACATGCCAAGCACATGATCACAAATGATGCAAATGGAATTTCCCAAATTTTGCCCAGAGTAACCGATTATAGCATATCTGCTAACCGGTTACTCAGTTCAAAAACTGAAGAAATGCGCAGAAAAACCAAAGGGTAACCGGTTATCAGATACGCTGTAACCGGTTACACAGTGCAAAATTTGAATTTTGGCGCCTTTTGGAGGGAAACTTGGAGAACTGCCTGATTCCACCTGTTCTGAGCCACAATAGAACTCTGAAACTTGCCATTTGATATTAGCACTGGAATACACTTGAAATATTCTGTGAAATGTTTTTTCGCACTCGGATTAAACTGTTGATAACAACTGTCTGGTGCTGAATAACTGATCGAAAATGACTTCCGGAGTTTCTGATCGTCAAGTCATTTAATGAGCAAAATAAATGCTCAAAAAGACTTGGAAAGCTATCTGCTTGGCCTTGAACACTGTTAAAAATCATACTGGAACTGATGATGCCGTGAGCTGCTAGAGAATACCTTGATCCCATGCCCAAAAGAAATATTCAAATGCAAAAATGACAATGCAAATGAAATGAAGCATAAGCCAAAAGGGTTAGAAACACTAGGGCAAATTTCGAGGTGCTAGACTATCGTAATAAGATGGATATCGACAATCTAATGAACTACCCAGGTGAAAATGAAGCATGTTCGGAGGTTCAGAGTTTAGAAGATATTGTGGGTACTATCATTGAGAACAATGCAGAGGATGACGGCGAAGATGATACGGTGTCTTTGGAGCCTGTTACGCGAAAGGAAGCACTTATGGCGTCGAGCACTCTTCACAACTTTATGATACAATACAAAAATACAACACCTGAGCTATTGGATGCAATAAGAAAAGTTAGAGATGAGCTCCAAATAGACTTGAACTTTAAAGGAAAATAGACAACTATTGAATCATATTTCAATAGAGTGTAATATATTTTTTTCAGTTTCTATGAATTATTAATTTATGATTTTCTTGGGACCGAAAATTATAAAGGGATCTCCCGAAAAATTATTATCTTATTATTTTATCGAGTTTTTCAATTTTTTACATTGGCCCAAGTCGGGACCGGACAAATTTATTATTTTAGAGAGTTTATTAATTTACTGAGTATTAATTTAAAGAGTTTCTACTATAGTTATGGGTTATTTAGAAAAATGGTTAAAAATAGATATAGATTTTATATGTAATGTAATTTGGTTTGGAATGGGAAATTGGATCAATGGATTAAATTGAATAAATGGATATAGGTTTGGAACTAAAAGGTAACTAAAAATGGATATTTGAATATGGGTGGGTTTAACTTTCGATATTGAATTTGGACTTAAAATTTGGACATGGTTGTAATTTGGATATAGAAGTGGATAATGATAACTTTGGATCTTGAAATGGATATTTGGAATGGACAAATGGATATGTATTAGGTTATGAATATAGTTTTTTTGAAAGTGGAAAAACATGGTTTATGGTTTGGAATAGAATTTGAATCTGAACTTGAAACTATGAATCAATGAATGATGAGGTATGTCTTTGTTACCTGAATCCCAAGAAATCCACACGACCAATCTTAACACGTTTTAAGACATTTGACCCGTTGAACATTTTTTATCTCAAATCAAACTTCAAATCCAAATCAAACTTGCAATCCTTAATGAACCCCTAACTCCAATCTCAAATCCACATTAACTTGTATTACAAGCAACAAATAATGAGCAACTGAGAGGACAACAATGCCTTGATCACAATATGGGTCCACAATTTGATTTCTTGCACCATGACCCAATGCCTCGCAAATCAACCCAGAAATATCTTGCCTTTATGACCAATGATCTCAACACATGAACAATTCCCTGAGGAAACCTTGAAGATGAAGATAAGACATAAAGTGTAGAAAGAAACATGACCACCAAGATGCCCTTGACATGAAAACTCAAATTCTGGCATAGCAGATAGCAGATGTCCTAACACATTTCAAGACATTGTTCTCTGCACAACTATAAAACAAGACCAGAACACACAAACTGATATTCAAAATATCATCAACAGCAGCAAAACAGATGTTACGACATCTGCTACAACATGTTAATCAAAACTGAACTGTAAATTGCAGAATGATATACAACACAGAATATGATAACCCAGTTCGGTGCAAATCACCTACATATGGGGGTATACCAAGCCAGGAAGAAGAATCCACTATCAGTAGTATAGTTTTATGTAAATAACCGCTGGTTTACAATAAACAACCTATGGTTTACCTATCACTACCCAATGGAGACTTTATCATTAGAAGTCACATCTAATTGATAAGAGAAACACATCTCACTCCCTAAATCACAACCTATGACTATCTAATAGTTATAGTCACAATAACTATATCATCCTACTTGAAAGACACTCCTTTTAATACAAAGTTCAGTCAAGCATTCTTGACTAACAAGCTAACTCGGATTTGCTTAAAAGCTTCATCCAAGAACAATACACGATTCATTACCTACGGGTTTATGAATCTGTACAAGTATATATGTCTTCCACAATGTATAAAATCGATACAGAGGGAGACTTACAAGAAAGCCTACGACTCTCAAAACCCTAAACCTTACTTTACAAAAGTTTACAAAATAGGATTCCTAAGTTTATGTCGTTCTCTCTCTCTTTTATGGCCTAAGACTATGTCTTCTTTTATAGCCTTCTGCTTCTTTGGGCTTCAAATCTTTTGTTGGCTGATTCCTTGATCCACTGCTGTGATCGCTCCTTGAATCTTGCATCAAATTTAAAACCTATTATATTTGTCAAATCCGGATGTTGGAGCATTGTATTTGACATCTTTGTCTGTAGCATTCTTCATTAAGTTTTAACCAAAATTTGGTCAAACCTCAGGAGCTTTCAATCTCCCCCTTTTGACAAATTTTGGCTAAAACTCCTTTTGGACAATAAAACCAGGGTGCTCTTGACGTCTCTTCACCCTGAGTGGCGGTTATGATTGGAATATTGATGTGACTCCAATCATGTTGGTGTACATGAGGAAGAGGATGACATACATTCCCCCTTTCCCATGAATCTATACTTCCTCACCTGGGGGGGAAGAATTTTGCGACTGAAGCAACCAAACACCAACATGGGTAACTTAGAACACACGACACAACTATGTTCATAACTCAGATCACAAGACACAAAAGAAGGACTCAAAACATATGGGAAACCTGAGACTCAGTCAAAATGTCATAACATTCGATTCAACATCCTTGCAAACCAACTGCAAGGACAGACTCATCCCTTGAACTTTTCTCCCCCTTTTTAGCCAAAAATTAACAAACATGTCCAAGACAGACCCATACCCAAACTGAGCAAACCCACAAACGGATAAAACCCATGAGAACCCAGCACAACAGAAAAGACAACCTGAGACAAGATGAGGTCGAGAACACCCTTTATATACAAGAGCGTTTTTCTTAGGATGTAACAAACCATTGGAAGTAACATATGTCCATTCAATGTGATCATTAAATGAAAGGATGTATCTTCACAGACAAAAGTGCACCGGCCAAATCATTTTTTTACTGTTTCTTCTTTTAATGAGGACCATTCAAGTAATGCGCATTTACCCGAGACGCATGTTTAACACGCGTTTCCTAAGAGACATTCTCTCCACCGTCCAAAGTAATAAATATTGATACAGCCATACATCCTAACTAGTGTTCTGACATCTTGTCAAACTTTGTTTAGTCCCTCTTGTAACATCTGATGCATATTCACAATCCTTTTCAATGATCCCCTAGAATAATCCTTTCAACCAGAAGACCAAGAATAACTGACCAAGATGTTAAGACATTTCTTCCAACATCTCCCAGATAGCTGCAAAAACTCCCAAGATACATGTATCACTCTGATTCAATCCATTGACACACAATGACTGAATCAACATTAACCAGTCAAGTCCACCTAGAACTTATAACAATAGCGCAATGTCACGACATCTCATCTGACATTACATCCTCACCTGAGGCATTCTATCACAAACTGCTTGAAACCACAAACAATCTTGATAAACAACTACACTACTGAAGCAATATATCCAAAACAGAAGTTCAACTCCCCCTGTCTAAGATAACCAGTGTTCCTTTCCAAGAAGAACACCTTGAATGAATGGAAAACATAAGACTCATCTTCATGTCTTCAAGAGTGCACCCTCTGTTCAACACACCTGCTGACCTCATTCACCTAATGCTTGATCCTCAAGCAATCCATGTACCACACTAGTACATTTAACAGACAGAAGTTCTCCCCCTATCTTTCACAAGTGATGCTCCATCAACAAGAAACACCCCAAAATCACCACATGATATCTCATGACAGCTTCATGATCATATAGTGAGAAAGTAGCAGGACCACATCCTTGTACCACAACCAACAAACTCTTGAATTGAGACCAAAATCACCATTGATCCCTCTCATCCAGAAACCATCCATACCCTGTACAAATCCACCTTGAATTTTACTGCCATAGATATCCTTGTTCCTTAAGATACAATCCAATTGAATCTGGAATGCTTTTCATTCCTCAAAGAGACATACATAGCCCCTTAGTTTGCTAGCTCGCCCAGATGTTCTTCACACTTGAAGGACATCAACCACATGCCCCAGATATCCTCAGCTTACTTGCTTCACAAGCACCAAACTGACCCACTTCTCTCTAGCATGACTTGTAGCAGAAGAAACCACCTCTCCACAAGCATTTTGACCTCAGCAAGAGTCAGCCTTCTAGATAAACACCCCATGATCCAAGACAGTCTTTAATTTATCATTCTCCTATATGATAAAATAGAACACTTTTGATTCAACTAGTGAATATCAGCTTCCACAGTCCGAACTCTAAGTTCAGAAACCTTAATGTTGTTCTAACATCAGTTAGGACGTCCTGATCATATCACAAAAAACCATACACTATGGTTCTTGATACAATTACCATTGGACTTACTATCCGAATAGTAATCCAACTAAAGATCTTCAGAGAACGCAACGCCACTGGCTTAATCAATAAGAACTCCAGACAACCAAAGAGAGAAATAAACTCTCATTCAACTCCCAAAAGAAGGTAATCTTCCATAAGCAAGTTAGAGCTTCTACCACAAGCTTCAAGATATGCACAGAACCATAACCTCCTTTGATTTTCAACCAACCACCCTTCTGCACAAGAGTAATTAGTTCCAAGCACCCTGTTTGAATGCACGATAAAGATCAACCAAATGCCACTGTTGGTTTAATCTCAACTTTCTTCAGAGTTCTAGAAAGTCTTCTGATCCACCAATGAAACCTAATCTTCAAGTTACATAATCCACTTACTCCATAGCAAGCCATATTAGATACACCAAGATTCAGACATGTAACATCTACTCTTTCTTGCAGCTCTCACAAACTGCATGAGATCGACCTTTTTGAAGCATTAATTCCATTTATTTCTGAGAAGATCAAATTATCTTACGATGATGCGCCACAACATCAACTAAGACCCTGAAGTTTCTGCTTGATGTCACAACACCAGATCAGACATCTAGCTAATGAATTCAGCTATTCATTCTGCCACTTAGAAGAACCTCCTCCCTATAACAGAACAAGAGTTCCATGTTCTCATAGACTTGATCAATGATATAAAGTTAGGGTAGAAAACCTCTATCCTGCTTTGTTGTACTGCAACAACCGCCTCATCTTCAGAGAAACCAGGCATGCCAAAGCTTGATGCTTCAGAAGAGATCAGTAACACAAGATCTTTTCAAAAGGAATCCCGTTTTCCTTAAGTAGAGACTTCTTCAGAAAGTCAGAGATAAATGCCACTTATCCTTGACCTCCAAGATAAGCAAAATCACATGCTCCTATTCACCTAGATCAGAAATAAACTGACCCAAGCAATGCTATTACCAGCACCATATTGTAATACCCCAAAATTTGCCCTCCTATTTTTCTCAATAATTGACTTATGTTTCACTCATTTGCATTTTATGATAGGTCATATTAAATCATACACATCATTGGTTGCAAGGCATGGGATCAGGTGTCTCAAAGCATAAACAGCTCAAAGGCAAAGGACAAGAGAAAAGTTTTTCCAAACAAGTCACAAGGGCTTTTCATATCTCAATTCATCTCAGTTGATTCCTCAAGTCATCACAAGATGAGAATTCAACAAAAGATTGAAGGAAGTCATACTCTCCTAACCAGTGCAAACTAGGGTTTTAGAATTCTGAAGTATAATACCCCAATGGGCAATATTTTTGAGCTTTTATCATCTCCAAATGGCATATCTCATCTTTGTTGGAGAGGATACACATCATACTCAGAAGAATTTGGATTTGGAGGATGTGCTGATTTCTCCTAGACTAAGGGGTCAAAATTAGGGTTTGCCATAAAATCAGTTTATTTCTGATTTTTTGGGCAAGACTTGATTCTATGGTATTCTACATGTCCTCAAGAGTCTATGAATGAAGAATTGTCCATCAATTTGATTTGGAAGGGTTTTAATTGATTCATTGACTGAGAATCAGGAGAATTGGGGAAAAGTCAAATGTGCAGAGGAAAAAGTCAACTCTTGACTTTTTGAGGTCAAAACCATGTTCCTCATGTCAAACATGATCATTGGAGAGGGTTTGGTCAAGAAATAATGAAAGATTCATCAAAAATCAAGGAATGTACAAATTTGCCAAAAATAGAAATTAAGGTTTCTATTTATGGCAAGTTTTGGCAAAGTGAGAGGTTGACTTTGGGGCTTTCTTTCTCCATGCTCCAAGAACCAAATGGAAGGGATAGGGAGGCCTATGAAAATTTCACATTTCAAGCTTCAAATCCATGCCAAGAACATCCCCATTGGATTAAAATTGAAGGAGTTATGATTGATTAAAGTTGGAGGTTTGTAGGGCATTTTTTACTAGCAAGGCAAGTCATGTGCGAGCCAGCACGCAGTCATTTCATCAAACATCTTGTGTGCATGTTTTGTCCAACTTCCAAGCCAAATTTCTCATTGATGCAAGCTTCAAATGGAAAATTGTTCAACATCAATCTTGTTCATTTCCATCTCCTCTTCAACTTTCATGTTGGACAATTTTTCATTTGATCAATGTATGAGGGGTTATGATGAGTCAAAGTGGGTAACCTCTCACTGATTTTTCCACACGCATGAGAGTTGGTCAAGCCAGGCCAAGCTGACTTGCCACACCAGTTATGAATACTATCTTCATGGCCATTTTTTAGTGTCTTAAAGGTTTCATTTGCATTTGATTTCCACATCAACTTTGGTCTCCTTCCTTTACTCTTTCCAAAGAACCAAGAATCATGTCATTTCATCCATTGATCATCAAGATGTACTTGCCAAAAGTTCCCATCATGCTAACTGATTTTCTTACATGCTAAGTAAACCAAACTAAAACAAGCCTTGTTCTTTCTTCATTCTCATGCGCATGCCATACAAACTCAGCCATGACATATCCAAAACATTGCCATAATTAACCAAACACACACCTTACATATATTACATGATGATACACACCCATTCCTCATATGTTCAAACATAAAATGAATAAGGAAGCTTGTGAAGCAAGCTCTGCAAGCTCAGAACAACATCACCACCACTCATTTCATGCTAACCCTCACCATAACTCCATGTTCCTTCCATACCTGAACCATAACCCGTGCTCACTCTCATTTCACTTCATTTTCATTTCTCACTACACATTCTCTTTTCTCACTTCACCCTCAGTTAACTCAACCTGAGTTCTAACTGTAAACTCCTCTAGTTAAGATCTAACCAAGGATATAAAAGTACTCCTAACAGAAATCATAAGAAACTTTGGATCATTCTTCACATTTCATCAACATTTTTCAATCTCTCTCTCTGAAGTTTCTCTCTCTCGAATCCTCATCCATTCAAGAATTCTTTGCACTCTCTCCTCTATTCATCAACAAGAATCAAGGAACTGAAGAGGTAGATCGTATAACATCATCCTCTACTTCAACTCCACTGTTTCTTCTTCAGGATTTTTGAGTAGATAGCATTGTTTATAGCCTTTATTTGGCCAAAAGCAAGTTTCAATCAGCAAGGAATCTCACCTCTGGTCTTCTCTTGCTCAAAGCTCCTTCTACAATAGGTTTTGTTTCAATATTTTTCTCACCATTTCTACTGATTTAAGCTTGTTTTTGCGTGATTGAAGCTCAATAGGAGCAATGTGATATCCGGCTAGTTGATAGGCACTCTAAGTGCTTAGTTTGTTTTTTTAGGGCTCAACTGTTTGTCTTCGATTTGGATTATTCATGACTGATTTGTGAAAACAAATGCCATATTTGGAATCCTCATAGAATTTTGAGTGAAATAATGTGCTCATGTGTATTTTCTGGGTGTGGAAACCACCGTCCACGGCGGAGATGTCACCGGAGAAGGTGACCGGAATAACCAGTCCGGTCGTCCCCCCCTGAACCCTAGGGCCTGCATGATTTAATCTCAGCCTCTCATGTTTGCTTGATCGAACGCACCACATGCTGCCAACGCATTAATGAGTACGCTCCCAGTCACGTGCCTCATTTGGAACTTCAGTTGGATTGTGTGTGGTAGCCTCATCATTGTTATCATGTGCGCGTGTTTTGATCCACTAGATTTGTGTACTTTTCTTGATCATCACACTTGACTTCATCCAATGGCTCAGGATGAGTCAAAGAATTTGACTAACATCCATGTGATGCACCCTATCTGACTTACGTATTTTGGACTGGGCTGAAATGCTATTCTCACCCCCTTGTTTTGAGCCCAAGCGCTCTTTAACTGCGTTTTTACTAATGGTGCACCTCCCTGCATTATTTTCTTGTTTTTTATTTCTTTTTCACATACATGTTTGGTTTTTAATTTTAAAATTGTTTCTAAGCATGATAAAATTCTAGAAAAATTCAGGAGACATTTAAACATATTTAAATAATTTTTGATCATTTTATTTTCTGATTTTATGACATTTCACCATATTTTCATGAATTTTCTTGCATTTTCTTTTGTTTGTGCATTTCATCATGACATATGCTACATATTGATTTTATTTGACATAGTTGTGCATTGTTTTTTTGCATAATAATTGGTATGCACCTTTATGATATTATGAGGCATGTTATAGATTTTATGTGAATTTTCTAAGTCATTTCTTGATGACTTTTGTGTGATGTTTTTGAGCCATTTGTGTGCATGCTTTGTATGATATTGTGAGACCTCTTTGAGCATATTCCTCAATGATTTTTGGACCACTTTCTTGTGACATGTTTACCCACTGGTTTCACTTCAGATAACTTTAATCTCACAATTTTTTTGAGCCTTTAAATTCCATTTTGATCCATTCAAATGCATGTGTGTTTGTATAGGTATTAGATGATTTGTGCTTAGGTTTTGATTTGTGTTATGTGCCAAATTTCTTTGACTATTTGTTGAGGTCTTTAATTCATGTTGTATGAATATTACAGGTCATTTTTACCATGTCATAAGTCATCCAAAGTTCATTCTTATATGATGTTAGTGAACATGTTCTAAAGTGAAGTATCTTGTGTAATTGTGTTTTCTTCTCTAATCTTCTTTGAATACATGTTTGGTTCAATACATGAGTGATCCCAAATCATTCCTTGATCATGATTCACTTCTGTTTCCAACCATTTTCAATCATATTCCATGACCTATAATTTCATGTTACATGTTTCTAAAGTTCACAAACTTTTGCATACTTTGCTTGAACTTGTTTGGCCTAACTTGAACTTGTTTGCTCTTCATCTTCTAAGTGCTTCAACATGACAAATTGTATGAATGTTGTGCTTACTTTCTTGACCTCTAAATGTCATTCCAAATGTCCTAAACTACTGACTTGCATTCATTTTGTTTGGTTATTCAATTTGCATATTCATTTCTTACTTGCATGTCTTGCATGATGCATTGTTGGAACTTTAATGACGTTTGCTCCCATCCTTTGCTTGCTTGATCAATGCTTACTTTTGTGAATCATATGCCATTTGAATAACATCTTCACTCATTCTTAAATGTCATTTACTTTTGACTTTGATGTTTACATACACATTTATTCATGTTTACTTTCCAATTATATACATCTTGTGTAGTTAAGGTTCAACTCACATTTGCATGATTGTTTGGTGTATAGTTTGACTTTGTTTGATATCATGTGACATGTTTACATTAGTATGGTACCTTAGCATATACCTATTGACTTGGCATGTCCCTTAACCATTAGGACCCTTCCCTTTTGGTTTGAACTTCATTTTCTTAGTAACTTGTCTTCTTGAATCAAATAGTTTTGTTTAGTTTAAGTTTCTTGTGCTAGTTTTCAATACTTGTGTTAATAATGCACTAATCTTTTGTGTAGGGGCAGAGGTAAGTCACTTGAGTAAGTGGATGTTAATCCATACTCATCTCTTCTCTCATCTCTCATCTCTTTTACTTATCATTCTCTTTTGTGAATAGCATGATATAATGCTTGATTGTGTAGAACTTTCTCACATCCCTTAGGGATCCCAGCTCATCCTTAATTTTTGACTAAGGTGAGGTAGGATAAGCATTAGGTAGTGCTATCCCTCTCTTTTCTTTAGTCTTAGGTGGTCCTTATACCTCACACAACCATAGGATCTCCATGCATGATAACTTTAGGATTATTAGTCCCCCTCTTAGACTTTGTCCTTTCTTCCTTTTGAGTCTCTCTTTCTCATCTCAAAACAAAAAGCAAAAACACCTAATAAAGGATTAACATATACTGCACATGAGCCTTGCATGTGGTAAATAAGATAGTAGAGGATCTTCTTTCACTTTCTTAGAGTGTTTAGCATACGTCCCGTCTTGGGTCGATATTCGAGGCATTCGATCCTATGTCATAGACTTTAATGCAATATGTGTCATACACACATCATAATCAAAACACTTCTTATTAAAAGACAAAAACAAGCAATTCTCTTCTCATCTTCCTCACTCCATTCTTAAGGATTCGTCACGTCCGTTCTACCGCAAACAGGTAAATGCCTAAGACTCCGCACAACGAGCTGCGACACCTAAACTGCTAGAACGTGAACCTTGGCGACTCCACTTAAAAAAAACAAACAAAATAATCCATCCCTAGTGAGGGGAACTACGTCGCTCTGATTCTCGTGTGCGAGCAGGATACGTAGGCAGGAGATCGTGCGAGATCTCTCCGCACACCATCCTTCTCTTTTCCCCCCAAACCGTAGTCCGAACTACGTTGACTCTGACTTTCCCATTGCACGAGGGAATACGTAGGCCTAGGACTCCGAGGAGGTCCTACCGAGTCTCTTCTTTTCCTTTTCTTCCCCGTTTCTTTGTTCTGTTCCCTTTCCTTTCCAGTAGCAGCGGAGCTCCAGATGACGACACCCTTTGATCGAGACAACCAGCGTGGATCCCATCGAGTACGATGGACGCGTGGGGGTACTAATACCTTCCTCTCGCGTAACCGACTCCCTTACCCATTTCTCTTGGTCGCGATGACCATGATTTTTCCTTCCCTCAGGTTTACGCAGTGTTTCCTTTCCCTCTCTTGGAATAAATACACATTGCTGGCGACTCTGTTTCCGCGCCACTTTCGCGTTTGTACTTGGATGAAAATCCTGGGAGCGACACATATTCTAGACAAGTATCTTTCTAGGAAACTTTCCAGATAAAAATAGATGTTTCTAGTAAAGTTGGAACACACCTGCTGCACTCCAATACTCTTAGGTCAGAAATAAACTGAACCAAGAGAATTGTCTTCATCTTAACTTCCAACAACACTACATTCTAGTCAAGCTTCCTGCCACAAAACTTCCTAGTCTGAATACATGCCTTGTAATAAAGACCGATCCTACCATACACACGTGTATGGTACCAAGATCATCAGCTACAACTCCTTTGCTTCAGAGATTCACTCCTTGAATCAACAGGCTTCTGCACATACTCCATTGTCAAGATGTTTCAACATCTGATAGAACATCAGTTCCTTATCTTGACTGTACCCATTCTCCAAAGAATAGATCCTTGAGCAGATGCAACAAGAGATGTTGTACTTTCTAATGTACCAACTTGTCACCAGTGATCTTGTACTCCAACATACAAGGATAATCAATTAAATATTTTTAAATTCCATAAATAACAATTGATCTTAAATCCTTGTCCTCAAAACCATACATCCTGTAGGATATACGATCTACCAGATATTAACACAACTGTGTCAACATCTTACTAGTCAAACAACACGTTGAGACATAAAGTCTACCACCCTTGACTCAACCTGCCTATGACTTTCCTTTGCTAATAGAATCTTTGTAAATCATGACTGGTGAAAATAAATCACCTCCCATTATCTCCAAGTTGAATACCATTCATCAGCAGTAGAGATCTTCAGAAATTTATCTTCAACTTGAGAACAAATTATCCTTCTGAAAGAGATTTTCAACCACGACTAGAGATGCCTATATGAGTGGACTTGAGTGAAAACTCAAGTATCTTTGGCAACTTTGTCGAACATAACATTTACCAAATTCACAGATCATGAATTTGATAAACACGATCTCAACTCACCTTCTCTTCAAACTGACTTGAAGATACAAGTTGGAACCAAACCTCTAAGTATCAAGTCAACATGACAGAATCAACCAACAACTCTCTCCCTTCAATTGCTCCTGACATTGGAATGACTGAGCTTTCACTGATTCTGATATCTTCAAGAAAAGAAGCCAACAATCAAGATCTTCCACCATCTTTCTTCTGTCACAACTCCAGAATCCCATAAATACCAAAGTTTTTCCATCAGAAACATATGCAGAGAAAACACCAAGGAACATCTTCAACATGCCCTACTAAGACGTCAGAACATCTTATAAGACACCACACAAGAGAACTAGCCACACAAGAACAACCACCAGTAGTTGTTACCTTCGATTCAGAACATCCATCCCATCCATTAATACCCTTGAGTATGTCCGAGTGAATGATCTGCTCTCCAAAACTCCTCCTTATTTAAAGCGCCAAAAAGTATCTCCTAAGATCTCATCCAGAAACAGACAAGAAACCGGGCTCTGATACCAATTGAAATTCTGGCATAGCAGATAATAGATGTCCTAACACATGTCAAGACATTGTTCTCTGCACAACTTTAAAACAAGAGCAGAACACACAAACTGATATTCAGAATATCAACAACAACAGCAAGACAGATGTTACGACATCTATTACAACATGTTAATCAAAACTGAACTGTAAATTGCATAATGATAAACAACACATAATATGATAACCCAGTTCGGTGCAAATCACCTACATATGGGGGCATACCAAGCCAGGAAGAAGAATCCACTATCAGTAGTATAGTTTTATGTAAACAACCGCTGGTTTACAGCAAATAACCTCTGGTTTACCTATCACTATCCAATAGAGACTTTATCTTTAGAAGTCACATCTAATTGATAAGAGAAACCCATCTCACTCCCTAAATCAAAACTTGTGATTATCTAACAGTCATAGTCACAATAAATGTATCATTCTACTTAAAAGACACCCCTTTCAATACAAAGTTTAGTCAAGCATTCTTGACTAACAAGCTAACTTGGATTTGCTTAAAAGCTTCATCCAGGAACAATACACGATTCATTACCTACGGGTTTCTGAATTTGTACAAGTATCTATGTCTTCCACAATGTATCAAATCGATACAGAGGGAGAATTACAAGAAAGCCTACGACTCTCAAAACGCTAAACCCTACTTTACAAAAGTTTACAAAATAGGATTCCTAAGTCGATGTCATCCTCTCTCTCTTTTTTGGCCTAGGACTAGGTTTTCTTTTATAGCCTTCTGCTTCTTTAGGCTTCAAATCTTCTATTGGCTGATTCCTTGATCCACTGCTGCGATCACTCCTTGAATCTTGCACCAAATTTAAAACCTGCTATATTTGTCGAATCCAGATGTTAGAACGTTGTATTCGACATCTTTGTCTGTAGCATTCTTCATTCAGTTTTAACCAAAATTTAGTCAAACCTCGGGAGCTTTCAAAAACCTTAATCCAATGAACCTCAATTGATGAAAGTCCACAAGCTCAACCATGAATAAGAAACCCTAATTCTCCGGAATGAAGAAATGACTTGAGTTGTTGAAGAACCAAACCCTATTCCATAGCCTTCTCAATTAAATCAATGATGAAACCCTAAGTTCCTGATACTTTTGAAAAACCTTGAAGCAGATGACAATGTATCTTGATAAATCTTGACAAAGATACTTATGATGGTGAGAATTCAACCTCTTGCTTTAGCTTGAGTGCAAGAACCAAATGGATCACCTCTGAATAGGGAAAACCAAAATCACAAGAAAGTACTTTGATCCCATGTCTTAGGAGCCCATGCAAATGAATGATTGTGATGTCTGTTGAAGCGGTAAAGAGGCAAGCAACAAAAAGATTTGGAAGTATTTTTCTGGAAATTTATCGTGTCCACAGAGATCGGTGATATTGAACTTCCGTTCGACAATTTAAATGTTAAAGAGTTTGGGTTTAAAATTGGTTAAAGAAATAGCAGAAAAGTAAATATAAACATAAAAAGAATTCATTCTTCAGAGAGAAGAAACTTATCTGGCATGCATATAATCCACTCATCACAAACTTAAACCTATCGACCAGTTATACTCAACCTACAATACTCCTCAATATCATCTAGCATTGCTCACAACAGTGTCCATCTCTGATACACTGAGCTGAGAGAACAACCCTGTTACCCTCGTCGACATTTTCGCACCCGACTCGAGATACAGAGGCATTAAGCTTCGACACCCATAAATATTGTTAGCTCTAAATCTATCTCTAGCATCCAGAAACTAACAGATAATCATCCCTAATCAAAGTTTGCGATGTTTATCTCTAACACAACCCAAACCCTAAGCATAAAGAAAAAATCAAGGATAGTCACCAATAAAGATTTGTAAACCAAATTAAATATAACGCCTTGGGCGACAAATATACATGAGTTCAAAGTAAATACATATACAACAACCCAACAAAGAAGAAAAACACAAAGAAGAAGAGAAATAAACCAAACATCTCGCGGTTTGTCAGCGCCGATAGATGAGAAATCCACCCCGGATCATCCGTGTGCAAGCTTCAATGTTGTTTTCTAAGCTAATCCTACTGAAAAACGATGTTTGATGGAGTGGGAGCAAAAAATACCCAAACCATACCCTAAAAAATGCTGAAAAGTGACTTAAATAGGGGCTGAAAAGACGCGAACCGCGCTAAGCGCGCTATGAGGGCGCTTAGCGCCATCATCAAAATCACACGTCTTATTTTCTTCATAACTTTCAAACTGTAACTCTGATTGACGCGCCGTCAGAAGCGTTGGAAAGCTTATTCAATGCTCTATACAACAATGACAAAATATCCTTGCTTAATTACCCACAAAAATGAGATAAAATGAAATTAGAAAGAATTAAATTTTATTACAACCGCGCTAAGCGCGCTCAGATCGCGCTAAGCGCGATCTCACCTAATATACACTTAAACCGCATTAAAGCGCGCTAAGTGCGGTCAAGGAATCTTAACTACTGCCTCTCTATCAAAAATGCGCTAAGCCCGCGCCAGAAAGCTCGCTTAGCGTGAGTTACCAACATGAACTTCTCGAAAATCAACTTTTAGGCCTTCTTTCCTTCACCAATTGTTCCTATCATCAAATATAAGCAAGAAGACCTGTCAAAGAACATCAAAATGATCAATATTCACAATATTTACAATAAAATCAGAAACTTGCATATTTACACTAATACTAATAGATTTACTACTAAAATATCAAGGAAACCATTGAAATGGGCCACAAAATACTATCTAAAATATGCACAATTTGGCACTTAACAATGTCATGACCTAATGGAAATGCATATGAAAGTGAAGCAAAAACCAGTTAAGGTTAGCAACAAGAGGACAAATTTTGAGGTGCAACAGCCATCAATTCCAATACAACAATCCTCTCACGTTATAAAAAAATAGAAATAGCATATTTATCTTTTTCTATTCCAACAATACAAAAAAGAAGGGATTTAATTCATTCTAATTAATTAAGCTTAATTAATCTAGTTTTCTTTTCGTTTTTTAGATAAAAAAATATTTTAAAAATAATATAAAAAAATTATACCTTATTTATTTAGCTATTTTATTATTATAAGATAAAATATAAAAAAATACACAACAATAAAATTTTATCGTATGATCAATTGTTAGATTAGAGTCTTAGGATAGAGTTAAGGTCAATTGAGATAATTAAACATAATTAGCTTATCTTCCTTTTATAATTGAAATAATAAAGAATACAAATAAATGCAATTAGGAAATTAAGGTTAATCTATGGGATAAATTTTAGGAATAATCAAGGGATAATTTAAACAATAATATGGGATAGGTTCTTGGGGATACATTTCTAGGGTTTTATAGGGTATAATATTAGGGATAAGGGATAAAATATAGGGTTTTATAATTAAATATCAAGGGATAATACTTAGAGATAAATATTAGGCGTAAATATTAGGGATAAATATTAGGGATAATCAAAGGGTAATCAAAGGGATAACATGAGATAAATTTTGGGGATAAGCTTATAGGATTTTAAGGGATATAAAATCAAGATAAGGGATTAAGGGATAAAACACGAGATTATATAATTATATTTTAAAATAATTTAATATATTATCATTATCAACTTATTTTCTATACTCAAATTAATGTGATATTTTTTCAATTAAATAAATGGGATAAAATCGACTTCACTCACCTAAATTATAAGTCCTTTGCCCTTGTGCATTGAGGCATTTTTTTCAAAAGTCGAATATTCCTCCGCCCCGATGCGTGAGAATATTTCTAGGGATAAAAACAACCAACCAACCACATTTTCGAGAAAAAGTACAATGCTCCGATCTTTGATCTAACACGAGGGTATGCAGGCATAGAGTTGTAAACTCTAGCGAGTACAATAATAAATTTTTTGGGGGCTCCTCTTTTGTATATAAAAATAATTATTGTTAATAAATAAATAATAAATAATTGGTAATAATAAGAAAACACATCCTAAGAACACACTAACCCTAGATTTGGAGGAGGATCCCATTGAGTACAATGGAGGTGAGGGTGCATAGTACCTTCCTCTCACTTAACCGACTCCCGAACCTAGTATCTCACCCTTAGTTATTAGACTTTATCATTGTTTTCCTGTTCCTTAGGAATGAATAAAAGATGATGGTGACACTGTCATTTTGCCAGCCGCAATAGCTGCATTATGCAAAACAACATGGAGTTTGTTCAAGATGTTTTTGGTGCAGAAGGGACACATGTGGAACACAAAGTTCCAACATGTGTGCTGCAACATCTAGTCTCTAGCAACAGACAGATGGTATTGTAATTTTGGTTCAGAATTATTCTATCCAAGATTCACTCTATAAAAAAGATCTACAATCCATGGAGAATAGTTATTTTGGATGTACTGGTGCAACATGTGGAACACGATTTTTTAACATGTGTGTAGTTCAACATCTGGCCCCGCTCAGCGGACCTTGATGGATGTTGTTTGGTGCAAAATTTGTGATTGAATCTCAAACTTAATTGTTGCAGATTATGTGGCAATGTTTGTGTGATTAGTTTGACACTTGTTGAATATCAAATCAGATTTAAAGGGAGATTTAAATTTGAATTTGAAATATAAGAAATGATATATTTTGTTGGAGATCTTTATGGATCAAATCAAATCCAACTAATTTAGCTATTATTCTGAATGAATTAAATGCATATATCGAAGGAGCAAAAGCCCAGAAGACATTGCTATATAAGATGACTCAATTCTCATGTTTTAACAAGAGTTTTGTGCACAAAAATAAGTTCTTAGTGCATAGGGTTTGTGAGTCTTTTGTTTCTTCTATTCCATACTAATTCCCTACCGTATCTCGAAAAATCAGAGCGACCTCGCGAAGCTCAATCTCACGCCTGCGGGATGAACTTAACAGAGTCGCCACCGATCTTTATTTATTCCCATAGAGGGAAAGGGAAAATATCAAATAAAAACCCTAAAAGAAAAGACAAGGATATGGTCATCACAACCAATATCTAAGTTTGGGAGTTAGTTACGCATGGGGAAGGTATTAACACCCCCTCACGTCCGTTGTACTCAACGGGAACCATTTAGTTAGGATTGAATGAATGTTAGCTTAAGGTTTGTTTCTAATCTTTCTACTCATGGAGTGGAAAAAGAGATAAGAAATATTTATTATTAAGAGAGAGAGAATCCTAAAGAGACTTTTATTATTAGGCTGCTCGCCAAGACTTCGCAGTCTTGTACCTACGTATCCTTACAAGGATGGAATCAGAGAAATCGTAGTTTGGTTCAAAGTTTGTTGGTTAATTTTAGCGAAAGCTAAATTATAATAATCAACATAAGAACTTTGTTTTGTCCAAAACAAATGAGGAGTGGTAATTTTCACCATATTGAATGGATTTACAAATCTCATTCATGCCACTTATCTCAACTCAATGGTTGTAGGCAAAACATTGCCCTAGTGTTTATTAAGACAACAACTTTCATTTGAAAAGAATCTTTGATCTTATTAGATGTCTTGAAGTTTTATTTAAGAAAATACACTTGATGACAATCAAGGTTTGTACATGACTATGAGATTTTAGTCTCTTGATGATAATCAAGGTTTGTCCATAAAATGGAGATTTGAGATAGTTTGGTTGTATTTTAAGAATGATGAACATTTGATGATGACCAAATGTTCAAGAGTTTGTTCTCGAGTGTCAAACTCTAATAGACTCTTTCATTCAAGATTGATTAAGAAAGTTGTTTGTAGACCATGAACATTAATAGTGATCAATGGTTCAAAGAGTTGTGTTAAAGTGCTAGACCCTAACACCTCTTGGCCCAAGTTATTTATTAAGTTTTTTTAGGATGAGAGAGTAAAATTATTGGCTACCTCAATGTGCAAGACTTGAGACCAGTCTTTAAAAGGTTTTGCTAGAATGCTAGATTCCAACAATCCTTTTCTTTCAAGTTTATTTTAGAAGAGTGATTATGTACCTTGACATATTTTAGCTTTCTTTAATGAAAGAAGAAGTTTTGAGATGGCACTTGACAAAGGGCCAAAGTTGAAGAGGACACTTGACAAAGGGCCAAAGGTTTATTAGGACACTTGATATAGAGTCAAAGGTTTGTTAAGGCTCTTGATGAAGGACCAAGGATTTTCTTATGAGTGGTTCAAATTTGTAGGGTTACGTTTGGATTGAGTTGTTTGAAGTTTGAGATATGGGTTGGGACTTGAAGAAAGTTTCATAATCTTGGTGAATATTAGAGTTTTATGAAAGGTTCATGATCTTGGTGAAGATTAAGGTTGATGGAAAGTTGGAATCTTGATGAAGATTAGGGTTGATGAAAAGTTGGAATCTTGATGAAGATTAGGGTTGATGAAAAGCTAGAATCTTGACGAAGATTAGGGTTTGATGAGAGGTTGGTAATCTTGATGAAGATTTGGGTTGGTGAGAAGTTGTAATCTTGATGAAGATTAGGGTTAATTGAGGAATTGGTTATGACAATACCACCTACTCATATATGGTTTATAAATAAAAGAAGTTATAACTTCTACCCTAAAGTTAGGTTAGGGTGGAATGAGGTGACAAAGTCATGGGGGATGTTTATAATAAGGATCAATTTTAAGGTAACAAAGAGCCCATAAGCTAAATAGATGAAACATCATCAAAGGTGACTTGACAAAGTCACAAAGGGAAAGGTATGATAATAATTAACCAAGATGGACAAAGAGTTCACAAGTTATATAGATAAAAACTACATCTAAGGATGACTTGACAAAGTCATGGGGAAACAAACATGTTAAACACATAAGAGATACACACATACATTCACAAGGATGAGACATCATCAAAGTTTAATGGCATATTAACAATCATGGTTCAAGACTTCACACTCATGGTATAGCATGCATTTGGTTCATGTTTATCACAAAGATTCATCTCACAAAGTTTATTTCAACATGGTAAAAAATTTAAACATGGTTCCTAAACAAATTAGAGCAACAAAGCATTTAATCCTCATACATGTCATTCATCACTCCAAGATTTCAATTTAAACCTAAAGTGATAAACTATTCACAAATTCATATCATATATGCATTGAACAAATATCCTAATTTAATCATCAATCTTCATTAATCATTTAATCAAAAGCATTAACAAGTTATAAACAAAACAAAATTATTTACACTTAATTGTATGATTAAGCTAAGTATATTAATTAAATATTTAAAGAATAAATGAAGAAAATAAAAATCAATCAAAGTAATGAAAGTGTTGTTGAATAAATAAAAAATATAATCACAAATATTTTGAATAAAAAAATGAAAGTTTTATGGGTTTTATTGATAAAAATAAAATAAACAAATAAAATAATCCTTGAATTTTTTAAAATTCCTTATCAAAATAAAATAAATATAGAAATAAAGTGTGAAAATAATATTTGGGTTTTAATAAAATAAATATATAAAATAAATAAATTATTTAGTTTTTATTTAAAAGAAAATAAATTGGTTAAATGAAAAATAAAATAAAAAAGAAAATAAATAATAAGGAAAATAAAAAGAGAGAAATGAGAGAAGGAGAGAAAAGGGATAAGAAGTAAAAAAATGATGGTGTTGGGGCTCGAACCTAGGCCCTCCCCCTTGCAAAGGAAACACACCACCAACTGAGTTGCGCGCTCATTGTGTAACAAAACTAAACCTAAAAAATAATATATGAAAACTGGACTTTAAAAATCAAAAAACGCGTGCAATCACCATAGTCATCTTCAACCTTGAGTTCAAAGGTTTTCAAAAATGCAAAATCCTTATTTCTCAACCAAATCAAACAATCCAATATACCAATTCTATCAGAATTTCATTAGGAACTCAACCATGCCATTCAATTTCATTTATTTTAATAATAGCTCAAGAAATCAATGTAAAACCAGAAGAACCCTAATTTTTCTAACCAAAATTAAATTCCATACAAGCATGATCAATGAACACAAGCATAGGGATTTCAATCCTCACATTATGACAAGTATGTTGGTAACAAGAATGAATCAAAATGATGCGTCTATCATAGAGTTCCAGAAATGAAAACTTACCTCAAAGTGGTGAAATTGTGCTTTTCTTTAAAGCCCTCCCAGAAGCAATGTGATGATCCCTACAACCTCCTTAGACCTCAAGAAGTGTGTTGGTGTACTTAGCTTACCTTGAAACCTTCAGGAGGTCTATATCCAAATCAACTTGCAAAGTGGATAAAGTGAGGTAGTGATATGATGATTTTATTGTTACAGAAGTGTTATAAGAATTTGAAACACTTCTATGAAGTTTATGTGAGGTGTTTGCGGTGTTTGAATGGAGTTTAGTTGGAGGAAATTGAAGATCACAAGGTTTGGTTTTCTTGACAAACTTGAAAATGTGAGAATTGGTGTAATGGTGATTTTGTGTTTCTTGAGATTTTGGTGTGTGTTTGTAGATGAAACATGACCTCTATTTATAGTGTGAATCATCTGAATCATGAGCTTTGGACAATAGCATTGTTTGATGAAATTTGGAGGAAAACCAAAAAGATGGTTAAAAGTACAAAAGGTGGATTTTTCTATTTGGTGGCTCATAGTTGACTTTGCAAGTGTGATCTGAGTTTATACAAACTCCATCTAATGTTAGGATCATGTTCTTGCCTTTGCCAACAAGTCAACATGATTAAAGTGCTTAATCATGTATTAGCCTAAATCATCTCAAGTTAACATGTTGGATCAAAGCTTTATGCCATGAATGAATATCCAAACTTGATGAATTTTCCACCTACTTGAAGATTTCATGACAATGAACAAGTTCCAAGTTAATCACATATTGAAAAGAAGCCTAAAAAGTGGCCAAAAGATCCCTCTAAATCGTGCACAACCAACTTGATACAATTCTGTCTTGGAAAATCATCATGGACATGGTTACTTCTTAATTTTGTAACTTCATGCCCAAGAAAAAGAAATTCATACTCTTGGTACCATTGGAAAGAAGACATCATATAATACAACTTTAATGTTGATCACTTGAAGAAAATCAATTTGGATCATTGAGAAAACTGGCTAGACCCAACTCACTGAGTTAGGGTTTAACTCAGTTAGTTATTAGTTGACTCGGTTAGGGAATCCCAATGCAACTCAAAGATCACTTGGTCCAAAATGAGTGAAAATGAGGGTACATGATGAACATTATTGATGATGAGGTAGTGGAACAAATATAGCTGATCTTTCTGGTGTAATCACATGTCTAGAACCTTTTACAAGATGATAGAATATAGTATGCCACAAGAGTGGGATAGAAGTTGCTGCAGTGTCAAAAACCTACTAAAAAATGGCAAAAACAGCAGGTGTAACCGGTTACAGGAATCCTGGTAACCGGTTACCAGTGCCAAAATGAACCTTCTTTGGGTTACGACAGCTGCCCCTATTTAATCCTCTTGGACCTAAATGTTCAAATTGTGACAACGTTTCGAGTATTCAAGGTGGAAGGGGATTAAATATAAGAGTAGCTTGAAAATTTGGCCGTTGATGATGAAAATTTATTGAAAGTGAGTAGGTTTTGAGAATTTGATAATGTGGGGATATGGTTAAGATGCTTTTGTGTGAGTTCATCTGTTGGGGATTGATTGAATATCTGCTGGGAGATGCATCGGTCACGAGGGATGCTTGATGCGCATGACAAATGTGATGCATGCTTAATCTTACATGATGCATGAGATTATACTATGTAGCAGTGCAGGTTATGGTACAGTGTTGCGGGTAGGCAAGAATATAACAAAAATAGACTTCGACTCGACACCATTGGCTGAGGAGAAAGTAACATGGAGGATCTTTGAATCACCATCACTGCTGGGGATGTCGGCTCAGACCTACCTGGGGCTTGTGAGAACATGATTCTGCTGGGGAATGAGGATGATCCTTGCCCTACTGGGGAAGGAGTAGACAAATAACCTACCGGATAGCAATGGTGATGCTCTACACGTATCAAGCTTTCAATGGGGACAACTGATCACCATCTTAGTGATTTCCGATAAATCATGCAATGTATAATGCTTTTTGTGTTGATTTAGCTTTTTGTTATTCTTGATGCTTTATAGTATTATGTGGTCACAAATACTCGTTTATTTTGCAAACAAAATAGTAAAAGAGATAACTGAGAAATCAATTGATGAATTTTATTGAATATGAAAATTTTGTACATAAGGTGTGTACAAGGATGCAAAAATTATTGATGAGAAAATTTGCAAAAATTGAAAAATAAAAGCAAATGGCAATGGGAAATTTGTATTTTGCATTGATTACAACATTGGCTACCATCCTCTGTAAGATTCGGGTTCTAACACCTTCCTTCCGTTCACAACAATTGGATCGCTCCTTTACCATCTGAGATCTAGCTGTGGTGAAGATAGGCTCAAGCATTTGCAGTCAAATGCCTTTATCCCTAATTTTTACCTGGACATTTTTCTTTTTTTTTGTCCACCAGGATACCCTTTTTTGCCTAAGTCGTCCTTTCGGGTTTTCAACTTAGCGGGCTTATATATATATTTTTTGTTTTATCCCTAACTTTTGGATGGACATTTCATTTTTGGTCCATCGGGATACCCATTTTTGCCTAGATTGTCCTTGCGGATATCAATCTAGTAGGCACTTAATTCGTCATTTCTTTTTCAGGCATAATATTTTTTGACTGCGTCGGAGTTCACGGGTAGTGGCAATTCCTCCCCATCCATGGTGGTGAGAATCAGGGCTTCTCCTGAGAAGGCCTTCTTGACGACAAAGGGTCCTTCGTATTTGGGAGTCCACTTGCCTCGTGGATTCGAGTGTATAAGAGAGTATCTCTTGAGCACGGGTTCGCCTTCTTGGAATGCGCGAGGGAGAACCTTCTTGTCAAAAACTCTTTTGAGGCGTCTCTATTACAATTGACTATGGAAAACGACTGTTGGGCGTTTCTCTTCGATGATATTTAGCTGATTATACCTAGATTGGACCCATTCAGCTTCATCGAGATCAGCTTCCATGATAACTCTAAGTGAAGGGATGTCGACTTCAATTAGTAGGATGACCTCCATACCATACATAAGCGAGTACGAAGTTACCCCATTGTAAGTGCGAACTGAAGTTATGTAGCCTCCATGCAGAGCAAAGGGAAACATCTCATGCCAATCTTTGTAAGTTCTAACCATTTTTTGTACAATCCTCTTGATATTTTTGTTCGCTACTTTGACAACACCATTCATCTTGGGCCGATATGGTGAAGAGTTGTGGTGCTCGATCTTGAATTCATGACACAAATCCTTCATCATTTTATTGTCCAGGTTACTGGCATTGTCAGTGATAATGCTTCTAGGGATACCATAGCGACATATTATTTTTTTCTTGATAAACCTCGGAACCACTTGTCGCGTAACGTTTGCATATGAAGCAACTTCAACCCACTTGGTGATGTAATCGATGGCAACTAGAATGAAGCGAAGACCGTTGGAAGCTTTTGGCTCAATCATTCTAATCATATCAATACCCCACATGGAGAACGGCCAGGGAGATGTCAAAACATTTAATGGAGTTGGTGGCACATGGATCTTGTCACCATAAATTTGGCAATTGTGACATCTTTTGGCGAAGTTGTAACAATCCACTTCCATTGTTGACCACTAATAGCCAGCTCGAAGGATCTTCTTGGCCATGGTAGGCCGTTTGGCATGTACACCTTCACAACCCTCATGTATGGACCTTATGATCGTGTTTGCTTCGTGTCTATCCATGCATATGAGTAAAACAGAATCATAATTCCTTTTATACAACACATCCCCATTCAAGAAGAATTTGGCGCAAAGCTGCTTGAGAGCCTTCTTATCCGTGACGGTTATATGTAACACCCCTTTCTATACCCCCCAAATAATCAAATAAATCATTTAGGCACGTATTGGGAATTTCATCAGAGTATAATTGTAACTACGGCATAAAAAGAGAATGTCACATTATGCATGAAATTAAAACATACAACACCTGCTCAACAAATGATATGCAACAATGGGGTAACTTTCAAACAACAAAGGATCTCAGTCCTTATACCCACATCTCAATATTTAGAATAAAAGCGGAAACCTCTAAAATATAAAATAACAACCACATATATACATCAACATATATATACATCATCCAGTATGAATCACAAGCAACATCATGTTTATATACACAAATTCATCAGCAAGATACATATTCAAATGTATCACAAAAAGATCAAAACGTCCTAGCTACCCGGTGCTACATATCAGAGCCAGACGACCAAAAAGGAAATGAAGCCACGCTTCACAAAAGACCACCAGATACCTAATCTGCAATGCCTCATAGAGCATCATAAAACAGCAGAAGGGTGAGAAATATTATCATAATAACAATGCATATAATTATGTACTACAACATAAACATATAACACATATTCTCACCACAACTCATCCTATATCACAATATAGATATATCATCAAGCATATTCATTATGCATACATTCACCATTATCATCATTCCACATGAACACATACATACTTGTTCATTCAACAATGCATCATTATAAGATACAGTTTATATCATTTCCCATAAACATACATATATCAATGTTTATTCATCAATGCACAAATACAAAGATGATCAATGCAACTCATAGAGACCGACTCTCGACTCTATGCAGATGCATGCAGTACCAACTCATAACCCGAGCTCAATTGAAGAACTCAATGGAAATATCCTCCCTGCTGGGCCTACGATATTTCCCCATCGCTCATACCATCATGGCATCCGATGTTTCTGGATTGTTCACGCAGACACAATCCGATTGCTCAAACCCCACAAGGGCACACAATCATTCTGAAGATTCCCACGGAATCAAGTGTAACTCATCGCAACGATTACACCCATTGACTACGCAATGTTCAGAGGATCCTCAAATGATCATTTGTGTAATCAATCACTCACACCCAACAGGGACGTGATATTACACCCAATTCTCCACGAATCGCGACACATGAATGCATGTCATGATGTTTCTCATACAAAATGACCACCTACACTCATGCAATGCACACATATTTCACAATATAGTCATGCATTCATCACATATAATCCACATACATTCACATCAATTGTATAACAACATACACAATTATCCAAACAATTCAATTTACGGTTTACCGGAAAAGTCGGTTAAAAGTCAGCTAAAAATAATATTTTTCATCACCATCAAATAGAACATATTTTTAGCTTCAGTTTGATATAAAGAACAGCTCAATCGGATAAACGAAGAAAAAGTTATGGACTTTTAAAGAAAACATTTTTCGGAAAACTAGCAGAGTTCAGTCGATTGCACTCCTGATGCAATCGATTGTACAGTCCCAGACTTGCAATTTTTCGCCCTTTTACATATGTGCAATCGATTTGCATCCTGCTGCAATCGATTGCACCTGTTAAAAACCAGAAAAATTAGCTGCTGCCTCCACACAAAACCCTCCGGAAACCCGACCGATTCAATTCTATGATACGAAACAAATACACAGTAATCCTTACCAAATATATATCAACGTTTTAGGACCATAAAACGATAATTCTACGACGTTCGATTTTCACCAAAATCTCACATTCTCAAAACCCAAAAATGTCAAAATCACAATATCAACCGATTTCAACCAAACGAGTTTCTATAATCTCGGGCTAACCTCATACGGCTAATCTACGCAATTTATTTCGAAATTCATCCGTGAAAACATCGATTTCTTTCGATTTCCTACAATTCGACCTAAACGGAAAAATATGGAAAACCAACCAAAACATCCACACAAAACACATACATAATCATACCCAAAGTTAGGATAACAATATTTCGTACCCTTACCCGATTATTCGCGCTTGAAACGGAGATTTCCTCGATTTTCCTCTTTTTCCTCTTCTCTCTTTTTCCTTCTCTTCTCTTTCTCTTCTTCCCATTTTCTTTCTTTTCTTTTCCTTTCTCTCTCTTTTCTCTCTATTTCTCTCATTTTCTCTCTCTCTTCTATTTATAAAAATATCCACCCCCCAAAAAGACCAAAATACCCCTACACTCAAATATCTCGCAAACGCTCTCAAAACGCGATAAAACATAATCACGATGAAAAATAATATATTCTCAAATAAAAGTCAAGAATAAAATAATATAATAATAAAAATAATTAAATCGTCTCGATTAATTAAATAAGACGAAACCGGGGCGTTACAACTCTCCCCCACTTAGACATTTTCGTCCTCGAAAATATACTGAGACGAACAACTCCGGACACGACTCTCGCATCCGACTAACAAACCAACATGCCAACAAAAGGCACACCACAAATAACACAACTGACAAACCACTGTGCTAACAGCAGATACAACAACGGCACGACAACGACGACAAGATGCAAAGCCCATACAATGCACTTGACGACCAACTCACAACTCAAGGAAAACCACGATACCAACACACAGGTTCACTCTAGAACCGAAACACAACAAGATCGTTACCATCACCACAGATAACACTCCCCTAATTCACCAAAAATCACTGTTCACTTTAATATTACCAACCTTACACTCTCCTGTGTTTTCTCATACACCATACACAAGTCTCGGAATTGCTCAAACAATTCTAACTCCCTGACCATCAAAACAGACATGCATAGAAACTTTCGACTTAACTTTTCAGGCACAACAACAGCTTTTCCCCGAAGGATAATCCAAGCCAAATTCATAACTCATCACGAACTCTAACCATCCTTGTTGTCTCATACTCTATTCCTTTAGACCAAACAAGTACTCAATATCCTTGCGATTACCAAACACTTCGAACCTAGAACCATAAAGATAATACCTCCAACTATTCCAACACAATACCACCGCAACCAATTCCAAATCCATAATAATACACATCCTTTTATAAATCCTGAATTGTCGTAAAGCATAAGCCACGACTTTACCCTCTTGCATTACCACGTTGACTAAACTCATCAAAGACACATCACAATACCCCACAACCGGTTTATTAGGATCACACAAAATCAAAGCTGAAACCGTAGACAACTTCTACTCCAGCTCACCAAAACTTACTCACAACGAACATCCAAACAAACGACTCACCCTTTGTAAGTCAACTGAGATACCAGAAGTACGAACTTAACAAAGTCTTCCATAACCTGTAATAACAACCAACTGAGTCCAAAAATTTCTAATCTCCTTAACTAACTTCGGAGCCGCTCATGTAGAACTACATCTACTTCCGATGGATCCATTAACCATACTCTCATCTGAAATAACATTTCCAAGAAACTAACCCTTTTCAACCAAAATTCTCACTCGAATAACTTAGCATAAAACTTCATCTCTTTTCAACACTTGTAATTCAAATCTCAAACACTTTACTCATTCTTCCTCTGAGTTTATAACAAATCCAAATATCCTCAATCGAAACCACTACGAACTTATCCAATTAAATATGGAAGATAGGATTCCTCTACTCCATAAACATTAGAGACACGTTACTAACACCAAATACCATCACTGTACGTTGCAATTCCCAACCAAAATCCAAAAGATATAAATCCTTAAAGCTTTTGCAAAACTTTTCCCTGGGTAACTGGTTACTCACATACAAGCTTAACCGAGTAAATAACAACCTATTCCGAGGATAACAAACCTAACCAGTCACATTAAATCGATCAAAGCCTCAACTCACACAATTCACCACTCTTATCAAACATTCCAAACAATTGTAACCCACTCAAACTCAACCAAACCATTCTAGTCATCTGTTCATGAAAGTGGACACTTATTCCCAATCATTACCTTATTCAACTGTTAGTAATCCATACCCAATTTCTTCTCCTGACCGTCCAATTCCGCAATTCCAACATGTATCAACAACCAACCAAAAAGAATTCTCAAACACAATGTTACATCCACCCACAAGGGTTTCCTCACAATTTCCATTAATGCCTTAAAACTCCAAAGACTCCAAACCCACCAGAACTCTAAGTTTGTTGTCCATAGTCTCAATACCATTATACTTGTTATTCCATTCCATCATCCTTCCTTTTGTTACCAACAATACTGGAGCTCTCTAAGACAACACCTTAATGTTCCATCCAAAAACACATCTGAAAACTATGCCCAACTAACGGCCCATCACTGCGACTTCCTGCCAATTTCCAGAACACTGCCATCACAGACAAAACAAACATCTTATTCCCATATACTAAGAGTTTCCTACTTACTTAGCAGATATAAACCTCAACTATTCACCTTCGTCCAATTAAGTTCAATCTCTACTCTCTGTGAAGCAGTCCTTAAATAAAACCCAATCATTCTCTCTCAATGACTTCCCAACTGGACTAACATACCAAAACCTCTAATCCATTTCATCTTCCGATATTAGCATCTTCATCGACTCATCAAAACAATCTGTAATAATTCATTTCACACACTATCAAAGCCGGAAAGACCCGCCTATTCCATCCAACATAATTTCCGTCTGCTATCAACAAGAGATTAAGGGTGATCAGTTCCTCAATTTGCCAATAGACAGTCGACAATCATGATGGGGCATAAACCGTCTTTACCAAACTATAATAGCCTTTCTTGCATCCCATACACAAAACTACCTAAGGCACAAATCCTTAGTTGACATAAACTTTACCTCCGCATTTCTTACGGAATCGGGAATAACACTGTCCAAACAACACTTACAATCTTGCAATTCACAACACACTGATCCAGCGCTCCACACCTGAAGCAACATGGAGAAGTACCAGCTTCTCCCCCACTTATCTCATTCTAACTCCTGAAAACAAAGGATTAGAAAACCAGAAAGCACTGACAGTGTTTCACACACATATCACGTACTAAGGGGCAAACAACAACGACAGTATTCAACTGTCACACCAACAGACTCAACAACTGACTCAACACTGGCTCTGATACCACTTAATGTAACACCCCTTTCTATACCCCCCAAATAATCAAATAAATCATTTAGGCACGTATTGGAAATTTCATCAGAGTATAATTGTAACTACGGCATAAAAAGAGAATGTCACATTATGCATGAAATTAAAACATACAACACCTGCTCAACAAATGATATGCAACAGTGGGGTAACTTTCAAACAACAAAGGATCTCAGTCCTTATACCCACATCTCAATATTTAGAATAAAAGCGGAAACCTCTAAAATATTGAATAACAATCACATATATACATCAACATATATATACATCATCCAGTATGAATCACAAGCAACATCATGTTTATATACACAAATTCATCAGCAAGATACATATGCAAATGTATCACAAAAAGATCAAAACGTCCTAGCTACCCGGTGCTACATATCAGAGCCAGACGACCAAAAAGGAAATAAAGCCACGCTTCACAAAAGACCACCAGATACCTAATCTGCAATGCCTCATAGAGCATCATAAAACAGCAGAAGGGTGAGAAATATTATCATAATAACAATGCATATAATTATGTACTACAACATAAACATATAACACATATTCTCACCACAACTCATCCTATATCACAATATAGATATATCATCAAGCATATTCATTATGCATACATTCACCATTATCATCATTCCACATGAACACATACATACTTGTTCATTCAACAATGCATCATTATAAGATACAGTTTATATCATTTCCCATAAACATACATATATCAATGTTTATTCATCAATGCACAAATACAAAGATGATCAATGCAACTCATAGAGACCGACTCTCGACTCTATGCAGATGCATGCGGTACCGACTCATCACCCGAGCTCAATTGAAGAACTCAATGGAAATATCCTCCCTGCCGGGCCTACGATATTTCCCCATCGCTCATACCATCATGGCATCCGATGTTTCTGGATTGTTCACGCAGACACAATCCAATTGCTCAAACCCCACAAGGGCACACAATCATTCTGAAGATTCCCACGGAATCAAGTGTAACTCATCGCAACGATTACACCCATTGACTACGCAATGTTCAGAGGATCCTCAAATGATCATTTGTGTAATCAATCACTCACACCCAACAGGGACGCGATATTACACCCGATTCTCCACGAATCGCGACACATGAATGCATGTCATGATGTTTCTATTACAAAATGACCACCTACACTCATGCAATGCACACATATTTCACAATATAGTCATGCATTCATCACATATAATCCACATACATTCACATCAATTGTATAACAACATACACAATTATCTAAACAATTCAATTTATGGTTTACCAGAAAAGTCGGTTAAAAGTCGGCTAAAAATAATATTTTTCATCACCATTAAATAGAACATATTTTTAGCTTCAGTTTGATATAAAGAACAGCTCAATCGGATAAACGACGAAAAAATTACGGACTTTTAAAGAAAACATTTTTTGGAAAACTAGCAGAGTTCAGTCGATTGCACTCCTAATGCAATCGATTGCATAGTCCCAGACTTGCAATTTTTCGCCCTTTTACATATGTGCAATCGATTTGCATCCTGCTGCAATCGATTGCACCTGTTAAAAACCAGAAAAATTAGCTGCTGCCTCCACACAAAACCCTCTGGAAACCCGACCGATTCAATTCTATGATACGAAACAAATACACAGTAATCCTTACCAAATATATATCAACGTTTTAGGACCATAAAACGATAATTCTACGACGTTCGATTTTCACCAAAATCTCACATTCTCAAAACCCAAAAATGTCAAAATTCACAATATCAACCGATTTCAACCAAACGAGTTTCTATAATCTCGGCCTAACCTCATACGACTAATCTACGCAATTTATTTCGAAATTCATCAGTGAAAACATCGATTTCTATCGATTTCCTACAATTCGACCTAAACGGAAAAATATGGAAAACCAACCAAAACATCCACACAAAACACATACATAATCATACCCAAAGTTAGGATAACAATATTTCGCACCCTTACCCGATTATTCGCGCTTGAAACGGAGATTTCCTCGATTTTCCTCTTTTTCCTCTTCTCTCTTTTTCCTTCTCTTCTCTTTCTCTTCTTCCCATTTTCTTTCTTTTCTTTTCCTTTCTCTCTCTTTTCTCTCTATTTCTCTCATTTTCTCTCTCTCTTCTATTTATAAAAATATCCACCCCCAAAAAGACCAAAATACCCCTACACTCAAATATCTCGCAAACGCTCTCAAAACGCGATAAAACATAATCACGATGAAAAATAATATATTCTCAAATAAAAGTCAAGAATAAAATAATATAATAATAAAAATAATTAAATCGTCTCGATTAATTAAATAAGACGAAACCGGGGAGTTACATTATACCCTCGAGATATTCTTATTTTTCCAAGTACCATTTGATGTCATAGAACCAAGGCTTGTCATAAGACTCGTACTCAATTGCTAGACAATGTGCTGGTTCGTTCAAATGAACAATGCGGATAGCGGGAGCTTCATTCTTCCACTTGACTTTAAACATGGATGCCAGGGTGGCAAGAGCGTCATCTAGTTAATTTTCTTCCCTAGGAATATGATGAAAACTAATTTCATCAAAATAGGGAATCAATTTTGCAATGTGTCTCTGATATGGAACCAGCTTGGTATCCCGAGTCTCAAAATTCCCTCTGACTTGGCCAATTACCAGAGCAAAGTCTCTTTAGACCTCAAGAATCTTAATTCTCATGTCAATGGCCTCTTCGATCCCATAGATATATGCTTCGTATTCTGCCATATTATTAGTGCATTCAAAGCATAATCTGGAAGTGAAGGGAAGGTGAAAACCTTTTGGAGAGATGAGGATAACACCAATTCCACGACCTCGAGCATTGGAGGCACCATCAAACACGTGCGTCCATCGCGCCCCTGGTTTGAATCCTATATCGGGGTCTAGAGTTTCATAATCTCTGATAAACAGAACGTCCTCATCTGGAAAGTCAAATTTCATTGATTGATAACCCTCCGCAAGTTGGTGAGCAAGGTAATCAGACAAAACACTCCCTTTTATAGCTTTCTGGGTAACATGCTGGATGTCGTACTCAGTTAGCAGCATTTGCCACCGAGCAATTCTTCCAGAGACAGTAGGCTTTTAAAATTTATACTTTATCGGATCCATTTTGGATATCAATAAAGTGGTATGGCAAATCAAATACTGTCTTAGGCGTCGAGCGACCCAAACCAGAGCACAGTAAGTCTTCTCCATGAGTGAGTATTTGGTCTCACAATCGGTGAACTTCTTACTAAATTAGTAGATTGCCAGTTCTTTTCTGCCTGTGTCGTCATGTTGACCCAATAAACAACCCATAGATTCATCAAGCACAGTTAGATACAAGATCAAAGGCCTACCAGGAACCGGTGGTATAGGATCGGTGGTTCTTGCAAGTACTTTTTTATTTTGTCAAATGCTTCTTGACAACCATTGTTCCACTCAACTGATTGATTTTTTCTTAGCATTTTGAACACCGGTTCACAGGTAGCCATCAAATGAGAAATGAATCTGGAGATGTAATTAAGTCGGCCCAGAAAGCCTTGGACTTCTTTTTCAGTTTTTGGAGGTGGCATGTCTTGAATTTCTCAAACTTTGTCGAGATGAACTTCAATGCCTTTCGGACTCCAAAGGTGCATTTTGCAGGATTTAACCGCTACTTGAACTTTGGGAGTCTGGCAAACAGCTTCCTCAGATGGTCCAAGTGACTGTCTTCAGTCTTGGACTTGGAAATTATATCGTCCACGTAAACCTCAATCTATTTATGTATCATATCGTGAATGAGAGTTACCATGGCGTATTGGTATGTTGCCCCTGCGTTTTTCAAACCAAATGGCATGACTTTATAGTAGTATATGCCCCAAGGCGTGATAAAAGGTGGTTTCTCCATATCATCTGGAGACATATTTATCTGATTGTACCCTGAGAAACCGTCCATGAATGAAAAGACTGAGAACTGCACAGTGTTATCCACCAAGACATCAATATGAGGAAGAGGGAAATCATCTTTCGGGCTTGCGTTATTGAGATCTCAATAATCCATACACATTCTAACCTTCCCATCCTTTTTAGGAACCGGGACAATGTTAGCAACCCATTGAGGATACTTTGAAGTGGCCAAGAACCTAGCATCAAACTGTTTCTTCACCTCTTCTCTGATCTTGACTGCCATATCGTGTCTAGTCCTTCTGAGCTTCTTTTTGGCAGAAGGACATTCGGGCTTGAGTGATAAGTGATGTTCAACGATGTTGGAGTCTAAACCAGGCATATCTTGATAAGACCAGGCAAATATATTAACATACTTTTGCAATAACTTGACCAACTCGGCGTCTACATGCAGTTGAACCCCAAAATCTGCCCTTGGTTCTCTGACCTTAACTGGCTTATGTTTGCATCCATATGAATTTGATCATGCATTCCATTGGGCTTCTAAGGCATGGGATCACAACATATATCTCGTATTTTAGAGCTTTCTTTATTTCATAGATCTATGTTCTTTGAAGAATTCAGAGCTAAACGTACAGTCATCAAAGTCTTCGAGCATTTATTTTGCTCAACGTATGGTTTGGTTATTGCAGAATTGAGAATAGAGAGCGCAAAGTTCATATGATTTTGTTGCAAACAGACTATCTATCACATTTCGAGCATCATCTAAGGCTCATACTATAGGTTGAGGTTCAGACGCAGAGCCATGTCCAGAACAGGTTGCAACAGGGCAATTTTCTCATTTTTGCCTTGATATAACCGGTTACCCAAAGGCCTGAAACTGGTTACACCCCCTCCAGAAGGCGCCATAATTCAAATTTTCAAGCATGTAACCGGTTACCCGGTTTCATGTAACCGGTTACATCAGGTCATTTTTTTCAGAAACAGCAGAATTTTAGCACTCTAGCAGTTTGTAACTCATTTCTTGCTCAATTCTACACTAGTGGAAGGATCTAGATGATGCAAAATATTAGCTTATTTCCAAAAAATTTCATTTTCCCTCCTTAATTCAAATAATTTCCTCTCCTAATTCCAAACAAAAAATCCAATCCTCATTCAAAACCAATTTCCAAACCTCATTCTCATTCCATACCTAGACCATGTTTAAACCAATTTCTCCCATTCCAAGAGGATCCCCACTCATTTTTTCTAATTTCTCTACACTTGACACTCCAATTCTCTCAAATTCTCTCTCACTTTTTCAATCTCCATTTTCATCTTCATCCCTGTTGCGGTGAGAATCAGATTTCAAGCTATTGATTAACTTGAATCACAAATCTTTAAATATTCACCACCGAGCTTTGATTTATCCAAGGGAAAGGGTAAAGATCGTATAAAAACCATAAATTTGCAATGTAACAACAATGCTAAGAGATTGTGGGGTTCGAGGGTTGGTTATACCTAGGGAAGTTGTTAGCATCCTAAGAATCTATAGTACTCTATAGAAACCTCTTGCTATTATTTGTGTTATTGTTTGCTATTGGTTTGTGTTTGGATTTTATGGGTGAAGATAGGAACCTAAAGGCTTGTTACTAAGTATGCTCGCCAAAACTTCGCAGTCTTGTGCCTACATATCCTTACAAGGATGGGATCAGAGCATTTTGTAGTTTACCTCACTAGGGATGAAAGAACACTTGATTATGATCAAGGTTAAACAGGGAGGTAAGTGTTAGCCTTAGCACTTACTTGACTTAACAAAGTCAAAAGAGTTGTAAGTTCTACCCTAAGTCTAAATTGTAAGATTTAATGACTCTAACAAGGTCAAAGGGGAGATGGGTATTGCTAAGCTACTTATGACATTAAGTCAATGATGTAGTCTTTCCCTTGGATTTGGAAACAAGAGGCAACTAAGGATGGAATCTAACAAGCTAACATCACTTGGGGGGAATAACTTAACAAAGTTAAAGAGTATGAATAGATGGATGAGATGAACAAGTATGATATTCAAACATGACATCAAACAAAGAAAGAAAGAGATTAAATGTAACAACATTTAAGGAAAAGACTTGACAAAGTCATAAAGGAAACAAAATAACAACCAAGTACATTCAAAGTTGAAAGGAGTTTCAAATTAACACGGTGACAACCAAGGCAAGTACATTCAAACAAATATGTTACAACATCTAAAAATAGACGAGGTATAGTTTTAACAAGACTAAAGCATCATGGATGACAAGTTTAAGCACATAATTAAGGCAAGCATGCATTAGGGTTTACTAACACCACTTAATCATGAATATAAGACAAGTACGGACAACACTTAATCATGAATACAATTTAAACATTTCAACATGGATAAGTTATTACAACACTTAAGCATGGTAAGATTCAAGATTCAAGTATGACATGTATATGGAAACAAGGGTCAAGTTAACATGTAAAAGTTATACCAACACTTAAACATGGATGAAGACAAAGTTCAAAGTATAACATGTATAAGTCAAGACATCACTTAACATGGAGAAAGTTCAAAAACGAAGTAAGGAATGTTTAATTCAAATCATTACTTAACATGGTATCATTCAAAGTTCAAAGTAAACATGTATAAGTTAAAACATCACTTAATCATGAGTACAATTTAAGACAAGTAAAGGTGAAATTTTGGTATCAGATATGTGATGTCAAGTGAGATGTCACAACATCAATATCTGTTATATGAATAAGACGATAACAGTAATAGTACAAACAAAACAACAAACAACACAGAGAATTGTTCACCCAGTTCGGTCTAACTACCTACGTCTGGGGGCTACCAAGCCAGGAAGAATATTCAATCAATAGAATTAGTTCAAAGGTCTAAACCCATAGTTTTCCAACCCTATCACCTAATCCCTACCTATGGAATTTCTATCTAAGACTCACTTAGATAGGAGATACCTCTCACTCCCCCTCAATCACACCAGGGATTACAATATAACAATTACAGTATTTAGAAGACCACACTTCAGGGATACACCTTGATCTTGCTTAAAAGCTTTGATCAAGAACAAACACTCGTGCTTAAAAGCTTAGAGTGGACAGCATATAACTCAACTAAGATAGTCCTATTCAAACATCAAAGAGATGAGTGAATGGCTCACAAATAGCACACAAACTCCAAGCCTAATACTTGAACTTTGCACTCAATGATTTCTTCTCTCCACGCTTCAAGTAGGGTTGGCACAGCTTTATATAGAATCAGAATACTTGGGCTTGGGCAGTCACATAAAACAGACTAAAATTCAAATCTATTAGCCCCAAAATAGAAACAAAATATACTCCAAATAAAACTATTGCATCAGACAAAATCTCCTCGAAGAATCACGCCTGCAATCTCTCTAACAATCCTCAAGATACCTCAAATAAAAACGCAGCCCTAACATAACAGTCTGATCCTGATGTTCTGTCAAAAGATGTTAAGACATCATGTTTGACATCAGAACCCAGACCTGCAACACTAAATAACAGACAATCCACAAGCAGAATGACATCTTAAACCAACACATTGTTTTACCAAAATTGCAGCCAATAATAGAACTAACAATCTTCTCCTGTGGCTAATTTTGGCTAAAACAATATCAGCACACATCAGAGATACCAACAGCAGAAACACACCTCACAAATACCTCAAACAACCAAGAAAACCAGCTGCACAACACACAAAACTCTAAACTCCCCCTCAAGCCAAGAAACCAGCAACAAGCAGGAATCCAACAACTTCAAACCAACATCAGAGAACATCCACTCCACTCCCTACAGCATATCAGCAAAGCACAAACTACTACTCTCCCCCTTTTTTAGCCACAATTGCCAAAGAGTTATGAAAGAAGTCAAGTCAGTATCAAGAACTCACCCTCTCTACTAGCTACCAGTCAGACAACTTAGCACTCCCTTGTTAGTCACAGAATGTCAAGACAAGTCATAGAGCATTCAAACAAGATAATGATATAGGAAACAATATCCATGATGTTTAGATAACATAGCAGACACCCAAGGTGCAAAACAACAACTAATAACAAAAAGAAAAACCAAAAGAACCAACAAGGAACAACAGCAACACCATCAACAGAACCAAGTCATTCACCAGTCTCCTCACTGGAGGCACCAGCTTCCTCTTCTCTCTCATCATCAACCTATTCCAAACTTTTGATCAAGGCTTCTAATTTCAGCTTCCTAGCAGTATTTATGCTGATCACTATTTCCAGCTCCTTGCAAGTAGCCTTCAACTCACTGATTAACTCACCTTTGGTGGTATATTTGTTGCCAACAGTTGCAGATGTTGAAACAATATCAGGAACATGTTGTCCTACAAGGAGTTTGGAATTAAGAGACAAAACAGACTCCCTTTTGCAAGCAATATCTGTAGCAGCCAAGATCCCAAGATGTTGATTCACAATAATTCCACAGATTAAGGATGGAAAAGCAATTGGCAACTTCACAGCCATTGTTCCAGCATGTTTGACAGTTTGATCAAAAATATAAGAACCATAATCAAAGTCCTTCTTGGTTCCAACTGCAAAGATAAACTTTCCCAACCCAAGCGAAATTGTAGTCTTATGGTTGGTAGGAACCCAGTTGGCAGCTCCAATCCTATGCAATATAGCATACTTAACACTCAAAAGACCAGCAACCAATTTTCCCTTCAAAGGCCATGCAGTCACTTGATTTGTAGTAATCTTCTTGCAAATATGATTGTCAGTGACTTCCAGCTCACTCTCTGCTTGTTCACTCCTTCCCAGGTACCTGTTAATTACAATAGGAGAAAACTCAATACACCTACCTCTCACATAAACCTTACTAAAATCCATACTCCTGCTATCAGTGATGTCTTCAGGGATGTTCACAATGAACTCCTTGACAAGCATATCATAACATTTTGAAAAACTAGACACAGTCTTCATTAACCCAGCATAACTGATCAATTCCATAATCTCCTTAATCTCAAGAGCATCTCTACCTAGCTCTCTCTCCAGAGAAATTATTCTCAGATAAACATACTTCCATTTACCCACATTGTCAACAGAATGGAATGAAATGTTATCTAATGGAGCATCAGGAACTTTGTCAACAATTTTCTTTACAGCTGCCTTTTTCACAGGAAAGATGTCTGGAACATACTCTTCAACATCACAGTCAGATTCAAAATCAGCCTTTGCCTTTCTTTTCTTGGATGATGTAGACACCTTACTCCAAGATTTTGGAGGACCAACCATAGACTTCCTCTTACTATTGCTAAGAGAACCTGTCATAGCAACAACCTTTTCTTTTCTAGTCTTCATCCTCTTTGCTATCCCAGAATTTACACGGGCAATCAGATCATTATCAGACAGATTATCAACATTCACAATTTCATCATCATTCACAGGTTTCTTTCCCTTCTCAGCAGCAGATGTTTCAACATCTGTTTCAACATTAGTTTCAGCCTCCTTCAACACAGAAGCAGCAAGCTTATGAAGCTTATCATCTTTTTCACTAACAGAAGCACCAATAGGTTCCCTACCATCTGTTGTAACCTCAGAAGACTGAGGAGCAGTGATCTGAGCAAGAGGTTTAGATATTCCAGCAACAACAAAACCTTCATCTAAAACCCTAGAAATAATTTTATCTACACTTTTGTCAACTGAAAATGTTTCTTCCTTGCTTTGATTATCATGAGAAGTAGTTCTGTTGTCTCCAAACAGAATCCCAGTAACAAAGCTTCTAAGTTCACTATCATCATGCTTCCTAACCTTACCAACCTTATTTTCAGAAGAGGTTTTAGAAGGATTACCTTTTGCATGCGATTTTCTGATTCTTTTCGTTTCAGTCGTAGTGTGAGGAATCGTTGATAAAGGAACGACATCAAGAGCACCTTCAGGAGAAATGTCTTCAAAGCGAACCTTCGATTTGGAAGAAGATTTGGACGGTGATGATGTAGATTGTTGAGACATGTTGTTCTTCTTGCAAAGTTTAGATTTGGGGACAAACGAATTTCTGAAGGAGAAGATGAAACGTGAATGGTACAAGTATGACACAGGATGTATGTTGCGTGTGGGAAGAAAAGTTGGAAATGATTGCTTTTGATTACCCATACATGTCATTAATTTCCATTTTAAAAGGCGTAACATGGTTTTCCCTCCTAAATTTTTCACCTGCATAGACTCTTTAGGAGAAGTGAGATGTTGTAACTTTTCACGTGACATCTTGATCTGCTTCCCTATTTTGCAGTCTTCATAACCTCTTCCTTTCTCTAGATGTTCCACCTTTTGATCCCATACTCTGACTTCATCTTCTTCAGTATAACCACATGCTTAAGAGCCTGAATCTAGAGATACCCATAGATAGCAGTTGTCTTTGGACTTAGCACCCTTCATGACAACTTCAGCTTTCTAATTAGTGACAATACATTCAGCTTTGTTAAAGTGAACTTTAAGTCTTTGCTCACATAGTTGACTAATACTGATTAAGTTGGCATTCAGTCCTTTAACCAGTAACACATTCTCTAACCTCAGAGCACCTGCACAATTCAGTCTTCCCACACCCTTGACTTCTCCTTTGACACCGTCACCAAAAGTTACACAGCTGGAATAAGGTTCAACTTCAACCAACACATTCTTCACACTTGTCATGTGTCTAGAGCAACCATTATCAAAATACCACTCCTCTTTGGTAGAGCCTCCTAGAGACATATGAGCTAACAAACAAGTAGTGACAGTCTTTGGAACCCATTGTTTAACAATTAGAGGCCTATTCTGATTCTGTCTAGGTAGAGGATTAGGTTTAGGGTAACCATAGAGTCTGAAGCAGAAAGGTTTTAAGTGGACAAACCTTCCATATTAATGACACCTCCATCTCTGAAATCTACCTCTTGAGTGGTTGGGATGTCTTCTCCCATGATGTTGGGGTTTTCTTCTCCCATGATGGTGTGGCACTTGATGATGCATACACTGTCTAGCTCCTTGAGCCTCCCCATGAGGTTGTGGCACAACCTGATTCGGTACAGGAACATAGCCTTTTCCATAACGTTGTGGCATCTGGTGAGGTACAACCTTCTTAGGTCCAGAAACATGTCCTTTCCCATGATGTTGAGACATCTGATGAGACATGTTCTGTTTAAGTCTAGAAGAACTAACATCTGCAGAGATATTCTTCTCACCATCAAATCCTAGACTAGTCTTATCACCTGCCCCTTTTCCTGCCTGAAGGATTTCATCCAGAGTGTCAGTTCCACTATTCAACATTCGGATGGATTTGGACATTTGATCAAGTTGGGATTTTAACAACAGAACTTCATTCTCAAGCTTAGCTTTATCAGCCTTAAGCTGGATTATAATTTTCTTCTGCTTCTCCCCTTCTTGACAAACCTCTTCACTTTTCAGACACAGTTCTTGATATGAAGCTGCTAGCTCTTCAAAGGTCAATTCATCATCACTAGACTCTCCATCAGAAGCACATATTCCAGTCAATGCCCTAACATGCTTGGCAGTCTCTTCATCATTCTCACTATCAGTATCAGACCAGCGAATAAATAACCCCTTTTTCTGTTTCTTGAGATATGTAGGACATTCTTTTCTGATATGACCATAACCTTCACACTCATGACATTGGATTCCTTTGTCATGATTAGGCTTCTCTTCAGCTGTAGTTCTCTTCATCTGATCAATTGACTTGTTAATGTCAGATGAGATGTTCTTATCATTTGGTCTATATTTCCTGTCCATTCTCTTTAACACCTTATTAAATTGTCTTCCCAGCAGTACAATGGCATTGGATAGCTCCTCTTGTGTCTTAATATCACATTCTTTCTCTTCATCTTCAGTACTAGACACCAGTGCAATGCTTTTGACTTTCTTTTCTGATTAGTCATTTAGCCCCAATTCAAATGTCTGAAGTGAACCAATCAATTCATCTACCATTATTTGGCTGATGTCTTGAGCTTCTTCTATAGCAGTCACCTTCATTTCAAATCTCTTGGGAAGAGATATGAGAATCTTCCTCACCAACTTCTCATCAGACATCCTTTCTCCTAGGGCACTAGAAGCATTTGATAGTTCAAGTATATTCATGTGAAAGTCATGAATGGTCTCATCCTCCTTCATTCTTAGACTTTCAAACTTTGTTGTCAACAGCTGAAGTCTTGACATCTTGACCTTGGAGGTTCCTTCATGAGTAGTTTTCAAAATATCCCAAGCTTCCTTAGCCACTTCACATGTGTTAACCAGCCTGAAGATGTTTTTGTTAATGCCATTAAATATGGCATTCAAGGCTTTAGAATTTCCAAGTGCAAGCTCATCCTCCTCCTTGGTCCACTCTTCTTCAGGTTTCAGCCTTGACCCACCTTCTTTATCCACAATGACAGGTGGTTTCCATTCCTTCAACACAGCCTTCCAAGCCCTGCTATCTAAAGACTTCAAGAAAGTAGCCATACGAGGTTTCCAATAGTCATAATTTGATCCATCCAGAATAGGGGGTCTATTCACAAATCCACCACTCTCCTTGTCCATTGCACCAGAAAGTAACAGCCCAAGATCTCACCCAGATGCAGAGCAGGATAACCTGCTCTGATACCAATTGAAATTTTGGTATCAGATATGTGATGTCAAGTGAGATGTCACAACATCAATATCTGTTATATGAACAAGACGATAACAGTAACAGTACAAACAAAACAATAAACAACACAGAGAATTGTTCACCCAGTTCGGTCTAACTACCTACGTCTAGGGGCTACCAAGCCAGGAAGAATATCCAATCAATAGAATTAGTTCAAAGGTCTAAACCCATAGTTTTCCAACCCTATCACCTAATCCCTACCTATGGAATTTCTATCTAAGATAGGAGATACCTCTCACTCCCCCTTAATCACAGCAGTGATTACAATATAACAATTACAGTATTTAGAAGACCACACTTCAGGGATACACCTTGATCTTGCTTAAAAGCTTTGATCAAGAACAAACACTCGTGCTTAAAAGCTTAGAGTGGACAACATACAACTCAACTAAGACAGTCCTATTCAAACATCTAAGAGATGAGTGAATGGCTCACAAATAGCACACAAACTCAAACCCTAATACTTGAACTCTGCACTCAATGATTTCTTCTCTCCGCGTCTTCAAGTAAGGTTGGCACAACTTTATATAGAATCAGAATACTTGGGCATGGGCAGTCACATAAAATAGACTAAAATTCAAATCTATTCGCCCCAAAATTGAAACAAAATATACTCCAAATAAAACTATTGCATCAGACAAAATCTCCTCCAAGAATCACGCATGCAATCTCTCAAACAATCCTCAAGATACATCAAATAAAAACGCAGACCTAACATAACAGACTGATCCTGATGTTCTGTCAAAAGATGTTAAGATATCATGTTTGAAATCAGAACCCAGACCTGCAACACTAAATAACAGACAATCCACAAGCAGAATGACATCTTGAACCAACACATTGTTTTACCAAAATTGCAGCCAATAATAGAACTAACAAAAGGTAACAACCAAAGCATACTTAAGCAAAGAGGCATGTTCATAACAATAACATGTGGATGAAGATGCAAACATATAAGAGATTTCATGTGAGCATGCATGTACATGACAAGTTAAAGTTCAAACATCACGTGAACTAGTTAAGACATTACTTGAACATTTAAGCATGGATACAAGTTGAACATGTTAAGACAAGTAGGTAACAACCAACCCTGTATATTAGGGTTCAAAACACGGTCTTGAACAAAGAGGAAATGTCTCAAAGGTTCATACATATAAACATGTATTCAAAATCACATTCAAGACAAAATTCAAAGGTTTAAGAACACATAAACAAGGTATGATCAACACAAAGGCATAGATGCACATTAAGGTCATGTAAACATGGAAGAAGGTCACATGTTAAGGACAAAATAGTCAAGCAAAAGCTCATGGTATGAACAAAGTTTCAACATACATTAACATGTAAACATACACTTGAAAATGTGTTAAAAACAAATAAGAACAAGGATGTACAAGTTACAACATCATTTAAGGTTCACACAAGATGTATATAGTTCATACAATTCAAAATGCACAAAGAAAACAAAGGGATCATTCAAAAGAATCCAAGGAAGCCTTACAAAACCCTAAAAATGCCACACACTTTAAGCACTTATAAATGCATAAAAAATAATTGTTTTTGGAATTTTCTTTTCACAACAGAAAGTATACATCAACATGAGAAATTAGCAAAAAGAATGGCTAAAAAAGCCATTAAAATGAAGAAGTTATAACCATTTAAATTTGTGAAGAAAATGGAGAAATTAAGTGGCAAAAATAAGGGAAATGGTCTCTGTGGGTGTTGAACCCACGCCATTCAACATGTAACCCAAAACACTAGCCAACTCAACTAGGGCGCGCGTTGGGAAAACTAATGGAGGCGCAATAATATATATGAAACATACTTGGAAAATCCAGAAAATAAAAAGAATTGGGGCGAGGGGGATTCGAACCCCAGTTCTATAGGTTCAAGGTACAAAGGCGCGCAGGTTTAACCACTGGGGTGGTGATACATCCATTGTATCACCTCCCCAAATTAAAAGAAATACTTAGCAATGCCTATAAATCTGACCTAAGGCGACATGGCTGGCCTTGGTCATCCTCATCATTTTTTGACCATTTGCAAGAAGCATCCTAACTCACTCAATAATTAATGAAATTAGATGATATAAAAACCAAAGTTGTCCAATTTTTCATGAGGAATTCAGTGGTGGTGTTGGTTTTGTCTAAAAATGTCCCTATTTTAAAACACGATAGGGAAACCTAAAATGGTACAAACTTGCAAGTTCTATAGCACAACCTCATGCAGTCATGAATAACAACTAAAAATAGTTCAAACACATCACATACAACCTAAAAATCATGTTTATGGTCAATGCACATCAAAGCATAACATGGTGTCGCAACCGCAAAAAAACAACCGGCGAGAAAACTGGAACAGAAGAGTCGCCACTGAACGTTATTTATCCCAACACAGGGAAAGGAAACGATCGAAGAAAACCTAAGAGGGAAAGACATGGTCATCGCAACCATAGTCCGGGTTCGGGAGTCGGTTACGCGAGGGGAAGGTATTAGCACCCCCACGCGTCCATCGTACTCGATGGGATCCACGCTTGTTGTCTAAACAGAGGGTGAGTTATCCTAAAGTCTACGGCTGAACAAAAAAACGGGGGTGGGGGAGACAAAGACGGACTCGTAAGGATTAATCGAAATCCAATGCCTACGTATCTTCGTGGACGAACGAAGAATCAGAGTCAACGTAGTTCGACGGACTACGGGGGAAGGTTGCTCGTCGAGACATCGCATCTCGTGCCTACGTATCCTCAATCGGACGGGAAAGAGGAATTAGAGAAAACGTAGTTTGACCTAACAAGGTCGGTAAGTTTTTTTTACGTGACCGCGAGCTCTTTTCTGAAAACAGTTTGAAACTCAACAATCCCGAAGGATAAAAAGGATTTGAATTTGTTTTGTGTTTTTAGACAGAAGTGGATTGAAGTTAGTTCGTAACTTACTTTGCACCAAAGTCTACCATGCGGGAACGAGTGCGTCGCATGGTCACCCCCAATGGGACGTATGCTAAACACTCTAGAAGAGGAGGGGAGACCCCTCGTTCTTCATTTCCTACACTTAAGGCTCGAGCGCAATATACGTTATATTTATTAAGTGTTTTAGAAGTGTTGAGAGATGAGAAGAGAAGACTCAAAGGAAAAGAAATCACTACGGGGAATTCTATCCTAAAGTTGTCATGCAAAGATGGCCCTAAGGTCGAGGTTAAAAGGGGAAACATCTACCTACGTTAGCATGCATGGATGAGAGCCTAATGTCTATCCTACTCCGAGCTTAATCAGAAATTAAGTTGGACTAGGAGCCTAAGGGAGCAAGCAAAAGCAAGGAAAAAACCAAAGCGATAAAAAAACAGCGGTTACAACAGCGCTCCAGCACCTACACAGCGGTAAATTCCAGCCAATACACCAAGAAGTATTCAACAGTTCATGTTTCAGCACAACAAATGGGTGTAAAAAGGCAAACAACATCACATTCGACAGCATGTACGCATATAGACTGCAGTAGAAAACAAGGCAGCATGCAAAGCATCTAAACAAGTACTCATGCAAGCAATGATTGCAAATAAACACACAACGCATGGCAAGCCAATCATAAAAGTTGCAAGCATCAAGAACGAACAAAATGATCATATTAACAATTTAAGAACAATTACTCAACAAAGTTGCACAAATCAAACATTGATCGAAACATCATGCATAAGCAACCACGGAAACAAACAACAATCATGCATCATATGTACAGCAAGTTGAGCATCAATCAAGAATGAACACAATTCAAATGTGTGAGCATCGTGTTTAACGCATCAATTAATCAACAACGTAAACATAAACATTCATCGATGAACCAAGACTCGCGTGTCGAAGAATCGTGTTCATGCAATGGTGTGAGGTGAAACAGCTTATGATTAATCCACAAATCATCGACATATTAATCCATGAAACTTAGACATGCAAAGGATCTCAAACAAATAAGAAAATGCAAGAAAATCACATTCTGCAGCATTGGTAACCGGTTAGCAGATATGCTGTAACCGGTTACACAGTTCAAAATAGCCAGAAATCACGCAGAAAATAACAGAGTAACCGGTTAGCAGATATGCTGTAACCGGTTAATCTGCAACATAATTCAAAAATAAGTGTTCAGAATCACTTTTCAGCAGCTTATCACTTCTCCAATCACCTGCATGTTAGGGCATCTCAATATGCACGAAAATTACATCTCAAAAACAACAAACACACATCAATCAACCAGCAACAACAATCAAATCCACAATCCAATGGATCAAACACAACAAACTCAAGATCTACATCATGAACAAGCAAAATAAGCTAAAACGAAAAGTAGATCAGAAATTCACCAACCTACAAAGCTGAGAATTGCTTTGGTGAGTGTTGATAAGCTGTAAATGTTGAATCCAAGCTAGAAATCCAAAGATCCAATGCTATCCTCTCAAGAAAATGCAAAATAAATGCAATGTGGTGAACTTGCTTCAAGCTTCTCCAAAAATCACTTCCAAGAACTTAGATCCAGAAGCAAAACAGTAGCAAATGCAGAATTCTTTCAAGAATTGATGAAGGAACTTTGAGTGAGGGTTTTGAAATGAGAGAAAAGTTGAGAGAAAATGGAGTGAGATGTGTAGAAAATTCAGAAAATGGATCAAAGTTATGTGAGGTTTGAAATGAATTGATTTAAATAGAAGCTAGGTTAAAAATTTAAATGTGGTTTGGAGTGTGGGTTAATGAGTGGAATGGAGATTAGGAATGGAATTTGAAAAGAAGAATGTGGAATTAGAGTGGAAAATGTTGGGAGGAATTTGAATTTTGGGTGGAAAATGATGAAAATAAATCAATTCTAGATCCTTCCCACACATACACAAGCCAAGCACATAATCACCAATGATGCAAACTTATTTTTTTTTCAAGCTGCGCCCAGATTAACCAGTTACAGCATATATGCTAACTGGTAACTCAGTTCAAAAACAACTGAAAATGTGCAGAAAACCAAGGAGTAACCGGTTATCAGATATGCTGTAACCGGTTACTCAGCTCAAATTTTGAATTTTGGCGCCTTTTGGAGGGAAACTTGGAAAAATGGCCTCTGACTGCTGTTTTGAACCCCGTTAAGCCTCCGAAACTCAAAACTTGATATTTTTACTGAGTAACACCTAAAATGAAACACAAATTCTTGCTGACACCTCAAAATATCCTGCTGAATTAATAATGTCTGATACCGGACCGCTTGATCAAAATGACTGCCGGAGCTTCTGATTATCAAAACATCTAATGAGCTAAATAAAAGCTCAAAAATACCTTGAAAGCTATTTGCTTGGCTCTGAATACTGCTGAAAATCAAATGGGAACCAATGACGCTATGAGCTACTGGAAAATACCTTGATCCCGTGCCCAAAGGAAACATGCAAAAATGCAAAAAAGACGATGCTAATGAAACATAAGCCAAAAAAGGTTAGAAACAAGGGGCAAATTTTGAGGTGTTACAGCTGCCCCTATTCAAACTTCTTGGATCCGAGGGTATGGAAACAAAGGCTTCCAGACGGTCGGCATACACGGAGATTGAATACCAAAATAACCGCACAAATTTGCATCCTGCAAAAGGAGAGACGACTCTGCTGGGGAACAAGTAATAAAAAGTGTCAGATCATAACATGGACGAGTGTCGGAGATCAATACAGACGAAGTATTGACATGGATTGAAACAAATACGGATGAGTGCTGACTACGCTGGGGGTAAACACGGACGAGTGCCAAAGGTTCAAACACAGACGGGTGCTGAAAGAACACAGACGGGTGTCAAAAGGTTCAAACACGGACGGGTGCCGAAATAACATGGACGGGTGTCTAAAAAGTTCAAACACGGACGGGTGATGAAAGAACACGGACGGGTGCTGAAAGGTTCAAACACGGACGGGTGTCTAATGTTCAAACACAGACAGGTGATGAAAGAACATGGACGGGTGCTGAAAGGTTCAAACACAGACAGGTGCTGAAAGAACACGGACGAGTGTCTAAGGTTCAAACACGGACGGGTGATGAAAGAACACGGACGGGTGCTAAAAGGTTCAAACACGGACGGGCGCTGAAAGAACACGAACGGGTGTCTAAAAGGTATGGTGACTTTACTGGGGATTGCAATTCTAAACCGAACACGAACAGGTGTTGAGAGAACACGGACGAGTGTTTAAAATCAATACAGACAAAGTATTGAGGTAATGAAAAAGAACACGGACGAGTGTCAAAAGAACACAGACGAGTGTTGAAGGAACACGGACGAGTGTCTAACGGTAAAAACTCTAAGGGGATAAACCAAATAGTCTCTCCAAATAACCAAGTCCACCGCTTGGGGAATAAAGTTGGAAGATACTTTTTGAGTTATGACTCTTTCTGCCGGGAAACGCCTGGCAAACGAGAACATCAAACCTGGCTTATGCTTCGAATGCATATGTTTGAATTTTTCTATGGCGTAATGCTCCATACAAAATGGAAATGCTACGCTTTTGGGAGGATGCCATGCAAAAATGCTCATGCAATGCAAAGGATCGCTCCAGCAAAATAAATGTTGAAGACGAAGGCAACACCACCGGGGATGACAAACTAAATTGTCTCCGAGAACAAACCCCGCTGAGGAAAAACACACCAAATAACTTTCCTGATCACAAACTCTGCTGAAAGATGAAACCCAAAGGGAACTCCCACTCTGTTGGGGATGTCAACCACCGTTGAACAAACCGTTACGAGGATTACCACCAAAACTCTGCTTGGGGATACCATTGAGCTTAAACTGCTGCTGGGGAAAATGACTTTACCCTCACCCTGGTGGGGATTAGATCAAGCTGTTGTCGACGAGACCATACTTCCTGACGGACTGAGGAAAGTAGACACCAAGACTCTGTGGGGATGATAACATCTTTGTCCAGGAAAGATATTTCACAAGTCTCTTGTTGGAGATTGTAATACCCCAAATTTTGACCACTAAGATTCCCCATCATTGTGCAAATCATAATCACAATATGGATGTACCATCATGCCTCATTAGTCTCCCCAAAGATGGGTGAGCACTCACTACAAACAAAAATTAGGGTTTCAAGCCCTCTTTGAGCCTTAGACAATGGATCAATCCAGAAATGACATGATCTTCAACTTGTCTAACCTATCAAACATCCACAAAGGATCAAGAGGACTCCCATATCAAGGATTAAGCACAAGGCTACTCCCTTTTAAGTGGATTAAGCCTCAAGATCCCTAGTGTCACCAAATTAGGGTTTGGTCGACCAGGGCCTCCAGATGGAATTTTTCCTCTGGGCATGAGCCAATGCTTCAAATCATATTCTAATATACTCCATGGAACCTCATGGACACAATCATCAAGTCAATTTTGACCTCAGGGGATGCATTCATCAAAAATCAGGAATTAGGGTTTCTTGACCTAATTCACCCCTAAGTTGACTTTTGGGAAAAAAATGAGCCAAGACCTCAAGAGAGGATTTGAGGGTCTCTAATACACCACATTGATC